>OV815297.1:13326354-14825065 GCA_929108145.2 Limnephilus rhombicus | reverse complement strand
ACACTCAAAATCAAAATATTGTTATAGCGATAAACAACATCATAATTTGCAGTTTCTGTGCGCAGTTTGTTGTCTTTATATCGCGAATCGTTGGTTTTTTGGACCATTATCATAATGTCTTGCTCTAAAACTTGGTCAAATGAGGTAATTGAGTTATTATAAAAAGCAAAAATGGTGCGCGCTTGGTTGACAGATAGTTTTGTAAACTCCAAGCAGTTGGAACGCCAGAGGAACCCTCCTGAATTCCTCAACCTTGATGAACTTTTCAAACAGACTGTTGAATATTTCAAGGTAATACAATAGCTTGTATTAATTTGTACCTAAAATATAATATTTTAACATTATTCTTTTCCAATTTTAAGCTGTCACCATATTTTCTCCACAGATCAACTGCGATACTTACAAAACTGATGGAGTTCTTGATAACTTGCTCCAAGGAGTGTTTGCCAAATTTCGAGGAGAAGTCATTCTTCAAAGAACATTTGCACACGATGAAGAGATGAAGAGATCCATTTTGTCTTGGATGGATCAGTCTACTTTGATGTGAGATATGGAAAGGATGACTGGATCAGGATTGAGGTGGTTGCCGGAGACATGAATATTACTAAGTGGAATCTATCAACACTTTACTCTTGACACAAAAGTAAGTAACCATTAATTTTTTCAAGTGAGTGCGGTGAGGCGGGTATGAGTACTGTCCCATTTATTGGATGACCAACATTTCTGCCATAGCTTATCCAAGTGGTTTGCTACATTTGGGGACATAGAAGGGGTGCCCGGGTTCATGGGGGTGAGGTTTGTCCGGATCTTGGCGGCGGATGCGTCTGTCCATCAACCTTGCACTACAGTGGTAAGAATAGATTCATATGTCTGCCGTTATTGGATACACCGACCCCAGATTCCTACCTTCTTTCCTTCTAAGAACTTTCTCTCCTTCCTTTTCCTAAAAAGACCCTCCACACAGCATCCTCAAAGATGACATAGGCACTGAGGGGAATTATTTTCCTCAGGGCCTCCTGTGTGGAGCTATTGTAAAAAAAATATTAATGTAATGAAATTATATATGTGTTTTTACAGTTTTTTAATCAATGTTGCATATTTAATTACTCATGATTATGTTACATGTGTATAAATATAAAAACCAAAAAAAAAAAAAAAAATTACTAGTGAAGTCTCATTTAAAAAAAAATCTGTTCAGGAAGACAGGAACTTCAAGGATAACCCGGTTTCTACCTAATATTGTTTACTATGGAATAATCTTTCTAACTAAATGTAAAAAAAACTATACTTCACTGGCAGGAATGAAATCTCCAAGAACTTCCCTGTGAAAAAACACTTAAATACTTTATGATAATACATATTGTGATTTTTAATACAGTCATTAAGTGCGTGAAACATAAAGGGTATCTTCTTTGTTTCAGAATTTCATAGTCGCTAAAAGATTTTTTGCGGCAGAGGGGGTGTGGATTCCCCACAACAGCCCGGCCGGAAGGAGGTCGAAAATTATATGTGGAGGAGCTAAAGGAAGGATTCGCCGCTCCAGTTGCCTTAAGATTTCATATCAATACTGCATTGGCAAGACTTCTGAAAATGTTGACTATTCCTAATATGTATTTAAATATATAATATATGTACTTATTGTATTGTATTGATTGTTTAATATTGATAATTGATAAAGTATACAAAAATTAAGTTTGTTGGTATTCATTATGAATTTCATGAAAACAGTTGTTATACCTTCCAAATTATGATAAATTAAAATAAGAATTTCACAGAATTGTTTGTTATGTTCAATGAAAAATGTTTTAAAAATATCGGCGGAGGACTTTATTTTATAATATTGCCGCTGGAAAGGACAAATGGCTAAAGCGTCGCACAGTTGCATAGGTAAAAATGGCTCAAGCGCCATACAGCTGTACGTTTCTTGAGTCACTCTTCCTTTCCAGCTGCTTAGCGCTTTAGCCATTTATCCTTTAACACCTGGAATGTGAATCCTGACAGTATCCCATCCCTGTATCAATACTATAACTTTACTCAAGGATGCTGACTAACTATTTGTATTTGGATTAATGGGGCAAAGGAGCTTTGAAACTTATTATATCTTACCCACAACATATAATTTTTTTACATTAGCTCCACACTGGAGGTCCCGAGGAAAATAATTACCCTCAGGGCCTATGTCATCTTTGGGGATGCTGTATGGAGGGTCTTTTTAGGAAAGGAAGGAGAGAAAGTTCTGGGAAGGAAAAGGGTATTAGGGGTGGGTAGGAATCTGGGTGTCAGTGTGTCCAGGAGTGACAGACTTGTGAATTCATCCCTCCCACTGCGGTGCAAGGCGATGTTCCGAGAGAGTATGGTTGGAGAAGTCAAAGGGACTCCCTCAATCATTTTCTCTCAATCCGCCCTGCCAGGCAGCCAGTGGGCAGATGCATTCACTGCCAAGACCCGGACTAACCTTGCCCCATGAACCCGGGCACCCCTGCTAAGTTACCAAATGTAGATAATCACTTGGGGTGACCTATGGCAAAGGTGTTGTTATCCAATAGATAGTTCCCGGGGCAGCGGTACCCATATCCGCCTCCTAAATTGATTACAACTAAAATAAGTAGTGCTTTAACAGACTTATAGGTACATAGACATTATTCAATATCTGCCAGGGAACAGTGTGAATAAATCTATGAAAAGATCCCACAAGTGCGAAGCACTTGCTGGAGTCTGTTGCTGCCTGCTGCCCAACGTTCAACAACGAATCCCAATTAGTTTGGTGCTCTCGCTCCATCAATTTCCACGCATGCTGCTATTTTCTCTTCTAATAAGAAAGTTGTGAAGCGCACACACTGTCCACGTAATGGATTCAACTTTACCCATGCCGAAGTTGATTGGAGCTAGGATTCTTAACCTGTTTGCCAAAATCCCAATCCCAGGCATTTTCAAGCACGCGTCTTGGTCTGCCTAGATGGTAATTGAAAATCCGCTTTCAGGGGGCAAACCCCTCTGCGCCTGTTTTTTCATAATAGTTAGATAATTGTTGTAGTGAGATTCAGTGAGCATTGACGGTATACCTCACCAACAGTCTTGCACCAATGCACCAATGCAAGACTGTTGGTGGGGTATACCGTCACTAAATTACTAGGCGCCATTAAAACAATGCTGTGTTGGCCTTTATTATTAAAAAGTAGGGCCATCACATCTTTTGGCCCTGAAGACAATGTGCCTCCCAACTAGAGCATCCAGACAGCTTGGGAAATTCAATTTTAATTGAATTTTTTTGGCGATCTCCAGCGTCTGGCATTCTCAAATACATATTTTTAAAGAAACCGGACGATTTTTTAGACGAAGTTCATTGTTTCGAGCATATTTAGTGCGCCGTGTTCGTTACGCCGGAGAAGCCACGGTTCTCTCTACAACTTCCGATCTATTCTGTGAGTCACTCGCCTTTTTTAAATCACTGCAGCGCAGGCAAAACTGCCGCAGATTACAAAGCAATAGCTTTCAAAACCTCGTTTCTATCCGTCTTATAAAAATGCATAAATAAACCAATCCCTAAAAATGTTACAACATGTAAATGACAGATGAGTATGACAGATGTCAATAGTACCGCCAACCGCCACGCCACCAATCTGTACGAAAATCAGCATTACCAACCGAAAATAGAGCACACCTCCTTTTTCAGCCCGAATCAGGGGGGTATTACTCGTGTAAAGATTGCAATATACTTTTAAAAATACATTTATTTACTAAGAAATTGTGATTTTGAACCGTGAAACAATGATTATTACAATAATAATGATTGTAATATATTATTATTACTTTTATATTATTTATTTATTCTGTAATGTGGGGTTACAATTACAATTCCTCACATCCCATAAATAATGTGTTATGGTGGAGATAGACGTATGATATGAATACACCATACAAAGGAAAAAATTTACATAAAGAGGCAAGAACCCATATATATAAAAAATAACAATAAATATAAAATTATCTTAGTTAAGACTGGTTTAAAGAACATAGTGTAAATAAAAATTATTTGAAAGTATTAAATAAGCACAAATAATAATATAATCAATCAACAAAATTAGAATTAAATAGTTAATAATTTCACTATTACTTAGTACCTATGGCTATTTGTCATTAAATTTAAATAAAATAAATATAAAACATAATTTAATAAGACTTTCCTGTACGATTTACCATTTATCTGGAACCAACGGTTCTGCGAAGGTTTCATTTCAATAGTTTATCAGAAATTTCTCAAATGAAAAAGTATTACAGAATATTGATTTTTACTATCTTTTTTGGCGGTTTCACATTCCTGTGAAGACATACTCACTGGAATATACAAATAAATATAAAACATCGAGATCTTTAACTACGGACTATGGAAAAATGTCTACACTCACAGCGCATGCATAAAACTACCCACTTGCAACATGATGCCAGTGATGCACAATTCCAGTTCCAACGTAAATTTATTCCTGGCTTTTTAAAAGCCCATCAAGAATTCTGGCAGTGACGGTGTGGTCATTAACCTCAGCTAGTTGGAGGGGAGTTTTGTGTTCTGTATCTCTCGAGTTCATCACCACCGCCAAATGCCTCTCATCTCCTTGAGGAAGCACAGTGCCGCCCCGCTCCGCCATCTCAAACACCTCCTCGGCTAAACGCAGCAGTCCTGTGACAGAAGGACTGCTAGAACATTGCAGAGGCGTGTGATTATTGCTTCTGTCTCGACTGTTGTAGCACGCACCGTGTTCCAACAGGCAACTCACAATATCAGCGGCTCCCTTCTTAGCGGCAACATGCAGCGCTGTGGAACCTCCCACTACAGTTTTAGCATTGATAAAGTCACGGTAGGCGTTGGGTTTGATCTTCTTTACGTTCTGCAACAAGAGACAGAGCGTTGGTATGCAAGCTCGGAATGTGGCTTCGTGCAGGGGAGTGTTCCCCTTGTGTGACACAGCAGTAGCGTCGGCTCCACTGTCCAGCAACAGCTTCACAACCTCCAATGTGGTGGCAAAGTGCAGCGCCGTTCTACCCTCACCATCCACAGTGTTCACATCCGATCCATTCTCTATCAAACTACAAACCTTGCCCCTATCTCCTTCACTGGATGCATTTAGCAAATTTATATCACAAGGAGCAACATAGCCGAGATCTACACCAAATTTTGCTTTGAAACGTTTTTCAACATTTTCTATATCTTTATCCAGTTGTGTGAAATCTGGATGGTTGGGGCCAAAGATGGCATTCCTCACATTCAACCCCGCCTTGTGAACCTTAACAGCATCGTGGTATTTATTCTGATGGAGAAAAATTTCCGTAATTATACTTTGTGTATAAATTGTATCTCTGTGATTGAATCCAAATACATTCTTCTGAATAGCTAATGTTTCCTGGAAGATTTGCAAAGCTTCGTCAAGTTTGTGTTGGTACACAAGAACAGTTGCCATACTGCGCCTGGCTGTAAGAGTGTTGGAGTGATTCAATCCTAGGATTATTTTTCTTGCTTCATAAACGGTTCGATACAAAGCTAAGGCTTCGTGGGGCTTGCCTTGATCACGTAACACTCCGGCAATATTATTTTGTAGACGAAGAGTGTGAGGGTGACGAGCACCTAGTGCGTTTTTATATCTGTTGTAAACTTCTGTGTACAAGCACAAGGCCTCTTCATGCTTCCCCAGAGCAGAAAGCGTTACCCCGGCGTTTGCTTTAGTTGATAAAATTATATCATGCTCCTCACCCAGCTTTTCCAGTAGTCTCGGCATTATTTCCTGAAATATATCCCACGCCTCTTTGACCCTTCCGAGTTGCTGTAATAATAAAGCCATGGCACTCCTGGTCTGCAGGGAGTCTGGGTGGTGAGGATCGAATGTTTCCACTCTCTTCCTGTAGATGTCTTCCAACATGGACATGGCTTCATAATATTTACACTGTTTACTCAATATTTGCGCTATTTTGTATTGGATGTCAAGTGTTCCTGGATTATCCTCTCCGAATATTTCAATTCTTTCTCTCAGCAGCTGTTTTAAAATACCCAGGGCTTCTGGGAACTTTTCAAAGGTCAATATTGAAGTCACTTTACGTAAAATGTCAGGAACATTCTCCTGTGAAACCTGCTTTAACTGGTCTATCTCGGGGAAATCAAATTTCATAGCAACAACCACAAGCGTATCGCCATATGCGTCGCGAGCCCTCATCACCGCCTTTATGATTTCTATGTCTGTAATTTTGGTTATATCTTTAATTACCTTAATATCTCGGGTTCGTACTTTCCTGAAACAATTTGCAACAATTTTCAGTAAACATTTTATATCTCTTTGTGAAGCAAAATCCAACGAAGTCTTCATATTGTCCGCTTTGAGGTTGTGTGCTGCGCCATTTTTCAATAAGGATTGAACTATTCCTGGATGAGAGTATTTGGATGCGTAATGCAGAGGAGCATTGCCGCCCTTCCCAACAGCATTGGGATTGGCTTTGCTCTTCATCAAAATGTCACTTATTTCCTGAAAGCCCCTCCAACAGGCGATGTGTAATAGTGTTGAATTGGCAGAACTTTTCGTATTTACATATTGTGCTAAGTCTTTAATCAAAATGCCAACTGTCAGAATATCATTCTTTTTGACGGCCTTAAATAGTTTTCCAATTGATTCTAAAACTTCTTTAATATTCCGGTTTTTAGTCAAATCTGATGGGGTTCTACCAAAATTGTCCGTGGCATCATACACTGCACCGCTATGTAATAATAACTTGACCATCTCTGTGTGTCCCAGTTCGGCAGAAAAGTGAATAGGCATGGAGCCATTTAAATCGGAGGAATTAATATCAACATGTTTGTCTATCAAGTATTGAGCCACAGCTAGTTGCCCTTCCCCTGCGGCACAATGCATTAGTCTATAGCCAGCGTATCCCGGATCATCAATACTCATCCCGAGCTCCAGGAAGAAGGCCAAGATATTGTGGTTGCCATACATAGCGGCTACATGGATTGGTTTAAAATCTTGTTTGTTTCTGGCATTTATGTCTGCTCCTCGGTCTACCAAGTGTTTTGTTATTTCAAGATTTCCCCCTTGAGCCGAGATATGCAGTAAAGTACAGTTATCAGAGCCTCTCTCGTTAATCCTAACACCCTCTTGTTGTAACAGTATTAAGGTATTTGGAATTTGGGCATTACCAACTGCCAGCTCTAACGGTGTTCTATTCTTTGAATCTCTGATATTAGAGTTTGCTCCCCAGTGGAGTAACCTTTCCATGACATCTGGCTTATTCACCTGGATTGCATGATATAATGGTGATAAATTAGGATCCATGGGATTTATATTGATCCCATTTTCTAGTAAAACTTCGATAAACTCTGTATGTCCTAACGACATTGCCATGAATAAAGGTGAAGGGTTTTGTAAGCAATCTGCAACTTTAATGCCTCTCTTTATCAGCTCCCTGGCTATTAACGCATCACCACTTACAGCGGCTGCACATAAAAGGTTTGATCCGTCTCGATCTTTAATATTGATGTCAACATCTTTAATCTTTAACAAGGCTTCAACTACACGTCTATGCCCTGCTTTAATTGCGGTGAACATAAGTTGACCTCCGCCAAAATTAACATCAGCTCCTTCGGCAATCAATAAGTCTAAAAGATCTTTATTATTGTTTCTTGCTGCTATGCATAACACAGAAGTTCCGTCAAAATCCAAGAGGTTAATACTCGCTCCATAATTTAACAAAATCTCAACTGTTGCCTTGTGATTCCCACTGACAGCCAGATGCAATGCGGTGCTACCATTGATATCAGGGGCATTAACATCCGCCTTTCCTTTAAGCAAAGTTTCTACCACTGAACTGTTTCCAGCGAATGACGAAATATGCAATGATGTTTTTCCACCATGCTCTCTTTTCTCATTGACATCAGCTCCATAATTCAGCAACAATAGAACAGATTTTTCATTACAAGTTTTTGTTGCAGCTGCATGCAATGGTGTAACATTACTACTGTTCTTACAGTTAACATTAGTTCCTTTTATTATCAAAACTTCTGAAATTGCTTCATGACCATTTGCAGCACTAAGATGCAGAGCAGTGGAACCTTCTTTATCTACAGAATGAATATAAGCTCCTGCAGCTAGCAAAATTTCTACCACTTGTTGGTGACCTCTTAAAGCAGCAAGGTGCAATGCCGTCGTTTGACGTGTAGATTGCGATTGGATATTGACCCCCCTTTGGATTAAATTCTCTACAATAGAAGAATGGCCAAAATGGGCAGCATGGTGCAATGCCGTTGAACCGGAGACATCTCTGCTATCCGCCAGAGCGCCATTCTGCAACAAGAGATCGACTATATCCGCATGTCCACGCTGGGCAGCAAGGAGAAGCGGGGTGAGGCCATCATTTCTTTTAGCATTGACATTGGCGTTGTGTTGCAACAGTAGACCTACGATGAAACTATCGCCAGTAGAAACAGCTGTGTGCAAGGGAGTGTTATTATATTCTACATCTCTGATATTAACAAAAGCACCCTTTCCCAAAAGGATCTTGATGATCTCCTTGTTTCTCACTCCGCAACATAATGGTGAACGACCCTTGGAATTTATGAGGTTCACATGCGCCCCCTTCTCTAGTAGAGCATTCACAACCTCCTTGTGACCTTTTAATACTGCCGCAAACAATGGAGAGTCTCCTTGGTCAGTCTTAGCATTAATATCAGCTCCATTTTGCAGAAAATACTTAATCATTTCCATATTTCCAAGTTCTGCGGCTATGTTAAGAGGAGTCAAGCCCACTCCAGAATTTTTTTCATCCACAGTAGTAGCTTTCACGGAAAGGATTTTAACCACATCCAAATAATTGAACATCACAGCAGTATGCAAAGGAGAACTTCCCAAGCAATCTTTGATATGTGTTTCGGCTCCCAGTGAAAGTAATGTTGTGACAGTTTTCTTGTGACCATTTTTGGAAGCCAGGTGTAATGGTGTCCTTCCAGCATCATCAATTTGATTAATTGCATTTCCAATTTCTTTCACTAAGAATTTCACAGTGACATCTCTTCCAAAGGTTGCGGCTACGTGCGTGGCAGTTTGACCATCAATATCTCTAACTTCAGTGTTAATCATTTTCTGTTTAGTCAAAAAATTTACAGTTTCAATATTGGGTCCCCGCGCAGCATAGTGTAGCGTGGATGACAAATTTCTATTTCTCGAACATATATCAGCTCCTTCCACAATTCCTAATGTGAATTTGTCAAAGTTCCCGTCAAGCAGAGACTTCCACATTTCCTTCTGTTTGTCTAGAATACACAAGCCCCGTTCGTATCTCTGTCTTAGTGTGATATTGTGTTTTAAAACATTCCCTATTTTACAATTCAGTAAAAGGTCTTTGCTTTCAGTGAGTTTCACGGCATTTAGAAGCACAGCGGACCAAACATCAGTTGGCAGAATGTCCAACAAGGCGTTCTCATGAGCCAAGTGATTGCGCAAGCACTTACCACTCAACAGAGGCATGGCGCCGTCTATATACAGCACATTGTTGGGAATACACTTGGAGCTATCTAATAAGGACATGATATCCAGCACGAGCGCTTCTACCATAAATCTATTTGTATTCTTATCTTTATAGAGTAATGAAAGATGCTCATATAACTGACCACACATTCTGTCAGTCCCTATGGTATTTCTTAGTTCAGTTATTTTCAGAGTGAGTTGTTCGCCAGTTATCTCATTGTTGTTTTCAATACTTTCACATTTTTTCTCTCCGTTTTCTTTTGCGTTACATTTTTCCAAAATTGTTTGTCTTCTATAATCATCAATACATTTAATATCACTCTTGTCAAATGATTCAGTGCTTTGTATTCTAAATATGGCATTTTCTAGTTCAAAAGCAATAACTGGTTTAATTCGCAAAGAGACGCTGTTATATAATTTTAGTAACAGGTCAGCCAGCAAAAAGTGATGACGTTTTATTTCCATCCTAATTTTTTGAGATTGAAAGTTTTTTAAGGTACTATTAGCTATATTCTTAATAAAACTTATCATAATTTCATCAGTTTTTGAATTATGACCATAATTGGAAGTATACAGAAGACCTAATTTATTGAAAGTAGTATAGTCCTCCTTTTTCAACCCATGATGCAAATTGGATTGGTCGAGGATATCATTTATTTCAGCAACCAGTTTCTTCTCAAATGGAGTTTGATCTTCTATGTTTCTAATAAGATCTGCGAGCTCTTGGTGGTATTTTGTAACAGTATCTGTTTCTTGGACGTCCTCAACGTAAACATTGCGAAAGAAATTTGCGACTTCGTGAAGTTCATCCCCATTATTACTATTGACGAGCGTGGTCAGCACACTCTTTAATTTATCCACTTTTTTTAAGTTTGTTATGTCAATAATGACAGATGCGATCTTTTTAATATCATTTTTAATGTTGGAATATAGTACAGAGTCTTCTGACTCTAGGTGTGGATGAGATAGAGAGTTGCGCAAGTCTTGCAGGACTTCTCTGGTTTCTTTGGGTGCAGAGAGGAGGAGAAGATCACTCACGGTTGGGGAGAGCTTGGGGCTGTCCAATGTGTTCTTCAGATGCTCTCCCGTCACCTGGAGGGCTCTCTTGATAGTCAACTGGCCGAGTCTAGAAGCAGAATCTGCCAGCAAAGCTGCGTCTAGGTATGTCTTCATGATGTGGAGCGAAGTAACGTCTCGCACCTCCTTGTAGTCAGTGTACAAGTGCGGGTATCTGTTGATGATGGCAGCGACAACATCCTCGCGGTTTCTTCTCACCGGGTTCCTAAGCATCTTAACATCTGTAGACCTGATGTGTTCCTCCAACTCTTGCAGGGCAGAGGCAAACTTTACCAATTCCTTCAGTAACCTCTCTTTCTTCAGTACGGACAGATAGAATAAATTTAATTCTTGGCGCCGAATGTGGGCGGATATAAAGCTCACCAAGCAGAACTCCATTTCTTCCCAGGGCAAAATATTGTATGTGGACTTCAATAGATTTTTCAGTATGTGGATATTCTGAGCAATAAACTTGGCCGTGTATAAAAAGTGACTGTCCACTTCTGTATAAGTATTAACTTGAACTATATTTTCCAGAAGCATTTGGATGCGTTCTTGGATATCAGCTGTGGAAGTTTCAGGAATCACTCCGTCGCCTTTGGAGAAGAAACGTAGATCGATCAACTTGTATTGTACAAAGAGATGCATTTCCTCTGACAAGTGGACGTTGATCAACTGTAAATCCTCGTAAGACTCGGAGATGAGTCGTTCCGAGAGTTCAGAAGTTACTGAACCGAAGAGTGTGCGGAGGAGCTCAACATTGCTGGAGCGGATGGCGTAATAGACTGCGCCATGTCCTTCAACTTCCTGCTCCACTGAACACCATTGTGGTACAACAACTGCACCATCAGAGATGTCGTCCTCCAATAACAAGTTCAATAAGTCAGGCCTGTTGTGCTTGCAAGCCAAGGTGATGAAGGGGAAGGAGGGAGAGTCCATCCCCGGGAGCCGTCTCAGGTCTGCGCGGGACCGGCAGGCCAGAAGAGCTGACACTTGATGACTCTTATCTGCTTCCATTGTCCGTCACACCACCAGTACACTTTAAAACAATCACACGAAGCTATACGGCCACTTACAAACACTGCACACAATGTTTTATATTTAATTGCAATATCCGAGTATGTAGCTATGAACATCCTGACTCTGTGAAGCAAAGACTCGAAATGTTATTACTTTTAAGTTTACAATAAAATTGATTTCCTTTGCCGTTTTGACAGCAAAAAATAATATTTGTTGGTTGGGAACTGTTAATCGCTTTTAGCAAAATATTAAACAAAAATAATTATTATTGAACTCAAGTGATTAGATTAATCTTCACCTTCGATAAGATAGTACCGTATCAATTATTTAAGTATGTCGACAATAAATTCCTCAGATAAGTTTTAGAATATTTTTTTCATAGGAAGACGAAATTACAAATAAAAATACATATAGCAAACCTCATATCTGTAAGATAATGATAATTATGTATTGAGTAAAAGAAATGAGGAAAACTATTTCCCTCTGGGCCTTTGTCATCTTTGGGGATGCTGTGTGGAGGGTCTTTTTTAGGGAAAGTAAGGATAGGCAGTTTTGGAAAGGAAAAGGGTAGGAATCTGGGGGTCAATGCTCAATTCCAGGAGTGACGGACGTACGAATCCATCCCTCCCATTGCGGTACAAGGCGATGGGTCGAGAGAGTTCGGCTGGAGAGGTACAAAAGTCTCCCTCTACCGATCCGGCCCACCACGCAGTAGACGGTCAAACGCATGTGCCCCCGAGATGTAGATCAAACGAAGGGAACCACTTGGGTTGACTGTTGTTATATGTTAATGGGTGGGGTGTTGGTTATCCAATAAACGGTTCCAAAAGCAGCGGTACCCATACCTGCCTCACAAACCGAAATGCTTCATAGGAAGACTCCAGTGTTAAGAAAACTCGTATTGCGCTTATAACTTGACAATACCCACATATGGAAAGTTTACATATGAAAAATTGTAGATACCTTCAGTGTCGCCCTGGTGAAAGAACAGCAATCTTACTAATATTATAAACACAAAAGTTTGTATGGATGTAGGTATGTGTGTTTGTTACTCTTTCACGCAAAAACTACTGAATGGATTTTAATGAAACTTTACAATAATATAGCTCATACATCAGATTAACATATATGCTATGTATAATGGTAAGCTCTGGCGTTATGAAATTTGTGTAAATGAAAATGTGTGTATTTCATAAATTTTAGAGGTAGGGAGGAAAAGCAGGGGAACGTGGGAGGTGGTGTTTGCAGAGAGGGAAGAGACATAATACATTGCAAAATATATTTATTTTTTCTTTTCATTTTACTCTTTTTCATAAACCAGGTACAATAGCATACAACACATGGTCACCTTACATTTTTTATTTATTTATTTTTATTTAAAAGAATACATACATATACAGATTTAAAGTAAAACATATGGTTCTTAAAACTAATTACAATATATATGTAATTTCTTTTTAACGAAACTACCCAATTCAAAAGAGAAAAACATTTCTCGTGTTTGAATTTTGGAGAGTGCCATTGTAAAATGCGAGTTGGTACAGAGAGTATGTTATTACAAGTACTTATATTAATAAATTATATACATGAAGACAAGTCGACATAATGAACTTGAATTAAATAAGAGTTAAATTGGAATATACAATATAAGATAATTCAGGCGTAGATATATCAAAAATAAAAATAATATTATTGTATTTACTCAATAGGTAGATTGTAAGTAGGTAGTAGGTACATAGCTTTGGTTTAAAAACATTGATATTTGAAATGGATGAGCTGACAGTATTGTAAAAGCAGGTACATATAATAAAGTTGTAACAATTTGGTGCCTACAAATAACGCGTATGCCCTTTGCTTTCAATTTGAAATGCTGATGAAATATTTTTAGAGGATATGTTCTCGAATTTTTTTGTTGTTATTATTGTGATGATGAAATTAAAACTTATAATTTGTGTCGGGTTGGTCTAGTAGTTGTTTTATTTGGGATTAAAAAACTTTATAATTTTTTTCAACTTGATTTTATACGGGAGAGCATTGAAAAATTTTATACCTTGATAAGCATAGTGGTGTTGAAAAGCACTCGTTTTAAATTTTGCAATTTCTAAATTGCCACGTGATCGTGGTCGTTTGTTTATGTTTGTGAATTTTGTTGTTGTATTTATTTATTTATTTATTAACGCCGATTATAGCGGCTTTTACAAAAGAATTACAATTATTTTACATATGAATACAGAATATACATAGATAAAGAAAAATATAAATATAAAATTCATAAAGGAGAACAATAAAAATTGTAGTATCGACATAAAAAAGTACAAAGAGTAGGTTATTATAAATACAATACAACATATTATAAATCCCGCATATTATTTTTTTTATTTAATACATGAATTATCGAAAGTACATACAGTTTTTTTGTGATATTTCACCCTCCATGCTAGGGATGACCCTGTGTTATGGCGGGTGAAGTTTACAGTTTGCGGATATACATTCATTAGTATAGATTGAAATTTTTCACTAATTGATACTATGCACACAAATTCTTCTACAATAAGAGAGTATATGTAATTATATTGGATTACAAGAATAAAGTGAAGAAGTTAAAGAATTACTGGAAAAGATAAATGATTATTAGTATATATAGGAATTATTGATATATAGTTCACAGTAATCAGTCTTATACATATAATGCTGCTTAGATAGTAAATAAAGATATATTATGTTTTGCCTGCTCATAATACTATGCACACAGATCTTCTATAATAAGATAATGATATACTTATAGTTAGATTGGGTTACAAGAAGAAGATGGAGAAGTTAGAGAATTATTAGAAAATGAAAAATTTGAGGAGTTGTTAGCTATAGATCACACTAATTAATCTTGTACATACAATGCCGCTAATTTATAAAATAGAGATATTTTATGTTTTGTCTGAAAGGTGATTAAATTGATAGAGTGTAAAGTGAGTGGGTGTTTAAATTGTAATGTATTCCGTGTGTAAGGATTATGTAATATATTAAATATTATTCGAAATGTGTCTTTGCAGGTGCATAGTGTCTTCTGTGTTTGAAAGAATAACAATAATTAGACAAGTAAATATACATAGGAGATCTAAAAACATAAAGGTTATTAAGTGCATTGAAAGTATGAAACTTATATGTATGATTATAACTTTATATATGAAACAAGAATAGGAATCATAATAGGTTATTAATATTATTATAAGAATGGAATGGATTACATGTATAAGTGGAATTAGACAAGTAAGGATACAATCCTTCAGCGTTGTTGTTGAAGGTATGTGTAATGCATATAATTTATTGTTGTTATAAGCAGTGACATGCAAAAGGTTAGTTTCACTTGTGGTTATAATTATACTAATTTTGTATTTATGAAAGAGGATGGTAAGGTGATAGGAATTATTTGAGTAAGTGGTACCATAGGTTTTTAAAAGTTGTAGTTGTAGTGAGAAATTTTTACAATATCTGTTCATAGTTGTGATACAATCCCAGAGTTCAATGACATTTATATTGATATAAGTGATAATTTTCTGATACTGAGAATCAACAGCAATAGTAAATAGTTTATATTTTGTTATTTCAAGATCATAAGTGAAGTTTAGGTAAAGACTGTTGTAATTGAAAAATCTTTTCATTATGAAACATTTTGAAAGTATGTACGTTATGTGGCTATTATTTGCTGTTTTTGTGAATTTGTATATAATGCAAAAGGTATAATTAAAGAAGTTTACAGTGTTGGCAAATGAAGGAAAAAATAGTTCAGGGTACGTTGGATTTAAAAAGTTACAAATACGTGTCATGCTTATTTTAGTAATGGAGTTTATGATAGGCAAGATTATTAGATATGATTTGGGTGGATAATAAGGCATAGTATATCAGTACTTGGGAGTGAGTGCGGTTGTATAGTAGGGAAACATAATACAAGCATATTTATTAGGTGTGGATTCTCATATGTAGATGAAAAATTTGATATCTCATTAGAACATATCGTAATAATTAAACCTGCAGAATTATAAGTTCTACAAATTATATCCATTTCACTATTATGTGCATTTAAAAAGTAGAGTGGGTGATGAGAAAATTTGATATTGAGATTTTTGATTTTCATTATACTATAATTGAGTAGCTGGACATTAGAGTTAGGCATACTTAGTGTCGATAGTCATATTACTTGGCGTTTTACTCGTACGATATCTGCGTCATTGCGAATTGTTATTATATTCGAGTCATCGGTCTGCCTGAGTAAAATACGACCTGATTTCACCCATGTATATTTGAAGTGATGATCTCTAGCAAATATTTTGTCTGGGCCAGTAGAAATTTGCCTTTCGGATTTAAGTGTTCCGAAATGTAGATTCGATTTCTTTCCTGCGAGTATCCTAGATCTGCTGTGTTAAGCTTGTTCAAGTTGCTATTAGTCGATTTCATATATGTTTTGGTTTTGTCTAACCAGGCGTCTCGTGCTTGAGTGTTTTTTAATGTAGCTATAATGGATCTCGTGGTTTTATCGGATGTTTTTTGTCCCAGCCTGAAAATTTTTGTGATTTCGGTTTGCAGAGGAGTGGAAGTATTATTATAGTTGATAATTTTTGATATTTTCTTCATTATTTCCAAGTTGTTTTCAACGGTTGTTTCGGGAACTCCTCTAATCTCGATGTTGCAGAGAAGGCTTTGGTACTCCAATCGATCAATTTTTTCATCTTGTTTGGAGATTATATTTTGTAAGACAGCATACTGATTTTTTAGTTCGATTACTTCAGAGTTGACTTTATCATTTGATTTTTTTATGATATCTAGTCGTTTTTTCATTTCTTGTTGTTGATCAGCAATGAATTGTATGGATTTGATGATTTCATTGTTCTGTAAGACGATTGCTTCATATTTATTTAGGTATGAATCGAATTTTTGCTCAACAAATTTCAATACATCTGTTTTAAATGTTTGTAATTCCGAGGTAAATATTTCAGAAGTTAAAATGCTGCATTTTTTGTTTTAGTTATTACTGCCATCTGAGTTTTCGGTTATGATATTTTCTGTGTTATTGGGCAGGTCACTTTCCAGTATCTGTGGTTGGGGTAGTTGTTTTAGTTGTATGACAATAGATGTCAGGTCATCGTTTTTAATTGATTTATTTGATGACATGAGATTTTTTATCTTTGTTAAGCAGCTTTTACATTTCCACTGTGTGCTTCTAGCACTGCGCCGAGATGTTTCAGAGATTTCCGCACAGGCAAGATGGAAGTTGCCTTCGCGGGTACAGCACGAAATACAATCTGATGGGTTTTCGATGTTTTTTCCACAGGTAAAGCATTTTGTAAACATGGTAGAAGTTTTTTGATTCAGACTTTAATAAGAGGGAAAATTGATGAAGAGCACCACTGTGTAAGTTTCACTTTATGTTTGTTAATGATAGCCGATACGTTTTAGAGCAAGTGACAGTTGTGGAGGCATTATGATGAGATGCACTAAAAAATCCACTTCTAGCGCTGAAAATACGCTGGTTTGGCGAGCGATATCCACTTTAGAATATTAAGGCACTTTTGATTCAGTTCACTGTTTTTTTTTATGTTTATTTTTTATTATTTTGATGCAAGTGAGCAAGTGACAGTTGTGGAGGTGTTATGATGAGCTTTATGCACTAAAAAATCCACTTCTAGAGATGAAAATACGCTGGTTTGGCGCGCGATATCCAGTTTAGAATATTTAGGCACTTTTGATTCAGTTCACTGTTTTTTTTATGTTTATTTTTTATTATTTTGATGCAAGTGAGCAAGTGACAGTTGTGGAGGTGTTATGATGAGCTTTATGCACTAAAAAATCCACTTCTAGAGATGAAAATACGCTGGTTTGGCGCGCGATATCCAGTTTAGAATATTTAGGCACTTTTGATTCAGTTCACTGTTTTTTTTATGTTTATTTTTTATTATTTTGATGCAAGTGAGCAAGTGACAGTTGTGGAGGTGTTATGATGAGCTTTATGCACTAAAAAATCCACTTCTAGAGATGAAAATACGCTGGTTTGGCGCGCGATATCCAGTTTAGAATATTTAGGCACTTTTGATTCAGTTCACTGTTTTTTTTTATGTTTATTTTTTATTATTTTGATGCAAGTGAGCAAGTGACAGTTGTGGAGGTGTTATGATGAGCTTTATGCACTAAAAAATCCACTTCTAGAGATGAAAATACGCTGGTTTGGCGCGCGATATCCAGTTTAGGATAATTAGGCACTTTTCATTTAGTTCACTGTTTTTTTAATGTTTATTTCTTATTATTTTGATGCAGACATAGAAATACGTCAACACTCTGAAGTAGGTAAGTAGTAGTAATTATGTATTAAGAAATTAATACTTTAAATCTGTATTTGATTATAGTCAAACTGAGAAGCGCTGACAGACAGTTTTAATTAAGTAGTGTTTGTATGAGATTAGACTAGCAATGTTTATAGATTCATCCAAAACATATTTATTTCCAAGTACATGCAGGCGATTCATTATGGAATTGAGTTCAGCGTTAGATCCTGTATTGTTGCAATGATAAGGTAATTTGAAACGAACTGATCGACTAGGTACATGGAAACTTATTAGCGAAAGAAGTTCAGGAGAGTTCAACAGGTTGGTAACGATTTTAAATAAATAAAATAGGTCTGAACAAATTCTTTTTTCTTTTAATGTATCGAGTCCCAATAATTGTAACAGAGAGGGATAATTAATGTTTTCGATGAATATTCCCAATTTAAAATTAATATAACGTAAAAATTTATGTTGGACTCGCTCAAGAGAATTCTCATGTACACTGTAGTAAGGATTCCAAATGGTGGAGTTAAATTCTAGTTGGCTTCTAACAAGTGAAGTGTAAAGTAATTTGACAGTTTTTAAATTTTTAAAATCCTTTGAAATCCGTAAGATAAATCCTAACATTTGCATTGCTTTACTGGTTATATTATTAATATGTTTAATGAAGGTTAATTTAGTGTCAAAGGTAGTACCAAGGTCTCTTATTTCATCAACAGATAATAAATATGTGATTATTGAGAAAGTAGGTGAACAACAATGGGTTTGAAATGATCTTTATGAGTTTGTAATAATGTGTTCTTTTTTAACATGTTTACTAAACGTGTTGTACTAAACCAGATTGTACTAGTCTCCTTCAGCTTAGTATCTGTAAGAAAAATTAATGTAACAATATTGTTCTTTCATTGCTTATATTATTTTGTGTTATTTAAAAAAATTATTAACCTCAACACAGAGAGGTTAAAAATTGAATTAAAATATATTTTCCATTTTATTAATTTCTAGAATTTCTAGTTGAGAGTCTTCCCCCTCGACGGCCTCCGTGGTGAAGGGGCAAGGCTCTCGACTGGCAATCCGAAGGTCGCTGGTCCAAATCCCGGCGTGCGCTATAATAATATATATATATACAGAGTGGAAGATACTGTCGGTATTGCCATGGTGTAAGATCACCATTCAGAATTGAAACGTTACTTGAAATGGCTTTAAACGTAAATGGCAGCTTTTTTTTTGTTCCAGTATAAAAGAAATTACATTTTCACACATTTAACTAGAAATAATTAAATACATTAAACTAATCTAAATATAACAATACAGAGCTATTCTATTTCATTACTTTGTTTACCTATCAAGATTAAAAATTGATAATATTTTTTTAAATTTACCCACCGTTTTTTCGTTTTTAATGTCATTTTGGAGGCAATTATATAAGTTGCCTCCCTCTTAACCAATGGATTGTTTACCATAGTTAGTGTGGATGGTGTTTAAATGTACTTTATCATGTTGTTGTGTAAAGTGTTTGTGTACTTGGGACATTTTAATGATTCTGTGTTTGTGTGTACGATTATGTTAGATAAAGGATTTAAGTTAGATAAAGGATTAAAGCTCCACTACACTACCCGCGAAGTTGATCGAAGTTAATCGAATACGAGAGTGTAGACACGAACTTCACTTCGCTTCGTGCAACTTCGCTTCGCCTCGCCTGACTTCCGATAATTATCAGTATTTGCGCCCGAGTCAAAGGACTCGAAGTGCTCCGAAGTTCGAAGCGAGTAGTGTAGACACGCGCTTTCGAACTTCGGCTAACTTCGTCGAGGACTTCGTCGAAACGAGTAGTGTAGTGGACGTTTTAAACAGAAGTACTACTGAAAGCGCTAAGCAAGCGGTCCTAATGATGAGTTAGGTAACGTATTATACGGAAGTACTACTGATTGCACTAAGCAAGCGTTATTAAGGTGTAGGATTTAAGTTAGATAAAGGATTAAACAGAAGCTCCCACCGTATTTATACTTTCTTATTAATTAATTATCATGTACCTACTGTATTTATATTTATTTCCTTGTGAATTTTAAATTATGTTTGCAATCTTTTTATGGAAATACACGAAATAACAAAATTTCAATATTTAATACATAACAATATTATGTATGTATGCATGTGTGTATATGTATATGTTTTTATTGTTTATTTTGTAGACATTTTATTTTTTTGCTATATCTGATTAACCAGACCCACCTACCTATTTTTTTTTTAACTTTATTTTTCCCATCATGTCTTGGTACATTTCAAAAGTAATTTTTACATATTTTTTAAATATATATAACATAATACAAGATAAAAATAATGTAAAAAAGTAAAAAATATATACAAATAAGACAAAAGTAGATAATGGGAACCCACTAAGGCACTGCCTGTGCGTCGGTAATATTAACTAAAGTGCTAAATTACACCAATAAGTTGGCGGTACAAGTAAAAAATGTAAATTTCAAAGTGAAAGTTTAAGAATATAGGTAATGTATCTTTGAAAATATTGTAGTAACAAAGTGACACATACAAGTTAGTTGATTTTTTGTTACGGTTTCAAGAAGATAAATAAAGTTAGTCTTGAAGTTACTGTAGAATTGTAAAAGTGAAGCATGAAGGTTTACATAGAGTTTATAAAAAAAGTTTTTCAACATCTGCATTATTTAGCCATAATTTTAATTCTTTTATGTAAAGTGATATTTTATCTGTCATTTGAATGTGTTTTGGTAGAAGATTAAATGTACGAGGGCCAATAAAACTGCCATGTGTTTGCATTAATTTGGTTTTGATTTGGGGAACTTGAAACACATTATTAGTCCTTTCGCTAATTCTATTTTCGTTTTTTACTAAACAATTTTTTTTTAAATACATATATCATAGTTTGCAATAAAAATAATTTACGGATATTGAATATTTTTGTATCTTTGAATAATAACTCAGTAGGGAATGTTTTATTTCAATTATACATAATTTTAAAGTGCGCTTTTGAGTATTTTGTATAAGCTTAGTAAATGCGTCAAGAGCACCACCCCATCCTACAATGCCGTAGATTATATTATAGATATTCCCCATCTCTTTCCCCTTCCCTCCACTTACAGCACAACATACCCCAAGAAAATTGGCTATATTTGCAATTGAAGGTCAATGATCCTGAGGCAAATATTAGCTTCATAAATCTTATAATTACAATATCCTGTGATTTTTTTATATAAAAATAAAACAGTCTCTTTGAAAACAAAATTTGAGGGCTGTTTGAAATGGTTTTAGCCTTGCTTGGTGACTAGATCTGCAGAGCCAGGTATTTCCCCACCTTCCTCTTCCTCGTCTACTTGCCCTCTCCACTTACCTACAGCCTGACAACATACCTCAATTAGTGATGCCATAGACTCACTGGTTCCAGACTAGAACAGTTGGGTCTCTTGTGAGGTATTCATAAATTCTAGGGAGACCGGACAACACCATTGCATCACTACTTGCCCTCTCCACTTACCTTCAGCCTGACAACATACCTCAATTAATGATGCCATAGTCTCACTGGTTCCAGAATAGAACAGTTGGGTCTCTTGTGAGGTATTCATAAATTCTAGGGAGACCGGACAACACCATTTCATCACTACTTGCCCTCTCCACTTACCTTAAGCCTGATAACATACCTCAATTGGTGATGCCATGTATCACTGGTTCCAGACTAGAACAGTTGGGTCTCTTGTGAGGTATTCATACATTCTAGGGAGATCGGACAACACCATTTCATCACTACTTGCCCTCTCCACTTACCTTCAGCGTGATAACATACCTCAATTGGTGATGCCATAGTCTCACTGGTTCCAGACTAGAACAGTTGGGTCTCTTGTGAGGAGTTCATAAATTCTGGGGAGACTGGACAACACCATTTCATCACTACTTGCCCTCTCCACTTACCTTCAGCCTGATAACATACCTCAATTGGTGATGCCATGTCTCACTGGTTCCAGACTAGAACAGTTGGGTCTCTTGTGAGGTATTCATAAATTCTAGGGAGACCGGACAACACCATTTCATCACTACTTGCCCTCTCCACTTACCTTCAGCGTGATAACATACCTCAATTGGTGATGCCATAGTCTCACTGGTTCCAGACTAGAACAGTTGGGTCTCTTGTGAGGTATTCATACATTCTAGGGAGATCGGACAACACCATTTCATCACTACTTGCCCTCTCCACTTACCTTCAGCCTGACAACATACCTCAATTAATGATGCCATAGTCTCACTGGTTCCAGAATAGAACAGTTGGGTCTCTTGTGAGGTATTCATAAATTCTAGGGAGACCGGACAACACCATTTCATCACTACTTGCCCTCTCCACTTACCTTCAGCCTGACAACATACCTCAATTGATGATGCCATAGTCTCACTGGTTCCAGAATAGAACAGTTGGGTCTCTTGTGAGGTATTCATACATTCTAGGGAGATCGGACAACACCATTTCATCACTACTTGCCCTCTCCACTTACCTTCAGCGTGATAACATACCTCAATTGGTGATGCCATGTCTCACTGGTTCCAGACTAGAACAGTTGGGTCTCTTGTGAGGAGTTCATACATTCTGGGGAGACTGGACAACACCATTTCATCACTACTTGCCCTCTCCACTTACCTTCAGCCTGATAACATACCTCAATTGGTGATGCCATGTCTCACTGGTTCCAGACTAGAACAGTTGGGTCTCTTGTGAGGTATTCATAAATTCTAGGGAGACCGGACAACACCATTTCATCAATATTTGCCCTCTCCACTTACCTTCAGCCTGACAACATACCTCAATTGATGATGCCATAGTCTCACTGGTTCCAGAATAGAACAGTTGGGTCTCTTGTGAGGTATTCATAAATTCTAGGGAGACCGGACAACACCATTTCATCACTACTTGCCCTCTCCACTTACCTTCAGCCTGACAACATACCTCAATTGGTGATGCCATAGTCTCACTGGTTCCAGAATAGAACCGTTGGGTCTCTTGGGAGGTATTCTTAAATTCTAGGGAGACCGGACAACACCATTTCATCACTACTTGCCCTCTCCACTTACCTTCAGCCTGACAACATACCTCAATTGATGATGCCATAGTCTCACTGGTTCCAGAATAGAACAGTTGGGTATCGTGTGAGGAATTCATACATTCTGGGGAGACTGGACAACACCATTTCATCACTACTTGCCCTCTCCACTTACCTTCAGCCTGATAACATACCTCAATTGGTGATGCCATGTCTCACTGGTTCCAGACTAGAACAGTTGGGTCTCTTGTGAGGAGTTCATACATTCTGGGGAGACTGGACAACACCATTTCATCACTACTTGCCCTCTCCACTTACCTTCAGCCTGATAACATACCTCAATTGGTGATGCCATGTCTCACTGGTTCCAGACTAGAACAGTTGGGTCTCTTGTGAAGAATTCATAAATTCTAGGGAGACCGGACAACACCATTTCATCACTACTTGCCCTCTCCACTTACCTTCAGCCTGACAACATACCTCAATTGATGATGCCATAGTCTCACTGGTTCCAGAATAGAACAGTTGGGTCTCTTGTGAGGTATTCATACATTCTAGGGAGATCGGACAACACCATTTCATCACTACTTGCCCTCTCCACTTACCTTCAGCCTGACAACATACCTCAATTGATGATGCCATAGTCTCACTGGTTCCAGAATAGAACAGTTGGGTATCTTGTGAGGAATTCATACATTCTGGGGAGACTGGACAACACCATTTCATCACTACTTGCCCTCTCCACTTACCTTCAGCCTGATAACATACCTCAATTGGTGATGCCATGTCTCACTGGTTCCAGACTAGAACAGTTGGGTCTCTTGTGAAGTATTCATAAATTCTAGGGAGACCGGACAACACCATTTCATCACTACTTGCCCTCTCCACTTACCTTCAGCCTGACAACATACCTCAATTGATGATGCCATAGTCTCACTGGTTCCAGAATAGAACAGTTGGGTCTCTTGTGAGGTATTCATACATTCTAGGGAGATCGGACAACACCATTTCATCACTACTTGCCCTCTCCACTTACCTTCAGCCTGACAACATACCTCAATTGATGATGCCATAGTCTCACTGGTTCCAGAATAGAACAGTTGGGTTTCTTGTGAGGTATTCATACATTCTAGGGAGATCGGACAACACCATTTTATCACTACTTGCCCTCTCCACTTACCTTCAGCCTGACAACAGACCTCAATTGATGATGCCATAGTCTCACTTTTTTTTTTTTTTTTACATTAACTCCACACAGGAGGCCCTGAGGAAAATAATTTCCCTCAGGGCCTATGTCATCTGGGATGCGGTGTGGAGGGTCTTTTTGAGGAGAGGAAGGAATGAACATTGGTCTTGAAGAGACTCATGTTGTAGGAAGGAGGAAACACAGAGGCCGGCAAATCATTCCACAGCCGAGCTGTTGAACACAAGAACGAGTCGAAGAAACGGCCTGTTCTCATGTGGCAAATGTCAACCGTGTACAAATGTTGGGCACGCGTTTGGCATGTTTCCCGACTATGCACCGGTGCCGAAGGGATCAATGATGCTAGTTCCTTGGAGCATCTTCCATTGTTATACCGGTAGAACAAGGATAGCATTCCCACCCGACGCCTCTGCTCTAAAGATTGCAATCCGTCTGTTAAGATGGGAGAATCTATCAAACGGACCGCCCGTTTCTGCACTGGTTCCAGAATAGAACAGTTGAGTCTCTTGTGAGGAATTCATACATTCTGGGGAGACAACCTACAATAATTAACGTCATTACAGCGGCGAGACGTAGGCGTCCCCGGTGAGGGCCAAAACTGTTGGTGAATTACACCAACATTCGCGGCCTGCACACCAATTTAAACTCTGTCCACCACCACCTCTTTTCTCAACGCCCAAACCTACTTTTCCTGTCTGAAACTCAGATAGCTGAGCCTGTAGACACCTCCTATCTGGACTGCCCGGGCTTCACCCTCGCAGGCAAGTTCAGACCTAAAGGAGGTGTCTGTCTCTATAGTCGAGCTGACGTCAACTGTGTGCGACTGTTGAATCTGGAAAACTCCAGATTCAACGTAATGTGGGTACGCGTCAATCTTGCCAGTACGGTAAGATTCTACGCGTGTTTATACCGCTCACCGAACCTTAGCGAATCAGACACGTCCGAGCTCTTCAAACACTTAAGCGACACTATTGATGACCTCTTGCCCCGCTACTCTACGGCAGAGTTTGTGATCCTGGGGGACTTCAATGTTCATAACGAACTTTGGTTAAAGTTCTCAGGATCAACGGACTCGGCTGGACGCCAAGCGGAATCCTTTGCCCTTTGCTACGGATTGGAGCAAATGGTTCAGGAGCCTACAAGGGTTCCTGATGTCCAGACTCACCGTTCCAATCTGTTAGACCTATTTTTAACTACTGTGCCACACGGTTACAGGATTGAAGTCACAGCGCCTTTAGGATCGTCCGACCACTGCCTGGTGACGACATCAATCCCTGTAAACTTCAGACCACCTAACGAGAGGCTGAAGAGAAAAGTGTGGCACTATAGGTCAGCAGATTGGTTCGGTCTGCGGGCACATTTTAACGCTTTTCCGTGGTCAGCTGTCTGTTTTCGGACTTCGGATCCCTCAAGATGTGCCCAGAAAATTGGTGAAGTCATCACATCCGCGATGGATGGCTTCATCCAATCTACTGTTAAGGAAACTGGTGTAGGCTCAAAGCCGTTGTTCAGTCGACAATGCGCTGAAGTAATGCGATGAAAAAACGCGGCTTACCGAGCCTACAACACATCTAGAACTTCCGAAGACAGAACAGCTTACAACAAAATGGCAAAGGAAACCAAGAGAATCATAAATAGGTCAAAATTCGAGCACGACCAGCAGATCAGCAGAAAGCTGACTGCATGCCCGCATGGCAGCAGGCAATTCTGGTCGCTTGCGGGCTCAATAGGTCGCAATTTCTGCAAATCCAGTCTGCCACCTCTTACCAGACCTGACAGCTCACTAGCAAACTCCGCCACTGAAAAGGCTAACTTACTAGGTAAAATGTTTGCGGATAACTCAACCCTCGATGACCAAGGTGCTGTCCCGACGTCGGTTCCTCACTGCGGTTTTCGTATGAAAAAGCTGAGGATCCGGCATCGGGAAGTACTCCATGTTTTACGAGGGCTTGATGTTAATAAAGCTAGTGGGCCTGACGGAATACCTGCCCAGGTACTGCAGAGGTGCGCTGCAGAAATAGCTCCAATTTTGACGAAGCTTTTTAAAATGTCCCTGAAGACTGGCTCTGTGCCCTCTGGTTGGAAAAAAGCGGTTATCCATCCTATTCCAAAGAAGGGTGACCGCTCCAACCCGGCCAACTACCGCCCCATAGCGATCACATCAGTTCTGTCTAAGGTGATGGAACGTGTGATCAACGACAAACTGCTCACATACCTCAAGAAGAACAAAATTATTAACGACCGTCAATACGGATTCCGGCGGAACCGCTCGTGCGGTGATCTTCTCGCGTATGTGATGCATATTTGGGGGCGATGCCTGGAACGTTTCGGTGAGACCCAAACGGTTGCACTGGACATCTCCAAGGCCTTTGACCGGGTTTGGCACCGAGGACTTGTCATCAAACTGCATTCTTACGGACTTCCCGCATCCTTGTGTACGTGGATTGCTGACTTCTTGAGGGAGAGGTCGATTCAGACGGTAGTCGATGGTTTCACCTCTTCCTCACACTCGATTAATGCTGGCGTCCCGCAGGGATCGGTTCTGTCTCCGACTCTGTTTTTGTTGCACATCAACGACCTTTTGTCATGTGCACCAATTCACTGTTATGCGGATGACAGTACAGTTCATGATAGCTTTTTGTTTGACAAGCCCCCAAAGGGCTCACAAACTCCAACAGCTCGTTGGGCTTTGAAGCAAAGAATGGACGGTTACCTCGAGAGTGTTTTCTCTTGGGGTAAAAATAATCTCGTTGAATTTAATGTTTCAAAGACCCAATCTTGTCTGATTACGTCTAAAAGGGATCGAAATGAAAATCTAGTCTCTTTCAACGGAAGCAATCTTCCCAACAGGCCCTCCATTGATATGCTTGGTGTAACCCTAAGTGACCAGCTCAGGTATGGGGGCTCCATCGAAGCCAGAGTAAAGTTAGCCTCCCAAAAGCTGGGCGTACTGTACAGGGCCAGCAGATACTTTAATAGTACACAACTGCTAACCTTGTACAAATCACAAGTACGCCCCACGGTTGAATTTGGCAGCCATCTCTGGTCTGGAGCTCCAAAATACCTGAAAAATACCCTCGACTCTGTGCAGAAACGGGCGGTCCGTTTGATAGATTCTCCCATCTTAACAGACGTATTGCAATCTTTAGAGCACAGGCGTCGGGTGGGAATGCTATCCTTGTTCTACCGGTATTACAATGGAAGATGCTCCGAGGAACTAGCATCATTGATCCCTTCGGCACCGGTGCATAGTCGGGAAACACGCCAAACGCGTGCCCAACATTTGTACACGGTTGACATTTGTCACATGAGAACGGGTCGTTTCTTCGACTCGTTCTTGTGTTCAACAGCTCGGCTGTGGAATGATTTGCCGGCCTCTGTGTTTCCTCCTTCCTACAACATGAGTCTCTTCAAGACCAATGTTCATTCCTTCCTCTCCTCAAAAAGGCCCTCCACACAGCATCCCAAATGACATAGGCCCTGAGGGAAATTATTTTCCTCAGGGCCTCCTGTGTGGAGTTAATGGAAAAAAAAAAGACTGGACAACACCATTTCATCACTACTTGCCCTCTCCACTTACCTTCAGCCTGATAACATACCTCAATTGGTGATGCCATGTCTCACTGGTTCCAGACTAGAACAGTTGGGTCTCTTGTGAGGTATTCATAAATTCTAGGGAGACCGGACAACACCATTTCATCACTACTTGCCCTCTCCACTTACCTTCAGCCTGACAACATACCTCAATTGATGATGCCATAGTCTCACTGGTTCCAGAATAGAACAGTTGGGTCTCTTGTGAGGTATTCATACATTCAAGGGAGATCGGACAACACCATTTCATCACTACTTGCCCTCTCCACTTACCTTCAGCCTGACAACATACCTCAATTAATGATGCCATAGTCTCACTGGTTCCAGAATAGAACAGTTGGGTCTCTTGTGAGGTATTCTTAAATTCTAGGGAGACCGGACAACACCATTTCATCACTACTTGCCCTCTCCACTTACCTTCATCCTGACAACATACCTCAATTGATGATGCCATAGTCTCACTGGTTCCAAAATAGAACAGTTGGGTCTCTTGTGAGGTATTCATACATTCTAGGGAAACTGGACAACACCATTTCATCACTACTTGCCCTCTCCACTTACCTTCAGCCTGATAACATACCTCAATTGGTGATGCCATGTCTCACTGATCCAGACTGGAACAGTTGGGTCTCTTGTGAGGTATTCATAAATTCTAGGGAGACCGGACAACACCATTTCATCACTACTTGCCCTCTCCGCTTACCTTCAGCCTGACAACATACCTCAATTAATGATGCCATAGTCTCACTGGTTCCAGAATAGAACAGTTGGGTCTCTTGTGAGGTATTCTTAAATTCTAGGGAGACCGGACAACACCATTTCATCACTACTTGCCCTCTCCACTTACCTTCAGCCTGACAACATACCTCAATTGATGATGCCATAGTCTCACTGGTTCCAGAATAGAACAGTTGGGTCTCTTGTGAGGTATTCATACATTCTAGGGAAACTGGACAACACCATTTCATCATTACTTGCCCTCTCCACTTACCTTCAGCCTGACAACATACCTCAATTGGTGATGCCATAGACTTACTGGTTCCAGACTAGAACAGTTGGGTCTTTTGTGAGGTATTCATACATTCTAGGGAAACTGGACAACACCATTGCATCACTACTTGCCCTCTCCACTTACCTTCAGCCTGACAACATACCTCAATTGATGATGCCATAGTCTCACTGGTTCCAGAATAGAAGAGTTGGGTCTCTTGTGAGGAATTCATACATTCTAGGGAGACTGGACAACACCATTTCATCACTACTTGCCCTCTCCACTTGATAACATACCTCACTCCTGATAACATACCTCAATTGGTGATGCCATGTCTCACTGGTTCCAGACTAGAACAGTTGGGTCTCTTGTGAGGTATTCATACATTCTAGGGAAACTGGACAACACCATTTCATCACTACTTGCCCTCTTCACTTACGTTCAGCCTGACAACATACCTCAATTGGTGATGCCATAGACTCACTGGTTCCAGAATAGAACAGTTGGGTCTCTTGTGAAGTATTCATACATCCTAGGGAGATCGGACAACACCATTTCATCACTACTTGCCCTCTCCACTTACCTTCAGCCTGACAACATACCTCAATTGATGATGCCATAGTCTCACTGGTTCCAGAATAGAACAGTTGGGTCTCTTGTGAGGTATTCATACATTCTGGGGAGACTGGACAACACCATTTCATCACTACTTGCCCTCTCCACTTACCTTCAGCCTGATAACATACCTCAATTGGTGATGCCATGTCTCACTGGTTCCAGACTAGAACAGTTGGGTCTCTTGTGAGGTATTCATACATTCTAGGGAAACTAGACAACACCATTGCATCACTACTTGCCCTCTCCACTTACCTTCAGCTTGACAACATACCTCAATTGGTGATGCCATAGACTTACTGGTTCCAGACTAGAACAGTTGGGTCTCTTGTGAGGTATTCATACATTCTAGGGAAACTGGACAACACCATTGCATCACTACTTGCCCTCTCCACTTACCTTCAGCCTGACAACATACCTCAATTGATGATGCCATAGTCTCACTGGTTCCAGAATAGAACAGTTGGGTCTCTTGTGAGGAATTCATACATTCTAGGGAGACTGGACAACACCATTTCATCACTACTTGCCCTCTCCACTTGATAACATACCTCACTCCTGATAACATACCTCAATTGGTGATGCCATGTCTCACTGGTTCCAGACTAGAACAGTTGGGTCTCTTGTGAGGTATTCATACATTCTAGGGAAACTGGACAACACCATTTCATCACTTTTGCCCTCTCCACTTACCTTCAGCCTGACAACATACCTCCATTGGTGATGCCATAGACTTACTGGTCCCAGACTAGAACAGTTGGGTCTCTTGTAAGGTATTCATACATTCTAGGGAAACTGGACAACACCATTGCATCACTACTTGCTTTCTCCACTTACCTTCAGCCTGACAACATACCTCAATTGATGATGCCATTGTCTCACTGGTTCCAGAATAGAACAGTTGGGTCTCTTGTGAGGTATTCATAAATTCTAGGGAGACCGAACAACACCATTTCATCACTACTTGTCCTCTCTATATATAAAAATATATGATATAAAAAACTTCATCAAGCACTGTATTGCTTGCCAAAAAGCCAAAGTCTCCAAACATACGGTAGCGCCACCAGTAACTTATGTTTTGCCTGAAGATCGTTTCCGACATGTCCATATTGACATAGTGGGCCCTCTTCCAGCTTGCAACGAGTACCGATACCTGTTAACCATGATCGACAGATTTACTCGCTGGCCCGAAGCAATACCATTGAAAGACATGTCGGCGGAAACCGTCGCTACTGCCCTGACGACTCACTGGATTGCTCGTCACGGGACCCCGTTAACCATCACAACAGACCAAGGAAGACAGTTTGAGAGCTTTTTATTTAGGAAATTGACTGAGAAGTTTGGAATCGAGCACACAAGAACTACCGCATATCACCCGCAAGCCAATGGTATGATCGAAAGATGGCATCGCACATTAAAAGCCAGCCTCATAGTAAGCGGAGACCCAAAATAGTTAGAGAATCTCCCTCTTATCCTACTCGGTTTGAGATCCACAGTTCGGGACGATTTAAAATGTTCACCAGCCGAACTCACATACGGTAGAACTCTCAGGTTACCTTGTGATTTCTTCACTGAGACTCCAAGGAAAGAACCTGACACTTATGTTGGACGCCTACAAAGAAAATTTGATGACATGAAATCAACTCCTGCAAGTGCTCATGATACAAGAAAAATCTTTATACACAAAGATCTGCCTACTTCTACCCATGTATTCCTCAGAACAGATGGAGGAAGAAGATCTCTCCAACCATACAAGGTCGAAGAACGCGATGAAAAAACAGAAGCGTGTCTCGATAGAACGCCTAAAGCCCGTTTTTATACCAGTAGAAGACTACGTACCTATTTCTTCATATGTTTAGGAACCACTCCCAGAAAACATAACAAGAACAAGATCTGGTCGAAGGGTGCATTTTCCTGATAGATACCAATCAGTACGCAAATAAATGGCACTAAGGCAATATAAATTCTTTCTCCCATTTATATTCTTACAAATCCATATCAAATCTAAAATGATTCACACAAAACAGATTTATAAAAAATAAGTATAAAACACATAGAAAAACTCATTTGAATTCCAAAAAGCACATATTTTTTTAAAAAATTACTGAACAAATACACTAAAATCTACAAATTTTGTTAAATTTTGAGCTCTAGTATTAGAACTATTATAATTCATCTAACTAATGAATTTTTTTTCATTCTTAAACCATGTAGATAACATGTAGCTATTTTTAAGTCAACTTTACAATCGTATTGGTTACGCATTGCAATATGTTTTGTTTGTTCATAAATTTAAATAAATATATATCACAAATATGGTACTTACTCACTCCTTGGAATTAACAGAGACGCCTAAATGGATTGTTTTTTTTTAAATAGAATCTAAAACAAGAAAATAACTGACACTGTTTGTTTCTTGGAAAATTTTAATCATAGTGAAAAACTATGAGTTTGTATATTGATTGACAAATTTCATCTCTTGCAAATTATCAAGTCACCTAAGGATTGCATTGACTGAATTTAATTATTGATTGGATGACATCACGGAGGCCTCCAAGCATCAAGATCTACAAAACAAGGTTGGTGGAATTGTTATTTTCCCTGGAGTTTCTCTTTGTGCCATTTGTGATATATTTGTTCGCGAAAGTAGAGTTTTTTCATAATCATAATTTCTTGGGTATTAAGCCCAGAGGGTCTGGGGTTATTTACACACCTCAGGCTCGCATATTATAATGCACGTATATTACACGATAAAACATCTATGTCTAAGAAATCATTTAACATTACGCTAAGATAAGTGTTCTCTTAGTAGGTTTTACAATAACAGAACCAAAACATAATATATCATGCTTTACTATAGCACATATCGTTTATATCTTACTATAATGCAACATGTACTTAAGATAACTTTTAAATATAACTAGAACATAATGTATTTAATATTGATCATGTTAACAATACATATAACAAACATTAATGTATCCATACATGAATAACTTATCCAAGTTTCAAACCATTCCGCTAGACGCATTGAATTTCACATGTATTTTTAGTAACTTTTAACTACTTTGATTAAGTTTTACGTACTTTTATAATATTATGGAATTTAACCATGTTCAGTCGAATGTTTTTTGACATCCACATATCCGAATGAACATGTTGAGATTATAACATTATATCATACAATAATTTTTATAGCATTTCTTTTAATGAAATGTAATTGTTTATAACAATATGATTATTTTTATCCATATCCTATCAAGCGTACATGTCCCTCGCCTGATAGAATGTGTTGATGAAATATTTTTTATCTATAAATTACTCCTTAAGTGTTTACAAAGGTATTAGCAAATACATATCAAGTTCATTTATAAAAACCAAGTATAAAAATTATATAAACTAAACTTGTAAACAATTTATTGATGAGATATTATTACTCTAAAAATGATAGATTAAGGATTTCTTATCTCATGTTCATAAAAAACGAATATTTTATGCATTTTATAATATCTACTACTTTCCAAATCTGAAATATTTGATTAGTTTAAGATCAAACATTCTAAACCTGTATTGTATAATAAATAGTTTTAGCCATGTACTTTATCATCTTTCAGTAATAGAGTATTTACTTTATATGATAATAAGCTATAGTTATTCTAACACTGTTACATTATCGGAACATAATATGTCTTATATTGACCACACACTCAATACAACACATATTTATTACATATTTCCATTCCTAAATAAAAAATTTTAGAACATTACGCACTTTGCGATAAAAAAGTAACATGTACTTCTAACCAGGGCCGGATTAACCATGTCGGGGCCCCTAGGCAATGCACGCCTCGGGGCCCCTTTACCAATGGTGGATTGTGGGGAGGGGGGGGGGGGGGGTGAAGGCCTCCTTGTTCCCTTGATCAAATCCTTATCAAGGCTTTAAGGGGGGAGGGTAAGGTTTTAAAAATCTGTATTGAGTATTGTGCCAAAATTTCAAGTAAATCGGAGCAAAACTAACAAAGGTAGGTGGTGGTATTCCTCAAATGGTGAGAGCATTATTAACAAATGCATCTTTCAGAAAATGAATTAAAAATAACAAATTTATTTGCAGTGTCCTTAAAGCCTTGTTTAGGATTTGATCAAGGGAACATGGAGGCCCCCCAGAGTCAGAGGCCCGTTTGAACTGAATAAAAAACTTGTAAAATTACATCAACTTCACTAAGGGGGGGGGGGGGGTTCATTTAACTTTTCCGCCCCGGGCTTCTGACGGGCTTCAATCACTTCAGATACTAAGTAATGTTGCAACAAATAGAAGGAAAGAGCATGATGTGAACATTAGTTATTTATTGGGTTATAACCAAATTATTATAATCTGTTGTTTTCTTTAATACGTGTACCTAATATTATTAACCTGAAAATGTTCCTAATAAAAATAAATTAAAATATCTTGATAGCTGCCTTTTTCCGAAACTTCGTTGCTCACTGATTGAAGCAAGTCATTTTCTCTGGGGACGCGGGGCCCCTAGCCGATGCGGGGCCCCTAGGCAGTTGCCTACTCTGCCTTAGGGATAATCCGGTACTGCTTCTAACCACTCCGCTGTACGCGTCGAAGTTAAAAACTATACTCTAATATTTTATATAACTCTTAAATACAAGGATTACATGTACCTAATTTTAAAATTTACTAAGTTTTCCATTATGTTAAAATGTTTCGTTTTTAAAAAAAAAATATCATTTTTTTTTTTTTTTATCATATGATATTGATTCGTTCCAAATGCTTGGAAACATGATAATGTTATTATTAACTAAATTCATTATTAATTATTATTAATTCATAACTTAATAGTTCTAAAAGGTGAATTATATACCTGTCATTGACTAAGGCATACCATGCCTAAATGTTTTAAAAAATACATAACATCTCCAATAACATCACGTTTCGTTAAACAATTGACATCAATATACACTTGTTTGTTCATGAAAGTTCGGTAACAGTCAATAAGATATATAATGCGGGGGTTTAGGATCACAGGGGCCTAGCTACAAAAATTGGTGTTTTGAGTTAAGCTTGGTTTCGGTAATGTCATAATCATATCTATTAGTGTCACAAAGCTCTATCTCGAACATACAGCGGTTTAAGAGATAATGATGAGCAAATCTAGAAATTTAGACATAAAATTAGAAGCACAAGGGCATATCGCGTGTTATGCCTTTGTGGCATTAAACACAAATCTTATTACTAGCGTCACACTGACCTAACACTTGTTATTCAGGGAAGAATAAAACGTTAATTGGCTGATTATCAAATAGTTTCAATAGGTACCGAAAAGATAATCCACACATGATCGATTTTTCATATAATTTTGATGAAGCATTTAGAACCCTTCTATGAATTTGAAGAACTTTACCTTTTTCTTTCTTTTTTAAAAAGAAAAACAAACATTTCTGGTTTACGAATAAACTGACAATATTTTAAAGACTCCCACTACCATCACAGTAATGGGAAAGTATTGCCTGTGTCGTGATGAAGGACTTCGCCGAGGAATTGAACTTACTACTCATGGATGGGATCCAGAAATCCACACGTAATTTTAACTCAGCCACTGACCGATCAATATAATGCTCCAATACCATTTACAGTGGAAAATATTAAAGATTTCGAGGATTTTTGAACAGTGGGTATTATTCTTCCAATGGAAGCTATCTTCCCAATAAGCTTTGTGTTACTCTAAATGACCAGCTCAGGAATGCTACATCGAAGCCAGAGTCAAGTTAGCCTCTCAGAAACAAGGCGTACTGTACAGGGCCGGTAAATACTGCGGATAATACGCAAATTCTAACTATGTACGAATAACCAAACAAAAAAAACACGTACGGAAACACGCCAAACGCGTGCCCAACATTTGTACACAGTTGACATTTGTCACATGAGAACGGGTCGTTTCTTCGACTCGTTCTTGTGTTCAACAGCTCGGCTGTGGAATGATTTGCCGGCCTCTGTGTTTCCTCCTTCCTACAACATGGGTCTCTTCAAGACCAATGTTCATTCCTTCCTCTCCTCAAAAAGACCCTCCACACAGCATCCCAGATGACATAGGCCCTGAGGGAAATTATTTTCCTCAGGGCCTCCTGTGTGGAGTTAATGTAAAAAAAAAAAAAAAAACCCCACGGTTGAATTTAGCAGCCACCTTTGGTCTGGAGCCATAAAATATCTGAAAAAAAAACTTGACTGCAGAAAAGGGCGGTGCATTTGATAGAATCCCCGGTCTTTACAAACGGATTGCAATCTTTAGAGCAAAGGTGTCGGGTGGGAATTCTTTCCTTGCTATACCGATATTTTAATAGAAGATGCTCCAAGGAACTATCGTCATAGTTCACGTCGGCACCGGTGCACAGTTGGGAAACACACCAAAACATGTGTACACAGTTGACCTTTATCACTTGAGAGCGGGTCGTTTCTACGACTCTTGAGTTCTTGAATTCCCGACTGTGGAATGATTTGCCGACTTCTGTGTTTCTACCCAAAGATGACATAGGTCCTGAGGAAAAATATTTGCCTCAGGGCCTCGTGTGTGAAGATAACGTAAGAGGAAAATAAAATAGCTCTGCCCTAGAAAATAATAATAGTTCATAGATTTTGTTAAAATTACAATATTCATATTATTTCTCTATTCATAAATAGGAATCAAGAGGAGTTTACATGTTTGTAAATAATAATAATGACTAAATATATAAGGAGGGACACAAAGGCATATCTCAATAAATTTATTCAATTGTACCGGGCCTAAGATAATTATTTTAAAAAGTGTTTTTTATGCAGTGTGCTGGACTGATAGATGCAATATTTTCTGAGTTTTATAGCATCTAAAATCTTCACCTCATAACTATGTTTTTGTAGAAAGGCCCCTGTGATGTAAATCACTCCTTGTTAAAGTATTGCTGAATATTAAGGAACACAAAGGCAATCCATCAATTTTTATAATTTTATAGTTTTAGTTGTCAAAATCTTTTTTTTGTGTAAAATATGTAATTTATGAAATGTGACGATATGTTTATTGATAAAAAAAGTATTACACTTAAATAATGTGTTTTAATTTCTGAGTTTCAAAGTATCAAAACTGTAGATATGCCCCTGTGATCCTTAACTCTCTTGCCAAGTATTGCTGTATAGGTAGGAACACAAAGGCATATCATCACAAGTCTTTAGTAATTACTTAAAAATATGTTTTTCAAAGAGTTTGATAATATATTCGTCGACAAATATTTTTTGTTTGCTAAAATGCCTTTTATTTTCAGAGTTTCAAAGCATTCAAAACTTAAATTGCGTTTATCTCAAAACTATGTTTTTGTAGATAGGCCTCTGTGATCCTAAACCCCCGAATGGCTATAATACCACACATAAAATAATTAAACCCAAGTTTCATGAACACAACCATATATTTTTTATATTAAGTAAAAAGTTTACAACTCTCAGTGCTCCAAACAAAATGTTTGTCGATGCAAACTTTACATCATTCTCCTATTAAAAATGTAAATAACTATTCTGTAAAATACGAGATGTTATAATTAAGTATATGTTAATTTTAAGAACATAGCATTCATTATACAGGATTTTTTTTTTTCCCACCTACTTTTGTTATCGTTTTGCAAACTGGGGTGGAGGTATGTAGCGGAGTGTGGCATACGCATTGAATAGCCTTTTAAATATTTTATTGCACGGGCAACACTAAAAACCCCGCGCTAGACGCACGGCGAACTTGCCTGTCATTCTATTTTCATGGCCCGGTTGTCGAGTCGCTTTTAGTACGCTACTTTTTCTACATACGTTGAACCCTTCTGATAAATGTAATAACCTGTGTCGGTTTTGTGAAGTTAATAAATGAAAAGTCAAACGTTTATTACATTACTTATTTAAATACACCGACCATCCTTTTGGTAACGTGTCTGGAGTCCACGTAAGTATTGGCAACCACGGATCGCCAAACCACTTTCACCAATCCGTGAAATACCCAATTCTTGAAAGTATGATGTAAGTATGGCTATGAAAGTATGACTATAAAGTGTGATAAGAATGTAAGAGATAGAATTGAAATTTTTGGAGAGGATAATCCAGGAACACTGGACATCCAATATGATATAGCGCAAATATTACGCCTACGGTGTAATTATTTTGAAGCCATGTCCCTGATGAAAGATATCTACAGGAAGAGAGTTGAAACATTTGGTCCTCACCACCCAGACTCCCTGCAGACCAGGGGTGTCGTGGCTGCTTTATTACACCAGCTAGGAAAGAACAAAGAGGCGTGGGATATATTTCAGGAAGTTATGCAGAGACTTCTGGAAAAGCTGGGTGAGGAGCATGATATACTTTTAGTAATTAAAGCCAACGCCGGGAATACGCTTCGTGCTTTGGGGAAGCTTGAAGAGGCCTTGTGCTTGTACATGGAAGTTTACAAAAGATATAAAAACACACAAAGTGCTCATCACCCTCACACTCTTGATCTTCAAAATAATATTGCCGGTATGTTTTATGCTCAAGGCAAGCATCACGAAGCCTTAGCTTTGTATCAAACCGTTTATGAAGCCAGAAAAGATTTTCAAGGATTGAATCACTCCGACACTCTTTTAGCCAGGCGCAATATGGCAACTGTTCTTGTGGACCAAAATAAGCTTGATGAAGCTTTGCAAATCTTCCAGGAAACATTAGCTATTCAGAAGAATGTGTTTGGACTCAATCACAGAGATACAGTTTATGCACAAAGTCAAATATCAAATATTTATCTTCGTCAGAATAAATTTCACGATGCCGTTAAGGTTCACAAGGCGGGGTTGAATGCGAGAAATGCCATCTTTGGCTTCAACCACCCAGATTTCACAAAACTGGAAAAAAATATAGAAAAAATTGAAAAACATTTCAAAACAGATTTCAATATAGATATCAGCTATGTTGCTCCTTGTGATATAAATTTACTAAATGCATCCAGTGAAGGAGATAAGAGCCAAGTTTGTAGTTTGATTGAGAATGGATCGGATGTGAACACTGCGGATGGTGAGGGTAGAACGGCACTGCACTTTGTCACCACATTGGAGGTTGTGGAGCTGTTGCTGGACAGTGGAGCCGAGGTTACTGCCGTGTCACAGAAGGGGAACACTCCCCTGCATGAAGCCACGTCTCGAGCTTGCATACAAACGGTGTGTCTCTTGTTGCAGAATGTGAAGAAGATCAAACCCAACGCCTACCGTGACTTTATCAATGCTAAAACTGTAATGAAAGGTTCTACAGCGCTTCATTTTGCCTCTGAGACAGGAGCCGCTGATATTGTGAGTTGCCTATTGGAGCACGGTGCGTGCTACAACAGTCGAGACAGAAGCGACAATCGCACGCCTATGCAATGTTCTTCCAGTTCCTCTTATCACTGTACTGCTGCGTTTAGCCGAGGAGGTATTTGAGATGGCGGAGCGGGGCAGCACTGTGCTTCCTCAGGGAGATGAGAGGCATTTGGCGGCGGTGATGAACTCGAGAGATACAGAACACAGAACTCCCCTCCAACTAGCTGAGGTTAATGGCCACACGGCCACTGCCAGTATTCTTGCTGGGTTTTTAAAAACCCTGGATTAATGCACAATGGAACTGGACTTGTGTGTCACTGGCATCATGTTGCAAGTGGGTAGTTTTATGAATGCGCTGTGAGTGGAGGCATTCTTCCATACTCTATAGTTGAAGGTCACAGTAAATGTTTTATATTTGCAGTCAGTATATCATCACAGGAAAGCGATACTGCCAAAAAAGATATAAAAAAATTCTGAAATCTTCACAGAACCGCTGGTTCCAGATAAATGGTAAATCATACAGGAAAGTTTTTTATGAAATTTAATAACAAATAGGCGTAGGTACCAGTGGCGTAGCTAGGAGGGGGCGGCCCGCTCTGCTTCGCCACTGGTAGGTACTACGTAATAGTATTTCCTATTAATTATTTAATTCTAATTTAGTTGATTGATTTTATTTGTGCTTATTTAAAACTTCCAAATAATTTTTATTTACACTCTGTTTTTAATCCAGTCTTAATTAAGATTATTTTATATTTATTGTTATTTTATATGTATGTATATGGATTCTTGCCTCTTCATGTCAATTATTTAATTATTTCCTTGGTGTGGTGTATTCATATCAAGCGTGTATAACATAACATAATATTATCTCCACCATAACATATTATCTATGGGATGTGAGGAATTGTACTAACCCCACATTACGGAATAAATAAATAATATACACGTAATGATAATACATAAATATATATTGCATTCAATGATCATTTTTTCACTTTTTTTCTTATAATATTATTATTTAATATATAAAAGAAATAAAAATTAAAATGCAAATATTTGTGTTATAGCAACTTGATCGAATCACGTCAAAAGTCAGAATAACAAAAGATAATATTGTGTAAGTATACAAAGTGATTTGTTTTTATTTAACATTATAATAGAGAACTCCATTTAATTTTTTTTTTATGAATAATGACCTTCTAACTTAAATAACTGCATTTTTATTTTTAGAGTTAGTTTTAACAGTTAAAATAATTGTCAAAGTTTTAATTTTTCAAGATCCCCAAAAACCACCGTACGTATGGTACATCTGGTAGGTACACGAACCCATTTCTATAAAAATATATAGTAGAAACGCAAAAAAAAAAAATTCCGCGGAATCAGGCAAATTTGAACGAAACGGCGGAATCACCCATACACATATTTCAACACAATCTAAGCATCTGTCCTGATGATAGATACTGTAACACTGTCTGAAACGTTGGCTAAAGAAGGAGAAAGCGCGACATGGCACAATAACTCAAAAATAAATCACGATAACACTTTTGGCTTTTTTTTGTACAGATTCTATTAACTCACTGTAAATTGATCTCAATTAAAAGAATGTTTTTGAGGTGTCTAAAGCAGTGGCGGCTCGAGCACTTCTTTGGTGGTGGGGATCGAAATTTTTACTTACTATACCGTAATCTCACCAACCATATAATACAATATAAAATTTCTCAAAAAAAAATGTTGATGGTCTAATCATGCTAATCGGATATCTAAACACAAAATAATATAAAATTTCTATAGATATACACCAATTTACAATATAGTATACTAAAAATAACTCTTTATCTTGCAAGATTATTTATCGAACTTAATTTGAACGCGAGCGATTCCCGCCTAAAACACGCAAACAAATGGTTCAGTATTTTGTCGTGGGGATTTATTAGATGATCCCATCGTGTTTGAAATTCACATACGACTGCTTGGGCGCGGATCTTGGATGGTATACGATCGCGCAAGAAACGTTATACTAGCTCCACACTACTCGCGAAGTTCCTCGATGAAATATTCGGGAAGGTTGACCGAAGTTCGAAGTACGTCACTACACACTCGTTCAACTTCGCGAGAAACTCATTCGCGCGGTGGTGCCGTCACGACTCGCACGTCATGGACGTTCAAGTCTGCTGCCGTTGCAATGTGCACGCTCGCGTATTATAATTTACCTACACTGCATACCACGTCAGCTCGAAGACATTTCATATACCTAGCTCCTAAAATATATGCCAAAAATATAAATATGCTATTATTATAATTAATTATATTTATTATAAAATTTTGCAATTCAATTTAATTTGTACAACTTATAATTTAATTTATCAACCATTACAAATGTATAATTTCCAATCTGTAAACTTCACCCGCATAACACAGGGACATCCCTAGCATGGCGGATGAAATAACACAAAAAACTAAACAATGTACAATATTCTTATAACAAATTAATAAATAACTATGTGCATATTTATAAAAAAAGGGAGGAAAAGAAGATGGTGGATGATTGCAATTGCAATGCACCGGAATAGAATTAGGTTAGTTTAGTCAATTAAACTATGAAAAGAGAACTACCGGGAATAAATTGGTACCAAAGGATTGTGTTTTTTTAATTTATTGTGTTTTTATAATTTATTGTATTTTTTACAGCTAAAAAATAATTACTAGCACGGACGTGCGCTCGCGACGACGTATTGAAGCGAACTGAAGTCCGAGTAGTGTAGAGAGGCACTTCGTGTAGGCACTTCGTTTCGAGTCCTTTGACTCGGGCGCAAAAACCGACAAAAAATGGAGGTCGCCCGAGGCGAGCCAAGGTTGGACGAAGTGCCCCTCCGCACTATCGTATTCGGCTAACCTCGTTCAACTTCGCGAGTAGTGTGGAGCTAGAGTTTAGTTCGGATTATCCCCCAAGTGCGCAGTAGAATCTGCACACTAAGAAACGGACTCATAGTTCGTGCGCTCAGTGGCCTCAGTGCGCTGTCGGCTATCATTCAGCTCCGCTCCTGCTGTCTTACGTACGCTTTACTTGGGGATCAAGCTGGTGAATGCGTGACGAGGCGAACGGAAGTAGAGAGGGAGATATAAGTTAGTGAAGTTTTACTTCAGTCGTGTGGTTTAAAGCACACTCATTTTTTTGGATTTTATTTCTGCAAATGTTAATTACTTTTATGTTTAAAGAATTCATTCAGTTTGGTGAAGACAAAGCATCGACTGTTATTTCCTTCAGTAGGTTTCGGGTGTAACTGGTGGGGACTGTCCCCATTGTCCCCCTGTGAAGAACAACCACTGGTCTAAAGTAAAGCAAGCAAGTTGTGTAAGAAAATGAGGAAAATAAAACACATTTCGGGTTCATAAAATTATGGGATTTATTTTCTTTCTTTCTTGTAACACGAAAAGTTTTTTAGATTCTTATGGACTGCAAACAAGAACACAATAATATATACATAGCGGCAGACGAGTCAGATAAAAAGAAAGACAAAATTCCTCCAATGAATACAATAAAATAATATTTACACACAAAATTATACTAACTTGTCTTACACAAGTTCAGTAGAGACGTTAACATAATATATCATAATAATAAAATAGAGACATAATTCAGATCCTGCATCTTTTGCGACAGCACAACGCTTGTTTAATCAGCCATATATGACACATTGACAGTTTTCTTACTACTAAGAATTTATTCCCTCAATCAATTCCAACCAGTATATTTTTTCCGCATATTTCTCGGAAGATCGAATGTAACTGATCTGATTTTAATAAGTGGAGGGTGAGTGCAAAGGGCACACAAAGGCGCGTTTATAGTCAGTTTATGCTTTCTAGCATTGAAGGTCGCGGTTTAAGAATAATAGCATTTTAGGACACCAAATTAAAAACGGTGGACTTTTGAATTCATCCCTCCCACTGCGAAGCAAGGCTGTGGGTCGAGAGTCCTGCTGGAGAAGTAAAAACCTCGACCAGTCTCTTCAAATCCGGCCCGCCACACAGTAGGTGAAAACCTAGACAATCCTCATCCCAGGCATCCCTGTTAACCGGTCAAAGGCCAGGCCATTTCGCGGAAATTCGCGGAACTTCGCAAAAAAACACTAAAAAACCACCACTTTGAATTTTGAATTGAATGTTTTGTTGATAAATTTTGAGCTATTGTATATTTTATTAACTGAAACACGTTCACAACACGATAAACTATCTACCAAAACCACATTACTTGCATTTATTACGTAAATTAATAGGTTTTATGATGTTTTATTCGCGATACACGCATTAATTGCGACTGTTAAATTCGCGGCAAATTCTGACAGCCGATTGTCATAGAAGAAATCGTTTTAAAAATATTCCAGGGTGACAAGGTGAATGAAACTTGTAGCGTCTCCGAGAGTAATGATGGCGCAAGCGATTCTGACACTGTTCTTCATACAAATTGTGTACATAGAAGGGCCAAAATCGTAGACCAAAAGTTTTTTGTCGGAAGTATTATTCAAATATTTGAATTATTTTCTCGCGCATGCGCATATGACGCGCGCGCCGGCGCGTCTCCGGCCTGTCACCGGTTAAGTCACCAAACGTGGCAAACCACTCGGGGTGACCTGTGGCGGAGGCTATGTTGGAGAACTTTGTGATGCTGAAGATAGTGGAGAGGGGAAGAGGAAGCTAGGGAGGTGACTGGCTATTAAGACCTGTTAACAAACGCGGTTAAAGCCATTTCAAACAATGTTTGGATTACGCATTTACTAGCATCACTTAGATTGGTGAGGGCCTACTTCAAGAGCTTCTCTGAGCGCCCATTTTGATGACGATGTCAAGGTTGCGGTGCAGGGTGGCTAGCTGGTCGTACGTCTCTTGGCCCATGTAGTGCATGGCGGGCATGACCTGGGATTTACGCAGCGCATACGGGACCAGCGAGACGACCGAGCCGTCCGTCAGGGGGATGTTGCAATTGGCCATCTCATCCCCGCCGGCATTGCTGCAAGTTTTACATTATATTTAGTTGCTTATTTCTAATTATGCAATTTTCATTCTTGGTAGAATACCATTTTAGGGGTAAACTTAAAATTATTCATAAACCGCTCATTCATAGATGGCGCTAACGTCAAACAAACAGTTACCCTGTACAAACCTTCCGAGAAGCAGAGGAGTGCCGGAGAGGGACTTGACCATCTCCCCCTGGCGCAACCTCCTTAGGACAGATATAGGGGTGTGCGGTGTCACCTGACAATGTCAAACAAACAAACTATACAAACCTTCCGAGAAGCAGGGGACTGCCGGAGAGGGACATGACCATCTCCCCCTGGCGCGGCCTCCTCAGGACAGACATGGGGGTGTGCGGTGTCACCTGACAAACAAACAAACATACATTATACTTACAGTTCAATAAAATGTATGAACTTTGCACTCACTCTCCACGTATTAAATCAGGTCAGTTGCATTCCATCTTCCGAGAAATGTGTGGAAAAAATATACTGGTTGGAATTGATTGCGAAAATAAATTCCTAGTGCGGCCATGCGCCTGGTACTTTTCGAGCAATAAATCAAAAGCCCCATCGACATTCCTAGGTCTAATAACAAGAAAGTTCTAATTTCACAAAATCTTTACATAGTATAAAATGAAGTCGTTCCTGCTGTATGTGCGCTTAGATCTTTTAACCGGTGACAGGCCGGAGACGCTCCGGCACGCGCGTCACATGCGCATGCGCGAGAAAATAATTCAAATATTTGAATAATATTTTCGTCAAAAAACTTTTGGTCTGCGATTTTGGCCCTTCTATGTACATAATTTGTATGAAGAACAGTGTCAGAATCGCTTGCGCCAACAGTACTCTATGATACGCCTTGAAGTTTCATTCCCTTGCAACACCAGAATATTTTTAAAACGATTTCTTCTATGACAATCACCTGTCAGAATTTGCCGCGATTTTAACCGTCGCAACGATGCATGTTCCGCGACTAAAGCATCGTAAAACCTATTAATTTACGTAATAAATGCAAGTAATGTTGTTTTGGTAGATAGTTTATTGTGTTGTGAATGTGTTTCAGTCAATTAAGTATACAATAGTTCAAAATTAATCAACAAAACATTCAATTCAAAGTTCACAATGGTGCTTTTTTAGTGTTTTTTCGTGAATTTTAGTGAAATGGCCTGGCCTTTGACCGGTTAAACTAATCAACAGATTTTCATGCGGTTTTCACCAATAGATAGAGTGGTTCAAAAGGAAGGTTTATATGTATATTACATGCATATTATAGTAGAGAAATTCAAAGATTCGATTCAGGAAGCTGACAAGCGGGCAGTGTGAATGTGATATGTATGGAAATTAACAGATAGCATTGGTTATAAAGGTTGGGTAAGCCACAGAAACGTGTGGCCGGGTCGACTAGTATAATATAAATTTAGGATTATTTTCTTTTTTTTTGTATGAATTCCAAAATCCAATACATAGAAAGCTGAAAACTTCATATTGGACTGTGAAAAGTGTTTAATTGGGTCGCAGGTTGGGCATCCCTGGTTTAGATCATATTTCTCACCATGACAGCAAGGGGGGGGGGGGGATACAATGATTTCTATGAGACTGAACTGTTCCCAAAAGCTAACAAATTAGCCTGAAATTTAAAACCATTGCTACATCAGTTGCCAAAGCTCAAATAAACTAATAATAAACACAAATAGCGCATCAATTTGGGTCTCAGAGAAAGGCTTTTCTATTTTGGTTGTTCCGTGATGTTTGTATGATATATGTATATAACTTGAATTTTTAAGAGTACAACATAAATTTTTAAGGCATATAAATTACAAACTACACATTCCAATAGAAAATTTAAATTATAATTATTTAATGTAATAGGCCACTTGCATGGATTTCATAACGACTTGGAAAAAATCGTGCGGATAGATTTTTTTACTAAGATTACGAAAATGTTAGTAAATTTTTTTAGAAATGTACAGTTTTTTTATTATTTTTAACCCCTCCGCAACGTAGGCAGATATATGCGTTAAAAATACGACAGCAGTCAAGTACAATAAGCGTGTTTATACGTCAGCGCGTGTGTCTCCATAGAAACCGTTATAACTCTGTTATTGTTTTAGTTACATCCCTAAAATAAAAAGTGAAAGGTCGATAGTGAATCATGCTGCACATCTCTATTCAAGTTGTCTATAGAAATACATAAAAAGAACATTCTGTCAGACGCGCAGTCTGACACATAATTTATCCCGCCAAATTTCCTACGGGCGGGTCGACCGCGCCCGACATTGTTAATTTTTATTAAATATTTTTATATGAATTGATAAAAAAGTGAGGTGACAAAGGTGTTTATTACACATTTATACAATAGAATAAGTATTGTTGTTTACATAATCTGTGATTTTAGTACCGTTTTCACATAAAAACATCACGTGAGTCATTTTCACATTTTTTTAATGTTTGCATTCTAAATTTTAATATTTAAAAATGTTAATATTTATTTGTAATATAATAATTCGAAAGCTTATTTTGTAACCTGTCTAAAACAGTTTTTACTATTCGGCTACGTTCAGAAATGTTTCATTTATAGAGCTTAATTGTGAAGCGGTAATAACACAAAGTTTTCGTAAAATGTCATTTCGTTAAAGACATTAAAAGTGCATATTGGAGATTTTCTGAGGGGTTAAATAAATAAATCCATTATTTGGGCCCGTGATGTCCCGTCTCCGAAAATGTTCCTATTAATTTTGTAAAATTCCACACTAATTTATATTTTTAATATGGCAAAACTTTGATTTCAGGCGAATTTTTGAATTCGATACTAGATTTATTGTTCATTCTCTGCGAACTTATCATTTGGTTTGTACGTGTTTTAGAGGTATAATGATAGTGATGCTGATTTTAACAAAATCAAATTTTATAATATTCTTATTATTATTATAATTTACAAGTACAATTATATTACATTGGATTTAGTAATATAGACGTTGAACATTATAATGATTAATGATCAATAAGATGGATCAAGAAAAAAAATATTTATGAGATGTAATATTTTGGATATGCCTCGTTATTCTCCTGTGCCCTTTCTTGTGGAAAATGTTATTTTTTTTAAAAATGATTTTCTGCTATGTAATTATCGTTTTTTCGCACCTACAAAATTATGTCCCGTCTTTCCGGTTAATAAAAAATGGTCTGATTTATCGGATTGAAATTTTCAAAAAATCGCCAGGGTTTCAAAAATACGATTAAAAAAAAAAAAAAAAAAAACAGAATGTCTTCGAATATTTGCCTTAACCGGAATTTAAAAAAAAAAAATCTGATGCAAGTGGCCTATTGCTTAAACTACCTGAATTATCACAGCGAAGAAAAATCTCTGATGTTTTATTATTATTTAAAATCTTCAACGGATATTTGGATAGCCCTGAACTTGTGGACATGATAAATTATCAAGTACCTAATAATTACAATTAAAACACTAGACTCCATGCTCCATTTAACATAGTTACTTCTCGCACTAATTTTATATTTAACTCTTGTCTTCAGATATTGCATCACGTGGGGAATGAAACTTGCTCTGTTGACATATTTTTTTATGAAAACATCGCTTCCTTTAAAAAGCGTATATGTATGCACATGCAAAAATCCTTAAATGTTCCAGTTTGTTAACAGTAACAATTTTAACCCCTCCGCAACGTAAGCAGATATAAGCGTTAAAAATAGGACAGCAGTCAAGTACAATAAGCGTGTTTATACGTCAGCGCGTGTGTTTCCAAAGAAATCGTTAAACTCCGTTATTGTTTTAGTTACATCCCTAAAACAAAAAGTCAAAGGTCAATAGTAGATCAAGCTGCACATTTCTATCAAGTTGTCTATGGAAATACATAACAGGAATCAGCTGTCAATCGTGTAGTTGACAAAAATATTTACCCGCGCAAATTTGCTACCGGCAGCTCCACCGCGCTCCACATTTTAAATTTTTATTAAATATTTTTATATGAAATGATAAAAAAGTGAGGTGACAAAAGTGTTTATTACACATATATACAATAGAATAAGTATTGTTGTTTGCATAATCTGTGATTTTAGTACCGTTTTCACATAAAAACATCACGTGAGTCATTTTTACCTATTTTTAATGTTTGCATTCTAAATTTTAATATTTACAAATGCTAATATTTATTTGTAATATAATAATTTGAAAGCCTATTTTGTAACCTTTCTAATACAGTTTTTACTAATTGGCTACGTTCAGAAATGTTTCATTTATAGAGCTTTAATTGTGAAGCGGTTATAACTAAAAGTTTTCGTAAAATGTCATTTCGTTTAAGACACCAAAAGCTTAATATTATCGAAAATTCGGAGGGGTTAATACCCGCTACTCTGTAACAATTTTCATAGTACCTATTTACTGCTTTATATATGTAATTGCAGTGTACCTTTTATTTATTTTCATAATAATAACAAACTTACGTACATTTATAATAGCAAAAAAAAATAAAATTTTAATTATAAGAAATTTACTTACATTTATATTAATCGCTAAAAAATGTTTTACACCTCTGCCAACCGGTATGCTTCGAGTATGTTTGAAATCATGTTTTGTGTAATATTGTGACTGTAATTTTTTAATTTACTATAAATAGCCTGAGCCCAAATACGAATATGCTGGTTGAACTCTTTTGTTAACAATTTACTTATCGAATACTCATACCTACTTGTGTTGTGCCTACTTACAGTTTGGCAATTAAGTGTGGAAATTAAATAAATGGGAACTAACCGTTTTCATTACTATGGCAGCACCGAATTATATGACGTTTCCTATGGCTGTCATGTTATCGCATGTTACGGTTGATTTATAGTCTTAAATCTGAGTAGAAGATCGCTGATTTGATAATATTTTTATTCATTGTTTGCCTGAATTTAATTAAAATGAATAAACCATTACATAGTGATGCAAGAGGGGTTATATTCTGCATTTTCAACGCTGCCTAGCCGAGTGTCACGCGAAGAAGCTTCTGTCTTATTTAGAAGATGTTTACAAACGAATGAAGAAATGACTGGTATGTAGTATAGTTTGTTTAATAAATTTCATAAGTATTACAAGATTTATGCCAATTTTCGAGCGATAATAACCATTACAATCTGATTTGAGGTTATGTTCAAAAATCCGAATTTGACACTTTCATTTGACAGTTGATAGGCGGCCACAGGAAAAAGGGAATAACTCAATAAAAAAATAATAATATGCAACTTCTTTAAACTCGTAGAAAAGTTACTTTTTTCTCGTTTTCTCTTTCTTTTTTTCGAAGTGAATATTATCTAGTGTGTTTTTTAAAAGTACCTTCTATAATAATAATTTTAATGACGTTTTTCACACACAGGTAAATCTGAATCAACGGTAAGACGAATCGTCAAGGAAGGGGAAAAGGCAGATGGAAAATTTGAAACACCGGGAAAACGGAAAATGGGCATAATAATAATAATATGTAATAGCATAAGTGCTGGTGATTGGAAAAATTGTTGCAAACACGTGATGAAAATTGAGGCAGAATATTATGCACGAGGCAGTACTATGTATGATGATATCGATGAACTGCGTTTAGATGAAGATGAAGATACGAAAGAAGAAGAATCACACGAGGACGAAGACAATAATTACATATCGGGTGTTGAATTAATAGACTTAAATTTTTAAGTACCTACGTTTTTATATGGAAATAAACGCCCACTTAAAACTTGTTTTGTTTTATTTTACTTCTATTAAATTACAGTTTTTTGTGCAAAATTTTTGAAAATACAAATACGCTATGAAATATGCATTTTGGCAGAAGTGTTTTTTAAAACATACATTCATTGTCTTATGAGCCATCTTGGTGTTGCCATTTAAAACAAGAAAACGATCGCAGCGCCATAATTTATTTTCTACACTTAATTGCTAAACTGTATGTCTTTCATGCTCTGTTTATTATTTTATGTAATATATACTTATGATGTTACATACTTGTTATAATGCTCCTGTACAATTTACCTTAAATGTAAAAGCCATCAAGGTGTAAACAAATAAATAAATAAACTTTCCATAGAGTACACAGGTTATGTTTGTTTTTATTTCCTTTCATAAAAGCGTGACGCTGGAGTTGGTAACGTGTTGTTGATTCCAGCCAACTTAAAAACGCGATTTTGAAAAAAACGCATTTAAAGTTTTCGCTTGTAACCGGGCCGCTCCGTTTTCCAGACTACCTGCTTGAAGCGCACCGCTCCTAACTATATTTAAAGGTCGAATTTGATGCTATAACTTTTGGAATGTATTCTCTACGTGAATAGGAAGATTTTTAAGTAACATAAAAGACGATTTTTTGGATTGGCCGTACCAGACTTAATTATCTTACTAATTTATAAATGCGAAAGTCTGTATGGATGTATGTGTGTTTGTTACTCTTTCACGCAAAAACTACTGAATGGATTTTAATGAAACTTTACAATAATATAGCTCATACATCAGAATAGCATATAGGCTATAATTTATGTTGCTAGCTAGGAAGGGGACGCGGGTGGAGAACGGGGTCGCATGAGAAAGGTTATTCAAGGAGAAACAATGCATTTCTTTAAATATGGTATTGCAACGCATGCCGGGAACCAGCCTAGTGATGAATAAAAATTAATGTTTTTTTATAAATTTCTTTCATTTCTTGATCCACACTGAATATTTTTTTACGAATTTATTTCATTTGTTGACTTATACTATGCACCGTAATACCAACTTTTAGTACCATTGTTTAATTTTTTAGCAATGACTGTTTCATAATGCCGATGGTGTTGTAGTTTATGTTTGTTTTGTTTCGGCCAGTGAACCGGCAAAAATTCTGACCTTGGAGAATTTCGCACCTTTTGAGAGTACCTACGCGGGAGGAGGGCCGACAATAATAATCTCGAGTCGGTCGAAAGCATCAAGTCATATCGTGACATTCTCGCAGATCGTGCAAGTATTATTTATCGTAATTCGCGACATGGTACAAAACCATTGTCATTATTTATCATTGCTCCGTGTTATTCCATCGACTTGATAAATCGGTCATTTTATCGCCGTTATGAGTGAACTAAGCTGACAAAATTCTATATTGTGCGCCTTTTGGGTTCCGTGAATATCGCAAGTGTCTACACTGAAGAAAGAGCAATACCAAGGAAGATGCAGTACCTGCAGTAAGTACCTACTTGGTTGTGTTATACTGTGTTTATTTGATTGGATACTCGCATCGTTATCCAAGGAGCTTAACTTCTTATTTGCCGGAGACGCGCCAGCGCTCGCGTATTGTGCGCATGCGCGAGAAAATAATTCGAAAAAAATTTGAACAAAAAATGTTTGTCTGCGATTTTGGCCCTTCTATGTACAGAATTTGTATGAAGAACAAGGTCAGAATCGCTTGCGTCAACATTACCCCACATGATGGGTAAAAATTTCATTCACCTTGCAACCCCAGAATATTTTTAAACGATTTTATCCGTGGCATCGAAATGTCAGATTTGCCGTGAATTTTAACGGTCAAACTTGATGCATGTTCCTCGACTAAAACATCGTAAAACCTAATAATTTACGTAATTAACGGAAGTAATGTTGTTTTGGTAGATAGTTTATTGTTCTAGGAATGTTTTTTGGTCAATAAAATATACGATAGCTCAAAATTAATCCACGAAACATTCAATTCAAAATTCAAAATCGTGTTTTGTTACGAAATTTCCGTATTTTTCCTGGAATTTGCTGGCCTTTGACGGGTTAATTGCACAGAGTGGCACTCCAGTCTCAATCGTGCGCGAACGCACGGGGTCAGATTGACAAATGACGCAAAGGAATTAATATTGAATTCAATGATTATTATAGGCTAGGGATTCTCTGTACCTTGGGTGTGATGGGGGGGAAGTTCTTCATCTGTTTGCTGGAGGGGGTCTGGTAGGGCGGGCGCCCCACGGCCGAGGCGGAGGAGCTGCGGCCCCGCCGGCTGACCCCCGACTTGTACGAGCTGGACGGGGGCTGCATTATCCCGCTGGACACCGAGCTGCTGTTGGAGGCTGTAGAGAACACCACTATTAGGAACTCCACTCAAATTTTATTTTTATTATCTAACATCCTAAGTAACACCATCAGTGAGCTGTAACCGTAACTTGTTACTGTAACCAAAAATCATAGTGCTGAAGCCTACATAACCGCCCTCACGTACTCGCTAGAGCAATGTGCAGCAATGAACAACACATACGGCCCTTGATTCTTAATTTTTTTTTTTATTTAATTAAAATCGATAATGTTATTATTAAGTTCTGCAAGTACTTTAAGATGTATTTTTGTTACAGCTGTATTGGTTTACAAGACCATTTTCAAACTGTGGTTGAACCACTTTGAGACGACGTATTTAGGTACACAAATCTAAATGTCAATTTTTGAAGGTGTCTAAATTGATTTATTACCGGTTAAACCAATTTGATGAAAAACTATGTAAAGGCTGTGGTAGACACTCCATTATGTGTGAGTTCTGTTTTACTGCACTAAGAACTATTAGCACGATAATCACCAGTCTGGTACGGGACCGTTGGATGACCCATTGAATGATGCAAATCCGCAGCCCCGTACGCGGACCACTGCGCAAAACACAGACACCAATAAAAAAATATTTGATTTATGGAGAACATTCGAAAAAGTCTAACGGGAAAGTGAAGGGAATTTTTAAAAAAAGACTCACCTGTGAGTGCATGAGATCTAGACAGACTGCGCGACAGCCTTCTGGAGGGTCTCCTCTTGGCGGCCGAGGCTGGTGCGGGAGCTGAGGGGACTGGGAGCGCGTGGCCGGGGAGCTGCGGCCGTCCTCCGCTGCCGGGCGCCTCTGTAACGTAGCCTGGTGAGAGCGGCCGACACACAGCAGAAGGAGGAGCACCAAAACCAGACAAGACCACCAAGGGTTAGATGGAAAAGATATTGATGGGGGTTAGTAAGCCATTACATGTGATAGAGGAGAAACAACAAATGATACATACAAACACTTTGTGGCTTGCATTATAATTAAATTAAATGTAACTTAGTTTAACCACTCAGGTATTTGGCCAAAGCAAGTTTTTTGTCACGAACTGTCAGATTTATAAAAACTTTGTGTTATTTCCGCTTCTAACTAAAAACTGTTTTTGAAAGGTTATGAAATAAGCAAAAATAAATATTAAAATTTAGAATGCAAAGATAAAAAAATTGTAAAAATGACTCACGTGATGTTTTTATGTGAAAACGATACTAAAATCACAAATTATGTAAAAAAAAAAAACACTTATTAATATTCTATCGTATAAATGTATAATAAACAAATTTGTCACCTTTATCATTTCATACAAGAATATTTAATAAAAAATTAACAATGTCTAAAGATGCGTATGGGGTTTTAGCAAGTGAAAACTGTTTCTACAAAATAAGTATTTTTTACGTATTTCTATGGACAACTTTGAATAGAGATGTGAAGCTTGATTTAATATAATATTTAATATACTCCTTGCAGGCCATACGATGTGCCTTCAGTACAAGTTTGAACTCACTTGCTGGTCCGTAGGTACTGATTGTTTTTGTGAATGTCTCGGTTGTTCCCGAACATACAAAGATAATAGAAAAAAAGGGATTTATAGCATGGAAGCGTGCAGACCGTCGCCGAGCTAGACTGTCAAAGCGGCTGTGCAATGAATGTTATGCATTTGGTCTCTAGGTAGAAACAGAGGTGTGGTGCTGTTCTGCATAGATGCGATTTGCATAAGTATGGGTGAAAGAAGTTGGAATCATGCTTTCCGCATGCGGTTTCATACTAATAATGGTTCACGACCCATCTCCCTTGTTTCTATTATCTATTTTCCTAACTTTCATCAATAAAGTGGTTTTAAACTAAGTTATCTTTTATTTGACTAAAATGTCAAGCCCACAAATACATATATTGCTAAGCCAACAAGCATTTATTTTACCCCAATATGATATTATGAGTCTGACAAATAAATGTATACTTTTCCCGTCATTACGGGGGTTGAGCATAACCTCACAAATCTGAGCGTACTAAAAGTTACAAGATCAGTGTTACTCGGTGTTGCCATAGTAATGAAAAAAGTTAGATCTACTTTTAGTAGTTCTTAATTTTATTGTCAAACTCTACATCCAATATCCATGGTCCAATGATATCCAATATCATGGTCCAATGATATCCAATATCCATGGTCCAATAATATCCGATATCCATGGTCCAATAATATCCGATATCCATGGTCCAACTATATCCAATATCTATGGTCCAATGATATCAATTATTATAACTTAACATTATAACATATTATTATTACAATATAGAACATTCTAATAACAGCATTGATCAAGAGACATACATAAATAGTTTACATCTATTTAGGGTAAAACATTTATACTAGTCCCAGGGAGAGAATGAATGTATGTGAAGTCATTGTTCTATCCATCCTATGTTCTGTGTTGTTTTTTATATTTGTGAGAAGTAAGAGAATGATCTTCAATATCATACATAAGATTTCTCTCTGGGACTACTTTGCAGCGAAACACAGAAAATTTATAATGTATAAGGTTCCCACTTAACCACTCGAGCGACAGACCAATTTAAAACTTTTTTCTTGGATTGCTTAAGATTTTAAGGTGATCATTTTGAAAATTTTCCACCCACATTAAAAAAAGTCATACCTCCGAATTTTAATACGGAGGCACATAAATCGAATAAAGTGCTATATGGCTAATGAATTCACCTATATTTAAATAATCATCACATATTTTTAGGATTTATAAAAAAATGATTAAAAAATCATTAATATTATAAACGGAAATATTCTCTGGGTTTTCTAGCTATTAACTCGCGTCGGAAATTGAATTTTGCGTCCACGTTAAATATTTTCTATGAAGTTTCTTTTAAATTCATGATCCATTTACAAATATATGAATTTTGAAAAAAACTGAATTTTGATATGTTGTCAAGTGTTTTGATTTTTCTTTTATAAAAACTTTTGACACAAATTTTGGTCGAGAAATCGTCGCCATTTATCGAACAGACCATTAGAAAATTTGACAGTAGAAGGTTTTCTTTAATTATTTCAGTGAAACATAATTTTGTGTTTAAGATAAAGCTATTTCCGTAAAGGTAAAGGTCTGATTGGTTTAAACAATTCTTAGTTAACTTAGTTAACCTCTTGTTTGCCAGGGTAGGCCAGCAAAAAGCACCACCAATTACGACGCGGCTCCCGTCGGCAGAAATGACACTTCGTGTCCAGCGATTCTGACACAGTTCTTTACAAATTTTGTACATAGAAGGGTTAAAATCGTAGATAAACATATTTTTCCCGCGCATGCGCAAGAACTGCGCACATTCCCGCGCTCCGGTAAATTATTAATATAAATTATTTGGAGTGACTAGGCGCATTGCAGGTTTCGCTATGCTAAAGGGCGATAATAGAGCAAGCGATTCTGACCGTGTTCTTCATACACTTTCTTTATACATAAGGGTCAAAATCGCGTGTAAAATCTCATGACACACCGGTGCAGGAGCGGCAAACAAGGGATTAAGTGATTAAATATCATTTTTTATACTTTATTTTCAATTTCAAAGTGGAGATTGAACAAAAACTAAAATGGTCTGTTGGACAAATAAGAACGGAGGTGACGAAATGTCAATATTTCATTACAATAAAATGGAGTTTTTAACATACTTATTCATGATTCACTGTATTAGTATCTAAACATGTTAAATACATTAAAAATTCAATCTTTATCGCACTGGTATACAAATATGTTCAAAATAAAACAAATCCACTAAAACATGACATTTCATATGCTAGCATTCTGACAGCTAACGCTTTATTTTTGTTCCGAGATATTTTGGTTTATTGAGTTTTTATAACATGAAGATTCCTGTTAAAAAACCAAACAGCAGTGACACCTAGTAATTATTATCAGAAGTAGGCTATACAGCTTTCTTAAAACGTCAAGTGTAAGACTGCGCGAATATTAAAAAATATTTCAATTTTTTTTTTTAAATAATCGACGGAATATTTTCCAAAATTGGCAGCAAAGCAATCCTTAGTCTTTTAAATAGTACCAGATTATGGCAAGAAGCGCTCGAGTGGTTAAGAGGTTTTTTCCGGTCCCTTAGAAAACCTTACTACAAGATAGTTTTACAAAGAAATGGAAATGCGATAAAGATGATGATGATTTTTGTATGGGACAAGATGTGTCACACTCAATGACTATAATAAAATACTCTAAGAGAGGACTCGACATACCGAAAGAACATTCTGTCATAACAGTTGTACAAAAATTGCGGCCAAGTTTGTCGTTGACATACATGGTTTCCGTGGTTACCAATAGATATTATTCAGCGGTTTTGGAAACGGTCCGGCGTTACGGCCATCTTGGCTGTAATTTTTGTAGATATTATTCAGCAGTTTTGGAAACGGTCCGGTGTTACGGCCATCTTGGCTGCAATTTTTGTATAGCCGTTTGAATGGAATGTTCGGTATGTCAATCGTTCAGTTGATTAGTTAGATATCTCCAAATACTAAGTTAAAAAGCAATATCTACTACTAAGCAATGTCTACTGCGCCTCGACGCATTTCAAAAGATATATTGGTTCACCAGTTTCCTGCTTGTACTGTGAGTTTCCAGACACCGTGTATAAGACAAGCAAATGAAATTGATAATCTGGTCAAGAAATAACCTCCATCTGATTGATGTGTTAGATCATTTCACCATAAGTAAGGTAAAAGAAGGAGTGTAGAGTTCTGGGAAAGGAAGGAGTGTAGAGTTCTGGGAAGGAAAAAGTTTAAGGGTTGGGTAGTAATCTGGGGTTCAGTGTGTCCTGGTCATCTGCCTCCAAGACCTAGACAAACCTCACCCCATGAACCTGGGCACCCCTGCTAAATCACGAAACGTAGCGATGGGGTGACCTACGGCAGAGGTGTTGGTTATCCAATAAAGGTTCCCGGGGCGGCGGTACCCATTCCCGCCTCCCAAATTGGTTCTGGTACAGTTTGGCAATTAAATCTAGAAATTTATTAAATTGGAACTAGATTGGAACTAAATTTTTCATTAGTATGGCAACACTGAATTACTCGCTTTGTCCATGACGTTTCGTACGGCTGTTGGCTGTCATCCGATTTTCGTCTTAAATCCGTGTAGAAGACACTGAAGATCGCTCATTTAACCTGTCCGATACATCGCGAATATTCACTTAAAATGTCCTAAACGAAATGTCAGTTTTATAAAAACTTTGTGTTATTACTGCTTCACAATTAAAGCTCTATAAATTAAACATTTCTGAACGTAGCCAAATACCAAAACCTGTTTTAGAAAGGTTACGAAATAAGCTTTCAAATTGTTACATGACAAATAAATATTAACATTTGTAAATATTAAAATTTAGAATGCAAACATGAAAAAAATGTTAAAATGACTCATGTGCTGTTTTTATGTGAAAAGGGTACTAATCACAGATTATGTAAAAAAAAAACTTATTCTATTGTACAAATGTATAATAAACAATTCTGTCACCTAACTTTTTTATCATTTCATATAAAAATATTTAATAAAAATTAACAATGTCGAGCGGCCCGTAGGCAATTTGGCGGGTAAAAATATGTGACAACCGCGCATCTGACAGAATATTCTTTTTATGTATTTCTATGGACAACTTGATAGGGATGTACAGCTTGATCCACTATTGACCTTTTACTTTTTGTTTTAGGGATGTCACTAAAACAATAACGGAGTTAGAACGATTTCTGTGGCTACACACGTGTTGACATATAAACACGCTTATTGTACTTGACTGCTATTGTATTAACACTGCTCACCGGTTTAATTATTTTTTTCATTGTTTGCCTGTGCATTGTTTGAATTGAATAAAAATAAAACAATACGTAGTGGGTGCAAGAGAAGTTATATACTGTGTTTTTTGACACTGCCGATTATTGTGCGAAGAAGCTTCTATGTAATTTGGAAAATGTTAGTTTTTTACTAAATTTAATTAGTATTACAAGATTTATGCCAATTTTCGAGCAATTACATATAAGCGATCACATATAACGAGCGATTATGTATAACCATTGCAATCTGATTTGAGGTTATGCTTAAAAATCCGAATTTGACACTTTCATTTGACAGTTCATATGCGGCCATAGGAAAAAGGGAATAACTCAATTAAAAAAAATAATAATAATATGCAACTTCTTTAAACTCGTAGAAAAGTTACTTTTTTCTTTCTTTCTTTCGAAGTGAATATTATCTAGTGTGTTTTTTTAAACTACCTTCTATAATAATAATTTTAATGATGTTTTTCACACACAGGTAAATCTGAATCAACGGTAAGACGAATCGTCAAGGAAGGGCAAAAGGCAGATGGAAAATTTGAAAGACCGGGAAAATGGAAAATGGGCATAATAATATGTGATAGCATAAGTGCTGATGATTGGAAAAATTGTTGCAAACACATGATGAAAATCGAGGCAGAATATTATGCACGAGGCAGTACTATATGTATATGATGATATCGATGAACTGCGTTTAGATGAAGATGAAGATATGGAAGAAGAAGAATCACACGAGGACGAAGACAATAATTACATGTCGGGTGTTGAATTAATAGACTCAAATTTTTAAGTACCTATGTTTTTATATCGAAATAAACGCCCACTTAAAACTTGTTTTGTTTTATTTTACTTCTAGTTTTTTGTGCAAAATTTTTTAAAATACAAATAAGCTATGAAATATGCATTTTGGTGTTTTTTACAACATACATTCAGTGTATTATGAACCATCTTGGTGTTGCCATTCAAAACCTAGAAAACGGTAGCAGTACCATCATTTATTTTCTACACTTAATTGCCAAACTGTACATATTTGCAATGAAGCCACAAAATAGGTTAGTCACATAAAAAAGTGATAGTTTTAGAATGATTACAACTACAGCATGTGGCGGTGTCCGGAGTTTGTAACGTTTGAGAGGTGATTCTACATGAAAGTACAAGCATAATTTATATAAATAATTTTGTGATGATGAATTTTCAAGTTAACCCCTAATTTGTTTGCTTTTGGGAACAGCTCATATAGGTCTCATAGAAATCGTTGTCTCCCTTATGCAGCGTTTACATTATTTGGTTTGGCCGTATTCGACTGCAGCACGTTTTCAGTCACCGACTAGTGTAAACAGTTATTCAGTTGGCCGTATTCGGTCAATGGGTTCAAATGATTAGTATAAATTTATTTTGAATTTGTAACTTTATGAGTAAAATCTCAAATTATAATATTTAATTCAATGAAGACAATATTAGCGAAACTCAATCGAAAATGTGAAGACAAAAAATCAGAAAAAGATATTGGCACCTCTGGGACTCGAACCCATGACCTTTTACTTACATGGCAAGTGCTCTACCAACTGAGCTAAGGTGTCAATATCAAATTCGGTCACTTTAACTCTATCATACTTCGACTAAGAACTACCAACATTACAGGGCCGTAGCTAGGGGGGGGCATTATGAAGCAATGCCCTACCTTAAAATACCTGTGCCCTACCTTAAGAAATCCCATTGACTATGATAATATACTTGTAAATTATACTACTATGATAATTATAATAATTATACTAGTTTGTTCATAGTTAGATTTGATTGAAAAAAAAATACTACCTATTAGTGTAGCGTAGAAACATCTAAGTAAACAGCTCGAATTAACCAAGGAATCATATCATACTAATTCTTTATTCTGCTCATAGATGGCATTGAAGTAAGTGTTGGGTAAGGGGTAGGTGCGCGTATTGCAATCACTGCTTACGGGAAATTCCCAAACAGTTTGGGGATGCTATTAAACGGTTGGGTCGTGGTTGAGTTAAGTTTGCACCTTGTATCAACGACGTCGCGTGCAATCAAATTCGGTCACTTTGATTAGTTTAAAGTTGTTTCCGTATTTGGTCATGCGGAAACGGACATTGAGTGTTCTTTGTACGCTTTTTCTTTTTAAAAATTTCTTATATAATATAGCAAATACACAAGCAAATGCTTTCAATGGAAGAGTAGTAAAAAAAACCTAAGATGTAAAATTATCATTGTACCATGTAAAACATTATTAACCTCTGGGCGGCCGCTTGTCACCCGGTGGCCGCGGCATCTGCGCATGCGCGAGAAAATAATTCAAATATTTGAATAATATTTCCGACAAAAAACTTTTGGTCTACGATTTTGGCCCTTATATGTACACAATTTGTATGAAGAACAATGTCAGAATCGCTTGCGCTGTCATTACTCTCGGAGACGCTACAAGTTTCATTCACCTTGTCACCCTGGAATATTTTTAAAACGATTTTTTCTATGACAATCGGCTGTCAGAATTTGCCGCGAATTTAACGGTCGCAATAAATGCGTGTATCGCGAATAAAACGATCATAAAACCTATTAATTTACGTAATAAATGCAAGTAATGTGGTTTTCGTAGATAGTTTATTGTGATGTGAACGTGTTTCAGTTAATAAAATATACAATAGCTCAAAATTTATCAACAAAACATTCAATTCAAAATTCAAAGTGGTGGTTTTTTAGTGTTTTTTGCGAAGTTCCGCGAATTTCCGCTAAATGGCCTGGCCTCCAACAAGTTAAAAATAAAATATAATTTAAAAAAAAAAGAAGCTAAAATTGCCTTTTGAAACACAAATCTATCCCTATAGATGTTTGCAACATGATTGTATGAAATTCGAGCCACATTTCAAGACACATTCGGTCACTGACAATGTAAACAGGCCAATTTGGTCAACGATCTGGTTAAACCAAATGCGGCTGACGCATTCATAACTTTTATGAACTCGCCATAACCGTTAAGGTGAGAAATATAATCTAAACTGTGTAAGAAAGAGAAAATACCCCTTTATGTTCAAAAAGTTAACCAGGGAAAAATTGAAACGTACACCTTTATGTAACCGAAGTTTTTTACGGCAATTTTAGAAAAAATTATGAAACTTTGTTAATTTTTATTTGATTATTTTTACTTAACCCGGCGATACTCGCTACTGGGTAAAAAATACCACAGAGTACAAAAAAATTCATTGTATTTTTTTTTTCTACGCGTTCTGGCAACCCAAGATTCTAATTACCTTCAAACCGATAGTTCATACGCCCTCACCCCGCGGGGCGGTCAGTTCGCGCACGGCACTTGTTGACAACGGATGTGTAAAGTGAGTATGGGTAAAAAATACCCGGTTTTTTCGATATGTTTATGACTATGTTTTTGTTTTAGAGCTGTAATAAAATGAATATTCTTCTAAGTCGTAGTACAATAGAAGAGCTTCTTCAAGAAGAAGACAGCGGAGAAGAAAATGTGTAAGAAATAGAAGATTTTGAGGAGAATAGTGAACACGAAAGTGAAACTGAACAGGAAGCTGATAGTTCAGGCGCGCCCTCAAATTCAGAAAATGTTTTTGACCTTCAGATTCAGAAGTTGGTTTGCGAATTGTGCTTCAAAAAGATATGTCGTGAGCATACAACCCCAATATGTTAGGATTGCTATAATAGAGTGAAGTAGTTTTGTTTTTAGCAAAATATTTAAAACAGTTTGTTTAGTGTTGATTATCTCAATGTTCACTTAGGTATCATAAATGTATCATTATTTTTTAGTATTTTAGGAGTGTACCTAGTTTATTTTCGATACCGATCTCAATTTTGCCAAATTTGTAAGAAAAAAAATATTATTTTTGATTTTCATAAGATTACCAAGAAATTTTTTTTTTTATTATTTTTTAGGATAAACACTTAATACAAATAAATAAACATTAAAACTTGCATTTGTAGTTATATTTATGAACAATAGTACCAATAACACAAATACATTGTCAAACATTGAAACTCAAACGTCTTTTTGAAAATAACGGCAATTAAACTCTGTGGTATTTATTACCCGGTAGCGAGTGTTCATGTTCGTAAATACCTAGCGAGTACCGCCGGGTTAACCAAGTTTCATAAATATTTTTCAAATTGTGGTCAGAAACTTTAGTTTCATAAAGGTTTTATGGTTAACTTTTATTTTTATTTAATAATATAAAATGTGGTGCTTTCTCTTTCTAGTTACGTTTAGATCATATTTCTCACCATTATAGTAAAAAGAGACACAACCATTTCTACGAGACCTATACGAGTTGTTTCCAAAAGCAAACAAATTAGCCACTAGCTTGTTTTCAGACTACCTACAACCCTGCCAGACATATGTAATGACGTGTGAGGCGTACCTGAGTTATTAAATGGAAAAAAATCAATCGAATTTATGTTTTTTTTTCTCTTGTATGATCGTGTAGGATCACCTACCGAAGTTAGTGCACTTTACCCCCCACCCTGTACGTACGTATGAGTGAGAATTGATTGAACCCATACCCTCCAATATTGCTAGGAGTAAAATGTAAGTAATGCATAATTGTGATTTTGTAAGCACTTAAATATACATAAATATTTTTTTATTTTTAACTTTATGAGTAAAACCTCAAATTGTAATATTTAAATAAATGAAGACAATATAAGCGAAACTCAATCGAAAATCTGGAAACAGAAAAATCAGAAAAACATATTGACACCTCTGGGACTGTGAGGTGAGACAACTCTGGGAGGTGTCAATATGTTTTTCTGATTTTTCTGTTTCCAGATTTTCGATTGAGTTTCGCTTATATTGTCTTCATTTATTTAAACATAAATAATTCTCTATTTATGGGTGTTAATAAGACATATACATACATATATATATAATTGAAAATAAATATTTACCGTCGTCTTTCTGACTGGTGGCGGAGTTTTCTGAACAAGAATAGAGTGCGGAAAGATTCTTTTTTTCTGATCTCTGAAAATAAAAAGAAAAGAGTGTAAGAATAATGGTGACCGGAAAACTCAGAATGAAATCACCTCAGAACCTCCTTTGAAAAGTCATTAAGAGTGATGTAAAAAATATATAAAAATTTGGTTGAATAGGTTACGTTAGGTCAAAGATATTGAAATATAAGAGATGAGCTATCCGCAGTTTTTACTGGGTGGGACTGTGCTTCCTGGTGTTGCCGATATTGTTTACGAATTAATGAATAAACTAAACAAACATTAAACTAAATGAACAAATTCTTTCCGTATTCAAACTATATTGTTAACCAATACTACTGCACACCTTCAAAAAATCAATGAAATGAACAAATTCTTTTCATATGCAAACTACTCCTATCAGGTAGTAATCCGCCGACAGTCGTGCGGACATCATAGCATATCTCTTTTGTATTTCAATATCTTTGGGTTAGGTTATGGGTTATTTTTTCATAGCTTTTAAAAGAGGTGTTGAGTTAAATTGATTCTGAGTTGGCATGGAACCAAGAATAATATACATATATAAAGTGAACAGTAGAAGAAGTCATAATAGAGGAAGACATTATACCATCAAGTGAAAAACCCTTATCCTTGTTTGATATACAGTGAAACCCTCAAGAAGTTTCGTGGCTTAAGAAGTTTGGTTTTTTCGGTCCCACGGCAAAAATTTACTCAATTTTTCCCACATACAAGGTTTTCCTGCTTAAGTTTATTTTTTCAAAACTTCACTGTATTCCCCTATCTTAACAGACAGATTTTTTTTTTATGTTAACTCCACACAGGAGGCCCTGAGGAAAATAATTTCCCACAGGGCCTATGTCATCTGGGATGCTGTGTGGAGGATCTTTTTGGAGAGAGGAAGGAATTAACAATGGTCTTGAAGAGACCCATGTTGAAGGAAGGAGGAAACACAGAGGCTGGCAAATCATTTCACAGCCGAGCTGTTGAACACAAGAACGAGTCGAAGAAACGATCCGTTCTCATGTGACAAATGTAACCGTGTTTGGCGTGTTTCCCGACTATGCACCGGTGCCGAAGGGATCAATGATGCTAGTTCCTCGGAGCATCTTCCGTTGTAATACCGATTATTATTTAATTATTGTGCTTTAAATATTGAAATCTTTAAAGCACAGGCATCAGGTGGGAATGCTGTCCTCGTTCTACCAGTGTTACAACGGAAGATCCTTCGAGGATCCGTTCCAGAGTGGAAGATACTCTCAGTATCGCCCGTGTCTAAGACCACCATTCAGAATTGAAACGTTGCTTGAAATGGCTTTAGCCATTTCAGATCTGACGTGACTAGGTACTTCCCCACCTTCTTCTTTTCCATCTCCTTCCCTTTCCCATTACATTCAGCCACATAACTTCGCCCAATTGGGGATGCGATAGTCTAAATGGCTCCAAGCGATTGAGAGCAGTTGGGCCGTGTCAAGAGTCAGAATAATGAAAGAGTATTATGTAATTATAAATGAAAAAAGGGTGTACACCAATACAGTGTTGTGTGGTGTTCCATCTTCTCTGCCTACCCTGCTGCGGAGTAAACCAGAAAGGTCAATAATAAAAGAGCGCTGAATAATTTGCAAAGAAATAATTGAATATGCTCACCAGCTGGCCAACTGTCTTCTGCAGGTCCTCATCACTGAATCTGGCCAAATAAGAGGTGTGCTGCGCTTCAACCTTCATCATTGATGTCTTTGTATAATTGTTGATGATCTGCTTGGAAACATTAACTGCAAAATAAACATTTTTTACATTGTATTATTTATAATGCATTATTTATTGTACTAAGAGCCCTTGACGAGATTTTCTCATCCAAACATTACTATCATTAGTATTATAGTGAGGCTGGTATGGGTACTACCGCTCTGGGAACCATTTATTGGTAATCAACACCCCTGCCACAGATCACCCCAAGGGCTCCAGATACCAATATCTACAGCCTGTATGTCGGACGAATATCTACAGCTCATATGTTGGACTAATATCTAAGAACTTCAGAGTGAGGACTAATATCTACAGAGCTACAGTCGGACGAATATCTATGATGATCCCAGTGGTGACTAATATCTATGAAATGTGGGTTGGACTAATATCTACAGAGGGCAGCTGAGCAAGAGGTTGTACGGAAAAGCATAAATTACTTCAACTAATTAATTACTAATTGCGTAAAGGTTTAAATGTTTAAAGTACGTACATGAAGTTTTTGTATAATATTATGTATTTTGCTGTTTACGAGGACAATAATTTATTGAACAAACATGGAGGTCATAATACAAAGATATTTATTTATTTATTTCGAAATACACGGCACCACAACCTAACCTAACTGACATAGAAATAGTCGTGGTAACAGACTAAATAATTTAGAAGCACTCGAAATAAAGAAAGCTGTTAAAACAAAAACCCAAATTCTTAATAATCAGCTAAATGTGTCCAATAGTCCGATATTAGGGATTTTTACATACATACATAAGTTATGCATAAATTAAGTTTTTAAAACTGCATACGCAATATTACGTTATTCCAATATGCTATACATAATTGCAAATCCAACCTCTGCCAGTGCTGTAGATATTCGTCCACACTTTGGTTCTCATAGATATTAGTCAGCAGTTTGAGCTGTAGATATTCGTCCACACTTTGGTTCTCATAGATATTAGTCAGCAGTTTGAGCTGTAGATATTCGTCCTCACTTTGGTTCTCATAGATATTAGTCCGATTTGTTCAGTTTTTGGAATTCCTGTAGATATTAGTAGACGCCTCCACCCCAAGTGGTTCGCTATGTTTGGTGACCTAGTAGGAGTGCCCGGGGAAATGTGGTGAGAATGGGGTCTTGGCAGCAGATACGTCTGCCTAACAACTGCACAGCAGGCCGGAACGGGAAAGACTGCTTGAGGGAGACCTTTCGATCTCTCCAGCAGGACTCTCTCAGATCATCGCCTTGCTTCGCAGAGTGAGGGTTGGATTCGTACGCCGGTTACTCCTGGACACACTGAACCCCAGATTCCTACCCACCCCTCACACCTTTTTCCTTCCCAGAACTTACTCTCCTTCCCTTTCTAAAATGGCCCTCCACACAGCATCCCCAAATATGACATAGGCCCTGAGGGGAACTATTTTCCTCAGAACCTCCTGTGTAGAGCCAATTAAAAAATATATACAATAGAATTCGGATATAATGAGTTCGCTTATAACGGCTTACCGTTTTAAGCGACGACAATGTAAACTTAAGTTAGATTTTAAATTTAGGTACTAAAAACAATCCGACAACAAACAGTACGATTCCGTTTTAGGCGACCAACTGCTTAAAGTGACCTATTTTAATGATAAATCGTCCGGTTAGAATGACGCGCAGTGTTTTGTTTACAAAACCTACGAATCAATACCTCGCCGCCCCGCGTCTCGCCTATTACCCGCGCCCAGCTACACCCCGCGCGCTAACACCTATCTTTATCAGCACCCGCAAATCAGTCAGTGTTTATCATCTGTTGTGGCAAGGTTAAAAGCTCAACACAATGAGTTCCGCCAAGCGAGTGTTTTTCAATTGAAGAAAAAAGTGCTATTTTACACCGTTTAGAAGCCGGTGAATCAAATGTAACCCTCGAGAATGAGTTCGGCGTGTCTCATGTAAAAACAAGCTTAGATTATCTGGCTGTTTTGTGCGTCGTTCAATTAGTAAGATAAAGTCTGAATTCTCCAGACAAATACAGTAGGGCCTCGCTAATCCGGATAGGGAAAAACAAGACCCCTTCCGAATTATCGAGGCGTCCGGATCATAATATGCAATATTTTAATAGGAATAAAACACATTTTTAATTTGGGTTTCGGGTCAATCCGCACCAAATCATCCATAAAATTTTGGATTTGTCACCCACCATCTCAGATTTTTATGAAACTTTAAATTTTTAATCCTTCCATATAGATAAGAAAATATACCAAATTTTACTTTTTTTACATATTCCGAGCACTCCGGAAGAGCTTGTACCTTCAATGAAAAAAATTGTATCTTTATCATCTATAGTGCAAATGCAATGAAAATTTGCAATATTATCAAGAAAACTATGCTGATTGCAGAAAAAAAATAAATAAACCCCTTACATTTATCTACTTGACTTTAAAAAATTACCAAAAGTAATTTTTTAAGTAATTTTTGGACGGAAAAGGTACTTTACAAAAACGCAATATCTCGGGAAGGTACAGTGTTAATGAAGTAACTTTTTTTTTATTCATATCTACAAATAGCATAGAATCACATACAAAAATAAAATTCATGGCATTTTACTTGCTTCAATAAATAAAATCCATTTTAAACTTTTTTCAAACTTTTTGTAATTTTTTTTTTATTCTTATCTACAATAAACATAGTACAACCTAAAAAAATTAAACTCGTGGTATTTTGTGTGCTTCACAGTGTAGAAACGTTTTTAAAATAAGAAATCTTTATCATATAGAATTGTTCTAAGTTTTTAAAGGCCGGAGACGCGCCGGCGCGCGCGGCTCAAATTTCAACAAACAAAAATTTTTGGATGCGATTTTGACCCTTTCGTATAAAGAAACTGTACCAAGAACAAGATCAGAAACGCTTCCGCCATTATCGTTCTCGAAGTAGTGGGAACATGAAAAAGTTCTAGTCTCTCAGCATAATAATTTTAATAATAAGTTTCTTGAAAAGATGAATATATTTTACATTTTCAAAGTGCAATGTCATAACTTCTTCGAAAATACCCTTGGATTGTTTTTTTTTTTCATGTAAGGTGTCTATTCAGGTTTGTGTAGAAACAAAAAAGTCAGAAAAGTTCATTTTCGTATAAATATATTTTTTACGATTTTTTTCCGGAATGAGAAAATTTTTACATCATTTTTTTGTTAAAGTTAGCTATTCTAGGAAAACTTGTAATGATATTATAATGTAATAAATATGAATAATAAGATACATTATCTGGCAAACAGAATTTAAAAAAAAAAAAAATTTATACCGATTATAAGCAAAAGTATCAGGGAGGTAATTTCCCTAAAAAAAAAAACCCCTGGCCCTTGACAGGTTAAATCTAGATACAAAAATAAATAAAATCCATTTAAACTTTTTTCAAACTTTTGGCCCAGCTCCATCCTTTTACTGGCCACATCAAAAAGAAGATATTTGTTTTGTTCCACTACAAAATATTTTTAATATCGTTGACCCTCCCACAACAAAAGGTTCAGGAAGAGCTTACTACTTTCTTGAAAAAGACGTTCATCATGCTGATAAAAAGTTCAACCATCTTATGGGTCAGATCAAGAATAAAAGTAAAAAATGAACTTGGAACATTTATTTGTAAACAATATTATTGTAATGTACTTTCATTTAACCTAATCCTGTTTTATTTTTATTGTATTTGTTTTTTAAAGAGTTAACTTTGTATTGAAAAGAGTTAAAAAGTTGATCTTATAAAATATTGCTATGGTGTATGCATTCAGGGATAAGGAACAAGGTACATTATTTTGTTGGTGCCTTAAGCTTACATTGCAAGCTTACCATCATGTTGTAAAAGACTGAATAAGTTTGACTTTTTTTATTTGCAAATACAGTATCTAGATTTAAAAAAACTTAGAACAATTCTGTATGATTAAGATTTCTTATTTTAAAAACGTTTCTACACTGTGAAGCACACAAAATACCACGAGTTTTATTTTTTTAGGTTGTACTATGTTCATTGTAGATAAGAATAAATAAAAAATTACAAAAATTTTGAAAAAAGTTTAAAATGGATTTTATTTATTGAAGCAAGTAAAATGCCATGAATTTTATTTTTGTATGTGATTCTATGCTATTTGCAGATATGAATAAAAAAAAATTTACTTCATTAACACTGTACCTTCCCGAGATATTGCGTTTTTGTAAAGTACCTTTTCCGTCCCAAAAATTACTTTTGGTAATTTTTTAAAGTCAAGTAGATAAATGTAAAGGGTTTATTTATTTTTTTCTGCAATCAGCATAGTTTTCTTGATAATATTGCAAATTTTCATTGCATTTGCACTATAAATGACAAAGATACAATTTTTTTCATTAAAGGTACAAGCTCTTCCGGAGTGCTCGGAATATGTAAAAACGCTTATTTTGCCCAAACTTCAACTGCCCATAAAAAAACACCAGTTGAGGTAGGAAGGTAAAATTTGGTACATTTTCTTATCTATATGGAAGGATTAAAAATTTTAAGTTTCATCAAAATCTGACATGGCCTGGATAATTTGGTGCGGATTGACCCTTAAATCATTTATTAAAGTAAAAATTTAAAGTCAATTCAGACAAGAATATGTATGTACTTATAAAAAATTACAAACATGTAAGAAATTTGCTAATTCTTCCATGATTTTTTAATTAGGGATGCTTTGACGTCCTACCAGCAAATAGCCAAGAGAAAAACTGTACCCTTTAGGGTCGAAAACGATCATCTCGCCTGTAGGGATTACAGCATGCACCGAAGTAACGGGGGTCCGGATTAACGAGGCTCTACTGTACTTCCAATTTTGAAAATGATACTTCCAATTTTGAAAATGATACTTCCAATTTTAAAAACGATACTTCCAATTTTGAAAATGATACTTCCAATTTTGAAAATGACACTTCTATTTTTTTATTCTTCGTTTAAGCACCAGCTAAACTGTCAAAGCAGTTTGTCAGCGGGTCAATTAAATAATATTAATAATTAGCTTCTGGGAGGTTAGTTGACTGGCTTCTGTGGAGCTCCGTGCCTGAGCTGGTCACTTAGAAATACACGAAGCGTTGAAGGACAATAGATTGTCATTTCGATCCCTTTTAGTCGTAATCGGACATGATTGGGTCTTTGAAACATTACATTCAACTAAATTATTCTTACCCCCAGAGGAAAACTTCCACGAGGTAACCGTCCATTCTCTGCTTTTGAAGTTTGGGTACCCTTTGGGAGCTTGTCAAACAAAAAGCTATCATTGAATGTACAATGAATAGGTGAACACAACAAAAGGTTATTGATGTGCAACAAAAACAAAGACGGAGACAGAATCGATCCCTGTCGGACGCCAGATATGATAAAATAAGATTTATGAGGATACAACCAAACATGACTAAGGATTCTGTATGTTGTGATAGATGACGGTGGCACCACAGGAAAGTCATACACGGTTGATAGCTCCATTGTAACCTCTGCCTCTACAGTAATGCATAACGGAAAGAGGTTGCAAGGACAGGCCATACAGCACTTTGTAATTATTACTACACATATTTTTGTAAAATTAGCGGTCGCTTACAGTCGGTCTATACCGTAAATGAGGTTTTGTTATAATTACGTTAAAATTTCTAGGAATTCAATACATGGAAAATCTCCGATAAACAATTATAATAAAAAACAGCATGTTGTGATATTGGTTTGGGGTGAAATCACTACCTTCTTTCAAGAATTCTTCATATACGTTTTTGGAGTCGATACGGAACAAATGCGGGAATCCTGATTTCTTCACTTTAGAACGAGGCATTGTAGGTTTTATTGGTAGACGATAAAGTCCACAAAACACAGAAACAAGTCCACAAAACACTAGAAAGCAGAACACAGAAAAGTTTTTATTGTATGCAAAACAAATTTGAATTACGACAAGACGACCAACTGATTTTCGGAATAGACAATCGCATAAATATACCAATCCCGACAATCGAAATTTTGTTTTTAATACCACTACCAAAATATTATTTTCCCCATACGAACTTCCATAGAAATTTTTGTTCATTTGAAAAATTTAAGGAAAGGGAATTTATTTTTTCTCTTCTTGCAACGTAGACTGCCGAGTGCAGATGGACTAAGGGTTGCCGATTTGTGAGTAATTCCCCAAATTACGGGGAATTTTAAATTTTTTTCTAGAATTGGGTATTTTGCGGGGAAAATGCGGGGATTCTGGGCATTTTTCGATTACTCAACCTTTTTGAAAAATATGTTTGTGGAAGATTTCGAAGTTTATTTAATGGCAGCATTGTAACATTTATTTCTAAACAATAATAGTCGGGGAATTCCTGAAGTTCGGGACCCTAACTCGAAGACACATAGAACTTCTACGATAGAAGGATTCTGCTATTCTTGATTTCTCCCAATATGATCTGAATGTAGATGACGATGCTGAAAGTTACTGGGCTAAAGTGTTTGGCCTAAAAACAATACAGAACGATACTTGTTCCCAAATTTAAAAATTGTAATTAGTTTATTGCTCTTATTGCCGTTTTCTAACGCTTCCGTTGTGCGGTAATTCAGTGTTCTTAAATATTTTAAAACCAAAAATAGAAATCGCCTTCATACATATACTGTGGTAGCATTCGTGGCTACTCGAGAAGGGTTAAAAAAGGAGGAAATTTGAATTTTAATCTTTTAAACAAAACTTTAACAAAAAAAAACATGATACAGTAATTTATGAAAGGAGAAAACTATTTTACATCACCTGTATGTATGCTTATTTCGTTAATAATCCATTACATGTTGTTAGCAAAGTCTTATAATGATGTAAATTGCTTATTAATTAACTTAACTTCAATGTTTAAAATTATTTTTCACAATATCAAATAACAAAATAAAATTTTAAAACAGGTTAAAATTATATTGTAACACTAAAAAACTACTTTATCTTCTTTTCTTCAACCAACTCTTTTTTGTTTCATTTAAATTACTTGTCTTTTTTCAGTTATTGTTTTTCTCTTAGCAGTACCTGGCATACCGTATGTATGATTATATTACCATATTTTTTATGTTTCCTTTTTTTCCTACGAGACAATTTATCGACACACCGTATAGATTTTTTTTTAAATTACATTATTTTTGTTCCAAAATTGGTTAATCTCGTATTATGTAATAAATAAAATGATTAATCAATTTTGATAAATAAAAAAATGCTATTTTCAATAGAATTTAGTTTTATTTTGGAGAAAGAAATGAAGAAATTTGTGGGGAATTTGATATTTTGCTCTCCCTAATTTGGGGATTTTGAACATTTATTGCAGGTATTTTAGAACATAAGCATTGGCCACCCTGCAGATGGTACAAGTTCTATAGCGTGGTGATAGGTGACTTCTGGTTTATTTTATCTATCTATATCTTTCTCTATTCATGATTGGTTTATTTATGCTCTATTCTCTATGGGCTGTGAGCCCGGCTGTATGCCGGCTGTCAGTGCCTGAGTGACAGCAGCTGTCAGTTCAGTTCTCGTATTATATTTCAAACGTCACTTCAAACAAATTCCTCATCGAACCCACTTCTAAACAGAACCTCGCGAGGTTGGACCGTATCCAATTTCAAAATGTAAGATTGACTATCGGAGCAAGGCGTTCTTCCCCAATTCACGCTTTATAAGTGGAGGCTCCTCTTCATTTCAGAAGACAGTTCATGGCAATCACCCACTGATAGACAAAATTACTGCACTTACTGCTCAAGTGAAATCACTTCCATATTGGAGGAACAAATCAATCCCTCTGTTAAAAGCCTCCGTACCTACAATGCGTCTAAACCCCTCTTAAATCCATCTGATAGACTTCCTTTATATGCTAACTCCTTTCGTATTCATCTGCGTAAACCAAATATTCTTCTTTCTCTCGGCATAATAAACAATCACGAAGCTCCAAGAAAGCTTATCCAAATTTTAAATATTCCGATTGGAAAATTATTTACACAGATGGTTCCAAGCCTCCCTTATCAAACCACATGGAAGCGGCATTCCATTGCCCATCAGATCAAGTCAATAGAAAAATTAAACTTCCAAAAGAGGCTTCCGTTTTCACTGCTGAATGTATAGTCATTTTTGAATCCCTCAAATACATTGACGATGATCACATTGGAAACTCTTAATTCTCTCCGATTCCCTGAGTGCTTTTCAAAAATTAAACTCCTCCCCCTTCCATTACCCAGAAGACGATTTCTGTGTTGGAATCCGCACTTTAATTCATGAATTAACCGACTCTGGCAAAGAAATCATCTTGGCTTAGATACCTATTCACTGCGGTATCCCTGGAAATGAAAAGGCCGATTCATTGGCGAAAGATGCCATTATTTCGGGAGATATTTTATATAAATTTTTAAACCCCGATGACATTTTCATAAAATTGAAGGAAAACATGATTTCCACATGGCAAATCATTGGGATGAATCTAGTAAAATAAAAGAATGTAACTTTTTCATAATACAGCCAACGATTCCTTCAAAACTGTGATTTTCCAGACTCTCTATGAACAAATTCTCAACATCCTCCATTTGCCGCATGCGAATAAGGCATTGGCTGCCATAATGTTCACCTGACAAAAATTCATGTTAATAATTCTGCGATGTGTGAATGTCGTTTTGGTGAAGAGGACCTCAATCATATTTTTTTCAGTTGCCCTATAAATAATTCATACAAAAATTTCATCCCTCACCTAATCAGTTCGGGCCACGGAGGAAAGAATAGAGTGGAGGTGGCGATAGGAACTTTTTCTTCGATAATTTTGTCGCCAGTTTGCGGTGAGAGGTAAGGGACGCGCGGTAAGTATGGGTGGGATTTAAAATGGATATGCCCATCCCTCTGGCCAGAATGGGGGCTAATCCCCAGTTTTAACCACTTCACACTACTATTTCTTATTATTTCATTTTTACTTATTATTTCTTATATTATTTAATTTTTGGAAATTTATTACAAGGGTTTTTTTTATCAAGAGGTAGATAATACAAACAATATCAAATATTAATAAACTTTCTTTTATTAAATATCTTCTTAGTAAACTACACAACAACAAAAATAAGCACTACCTTCATGTAAAATTATTACAAAAAAATAGTAATTTTAAGCAACAATTCATAATGGTATTCAATGCTCACATTAAAACCCATTTTTTATTTATTGATTCTTCACAAGGTAGATATAATTGTTAGTAATTATTTCAATTGTTAACCTCACTAGTAGTTCAATCGTTTTGCCTGGAAAGTTTTCCGGACGGTTTTAAAATTGCTATTATTATAGATTTCGATGTGCTCTTTTCGAATTTTCACTTTGCCACCTCGTATCTCATTCATTTTTTCATATTCATTCATTTTTTATATACGAGAATATAGAACATTTTGCATTGGTTCTAAAGAAAGAGGTTCCCACAAAAAACGAATTATATGAAATATGATAGTACTACAATATACCTTATCGTATGGATAAGCTATAAAGAGTATGGTGAAATACTCCCTCATTATTGTAATAGAATTGTCCAACCTATCTTTATAATGTTTTTAATGATACACACCTCATTTTCCAAGTACAAATCAGGGATAGTTCCAGGTCGCAGTTTTTCACCTCCGTTTTTGGTGGTATAAAAGTCGTTATCTTTAAAGTGGTTAAAGCAAATTTTTGAATATTTTGTTGGATTCCAAACATCTTTATCTACAAGCTTGTTCCACAGCTCTCTTACCACTGAATCTACCGGAAACCCGTAAGATCAAAATATCAATAATATACCTGCAGCAAAAAATAGCCATAACTGGTAATCATACCCACTTTTTGCAAAAGAACGTCCCATCTCACATATCGCCGAGCGGTAAAATCATATTGGCTTAGTAAGGTAGTAAGCCACGCTATAGCCCCGCCCATTTGGGCCTGTTTGAAATTGTTTGATGCGATGGGCCTGTTTGCCCTAGTGCCATCTCCACTCTATTCTTTCCTCCGTGGTTCGGGCATATTGCCCCCCTACAACATTGCTATCTTCTGTGGACAAATGCCTTTGTAAAGTCTTGGCTAATTTCCTGAATATTAACAGCATCAATTTGTCACTGTTTAGTTTCCTGTATTTATTTATATAGTTTATTTTTTATAGTTTCCTGTATTTATTTATATAGTTTATTTTTTATAGTTTCCTGTATTTATTTATATAGTTTATTTTTTACTTAGTTTAATTTCCTGTTACTTCCACTTGTTATATGTAATTAAAATCATCTCGTATTGTAAGAATTTAGCGTATTATTATTATTAATGGTGTAGTATTATTATAGGTAATTGTTCGGAACAAACGTCAACGGTTAATACGCACTTTTTTTTTATAAAACTTTTAGATTCTTCTTAATTACCATAAAAGACAACTATTTGCATTGGGGGAGGTTGAAAATGTTACATTTTTAATTTTATTTACGTAAATTGAAAATTTGCTTTGACACTGTCAAATCACTCTGTTTGCAATATTATTGTTATTTTAATATGTTGGTATTACTGATATTTCACATTGCATTGGCTGTATAAAATAACGAGTGGCTAGAAAATTAGTAATACCACGAATTTTGAATTAGGTAAGCACTAATTTGGTTAGAAACTTTGCTTGGAATACAAACTAGATAAATCCTGGGATGTTTTTTTAAAGAATTTATGTTTAACGATTTTTTTCGTCAATAAAGGTAAGAGGTGGAAAGAGTGTAAGATACTCTCAGTATCGCCCTGGTGTAAGACCACCATTCAGAATTGAAACGTTGCTTGAAATGGCTTCTGCCGTGTTTGGTGACCAGATCTGAATAGCCAGGTACTTCCCCACCTTCCCCTTCCCTATCTCCTTCCCCTCCCCACTACCTTCAGCCTCACAACATACCCCAATTGGGGATGCAATAGTGCCACTGGCTCCAGACGGGAGCAGTTGGGACTCTTGTGCGGTTTTCATGTAAAAAAAAAAAAAAAGAGGTTAGGTTGGGTTAGTAGGTTAGGTTAGTAGGTTAGGTTAGGTTAGGTGAGGTTAGTAGGTTAGGTTAGGTTAGTAGGTTAGGTTAAGTTAGGTGAGGTTAGTAGGTTAGTTTAGGTTAGTAGGTTAGGTTAGGTTAGGTTAGTAGGTTAGGTTGGGTTGGGTTAGTAGGTCAGGTTAGGTTAGATTCAATATGAGTCAAGACGTTATTTTTATGCGTTAAAAAAAGATTTTTATATTAGTTATTTTCATTCAAATTCTTTCACCTTTACATAAAGTAGGTACTATTTAATATTTAAAAAAAGGTGAAAATCAATGGTTTCTAGCCGTAGGTTTTAGAATCAGTAATACCAACATAATAAAATGACAATAATCATTACAAATTGCATATGATGAAGCGTTGTGTTTAAATACGAAAGCAAATTTTCAATTTACGTAAATAAATTAAAAATGTAACATTTTCAACTTCCCCGAATGCAAATAGTTGTCTTTTATGGTAATTAAGAAGAATCTAAAGGTTTTATAAAAAAAAAAGTGCGTATTAACCGTTGACGTTTGTTCCGAATATTTACCTTATTGGGTGCGGCAGAGAGGACGGATGTTTTTGAGATGGGTAGTACTCTCCCCCTCCGTCTACGAGAGAGGTGGGGGGGGTGCCGCTTGACTCGTGAGTTCCTAGCATTGTTTTACCAGTTGTCGTCATGGAGCCGTGGACGGTGGAGCACCGCGTTTTCGCCTATGATTGAACATGTTTGTTCGAAATAATGAGTCAGTCACCGTCGTACAGCGTGAGTTTCGTCGCCACTTCAACATTCATCGGAATAAAGCTGTTTCCTCTCGAAACACCATCCTTCGTTGGGTTGAATCACTTCGCAGGCGTGGTGAACTGATCAACAGAAAACCAAGAGGAGCTCCGCCAACAGTTCGAACTCCTGAAAATGTTGAACGCGTTCGACAAGCCTTCCTTTGCAGTCCGACTCGATCTGCCCGGAAACATGTTGCTGCACTTCGCCTCAGTGATCGTTCGGTAAGGCGAATTTTGCATATGGATCTCCGCTTTCACCCCTATAAATTGGCCATTGTGCAACAGATACAGCCTGGAGATTATGCACAACGAATGAACTTACGTGAGATGGAAGCACTGATCGATCAAAATGAGAACCTCATTTTGTTCATGAGTGACGAAGCCCACTTTCACCTAAACAACATGGTTAACAAGCAGAATTTCCGTTATTGGGCTAATGAAAATCCGCAACAGTTACACGAAAGACCGCTGCACAGCCCAAAAGTTACGGTTTGGTGCGCTGTATCGCAAACTTGCATCATTGGCCCTTACTTCTTCGAATACGGTAATGGTCGTGCTATTACCGTGAACTCAGAGCGCTACGTCGAAATGATCACCAACTTCTTTTTCCCTGAATTACGACGGCGACGTGTTCCAATCCGACGTGTGTGGTTCCAGCAGGATGGGGCGACCGTCCACACAGCCAGAGCATCAATGGACGTTATTCGCCCTCTCTTCCCTGGTCGCCTTATTTCCAGGTTTGGCGATGTTCATTGGCCTCCTCGGTCCCCAGATTTATCCATATGCGATTTTTTCTTATGGGGACACCTCAAGGCTAGAGTATACGAGAACAAGCCCCGAACTCTGGACGAGTTGAAGGACGCAATTCGCGTGGAAGTCGCCCAAGTTGAGAGCGATGTTGGAGAGAGTCTACGCGAACTTCCAAGAACGCCTCCAGCTCTGCATCAATGATTTCGGCCACCACATGCCTGATGTGATTTTCAACACTTGACTGTCTCAAATGCTATTTCCTTGCGAACCTGATTCCATCAATAAATTTGTTTTTGAGTAAAAATTAACTATTTTATGATTTTTTTAAACCGTCCGTCCTCTCTGCCGCACCCTATATAACGTACATGGGTTCTTGTTATTAAAACCAAATTTGTAAATATTAACCCAAAATTAGTCACAAAATCATTCACTTGACACTGGCCAGAACACTCCTTTGGGGTGAAAAGCCATAAAAAAAAACTAACAATAATTGCCAAATTATCACAGCAATACCCTCAACTTATTATTTCACCAAAAGATATTGGGGTAAATTTTCGATCGAACTGGCCACGCTCAATACGAATATTTTTTAGAAAAAACCTTCAGATTTGCCTTAATGACTATAAAGCCAGGTACAGACTTACGAAATGTAACATGCAATGTAACACGCAATGAAAGAATTTACTGTCCACAGTGTCGCAATGTAACAGAATTCCCATAGTGTGGAAGCCTTGCGCGCACGAACCGTGCACACTACGCGCACAAACAGAACATTTCAACTCGTGCGCGCTGCAATCCACTAAGTGTCGGTTTTTTCGCCAAACACAAAGGGGCGCGCAGTGTGTGTCAGTGTGGACGGGTTGTTTGTGTCTATACTGCAGAACGTGCACGAACAATGGAGGACTTGTTCTCAGCAGACTGAGCTATGTTCACTGCGCGCATGCTGGAAACAGATGCAAGTAGGTACATGCTCGGTTCGTGCGCGCGTTGCGTCTACACTTATGAAATGGTCCTTTCATGTTACGTTACAGCAGTCTGTACCCGGCTTTAAAGGCAACTTTTTGCATTCGGGGCGATGGAAAATAATGCAATTAAAATTTCAATAGCGTAAAGTGAAAATTTACTTTGTGTACTGGTTTCGCAGCCATTTTTCTGTTAACAGAACAAAATGACAGCAATCATAAAAGAGCGAAATCTATCCCACCGTTCAGCTCGAAATAAATCTTTTAAGAGAAACTTTGTGAATCCGTCATCTGTGTATGGGGATGACTGTCAATGGATCGGTGACAGGACAACTCGGAATGAAATCAATTTTTAAAGATTTTTCAAAGAGGTGTTGAGTTGACTTGATTCTGAGTTGGCATGGAACCAAACAGATCACAAGTGCGACATGACAAGTAGATGACGATAATGGGGATGATAATTGTTCTTCTAGCTCTGGGTTGTTGGAGCTCTTGTGCAGTATCTTACCAGAAATGAAAACAACTTTTGTCAAAAAATATGGACCCTTTATTAATGAACTAGAACACTCACATATTATTATAATATTTAACATCCTTAGGCCTAAATTGTATACATAAATCCATTGGCATTGTGGCAAACGTGTTGCAATATCGGTCAGATAATAGAAAGCTGATAAACTTTATATTTTGTAAACATTAAGAAAGCCCTAAATGTGAAACGATAACAGGTGTAAGAATAAAAACCCAAAATTCAAAAAAGCAATATGTAAAATAAAATATTTAAAATTCTTTTAGTTTTGGCGCTTTTAACATTCACATTTTATAACATTTTGCTTTTCATACAGCATTGGATAAATTAATTCAACAAATTAATTGTTCAGTCAATTAATTAATTCAACAGATTAATTGTTCAATCAATTAATTTATACAACAAATTAATTGTTCAATCAATTAAATAATTCAACCAACAGATTAGGGAACGTACCCATACTACGTGACACGTTTAGGGGGGGGGGGGGTCTTCAAAATGTCACGCTCCATACAAATGAGCGGCGGGTTGCTTAGGTTTTTGGTCACCGGGGGGGGGGGGGGGGGTTAAAAATTGCAAAAAATTGGTCACGTAGTATGGGTACGTTCCCTTACTAGCTCAATCAATTAATTCAACAAATTAATTTTATAAGCAATTAATTAATTCAACAAATTAATGGTTCTAATAAATAAATTAATTAAGTCAACAGATTAATTATTCAATTAATTAATTAATTGAACAAATTGATTGTTCAATCAATTAACTAATTCAACCAATTAATCGTTCAATTAATAGATTAATTCAACTAATTAATTGATCAATCAATTCATTAGTTGAATAAGTGGTTTGTCTAGTTTGTAGTTAGAAGTAACATTGTAGAAATGTATTATAAGTTTGTACAGCGTCCTTGAGATGATTTTTCACAAAAATGGCGCTATACAAGTCATCTAAATATTATTATTATTAAGTCAACAAATTAATTGCTTAATCAATTAATTATTTCAACAAATTAAGTGTTCAATCAATAAATAGTCAAATCAATTAGTTGTTCGTTCAATTAATTGTGCAATGAATTAATTAATTGATCAGTCAATTAATTGTTCAATCAATTGTTAAGATATTTTAAAGTGCATAATATGACTTTTGAGTATAATACTGATTCAATAATACATAAATCCACCGGTAAAAACAGTTTTCAGCAATTCCAGACAACCATAATATTGGCTTGGTATCACATTACTTTGGCTTACGGTTTTTGGTATGTGCATAATACATAAAATGTACAATCCAGTCATAATAAATCTATGGTCTGTTCATTTAAGCCTCGATGAAACACGGCGAGTTACAAGCTACTATCTACTAAGTTTTAAAAGCGGGTAAATCGGCGAGTGAGATTGTCATGATGACACACAAAACTGTCCACTCGCTCAGAAGCGTAGGAAACTGAGGTCGCTTTTAGCGCCGTAACAGGAATAACGACGCCTGCGTGAACTAATTCTTCAGATTTTTGACAGTCGAAATCAGTTGTTTATCGGAAGCCATGTTGGAAACGTAAATAAACCAATCACGAGCAAGCATGTAGGCGAGTACAGTTGACGACCTTTCAACTTTTTTTCGTAGATTGTCAACAATCTGCTAGTTGCTGCTAGTTAGCAAGTGACACGATACTGGGCGAGTTTACTAACAGATAGTGAGTTTCCCAGATAGTAGCTTGTAAACTAGCCCTGTGTCATCGACGCTTTAGAAGAAATCATATTGAAAAAAAGAAAACAAAAGATGCGCATTTTACCGCCTAGTAATTTCTCATATGATTGGCGGTTGATAGGCAATCGGCCAAGGCAGAGAACATAACTTTTTCAGGCAAAACTCAAATTATTTCTCAACATTGTCTCTTTTAGCCCTATACACATTGTGTAACAATTCTACAGTTTTTCAATTTTCCTGTAAGTTTTGGCAGAAATGTAGATTTCAAGATGGCAAGACGGCCCACTTCTGCCCGTTTCATACAAATCTTAGATTTGGATTTGAGATCAAAATACCCAACCAAACTGAAAAATTATTTTTGTAATCAAAAGGTATATCAAATATCTAGTTAGGATGTGAGCTACTTTATTTATTTTTGCTTTAAATTATCAGATAGATATAGGGCATTAAAGATTTTAGTGTTTCATTATTTTGGACGCAACTTAGGCAATTATTTGTGAGTAAAAGAATATTATTATTAATATTATTTTAAATATACATACAATGAAAAATTAGATTAAAAATAAAAAATTCTTAAAAATGCATTTTTTGGGTAGTAATTTTAATATATAAACGACTATTTTTTATTCTGCCGTAAATAGGTAATTTGTATTTTTAATTTACACCCATCAAAATTATTTTTTTTTATAAATTTTTATTTTTTATTTTATATTTCATCATATTTATATGATAAATATAGTAAAATAATTTTTTTATTGTTTTTCATTTACTCACAAATAATTGCCCAAATCGCCTCTAAAATCCCGAAACATTCAAATTTTTAATGGCCTATATCTTTTAAGTTAAAGCAAAAATAAATAAAGTACGATTTAATAAAGTACGATTTTAGATTTTCACGGCCAAAAATATTTTTGTTATTAGTTTTTGGGGTATTATGCCGTGTTACGCTACCTCCTTCTTTAGCCAACGTTTCGGACAGCGTTGCACATCTGCCCTGATGATGGACACTGCAACGCTGTCCGAAACGTTGGCTAAAGAAGGAGGTAGCGTAACACGGCATAATATCCCAAAAACTAATAACAAAAATAAATAAAGTAGTTCACATCCTAACTAGATGTTTGATATAACCTTTGATTACAAAAAAAAAATTCAGTTTGGTTGTGTATTTTGATCTCAAATCCAAATCTAAGATTTGTATGAAACGTGCAGAAATGGGCCGCGCATACGTACCCCTTAAAGTGTGGAGATAAATAATAGTCACAAAGAGGCCAAATCTGAAGAATACGCTAAAGTTGTTCACCTTCAATGGCTGTTAAACACAAACTAAATTACGCAGCTGGCTGAAAATTAGTCGAAATTGAAGGTTAGGTTTTACGAAAAATAACATTGATTTATCTGATACTGGTGGCGCCATCTCCTGCCTAAGCCGAATACTTTTCAACTGCCCCACGTATATCAACATAGCAATACACTATATTTTTTTTCACTGGTAATGCAATGTTAGATCATCCTTTGTGTAATTTATTGTTTTAATATCTTTAGCAAGAAAGAGACAGACATGTAAATATATGTGTTAATATTCATCAAATCAAAATGAGAAAGGAATTTGCCATGTTTGTTGAAAAAAACACTGTTGATCACATCAAAATGACCCAACGGAATTCTTTCCTAGGTAATGATAATTTGATTCCATGACAGTTGATCCCCTGACAGTTAGATGCACGGATAATACGGAACTTTCGTGTTGTCAAAGTTTGATGTACGGATAATACGGAACTTTCGTGTTGTCAAAGTTTGATGTACGGATAATACGGAACTTTCGTGTTGTCAAAGTTTGATGCACGGATAATACGGAACTTTCGTGTTCTCAAAGTTTGATGCACGGATAATACGGAACTTTCGTGTTGTCAAAGTTTGATGCACGGATAATACGGAACTTTCGTGTTGTCAAAGTTTGATGCACGGATAATACGGAACTTTCGTGTTGTCAAAGTTTGATGCACGGATAATACGGAACTTTCGTGCTGTCAAAGTTTGATGCACGGATAATACGGAACTTTCGTGTTGTCAAAGTTTGATGCACGGATAATACAGAACTTTCGTGTTCTCAAAGTTTGATGCACGGATAATACGGAACTTTCGTGTTGTCAAAGTTTGATGTACGGATAATACGGAACTTTCGTGTTGTCAAAGTTTGATGCACGGATAATACGGAACTTTCGTGTTGTCAAAGTTTGATGCACGGATAATACGGAACTTTCGTGTTCTCAAAGTTTGATGCACGGATAATACGGAACTTTCGTGTTATCAAAGTTTGATGCACGGATAATACGGAACTTTCGTGTTGTCAAAGTTTGATACACGGATAATACGGAATATTCCTTTTTAACTAATAGACAATCAAATGTGACATTTGTCGGAAGTACCAATCTTATAAAATAAATTCTCATCAAAATAAAAACAAAAAAGTACCTACTTGGAATTATTGGATTGAGGTTCAAACTACGAAAGCCTCACGTAATCATAATTTAGATATACATCCCAGGTTTTTAATGATTTGTTCGGCAAAGCAGGGTCTTTCATTGCGTGTTACATTGCATGTTACGTTACAGCAATCTGTACCCGGCTTTATGCATTCACTTAATAACGCGAATAAATTATTGTTTTACATGGCAATAATATTTTTTCTATGATTGGCAGCATTGACTGATTGTCTATGATATATTAAATAAAAACGATAAATATGAATATGGCGTTACCGCGTAAGTGAATTAATTTTAACAAAATTAAAATGTTAAATGCATATTTTTTGCATGTTTTTTGTCTCCTCCAACATAAATCCTCACTTTTCGTAATAATAAAGCTAAATCTAACTGTTTGAATAAAAAATATTCCGTATTAACGAGTAAGTGGTTCAATGCATAAATAATCACATTTTCATTCAAATACATCAAGGATAAAACTACTTGTCCTATATACTGTTTACACCAGCGTTGAAAAAATCAACCCTGTAAATAAATTCACTTGATATTCATGGTTCATTTTATGAATATTCATTTCCAAAGTCATTAAAAGTGATAATTTTTTTTTAAATAGCCCATAACCCAACCTAATGTAATCTATTTAATAGAGTTTTTTAAATGTCTTTTCATCAATTTTAATGACTTTTCAGAGGGCGATGAAGTTGTACATTGTTGAGTTGTTCGGTCACTGATATCCATACCAACTTATTATTAAAGGTTGTAGCGCTTGGTATTTTGTCCGACGCACGGATCCGAATAATTTCTCCCTCGCACGCATAGCGCCGTTTCACTCAGCGACTATCGCCTCACTACCCGGCCGAAAGGACATTTGGCCCAAGCCACCCCCACCCTCCGTCACCAGCCGGCCACTGCAGACCCTATCCTGCCCTAAGGGGTATATAATACAGTGCTGACCTATATCAAATCAGTGTAGCCAGACTCCTAGTTGAACTAAGCAACAGCATCCTAGTGGTCAGTGCTCAGTTAAAAAAACCAATACCAAGTCGAGAGAACCCTCTGGGTCCTCCTTGGGAATTAAAGTAACAGTGCCCTGGTGGACATTACTTGCCGGGCACTCTTTGCCCAAATACCAAGTCGAGAGAACCCTCTGGGTCCTCCTTGGGAATTAAAGTAACACTGCCTTGGTGGACATTACTTGCCGGGCACTCTTTGCCCAACTAAAACCAATACCAAGTTGAGAGAACCCTCTGGGTCCTCCTTGGGAATTAAACTAACAGTGCCCTGGTGGACATTACTTGCCAGGCACCCTTTGCCCAACTAAGAGACTGCGGATCCTATGTTGGGGTGTTTAGCTAAATACGCCAAGTGTTTAGTGAGGACAATCGTGAACTTTCTTTAAACTCTCAGTGATTCTATTTTGTTATAAACTGTTCTGTACTCTTTGCTAAAATATAAGTTGTGAACCCTATGAAAGACAAATAAACTTGACATTGTGAAAAACGACTATTTACTTATAATAATACCCGCCACAAGGTTTTTTAACTTTTTCCACGCGATCGTAACAACAGTTGATACGGCAAAAAGCCATGCCTCACACGCGCCCGTATCAGCCCTTGTTACGCTAACTTCGGCTGCCGATATCACAGCGCTCCTATGTCACAGTTTTTTTCCCGCTTGCTAGGACATTCGTGTAACTATCACGATGCTGACATCTTCAGGCATATTTCGAAACTAAAATTGTATTTCGTAAGGAACATCTATAATCAAGTGAATGTGTCCTCGTGCCTTTGAGTGCCATAGTTCACAATTTAGTCGACAGATGGAACTAGTAGTAAATCGCAGTTTGCACATGCGATTCAGATTGACCATATTGGACAAGCGTTGAAAACATTTATTGCCGAGATCGCGCATATTCTAAACGCTTGTTTGTGTTGTGAAACTGTGATTTTGATTTTATTATATGACAAAATCTATTCGTTTCGTGTTGTTTTAACCGCTGGGAGGCCGGAGACGCGCCGGCGCGCGCGTCATATGCGCATGCGCGAGAAAATAATTAAAATATTTGAATAATACTTCCGACAAAAAACTTTTGGTCTACGATTTTGGCCCTTCTATGTACACAATTTGTATGAAGAACAGTGTCAGAATCGCTTGCGCTGTCATTACTCTCGGAGACGCTACAAGTTTCATTCACCTTGTCACCCTGGAATATTTTTAAAACGATTTCTTCTATGACAATCGGCTGTCAGAATTTGCCGCGAATTTAACGGTCGCAATTAATGCGTGTATCGCGAATAAAACGATCATAAAACCTATTAATTTACGTAATAAATGCAAGTAATGTGGTTTTCGTAGATAGTTTATTGTGATGTGAACGTGTTTCAGTTAATAAAATATACAATAGCTCAAAATTTATCAACAAAACATTCAATTCAAAATTCAAAGTGGTGGTTTTTTAGTGTTTTTTTGCGAAGTTCCGCGAATTTCCGCTAAATGTCATGGCCTTTGACCGGTTAAGTGTTGAGTTTTAGTACTTGTTTATACGAATTAATAATAATAAGTGATTGAGGTACCACTTGTGTCTATCAACGCAGTGTCCTGAGTACAAGCACGCGGATAAATGGCGCCGCCTTTAAGATAACATGGGTATGTTTTTTGTATGGAATTTAATGTTTTTGTTTTTATAATCATCTAGGAGTGTTTACAGACGACGATTTGGTTTCAAATTGTAGATAATAATCTCATCTGTTTATATAGTATGATAAATCATGCCATAATATGCTGTAATTTGACATAAAATTGGATGGATAGGTATTTGACATATGACATATACATGTACCACGTATGGGTATTGAAAAAACGGAGTAGTTCAACGCGGGGAAAAGGTTAAGTCGATTTTAGGTTTAAAATTGATAAGTGATGCACAAAAAATTATAATTTTATAAAAATTATAATTTTGGGGGGCCAATTGTCAGGGATCACCGAAAATTCATGTAAATTCGACTTGAGTCGCTAGTTAAGAAATTATAATGTAAATCTGCTGTATTCATTTGAATTTATCTAGATTTACAAATAATATATTTTTGAGACTTCTGAATTTGTTCAAAAGATTCAATTTGTAAAGCGCAGTAGATGAGAAAAATATGAAAATGATAATATAACATTTCATTAAATATGTATCTAAATACCTACCCCTTACCAATAAACGTGTATTAAATTTTACACAACTGATATACAACCAATTTTAATAAGAAAAATTCTCTTTTTATAACTTTTGAAGGTTATTCCGATGTAATGTAATTTATTGATGAAGAAGAAAACAATAATAATCTAAACGAAAATATGAAAGAGAATAAGACACAGAAAAATAGAAAGGTTGCAACTGGGACTCGAACCTGGAACCTATCATCTAAGCGGGATGTATGCGTTTACCCATTCCGCCATTGCCAGCTTCTGTCAAATAGTTGAAGATAATATTGTTAATTCTAAAATTTGAAATATGAGATTGACTAATAATATATGATGGTTTTTTTCTATTTTTCTGTGTCTTGTTCTCTTTCATATTTTCATTTAGATTATTATTGTTATCATCTTCTTCAATGATATACAACCATTTATGTATAGTGAACGGTTGTTATTTATCAGTTGGGTACAATTTAAAACATGTTTATTAGTAAGGCCACTAATAATTAATTGACTACAACATCCATCATTCCTAAGTTTGTAAACATTATGCAGTTCTGTTATCATAATATAATCTTAAATATCTTTGATTTAAGTAGTCACTGACTATAGTAATAAAACACACAAATATAATAAATGGTAAACTTTAAAAATCGCTGGACATGCATAAAACGAGAACCTAAAAAACTTTATTCAATTTTATTTTATTTCTTGAATTCCTCCCAAACTAGTGCCTACCTGATGAGGTGTTTACATTAGGTCTGTGACCGAATGCGTCGACCACATCGGTTTAACCGAATTGGCCTGTTTGCATTAGGTCGGTGACCGAATGCGTCGACCACATCGGTTTAACCGAATTGGCCTGTTTGCATTAGATCGGTGACCGATTGCATCAACCACAATCAGTTTTAACAGGATTCGTTAACCTTTCCTGGTCTGTAATGCGTAAATACTACACATTGCTTCTAATAACTTTTATATCTCTATAAATATAATGAATTCTGGATTCGGATTTTAGGTATTCCTCCGTTATACATTTACACACTGAATTAAAAAATAATATTTTAAATAATTAGCAAATTTAATTCAAAATCAGAGATATTTTGTTAAATATTGGGAATAAACCACAAATACAATCAACCGTGTGCCAGTGTGGACCGTTATACGCGAAGAGTGTGCGGGGGGAGATGACACGCTATGTGACGTCTCGCTCTACTTTGCTATACGGGAACACGAGAAACAGAGACCGCCCTGTTGTGTTTCGACCGTCGATACCTACGACCGCGTAGTACCTAACATACATAGCTGTATATATGTATTGGGTAGCAGCCCAGCGTCCAGCGCCTCAGTCGTTCGCGGGCAATCCTTTGAGATGGTCTCCTCGCCCGTTTTTTGACCAACGGACGATGGTTTTTTCATGTTTTCAGCAATTAAATTACAATTATTATCACTTGTAACACAAATTACGAAAAACAAAAGCGATTAGCTATAAATGTTCATATATTTCCGACATAAAATCGATGATTTTAACACGTGAATTGAATACACAGCACCGGAGCGCGCGTATTTTTTTAGCACAGTAAGGGAAAGGTTAACCAAATTGGCCTGTTTACATTGGTCAGTGACCGAATTCATCGATCTTATGCCATCAAATGTGGATTGAATTTCATACAATCACGTTGCAAACATCGATAGGGACAATCTTGCACTACGAAAAGCAAAGCCGCCCCCGCGTTCCCTGACCGAACACGCAATGCGTTTCAAGTCGGTTTTGTCAACCGAATCAACTTTTATATTAGTCGGTCTGCAGTCGAATGCGGCCAAACGATACGCATAGGTTAAATAGTCTCTTCTAGCCCTTCGTTACGTTAAAGTATCATGAATACCAACATAACAAAATGACAGAAATTATTGCAAATGGCCATCATTTCGTGTGATGAAAGCAAAATTAAGTCGAATCAAAAGGTTTTTTCTAAAAAATATTCGAATTAAGCTTGCCCAGTGAATTCGAAAGTTTACCTAATAAACATTAATCTACACATTTACACTTCACAAAACTTTAATATCGCAAATAGTTTGACAATAGTATTTTATCACTTCTGTGCTAATATTAAATTACGACTACAATTAGTTTTAAATTCATCTGTGAGGTGTTCAAAAGAGGAACTAACAAAAAAACAATTTTCGTAAATCCATAGATATTTTTGCATTTACAATTTCCACACTAGCGATGCCCTCGCCTATATAGATAAGCATGTCGATCTATACTAGATTGGGAATGTGTCTAAGCATATCAAAATTTTATTATCTTCTAAAATCACCATTTCAAATCTAAATTAAGATATTTTTGTTCAATGAACCCTCTATTTTAAATATTTAATTGGAACAACAATTTTCTTTTATTCATTTCAATAATTAATATGCTAATTAGAGATGGTTGATACTTAAAATGGGTTATCACTGCTGTTTCAATTACCGGAGTACGATGTGGAACTGGTTCTTTATCTGGTTACTTTTGGAACTGGTTCTTCAAAATGAAAAAGGCATTGGTAGAGGGATGGCTGAAGAAATTCTGATAAAACGAAACAGATTCCTCAAAACTTCAAAATATTTTGTTGCATTTTTACAATTTTTCTAATATTTTATTTCATATTTGATACCCAGTATTCTAAAAGGAAACAGTTCCTAAAATAATCGGTTCAGTTCCAAAAGTAATCAAAACATTTTGTTGCATTTTAACAAATTTTCAAATATTTTATTTCATATTTGGTACCTAGCATTCTAAAAGGAACCAGTTTCAAAAATAATCGGTTCTCCGAGAAAAAAATATTGACAGTTCTATTGACACTAAAGGAACCGGTTCCTTGTAACCGGGACAGGAATATTGACCATCTCTAAAGCTAACATTGGACATGGCAACATTCACAAGGGTATTATAAAATAACATTAATTATTTAGACTATAAAATAAAAACCCTTGGATTTCTCTCCCCCATTCTTACAAATACATTATGTACACATTTTAATTCCTCATTCAGGAATAAATACAGTTAGAGACTATCACAAAACTATCACAATACAAATATTAATATTCTGACTGTAGAAAGAAACAACCAAAGATGAATCTTGTTAAAAATCTTTACTGGAATTTTACAGAAAAACATTTTTAAAAAAAAACCGGTAGGTAATTGTAGGTAGGTCTGTTAGACTTAGTGCCTCCGTTCACGGAGATACTTACAAGATACTCGATCCTCGTGAGCGTATCATACACACCGATCGTAAGTACCCCCCGTACGATTTTGCTGGTGCCCGTTCACGGCGCTACTCTGTGGCTGTCAGTTATTAGTTTGTATCGTGATACCGACAGTGCTGATCGCACGCGACGCGTCGCATCATTTGTGTCTGATACCTATTCGTTTGACGTTTGACAGAAATGGCGTCGGAACATGAAAGTAATGTTAGATTTGTTCTGAAAGTGGAAAAAATGCATGTTTATATAACTTTACGCCATGTACAGAGACTAGCATTAAAAAGTAGTATATCAACAGGGTACTTGTGGTTTCGTCACAATTACGTAGATTGTAAGTATCTCCATGAACGGAGGGCCTTAGACTACATCTCTTGGAATATTAACGACTCTCTGGTAAGTTAATTGCATAATTTGTTCTAAAGTAAATAATGATGAGATTTCACAACGCCCTTTTTGTTGTGGAGGAACTAGAATTAGTCGAATAGTGTCTTGGATAAATATAAACATTTTAATGTGCGACATCTATTGACTTTAGACAAGGATAAATATTTTTTATTGACTTAAATAACATAATGAGTAAAACCTCAAATTGTAATATTTAATCATTGAAATTTAATCAATATTAGCGACTCTTAAACAAAAATATGAAATAGAAAAAACCCTACATGTGACTGAAACAAATAAAAAATTATGCATATATACACTCTTTGTCTTTTTAAATATATGCCCTTGAAGTGATTTTTCACAAAATAGGCGCTATACAAATTATCCAATTATTAATACTGTGTTCATTTGAGCTAATTTAGGTACAAACGCCTTTCCATACATACAAATTGTTACCTTACAAGACAAACTAATCGCATTACTGCAGATAGACTGCCGTATATCTAAATATGTGCATATTTTATGCATACTCATTGTACATTTGGGCCAAACTTGAAGTTTTGCATCTTTGTCATGTACAATGAATTTACATATGTAAATATTAACATGAATTAAGTTTTTTTATACAGGTACATACATATAATATTACGTAGGTACATACCAGCCTCATCAAAAAGTGTTAGGACCGTCCACCGTGTGACTCAGTCACAAGTCAGTCAACCGATTGGAATTCTTTTTGTTGTTAGGTCATTTCAACCACTGCTAAATATTTTGCTAACACAACTACTATAATAAATTACTATACATAATATCATTAAATTTATACAGAAACACTTGTTTCACCATTAGGCCTAATCAACTCTAAATTAGATTTAATATTAAAGGAGCTATGGCATTAAGAAATTTTTACAGATTCTGGAATTTCTAGGTCATGAGAATAATTCATCTTCACAAAATATTAATCTAACTGTTAAAAATAAGACAAGAAGCCTTGTTTTTTGTTCAAAACTTTCAATAAATTGTTCAGTAAGAAAAAAAGAATGTTGAAATTCAGTTAAATAAATACTAATCAACTATTTTTAAAATGGCATACTTTGTTTTTACTGATATTCAGTTGAATATTATATTAACCTGTAATCGGCCGGACACGCTCATTTGCGCATAGGCGAAAAAAATAATTCGAAATAAAAAAGTTTGTCTGCGATTTTTACCCTTCTATGTACAGAATTTGTATGAAAACAAGGTCAGAATCGCTTGCGCCAACATCATTGATGATATAGCCACTAGTTTCATTCACCTGACAACACCAGATTATTTTTAAATGATTTTTATCTGTGGAATCGAAATGTCATTTTTGGCGCAAATTGAAGCTGTCAATATTGACGCGTGTTCCTCGACTAAAACATCATAAAACCTATTAATTTACGTAATTAACGCAAGTAATGTTGTTTTGGTGCATAGTTTATTGTTCTAGGAACGTGTTTCTAAACATTTAATTCAAAATTCAAAATCGTGTTTTGTTACGAAATTTCCGTATTTTTCCTGGAATTTGCGGGCCTTTGACAGGTTAAATAGAAGTATTTGGTAGTACAGAGATGTTGTGACATAATTTAAAATAATTATTGTGTAAAGTGTAAAAATAAAAATAAATATATACATAGTAAACATCAAGATAAATAAAATCAAGTAGAATAAACGTTTTGGTATTTTGGCTTTGTTGGTGTTTGTTCTTTGGTTAATTCTGTATTACAATGACCTAATGACTTGTTATATATTTGGTATTTCACATATATTTAATTAGGAATAAGCCCTCATTTTATCTACTTTTTTCCAGAGGGTCTGCTGTTATTGACAATATAATTTGGCTCATGTTTTTGATCAATAATGATGTTATCGGACATAGCCGATCAGTAATAGTAATTGAACATAGTTCACTATGATTTTTTTTTGAGCTGATTATGAACAAAGTTGTAATTGGACATAGTTAAACACGAAAATAGTTATAATCAGACATAAACAATTACGGATAAGGACTAAATCAAACACGAAAAAGGTTGTAATCGGACATAGTAGATCATGAACAAGGTTTAAATCGAAATCCAATCATGAATAATGTTTTATTGCGAACAAGGTTGCAATTGTCGAACTTAGCCCATCATGAACAAGGTTGTAATTGATATACCCAATCATGAACAATGTCGATAGTTGAGATTATGAACAAAGTCGATTACGAACAAGGACGATTACGAACGAGGTCGATTACGAACAAGGTTGATTACGAATAAGTTCGATTACAAAAAAAGTTGATGGTGAACAAGTTCTATTACGAACATAGTTGATTACAAACAAGGTTGATTACGAATAAAGTCAATTACGAACAAGGTCGATTACAAGCAAAGTTGATTATGAACAAAGTCGATTACGAACAAGGTCGATTATGAACAAAGTTGATTACGAACAAGGTCAATTACGAACAAGGTCGATTACGAACAAAGTCGATCGCGAACAATGTGGTAATTGGATTATGAATGAATTTGCAATCATCGGACTGAGCCGATCACTTCCAAGGTAGTGACCGGACTTAGCCGATAATGAACAAGGATCAGGTGTCCGTGTTGTGGGCGCATGTGGCGCAGGCGGCCATGGCCTCCTCGCTGTAGCGCTCCACCTGGATGGTGGCCAGGTCTATCCGGAACTTGGTCCTGATGATGTGCAGTGCCTGCTTCAGGGTGCTGTCAGAGTCTGTGTACTGGTCTGGAATCACGCAGATTCAGATTAAAAATAATATTAAAGTACATCAAATACATATGTAAAATTATGTAATAATAATGAAATAACTCCTATGCCAAGTTCAAGAGCTAGCACTCTTAATTGGCATAGAAATTCATTAATATGTATTTCACTATTTTGTTTTGACATAATATTATGTTCAATTCTGTAACAATGTTATAAATGAAATAAAAAATAATTTAAAAAAAAAAAAACAAAAAAATATATAAACAGTTTGGCAGAGAAGTAAGCTCTTTGTCTTGGGATAATGTTACGGGGTTCAAGTAAAATTTAATTTGTATGAGCTACTTTACATATAAATTAGGTATTACGCATATTGTAAATACTTAATAATGATTACCTTAAGGCCAAGTGTAATCATTTATTAATTTTAAATAATGATAATATTATTACGCAAATCGATAAACATAAATTTTTTAATGTGAAAAATATTTTTTATAAATTTTTAAAATTTAGATAGGCTTAGCATTTATCAAAACCAAATCAGAAATACGACCTTATTCTGACCGTTTTTCGTAAATTTTACAAAATATTTTTAACTGCTGAATATCCTCAAAGTCTACCTTTAGGGGTTTTCTTTAAAACCTCGAAAAAAAATTTAAAATAAATAGATAAATAAGTTTTTAGTTAAATTTTTTCATAAACACCAATTTTCGTGTTTTTTTAAACGCTGAATACAAAACTTTGGATTCGTTTATTTACCAAAACGTTACGAGGAATTGTTGGTATTATATTTCTCCATTTTTTAAAGACAATTTTATAATTTTAATCTTCAAATTTAGAATGAAAAACAGGATTTTTAATTACTAGCAAAAGCCCTCTGTCGTGTGGCGCCCATTTATCTTTCTCTACACGGTACAATTTTGAACTAAAACCATTTTTCAAAAACTTTCAAAAGATGGCAGTAATCAATCAGGGTGAGAATCTAAGATATTATTACATTTATTTTTGGAAACTATGATACTTAGATACTATCTACCTATACATGTAGGTATCTATTCGTTTTAACATAATAACCTGACTACTGTTTTATATCGACGTCAAGCTAGTAGAGTGCAGCTGTGCCAAATTTTAAATGATTATTATATTATTATAATAATACTTAGGGAACGTACCCCTACTACGTGACCAATTTTTTGCAATTTTTAACCCCCCCCCCCCCCCCCCGTGACCATAAACCTAAGCAACTCGCTGCTCATTTGTATCAAGCGTGACATTTTGAAGACCCCCCGAACAGGTCACGTAGTATGGGTACGTTCCCTTACGTAAATACAATAAAATAACACGGAAGTGAGTGGTAGAAGAACTCCGTGATGCCCGGTGGGTAAGAACTTGGCTATTCAGATCCAGTCACCCAACACGTCTGTCGCCATTTCAGGCAACGTTACGATTCTTTTTTTAAATATATTTCTTATCTATTTTTTTAAATAGATAGCACTAACAATCTAAACGAAATTATTTAAAAATGATATATTGTGGAATACCACAAATTAATCGCATGAAATGTTGATAGGTACTTGCGCATGCCGGAATTTTAACTCGCGACCTCCGGATTCGTCTCCTTCTCCTCCCCACTACCTTCAGCCTCACAACATACCCCATTTGGGGTATGCGGGGTATGCCATAGTTTCACTGGCTCCAGACGGGAGCAGCTGGGACTCTTGTGAGGTATTCAACACATAATAAAAATAAAAATCTCTCACTAGGTATTTATACATTTTCTGAGGTCTATATACATCGATATATTATATCTTTATGTCTACATTTTACAATCTGAATTCTGAAATGTGGTCTTTCAACATCTTTCACTAGGGTCATTTGCAATGAAGCACAAAACATAGGTACGACTGCCATGTGTCATTTTTTGTGAATGGTGAGCCAGCGTCATCACGTAACGGCCATGTGGATAGGTAGGTAGGTACTATGCATGTGTTTGTGACTCAAAGACTGCGTTTGTCGAAAAATGAAGGGAAGGAGTTGGGGAAGAGGAAGGTGGGTAAGTACCTGGCTATTCAGATCCGGTCACCCAACACGGCTAAAGCCATTTCGCGCAACGTTCCGATTTTTTTTTTAATGTATTTCTTTAAAAAATATGTTGTTACCTATTTTCAACTTTTGAAGATTGTTCCCACCAATGTTATATATCATTGAAAAAGAAGATAGCACTAATAATCTAAACTAAATTATTTAAAAATAATATATTGTGGAATAATACAAATTAATCGCATAAAATGTTGATAGGTACTTGCGCACGCCGGAATTTTAACTCGTGACCTCCGGATTCGTAGCCAACGATCGTAACCGTTCAACCACCGTGGTCTGGAATATCGATACGCTTTCAAATGTTCTAGTATTATTATTATTTGTGATTACGGTTGCTTACCCTTGGTCGGAAGTCTGCCACGTGTAGACATGTATACTTGTATGCAATACGTCTCAATGGAAACATCAAATGTTTTTATGGTCGTTTTTTATTTTAGTTATTTGCTAGTAGAAGTGTCGACTGGTGTTCAAATTTGAGCGAGAGGTTCAAATCCCAGGCCATCCAATTTCTTTTCTAAGTTTTTAAACGTTTTTGAAAGTAGATGGTAAAAACCTTTTTTACGGTTTTTTGTAGGTTTTGATCAAAGAAAAAAAATATTTTGTGGACTGATTTTATAAAGTTTCTTGAAATATAATTTATTTATTTACGCCTTGAAGGCTTTTACAAGTAACATCGGTAAGTTGTACAGTAGCATCATAACATAACAGTTTATCATGATCCATTGTTAGTTTTTTACGGTTTTTTTGTAGGTTTTAAAAGACATTTTAAAATAGGTGAATTATAGAAAAGAAAGTTTTTAGGACTAATTTTTTAAAGTTTCTTGATATGTAAGTAATAGCTTTACCTACGATAAAAAGTTATAAATGTACATACCTACTCGTATTTTTTATTTTTGTTTGTGATTTTTTCAAATAGGTCCATAGTTAGGTACCCATTGTCCTAATACAATCCTTATTTGTATCTACCTACATTATATTTAAAACTTTTTTTTAAATTTGAATCAATCACAGATGTTGGTAAATTAGAGTTAAATTTATTTACATTTTCTCCTAATTTTATTTGCTTTGGTATAATAAAAATAGTGATGAACGGGACGTAGTAGGTAGTTACTCCCATTATCGTCCTGGTGTAAGACCACCAAACACAATTATTGAAACGTTACTTGAAATAGCTTTAGCCGTGTCGGTTACCAGAACTAAATCACTAGGTACTTCCCCACCTTCCTTTTTCCCAACTCCTTCCCTTCCCCGCTACCTTCAGCCTCACAACATACCCCAATTACCAAACACACAACATACCAAAATATACAACTATTATAATGACTTCAAACATGCTTCGAGTAGTTTTTTTTCTGAAAACATTGCCTAGTGGACACGTGCGTGCATGGCACCCCTAGCCGGCCGTATTCCGACCAGCGACCAGATGCGACATTTTGAAATAAATACACATAATATTTATTTTTCTAGTGGCATCTTTCGGATTCTAACGAAACTTTTTGAAAACAAAATAATCTCAAAATGAATGATAGAGACCGCTTTGTCCGCCAGATTGCTCTGATGCTGTTTTGTACTAATATTATACCTATTCCTCTTCGCGTTAACACGGGCATTAGCCTAGTTTGGTAGTAAAAAATAAATAAAAAAATTGTACTTTCAAGAAATCTATGAAATAATATATCGATTTAATCACTTTTCAGACAAAACATAATATATCTCTATTTTCTAAATTAGCGGCATGTATGTACAAGATTATTTAGTATGATCTATATCTAACAACTCCTCAAATTTCTCATTTTATAATAATTCTCTAACTTCTCCATCTTCTTCTTGTAACCCAATCTAACTATAAGTATATCATTTTCTTACTATAGAGCAGGCAAAACATAAAATATCTTTATTTACTATCTAAGCAGCATTATATGTATAAGACTGATTACTGTGAACTATATATATATATCAATAATTCCTTAATTTACTAAAAATTTCAATCTATACTAACGAATGTATATCCACTAACTGTAAACTTCACCCGCCATAACACAGGGTCATCCCTAGCATGGAGGGTGAAATATCACAAAAAACTATATGTACTGTTGATAATTCATGTATTAAATAAATAAATAAATAATAAATAAAAAAATAAAAAGTACATTAGTTTGCACAGAGTACCAGAATGGAAGACGCTCTGCGTAAGACCCTGAAATGTCACCTTTTACTCAAAATGGCTTTAGCCATGTTCAGGTCTAAATAGGTGGATAATTCCTAACTGCCCTCTTATAATATATATTATTATAGTATCCACTTTTTTCGACTTTACAAGTGCTACTAAACTAAACTACTACTTACTAAACCCCAAATTGGGGATGTTATACTAAAGTCACAAGTAAAAAAAATTTCAATGGTCACATTCTGATATATTTTTTTTTACATAAGCTCCTCAAAGGAGGCCTTGACGAAAGTAATTCCCCGCAGGTCCAATGTCATCTTTGGGGAAGTTGTGTAGAGAGTCTATTTAGGAAAGGAAGGAGACGAGGTACTGGGAAGGAAAAGTGTACGAGGGGTGGATAGGAATCTGGGGGTCAGTGTGTCCAGGAGTGAGGGACGAATGAATCCATCGCTTCCACTGTGGTGCAAGGCGATTTTTCGAGAGAGCCCTGCTGGATAGATCATGATCCGCAGTGAGAGGGATGGATACGTCCATCACTCCTGGACACATAGTCCCCCAGATTTTTACCCACCTCTCATATTTTTTTCCTTCCCAGAACTTACTAACTTTTCATAAAAAAGACCCTCCACACAGCATCCCCAAAGATGACACAGGCCCTGAGGGATTTTTTCCTCAGAGCCTCCCGTGTGGAGCAAATGTTAAAAGAAAAAAATGACAGGACACTGAAAATTATGACCCTGTGGGAACCCCAGTGGAAGCGACCCAGAGGCAGACCGACACAGAGGTGGACAAACAGTGTGGAAGAGAAGGAGTGGAAGCTGGAATTGAAGAGAAAGCCTGAGGACTGGAGGTGAATAGTAAGAGATAGCAGCCAGTGGAGAACAGTTGAACAAATCCCATCCTGGGATGTACAGATTCACCCACTTGACTGAACCTCTTATTTGCCGGAGATGCGCGGATGCGCGCAAAAAATAATTCGAAAAAAATATATTTGTCTGCGATTTTGACCCTTCTATTTACAGAATTTGTATGAAGGACAAGGTCAGAATCGCTTGTGCCAACATTTACCCATAAGATGGGCAAACATTTCATTCACCTGGCAACCCCAGAATATTTTTAAATGATTTTATCTGTGGCATCAAAATGTCAAATTTGCCGCGATTCTTTCTGTCAAAGTCAATGCGTGTTACTTGACGAAAACATTGTAAAACCTATCAATTTACGTAATTAACGCAAGTAATGTTGTTTTGGTACGTAGTTTATTGTTCTAGGAATGTGTTTCGGTCAATAAAATATACGGTAGCTCAAAATTAATCCACAAAACATTCAATTCAAAATTCAAAGTGGTGCTTTATTAGGAAATTTTCGTGTTTTTTATGGCCTTTGACGGGTTAATGTATAGTGATGTAATGTAAGTATTTACCGATGGCCAGATGAGCGCTGAGCATGTTCTGCTGGTTGGTGATGGACCAGATGTGGAGACTGTGGACGGTGCGCACTCCCGCCAACCCTCTCAGCGCAGCCAGAACACTCTCGTACCTAAACAACACATATTATATCACCTTATTAATAATGTTGTAACATAATTAAATACATTTATGTAGATTTGTCTCAAATTGTGAATGTGTATTGTATGACAATACGTGATAATAAAATATAAGGTAGAATTTTAAAATGAAATGCCGTCCGTCAGCTTTTAAATCAACAATACATTTATTTTATTTGAGATAGCTATAATTTAATAAATTACGTACTTAATACCAGCAAAAGACTTACACAATTATGGAAACTCAGAGGTGTAAGAATGATCATGTGATTATGAATGTCATTCTTATGGTTAGCTAAAAAAAGGACATGTCTAATCTATCATATAAAGAATATTCGTCAGTATTCATTCAGAATTGTAACGTTACTTGAAATGGCTTTAGCCGTGTTTGATGACTATATCTGAATAGCCAGGTACATTTTCCACACGTCCTTCCCCTCACCACTACCTTCAGCATCACACCATACCAAAATTGGGGATGCCATAGTCTCACTGGCTCGAGACGGTTGGGAGCAGTGGGGACTCTTGTGTTGTATTCAGATATAAAAGTTATATTATATCGATCCACAAGACATAATAACACTTGTACATATTTTATAGTTATTTTTCAATGTTATTATTATGTTATTTTTGCCATACAAATGTATCAAATGTAATGTTATAAATAAATTATATGCAAGTAGGAATCTTTAGCATTTTTTTTGCTAAGCCGACTGCACGTATAGGTATGTCGTTTTTTGTGATTGCCGCATGCTACTTCGGAGTGGAAATTATTAGTAAAAATATTTTTACAGCGTATTTTCTCTCAAGATGCCTTCACATATAAATATATCGACTTTGGTTCATCAGACATCTTCTAAACTTTCGGCCGGACCAATTGTCGCCGGACCAATTGTCGCCGGACCAATTGTCGCCGGACCAAATGTCGGCCAGACCAACTGTCGCCGGACCAACTGTCGCGGGACCAACTGTCGCCGGACCAATTGTCGGGTCACCGCCAGTGATACACCTCATCACGTGCAATATACCCTGGAGTATGAAATGTATGTATTTAAAGACTGACCTGACTTGAGTGGGGACCCCCTCCATCAGCACATTGGTGGCCTCGCGGAGGATCTTCACGGTGGTGCACATCACGATGATGGAGAACACAAATGTGCACAGCGGGTCCACTATCTTGGCTTCCGGCTAAACACACAAATAAAAAAACATCATCAGATACAAGGTGTGACACATAGGTTCTCAACGCGGGCGATAACACCCCCATGTGGGCATTTGAGATTTTCAGGTGGGCAGTAGAAGACCCAGAAAAAATTCGGGGGCGTTAAGATGGCACAGTGACGGTGTGGGCAGGTTTAAAAAAAATATGGTCTAAAAAATACAAAAACCACGCTAATCGCGTACTAATAAAGCAAAGCAAACTTTCAAATTTATTAATGTTTGTTATTGTAATCATTTTTATCACATGTGCGCAAATTCACATATTTCGGTAGTTCGGGAAGTGGATGAAAATTAAACTGAAAGATCACCCCCCCCCCCCCCCCCTTAACCAGTTGTGGTTAGTATAATCGTGATAAATAGCTGTTTTAGATTTGCGGCATTTCAATACAGTTGAAAAGCCATTAAAAGTGATGAATTTTTTTTTAAATAATAGCCCATAACCTAAGCTAACACAACTTATTTAACCAAAAAATTACTTTTCAAAGGAGTGATGAAGTTGCACAATGTTGAGTTGTCCGGTCACCAATTGATTTATACTAATAATAGGTACATAAAATTACATAAACATACTCAGTCTAAACATATTCAATATTTTTTTAGATATAGAATTTATAAAATTACTTAAAAAGTCACTCAAACGATAAATAATATAAAGAGAGGCAAGAGACACTGACGTAAAAAAAAAAACTTAAATATCACACAAAACTCTCGTTTGGGGGATGTGTGTAACCCCCCTCCTATGCGGGAGGGTTAATTCAGGGGCTACTGCCGTATCAGCCGTATCAATGATACGGGGCCCCCGGGCTACAGAGGCCTTTTGTGAGAAATCTTTATCCTTCATTTGGGCCCCCCAACTAATTTTGATACAGGGCCCCTCCAAGGCACGCTACTCCACTGGGTTAATTAGTCATTTTGACTAATTATTCCGCCATCCAAACAAAACAAAAAAAAACGGACTGCAAAGACCGACCTAAAGGTATAATAAAGAAAGTGAATATAATTGAATAGAATGCAACTGACAAGGCTGGGTGGCCCTACAGACAGTCAGCAAGGGTGATCTTTCAACCTTGGGTCCCTACAGACAGTTCAGCAAGGGTGATCTTTCAACTTTGGGTCCCCTAATGTGTTCATTTGGTGGGTGGAATACAACGACTATGTTAACCCGTCTGCTTGTTTAGGAATAAATACATTCCAAAACACGTAATCGCGTTATACTTTCATAAGATCAAAAACGTCCGGAGCGACTTTACATTTTAAAAGCTATGTATCTCTCTTCCTCTCATGCAAACATTTGTACTTTTCTTTTAACCAGAAAGAGAACAAAATAATGCTTCTTATTGTCTTTGAAATATGAAAGCTATCTTGCACAGACATTTTACAATCTTGATCCAAATTGACGGTTTCAGAATTTACGCTCGAAACTGAGGATTCCGGATTGTGAGGTGCGAATATATTGAACCAAGCAGATGGGTTAAGTCATTAGCAAGTAAAGGTAAGTGATAGTGACTGACGTAGATCTTGATGATGACAGAGGCCAGGAAGACTCCGGCGCTCTGAATGAGGTCCCCCAGCACGTGGATGGCCGCCGCACGCACGTTGATGCTCTGCTCCGCCTCCGCCATAAACTCCGTCTGATTGCTCGCCAGCCCCAACAGCTCCACGTCTTCCAAACCTGCCATCAATACATTAGTCAACATATAATCCTTTGTCAGGGAAGAAGTAACACTAATGTTACTTCTTCCCACACCAACAAACGTTTTCTGGGCTTATGGCAACATTCAAACATACATTTATTTATGTATACTGGGTTTTTACTGATGTTCTCACTCATATGAGAACAATCCAGTTATGAAAACTCAGTTATTACACAAATAGGTTAAAAATTACATAAATCTAATCAGACAAATTATACATTTGTAAATCTTGAAATTGTTTCTAAATAAAGATTAAATAACAAAACAATTAGAAATAGAAAATTATAAAAATATGAAGTTCACTCGAATGACAAATAATACAAAGAGAGGCAAGAGGCACAAGAGACACAAGGATAGAAAGGGGGGTTCCATGCCAACTCAGAATGAAACCAACTCAGAAACACCTCAGAAAGGTCATTAAAAGCTATAAAAAAATATTTCGAAATAAAAGTGTTTGTCTGCGATTTTGACCCTTATATGTACAGAATTTGTATGAAAACAAGGTCAGAATCGCTTGCGCCAACATCATTCATGATATGGCCACTAGTTTCATCCACCTGGCGACACCAGAGTATTTTTAAATGATTTTTATCTGTGGAATCGAAATGTCAATTTTGCTGCAAATTGAAGCTGTCAATATTGACGCGTGTTCCTCGACTAAAACATCGTAAAACCTATTAATTTACGTAATTAACCCAAGTAATGTTGTTTGGGTGCATAGTTTATTGTTCTAGGAACGTGTTTCAGTCAATGAAATATACGATAGCTCAAAATTAATCAACAAAACATTCAATTCAAAATTCAAAATCGTGTTTTGTTACGAAATTTCCGTATTTTTCCTGGAATTTGCGGGCCTTTGACAGGTTCAGAGTGCTGTAATCCTACTATCCTACTAATATTATAAAGGCGAAAGTTTGTATGGATGTTGTTTGTTACTCTTTCACGCAAAAACAACTGAATAGATTTAAAAAATTCTTTCACTAATAGAAAGCTACATTATTTGCGAGATCTACAGGCTATATATATATATATATATATATATATTGGTAAGCTCTGGCATTATGAATAATCACTGGCGTTATGAAATTATTTATCATACGTTTTCTGTCACTAACAAAATCGATTTATTGCAAACGTCAGAAAAAAAGCAAATCAATTGTCGCCTTGGAAACAATGTTTTTTTTTTTTTTTAATTAGGCAATTCACCCTAAAAAGAGTGCTTTGTTGGCGTCGTACTTAATAACTATCTCTAAAAATGAATTACAGAAATGTACGTATGCGTATGCGCATAAACCCGAACGACTGCACCAAATTGGATAATTCTTTTTTTTGTTCGTTATTTTGTATAAAACTACCGTTGAGTTCAAATACCATGCGAGCGAAGCCGCGGGAAAAAGCTAGTAATACATAATATAATTAGCGCAGATTTAGATATCTTACTAGAAAATGCACAAACAGATCTAGAAAAAATCAATAGTTGGCTCCAATCAAATGTTTTAACAATGAATGTTAAAAAAACAGGATACATGATCTTAAGCTCAACCCGTAAAATAATTCCTCCTCATGTACCCTTAAAAATTGAAAACAACGACTTGCAAAACCTGATCCAGGAAAAATATCTTGGTTTGTGCATTGATCAGCATTTGACATTTAAACAACACATACAAGGTATTAAAGATAAAATCATCCCCTTAATTAGCGTATTTAGCCGGATATCATATCTGTTGCCAAATAAATTAAAAATAGGTTTATATTATAGTCTCGTACAATCACATTTAAATTATTTGATTGAAATCTGGGGAAACGCATGTGAAACACACATAAATGAATTACAGGTAATACAAAGCAAGGTAATCAAAAAACTATTTAATTACAAGCCCAGAACATCCACAAAAAAATTATATATGGAAACAAAACTATTAACATTAAGAAAACTATATGAATACAATACATGTCTCCTTATATACAAAATACAAAATAATCTCGTACACACAAACACAGAATTCATTAAAACGTCCCAAATACACAAACACTTTACACGACAACGCGATAACATACATTTAAATACCATCCACACTAACTATGGTAAACAATCCATTGGTTACGAGGGGGGCAACTTATATAATTGCCTCCCAAATGACATTAAAAACGAAAAGAAGCTGGGTAAATTTAAAAAACAATTATTTATATTTATTCTTGATAAACAAAATAATGAAATAGAATACCGCTATATTGAAATATTTATTTTATCTTAATGTGTATAATTATTTCTAGTTAAAAGAGTGAAAATGTAATTTTCTTTTAACTGGAATAAAAAAAAAAAAAAAAAAAAGCGCAACATATTTTTTTACAATCGCAAAACATTTTTTCTAAATCCATATAAATCAGTGGTTCCCAACCGGTGGTCCGCGATATCTAAAATGTGATCAGCAAAACATTCTTTCATTTTTCTACAAAACCGAATCTAAAGGTATCGAAAAGCTGATTCGTAACCCTTTTGGTATTAGAGAGCTATTGGAGAGGTAGCTGAAGAAGTAAAAAAAAAAAAAAGAGCTCATTCTTGAACCTTGTGGTCCCTGTGAGAACAAATAAATATCCCTGGTCAAAAAAAGGTCGGGAACCACTGATTTAGATTATCTACGAAAATATCTACTTCGGTAAATATCTCCCTAATAAATACAGTGTTTAATAATTCTAGTGTTTAAGACTACTTGAAATGTGTTGAGAATCTTCTAAATAAGATCGAGGTTCATTGAGATTACAAGTCGCTTTATTAAAGGTTATTATATTAATGTTTAGAATGAACAGGACCTGCCCCCCTAGCATGGTCGAACGATATAGGTTTTATCGAAAATGTCGGTAACTTGCGATCGCACCCGAGTACGACTGCAGGCCGCTAACGAATAAACAACAGTTTACGTCAAATATATTAGAAACTCCTAGTCATTGTGAACTATTGTTTGTTCGTCAGCGGTCTACAGTCGTGCTCGGGAGCGATCGCAAGTTACCGACATTTTCGATAAAACCTATATCGATCAACCATGCTAGGACCCCTGATGTCCTTTCTATAGGAGGCTCTGACTGCAGACCTGCAACACTGATGGTGTCTGCCTGTCTACCATCGGAACCGTTAACACATTAGTCACGAACGACGATGGATGATATTCTTCTAAAATTAACTGACATCGTTGAGATACCACAAAACTAAAACTAACTATACTCAATTTCAATTTGGGAGGCGGGAATGGGTACTGCCGCCCAGGGAACCTTTATTGGATAACCAACACCTCTGCCATAGGTCACCCCAAGCGGTTCGCTACATTTGGTGATTTAGCAGGGATGCCCGGGTTCATGGGTGAGGTTTGTCTAGGTCTTGGAGGCGGATGACCAGGACACACTGAACCCCAGATTCCTACCCACCCCTTAAACCCTTTTCCTTCCCAGAACTCTCCACTCCTTCATTTCCTTAAAAAAACTCCACACAGCATCCCCAAAGATGACATAGGCCCTGAGGGAAATTATTTTTGTGGAGCTCATGTAAAAAAAAAAAAAAACTAACACCATTTATTGGAGGATTTTGAAATTTAACATACACCATAATAAAGGTATTATAAAGATTTTTGTCACTATTTTCAAAACTGAATGCCTGGAAATATCTATCGCTCGCGCGGTTAAGTGTGTTAAATTGATGGCAGTAAAACAATAACCAACAGCAAATAACAGAATAAATTAAAAATAATCACCTGTATGAACCCGTGTGTATCCGTTGCTCGAGCCATTAGCGCTCTGGTGAGAATTTCCATCCTTCAACGCATATTCTCCGTTCATAGAACCAAACACATTCTTCTTTGGCACCTGGATGATCCCCAGCAGACCGGCAGAGTTCTCTTGGACGTTGCCGCCTGAAGAGATGGCTCCGTTCTCGGCCGCGTCCATACCGAGGTTTCTGTAGCCGTTCTTGGCTTTGGATGCGTAGGACGTGTTCGTGTGGGTGTTGTGAGAGTGCGAGTGTGAGTGCGAACTGGACGCGCCACCATGACTGTGAGAGTGCGAACTGGATGCGCCGCCGTGACTGTGTGCATGCGCCACGCCTGGACATGCACCGTGGAGGATCGCCGCCATGCTGAAATGACACAAATACGAATTAACAATTTATTTAAGTCTTGAAAGAGGTCTTTGAGAAAGCACCTTGCAAATTTTTTTTTTGGGGACATTTTGTCAAAAAATACACTTAGATCCAGTATGGGTGCCACCACACGGGAACAATTTATTGGACAACCAACACCCCTACGGGTGTTACGTTTGGTGATTTAGCAGGGCCATGTGGTGTAATGACGGCCGCCGTGGTCGGGGGGTAAGGTTCTTGACTCACAATCCGAAGGAAGCGGGATTGAATCTGGCATGTACAAATAAATTTAATTTGATTAATTCGTGCTATTTCACAATTTTTTTTTTTTTTTTCAATTATTTCTGGCTTTCACCCTTCAAGGGTGTTCTAGGCCATCATTTATAATTACAGAGAAAGGAAAGGTGAATTTATATATTAATTTTATTTAAATGTGCAAATTTCAGAATTTTATGGAGGATTGGAGTGGAGTTCAGACTTAGAAGAGATGAAATGTTGAATGGAGGAGAGGCAATTTTTGATAACGCTTGATAGAAGAGAGGATATTTATTTAGAGAGGGACAATCAAAAAATATGTGATCTAAAGTTCCCACATCTAGACCACAGAACGTACAATCTGGGGTATCAAGCACATGAATTTTATAAAGGTGAGAAGGAACGGAACAATGTCCGATTCTCATACGAATAAGTAAGGAAATTTCTTTTTTGGAAAAATGGGGGAATTTTTGAAACCACGGTTTTGATGGGATAGTCCTTTGTATTGAGGCGTAACGGGCACCCTTGGATTGACTAGCAATGTTCCAATACTCTGTCCAAACATTGCGGGATCTATCTTTGATGATGGAAAAAATATCAGACAGGGGAATATGGTTTACGAGGGTAACGGTAGGGTTAGACGCTCCTTGTTTTGCCAAGGAATCAGCAATATCGTTACCCACTATGCCAACATGTCCAGGAATCCAAATCAGAGTGACAGTTTTTCCAGAGCTTTGAATGGTGGTTATCAATACTCGAATAAGACATACAAAGTGATCATCAGGATGAAGAAGAGGACTGGTTTTAAGTTTTTGGAGGGAACTGAGAGAGTCAGAGAGAACAAGAGAATGTTCAAAATTATTTTTTATTATATATTTGAGAGATTCAATAATCGCAATGCACTCGGCAGAAAATATTGAAAATTGGTTTGAAATTGAATAAAATATTCTTTCATTAGAATTATTGTGGTAAACGTTAATACCAATACCACAGTTAGGAGAGTCCGGAGATTTGGAGCCATCAGTAAATAAAAGAGAAGAGTTGGGCCATTTAGAAGAAATAATGTCATTGAACATATTATTGACAGTACGGGCTGGGAGATTGGAATGACTTTTAAGGATGCCGATCCCTTCTAAAATCGTTGGGGATTGGGTGACGTGACTATATTTTAATTTGTACAAAGGAAGAAGATCATTTTTGATAATTTGAAACTCTGAGAGAGCGAAAATTTTTACAGATGGCAGGGGGAGGTTTAGTTCGAGCTCTGATTGTAGATGAATGAGTTGAGTCGTTGAACAACGAGACTCTGGGAATAACCTGATGACTTTTAGAATTTAAACATTTAAGAACAAATTTGTCAGCAAATAGTTGACGCCTTAAATAAAGAGGAGGACATATTATTCGCAATGACTTAGATTGAATTTTGTCTAATTTACTGAGTACATTTTTGGATGCAGTACTAAAAAGTGGGCAGGCATAGTCGAGATGGCTTCGAATAAGTGCATTGTAGAGCAACTTAATGCAGATAGGATGTGCACCCCACCAAACGCCAGTCAATGATCTGATAATATTTAATTTTTTTTCACATTTAGTAACTATATTATTAATGTGGGAAGACCATTTAAGTTTCCTATCAAATGTTACTCCCAAAAATTTTACTTCAGAAGCATTGGGAATTGGAGAGTTTTTAAATAAAATTTGAACAGGGGGGTTATTATGACGATTTGAGAAGGTGACACACTGACTCTTTTGTACTGAAAGTTCAAGACCATTTAAAGTGAGCCATGTGCAAAGGGCATCCATGGCTTCATTAAGATATTTGACGGCGGATGGAATGATTTTGGATGATAAGAAGAAAGCTATGTCATCTGCGAACTCAACAACTTTTACTTGAGGGGGAATGGTGACATGCATATCGTGAGTGTATATATTATACAGTAAGGGGGATAATACATCGCCTTGGGGTAAACCCTTCCAAATTGACCTACTCTGAGGAGTAACATCTGGTATCTCAATGAAAATTTTCCTATCGAGAAAAAGATTAATAATAGATTGGACAAACATGAGGGGTAAGCCAAGGCCTAAAAGTTTTTTTTTAAGAATTGGGATGGAAACATTGTCAAAGGCGCCTTCTATGTCTATAAAGACTGCAAGACATACTTCTTTGTTAGAAATGGATAAATTAATATCAGTGCTGATGATGGCAAGGTTATCTTGTGTAGATTTCTTTTTCCTAAATCCAAATTGGGATGGAGAGAGAAGATGATTACTCTCGACAAAAAATTCTAACCGGTTTTTAATTAATTTTTCATAAATTTTACTAAGGGTGGATGAAAGAGCAATTGGCCTATAGTTGGATCCAGAGTTGGGTGATTTGTTTAATTTTAGAATTGGGATTATTATTTGAGAACTCCAGTCATCAGGTATTATGCCAGTCTGGAAGATTTTATTTAAGATGCTTAAAAAGTGATTTAGAACATTATCATTACTATTTTTGATAATGCTATAAGGTATACCATCTCTGCCTGGGGATGAGTCCTTGACTGTTGATAAACAATTTTTTAATTCAATTAAAGTGAATGGAGAGTCTAGCCAATGATCAGACATAGGAGTGTTGTGGATTGGAGTTATTTCATCTAAGTTAGGTACAGAAGGGGGGGCAATTTTGTCCAAGAACTCGTCTATCCGTTTAGAATGAGAAGCTCGAGGAGATGTTGGACTGAAGGAGGATCGAAATCTTCGAATCATAGACCAAACTTCCGAAATTGGAGTGTTCGGAGATACTGAACTGCAGAAGTTGTACCACCCGGATCTTTTTTTTGACCTCAATACCCTTTTGGCATTGGCTTCGGCATTTTTGTATATGAGATAGTTCTCCATAGTCATATTGTGACGATAGGAAAGAGATTTAGCTTTCCGAATTCTCACTACTTTGGAACATTCCTCATCCCACCAGGGAGTCGGAGGGAGTTTTTTGAGAGATTTGGTTTTAGGGGGAGGATTTGATTTATTGATTGCAGTTACGAGCATTGATTTGAAGTTATCGTAGTCATCTTTGACAGATAATGTATCGGTATAGGATAAATTTTGTATAAACTTATCCATATGTGAGTTAAATTCGTCCCATTTGGTGTGTTTTGTTTTAATCTTTGTCGAAATATGGGACTTGTCTGAATGGAAAGAAGTTTGATAAGTGATGGTGATCGGGAAATGATCACTGGAGCAAGGGTCGGGGGACACCACCCACGAGGAGAGAGGTGCCAGATTAATAGAGCATATGGAGAGATCCACTGCACTGGGGTTTGTGTTGGGGCGAGAGATTCTAGTAGGAGATCCGTCATTCAAAAGAAAAAGGTTGGATTCATCTAGGAAATCCATCACACTTCGACCGTCTCGATCACAGAAAGCAGAACCCCAGACGGGGGAATGGGCATTAAAATCACCCAATAAAAAGAAAGGAGGGCTTAGTTGACGGACAATTTGCAACCACGCTTGTCTATTGAAGTGCGATGTTGGGGGAAGATAGATAGAAACAAAGGAAGTGTCCTTTATTTTAGCTGCAACCATTTGAAAGTCAGCATTGGGGGGTTTGATATTATTTATTGGGAAAAACGGAAGGGATTTTTTAATAAAAAGGGCAGCACCACCGCCCGTACCTTCGGGCGATCATCGCGGAGACAGGAGTACCAAAGGGCAGCACCACCGCCCGTACCTTCGGGCGATCATCGCGGAGACAGGAGTACCCTCCCACATTAAAGTGGGTGGATGGAGTAAACCATGTCTCCGAGATAGCAGCCACAGAAACAAGGTTTGAATTTAATAGGTTAAGAAGGTTCGATTTTTCGAGAGAATTGTTCAGAAAGCTTTTGATGGTTTGTTGAGGATGAATTATAATTGTTTGCGCACCCATTTGTGGCATTTGAAAGAGGTGAACCATTGGGATTTAAGAGAAGTGAGTTGTGTTGTTGCTGATCGTATCCAGGAGCCGGTTTAGAGATAGGGTTTTTGTATGTGAATTTAGTTGAACGAGAAGATGTTGAGGAGGAGGCGGGTGGGTTGGATGAAGAGTTACTGGATAAAACCTCAGCAAATGATTTTTTGACAGGCGGGAATAGTTTAGAAGCCTGCAGAAAAGACAAGTTCTCAGAGGCCATAGAAATTTTTATATTTTTTGGCGAGATTGTTCCGGACAAGAAGAGTTAATAGCGGAATGAGCACCTGAGCAGTTAAAATATTTAGGTGAAGAGAGAGAAGAACATTGGTCAGCCGTGTGGTTTTCTCCACATTTGAAACATCTGGGAGGGGATCTGCATGCAGCTTTGGTATGACCAAAACGACAGCAATTGTAACATTGAGTGGTGGGATAAGTATACATTTCAACTGGTAAGGAGTTGAAAAATAAATAAATATGGGAGGGAAGAGATTGTCCTTCAAATGTGATGACGACAGATTGGGAGGGCTTCCAGGAAACGATGCCCTCAGAAGAGTCCTTATAATTTAACCTCCTGGCTTTTATGGGATTGCCGATATGTTGGGGGGTTGAAAGTGAAGACAGGATTTCTGGAATGGACAGATCGGTCGAGATACCTCTGACGAGGCCCATTCGAGTGACATTGAAAGTTGGGATGTACGCCTTGAATTTAGAATTTGATGAAATAAATATGGGAAAAAGTTCGGTTTATGGGCGAAATTCCTAAAAAATAAAACTAGTTATTTTTATACTAATTTGGGGTCGGGGAATCCGAATCTGAAAGAATTAGGCGGCGACAAGCAATATTAACTGAATTACAGGACTTTAAAATTTTTTATACACATACAGGAAAATAGCCATTTTGGAAGCATTTTGATTCCTAGAAAATCAAACTAGTTATTTTTATACTAACTATGGGCCGGGGAATCCGAATCTGAAAGAATTAGGCGGCGGCAAGCAATATTAACTGAATTAAACGACGTTAAAATTTTCTATACACACACATGAAAATAATCATTTCGGAAGTATTTTGACACACGTAGTACAAAGATCATAGAAAAACAAGGAATATACAAAAACATGTGCCGGCAGTGTTACCAGCTCTCAAAAATATTTATCCCTATATCAATAATTTCCGACACGATAATTCCTCACATAACACATTAACCTGATGAATTACGACTATCTACTATAAAAAAATTAAATTAAAATATTCTAGTACCACCTCATAACTTAACTTATTGTATATTGTATTTAGAAATATGTATTGAATATGTAGAAATATTTTTTGCCTTATCAATACTTCAAATCATTTATTAACTAACCTTTAATTTATTACTTTTATCTGTATCTCCCATGGAACTATGATTCTAAGGTATCTTCTCATAAAATCACTAATGTTATTTGTTGAATAACTAATATTTTTTGTTTTCATTTAAACAAATGAAAATTTTTATTTTTTAGTTGTCCTCTCCTAAACACAAGCAGCTGCTTTATTAGGAGAGTGATTGAAATGTTGTTGTATATTATGTTGTAAATTAATTAGTAAATCTCAACGGCCGTATTCTTAAACCAAAGGTATGAAAATTCGTAGTCTTAAAAATCCGTAACCTAACCTAACCTAACGCTAGGTTTGTGTAACATGGTTTGTGCCCCTTTATACCGCCTGCTCGCGTCACGGCAAAAAAACATCCCTGTTTTCAAGTAGTTTAGCAGCTACGCCGGGTTTATGTAACATGGTTTGTGATACAAAAGTGAGTAAAATTTATAATTTATAAAAAATAAGTACTTAAAATATAAACATGTTATTTTACCTTATTAATATTACTGCTTAATGGCAACACTTAATTTTGTGTGGTAAAAACATCTATGTTATCTTGTTTTTCTATGATCTTTGTACTACGTGTGTCAAAATACTTCCGAAATGATTATTTTCATGTGTGTATGTATAGAAAATTTTAACGTCGTTTAATTCAGTTAATATTGCTTGCCGCCGCCTAATTCTTTCAGATTCGGATTCCCCGGCCCATAGTTAGTATAAAAATAACTAGTTTGATTTTCTAGGAATCAAAATGCTTCCAAAATGGCTATTTTCCTGTATGTGTATAAAAATTTTTAAAGTCCGTAATTCAGTTAATATTGCTTGCCGCCGCCTAATTCTTTCAGATTCGGATTCCCCGACCCCAAATTAGTATAAAAATAACTAGTTTTATTTTTTAGGAATTTCGCCCATAAACCGAACTTTACCCTAAATATGTTTTTGATAAAGTTGTTGGCGGCTGAACCTGAGAGGAATTCAACAGAGATTCGGAAGCGACCCTCAGCTTTTACACCTCCAGGCTTAATCGAAAGGTTCTTGCTATTTGATAGAAATTTACCAAATTCAAGAGGGTGGATAGTTTTACCTTGCTCAGTTTTTTGAGCGTACACAATGAACGGGCCACAGGAATGAGAAGAATAAAAGTTTGTAGGAGGAGGTTGAGGAAGAGCAGGTGAAGACTGAGAAGAAGAAGGAGAGTCATGTTTTATTGAGCAAGAGGGACTAAACTTCCTTTTTTTGTGGTAGTCAGAATGACAGATTCACTGTCTGAAATTACTACATTTTCACCATCTGGAGGGTCAGGGGAAGGATCTGGGGGCTTTTTAGGGTGTCCAGGGGGGTCCTCCTCCATTGTTCACAAAATTACAAAAGAAAAAATGTATGGAAAGTGACAGAAATAAAAAAGGTTATAAATATCTGGAAATCAGCGACGAAAAGTGACTCCTGGAAGATCAGAGGGGAGAAGAATCCGGAATAAGTTCGGTTTATGGGCGAAATTCCTAAAAAATAAAACTAGTTATTTTTATACTAATTTGGGGTCGGGGAATCCGAATCTGAAAAAATTAGGCGGCGGCAAGCAATATTAACAGAATTACACGACTTTAAAAAATTTTATACACATACAGGAAAATAGCCATTTTGGAAGCATTTTGATTCCTTGAGAATAAAACTAGTTATTTTTATACTAACTATGGGCCGGGGAATCCGAATCTGAAAGAATTAGGCGGCGGCAAGCAATATTAACTGAATTAAACGACGTTAAAATTTTCTATACACACACACATGAAAATAATCATTTCGGAAGTATTTTGACACACGCAGTACAAAGATCATAGAAAAACAAGAAATATACAAAAACATGTGCCGGCAGTGTTACCAGCTCTCAAAAATATTTATCCCTATATCAATAATTTCCGACACGATAATTCTTCACATAACACATTAACCTGATGAATTACGACTATCTCAACGGCGTATTCTTAAACCAAAAGTATGAAAATTCGTAGTCTTAAAAATGCGTAACCTAACCTAACCTAACGTTAGGTTTGTGTAACATGGTTTGTGCCCCTTTATACCGCCTGCTCGCGTCCCTAACCTAACCTAACCTAACCTAACGCTAGGTTTGTGTAACATGGTTTGTGCCCCTTTATACCGCCTGCTCGCGTCACGGCAAAAAAACATCCCTGTTTTCAAGTAGTTTAGCGGCTACGCTAGGTTTGTGTAACATGGTTTGTGCCCCTTTATACCGCCTGCTCGCGTCACGGCAAAAAAACATCCCTGTTTTCAAGTAGTTTAGCGGCTACGCTAGGTTTGTGTAACATGGTTTGTGCCCCTTTATACCGCCTGCTCGCGTCCCTAACCTAACGCTAGGTTTGTGTAACATGGTTTGTGCCCCTTTATACCGCCTGCTCGCGTCACGGCAATAAAACATCCCTGTTTTCAAGTAGTTTAGCGGCTACGCTAGGTTTGTGTATCATGGTTTGTGCCCCTTTATACCGCCTGCTCGCGTCACGGCAAAAAAACATCCCTGTTTTCGAGTAGTTTAGCGGCTACGCTAGGTTTGTGTAACATGGTTTGTGCCCCTTTATACCGCCTGCTCGCGTCACGGCAAAAAAACATCCCTGTTTTCGAGTAGTTTAGCGGCTACGCTAGGTTTGTGTAACATGGTTTGTGCCCCTTTATACCGCCTGCTCGCGTCACGGCAAAAAAACATCCCTGTTTTCAAGTAGTTTAGCAGCTACGCCGGGTTTATGTAACATGGTTTGTGATACAAAAGAACGTGCCCCTTTATAACGCCTACTCGCGTCAAGGCATAAAAACTCCACAATACTAGTTGGTGTACCTTCCTAAAATATTTGAGAATCAATTATAAAAAATAAGTACTTAAAATATAAACATGTTATTTTACATTATAAATATTACTGCTTAATGGCAACACTTAATTTTGTGTGGTAAAAACATCTATGTTATCGTGTTTTTCTATGATCTTTGTACTACATGTGTCAAAATACTTCCGGAATGATTATTTTCATGTGTGTGTGTATAGAAAATTTTTAAGTCGTGTAATTAAGTTAATATTGCTTGCCGCCGCCTAATTCTTTCAGATTCGGATTCCCCGGCCCATAGTTAGTATAAAAATAACTAGTTTGATTTTCTAGGAATCAAAATGCTTCCAAAATGGCTATTTTCCTGTATGTGTATAAAAATTTTTAAAGTCCTGTAATTCAGTTAATATTGCTTGCCGCCGCCTAATTCTTTCAGATTCGGATTCCCCGACCCCAAATTAGTATAAAAATAACTAGTTTTATTTTTTAGGAATTTGGCCCATAAACCGAACTTTACCCAAGAATCCTCAAGGAACAACACACTACACTTTTATTGACCAGAAAACATAAAAATATTAGTTAAAATAATAAAAAAAGATTATTTTTTTCTAGGCAAAAACAAAATAATGTGACAGCCAGATGTTCAAAATTAGAATCAAAATTTTGAACATCTGGCTTAATTAATTCACTAATTAATTCATTTAAAAAGAATATATGGTATATTTGCGACACATTCCAGAGTGGAAGATACTCTCAGTATTGCTCTGGTATAAGACCACCATTCAGAAATGAAAGATTGCTTGAAATGGCTTTAGCCATGTTTGGTGACCAGATCTGAATAGCCAGGTATTTCCCCACCTTGCTCTCCCCCATCTCCTTCCTCTCCCCACTTTATGCGAAATACCACAAATTAATCAAATAAAATTTATTTGCGCACACCGGGTTCAAACCCACGACCTTCGGATTGTAAGTCAAGAGTCCTGCCCCTCGACCATGGAGGCCATCTGCAATTTCAAGCAATGTTTCGAGTCTGAACAATGGTCTTCCACCAGGGCGCTACCACTACCATTTAGGGGGATGAAATTACAAAGACTTTCTCATCACTTGAGCGAAGAGGGCCTGTGTTCAGATAGAAAATTCTGATGAGTAGGTTATTAGCTGAGTGGACAAATAAATGCTTTAGGTTTTCACCCTGGTATCACGGTTTCAATCCTCTGCTAAGTCCTCCTGAATTGCACAGGCAACATTGGAGGATTTCAAATATTTTAACCAGTCTGCTTGTTTAGGAATAAATACATAACAAAACACATAATTTTTGACAGCCGGCGTAGTGCAGCGGTAAGGCGCTTGACTCGCATTCCGAAGGTCGCGGGATCGAATCCCGACGTGGCAAATAAATTTTATTTTATTAATTTGTGTATTTCACAATTTATTCATTTAAAATAATATATAGTATATTTGTGGCACGTTCCAGAGTGGAAGATACTCTCATTGGAGGGGACCCACCACTTTCCCAACGGCGTTATAAGGAAACATATGGTTTCCTCCTTCACCGCACACGTCAAGACTCTACTTTTTTTGAACGAAGCTACATTTATTTGAACGACTCTAGACCCTCCAATGTCCATGAAGATACTCTCAGTATCGCCCTGGTGTAAGACCACCATTCAGAATTGAAACGTTGCCTGAAATGGCTTTCGCCGTGTTTGGTGACCAGATCTGAATAGCCAGGTACTTCCCCACCTTCCTCTTCCCTACCTCCTTCCCTCCCCACTACCTTCAGCCTCACAACATACCCCATTTAGGGATGCCATAGTCTCACCGGCTCCAGACGGGAGGGAGAAAAAAAAAAAATTGCGTTATACTTTCATAAGACCAAAAACGTCCCGAGCGACCTTACATTTTAAAAGCTATATCGTCGCATTAATTCGTAGAATGCTTAACCACCAAATATCAAATTTTACAGGAGGCACAAAAAACCTCATAGTGAAAAAAAATGAAAGACGGGTCATTGTTTTTATTTATGTTCCGAACATACGACGACCTCCGTAGTCCAGTGGGTAAGACTCTTGACTCACAATCCGGAGGTCGCGGGTTCGAACCCGGCATGCGCAAATAAATTTTATTTGATTAATTTGTGTTATTTCACAATTAATTCATTTAAAATAATATTTAGTATATTTGCGGCATGTTCCAGAGTGGAAGATACTATCAGTATCGCCCTGGTGTAAGACCACCATTCAGAATTGAAACGTTGCTTGAAAATGGCTTTAGCCGTGTTTAGTGACCAGATCTGAATAGCCAGGTACTTCCCAACCTTCCTCTTCCCCACCTCCTTCCCCTCCCCACTACCTTAAGCCTCACAACATACCCCAATTGGGGATGCCATAGTCTCACTGGCTCCAGACAGGAGCAGTTGAGATTCTTGTGCGGTATTCACTGTAAAAAAAAAAAAAAATAAATAAAAATATAATATATTTCGAAATTTATTTCCAATCATTTAAATTTTGTAAGTTAAGGCTTTCTATTTCAAATCGGAGTTAGGAAGTTTACATAAAAACCGAGAATGGAGATACGTATTTTACAAAGATAGATACGTACTTTTCTGCGAACAGTTTTATGAACAACTAGCTGAAGACTTGGGAGATAGGAATTTTACATAAAAAAAATAAAACACAACAATACAGAACTGCAATATTTATTTTATGAATTACTCGGTAACATCCTAATTGACTTTTGTATATAGTCTCAGTATGTAAGAATAACAGGATAAATATAATAGTACTTAGTACACAAAGCATAACAGCACAATACTAATACTACGAATAGTTTTGAAGTTAAATAATAAGACCTGAAATGGTGAATAAAATAAAGTATGTGGAGTTAGGAGCTTCGAAGTATTCGCGAGTAAAAATGGCACCATGGTGTTTACGCAGTTTTCTAATTTGTGTTTATCTAAAAGATATATTTTTTTAAATTTGCGAGTTTTACTAGTCGATGCGGGACTAATTTTAACACCAGATGGCATTAAAAACGTATTTTTGAAAAATTTGGAGTTACGCTGTCTACGAATTAATGCGACGATATACCTCTCTTCCTCTCATGCAAACATATGTATTTTTTTTTAACCAGAAAGAGAAAAAATAATGCTTCTTATTGTCTTTCAAATATGAAAACCATCTTGCATATTTTACAATCTCGATCCAAAGTGACAGTTTCAGAATTTATGCGGGAAACCGGGGCTTCTCGATTGTGAGGTGCGAATATATTGAACCAAGCAGACGGGTTAAGGTTATTATTGTCATCAATTAAAAATAATTAAGAATTTGATTTAAAATTTATGTATAGTATTATTTTGAAAAACAGATTGTAAATAGGAAGCGCTTATTTAGGACTTTGTACCTGACATTACAGAGGCTACCAGTTTGGCAATAAATCATCTTAATTTGTGGCTTAATGCAGGTTTAGTACTGTATATTTTATTATTAAAAGATAAGAGAAAGAGTTCATAAAAATTACGTTACAATTCACTTGGCATTATGACAGCAGTGGTAGGCTTGTTGAAAAAATATCGATATATCGAAATATCGATATTTTTAATTCAAAATATCGATATTTTTAGCCGATATATTTTGATCCGATATATCGATACAAAATATCCAATATCGAAAATTGTATCAAAAACGATATTTTTTTTAATTTTTGTATTTAAAGTCACTAGAATCCAAAACCATATAGGAACGAACAGAAAAAAGTAACTGTATGAAATCTGGCGGTTGAAATTTTAACTATTAATAGCTTACAAATCTATTGTCTTTGCATTAGTATTTGTGATCACCAATACTATCTCATGTGTGTAGGTACATACATAGAAATGTATGCTATTTTTCGCCATTTTTTTCTAAGCCACTCCTATGTATTGGTTCCCAATTGTCTATGATTATTGACTATACCTTGTTCCAAACACGAAGTCCTTTTTGACAGATTAATACGCCAATAGAATGTTATTGAGACGCATACAAACTTTGTATGCATCTCAGTTTACATATAAGTTAGAAGACAGCTTTTTAGTTTTTGATATTTTTGTAATTATTACGTAATAAAAATGAATAGTGATAAACAAACCTTCATTTTTATTGAGATTTTTGTACATTAAAAAAAGCAAATTGTGTACAAAAATTACTATTGATAATACTATTGATAGTATGAGCTGAATACACTATTATTTTAAAAACGCAAAATCTCTTGAAAATTTGACCGATATATCGATATTTTTTCCTCGATATATCGACGTCGATATTGATATTTTAATAAATATCGATACATCGATATATCGATTTTTTTTTTCACTTTCGATATCCCTAAGCAGTGGTGGCAGAAACAGTTAGACCAAGGGTTCCCAACCCTTGGTCTAACTGTTTCAAGAGTATCAAAGGTTAGGGGAGGGGAGAGGGCATCCGGAATGAGACAATCTAAAATTCATACTCATAAATGGACCAGACCCTAGACGAACCAGGCAACTACTTTTTATGTGAATACCTCACAAAAGTCCCAGCTGCTTCCGTCTGGAGGCAGTAAGACTATGGCATCCTCAGTCAGGGTATCTTGTGAGGCTGAAGGTAGTGGGGAGGGGAAGTAAATGGGAAAGAGGAGGGTGTGGAAGTACCTGGCTATTCAGATCTGGTCACCAAACACAGCTAAAGCCATTTCAAGCAATATTTCAATTCTGAATGGTGGTCTTACACCAGGGCGATACTGAGAGTATCTTCCACTCTGGAATGTGCCGCAAATAAACCATACATTATTTTTTAAATGAATTGATTGTGAAATTATACAAATTAATCAAAAAACATTTATTCGTGCCCGCCGGGATTCGATCCCGCAACCTTCGGATTGTGAGTGCTGGAGAGGTAAGAAAATCTCCCCTTCATTAGCCATTAGCCACTCCAAATCCGGCATGACACTTGGCCGCCAAGAACTGGACAATCCTCATCCCGGCACCAAAACATAGCAAACCACCTGGAGTGACCTATGACAGAGGTGTTGGTTATCCAATAAATGGTTCGCGGGGCGGCCTAAATTGAACATGCAGCTGTTGGGTGTGGAGAACACCAATAGATGCAGGAAATGTGAAGAGGATGAAGAGACCCCAATTCGCCTATGGTTCCAATGTCCCGATTTGATGGAAACCAGGTTCAGATACCTGGGAAGATACCCTGGGAAACTAAGAGACATAAACAAATATCCAATGACAGCCCTGTGGAACTTTATCAAAGTTACCGGGATAATGTTTACCCTTGGAATGCCAAATTTTTGTGTTAATTTAACCCTTCAAATAATATCCATTAACTTTTACGAGTCAAGGTTGGCACGCAAAATTCCAGATTCTTCCCATATTTTGTAAATTTTTTTATATTTTTTATTTAAGCGACAATATAAAATAATTTTATAAGTATACAAAGTAAAACTTAAAGATATCGTATTTCTTAGTCCTCCTCACTAGGGGTTCCTGTGCCGAGGCAAACTAAAATTATTTAATTATAGTTTATTTGTCTTCTATGTCGCTTTTAGTGTCTTCATTAGGGTGTTTTCTTTGACCTCTTTCAGCCATGTTTTTATTCTTGATTTGTACTCATTAAATTTATTTATTAGTTTTATGTCTCGGGGAAGAATATTATGGAGTTTAGTTGCAAAATAAGTGTAGTTTCTTTGTCCGAATGTGGTTTTATAACTTGAAATGTTTTTTAAGTCATTTTTATTCGATCTAATGTACCTTTATATTAGTTATTTTTTACACCTTTGAAATTTTTTTTATTAAAATCTAGATAAACAAAACATATGTGCGACCTTTCCTGGAATATGCTTTCCAAATATGGAGTCCTTACTTCGCAAAGGATATAAATCTAATAGAGGAAGTACAGAGACGTTTCACTAAAATACCAAGAGCTTTGAAAGATCGGCGATATGAAGATAGACTCAAGGAATTAAGATTACCAACCTTAAAAGATAGAAGAGAAAGGGGTGACTTCATCGAGACCTTCAAAATTTTATCTGGACACTACAGCTGCCCTGACATCCAAGGAATCTTCACTACTAGTAAAAACATAATTCTCCGCGGACACTCGAAAAAAATTACCAAAACGCCTTTTGCATCTAATCCTAGAAAACACTTCCTTGCAAATAGAGTGGTGGATGCTTGGAACAAACTCCCACAACATGTCATCGATGCAACTAACATAAACCAATTTAAAGCTCTATTGGATTCATATTTGGAGAGAAAAAAGGACTAACTTAGTTGAAAATTAAAATTTACTGTCAAACTATTGAAATTAGATATGAGCGCATCAGCAGAATGCTGCCTGCTCATTATATAATAATAATAATAATAAAATAATCTTTCCGGTGTGCATATTAGAAATGAATAATTATGTTTCTAAATATTTAAATTATGATATTGTAAATCAATGAAAATGTAAATCAGCTTAAAAATACATATCTGTGGATTACCCGATAAAGTACGTAAAATAAAAGAAACTTATAATTTTATTTTAAAATTAAATGTTGTTTAGGGTGGGGGTACAAAAAGATTTTTTCTTCTAATTTTAAGATGATCGGGTTTGTAAAATATTTGAACAACATAGCTCATATATATTCCTAAGACAATGAAAAGCATTATTTCTTTCTCTTTCTAACATAAAATAAATCACAAATGTTGGCATGACAGGAAGAGAGATATTTAACTTTTAATAGTGCACGGTCACTCTGGGACAATTTGGGTCTCCTTGTTATTATAATGGCATATGACGTATTGGGACAAGTTGGGTCTCCTGTGATTCAATGGGTTAATTAAAAAATTTATTGTCAATTTGATCGACCAAAATTTGCTCCACAAACCAAGCGGTTAGGAACCCTTGATTTAAGACAGTTTAATGATGTTTAAAATTAATCACTCTGATAAAAATATTTTATGGCACAAAACAACAATCTTTTCCACACGTGTTTCTACAGTTGGAGTGTTTTGCAGAAATTCAAATGTAACATTGTCATAAAATGCCAATCAGCGCCATTTTGTTTTATTTTATCTTGCAAGGTCACAGTTAAATGCCGATAATAATAAATAAAATAAAAAATATATTTCATATTCGTAATATAGTACCATATTATGAATATGAACCAAATTCATTTTTAGAAAATGAATTTTATAAAATATATTATGATAAAACTATATTAACAGACAGAAAAATAAGTCTGATATAGTTTTAAATGGCAAAATTTAAAAAAATAACATAAATCATTGATGTCGCTATTCCAAATTCCTGAAATATTAAAAAATCCGTTTCTGAAAAAATAAGACAATTACAGATTTAGGAAATGAGATTAAAAGAATTTGGCATTCTCAGACTATAAAAATATTAGCATTTGTTATTTTGGCTACTGGCGTTAAACCTAGCTCTCTCATTCAAAATTTAGGCATATTAGATTTGTCAAAGAATTTATATATAAAAATGCAAAAATCAGTCATTTTAAATACATGTAGGATTACAAAAGATTTTTTAAATATTTATATTGAGGGATCACTAGGATTTATAGGTCCAATTAGGAGTTCCACAGAGCCGAACCCTCTGATACGAAAATATCTGGAGTCGGTGAATTATTTTCCCATTTGGTCTCTTTGACATGTTGTTCTTGTATTTATTATACTTATATAGTGCAATTGCATAGCGTGAATTGACTAGATGATCATTTGTGAAAAAGTATGTGAAAGGATTTAGTTTTTCCTGTGGGGAAGATTTAACCCGGACATAAAGTCTAAAGAATAATGACAAGAATAAAAATAAAATAATAACAATGTGATCCTAACCGAGTTCACCACAACTTTTTCTGATTTTTCTGTTTAAAACTTTTGTTTGAGAGTCCCTAATATTGTCTTCACTAATTAAATAATGCACATATTATTGTCTCTTTCAATAATTGCAATAATTAATGAAATTGAGATAAAATCTATAAAAAGGTAATAAAATAAAGGTGTGAACTCACAGTATGTTGACACACATGCCCAGACCAGACACTATCATCATGGCGTTGACCTGAATGTCGTAGCTGCCTTCCCACAGGCGCAGTATGGCCAGGTACACGAAGATGCCCGTCACCAGCCAGATCAGCATTATGGACATCAGCGCCCCGAGCACTTCTGCAACCAGACCCACCAGTTACTATCCGCATCCACGGTGACCGGCCAACTCAGAACCAACTCAGAACCACCTCAGAAAGGTCATAAAGAGTTACGATAAAAAATTGGTTAAATAGGTTACGTTAGGTTAGGGTTAATGGCTATTTTTAATTTATTTTTTTTATAGCTTTTAATGACTTTTTAAAGAGTTGTTGAGTTGGCATGGAACCCGCATCCACCACCTTGTGCTTTTCTTTAATATTCGTCTTACCAGACAAGTGTTCCCAAGATGTAATCAGTGTTACAGTACGAGTTTTCCATCTTATTACACAAGAGCGATGCATAGGTTCAGCTGGAATGGGTTCTTGAACTCGAGTCCTTTGTGGGAAGTGGATCCCACTCCCATTTCCTCACCACCATTTACGCTTTTCTTTAACATTTCTCTTACTATGTAGGTTTCCCATGATGTATTACCGTATATAGCATTACCGTACGAGTTGTCCATCACATTACACATTTCTATGTTAAAATATTATTCTGTATAAATTTACAGTCATATTTATTGCATAAACAAAATATTACTTTATTACAATAAAAAAACACATAAATTTGTTTAAGACCACTTTTATTTTAAAACACTCTACCGGTTTCAGAAGCACCCTTCCTTCGTCAGGAGAATATTATAACTAAACTATGATACAGAATGTTAGGTGTTTGAGTGGGAGGTGAGCAAAGGGGTGGGGGTAATTGCGGGATTTCCGGAAGGAACAGAGCGGTTAATTGGAAAAATATTTAGAATGGCACTGAAAGATAAAGTAATTTGGTTATTCAAAATACTAGCATTATTATTTAGGGATTTTCTGATTTCTAGTGCTTCTAAATTATCTAATTTTTTGCTTTTATTGTTACGGTGAAGAATTTTAACCCCTGTGTCTTTATTAAAAGTGTGATCTGTAGAAATTAGGTGATTAGCAAACTCTGAAAAATTATTATTATTTAAGCATCTTAAATGTTCGGTGATTCTAATGTTTACATTTCTAGTGGTTTTACCTATGTAGAACGAAGGACAATCATTGCAACATAGTTGGTAAATGCCTGAGTGGCTTAATTTATGATCTCTATCTTTAGTGTTTTTTAGTAATTTACCTAAATTGTTATCAGTATAGAACGCGGGTTTAATGTGGGCAGGTAAGTTTTTTGTACTAAGTGAGGAAAAGTTGGATATATATAAAATTCTGCGCCATTGAACGGGATTTATTATTATTTTCAGGTGTACCAAATAAAAAGGGTGCTTCTGAAACCGGTAGAGTGTTTTAAAATAAAAGTGGTCTTAAACAAATTTATGTGTTTTTTTATTGTAAATTATGGCGAGCCACAAAGTGCTTTTTACAAATATTACTTTATTACTTTTGGATTAGTTCCTGAAGTCTTAAGAAGACTCGAAACGCATCCAGCATGCCCAATTACGAAGGCAATTAAAATCCACAAAATATTATAATATCCAGTCAAGTCAGCCATTGTCATCTGAATCTAATTGAATGTAGAGTGTGTAATTTAATCTGGCCTCCATTATAACAATACATAATAGTCTACAAGCAAATTTAGATCAATCATATTTATACATAAATCTTTGGTTTGAGCTTTGAATAAACTACGACATCAGTTGTTCATTGACTGCTGAAGAGCGCATATTGAAATAACCAGACCCAACGCAGAAAAGTAAATTATAAGTAGGGCAAAGGGTTGCAGCACAGTCCACAGTCCAGCTCCACATTTGGACTACTGCTCTACGATGTTATATTTGGCCAATGAAGGAAATTTGAATAAACTAGAAGTTATACAGAACAAAGCTATGAGATGTATACTGGGGAAAGACAAATAGGCAAGGATTAATCAAATGAGAGAGGAGCTAAATTGGATTCCAATAAAAAAGAGACTACTATTTAATGTGTTCATTTTTGTGCAAAAAATTATGAAAAACCAAATGCCAAAATACTTTAAGTATGAAATTGTTTTTGATCGAGACATTCATAATTACGAAACAAGAAATATAAACAGAGTTCGATTGCCACAAATAAAGAAATCAAAATCACAGAACTGCCTAATGTACAGAGGACTAAAGATGTATGATGAAATGCCTGAAAGAATGAAGAAAGAATGAATGTATTTAAAAAGAAATGTTATGCTTACTGTAAAAATATTTAAATTTATCAAATGAAATGTTGCATTGTGCTTATTAGTTTATATTCATGTAGTATAAACTAACTCAATAAATAATTAAAAAAAAAAAATGTGGGACTATCTGCACAGGATCTGAATTTTCATTTTTAAATGAACAGCCTAGCGCGTAGCGACGCTAAAAATGAGCGGGGTGGGTAAATAAAAACACACTTATAAAAGCGTCTTACTAAATAGCGCAACAAAATATTCAATTTTGGAAACTAGCCCAAACTTTTGTTTACCTTTTTTGGGATGTGTAGTAAATTTTTTTACGTAGTATTTACATATTTGTTAGGGAGTATTTCTGTCCTTTTCCTAATTCATACCCACATCTACCCCCTACCTATATACGTGAAATAACAAGGTCAGTGCATTGACAATCTTCAACATGACAGCAGTGTTTCTATGCTCAATATCCTTACTGCGAATGATAAAATTACGAGTTACGTACAAAACCTTCGAAATAATCATTGGTGATGAAAATTATAATCAGTACAAAGGGGAAGTGTTATTGACAAAAGAAATCATTATCTAGTCTTCAGCGAGTTTTTATGCTCCCTATTTTCCTACCTTTTATCTAACACGCCAGAAAGAAACACGCCGCGTGAAAGGAACCAGTAATTTGTAAGCAGTTTTACTTTCAAGGACTGAATACTACAGTGATATTACAATACGAGTTGTCTTATTCATTTATTGACAAATGAGTTTATTGACAAGTGTTCGTCTATCTACTGTCACATCTATCAAGGACCTTGGGGTCACTCTAGACTGCAAACTTTCTTTCCGTGATCACATTAATAATATCGTAAATAAATCGCTTAAACTACTCAGCTTCATTCATAGAATTACCTCTGACTTCAAACATTTAAGTACACTTAAAACTGTTCGCTTATTCGCCCTCATCTTGAATATGCTATTGTCATTTGGTCTCCTTTCTATGCTGTCCACATTTGTCACATCGAATCCGTACAACATCGTTTCCTAAGAGGAATTGCTTGGAGGTTGGGTCTTGAAAGAGGCAAGTACTCATATGATGAAATTGAACACATTTTAAACATTTCTTCTTTAGAAAAACGTAGAAAGGACTCTGATCTAATTTGCATATTTAAAATTGTCAACAGATACACCTGCATTGTTACAACTCATCCAGTTTAACATCCCTTCCCCTAGACTTCGAAAAAATGAATTGCTGTTCCTCAATCAACATTCTACTAATTATGGATACCATTCTCCCTTATCCAGAATGTCAAGACGTGTCAACGCAAGTCAAAGCATTGATTTTTATGGTGTAAAACTAAATGACTTTCGGCAGTAGATACGCAATATTTAAATGCTTCTTCATGCTTTGACTTGCAGTGTCTTCTACATGTACTTTTTACATTTTATATTGTCATTGCTATTAATTTATATGTACTCTCCCTTCACTGTCTTCTCTGTTTTTTTTATTTGTGTTATTGTTATGTTTTTAATGGACTGTTGTCCGTAAATTAATAAATAAATAAATGACACAGAAAGGGAGGCGGTCACGCCGCGCAATTTGGTTTGCTCTCCTTCCCCTGATTGGCTGGTCTATCAATTTGATTGTCTATGACTAATAATTACTTATCCTGGATATATTATTTAATTAGTTCTTACCGGCTCTCCTATAGCCAAAGGACATGCGGGGGCCCGGGGGGCGCCGAGCGAGCCACAGGGCGCTGAGGGCCAGCAGGAAACCGGCGCAGTCACTGAGCAGGTGGGCCGCATCGCACATGATGGCCAGGCTGCCCGCCAGGTAGCCACCTATCAGCTCCCCGACCTGCACAACACACCACACATCATATTAGCATACAGGACAAGCTTTCAAAAAAAGTTCTTAGATATCTGTATATGAGAATGCATGGAGAATACCCGCAATTCATGCATCACAAAGATCGGCTCCGCGCTGTTAAATAACGCTTCCAAAACTAAACTTCAAGAGGCATTTAAATGCCCCACATTACCTGCTGTGATATGTATCTCATGTTACCTTTTTCTTTTTTTTAAATAATATATACAGGGTGTCCGGGGGGGTAAAGTGCATTAACTTCGGGAGGTGATTCTACGTAATCGTATAAGTAAAAAAGATAAATAACTTTTTTCGAAATTTCAACTTTTAGGGGTAGTTTTGTGGTAAAAAGATAAAATTAGACCGGCATGTGCGGGCAGCATTATTATTACCAAGCAACGTTGTAATAATCGCGCCCTGCAAGCTAACAGCAACTTTATCGAGTAAATTTTACCTTACACTGAGGATTTTTAGTAGGTATATCATTTTGTATGGGAAAAAAAAGTTGGAATTTCAGAAAAATTTATTAATCTTTTTTACTGCTACCATAATGTAGAATCACCTCCCGAAGTTAATGTACTTTACCCCCAGACACCCTGTATCTTCTTCTTCCTTGCGCTGTCCCAACTCATTGCCTAGATAGGCTGTTGGGGTCGGCTCTTCTCGTTCTCAGGTTGTAATTTCTTCTGTTCTGGGTATCGCCTTCATCCAGGCCGTTTCTCTGAAGAATTTTGGAGCATTGAGTCACCCAGGAGTTCTTCGGTCTTCCTCTGGATGACTGTCGATGAAGCTCCATAGACATTGCCTGCCTCACTGTGTGGTCTGATGGTCTCCGTCTTATGTGTCCATACCATCTCAGCTGTCGTTCCTCCAGCTTACTATTTATGTCTGTGACACCCAGGCTACCACGAATGCGTGAACTTTTGATCTTATCTTTTAGTGATACTCCTGCCGACCATCTAAGCATTCGCATTTCTGCTGTTTCGAGTTGTCTAGAGTAGGAGTTGTACATAGTCCAGCATTCGGAGCCATACATTATTGCGGGTCTTACGATAGTCTGGTATATCTTTCCTTTAAGTTTTATAGGCATTTTGGAGTCACACAATATTCCTGTTACGGATCTGAATTTAATCCATCCCACACCTATTCTATGGATGACATCCGCTGCACATCCTCCGTCTCTGTGGATTAGTGAGCCCAGATACTTAAATGAATCACAGTTGGCTAATGTTACTCCATCCAGTTGCATCGAAGGAGTTACAGCATTTGTGTCTTCAAATGGCAAATGCAAATATTAAGTCTATTTCTTGCTAATTTTTAGGCCATTATCCTCCAGAATCTTTCTCCACCTTTCCAGGCTATTCTGTAAGTCACAATGATTATCTGCTATCATCTACATCATCTGCAAAAAGCATAGTCTTGAGAATACTGTTCATTTCTTGACTTGTTAGATAATAATTCATGACCATTATGAATAGCAGTGGGCTGAGGACAGATCCTTGGTGTACCACCAAGACACCCAGACACCCTGTATATATATCCATAAAGGTGTAGCTTGCGTTACATGACATGTGTATCGTAAATGGACACACAGTCTGAAATACACAAAAAAAAAATACCTAGAGAGCTAGTAAGAGTATGTAACCTGGGGAGACACGTGTAGCTATTGGGAGTGGAAAGCAAACACAGGGTTAATAGAGATAGGTTAATGAAATGTAAAGAGGATCTAGAAACTTCAATTCATCTATGTTGTTAGCGTCAGCATCAGCCTCGATGGAAGAAGGCTCCCATATCTGGGAAGACATTGTGGAAACATCCTTGCTAAATACGCATTGAAAATCCTGTTGAACATCAATTAAAATTTGAGGAACTGGGTTGTTGTAAATATGGAGATGAGGAAATCGACAAAAGATTTAATACCAACAAAAAATTTAATTTCTCTACATGAGGGAGTATGGCCACTGTCCACGGCTCTACCCAACGAACTTTCTTCTGGGCATGCTGGGACTTCACTTCCCGCAGCTCAGAATAGAAGGTATGCCGCCACCCACTAATTCAGACTGCTGCGAGGCTAGGTATATTGAGAACTCAGCGATTTTGGAGCGCATGAGTCTCTATGTTCCCAGATGACTATCTTAGACAGCGTCATCATGGATTATTCTATCACCCTGCCTGTAGGACTAACCTGCCAATGGTTCTACCGGTAGGGAGGAGTATTATGCTCCTGAACCAAATCTCCTCCGAGATTGATGTACTTGGCGTCGGTGAGGAGAGATTCAAAAGGGAAATTTTCACCACTGCCTGAGATTTTTATTTTAAAATTGCTAAATTTCTTTTATTTTTATTATTATTTTTTATTTACAGTTGGGACGCACAAGAGTCCCAACTGCTCCCGTCTGGAGCCGGTGGGACTATGGCATCCCCAATTGGGGTATCTTGTGAGGCTGAAGGTAATGGGGAAGGGAAGGAGATGGGGAAGAGGGAGGTGGGGAAGTACCTGGCTATTCAGATCTGGTCACCAAACACAGCTAAGGCCATTTCAAGCAACGTTTCAATTCTGAATGGTGGTCTGACACCAGGGCGATACTGAGAGTATCTTCCACTCTGGAACGTGCCGCAAATATACTAAATATTATTTTAAATGGATAAATTGTGAAATAACACAAATTAATCAAATAAAATTGGATTCAATCCCCCGACCTTCGGTGTGCGAGTCAAAAGCCTTACTGCTGGACTACGCCGGCCGCACCTTTATGTACATGTGTGCATGCATGCACATATATAAAAAAAGTTAATTCATATTTTTATAATCTAATCCTTACGCACATCTTTTTCTCCTTTCTACCTAATTTTTCCAATTTTTAGCATTATTAAATACTAGTAACATATTATGTTTACACTTGACTTCATACAAAGTAACCATATTCCATTGGTCACATGAAACAGGCAGCCGCCTAGTATGGTGGTTTAATGTATCCATTCTATGTAAACATCTTAGTTATATATCACGTATTTTATAAATAAAAATCTAGACAATAACTTCCGAACCTCTGCATCAAATTTGATAATTCTATTTTTTGTGTTCATTATTGTCAGGATAAGGTTTGTATTAAACTACTGGTGAGCTCTGGCAATATGAAATTTGTATAAATAATTGCAATAGGTGGCATGCGAGCTGTTTGAAAACTGAATGTACCAGGACTGAATGTACCAGGACTGAATGTATGAAATGTGAGAGGGGGAGGGGAACTCAGGTAGGGGGTTCGCAGGAGGATGGGGGAGGGGGAGGGGAACCCGGAAGGGGGGAGGGGAACCTGGAGGGGGGAGGGGAACTGGAGAGGGGGTTTACGGGACGGGGGAAGGGGAGGAGTGGAGTGGGGACAGGGAAGATGGAAGAGGCGGAGTAGGAACGCGAGAAGGGAAGAGAACGCAGGAGAGGAAGGGGAATATAACGAATGGGAAAGGACACGCAGGGAGAAACAATTTTTTTATTAAATGGCATAGCAACGCATGTCGGGAACCAGCTAGTGTCATATAAAAATGCATTTTTTTGCAATATAAACACAAGTTTGTTACTTTATTTTAAAAATTATTGATCTCCCTGTTTCGGAAGGAACCTTCCTTCATCAGGGGAATATAAATATTCTAAAAATTTATTAAAATATAATGATTTCAATCTTATATTATAGTTATGACAAGCCACAAAGTAAATGCTTTCTTCGAATATGCTATTTTTTAGTTCAAGATAATTTATAATCAGATTAAAGTGTTTAGTTTTCCCATGAGTAAACAAGTTGAAAGAGTTAACTGTTGACTTTAAACCAAATGTGCATTATAATAAGAATTCTTTGGAGATTACACTAATCTTATCTTTAAAGGCTATCTACGCAGGAAGCGTGTGAGTAATTTGGTGGCTAGACTAAATATTTGGAACTTCAGCGATTTTGGAAATATGCAAGTAAAAAGTCTGTTTGTCTCAGCAACAACTCTCAAACAATGAGCTTTGTTAAATTTATACAGATTTTTCTCTTGAAAATCTCGGTAAAAGTAGCTATTTTCAGCTCGCAGAGTCATTACTTTCTGAGCCATAGAATAGAGAATATAACACTAGAAGTGCCTTCCATACAAATTTGAATGGATACTGACCATATAGCATGCGGTCTGTCTCTCTTACGCTTGTCTGAAAATAGAAATGATTTTAGATTTTCACGGCCAAAAGTATTTTTGTTGTTTATTTTTGGGGTGTTATGCCGTGTTGCGCTACCTCCTCCTTTAGCCAACGTTTCGGACATCGTTACAGTGTCCATCATCAGGGCAGATGTGTTATTGTTAGTGGTGAAATGTGTGCTTATGTACTTGGAAGCGATACCGTGTCACCAGCTCCACTCCACTATAATCCACTAAATTGAAGTTGATTCAACATTGGATTTCTAACAGGCGGTCTACGGCATAGAAAGTCTGCTTTATTATATGGTTAATTCTGTATAGAATAGAATGGAATCTGAAGTGTATTCAACATTGAGTTTCTATTTCTATCGGCCACTCTACGGCACAGAAAGCCTGCTCTGTTATATGATTGATTCTACATAGAACGAGTAAAAATTGAATTTGATTTAACATTGTGTTTCTATTTCTATGGTCGATAAGAAAGCCTGCTCTAATCTACGGTTGATTCTACATATAATAGAATGAAAGTTGAAGTTGATTCAACATTGTTTCAATTTCTATCGGCCATTCTATGGCATAGAAAGCCTGCTCTAATCTATGGTTGATTCTACATAGAATAGAACGAAAGTTGAAGTTGATTCAACGTTGTGTTTCTATTTTTATCGGCCATTCTATAGCATAGAAAGCCTGCTCTAATTTATGGTTGATTCTACATAGAATAGAATGAAAGTTGAAGTTTATTCATCATTCAGACATTATATGGCATAGAAAGGCTGCTTATTATATGGCCGATTCTATTAGAATAGGATGAAAGTTAAAGTTGATTCACCATTGGGTTTCTATGGAGCGTTTTACGGAGTAGAAAGCCTGTTCTATTCTACAGACGATTCTACATAGAATAGAACGAACGTTGAAGTTGATTCAATATTATGTTTCCATGGGGCGTTTTACGGAAAAGAAAGCCTGCTTTATTCCATGGTTAATTCTATATAGAATTGAACGAAAGTTAAAGTTGATTCAACATTGGGTTTCTATTTCTATCGGGCATTCTATGGCATAGACAGCCTATTTTCACCGATCTATTTCACAGATTCTGTGAAGTAGGATGAGGTGGGAAATCAGTCATTATATAAAATTTTGAAAATTTGGGTTAATCCTTTCTGTACAAACTTTAAATACTTTGGCAGAGGATAGAGTGCCGGTTTACGTTCAATATTCCAGTTGATACAACAGATTAAGATTTGAATTGAAATAATAATAGTAATCCGTTTATTGCAGCTCATAAAGATTAGGAAATTCAAACAATCAAACATTTTGAAATTATATAAACATTATAATGAAAAATGAGTTAAGTTAGGTTGAAATCCACAATAATTTAATAAACGCTTGAGTGATGGCTACCTAAATTTAAATTGTTTTCGTGCGGACGGTCTTTTGAGGAAAAGAAGGAGTAAACGAGTGAAGTGATAAGGTCGGCAAATCGTTACACAGCTGAGCTGTTGAATGCAACAGCGAGACATAGAAGCACCTGTTATCGCACAAAATATTGGAGTTTTACCTACCATTAAAACTCTTATTATGTTGCCTTCCTTATCCAGAACATTCCTTAGTGAGATGGCATCTCTGTTTCTATCCGATTTCGGCCATTTTTCTCCTTTTACCTTCTTAAATATTCAAATTTCGCGCCATTCGGCACGCGAATTTGTCCCTCTGTGAATTCAATCACTGCCACCAACAGCTAGGCGAGCGTCGACGCGACGCCATTTTCTTCAATTGTAGTCTCACCAGACAGGGGATGAGGAATATTCTGGATAAGGAAGGCAACATAATAAGAGTTTTAATGGTAGGAAAAACTCCAATATTATGTAGTGCCGTTCCTTATCCAGAATATTCCTTAGTGAGAATTGTCTGCTATCGTCTGGTGGCAGTGTGATGTCAATTGTGATCACCTTCATTTAGAAGTACCGATTGGAGGTCAGCCCTCACACCGACTGCTTCTCCTTCTGACTCCAGAAATGGAGGAACTTTGGGAGTCTGCCCCCCTCAGACGAATGATTGGTCTAAACAGGTTTGTCAAGAATGACTTCAAGTAGAGTGCCAGTTAGAGTTAGAGGTCTGCCCTCACACCGATTGCTTATCCTTCCGACTCCAGAAATGGAGGAACTTTGGGGGTCTGCCCCCCCTGAGATGAATGATTGATCTGAACAGGTTTGTCAAGAATGACTTCAAGTAGAAGTGCCAGTTAGAGTTAGAGGTCTGCCCTCACACCGATTGCTTATCCTTCGGACTCCAGAGATGGAGGAACTTTGGGGGTCTGTCCCCCTCAGGTGAATGGTTGGTCTACACAGGATTGTCAAGGATGGCGAAAGACTGGCCTAAAGCAGTTTGTTGAGGGTGACTTCATGTAGAAACGCCGGTTAGAGGTCTGCCTTCACACCGGTCTCTTCTTCTGACTCCAGAAATGGAGGACCTTTAGAGGTCTGCTCCCTTTTCAGGTATGACGAAGTCCCCAGCTCCTTTATTGAATATTGGACTGTTTTATTTCTTTTTTATATTATTATTCTAAGGTATTTTCACTTTGCCAATTAACCTTTTCCAAAAATTTTCTCTATTGGATAAATAACTTTTCAAACCAACGAAGTGAAGCCACTGCTGATCTGGTCCTCTTCGCAGAGGCCTCAATACCAGCATAAGTATTGGTATTAAGTATTGTCTTGACCAATCTGCCAATCAAATTGTTATAGAAGCTGCTTTTGTTGGACCCATGGGTAAAAACCGATTTGTAAATTTCAGGTGTGTGCCTTGTGGCGAAATTTTTCAATCCCACCGGAGTGGGTCTGCACTGGTGGTCTCAACCTAAATGGAATAAAAATTCGCATTGGCGATAGCCATTTAGGATTTTTAGGTGAAAAAATGGGGGCATTTGCGATACGCCATTGTTCTAAAGAACTAAGAAATTGTCCTCCCTGAAATCGCCTGGGCTGATTGTCAATTTTTTCAGGGGCGACAGTGTGAGGTTTGCCCGTGCACTATCGGTCTCCAAAAATTCCGTCCTCTGCTGGCAGAGGAGGAACTGATGATGACCAGAATGATGACCGGGGTCTGCCCACCGGTACTGATATGGAAATTGGGTGGAACCCAGATTTCCTGCGGAAGCACGTTGAGTTTGCATGACTGCCCATGTTTCGTTTTTCTACCCTGACATATATTCGTTAATTTTAGGGTTTGCGAAAACTAAGCCCTGAAGACTTTGTTCGCCCCATTAAGTCTCTGCAACTGGGAGACAAGCTTGTTATCCACTGGAGTTTTGCACATCTCCAGGATGCGTTCGCGTCAATGTCTCTCTTTCTCTATCGGACCATCCTTGCAATCTAACATCTGAGTACCAATTTTCCACACTTGCAGCTCCAGTTTAAGTATTTGCGGTGAGAGCCTGTGGTGGTGTCTATTAGTATCTGCGTAGATATATATTGTTTCCTAGCAAAGATAAGACTTAATACTCTCTGTTTCAAGTCCGGTAGTAGTATTTTCGTCCATTTGGGAGCTACTAGCAGGTAATTTCCTATGGAGCTGTTCAGATGAGCAAGCACTCGGGGAATTAGACAAAACACTCATGCCAGAGGAAAGTGCCAAGGTCTGCTAAAAACATTATGAAATATCGCCGCTTTGTCTTCCCTGTCTATGGACACATACATATTTCCACCACATGAGCCATGTGAGGCAAATAGGTCCACAGTGGGTCTGCCCCATTTGTGAAATATCTTTTCTGTTGCAGGAGGTAGAAGGTGCAACTCCAGAAAACGGATTCCTCGGGACAAGTGGTCCGCAAGGTCATTGTACCGACCCATAAAGGTGTAGTGTGGTGTTCTAGTATAGACTATATTAGAACAGTAGAACTCCTCAAACATCTTTTCTGTTTTTTCAAGGCATTTAGTATAGCAACATCTCTTTCAGGTTTCTGTGCCAATCCTGCTGTCCCCTGGTCCAATTCCCCGTAATCACCATCGACTTGTATCATCGGTCGAGAGGAAATGATAGACAGCGGGGACGTGTAGTAGCATAAAGACCTTTACTTTCTGCGCCCATCATGATATGTCTTTCATTTCTATTTGTGTCTGCTGGTTGATGCCTTTTTTCAAATTGACGGTCCAACCGAGGTCTCCTAGTAGGTTCAAAAATGGATTTGTTTTGACCTTCAGAATTTCCCTGTCCTGGTGGGCCAGAAGGAAATCGTCCAGGTATACATACAATGGCCCTCACATTTTGATGGCGTAAGGTCTCCGCAACCCAATTGGTCACCTTGGCAAAGGCTTGTGGAGCACTGCTCAAGCCCTGTGGAAGACATGTCATTTGCAATGACTACTTTGTACAAAATCCTCAGAAAATGATGGTGAGATTCTGCGACTGGGATGTGGAAATATGCGTGCAATATTTCTATTTTTTGTCATCCAGTCTTGTGGTTGGAGAAATTCGGGAATTTACCGATGCAGCATTAAAGAAAAAAGGTTGAGGATAGGTCTGTTGTTGCTGTCCCTTTTTGGACCAGGAACATTTGGGAAAGAAAACCGGAGTTGTTGACTGCCGGCTCCAATATATTTAGTTTTTTGGATGATTTCTATTTCCTTTGTCATTGCTGGGGTAATCTTTGTCACAAATATTTTTAAAATTAGGGCAGTTGGGCATAATAATAGAAGCTTTGTAAAGAAGAGGATTCTGAATCCCTTATAATTTTCAGAACAACTTTGGGAGCATTTAGAGCTGCCCATTTGTTTTTGTAATTCAGCAATTGCGCCGCCCAAAACTTTGGTGGCCTCAAGTCATGCACTGCTGTAGTAACATCGGTTAGAGGTCTGCCCTCACACCGGTCGCTTGCTACTATCTTTTCCCCCCCTTTAAACTCCAGAGGTGGAGGGCTCGGGATACCTTTGGGGGTCTGCCCCCCTCAGGCGAAAGGGTTCTCAGGACGGGAAAAAATTTTTTGAGATGGAAAGAAATCTCGGCCCTGAAAGTGGATTTGATACCTTTTTTGTAACCCTCCCCTCTTTTGGTGGACCTATAGCAGTGATGGCCAATTCTGTACTCCTCCCAAATTCTGCAATTGGGTAGAGAGAGAGGGCTTCCTTATTGAAGAGATGTGAGGAAGTAGGAAAGATCTGCATCAGTACTTTATTGTCCGATTTTCCACATGTGATCTGCAGCTGGTCATCAGACCATTTTTGTAAGTTATTCTGACCTCCAAACAACTCGTTAACTTTCTCGTACTTTCTGGGGAGACATCCTGTGCCTCGAAACCCCATTCGACTAATTGCTGCAGCTGCACCCTATCATTGAGAGCTGCATGCGTTATATCGGTGAAGAGTGACATGTTGAAAAAACCCAGAATCATATGGCTGCAACCTAAAGTTCACCTCGAGCTCTTTAAAACCCGGATTGGCAAGGTGGCCCTTAATGACCTTGTTTATCTTACATTGGTCCAATATTTTTGATTAAACCGTCAAAGGGGCTCTAATACTTTGAGTCTGTCCCGAGGAGGGACAGGCTTAAGGGTTCTCTAAGAGAAATGGTGGGGCCCGGGATTTGTAAAATACGAGGATTACGCCCGGCTACTATTGAGCAGTCGTTCTCAGTTTCTGCAATAGACATATCCTCGAAGGCTGCATTCTCTGCGAATCTTGACCTCTGTTCTTGCAAAACAAAATCTTGTAGTCTGCCTACTTGTTCTGTTAATTTTTTAATATAACGTGCCATTCCTTTCTCTCGCCTTCTGGAAATAGAGCTGTCGGAACTTGGTGAGCGCCGGCGGTGCCTTCATCTTTTTCGTTTATTGTCACAATTAACGGATTCATCTGAGAAACAGTCGGAACTCAAATTATTTCGTTTCATTTTTCTTCTTTTGTCACGTTTTATACTCGCGAATGCGGGAATCTCAACCGCTTCTAGAGACGACATTATCCGACATTGTGTAAAATTCTTTTGAAGGAACAAAATTTCGTTTTTGTGTATATTGATTTACACTCGCGTATAATCGATTTACGATCTCAACCGCTTCAAGATACACAATATTATCCGACATTGCGTGGGTAATAATTGCGTAAAAGCCTTTTGAAAAAACGAACAAAATTTCGTTTTTGTTTATATTGATTTACACTCGCGTACGCGAGAATCTCAATCGCTACGAGATACATAATATTATCTGTCATTACGTAGTTAATAATTGCGTAAAATTCTATTGGAGAAGAAAGAAATTTTATAGTTTTTAGTTTATATTGAAACTAACAACCGTTCGGAATAGAAATTAGACGTCAATTGAGGAAAATGGCGTCGCGTCGACGCTCGCCTAGCTGTTGGTGGCAGTAATTGAATTCACAGACGGACAAATTGGCGTGCCGAATGGCGCGAAATTTGAATATTTAAGAAGGTAAAAGGAGAAGAATGACCGAAATCGGATAGAAACAGAGATGCCATCTCACTAAGGAATATTCTGGATAAGGAACGGCACTACATAATATGAACTGCTTATGTTAGGTACATCTTAATATATAAAAATGAAGGTTTCTTTGTTTGTCCCTTATGCAATCCTAAACCATTCATCATTGATTTGTTATGCGCACGCCCGTGATGGTTTCTATGTATAATGGTGAGCTCTGGCGTCATGAAATTTTCTCCTAGACTATTCATCCGATTGCAATGAAACTTTGGTGAGATGTCGTGCGCACGCCCGCTAAGGTTTCTGTACATACTGGTGAGCTCTGGCATTATGAAATTTGTATAAAAATGTACAATAAGTGACGCGCGAGTTGTTTGAAAAGGTGTGTATTTCATGTAGTTTAGTGGCAGGGAAGGATGGCGGGAGGGGAAAGGGAGGGGGAATGCGTGAGGGGGGAGGAAGAGAAGGGGACGCAGGACGGGATGGGAATGCAGAAGGGGAATGGGGACGAATTGGAAAGGTCACACAGGGAGAAACAATTTCTTTCTTTGAGTGGCGCTGCAACAGGGTCGTCATCGCAGGGTCGTGGCGTCGTATGCCAGGTACTCGCTAGTTGACTAGACCAGTGTTCCGCAAACTTTTTGTGATCAAGTTACACCTACCAAATCAAATTTTTTTAGAGGTACACCAAAGAAAAAACCAATGTTAATTTAACATTTAAATGATCGGATTTATCCGCCAGATATGCAAATTTTGCTACCCATTCTTCTAATTCGAACATTGAAACAAAATCTGAACATATTTTCGATTAACAAGCTTAGGTTTTTCTTTGTTGACTCTGCTTCTTCTTGGAAATTATTAGTTTCACTTGACAAACTTGCGGTACGTTTAATCCCTTGTTTGCCGCTCGTGCACCGGTGTGTCATGAGATTTTACACGCGATTTTGACCCTTATGTATAAAGAAAGTGTATGAAGAACACGGTCAGAATCGCTTGCTCTATTATCGCCCTTTACCATAGCGAAACCTGCAATGCGCCTAGTCACTCCAAATAATTTATATTAATAATTTACCGGAGCGCGGGAATGTGCGCAGTTCTTGCGCATGCGCGGGAAAAATATGTTTATCTACGATTTTGACCCTTCTATGTACAAAATTTGTAAAGGACAGTGTCAGAATCGCTGGACACGAAGTGTCATTTCTGCCGCCGGGTGCCGCGTCGTAATTGGTGGTGCTTTTTGCTGGCCTACCCTGGCAAACAAGAGGTTAATGAATTTATCCATTATACACACGTTATCTATTTATTTGTAATTAAAACAGATCTATATTGATAGTTTTCGCAAATTTAGATATCGATATTGATATTTTTAATAAAAAGTATCGGTACAATTTAAAAGAGGACATTGGCGCTCTAAAAATCTACTACATTTAGCCAATGTACCCTTTAATCATCTCACACTACTAATAAATCCCAATCAACAGACATTATTTCTAATAACACAAATAATAATTTTCTGAAATGAAGTGGTCGGTTTTGTTGATTTGAAAAAAATATCAATTTTTATACCTTTTCGATACTTGGCATTTTAAATCGACACATTGAAACATTAAATATGGATCGATATATTGACCTAGAAATATCGATATTTTTTTCAACAAGCCTATGAGGCTCACCAACTAATGACCACGGTACACCAATGTGCCGCGGCACACACTTTGTGGAACACTGGACTAGACGGCGGAGGTGAGACTCTCAACTCACAATCCGAAGTTCGCAGGTTCAAACTCGGCGAGCGCAAATAAATTTTATTTGATTAATATGCAGCATTTCACAATTAATTAATTAAAGTTCCAGAGTGGAAGATACTCTCAGAATCGCCCTGGTATAAGACCACCATTCAGAATTGAAACGTTGCTTGAAATGGCTTTAGCCGTGTTTGGTGACCAGATCTGAATAGCCAGATATTTCCCCACCTTCCTCTTCCCATCTCATTAGTCTTACCCTCCCCACTACCTTCAGTCTCCCAACACACCCCAATTGGGGATGCCATAGTCTCACTGGCTCCAGATGGGAGCGGTTAGGGACTCTTGTGCGGTATTCATATAAAATAAACAAAATAAAAAGATATTCATAATATATGTGTAGATGTCTATGGATATTGTTGATTAAACAATTAGTTAATTTGATAACATGTTAATTAAACACAATGTTTTACATTATCCATTATTAGAATTAACATTATTACATAAATAGTTAACTTATCTGATATCACTTTGTGGAGATAAACAAGTGGCAAAGCGAGCTAATAATAAATCTTCAATAAAATAGATTAAGTGATCGTAAACCCACTAAATCTTTGAGATATGAAACATCAAGTGGTGGATTTTTTAAATAGAGATGCCATGAATATTCAGCTACTATTCAGTATTCGGCATATTCGGCTACTTTTTTTACTATTCGGTATTCAGCCGAATATTGCGAACGATTTGGCCAAATACCGAACACCAAAGAATGGAAAAAAAATGCATATAAATTTAATATTCAATATTCTATTTTAGTCTTCACTAAAAATTTCATAATATTCCCAAAAAGGTGATTTTTTATTAAATGGTTCCATTTCGTAAATCTTTTCGCGAATAAACAGAACAAACACACTATAAGTAACACAATTTGCTGTAATAATCAACAAATAATGCGTGTTGTGACTTGACCTATTCGTAAATGACCCGCGAAATGTACTCCGTAAAATGTAGTGTCTCCGAATGTTTGGCTGCCGAATATTCGACGCTTCAGCCGAGAGCCTAGTCGAATATTCGGTAAACGGCAAAATCACTACGTGGTATCTCTATTTTTAACCCCTCAGACGTGTTCTGTCAGTAGTTTAGAATATTTCCGCTTTGCAATAATAAATAAATGGAATATTTCTGAACATATCCGAAAACTAAAAAAAGTTTTTGAAAGATGATGAAATACGCTTTAATTTTTTTTATTAGAAATAAAAATGTAATTTTTTCTTTATATAAAATTTCAATGTTATTAAAAGATACTACGAGGGTCACCCGTAAAGTAGTACCCGTTTACATCGTGTGGAGTGCTGGCGAACAGAGTAGCCGCCGGACAAGTACTAACACACATCTGCCCTGATGATGGACACCGTAACGCTGTCCTAAACGTTGGCTGAAGAAGGAGGTAGCTCAACACGGCATAATATCCCAAAAACTAATAACAAAAATACTTTTGGCCGTGAAAATCTAAAATCGTGTAAGTACTAACACGTTCAGTTATATTTCAGCTGTCTGTGTGCAACGTTACATCTCGCTGGTATTGATTGTGCTGTTTCTGCGAGTGTTTATTATGTTCAAGAAAATAGAGAACGCCGCCAGCTGTGAAGTTAAGAGCTGTGATAAAATTTCTCAACGCAAGAAATAAAAATAGCTTTTTCCTTCCCAGAACTTCCTCCTTCCTTTCCCTAAAAAGACCCTCCACACAGAATACCCTAAATGGCATAAGCCCTGAGGAAAATTGGTTTGCTCAGTGCATCCTGTGTGGAACTAATATTAAAAAATATATAAAACATACCAGAATCCTTGACAAAGCTGAAATTACAGCACATATTAAAAATTTAAAAAATAAGAAGATGGCTCACCATGAATATTGCACACATAATGGTGGCAGCCAGTAGTTGGGGCCCGGCCGCCTTGTGCATCACCTTAGGGCTCCAGTGGCAGTGCTCCGGAATCCCCTCCTGGATGGGGATCTCCGTATACGTCTCCTAAAACAGATTAAACCTTTTTAAAATAGTCTGGGACAAGACAAATAGTCTGTCGTGCAAGACAGGCAGGAAGAAAGAAAGAGTTTACTGCAACATTAACAACTCAGGCCTCGAGCCTGTTTTGTCCAAAGGTTCAAATATTTCAGCTTTGCAATAGAATATTTCTGAACGTTTTCCAAAACTAAAAACTGTTTTTAAAAGGTGATGAAATACGCTTTCAATTTTTTTTATTCCAAACTAGCTTTCTCCCGCGGCTTCGCTCGCATGGTGTAAGGGGGGTTTCCACTCCGCCTCCTCCACCACCCCCTCCCCCCCCTTTCACTGCCCTCCCTCCCCCCTTCCTCCCTCCATTCCCTCCCCCCTCCCCCCCCCCCCCTCCACCATCTCTCCCTCCTACCGTTTTCCATATATTCAATCCCAGTACATTTTTTAACAGCCCGCGTGCCACCTTTTATAATTTGTATTCAAATTTCCATTTTTCATGTATATAAATTTGGTACCTAACATAGGTACCTATTTAAAATATCTAAAATTCTTGATTCGATTCAAACTATTAGGGGAGTACCTACTTTAAATAAATTTATCAACTTAAAGATTTTCAAAAATAGAATCCTGATTTATTAACACTAGAAAGACCGGAGCCTTCATTTTGACGGCTGCCGGAAGTAATTTGACGATATAAGGCTTAAAAATTATTGTTATGTTTTGATTTTTTTTGACATTTCATAATTTATGATTTAAAAACTTCGGTGAAAAAAACATGTACAAATCTTATTTATTTTTGGAGAAATATTGAATTATACCTAGAAAGACCGCCGCCGTCAATGTGACGGTTTGGGCCATTATGCTGAGATAGTTTACAACCTACTTCAACCCAGTTTACAACATACCTTTTTGAACGTTGATTTGTACATAATTTATAAAAAAGACCACAAAAAATACATCTATTGCCCAAATTTATTTTATTGCTTGTTGGAGAACTAAGGACATAGTATACAAATACCAATACATGTTCAGCTGTATTTGCTCCTGAAGAACTGAAAGAACAATTTATTGGATAACAACACCTCCGCCGCAGGTAACCCCATGAGGATCACTGTATTTGGTGACTTTGCAGGAATGCCCGGGTTCATGAAGTTAGGTTTGTCCGGATCTTGGCGGCGGATGCGTCTGCCAAATATCTGCGTGGCAGGCCAGATCAGGAGAAACTGGTCAAGGGAGGTCTTTTGACCTCTCTCTCTATCACGCAGTGGTAGGGATAGATTCGTACGTCCGCCAATCTTGAGCACACTGACCCCCAGATTCACACCCACCTCTCATACCTCATTTCCTAACTAGAACTTTTTCTTCTTCCTTTCCCTACAAATACTCTCCACATCCCCAAAGATGACATATGCCCTGAGGGGAATTATTTTCCTCAGGGCTTTCTTTGTGGATCTAACGTAAAAGGAAAAAAACGGGAAAATAAAATTTCTGAAAGACGACAGTGCAAAATTAATATAAAATATAAGAAAACCCAAATTAGTGACACATGTGATAATTGTAAGAAACCCGTTTGCGAAAAGTGCATTCGATTTTATAATATTCAAACGATATGATACTACACGATTTTACGATATTTTACAAACGTAACTCACGCTTGTACAAAAAATTAAAGCATTTTGCACTCACATGTTTTTATTTCAGGAGGTGCTGAGGAAAAAAACGCTCAGGGCCTATGTCATTTTTGGGGATGCTGGGTGGAGGGTGTTTTTAGAGAAAGGAAGGAGAGGAAATTCTGGGAAAGTAAAGGGTATGAGGGGTGAAAACAAAAAATTGGTAAATGTATCCATGGGTGACGGACGAATGAATCCATCCCTCCCACTATGGTGCAAAGCGATGGGTCGAGAGAGTCCTGCTGGATAGGTCTAGATCATTTCTCCCTCAGTCAGTGTCTCACGACAGTATATCTCAATGCTCACGACCCGGTCCGCTATGCAGTAGGTAGATAAACGTTTCGCCATCTAGATCTAGACAAACCTCACCCAATGAACCCGGGCACCCCTGCTAAGTCACCAAACGTAGCAAACCAATTGTGGTGTTCTATGGCAGAGGAGTTGGTTATCCAATAAATGGTTCCCGGGGCGACGGTATATTCCCGCCTCCGTATTTGAAAAAAATTATCAGCCGTCAAAGTGACGGTCGTGGTCTTTATAGGTATGGAGCAGTACCCGGTCTTTCTAGTGTTAACAATCACTGTTTTGCAAAATGTCATTCTCAAACATGCGAACTGTCAAACGTGCGATGTTTTCTGAAATTATCCAATTTTCTGCACAATTTTCTTAATTTTTCTCTCCGTAAGAACCATCCTCGTACTTCAAGGAATATTCTAAAAACACAATTAGCGAAATCGGTTCTGCTGCTCTCGAGATTTGCGCTTAGCAACACATTTAGCGATTTATTTTTATATATAAGAAGATAAAGATATAGTTTTTGAAATACCAAAATTTTAAATACAAACCTAAAAAAGTTTTAAAAATGGTATAAATTTACGATAAGCCGCCGCACTTTTAATAGGCACAGATTTTGGAAAGTACACAATTTTTAAACTTAGTTACCGCAAAAAACATCAGTTTCAGTCAGGACCGGTGGAAAAATATGCATTTAAATTTACATTTCATAAACAAAAAATTTTGTACGTAATTTCTCGTTACGGCTGACATTTCGTATTACTTTATTTTGCATTCTGAACAACTTCCACTATTTCCAGGGTACCAATCGATAAATATTTAAAAAAGATTGCTATATGGCAAAAATCACACATATTCTAGGAAGGTACTAACTAAAGTTACCGTACAAATTTTCAAAATAATTTATGGATAAGCCGCCGCACTTTTAATAGGCACAGATTTTGGAAAGTACACTATTTTTAAACTTAGCTACCGCAAAAAACATCGGTTTCAGTCAGGACAAATTTTCATAATATTAAAAAAAGATTGCTATACGGCAAAAATCACGGTAATTTTTGGAGATCGCTGGCAACGGTTAATATGCACTTTTTTAAAAAAAAACCTTTTGATTCACTTTAATTACATTAAAAGGCAACTATTTGCATTGGGAGAAGTGGAAAATATTTCATTCTAAATTTCGATTACGTAAAATTATAACCAGCTTTCGTCTTGTGAGATTGTACGCCAGAATCACAAACCACGTTACGCAAACCTAGCGTAGCCGCTAAACTACTTGAAAACTATGATGTTTTTCTTGCATTGACGCGAGTAGTCGTTATAAAGGGGCACTTTCTTTTGTATCACAAACCAAGTTACACAAACCTAGCGTAGCCACTAAACTACTTGAAAACTGGGATGTTTTTCTTGCCTTGACGCGAGCAGGCGGTATAAAGGGGGCACTTTCTTTAATGTGTGTAAATTATTTTACTATGAATTTGTTTTGTATGGTTGGCACTACTGATATACGTCACTATGTGGTTTCTATGGACAAGATTCAATATGGCGTCGGCGTTAAAACGGAAAATTACGTGAATAAAAGTTTTTACGAATATAAATTTAAATGCACGTTTTTCCGCCGTTCTCGACTGAAACAGATGGTTCTTGTGGTAATTAAGTATAGGGGTAGTTTATTTTTTTAAATATATGCCTATTAAAAGTGTAGTGGCAGGCGGCGTCTAGTCGTAAATTTACCAAAATGGCTACACTTAGGTTTTTTTTAGCTAGAATTACTGATAACAAAAAAAAAACGATACATATTTTATTAGGCAAATGTATTATAAACGTTATTGTCAACTCACTTTTTCACCCACTGTTTCACGTGTACATAATTAATAAAAAAATTCACAAATCCTCATTTTTTTTTTCAACTTGTGGCGGGTAACTTTGGATTTATAAAGGTCTACATTTTAATTATTTTGTGGTTGGGGGGAGGGAGGGGGGGGAGGAGGCGGAGTGGGAAACCCCCTAATACCATGCGAGTGAAACTGCGAGGGAAAAGCTAGTCTATACTTATATTATAAATGCGAAAGTGAGTGTGTTTGTTTTGTTACGCTTTCACGCCTAAACCACTAAACCGATTTTAAAATTTCATTCACCAATAGAAAGCTATATTATCAGCGAATAACATAGGCTGTATATAATGGTCTCTGGCATTATGAATTTTGAAAAAATGAAAATGCGTGTATTTCATACATTTTAGCGGCAAGGAGGAAAGGCAGGGGGAAGGTGAGGTTCGCGGAGACGGAAGAGACGAGGGAAAGGGTAGGCGGGGAAGGTGGACGGGAATGGGGATGCACGGGAAAGGACATGCAGGGAGCATCAATTTATGGCATTGCAACGCATGCCGGGGTACCAGCTGGTAAATAGCAACTGTAAATATTTCAATAAATCAACTTTCAAAACAGAAATATTTCTGCAATGTATACAATATGCAAATAAACCAAACCACATTGAATGTTAAAAATAATTTCACCATTGTTTATACCAAAAATGACTCTTTATGTAAATTATTAAAGGTCAATTTCTTTGTCACGGCGCATGGGTGCCTCAGGTGAAACTCTCACTAAATATGGATAGATTTCTTTAGAGTTAATGTAAACGTTTGACAGATTGCAACCAAGCTCTCACACACACACAGTACCGGATTATCCCTAAGGTAGAGTAGGCAACTGCCTAGGGGCCCCGCATCAACCCGCGTCTACGCTAACGACCACCTGACGAGCGCATCAAAATGGCTGCTGCACCTGACGAAGGAAGCAGCCAAGCAAAATAACTTTCGCTTCGTCTGGGTCCGCAATTGCAGAATCCTTGTCAGAAAATCCGAGGGTTCTCACATCAGATCGATCCGAAAGGCTGAAGACTTAAACAAAATCTTATAAAACTTACACCTACACAAATGTTAACATTTTTATTTCTTATTTTTTATTTCTTCATAATATCTCTGTTTTTAACATGTAATTGCCTCTTAATCTCAGCACTGTATAACAAAATCTCTTCTAATAATTTTAGCTCTCTTGTCTCGCTCACTACCATATTAATGAATCATTTCAACTAACATCAAGTCAACTAACACTGCGCCCAAGTCAACAAATATTGCACTAACCTCACACTACGTCATATGTGGTCAATAGTGTAGTGGCTAACGCGATTGCTCAGGCACACCTAACGGACCGAGATCGAATCCTACCTAATCCAGAAGAACTTTGATATTTTTATTTTTCCTAAATAAATATCCGAGCTCCAAACCTTCCCAAGATGAATAGGCAGAAGAAATCGCAAAAAAAAGTGACATCTAGCGACTCAGAAGAGGATAATCACAATATAAATAAGACGACCAAATCTACGGGAAAAAATGCACCTGAATTAGGCGATATTTATATGGAACAAATTATCGTACACATCGCCAAAAATATGGAAAATATTAAAAAAGAAATTATATCCAAAATGGAAAAAATCACAGCTGAAACACAAAAAAGCATAGAATTTATAAGCAATCAATATGACGAGCTAATAAAAAAGATAGACCTAACTCTTAGTCAAAACAAAAAAATTGAAGATGAAATAGCAATCATCAAAAAAGATCAACAAGACAAAAATACCACTATAAAACATCTGGAAATAAAACTTTCTGAAATTGAAACAAAATTCCGCTCAAATTACTTGGAAATAGCCGGGATTAAACATTCAAGTGGCGAAGAGGCGACTGAAATAGTTATAAGAGTTGCTGCAGCGGCTGGCGTAGAAATCAAATATAATGAAATAACCGAAGCTAAAAGAATACCGGACCGACGTACTGATGCCCCCCCAAACTGCTGGTTCAGTTCAAGAACAAAACTGCATGTGACAACCTCATTGCCGCGAAAAGAAACATAAACTACGCTTCCATCAAAGGACTTACAGACGACAAGATTTACATTGGAGAAGAACTCTCCCCATATCACAAAGAACTTCTATGGCATACAAAAAAATTTGCTAAAGAAAAAAACTATGCCTATGTCTGGTACAAAGAAGGGAGAATCATGATGAGGCGCATCACGAACGATAAAATTATTTATATTAAACATGTAGATGATTTAAAAAAAATTACATAAAATATCGGGTAATTACCCTTACATATTTCCACACATCATACAAAATGGATAATACTACCACAACATCTAACAAAACAAACTTATCAATATACCATCAAAATATTAGATCTATAAACAAAAACTTTGACCAATTCCTCATCGAACTCGACCTTACTAAAATCAAATATGACATAATTATCCTGACAGAATGTTGGCTAACACCTTACTATACTCCTAAAAACATCCCCAATTATACCCACCATCAAACCTCAAATCACTATAGACAAAACGATGGCATAGTAGCATATACATTAAACAACACTCTTAACTCATTTAATGTCAAAGAAATTTATATTACTAACTCAAACTGTCTTCAAATAACGTACAATGTCAACACATGTATCATTGCACTTTACCGCTCTCCTTCTCAACCTAACATCTCCTCATTTTTGCGCGACATAAACTGCTATCTCACGGATCTACACAAAATAAAGAACTTAATTCTAATGGGGGATCTTAACATTAACATTTTAAAAAACAACGAACATCCCCAATGCCAAGACTATCTAAACACACTGATGTTCCACGGAATGGAAAGCACAATCAATTCAGCAACACGATGTACGCCAAACTCCTCCTCCTGCATCGACCATATTATGGTTAAATCAACCAACCAATACACCTCCGAAATCCACATGTCATCAGTTACAGATCACTACGCCACCTCTTTCACAATGAGTTCCAAACACAACGTACAAAGCAAACCTCCAACTAAAACAACGAAGAAAACAATCAACTATGACAATCTTAACAAAACGATTAACTCCAAATCGTGGGACACACTCTATAACAAAACTAACATAGAGGAGGCCTGGAACTACTTCTCTACCTACCTACAAGATATCCTTGTCCAAAACACCAAAATCACCACAAACCCCATTCCTAAAGCGATCAAACCTCTCAAACCTTGGATAAACCATACTATAATCAACTGCATTCGGAAACGCAATTCCATACACAAAAAATGTGCCACAAATCCATATGATATCACACTCCATAATTTCTACAAAAGATACCGTAATATCTGCACACAAGTCATTAGGAAAGCCAAAAATCTATATTACAACAAAAAAATTTCCGAATGCAACAATGACCCTAAAAAAATATGGAAAGTCCTCAAGGAAGCTACCAATTCAAATAAAGCCACCGACACCTTAAACTCTCTCAATATCAAAGATATCACTGTAGACTTTACATCGAACCCCAACACAATTGTCAATTACATAAACCAGTACTTTACAAACATGGGTCCGGAACTAGCAAAAAAAATCCAAATAAATAACGATACGCTTGGTCCAAGTGACCACGCGACCAATGATGATTTCCCAACCCGCTTTGTTCTTAAAACGATTACAGAGAAAGAAGTTTCTATAGTAATAAACTCGCTCAAAAACTCTTCATCAACCGGCATTGATGAAATATCTAACAATGTTCTTAAAAAAATTGCCCCTGGTATACTTCAACCATTAACGCATCTACTTAATATTAGCATCCGCCAAGGGCTATTTCCCACCATTCTAAAACAAGGTCTCATTATCCCTATTTTTAAAACTGGCTCCAAACTTGATATTAGTAATTATCGTCCTATTACGTTGCTAAATTCCCTCTCAAAAGTATTCGAAAAGATCGTCAATAATAGTCTCATGGAATATCTGGAAACCAATAACTTAATATCGCCGCGGCAATTTGGATTCAGAAAACATAAAAGTACCAATGATGCTATAGCCACGGTCACTGACCATATTTCTGGCCACCTTGATAAGGGCTTGAAATGTCTATCGGTATTTCTCGACCTATGTAAAGCATTTGATACAATCTCACACAGCAAACTAAAATGCAAAATGTTTAATATAGGTATTAGGAACAAAGAATTAGGCCTCCTCTCCAGCTTCTTATCTGACAGATCCCAATGCGTTAAACTCAATACCACAAAGAGCCAGAATTTGCCCATTAGTTACGGGGTCCCTCAAGGCAGTGTTATAGGTCCAACGCTCTTCCTAATATATATTAACGAGTTATGCAACCTAGATATCGATGCCACTATTGTCAGTTTCGCCGATGACACTGTCCTACTCTTCCAAGCAAAAGATTGGCTTACCGCATATTCCAAAGCGGAGGAAGGAATTCAACAGGTAAAATATTGGCTTGACTCGAACATATTAACTCTAAATGTACAGAAAACCAAATACTTACTGTCTAGTCTCACCAATATCCCAAAGTCAAACCCAGCCCCGCCATTAAAAATACACAAATGTAAAAATTCATCTCTAAACCGGAACTGTGACTGCCCATGCCTAGAGCAAGTAAACATTATCAAATATTTAGGAGTAACCTTCGATACACACCTGAATTGGAAGCAACATATACATAATACTACAAACAAAATCCGAAAATCTATATACTTTTTCAAACAAACACGCAATTTCCTTCACCTAAAACTTTTAAAAACAGTATATTACTCATTGTGCCAATCTCACATCGAATACGGAATTCTAGCCTGGGGTAATGCATATTCCAATGCCCTTGATCCCATCATGAAAGCACAAAAACTAATCATAAAAATAATTCTTAAAATGCCGCTTACTACCAGCACTGATATTATCTTCAATTCCTTCAACGTTATGGACATAAAACAGCTCTACTCAAGATCCATATTACTTAATTTACACAAAAACAACAAAACACCATACAAAGCTACACAAACAATACACAATACCCGAGCCAAAAACAACGAACTTCTCCAAACTCCTTTTTTCAAAACCACCTTCGGGCAAAGACACTCTAAATACATAGCTTGCAAACTATACAATACACTACCAACTACGATCAGACAAAGTGACTCCTTTACAAAATTCAAACAAGATATTAAAAAATGGATTATAAGTATTGGACGCCACACTATCACGAATATCTGTAAAATAAATCACACATAGACATAAATAACTTTTCACGTACAACCTAACCCATATAAAACAAATGAAAATAATGGAATCCTGTCAAATTTAACCTATAAATAGACTAGGCAGAATTGATTTCATTACTCCATCTCCAACATTTATAAAATAACTCTCTTTAAAAGATTTATTACCCTTCCAATCACCCTTCTGTTTTAATTCTATTCATAATATGTATTTTACCTGAAATATCCTTGTAATTACTATATTCATTTATATACCTGTACGCCTGTCTCGACACAGGTATACCCTAGTGAGACAGGCATACAAATAAAACCATTGTAAACATATTTTATTATAGATAAATAAATAAATTTAAAAAAAAATTTAAAAAATTTACTTTGCTGGAAGTACTTAACAAAAATAATATTATTGTATTACTCCACTGTAATCACTGCAAACGTACGTTATTATTGTAACCATGTAAATTTAATGGGTTCGATTTCAAAATCAAGATTCACCATAAAATCTTTAAAAAATGTATACTATTTTACAGTTTTCAATGTCAAATTGTCAATTATAATATTATATTCAACTGATCTTTGCTACGTTTCCATAGTCCAACATACTGTATTATTATTATTATTGTTTTCACATAATATGTTGACCTACATGTTCCATTCAAATGCATGCTCTCGGTGAATTAAATATATATTATCAAAATGTTAGAGGTCTCCGAACCAAAACGCATGTGTTTCTTTCCAGCATTCTTAATGCCGATTATGACGTGATATGCCTAACTGAGACATGGCTTCTGCCAAGTATATTTGACTGTGAATTATTCGATGAACGTTATGTAGTGTACCGTTGTGATCGCGACTACATGTTGTTAGGCCAGGCGCTCGGTGGTGGTTCACTGATTGCAGTACGTCGCGAACTGCCCGCGTGCCCCTCACTCTCCCTCCCACCCGTACAGCGCGCAGAGATATCCACAGCTACTCTTGCACTAGGCTCTGGCGCGCGTGCTTCTAAACTACGCATATACTGCTCATACTTCGTCCAAGGTGCGGAGCAGAGTAAATCTTTAAGTGACTTTTTTGAATTTATATCTTCGTTGTATACCAATTTCCCTGATGATGAATTCCTTCTATTAGGAGATTTCAACATACCACATGCCCAATGGCTTCTGCCTTTGACCGCAGACGGTGCCCTGGTACTTAATAGATCCTCAACCGATGCACTAACTTCAACACTTTCTGATTTTTTAGACTTTACCGGCTTCCATCAATTCAACAACCAGCTTAATGTAAACGAGCGTGTTCTCGACCTGGTGATTTCGAGTTGCATGTGCACTGTAAGGGGGTGCAATACACCGTTAGTGCCGGAGGATGCACACCACCGCTCGCTAGAGGTGGTGCTGCGCATGGCCCGCGAGCCGTCCCTCCAAATCCCACGCTCGCGCACGGTCCGCTCCTATCACAGCGCTGACTATGTGCAGATTAATAGCGCCTTAGCAGCCGTTGACTGGACAACGACTCTTAAAATGTAGACTCAGTCACGGCGCGCTTCTATTCAGAATTAAATAAGGTAATTGTCATGCATGTACCATCTAGAACAGTTAACATAGATTCCAGGTACCCCCCATGGTACAGCGCTGTCTTAAAAAAAGTAAAAATAAAAAAATATAAAATTTATAACCGCATCTCTGACTATCAAACTTTCTCTCTTCTCCGAGAACGACAAAAGCATATGGAGAAGGTGTGCTATGATAATTTCATTAATATGGCCGAAATTAATATCAATACCGATCCCAAACACTTCTGGACCTTTGTTAAATCTAAGCAAAGAAGCTCTGAACTACCTAACAATATGTTTCTTAACTCCCAGCGTGTATCGGGTGGAGAAGCTATAAGTAACTTATTCAACATACATTTTCAATCCTCCTTTGAATCCCCCGCCCCGTCCACCTCGTCTACCAATCGAATATATAATCCAAACACCTCAGTACTAAATCTTAATAATGTTCATATAGACACTGAATTAGTTTGTAAATATCTCAAATCATTAGATCCTACCAAAGGCAGTGGGCCTGATGGTATACACCCGGTATTTTTAAAGAATTGCGCTAATGTTTTATGTTATCCGCTAAGTCTAATATTCAAAACTTCTTTGTCTTCTGGTATTTTTCCACTAGAATGGAAAAGTTCATATATTGTGCCTATATTCAAAAGAGGCGACAAACACAACATAGAAAATTACAGACCAATCTCTAAATTAAATGTAATGGGTAAACTTTTTGAAAAGATTGTTTTCGATATCATTTTTCCTTGTATACGACCACACATCATTTCGAATCAACACGGCTTCGTGAACAGAAAATCAACAGAAACTAATCTGTGCGAATTTGTTGACACAGTCCTTGTTGCTATGGATAACGGTTTTCAAGTCGATGTAGTCTACACAGACTATTCCAAAGCCTTTGATAAAATTCCACACAGCATTTTAATTGAGAAAGTCGAAGCAATGGGTATACACGGTGACCTCCTTCGTTGGTTAGCCTCTTATCTCGACAATCGTACGCAAGCTGTAACTGTACTGGGGTTCTGCTCTAGCTTTGTCCCCGTAACCTCAGGAGTTCCCCAAGGATCTCACCTTGGCCCCCTTTTATTCAACATTTTTATGAACGATGTTAACAAAACTATTCGTAATTCTCAGCTGTTCCTATATGCGGATGACAAAAAGATTGTCAAAATCATTAAATCTGAGATGGATTGTATAGAGCTCCAGGATGACCTGAACTCCCTGGTCAATGTGTATTGTTTAGAAAACCGCCTTCTTTTGAATGCAGATCTATGTTCCGTCATATCTTATTCTCGAAAGAAAAACACTATACTATATCCGTACATAATTAAAAACAATCTTTTAAATAGAGTAAATGAAATTAAAGATCTTGGAGTTCTATTAGACAGTAAGCTTCTTTTTCAATCTCACGTCGAGCACATCACGTCTAAGGCTTTGAAAATGCTAGGATTTATACTTAGAGTAAGTTCTGTTTTCAAAAATCCACAAACATTTAAGATTCTCTACATATCATACGTCAGAAGCCACCTAGAGTATGCTTCAACAGTATGGAACCCCCATTGTTCTACATATAAATCAAATATAGAAAGAGTCCAGAAAAAGTTATTGAAATATGTTTCGTTTCGCATGCGAAATGATGTAAATTATGTCTCTATGAACCTCAAAACCCTTGATCAACGCAGAGATATCAGAGACCTAGTAATGCTTTATAAGATAATCCACAATTTTATTGATAGCCCTTACCTATTACAAAATATCAATTTCAGATGTCCAATAAGAGTCACTCGATCTCCAGACATATTTTATATTCCTAAGAGCAATGCTAATTATCTTCAAAATGTGTTTATAAGAAGAAGCTGTAGCACTTTCAATAGATTATGCACAGACATTGACATGTTTAACACGAACCTTGCTAACTTCATAAAATTCGTAAAAAGTTATATTCAACGGAAAACTTAATGTTTCATTAATTCCTTATCTTTCTGTTACATTTTCATTTTTCTTCATTTTCATTACATTTTCTTTTTTGATTTCAGCAGTTTGAAAATACATTTTTTGTAGATTTAAGTGAGTAGATGCACTTTTTCAGAACTGTTTATATTACATACATATATTGTTTTGTTTGTTTTTTTTTATTTTTATTATGGTCTCAAATTTTTATGTCGTTATTTTATTGGTCAATGATATGACTATCTCTAACACTGTTATATATGAACTTGTAATGACTGTTTATAACGCTAATAAATAAAATAAAATAAAATAAAATAAAATAAAATCAGCTGGGGGCCCCGCGTCCCGAGAAAAAATGACTTGCTTCAATTAGTGAGCAACGATGTTTCGGAAAAAGCCAACTTTCAAGATGTTTAAATTTTTTTTATTAGGAACATTTACAGGTTAATAATATTAGGTACACGCATTGAAGAAAACAACAAATTATAATAATTAGGTTATAACCGGCCCTGCACATACACACAGTGGCATGTATCGGCACGCAATACATTGATTAATATTATTATTATTAATATAAAAAAGGACAATAAGGAACTCCAGTGAAAAATATTATGGCTTTAAAAAAATATGTTCATATAGACCAAGAAACGCTGATTCTGAATATATAAGTTTTATTTCATAATATTAAATGCAGAGTTTTTAATAAATTATTAAAAAGTGCATTTTTAAACCTCTTCGGAAAACACAGCGTTAAGTTGGCATTACTGAAATGGTTAACCGTGACGTCACAGTTAACCTGTCACCTGTGTATTGTATTGTATTGACATTTGAAATGACTTGAAGTGCACGCGTACCTATGCAAAATGACTTGAAGTGCACGCGTACCTATGCAATTCAACATTTCGTGTTTTTGGTTTATTTTCATACTGTTTATAGAGATTTAGATAAATAATAGTTATTGTGTTTATTGAAACATAATTTAGGCTCTCAACAATTTACGAAAAGGGCTATATTTGCGGACAATCTGCAATAAATGTTGTCTATTTGAGGTTAAAGTCATGTCATATTTTGACGTTTGTTTTTATGTATTTTCAAATTGTTTTTAGTATAGGGCTTTTTATACAAGTTGTTACACACTCGTCATGATCAGTGTATTATAAATACCAGTGTTTCTGTATGTATTATACATAAAACAATGTACCTACAAAGTAACACCTGACACAAAACACGATGTCACATGTATTTGCAATGAAAGAGATGATTTATTGTTTTTATATTGCACTTTGATTAAATACAATAACAGTAGCGGTGAAATGTGGACATTTTACCAATGTTTTTCTATATTAAAAGCAGTTAATCTTGAATAAAAAACACACCTCACACCTAAAAGTCATTATCCGCCATGATTATTCTGGATTCTTCACAGTGTTGCCAACAGTTAGAAGTGAAATTTCCCTAGAATTTCACATTTACGCAATTACCTACGTAGCCACCTGATTGTGTAACACTAATCCTGTTATATGTTAATTAATATGATAATTAATTGGAAAGATATCGGAACTTGGTAAATATACTAATAATACCGTGATTTTCCAAATAAAACACTTTTTGCTACGTGAAGTAATAATTTAAAAGTACGAATACACTCACCACTGAATTAGAAACTGAATTCCAAATATAAAAAAAAACACTTTGCAAAATAAAAATCATAAGCAACCCGCCGCTCATTTGTACCACGCGTGGTATTTTGAAGACCCCCCCCCCCCCCCGAACGTGTCACGTAGTATGGGTACGTTCCCTAATATCATTTTGAGTTGTCAGTGTTAAAAATAACATGGGTAAGTACATGAAAAATAATTAAGATTCATAGGAATTCCAAAAAATATATATACGTATATATATAAATAATACCAGTAATACTGTCATATGTAATAAAATTTTGGTAAATATCGGTTCGGACTGGCCACGCTTATTACGAATAATTTTTAGAAAAAAACTTTAGATTCGCCTTAATTACTATAAAAGGAAACTTTTTGGCTTTGGGGCGGCGGAAAATAATGCATTTTAATTTTCAATTGCATAAAACCAAAATTCGCTTCGCGACTGACACAGCGAAAATCCGCGGCCGTACATGTCACTGTGATGTTGGTATCCTTGATAAATTAACAAGAGCTAATACGACTGTAGCCGACTTCGTGGGATAAGGCGCGTAATTATGAAATTTGTCTAGCGGGCTTGTTTGTGTAACATGGTTTGTGATACAAAAGAAAGTGGCCCTTTATAACGCCTACTCGCGTCAAGGCAAGAAAAACATCCCAGTTTTCAAGTGGCTTAGCGGCTACGCTAGGTTTGTGTAACATGGTTTGTGATTCGCGGTATTTCATGTAGGTATCCCACGAAGTCAGCTACAGTCCATAACAGTGACAGCAAGTGACAGCTACGGCCGCGGATTTTCGCTGCGTCGGTTCGCGAAGTGAATTTTGGTTTTATGCAATTGAAAATTAAAATGCATTATTTTCCGCCGCCCCAAAGCCAAAAAGTTTCCTTTTATAGTAATTAAGGCGAATCTAAAGTTTTTTTCTAAAAATTATTCGTAATAAGCGTGGCCAGTCCGAACCGATATTTACCAAAATTTTTGCCAGAGTTCGAAATTTCCCTAGATTTTGTCCTGATTTCCCTTATCCCTAAAAAATATTTTTCTCCCCTAGATCTAGGGAAATTTCCCTCGACATGACATCACTGATTCAAAATGACAACTTAAAAAGTAAAAAACTAACGGTGGGGACGGTGGGTAAAGACCACCATAGATACGGTGCGTTTCTGGGAGTCTTTAAAAATTAAAACTTTGACAATTATTTTAACTATTAAAACTAACTATAAAAATAAAAATAAAAATGCAGTTATTTAAGTTTGAAGGTCTTTATTCATTAAAAAAAATAAAAAAATTGGACTGGAGTTCTCTATTATTCCCAAATTTTAGGCACAGATTATGGAAATTACACTTCGTTTCAAACAATTATCAGAAGAAAAAACTATTTACATGCACAAAATAGATTTTCTCAGTTTGGGTTAACTAAGTCATTCATGCGTATTTAACCGGTCAGCAACGTAAGCAGATATAAGCGTTAAAAATAGGACAGCAGTCAAGTACAATAAGCGTGTTTATACGTCAGCGCGTGTGTTTCCATAGAAATCGTTATAACTCCGTTATTGTTTTAGTTACATCCCTAAAACAAAAAGTCAACGGTCGATAATAGATCAAGCTGCACATTTCTATCAAGTTGTCTATGGAAATACATAACAGGAATCAGCTGTCAATCGTGTAGTTGACGAAAATATTTACCCGCGCAAATTTGCTACCGGCAGCTCCACCGTGCTCCACATATTAAATTTTTATTAAATATTTTTATATGAAATGATAAAAAAGTGAGGTGACAAAAGTGTTTATTACACATATATACAATAGAATAAGTATTGTTGTTTGCATAATCTGTGATTTTAGTACCGTTTTCACATAAAAACATCACGTGAGTCATTTTTACCTATTTTTAATGTTTGCGATCTAAATTTTAATATTTACAAATGCTAATATTTATTTGTAATATAATAATTTGAAAGCCTATTTTGTAACCTTTCTAAAACAGTTTTTACTATTAGGCTACGTTCAGAAATATTTCATTTATAGAGCTTTAATTGTGAAGCGGTTATAACTAAAAGTTTTCGTAAAATGTCATTTCGTTTAAGACACCAAAAGCTAACATTCTCGAAAATTCGGAGGGGTTAAATTGAAACAAAGCTCATGCTAATGTCGATCCATACAACAACAAAAAACGAGTGTGCTTTAGACCACACGACTGAAGTAAAACTTCACTAACTTATAAAAGAACACATGACATTGACATTGGGGAGACATATGACATTGGGGTGACATACGACCATGGGGTGACCTACGACCTTGGGGTGACATACGACCTTGGGGTGACCAACAACCTTGGGGTGACCTACGACCTTGGGGTGACCTACGACCTTGGGGTGATCTACGACCTTGGGGTGACCTACGACCTTGTGGTGACCATCCTTATCCCTATCATTATCCATATCCTTATGCTTATCCTTATCACTCCCCAAGTCAAGCGTGTGTAAAGGCTAGATCACCCTTAGCATCGATCACCGTTCGCATCAATTACCCTTTCGCATCACACTTTTCATAACATCACACTTTTTGTAAAACATCACCACTTTTCGTAACACTTTTGTAAGGCATTCACCAGCTTACTCCCCAAGTCGAGCGTGCGTAAAGAAGTTTTACTTCAAAAAGGCTGGAGCCCTACAATACCTGAAAAAACCTTCAACTCTGTACAGAAACGTTTGATAGATTCTTCTAACTTAACAAACGGATTGCAATCTTTAGAACACAGGCGTCGGGTGGGAATGCTATCCTTGTTCTAGCGGTACCGGTAGACCCTGGGGGAAATTATTTTCCTCAGAGCCTCCTGTGTGGAGTTAATATAAAAAAAATACATACATATATTAACTTGGTATTCTGACAACTCAGTCATGATTATATCAACAAGGAACTATTCAGAATATATAATTGTATATTCTGAATAGTTCCTTGATGGCTATCAAAAATACAATGTTGTCATTATTATTTAAACTGCAAATTGGCAGGGGTGCATGTTATGTATGCAGTAATTTTTTTATTTGTTGCGTGATGGTACAATATGTTTAAAAATGCATTTTGTTAAATATTTCTAATTTAGCTGAAGGATTGATTGTGCAAGCAAATGTACTGAAAAGGTGAATATTATATTATATTCTACTAGCGGACCCGACAAACGCTGTTCTGCCATATAAATTATTTCTAGTGAATAGTTTGGTTGTTAATAAAAAATAACGAACAAACAAAATGAACCGACGCTTCCGTGAGTGTCTTGCGCATGTGTGGATGAAAGTTTGATGAAGAAAAATTGTCAAAAAAATAGTTTTTTTTTCTGGATAGGGACAACGTAATCACCTAGCGCGGTATGAAATATACTTTAAAACTTATTCTCATACCAACCAAATATGCATGAAAAAATTCATAAATATTGGTCAAGCCGTTTCGGAGGAGTGCGTTCACAAACACCGTGACATGAGATTTTTATATATAAGATTAGGTTGCATTGAAACCGCAAATAGGATAACACCAAAGAAAATATTAAAAATTTGGTAAACATTCCACTAACCTTTTATTACGCACAGATTTTGTAAATAAGACTATGTTTCAACTTCATTAATTAGATAGATGGTAAAATTTACATTAAAATTCCTTTTTTATTCAACCAAAATTAAAAATTTCCCAAATAAAACTATCTCTTTGCCAGAGACGGCTCTAGGGGTCCAGAAGTGGTAGGTCATTTAAATAAAACTATCTCTTTGCCAGAGGCGGCTCAAGGGGTCCAGAAGTGGTAGTTCATTTAAATAAAACTATCTCTTTGCCAGAGGCGGCTCTGGGGGTCCAGAAGTGGTAGGTCATTTAAATAAAACTATCTCTTTGCCAGAGGCGGCTCTGGGGGTCCAGAAGTGGTAGGTCATTTAAATAAAACTATCTCTTTGCCAGAGGCGGCTCTGGGGGTCCAGAAGTGGTAGGTCATTTAAATAAAACTATCTCTTTGCCAGAGGCGGCTCTGGGGGTCCAGAAGTGGTAGGTCATTTAAATAAACCTATCTCTTTGCCAGAGGCAGCTCTGGGGGTCCAGAAGTTGTAGGTCATTTAAAAAAATTGATATTATGATACAATATCAAATTAAATATAATATTCATTTCTAATTATCTCAAGTGTTTGACAGTCAAATTACATTTAACATAGTAAATTATTTCAAGCAACAAGCATAAAATATGCAAAGTCAATCTACGTTTATCAAACCATCTCTTTCAGACACAATATTCATCATGCTTTCTCTCGCTCACGGCCATGACCCAAAATGTCCTCAGAATCCGAAAACATTTTTTCTAGGCGGTATAGTGCCATCTCGTTTACGCGCCATTAGTATGGCGCGTAAAGAGACAGAAGACATGATATTATTTATGCATTAAACCGCTTACTTGTTAATACGGAATACTTTTTATCCAAACAGTTAGGTTTAGTGAAAAGTGAGTATTTATGTCGGGGGAGACCAAAAAACATGCAAAAAATATGCATTTAACATTTTAATTTCGTTAAAATTAATTCACTTGCACGGTAACGCCATTGTTTATTCATCGTTTTTATTTTAACATTTCATCAATGCTGCCAAATCGGAGAAAAAATATTTTTAGGTAAAACAAAGTGAATGTACCATTGACAAGTTTGTACCTGTATTTATAACAATAGAACATGGAAAGAAATATATTAAAATAATTACACAAACCCGCTAGACAAACCCTGCTTTGCCAACAAACCATTCAAAACCTGGGATGTTTTTTAAAAGTATGATGAAATGCGAGTTTATTTTAGAGAATTTATTTTATAAGATTGATACTTCTGACAAATAATGTCATATTTGATTGTCTATTAGTTAAAAAAGGAACATTCCGTATTATCCATGCATCAAACTTCGACAACACGAACGTTCCGTGTTATCCGTGAGGTTGACTAACTGCATATTTACCGACATGATATTGAGACATTTGATAAATTTATCGAGCCAATCACAGAGCGTGGGAAAGAAAGCTTCCATTTAAGAAATTAGATGTCACTGCATGCCGCTGCAGTCTATCTCGCGGTACATTTCAAATACATTAGAATAATATTTGTTAATATTTGTTTCAAATACATTAGAATAATATTTGAATAATAATGTTTTGATTAGCGTAATACTACACAATGTTTTATTTATTTTATTTTATTTTTATTTATTTTATTTTATTAATTTTCAACGCCGTGATGGGCTTTTACATGACAAGTTTATGATACAGAGACAGTTTTGTTTTTAATAAAAAAGATAAACTATAAAAACATAACAAGTAAACATCATATGAAAGGTAGGTATACAGATAAATTTAAGGAAAGATAGTGCATTACAATAAAAGAGAAAGTATCTTAGTTGTGAATGGCATAGAAAGTAAATTAGTTGGTATGTTAGTAAATACAAAATTTACAGGTGACTGATTAAATGTCATAAATAATACATGACAAAATGCAAGATACATAAAAAGAAAACGTTAACAAGTTTTTACAGAGAGATAGAAATACACAAATATACGCAATAGACCCTACGTGATGCTCCTTAGATATCAAAATATTCTACATAAAAATATTGTTCAGATATTTCTTGAATAACGGTAAACTTGTATTAAATACATCGACATTTGAGGTATATTTGTTCCCTAGTGTGTGTAGTCGAGAAATTGATGCGTGTGTGTGGTAGTTGGTTAGAGAATTATTGTTGCAGAATAATATGTTTTGCCTTGTCGCTCGAGTTGGTACCTTAAAGTCAATGAGATGCAGGAGTTCGCAACAATCTAATTCGGAGTGAATAATTTTAAACAAAAAAATTAGGTCGTTTATTTTTCTTCTGTTTTCTAAGGAATGCAATTTAAGTGTATTTAGTAAAGATGTGTAGTTAATGTGTTGAATAGGTATGTGTAACTTGAAGTTAATAAATCTTAAAAATTTGTGCTGCACTCTTTCGATATTTCTTATATGAATTTGATATGTGGACCAAACTATGGAATTGTATTCCAGCAAGCTGCGTACGAGTGACAAATATACGATTTTTATAACTTCCAACGAATCGAAGTCTTTGATTGTTCTGATTATAAATCTTAGTGTTTTCATGCCTTTGTTAGTTATTTGTTGTATGTGATTTATAAAATTTAATTGCGAATCAAACACAACTCCAAGATCCCTAATTTCTTTGACTTTTTCTAAGATTTTATTATCTACTATGTATTTGAAAGCTAGTGGGGTCTTTGTTCGACAAAATGTTAGTGTCTTACATTTATCGATATTGAGGAATAAGTTGTTCGCGACACACCAATTTTGTAATTTGACGATGTTTGACTGTAGGATTAGGCAGTCACCTATATTAGATATTTCTTTGTATAATTTGATGTCATCGGCAAAAAGCAGAACTTCTACTTCATCGAAACAACTTATGATATCATTTATGAATATTAAGAAAAGGATGGGGATAAAAAATTTTTACTGCCGTCTTATAATTTTGGGAGGTTTTTGACCAATTGGCCTGAAGGAAGGACCGCCACTGCTCTTTGCCGTCATTTTGCATTTTTTTTATATATTTATATTTTGCATGAGCGACAATGGAATAAATTCGGTGTTTCGGTAAAATTCCTAAAAAATAACACTAGTTATTTTTATACTAATTTGGGGTCGGGGAATCCGAATCTGAAAGAATTAGGCGGCGGCAAGCAATATTAACTGAATTAAACGACTTAAAAAAAATTTATACACATACAGGAAAATAGCCATTTTGGAAGCATTTTGATTCCTAGAAAATCAAACTAGTTATTTTTATACTAACTATGGGCTGGGGAATCCGAATCTGAAAGAATTAGGCCGCGGCAAGCAATATTAACTGAATTAAACGACGTTAAAATTTTCTATACACACACACATGAAAATAATCATTTCGGAAGTATTTTGACACACGCAGTACAAAGATCATAGAAAAACAAGAAATATACAAAAACATGTGCCGGCAGTGTTACCAGCTCTCAAAAATATTTATCCCTATATCAATAATTTCCGACACGATAATTCTTCACATAACACATTAACCTGATGAATTACGACTATCTCAACGGCGTATTCTTAAACCAAAAGTATGAAAATTCGTAGTCTTAAAAATGCGTAACCTAACCTAACCTAACGTTAGGTTTGTGTAACATGGTTTGTGCCCCTTTATACCGCCTGCTCGCGTCCCTAACCTAACCTAACCTTATTTTCATGTGTGTGTGTATAGAAAATTTTTAAGTCGTGTAATTAAGTTAATATTGCTTGCCGCCGCCTAATTCTTTCAGATTCGGATTCCCCGGCCCATAGTTAGTATAAAAATAACTAGTTTGATTTTCTAGGAATCAAAATGCTTCCAAAATGGCTATTTTCCTGTATGTGTATAAAATTTTTTAAAGTCGTTTAATTCAGTTAATATTGCTTGCCGCCGCCTAATTCTTTCAGATTCGGATTCCCCGACCCCAAATTAGTATAAAAATAACTAGTTTTATTTTTTAGGAATTTTACCCAAACACCGAACTTTAGCCCCGACAATTGCATATATTTAAATATGCATGAATTACCAAATTAACCCAAGCAAAGAACTTAATAACCCATTTTGTGCATGTAAATAATTGTTTCTTTTAGTAATTGTAGAATCGAATTCTAATTTCCATAATCTGTGCCTAAAAATGCAGCGGTTAGTGGAATAAATACCAAGATTTAAAATTTCAAATGCCATGTGATATAAACTAATCAGGAATTAGTAACTAAATTAAATGCAAAAAAGTATTATCTCAAAGAAAATTGCGACAGATTTACATAGATAGCTATGTAGCATTTTGAATATTAAAATATGTTCTTACGTCTCGCAGGAGGGGGGCATCTAATCCTTCAGAATTTTCAAAAGCAGAAGATCCGTAGGCATTACTTCTTGGTGTTCCTTGTTCAAATAACTTGGCCGGTCTAAGCAGCGAATCGTCGGAACGAATCTCATCCCAGTTGATGTCTTCGTTCATTTTGACTTTTAAATTACAACTTGCAATACACAAAGCGAACACATGTATCGAAGACTGACAGACAAACTGACCGCTTATCAGCCAAGACGTTATCTCCCATCTCCCAATAAACAAACAAGGAGATTGGCGACTAGCGCAATAGACAACAGCTCGAATTTGCGGCTAAATAGCGGAAAGACATTATTTTTTAAATATTGCACAAGCGCGATGGTGCCGTGTGGAATGAGAACTAGCCGCCGTGAAAAGAGATTTGTTTACGGAAATAATCCATTTTCCGCACCAGTACGTCGGTTTCCACTATTGTTCAGCGGCGTCGGCGACAAGAAAATTCGCGCAATGACAAACGTCAGACAAGGCAAAAATCAGTGATGCCATGTCCTAAAAATAAATAAATAAAAAACAAGTTTCAGGGGTCAAAAATTTTTTTTACAATGATACGTTTTTAGATTTTCACGGCCAAAAGTATTTTCGTTATTTGTTTTTGGGATGTTATGCCGTGTTGCGCTACCTCCTTCTTTAGCCAACGTTTCGGACAGCGTTACAGTGTCCATCATCAGGACAGATCACACATCTGAGAAAGATAATAAAAACCAAACGTTTCGTAAGCTTTTTATTGAGATTTAAAACAAGAAAACAACGGTTTCTTAGTAAGTTATTTATAGTGCTTTATTAAAAAATATTATTTTATTTAAAAAATAGTTCAAAAATGTACAATTAAATTCAAACGTTTTATTAACCCCATTTTAAATGAATTAACTTAAAATAATTTTTTTCTCATCCACGAGATGAGGGGAAGAAATTTAATTCTAACACAACTCCAACAACTTTTTTTTCTACAATTTACAGTAGTCAGTGTGGGTACATTAAAGTTACTTGATATAATATTTATTTTATTTAATTAATGTGTTCATATTGCTTATTGACAAAGACCTCATGCGACCCGCGCAAAAACATCGAATCTCACTCAAAAGTACATGTTTTTAGTGACCGGTAAAAAATCATGTCTGTTCGGTTCCATGCCAACTCAGAATGAAACCAATTCAGAACCACCTCAGAGCGGTCATTTAAAGCTCTGAAAAAATAATTTTAAAATACCCGGTAACCCTAACCTAACTTAACATATTTATCAATTTTTTTATATTTTTTATCATCACTCAATGACCTTTCTGAGGTGGTCCTGGGTTCGTTTCATTCTGAGTTGACCGGTCACCGACTTGTTCGACATGATTTTTTTTAAATCCTGGGGGTATAAATGACCTAAAAAACCATGAATGTTGTTTAATTATACTATTTATTGTAAAAACCGTAACGTTAAAAACCATGAATCTGATAACACGGGTATAAACACTGTGGGGAAAATACTAGGTAATACCAAAGGCAATATGTATGAGCAATACTAGAATCATAAATAAACCAATCCACTGCAACGACTGCAACTGATAAAAGTGATTTGGCAGGTACTAACTCATTCATTAACTTCATTCGCTCTTTTTTTTAATTTGAGAGGTGGGTATGGGTACCGCCTCCCCGGGAACAATTTATTGGATTACCAACACCTCTGCCACAGATCACCTAAAGTGGTTCGCTACGTTTGGTAACTTAGCATAGGTGTCGGGTTCATGGGGTGAGGTTTGTCCGGGTCTTGATGGCGGATGCGTCTGTCCACCAGCTGCATGGCAGACCGGATCAGGAGAGAATGGTTGAGGGAGTGTACTTGACTTCTCCAGCCGTACTCTCTTGGAACATCACCTTGCACCACAGTGGGAGGGAAGAATTCATGCGTCCTTCACTCCTGGACACACTGACCCCCAGATTCCTAATACCATTATACCCTTACCTACCTATAATACCCCTTTTCTTCCCAGAACTTCCTCTCCTTCTTTTCCTAAAAAGTCACTACACATAGCACCCTCAAAGATAACAAAGGCCCTGAGGGGAATTATTTTCCTCGGGGCCTCCTGTAAACAAAATCTAGCTCTTTTTTATACTAAACTGTGATAAAAAAAAAATGGAACAAGTGTATTATTTTTTTCTCAGAAATTCCCTTGCCACCCCACTCAAGTTGGCAACACTGATACTCTACCAAGTACTAAGTAGTCTATTGTCTATTGTTATGATATACAATGGCGGCCGTCAGAACTGTGCGATGTTTAATTATACTATTTATTATAAAATCATGTCAAGGTACTAAATAACAATCTTACATCTGAAATAAAACGTAGTCTTTAAGAAGACTAAACTACAAAAATAACAAACTATAATTCCACCTCGCTTATATCGATATTTAACTTACTGCAGCTACTAAAAGACAGTTGTTTTGTTAATCAACAAATATGTCATTTATTGTCTTCGTAAATTGACTTTTTCATAAGTGTTCGGTTTATTATAAAGTGATTCGTGTTCTATATATTGAATTGAAGATATTTAGAGTTATTACGTCTAGTATTACGTTGTTAGTGTTGATTGCAGTTTTGACATGTTGAATGTTTTTTAGGAGGCTACCCAACTGGCAGTTTTATCGAAGATTCAGATGATGATAACTCAGCCAACCCCCTGGATTCTTCGCCGAAGGATCTCAGCCATTTGGCGGACCATCAGATGTTTTTAGATTCCCAAAAGAGCGCTGCAAACTTTATAGTTCATCATCAGACTACAAGGTACATTCTAGCCAACTGTCAATATTTATACCCATTTTCGGTCATGAATTCATGAATAATTCCCCAGTGTTTGATTTAACAAGGCTTTATTAATCGTAGTTTCAAACTAACCCACATTACAAATGTTTTAAAATACATTATATCAACAATCCTCATCTTGGCTTTCTTGTTTTCATTATCAGACCTTTTCTAGAAAATTAAAAGTACAGTAGAATGCGGATATAACGACCTTCAAGCAAAGATGTTATATACTGTAGACGTGGGGTAGAAATCTCAAAGTGCACAAAGCACTCTTTTCAGGGTGAATTGCCTAAAACCAAAAAAAATATCTCAAAGTGGGAAGCCAAAAGCAAGGCAATTGCACTGGTTTCGATTTCCAGTACTTTAGTCAAAGCTGTCACTCGTTGAGTAAGGTTGTAAAATATCTCCTCTTCGCTGACGATATTAAACTTTTCAGAGCTATTAAAAGTCATAATTCCATTCTTCTGCAGAAAGATCTTGATTCTCTTGTCAAATGGTCGGAACTGAATAACTTACCATTCAGCATCCAGAAATGCAGTGTCGTCACATTTACAAGATCACAAGACACATTTTTATTCCCATACCATATTAATAAAATTATACTAACACGCAAAAACGAGATTCCAGACCTTGGCGTGATTTTTCAATCAAGCAAATCTCTCTTTCAAATCTCACATATCAGACATTGTCTCCCGCGTGAACAAAATGCTCGGATTTGTTCTTCGTAATGCGAGATCATTTACTAATGGAATTGCAATACGAAGAATATATGAAGCACTTGTCCGCAGCATCCTGGAATACAGCTCCATTATTTGGGCACCCTCTGAACAAAACCATATCCTAGAAATAGAAAAAGTACAAAAAAGGTTTATGCGTTACCTGTATATGAGGGAATATACATACTACCCATTCCTGTATCCATCGTTGTTCTTAACAGGAATGCTCGATCTTAATACCTTAGAAGCCCGCCGTAAAATATTTTTGGGGAAACATTTTTTTAAGCTGATCTCCGGTACTGTACTGAATCCACCTATGTTGAAGGAGATTTACCTATATGTCCCTAACGCGTATACTCGTGGGAGATCCCACACACTTTTTTATGCTCCGAAAGCGAGAAATTCTTCCTTTCAGAATGCCCCATTAAATAGAGCAATTCAACTGCTTAACGATTCTGCATTGAGCATTGACATCTTCAATGTTACCTATAGAGAGTTCAGTAACTATCTTTTGACATATGTCTCAACATAGTGAAACTGCCCCCTCGGCCTTTTTTTTCTCATATATTTTATAATCTTCTCCATAATAATTTGGTGTACAACTGTTTTATGGAGAACCTGAAAAAAAAATAAATATTGTAGGTAAATATGAGGGAATGTAATAGTTTAATTAAATGTGAAAAATGTTAATGTTATATTTTGTGTTACATGTGTAAATAAAAGTAGGTAATAAAATCCAGAGCATGAGATATAAATAAAACTCTAATTTGTAAAACAAGATTTATTGATACAACACAATTAGAGTTATTAAATTCATATTTAAAATTATTATAGTTAAGGTTAATAGTTAATATCTACAGGGCGTGCCTTCACTCGAAGAGTCAAGGTTACGTGAACGGAAGTTAATGTCACATATTATGTTTAAAGAGAAACTACTCTGTTAAAAGTAATTTGGGGCGCCATCCTATTAGATTAATTACGAAAACTTGAATAACTAAAATCAAAGGATAAACCATACTAATTTAAAGAAGTTAATTAATTGAAAACTACATTACGAATGTCGATGTGAAAAAATTCCATGGTCCGGTTCCCGTCCGTCACGTCATGCGTTGGCAAAGCTGCTCCGCTCGTTCGCAGAATCAAACTGACCGTAATTCCAGTTAATTGCGCCTGAAGACCCGTCGGCTGGCAAAGGTCACGTGGTAGCGTCATAGGGATGTGCATCTGCTCTAGTGATGTCACGCAACTGCTACAAGGTCGTGTCTTACCAGTAGGAAAATTGCATTTAAAAAGCGCCAAAATGCCCTCTTGTGAGAAAATGTTTCCATTACACGGCAAACAGTAGTAAAAGTGAAGAAATAACATTTAATTTATAAGTACAGACAAATTACTTATTATTTTCGATTATTGTAAGCAATACAATTAATTTTCATTTTTTTTTTGTTCATATGAAGCGGATACTTTGTGATGTGACTTTTCATGTTCCCCGTCCGACAATTTTGTGGGTCATTAGAGAAAAAACCCACATTCTTTGATTGTATTATGGTACGGCCACACTGAGGCCAACTTCCAAATTCAAACTTTCAGACAATTGTGTAGAAGGGTAGTTCGAGCGTTGGAAGTTCGAGTTGAAAGATTGGCTTCGGTGTGGAAGTAGCATATCTTTTTAATACATGAATAACTTTTGAATTAAGAAATTACTGAAAACAAAAGAGTGTTGCTTACTTGCCACATTATTTTGCGAGTATGTGAGACTATGGCGAGTCTATTTATATAATGTCATTGCCCTCAAGGGGCCGGCGATACTTCCTCGTACTAACTGGCAGCTGGATAATTTAAACTTGTTTTTACATGAGATATGCCAAACTCCTTCGCAAGGTTACATTTGGTTCACCGGCTTCTAAACGGTGTAATATAGCACCATTTTTTCTTTTCATTGAAAAACACTTTCGCTTTACAGAACTCATTGTGTCGAGTTTTTAACCTTGCCACAACAGATGATAAACACTGGCTGTGATTTATGCGTGCTAATAAGAATAGATGTTAGCGTGCGGGGAGTAGCCGGGCGCGGGGAGTTGGCGAGGAGCGGGGCGGCGAGGTATTGGTGCGTAGGTTTTGTAAACAAAACACTGCGCATCATTCTAATTGGACGAATTATCATTAAAATAGATCGCTTTAAGCAGTTGGTCGCTTAAAACAGAGTCGTATTAAAAAGTGTTATGTTTTCCAAGTGTTTTAATTTTACAAAGAGGTTAATTTTTATATTATAAAAAGAATATAGGTAAGTACCTACCTACTGTAAAACTTGGAATATTCAAATGTGAACTACGTATACACTTATGTTATCCTTTATTTGCTAAAAATGGTAAACTTAAGCAAAACAAAAAACTGTTTCGCATTTGCACCAATACACAGTGCCGAGTGTGTGTGATCTTTATTATCTTTCTACCTACTGTAAAACTTGGAATATTCAAATGTGAACTACGTATACACTTATGTTATCCTTTATTTGCTAAAAATGGTAAACTTAAGCAAAACAAAAAACTGTTTCGCATTTGCACCAATACACAGTGCCGAGTGTGTGTGATCTTTATTATCTTTATATACATACAAATCGGTAAATTTTCGGGATTAGTGTCCATGGTTATTACGAATAATTTTTAGAAAAAATTTTAGATTCGCCTTAATCACTATAAAAGGAAACTTTTTGCATCACGGCCGGCGGAAAATGATGCATTTTAAATTTCACTTCGCAAACCGATACGGCGACAGTCCGGCGGCCATTCCGTCATTGTTATGTATCCCTGATAATATTAGCGAACAGCTTATTACGACTGTAGCCGACTTCGTGGGATACATGAAAAGGCGCGCAATTTGCATTTAGTCCACCTCACGGATAATACGGAACTTTGAGGTTAAACTACGAAAGCTGCATGTCATCATAATTTAAAAAAACATCCCAGGTTTTGAATGGTTTGTTTGGCAAAGCAGGGTTTGTGTATATTATCTTTATTTTAAAAAACATCCCAGGATTTGAATGGTTTGTCTCCATTCCAGTGCCTGATTAGAGGTTTGTTTACATTATATTATTAATTCTGTTTTTCATAATTACGCGCCTTATCATGTATCCCACGAAGTCGGCTACAGTCGTATCTAGCTCTTGTTTGTATCAGGGATACCAACATAATGAACAGTGACGGAATGGCCGCCGGATTATCGCAGTATCGGTTCGCGAAGTGAAATTTAATTTTACGCAATTGAAAATTAAAATGCATCATTTTCCGCCGGCCATGATGCAAAAAGTTTCCTTTTATAGTGATTAAGGCGAATCTAAAGTTTTTTTCTAAAAATTATTCGTAATAACCATGGACACTAATCCTGAAAAATTAACTAAAAATCTTGCATCACGATGTTTGTTCGAAATAAACTCCGAAACTACTTAACCGATTTTGATGAAATTTCACTTACTGTGTGTAATTTGGTCCAAATTAAAAGAAAGGATAGTTTTTATCTATATTATTGACCTCAATATTTATTATTGCGAATTAAATGTTTGTTATAGGACCTTGCTTTGTAATTATTTGTAAGTTCCATAAGTTAAAAGATGACGGTGTGAGTCATTTTTATCGACACATCACTTGGTTATCTAGGTTGGGTAACCATCCAGTAAATGGGATTGTGTTTCGTTAGCCACAGCAACGCGTGGCCGGGTCAGTTAGTAGTTATACATAGTATCTACGGAAAGTCATTAGTTACAACCTAACACTACTTACCTTAAAACTTTTAAAAGTTGTTTGAAGGTTGAGTGTGTTTTAATGGAGACTGCACTGTGTATCTCCTTCCACCTGTAATTAATTTACTATAACCATTTATTTCATTTCTTGCTTCATATTGAAGGCGGAGAAGGATGAGAAAAAGGTAAGCATGTAAATTTATATTTTAAATTCAAAGTATGAAAAACACAAAAACCTAACTACAAAAAATGAGTTTGTGTGTTAAGTATGGAGAAATTCTCTTTACAATCGATTCTATCAGTAACACAAACTACGACGAACTAAACCATTCTGTAAGTTACTCCATCCAACTAGTATATGCAACTGACCTGATTTTAACAAGTGGAGGGTGAGTGCAAAGCACACACATGGCCGCATATCATTTTTTGCCTTCTAGCATTGAAGATTGCGGTTTAACAATAATTGCATTTTTGGTCACCGAATTAGCTAAAAATTAACGGTAATATTTGGCATTTACCCCCTCTCCCCACAAATAGTCCACCTAAGCTCAGTAATATTTTTTGGCCCACCAAACGATTTGGGTTGGGCACCCCTGATCTAAACGGTGTTAGAAAGAGAGAACACCATGCTGTTGTTGTCCACCATTGCACAATTCCAGAGTGGTAGATACTACGTAAAACGAAGAGCATTCGAATATTGGTTTCTTCACTATCTCAAATCTTAACATTTGGAGATTTTTTTTTACATTAGCTCCACACAGGAGGCCCCGAGGGACATAATTTCCCTCAGGGCCTATGTCATCTTAGAGGACGCTGTGTAGAGGGTCTTTTTAGGGAAAGGAAGGAAAGTAAGTTCTGGGAAAGCAAAAGGGTATGAGGGATGGGTAGGAATCTGGGATCAGTTTATCCAGGAGTGACAGATGTATGAATCCATCTCCAACCACGATGTAAGGCGATGGGTCGAGAGATTCTGGCTGGAGAGGATAAAAGACCTCCTTCAACCAGTCAGGAGATCCGCGAAGAATGCAAGGCTGATGTAAGCGTAATGAGTAAGATTAAGAAAGGGACACTCAGATGGTTTGGCCATGTAGAGTGAATGAACGAGGAAAGGAGTGTAAGGAGAATATATGACGCAAATGTGAATGGTAGAAGAAGTCAGGGACGCCTGAGTAAGACATGGCACGACCAAGTGAATCAGACACTTGAGTTGGGATAATAGAAGAGCTTGTATGAGATGATGTATGAATGTGAACGAGGCAAGGAGTGTGTGCCAAGATCGAGTTGTTTGACATTCCGTCATCTCTGCCTACCCCTGCGGAAACGGCGTGATGGTTAGTTAGTTAGTTTTCAACAGTCTCTCGATCCACCACAAGGCAGGTGGGCAGACGCATCGGCCACCATGATGTGGACAAACCTCACCCCGTGAACCCGAGCACCCCTGCTAAGTCACCAAACGTAGCGAACAACTTGAGGTGACCTATGGCAGAGTTGTTGGTTATCCAATAAATGGTACTCATACCCACCTCCCGAATTGCAGATGTCTGACTAATCAACTTATTTATTTTATTTGTTATAAAATACATTCAGTATAAGAAGACTGTCCAACTAGGAAGGTCTCCCGTTCTAGGACCGTCAAATTGACATATTCATATTAGGTTGGTAGGTACATTATCATTCATAAAGTATTCAGTAAAGTTAAGCTTCACAATTTGCATTTACATAATTATACAGTGGAGTAATAGGTTCTAGAATCAATTAATAATAATATATAATAAGCTTTTTTATTCTGGACTTCTGTTAGGTATGTATTAGACATGATCTTATTTGTTATAGTATATCCCGAAGCTCAGTTTGCCTCTTGGCATAGGCCTCCTCTAACATTTTCCATTGGGACCTGTCACGCGCTACTCTTCTCCATTGATGTCCAGCAGTGAGTTTTAGGTCATCTTCCCATCTTATGTGTTGACGTCCTCTACTTCTCTTGCCATCTCTGGGATACCTGTCAGTGACATTTTTGCACCATTTCTCTTGTGGATCGCGTATCATGTGTCCTGTCCATCTCCACTTTTGTTGGTCTATTCGGGTAACTATATCGGCAACTTTAGTTTTCTCCCTTATTGTGCTACATCTCACTCTGTCCTGTTTCCTTGTTCCTGTCAAACTTCTCTCCATGGCTCTCTGGCAGCGTTCCAACTTTTCTCTGTGGCGTTTGGTGAGTGCCCAAGTTTCACATCCATAGGTGATGACTGGAAGTATACACGTGTTGAAGACTTTCCTTTTTATTTGCATACTTAGCTCCTTGGATTTCAAGACTTCTTTCAAAGACCAGTATTTCTTCCATCCATTTGCTACTCTTCTCTCGATTTCTTTAGTGGTTTGATCTTTGTGAGATATTATCTGTCCTAAATAGATGTCAATTAATTAACAAGAAAAAATGTATTCGAAAAACAGTAAGAAAAAGAAAAATAAAAGAAAAGAAAAATTTTAGAAACAAAAGAAATATATAAGGTGCTCGTAATACATAATTATCAACTATTGGACTATTGATGTATGCATAATACATAATTTGTAGCCAAGTCCAATTGTTTGTTATTTGTTCTTCCTCTTGGTTATTACAGTTAATCTCAGGAGGGGAGAGATTGAAAGCACAATCTTCTTTATGAGATAATAGATTGCAAATTGGTCTTGTTTGAATCTGCATTGGCTAAAAGAGCCGCAGGCCTGACAAACATTTATTACTATAAAATATGTGAGAGATAACGCATGAATGCAAGCACAGTTGTGTGGCGGTCCATCATCTACACATTCAGGGAAACGTTTAAACGGATTATTTAGTGTAGTGTTACATACACATATATATATATATATACACAAACGCTTTTTAAATAGATTAGAAGTGTAGTACATACACATACATGAATGTTTTTTTAAACAGATTAGTTAGTGTAGTGTTACATGCACATACATATACACAAATGTTTTTTAAACAGATTAGAAGTGTAGTACATACACATGAATGTTTTTTTAAACAGATTAGTTAGCGTAGTGTTACATGCACATACATATACACAAATGTTTTTTTTAAACAGATTAGTTACTGTAGTGTTACATGCATATACATATACACAAATGTTTTTTTAAACAGATTAGTTAGTGTAGTGTTACATGCACATACATATACACAAATGTTTTTTTTTAAACAGATTAGTTAGTGTAGTGTTACATGCACATACATATACACAATTTTTTTTTAAACAGATTAGAAGTGTAGTACATACACTTGAATGTTTTTTTAAACAGATTAGTTAGTGTAGTGTTACATGCACATACATACACAAATGTTTTTTTAAACAGATTAGTTAGTGTAGTGTTACATGCACATACACAAACGTTTTTTAGTAGTGTATTAACAGATTGGTAGTGTAGTACATACACATACACATGTACATACTCCAAACACATTTACATAAACATGTACATACACATACACAAATGTTTTTAAAATGGATTAGTAGTGTAGTACATACACACGAACATACACAAATGTTTTTCAATAGTATTAGTAGTGTAGCACATACACGTACACAAATGTTTTTTAATAGGATTAGTTTATTGTTACGTAATTTGCAATCAATTATAAAATCACAGTTTCATGTAAAGCAGAACGTTTAACCCCTCTGACCTCGGGCACTTTTTTGTCAGAAGGTCAAAATATTTCCGCTTTGCAGTAAAAATCACATAAATAGAATATTTCTAAGTATGTCCGTAAACTAAAAACGGTTTTTGAAAGGTGATAAAATTTACTTTCAAATTTTATAATGCCAAATAAACACAATTTTTTAAATATAAAATATTTGAATGCAAACATAATAAAGTTTTTAAAATGACTCACCTTACATTTTCTCTAACTAAAATTACTGATAATGAAAAAAAAATAAAAAACATATTTTGTTAGACAAATGTATTACAAACGTTATCGTCACCTGTCTTTTGTCGTTTCATACAAATTTTTTTTTTTTTCAAATCGCAGTCGGAAATTTTGGTTTCATAAAGCTGTACATTTTAAGTATTTTGTGGTTAACTTTTAGATTTGAATATGGAGCGTGGTCTAACACCTTTTAGATAATATTTCTCACCGTGATAGTAAGGGAGACCTACAGTACTGTGCGAATTAATGTGAACATGTGATATTTAGCACAATTACACTAGTTCTTGCAGTTGTATGTAGCATATTGTAATAGCGGCCATTTTGTGTTCGTGTTCTATCATTCAGTGAGTTACGAGACACACCAAGCTACAGATGCGTTAAATTTTGTAATTTTTTAGAATTACAGTTTTTTTGCAGAGGTAAACTTAACTAAAGCTTTTTGTTTCTTATTTTGAATGATGGATATTTCTCTTTAAAAACGCACAAAGATTGTTAATATTTGAAAGACAAAAAAATTACATACGTTGAATAGCCAGGTAACTTTCCGGATCCTAATCCAATTGAAAATCGGTGGGCTATAGTTAAAGCAAGGCAAGCACAACAAAAATAAAGCTGATTGAGGCAGTAATTTAGAGACCCGCAAATATCAGAAAATTGTTCAAAAAATTGTTGATTCTATGCCAAACCGTGTACAAGAAGTTATAAAAGTTAAGGCAGGACACACTTCGTATTAAAAAAAAAGTTAATTGTAATTGTTTCTCTATTTTTTTCTCCAATAAAGAATATATATTATTTTTTCTAATTCTACACTTGTGTTCACATTAATTCGCACAGTACTGTACGTGAGTTGTTCCTAAAAGCAAACAAATTAGTCTGAGGGCTTAATGGGAACCATTTAAACGTCAAAAATTCAAAAAGGGGCTGATTGACAATTCAGTGGACATCGAATTTGACAACAGTTTGAAACAATTCAATTTAGTTTTGAACCCCTGTCTGAAGATTGTAGTCTTATGATCAAATTGGTTCTTCAGTTGTCATTTGTCCTTCAGAAAAGACATACCAGACATATAAAAAAATATTAAAAAAGTCAATCACAACCAGTATAAAATTGTGAAAATTTCATGTTGCTTTTTTAAAGTTTGTCACCGATCACCCAAATGACACAAAGACAGAAAAAAACTAAAAAGAAGAGGTATTTATTATTATTTAAATTTTCAACAATTTTGCAGCAATATTGTTACTATAACTTGAGCACCCTTGAAGGGATGCCCATTGGTCAGGTAGAAGTTTGAAGATTTTAGGAGCTAGGTGGATGGATTTTCCTTGGGCTGTAGTCATGGCTGTATTAGTATGTAGTTTAGGTACATTGTAGTGTCGGTTGGTTATATTTCTGGCAGTGTAATTTTATTTTATGATTTTTTTTTTGTATTTGTACAATTTGGGAGGCGGGAATGGGTACCGCCGCCCCGGGAACCTTTATTGGATAACCAACACCTCTGCCATAGGTCACCCCAAGTGGTTCACTACGTTTGGTGATTTAGCAGGGGTGCCCGGGTTCATGGGGTGAGGTTTGTCTAGGTCTTGGAGGCGGATGACCAAGACACACTGAACCCCAGATTTCTACCCACCCCTTAAACCCTTTTCCTTCCCAGAACTCTCCTCCTTCCTTTTCCTAAAAAACCCTCCACACAGCATCCCCAAAGATGACATAGGCCTGTGTGGAGCTCATGTAAAAAAAAAGGAATGTTAGGTGGATTTGATGTATCATCATCACTCTTGGCTCTACAACTCCCTGGTGGGTCTTGGCCTCCTCAAGAGTCTTCCTCCACTCATCACGGTTTTGTGCCAGCTCGCTCCAGTTTACAATCTCCTAGGTGGATATATTTTTGAGGACGTTGTCGCTCCATCTTAAACTTGGTCTTCCCAGGCTCCTTCACCCTGTCGGTCTTGAGTTCAGCAGGGACTTTGGTGCTTGATGCTCGGTCATTCTCTCTACATGACTCTCAGCCACCGAAGTCTTCCCAGTTTTATAAATTTTGTGACGTTTAGATCCTTAAACAGAGTATATAGCTCATTGTTATAACGTCTGCGCCAAAATCCATTTTTTGAAACCAGTCCGAAGATACACCTCAAAATTTTCCTGTCAAAAACATCCAGTGCTCGCTCATTCCTCTTAGTTAGTACCCAAGTCTCAGCTGCGTATGTGAGTGCTGGTCTGATAAGTGTTTTGTACACTAATATATTGGTGTTTCTGTTCAGCAGTCTGGATTTTATTTGGATTTGATATATTTTTAAGATGTTGTATTTGAGTTTATATTTTCAACTTTCAGATACAAATGTCATCTTTGCGATCCGCCAGATTGCGTGGGGGAGACGGAAACCTGTAAGAATGCCATACACGTAAGTATAACTACTGTTCTATAATATAATGGAAGTGGGTTTTTTCTTAATTCTCTTTTGGATTTCATCACTTCCAAAGCCGAAGGGTGGTTTTCCATAAATGGGGTGGGTTTCCACATATGAGGTGGGTTTCCACATATGGGGTGAGTTTCCACATACGAGGTGGGTTTCCACATATGGGGTGGGTTTCCACAATTGAGGAGGATTTCCACAAATGGGGTGGGTTTCCACAAATGGGGTGGGTTTCCACATATGAGGTGGGTTACCACATATGGGGTGGGTTTCCACAATTGAGGAGGATTTCCACAAATGGGGTGGGTTTCCACAAATTGGGTGGGTTTTTACAAATGAGATGGGTATCCACAGATGGGGTGGGGTTCTAAAAATGGGATTAGTTTCCATAAGTGGGGTGGGTCCAAAAATCCCCCTCTAAAAAAAGCTGTGTGTAACCAAAATTACAATAATAATTCTTATAACCACTCTACTTAGATTTAATTATGAAATTGTCGATAATTATTATTGAATATATGTACCCCTTTCCTTCTCCTTCTTTTCCTGAAAAAACCCTCCACACAGCATACCCAAAGATGATGATGAGAAATTAACAATTTCTTCCTCGGGGCCTCCTAGATATGTAGAGTTATTGTAAAAAAACGCTTTTTACTAACTCAGCAAATATAATACTTTCATTGGCTCTACCGATTTGATTGCAATTTAGTCGTAGATCGGCGACAGTCGGCTGGTTTCCAAGCCACATCTACCTTTGTTTTTATAGTCTTCGGGCCTGCCATTGGGAAAGTAAGCCTTCAGAAGGTGCTCCGTTAACCGCATTGTGTTTTATGTCCCCAGTGCTGGAAGTCGCACGTGCGCGACTCCAACGGCGAGGAGCGCTACTCCCGCGGCTGCACCACCAGCGTGGACCAGCTGGACATCAACTGCCATCCCCCGGGCAACAATGTGTATGTTGACACCTTCATATTTACGCTTGGATCTAATTTCATAATAAGTTTAAAAGTAATTTAGTTAAAGAAAATAAAAAAAGTTATCTTTTCTTCCCTCCAAATGTGAATCCAATTGAGCTTTAAATTAATGAATATTTTGTAGTATCGATGATATACAAAATGGTGTCCGGTGGTAAAGTGCATTAACTTCGAGAGGTGATCCTACATGATAGTTAGTACAAGTAAAAAAGATAAATAACTTTTTTCGAAATTCCAACTTTTAGGGGTAGTTTTCTGGTAAAAAGATAAAATTAAACCGGCGTGTGCGGGCGGCATTATTATTTTCCGCTGTTGCCGAATCCCCTCTCCAAGTGCCTCAGTGCCAGTGTTGAATTTGAATGTAACAATTTTATTCGCGTAGTAGTGTTTCACTTTAAAACTTTATTGTTGTTAGTCAAAACTTGTTGGTTAAATGTGTCTTTAACTAGTGTACATTTATTAAGACTGTCTCGTTAAAAGATTCACATAAGATGTAATATTTCTGTCGATAATCGTGTTGTAATAATAATTACCCAATCTGCCAAAGCTGCAAGTAATTTGAAGGAAAAACTTCATTCAGTGCATGTTTTTTTCAGACTTACTTTTGTTTATTTAGTTGTAGACTTGCCTAACTGTAAAAATTGTGTTTATTTGTGCGTAATTTTGTCGCCAATACCGCATAATTTTGTTATTGAATTATTCGGTCAAAGCCTTACTTTACCAACAAAGACGGGCAGATATTCATTAATGAGATCCGCCACAATGTACGAATTGGTAATAATATTACTTTACGTTTACATGCTTTCTTACAAGCTGAAGGTGGACATTTTGAAAATTTGTTAAACTAGTTAAAAGCGATGACATTAGTTAAGTGTTCAAACAATTTAATCGTTTTAATTGTTATTTAAGTGCAGTTATCTTTTTAAATTTGGTTTAAAACATGCGATCTGTATAAACGTCAAATTCTCGGTCTTGTTATTGTTTACAAACGGTGTCCATGGATACGGGCCAAATCACACCGAGCAACGTTGCAACAATTGCGCCCGGCAAGCTGACACCAACTTTGTTGGGTAAGTGCTACCTTACACTAAGGATTTTTAGTAGGTATGTCTTTTTGTATGGGAAAAAAGAAGTTGGAATTTCAGAAAAAGTTATTAATTTTTTTTTACTCCTACCATAATATAGAATCACCTCCCGAAGTTAATGCACTTTACCCCCGGACAGTCTGTATAATAATAAGAGAGTATTTCACCAATGTCTTTTGATTTGCGATTTACAATTTATTTATTTATTTATAAAGTCTGCGGATGAAAGGTTTTTACACAAGAGTATTTCCACTTAATTAAAGTTTTACGTTTAATTGTTTCATTGTATTAAAAGTATATAATGTGCCATGGATGAATTTAATCACAGAGTGTAGGAATGTAATGTTGTTAAGGGGTCACCGCAAGAGGCACACGGCGGGGCAGTTCAACATCACCTGCTGCACGGGCGACATGTGCAACGACGGGGCGTTCCCTCTGCTGCCGCCCCTCATCTACAGAGGTGAGTGCTCTCAACTATCAACTGTCAACTGACTGATACTAACTACATACTAGGTATATCAAGTGAACTGAACAGGTAATATCTACAAGTGATTTGACGGAAAACCTGTTGTCGCCATTGCACCTGTTTTTATTTACCCAATAAAAAAAACATCGCCAAAATGCGTGTTTCTAAAGCACTTCATTTTCCATGTTATACAATAAAACCATAACCCAAAAGGGGTTTGTAAGTAGGAGATTTTAAACTTTAACTTTTTCCACGCGATCGTAACAACAGTTATATACACGCGCCCGTATCAGCCCTTGTTACGCTAACTTCGACTGCCGATATCACAACGCTACTATGTCACAGTATTTTTTCCCGCTCACTAGGACATTCGTGTAACTATCACGATGCTGACATCTTCAGGCATATTTCGAAAGTAAAATTGTATTTCGTAAAAAACATCTATAATCAAGTGAATGTGTCCTCGTGCCTTTGAGTGTATAGTTCACAATTTACTCCACAGATGGCGCTAGTAGTTTGCGCACGCGCATGCATTCGATTCCGACTGGCCAAATTGGACAAGCGTCGATAACATTTATTGTCGAGATCGCGCGTATTCGCACACGTTTGTTTATGTTGTGAAACTGTGATTTTGAATTTACATAAAAATTTTATTAATTTTAGTGTCATCAGAAGTTTTAGAACTTGTTTATACGAATTAATAATAATAAGTGATTGAAGTACCACTTGTGTCTATCAACGCAGTGTCCTGAGTACAAGCACGCGGATAAATGGCGCAGTCTTTAAGATAACAAGGGGACGTTTTTGTATGGAATTTAATGTTTTTGTTTTTATAATCATCTAGGAGTGTTTACAGACGACGATTTGGTTTCAAATTGTAGATAATAATCTCATCTGTTTATATAGTATGATAAATCATGCCATAATATGCTGTAATTTGACATAAAATTGGATGGATAGGTATTTGAAATATGACATATACATGTACCGCGTATGGGTATTGAAAAAACGGAGTAGTTCAACGCGGGGAAAAGGTTAAACTTTACTTTTTCTGGGCTTCTTGTCAAAATGTTTTGTCAAAAAAATATAAAATTTTTTCAAAGGCCAAAATGTGTTCTACTCGCAGTAATGAATTGAATTTGCATCTAATACATTTCTAAGCTATCATATTTTCAAACCAAAAGCACATGATTTTGCATTACTATTTCAATCTTATCGCCGTCTACATTAGAACTGTGTGATTTTGCCCGAATCTGAATGTTGATGCATCTCCTTAATGTTGAAATTACTGCTTTATTACTCATTCTAATTGCCAATTATGTACACTTGTAGCGCTGTAATAAGCAGTACAATAATCTTAAGATTTTGTTTACCCCCTTTTTTTACATTAACTCCGCACAGGAGGCTCTGAGGAAAATAATTTCCCTCAGGGCCTAAGTCGTCTGAGATGCTGTGTGGAGGTCTTTTTGAGGAGGAAGGAATGAACATTGGTCTTAAGAGGGTATTACCAGAGAAAACCAGAAATATGTCATTCTTAAATCAGATTTTAGACATATCGACTCTTTTCCACAAAAAATTATAAATGGATTTCGAAAGATTGTTCTTTTATCTAGCATTCGCATGTTTTAAATTTTGAGAAAAAATGTTTATTTTTAGTATAATAAGGTTATACCATAGGTCGTTGGCAGATTTTTTAAATTTTCAAAAAAGATTTTGTATTATACCACACCCATTTCAAATCATATAATCATACAGTAAAGTAAATCAATACATTATCTGGGTATCGCATGTTTTAGAATTTTAATTTTAGTTTAAATAAAATCATTAAATATATACGTACATGTGTTTCTTGACAAAAATTGGTCCGTTTGTGTATTTATTTGCGCACTTACAAACTAATATATTTCAGATTTTTTAAACATTCTTATTTAATTTAGACATTATTGAAAAATGATAAATACTTATAATCAAAAAATTATTACAAAAAGTACATTATTTTAATAGTTTTATCATCAAGCCTTTCAGCATTTTTGGATGTAGATATAAATTAAAGCAAATTTGGAATGAAATAAAATCGATATTGAGTTACAATTTTAAAAAGCTGGTATGGAGAATAATTAATCTTTCTCATTGTAACCGCCCTGCACGATCGTAAGAACAACTTTCGACGAAATGTAGATTTTCATCCGCTGGCTGGTTAAACGCCAGAGACCCATGTTGTAGGAAGGAGGAAATACAGAGGCTGGCAAATCGTTCCACAGCCGAGCTCTTGAACACAAGATCGAGTCGAAGAAGCGACCCGTTCTCATGTGACAAATGTCAATTGTGTTCATATGTTGGGGACGCGTTTGGCGTGTTTCCCGACTATGCACCGGTGCCGAAGGGATGAATGACGCTAGTTCCTCGGAGCATTATCCATTGAAATACCGCTAGAACAAGGATACATTCCCACCTGACGCCTGTGCTCTAAAGATTGCAATCCGTTTGTTAAGATAAATTGCATTTCCCTGTTGGGGCAACGGGGAGATCGTAAAGGTTGTGCAATACTAATCAATATGATCTGGTTGGCTGTCTGTTTGCAGATTCGGTGTCATCCATTCCGTGGGCGGGCTATGCATACTCGTGGAAGCTGTGGCTGGTCATCGTGGCGCCTGTTCTGATCATAGTGGCGCTGGTGGCCCTCATCGTGATGCTCCTTATGAGGAGGTCCAATCGGTGAGCCAATCTCTTTAATCTGTTTTAAAAGCTTCTCTGATTGACCTATTCCGTGGCTAAGAAATTTAAGTTGGGATGTTTCATATAAATTCAATTGTATCTTTGTCATCAAATGGCCAATCGGTCTAATTTTGTTATTTTTTTCACATTTGAATTATAGACTTTAGTCGATCCAATCACTTTAACTCGATCACGAAGCACGAATGATCGAGTATTTAGCATCCGCAGTGAGCAACCAAAGATGTATAAATTTTATAGACTAGGCGACAATGCATTTTATTGACCATCTCGAAAGTAAGCAATTTCATTTTGTTCGTATTCGTGTGGTTGTGGCTATAATTACCTTGAGGTATCGCGGTGGAACTATATACCAGCTTTATCAAAAAGTTTTAGGACCGGCCGCCGTGTGGCGCTCTCAATCACACGATTGGAATTCTTTATTTTTGTTCGGTTATCACATCTGTCATTGACACTTCCCTCCAAAATTCTTCATCATAGCTTGACATTTACGAAAGTGAAAGTTACGCTGTACTGAGTACATATACCTTTGTTTTCGATTTTTTACTACTCGTGGATTTTGCACCACAATAACGCAACATCTCACAATGCGATGATTATCCGTGAGTTTTTGACCAAAATCAACATAAATACTATCCAGCAGCCTTCGAATTCACCTAATCTGGTTCCCTCCGACTTTTTCCTGTTCAACCGACTTAAAAAACTGCTTTGCGGGACGCGTTACTGCACCCGAGAGAATGTCATGAACAAATTGAAAACGGCTCTGATGGATATATCGAAAATTGAGTACCAGCGGTGTTTTGAGGATTGGATCAAGCGCTGGCGTAAGTGCTTTGCAGTCGATTAAGAGCACTTTGAAAGTGATCATAACGATTTTGATGAATAAACTTGTATTTTTGATTTTATGAATAATGTCCTAAAACTTTTTGATCAAGGTAATAAACAGTATTATGATTGTGTTCTGTGCTCCTTTGAAGAGGTACAGCGGTAAGTGATTGGTTATCCTTTTTCCTTGCATCCCTAGTTTTTCCTACACATATTATCACCCAATTCCAAAAAACACTGTTTCGTTTTATTGTTAGTATTTACAGTCCAATTTCCTAGTGCATCTGAAGTTGTAATTTGTAAGCAGTTTCGGATGCTGCAGCAGTTGTCATTTAACAGTATCTGAAATGTTTTCCACTAGTCTGTCTGTGGCCAGGAATTGCTACAATGGTACAAAATAACTAGTAAATTCGTTTTTTAGATTTGCTTTTGTATTGAACTGGTGAAACAATACGATTTTTGAAGTGAAAACTTTTTTAGTTCCAAAAATTCCCTAAAACCGAAGCCGGTATCCAACACCGTTACGCTGTGCTAGTTGCGATATGTCGCATTCCGTGTGGCTCTTAAAGGCCATCCTTTCATTTATTGAAGTGAAAACTTCTTTAACACCATTGTGATTTGAAACTCAATGAAACGAAAAATAGTGACATTAAAAATAGACAAACACATCATCTATAGGATTTAGCCTGCCAGAGAATGAGGTAGATTAATTGGTCTCTTATTTGTGCGGTGCGTCGAAGCCTCCCCACTCTTGTCTATTTTAGTTTTCTGAAGGTTTCACTTCTACAGCGTGTGTATTGCGCATACTGTTTTATTGTTTGACTATCTGGGATTTTTATCTGAGCAAGTTTTTTTTTATTTATTTATTGAAAATGGCTCGAAGAAAGTGTTAGAAATAACTTTTTAACCACTTGGACCCATTAGCTAGTTTTCAAGCTACCTACAACACGGCCAATGTAATGTAATGATGTACGAGGCGTACCTAAGTTATTAAATAGTATACAACTGCTAACCCTGTACAAATCGCAAGTGCGCCCCACGGTTGAATTTGGCAGCCACCTCTGGTCTAGAGCTCCAAAATACCTAAAAAAAACCCCTGACTCTGTGCAGAAACGGGCGGTCTGTTTGATAGATTCTCCCATCTTAACAGACGGACTGCAATCTTTATATCACAGGCGTCAGGTGGGAATGCTGTCCCTGTTCTACCGATATTACAATGGAAGATGCTCCGAGGAACTAGCGTCATTGATCCCCTCGGCACCGGTGCATAGTCGGGAAACACGCCAAACACGCGCCCAACATTTGTACACGGTTGACATCAGTCACATGAGAACGGGTCGTTTCTATGACTCGTTCTTGAGTTCAACGGCTCGGCTGTGGAACGATTTGCCGGCCTCTGTGTTTCCTCCCTCTTTCAACATGGGTCTCTTCAAGACCCGTGTTCACTCCTTCCTTTCCTCAAAATAACCTCCACACAGCATCTTCAAAGATGACATAGGCCCTGAGGTAAGTTATTTTCCTCAGGGCCTCCTGTGTGGAGTTAATGTAAAAAAAAAAACCTCGAAGGCCTAGAAATAAGTATTTATTAAACATTAATTATTTAATAATGTAGGTCCAAGATGTCGCGCGCCGCCCTGCGCAAGCTCTCCCTGCAGCGCTCGGCCACCGACGAGCCGTCGGGCGCCAACTCGGCCCAGCAGCAGCAGCTGTTGCGCGCCACGGCAGCTGGTGACTCCACGCTGCGCCGCTACCTCGAGTCCTCGCTGACCTCGGGCAGCGGGAGCGGCCTTCCTCTGCTGGTGCAGCGCACGCTGGCCAGGCAGATTGCACTGGCCGAGTGCGTCGGCAAGGTAACAAACATGGCTAAAGCTAGCTTAACCCCTCAGCAACGTAAGCAGATATATGCGTTAAAAATAAGACAGCAGTCAAGTACAATAAGCATGTTTACACGTCAGCGCGTGTGTCTCCATAGAAACCGTTATAACTCCGTTATTGTTTTAGTTACATCCGTAAAATAAAAAGTGAAATGTCGATAGTGAATCATGCTGCACTTCTCTATTCAAGTTGTCCATAGAAATACATAAAAAGAACATTCTGTCAGACGCACAGTCTGACACATAATTTATCCCGCCAAATTTCCTACGGGCGCCCGACATTGTTAATTTCTATTAAATATTTTTATATGAAATGATAAAAAAGTGAGGTGACAAAAGTGTTAATTACACATTTATAGAATAGAATACGTATTGTTGTTTACAAAATCTGTCATTTTAGTACTGTTTTCACATAAAAACATCACGTGAGTCATTTTCACATTTTTTTAATGTTTGCATTCTAAATTTTAATATTTACAAATGTTAATATTTATTTGTAATATAATAATTCGAAAGCTTATTTTGTAACCTGTCTAAAACAGTTTTTACTATTCGGCTACGTTCATAAATGTTTAATTTATAGAGCTTTAATTGTGAAGCGGTTATAACTAAAAGTTTTCGTAAAATGTCATTTCGTTTAAGACACCAAAAGCTAATATTCTCGAAAATTCGGAGGGGTTAATCTAACTTGGCTCTTTGCTATCTCCTCTCTTCCGAATCCACCCGGCAGCAGTAGCTGTTGTGAACGACAATGAAAATTTCTTGAAAAATCAATAAAATTATTCTTGAAGAAGATAACTTTAAATAATCTGGGTTTTGTCTCCCAGTTGCAACCATTATTTTTTATTTTTCTGTGTCTTGTTCTCTTTCATATTTTCATTTAGATTATTGGTGTTATTTACTTCTTCAATGATATATGGTGGGAATAACCTTCAAAAGTTATTATAAAAATAATGTTATTCTAATTTAAAAAAATTATAAAGATGGATGTCAATCTTGAAAAAAAAAATTGTATTATTGATTTTCAAGAAATAAATAATAATTTTATTAAATTTTTATTGAATATTTAAATTCAACACTTAAATTCAAAGCCAATTTGAGTTCACTGAACCGGTGTTACGCAGGATGCATGGATAATCGAAATTAGCATTTTTGATAAGGGGGCGTTCAAGTGTTGATTTTTGACCCCCCTCCCCCCCACGTAATGCGCCGTAACGTTCTTCCGCTCAACCCCCCCCCCCTCCCCCCCCCTCCCCCCCCCCCCCCCCCCCCCCCTAAACGTAATGTAACGCCCAAGTGACCATTTTTACATGAAAGTCATAATTAAGTTGCGCAAAGTACTGGAAAGTCGCTTAAATACCCTTTTTCTTGTTTTAATCGCTTTGCGGTAATAAATAAAACAAGAGATTTCGAGAACGAAAAGGATTGCCAGCTTGGAAGATTTTAATTCCCTAGTTTTTTTTTATCTAAATAAAGAAAAACATGTTACGTAATGCATTGTTCGAACCCCTCCTCCCCCCCCTCGTAACGCACAGTAACGTTTCACAAGACGCCCCCCCCCCCAAGTGCGTTACGTAATACTTTAACGGCCCCTAACCTATTTTTTTTTTAGAGGGTTTTTTAAGGGAAAGGAAGGAGAGGAAGTTCTGAGAAGGAAAAAGGCATGAGGGGTGGGCAGTAATCTGGGGGTCAATGTATCTAAGAGTGACGCACGTATTCCTCCACAAGGCAACGGAATGGAGAGGTCAAAAGGTCTCCCTCAACCAGTCTCTCCCGATCCAGCCCGTCACACAGTAGGTGGGAAAACGCACTGGCCGCCAAGACCTAAACAAAGCTTCACCCCATGAACCCGGGCACCTCTGCTAAGTCACCAAACGTAATGAACCATTTAGGGCATGGGTGGCCAACGTTTTCAGCAGCCGGGCCAGATTTTAGAAATTAGATTTCCTACCGGGCCGCACAACAAAATTTCTTTGATTATTCAAAGATAACAAGAAATATATTATTTTTTTAAGATGATATAACCAAAATGAAAATCAAACATATTTATTAGATTAGAGTTGGGCAATACAAAACAAAATATAATAAATTTTAGTGAGACATGTGATTTTGTTTGTCAGAACTAATTGCATCAATATTGATAACCATTGATTTGTTGCTACAGTACGCAAACAGTTGTCCTAATGCTCACCAGTGATCGTGTTCTCATTTGAGATTTAATATGCTTCATTCGACTAAAAATCTGTTCACACGTTAAGTCTTCAAATAGCAAAATCATCGATAGAGAGCGTGTTTGTAAAATGCAGGATATTTCTCCTTATCCAAATATATTTTGTAAAACTCTTCCAAACCAACCTGATTGAATTTCTCCTTTAACTGTGATTGTTTGTTAACACGTATATGCCATAGAAGAACTTGTCACGATAGTCGAACTAATGTACTGAGATAATTCCATACATGAGATATGATACGAACTACGCACGTGCACGTTGGAATGTTTTTGTATTGGCTTTATGTACACTAAAAGAAAAAGAAGTGTGCATATGCTCCGCGGGCCACAAGTAGACACCCAGCGGGCCGCATGCGGCCCGCGGTTTGGCCACCCTTGATTTAGGGTGACCTATGGCAGGGATGTTGCAGGGGTACCAATAAATGGTACCCGTAACTCCGTTCCCAATTGTTTCTTGTATAAATAAAGCAGATGTTTGACTGTGTGTTTTGTGACGTGTTTAGGGGCGGTACGGCGAGGTGTGGCGCGGGCAGTGGCACGCCGACAGCGTGGCGGTGAAGATTTTCTTCTCGCGTGACGAGGCTTCGTGGCGGCGTGAGACGGAGATCTACAGTACGGTGCTGCTGCGTCACGAGTCCATCCTCGGATATATCGGCAGCGACATGACCAGCCGAAACAGCTGCACCCAGGTACATACAATATTCTTTCTGATTGTCTGAAGTCTTGACAAATCAATTCTAATTTTGAAAATATTGCAATTAAAATAATTTTCTATTCAAACTAATATATTATTATATTTAACCTGTGAAAAATCATGGGATATTATAATTTTTGTAGGATTTGTGTAGCGGAACGTATGTATTTATAAAATTTTTGGCTCAGAATCCTGCCTTTCAAAAATAGCATGTTCAGAAAGTAAGTGTGACCATAACGTGCGGTGGTTTTTAGTTTTTTGAGGGTTGGCAATACTGAGTGGTAGAGGGGGATCTCTCCTGACCAGAGTGAGCATCGCAGGAACATTGTAATACGTAAAATCACGTTGTCTTGTCCAATTGCTTGAAAGACGTCGGATTATTAACGAAATCAATTTTGCTTGATTTTGGAGGTTACTTTGGATTTTTTTTGTGAGTTAATTAAATTAAAAAAATATTGTTTGCCATATTTACTGTGTTAACAATGAAGAAAAAAACAAAACATTTAAAAAAAGGCGTTTTTTTATTAGTAATTTGAATTTATGCCTGTCAAAAAGCTTTTTTAATCACTTGTTTTATTTCATTGCATTTTTATAATAGAGTCAAATTATTTTTTTAAATATGTATCACTAACCCGGCGTCAATGACGTGAAAATAATTACGCGGTCAATGACGCCGGGTAACCGTGACCCGAATTTTATCGATGGGTTGTACCAAAACTGAAAGGGTTATCTTGATTTTGAAAATTATTTATTTTTTATGGGTTCTTTGCTCATAAAAAAAATATAAATAATACCATTATATTTTATAAATCAACTTTTTATTACCTTAGTAAGAAACACATGTAAAATCAACTATGAAAAAATAGCTGTAGAATTTCATTTCAACTATAGGAAATATGTACCCGTTTTAACTTGACGCACGTGTATCTCCTTCCGCAAGCGGCATCGCACTGAGCACGCCGGCGGTGCAGGTAGAAGGGGGTTGTATCTCCAGCTACTGAAGCGCTCGAGTCGAACGGTTGACGGAAAAAGATAATATGGCCGTTTTTAATCGCCTCGGGTCATTATGACCCAGCGTCATCGACGCCGGGTTAACTCACAAATAATTGCCCACATTGTCCCTAAAACCATGAAAAATTGAAATCTTTAAAGGCCTATGCTTTTTAATTTAACCTCTGACAAGCCACGAAAAACACGGAAATTCCCTAACAAAGCACGACTTTGAATTGAATGTTTTGTGGATTAATTTTGAGTTATCGTATATTTTATTGACCGAAACACATTCCTAGAACAATAAACTATGTACCAAAACAATATTACTTGCGTTAATTACGTAAATTGATAGGTTTTACAATGTTTTTGTCAAGGAACATGCATCGACTTTGACAGAAAGTATCGCGGCAAATTTGACATTTTGATGCCACAGATAAAATCATTTAAAAATATTCTGGGGTTCAAGGTGAATGAAATTTTTACCCATCTTATGGGGAAATGTTGGCGCAAGCGATTCTGACCTTGTCCTTCATACAAATTCTACATAGAAGAGTCAAAATCGCAGACAAACATATTTTTTTCGAAATTTTTTCCCCCCCCATGCGCACAAACTGCGCGCATCTGCGCGTCTCCGGCCGATTACAGGTTAAAACACAAATAAATAAAAAACCACATATTCGTACTAGATATTTGATATACCTTTTGATTACAAAAATAATTTCTCAGTTTGGTTGGATATTTTGGCCTCAAATCCAAAATTAAGATTTGTATGAATCGGGCCGCAAATTAATGGGCTAGAATCTAAAGGTACCAATTGAGTGGTGGTGTTGGTTTCCATTCAAATTTACAAGGAAGGCATTGTAGTGTGTTTAGTTTATTCATTTGTTGAGAGTTTATGACTGTATGTAATGTTGTTTCCAGCTGTGGCTGATAACCCACTACCACGCCCTGGGCTCGCTGTACGACCACCTGAACCGCACCACCCTCAGCCACCACCAGATGATGGCCATCTGCCTCTCCACGGCCAACGGCCTGGTGCATCTTCACACCGAGATCTTCGGCACTCAGGTACGCATCACGCTCTCCCACCGTTCTAATCATTCCGCTAGATGGTCAACACTACCAACCTGACTAGGCCTGTTAGGCAGGGAGAGTTTCTGATCGGACGATTATTCCTTCCCACCACACTCGGCGCACCATCGGTCATAATCATTTTTTTGTATATCTAGATCTTGTGAAGAAAACTTAAATGTGAGTTTTTAAGAACGAGCAATATCCGAGCGGGATTCAATAACTGTATACAACGCTACTAACTGGTTGGTCTGATATTTAAAAACACGTAATGACCACTCAAAATAAATTTCACATTCGCTGCTTTTGTGTATGTGCCATCATACTTATATATACAAATAATCTCAATGTTGAAAATCCACCCACTTCCATCATTATAAGTGGAAAATGTGGCTTCTGCTATTATGGAGGACTAACTAGTAGAGGATCGAGCCAGCACGCCCGAGTGGGAACCGGTCGGTCATGATATTCCAAAACATGTAATTTACGCTTATTTTTTTTTCACTTTTCTGTGTTTTCTGTCTTACTTTTATTTTAACTAGAGAGGAGGGGAGCGCTGAAAAAAATATACTTCGTATAAGGTTGGAAACCTTTGCGCTGTACTCTAGGGGGCGTTCAAGTATTACGTAACACACTTGGGGGAGGGGGTTCTTGTGAAACGTTACTGTGCGTTACCAGGGGGGGGTTATAATAATTATAATAATAATATATCTTTATTGAACGAAATTTGCAAGATTATAACTAATAAGTACATATTCAGTGTTAATGTTTACAGTGGTTTAAAATTACATATAAGTACAAAAGGATATCAACAGAAAAAAATATAAATATGAACAGTAGATAAATGAAGAATATAAAATAGAATTCGAACAACGCATTATGTAACATGTTTTTTCTTTATTTAGATAAAAGAAACTAAGGAATTAAAATCTTCCAAGTTGGCAACCCGTTTCGTTTTCGAAATCTCTTGTTCTATTTATTACCGCAAACGCGATTAAAACAAGAAAAAAGGTATTTAAGCCACTTTCCAGTGCTTTGCGCAACTTAATTGTGACTTTTAGGTAAAAATTGTCTCTTGGGCGTTACGTAACATTTAGGTGGGGCGAAGGGGGGTGGGTACAGAAAAACGTTACGTTACGGGGAGGGGTCAAAAAATTGCGTTACGTAATACTTGAATGCCTCCCTAGCTGCTAGGCACGACACGAAGCACGATGATGATGGGCGATCAGAAGGGCAGTCACTAAAACTAATTGCCGACTGTCGATCTAGGATCTTACTTTGAATTGCCTCATTCCGGGTGCCCTTTCCCATTCTATCCAGTGCGAGGACTTCTAACATTCATTATATATAATCTGTCTCATCTTTTGCCCCTTGTCCTATTTGAGTCGGAAATCTAACACTTCAATGAGGCAACTTGGAAATTTGATGATTTGTTCAAGTTCTATGGAAGAACTGGCCCTCAGTAATGAATTCATGATTTATCTATCTCTTTTTGTTGGCAGGGTAAGCCAGCGATAGCTCACCGTGACATAAAGACCAAGAACATATTGGTGAAGGTCAACGGCGAGTGCGTGATTGCAGACTTTGGATTGGCAGTTACGCACGTGCAGGCCACGGGCAAACTGGACGTGGCCGCCAACTCCCGAGTGGGTACAAAGCGTTACATGAGCCCCGAACTGCTGGAGGAGAGGTATGTTCTGCCTTTTTTATATGAATACTGCAGAAGAGTATCAACTGCCCAGTGCCATTATGTAAATTCGGAGTTCAGTGGGATTATTGCATCACACATTAGATTCAAAAGAAGACTCCAAAAGAAGCATTAAGATATGGATTATGGACATGGAAAGGAAAAAATATAAATTCAATTTTGTAACCTAACAAAGATTTTTTTTTTTTTTTTACATGAATACCGCACAAGAGTCCCAACTGCTCCCGTCTGGAGCCAGTGGGACTATGGCATCCCCAATTGGGGTATGTTGTGAGGCTGAAGGTAGTGGGGAGGGGAAGGAGATAGGGAAGAGGAAGGTGGGGAAGTACCTGGCTATTCAGATCTGGTCACCAAACACGGCAGAAGCCATTTCAAGTAACGTTTCAATTCTGAATGGTGGTCTTACACCAGGGCGATACTGACAGTATCTTCCACTCTGGAACGTGCCGCAAATATACTAAATATTATTTTAAATGAATAAATTGTGAAATAACACAAATTAATCAAATAAAATTTATTTGATTCGATCCCGCGACCTTCGGAATACTAGTCAAGCGCCTTACCGCTGCACTACGCCGGCCGTCAATTAACCGGTCAAAGGCCATGACATTTAGCGGAAATTCGCGGAACTTCGCAAAAAAACACTAAAAAACCACCACTTTGAATTTTGAATTGAATGTTTTGTTGATAAATTTTGAGCTATTGTATATTTTATTAACTGAAACACGTTCACATCACAATAAACTATCTACGAAAACAACATTACTTGCATTTATTACGTAAATTAATAGGTTTTATTCGCGATACACGCATTAATTGCGACCGTTAAATTCGCGGCAAATTCTGACAGCCGATTGTCATAGAAGAAATCGTTTTAAAAATATTCCAGGGTGACAAGGTGAATGAAACTTGTAGTGTCTCCGAGAGTAATGACAGCGCAAGCGATTCTGACACTGTTCTTCATAAAAAAAGTGTACATAGAAGGGCCAAAATCGTAGACCAAAAGTTTTTTGTCGGAAGTATTATTCAAATATTTGAATTATTTTCTCGCGCATGCGCATATGACGCGCGCGCCGGCGCGTCTCCGGCCTCCCAGCGGTTAATGCTTGTATTGGGTTTTCGTCTAATATAACTTTATATTAATTTTTTTTTAACCGGTCACCAACTTAAGCAGATATATGCGTTAGAAATACGACAGCAGTCAAGTGCAATAAGCGTGTTTATACGTCAACGCGTGTGTGTCTCCATAGAAATCGTTCTAACTCCGTTATTCTTTTAGTGTCATCCCTAAAACAAAAAGTAAAAGGTCGATAGTAGATCAAGCTGTACATCCCTGTTCAAGTTGTCCATAGAAATACATAACAAGAATATTCTGTCATTCGCGCAGTCTAACAAATAATATCACCCGCCAAATTTCCTACGGGTCGCTCGACCGCGCTCGACATTGTTAATTTTTATTAAATATTTTTAAATGAAATGATAAAAAAGTGAGGTGACAAAAGTGTTTATTATACATTTATACAATAGAATAAGTATTGTTGTTTACATAATCTGTGATTTTAGTACCGTTTTCACATAAAAACATCACATGAGTCATTTTAACATTTTTTAATGTTTGCATTCTAAATTTTAATATTTACAAATGTTAATATTTATCTGTAATATAATAATTCGAAAGCTTATTTTGTAACCTGTCTAAAACAGTTTTTACTATTCGGCTACGTTCAGAAATGTTTCATTTATAGAGCTTTAATTGTGAAGCGGTAATAACACAAAGTTTTCGTAAAATGTCATTTCGTTTAAGACATCACAAGTGAATATTCCCGAAAATTTGGAGGGGTTAATTATCAGTAATTTTCTGTGGTCCCGAGGTAAAACTCTCGACTAACATCCCGAAGGTCGCGGGTTCGAACCCAGCGTGCGTAAATAAATTTAATTTGATTAATTTGTGGTTTTTCAAAATTAATGAATTAAAAATAATATGAGTCGTTCAATTTCTATATCCGCTATATCAACTTTCACTGATTCGGAGAAAACCGCAAAATACTGCCATATCTCTAGCGTAAATAAAAAATTGCATTTTTTTATTTTCTATAATGAATTGGAGTAATTATACATTCGAAAAGTGTTCATTTTTCAATGTATGTCTAGAAATATTTAAGTAATTTGGATAAATAAAATAGATATAGCGGATTTTGATACTCACTTTGTGATTTATATGGAATATGGAGGCTTTTGAAACTCAACTGATCTGAGGGGCGTGTTTCTACACCTGCCATCTCGGCAAAACAACTGCTCATTATTGGTTGAATTCCGATATAGCGGGTTTTGATGGTAACTTCTTGATTGATATAGCGGGTTTTGTTTCTCACTCGCAGTTTTAACATGGCTTTTGGTCATGATAAGGGAGATTTTGAACCTCAATTTTAGTTAGTCTTGTTCCTCGCAAAAATGTGAACAAGATGTCATACTCAGATCATTTTGTCAAAAAATCGGATATAGCGGGTATTGAAATTATAGGACTCAAATGACAAATCAATGGCAAATAACTAAAGACCACTGGTTCTGTATGTCACATGGTCATACAGAACCTAAGAAAGTAGTATTGCGGGTATCAATGTGTGTACCTTAACAGTTGTGTCATGTGGTCTCCTTATATTGTTGCTATCTGTTCCAGCATCAACATGGAGTGCTTTGAGTCCTTCAAGCGTTGCGATGTGTACGCCCTGGGTCTCGTCATGTGGGAAGTTTGCCGAAGAACCATGTGGAACGGTGAGTTGCCCCCCAATCAGTTCATCTATACATATCTCCCTCTCCTTCAATGGAAGCAATCTTCCCATCAGGTGACCCTCCATTGATCTGCTTGGTGTAACTCTAAGTGACCAGCTCAGGTACGGGCCAGAGTTAAGTTAGCCTCTCAGAAGCAGATACTGCAGATAGTACACAACTGCTAACCCTGTACAAATCACAAGTGCGCCCCACGGTTGAATTTGGTAGCCACCTCTGGTCTAGATCTCCAAAATACCTAAAAAAAGACCTTGAAACGGGTGGCCTATTTATATTAACTATATATAAAATCACAGATTTCAGCATTCACTTCAGAAATTCCATAATACACTTTTGTATCGCCAATTTTTACCTAGATTTTGCATTAGGGGCGTATCTATCTCTTCCGATGTCAGTGATGAACTTGTAGTAGCTAAAGTTGTTGTTTTATGTCTTCCAGGAATAGCGGAGGAGTACAAGCCGCCGTTCTTCGATGTGGTCCCTTCGGACCCATCCTTCGAGGACATGAGGAAGGTAGTTTCGGTGGACGCCAACCGGCCAAACTTATCGAATCGCTGGTCAAGCGATGTGGTAAGACAGTATTTCTAAACTTTCCTTATGGAGTAAGAAAGAAAAACATTCCCGGGTTACAAATAACCTGACAATATTTTGAAAATCTCCTGCTACCACCGCAGTGGTTTTTCAATTTGAGAGTTGGATAGGCAAACTGAAGTATTTTTTCGTTAGTGTCCGACCGAAACAGGACTTTCCACCGAAACCAAAACCGAATCTTCGGTGGCTGTCTCAGTTTCGGCCGAAACCGAAACCAAAACTTTTTTAGACATATTAAAAATCGATTGTTAACTGTTATTTTGCTTATTTTTTACATTTATTCAGTTAACACGTGTTAAATTAAATAATTTAAAAAAAAACGAGTATGCTTCATACTACACGACTGAAGTAAAACTTCACTAACTTATCCTCTTCACCTCTTATCCTTACCCTCCTTATCCTTATCCTCATCCTTATCCCTTACCTTATCCTTATCCAGCTTACTCCCCAAGTCAAGCGTGCGTAAAGGCCCGGCCGTTCGCCTTGCCCAATCACCGTTCGCATCGATTACCGTTCGCATCACACTTTTTCCTAACGCATTCACCATCTTACCCCTCAAGTCCAGCATGCATAAAGAAGCTTTACTTCAAAAACAATAATTGAAGTATGTGAAAAAATATATTTTTTTTTTTATATTACTTTTATAAAACAAACAAAATTAATAAAAAATAATAAAATTGTCAATAAATCAACACTTACATTATAAAGGAATGACCTCATAAACACATTTTTTTCAAAATTTTAAATGTAACTTTGGTAGATAAAATAACAATCTTTCGAAATCAATTTGTATTTTTTTGTAGAAAAGTGGCGATAAGTATAGAATTTTGTTTAACGATGTTGTGTTTTCGGTTGTGACTGTTATACTTTAATGTTTCTGCCAGTTGTAATGTTTTGTTGTTTTTTTCAGACGCTGTCTGGCATGGGCAAGCTGATGCGCGAGTGTTGGCACCAGAACCCCTCCGTCCGCCTGCCCATTCTCCGAGTGCGAAAGACCCTCGTCAAACTGGCGGCGGCCGACAATTCAGTGCATTTCAATTCCGACGCCGAGGTGTGCGTATGATGCCCGCCCGATGGCGTCCCGTTCATAGACAAACCTAATCTAGAATTAGTTCCAAAGACAATTATTATATTTGTAATTGCTCGTCATAATCAAGTGTGCAAACAAACAATGATGTCGAGTGCGAAATTGTTTCATCAAACGAGATCGTTTTGTGAATTTTTATTTCGATGGTGAAAAGTTTTTTTATTTTTATGATTGAGGAATATATAACAGTTGGATTTGAAGAGGTTTATGGCACGAGGCGGCTAGATTTTGACCGAAATGATTTATTTTGCACGTTAAAGGTGGGCTTGATGCGTTGGTTGGTAAGAAACGTTATCGTTTTGCAGAGTCTCTCAGTTGCAACACTTAGACCATTTAATCCAGTGACTGCGAATAATTTTTATTTTGTTATTAAAGATGCATCGCTGATTATTATAGTATTTTTTTCTTAACATATTTACGGAAACAAGATTATTGTAGAGGAGATGTGATACGACTATTGATACACATAATAACTTTGGATTAGCCTTCCCATACCTAATTTCAATCCAAAAGTAACACTACCTATGAGTAACTTCATAATACAAATCCCCATTGATATTCACCGCTTTTCTTGCGTGGCATAGTTGTTTTATTGCCCATACCTAAAATATTTCTAACTACCTCAATTTTGTGTTTTTAAAATGATCTAGTGATTCCGTTGCCGCAAACTTGCTGGAAAACAAATTAGCTCATTTGCAGACCAACAAAAGGGAAAAGCCAAAGCTTCTTACAATATTTTGACTATGAGATAATGCACTTTCTTTTGATAAATGATTTCGTAAATCAATATTTTTGGTTCCCGTGTCATTTTTAAGAATCACATGCCTTGTGTAGATAAACTAGGTCGAAGGATATGACTTAACCTGTTAAAGGCTAGGCCCTTTCACGAAAATTCCCTAACAATGCACCACTTTGAATTTTGAATTGGATGTTTTGCGGATTAATTTTGAGCTATCGTATATTTTATTGACCGAAACACATTCCTACAACAATAAACTATGTACCAAAACAACATTACTTGCGTTAATTACGTAAATTGATAGGTTTTACGATGTTTTCGTCAAGTAACATGCATCGGACTTTGAAAGAAAGAATTGTTTCATTGCAATCGGATGAACGGTATGGTAGCGCATAAAATATGAACAAACCAACAATAATTCTAAAATTTAAATAAATCTTATAATTTTTATACATAAGATTTTCACTGACTTCACAAAGGACATGTGACAGCATGTGTCGTATCACGAACCTCTGTTTTCCGACATTTTCCCGAAATTTTTCATAAATGTGCTAAATTTGATTTAATGACATAAAAAAAATCAGCAAAGATACTCATATTCCACGATCAAAGGGTTCCAGGCATTTTGATTCACAATTTTATTAAAACTCTTGAAGTTTTTTGTTTGTTTTATTTTGTGGCTAGCGAATGTGACCAATAATGCCGGGTGAATTAAGAGTCTTTTACCGTGCACGTAAATTAGCTTCAAGTCGCTCTCTAGCCGTCTTCCAAACATGTGAGATTGATTAAAAATATTATAAGCTAAGAGTATTATATTTTTGTAAGGGTAAATGTGTTACGATGGTGTTATACGTTAGGCAGAGTCCCGGACGGTTTGTACAAAGGCTTTAAAATCCAAAACTAATTTCATTACCTAGGAAAAAATAATTTTCTTCAATTTGTAAACTTGCAGTGCTTCACAAAAATTCTACTGTCTTCACATGGGCAATCAGCACCATTTTGTTTATTTTTTTGACATTTGAAAGGTCGCAGATTCTAGGTCCGTTTCAGCTTTTGAACGAATTGTATTGTGAAACTTGTCAGATTATCACAATTTGGATAAGAGCTGAAACGGATCGAGATTCGGCATTCTGGTTGCATATTGTTCTGATTGTCGATTTGATGGTCATCAAATAATATTACAAGAGTTTAAAACAACCCAACCTAAGTACAAATTAAAGGATTGGATCAAAATTTTATGAACAAGTTAAAAAAAATATTTTTAATCTTTTAGGTTATTGAGTTTTGGAGGTTATGTCTTTGGGGAACTGACTGGGGCTGATCGATAGTGGTTGAAAACTTAAATATTTTAAGATAATTGTAATTATTACAGAAAGTATTCTCAAATAAGTGACAAAAGGATATTATTTTGTTGATAGAATAATATAATAGATATATTATAATGATTTTATTACTTTTGTAGAATGTGAATGTGGAAAATTTATCAGAAGTTATGTTATGATTTTATTGGACCAGTGACTTTTACATGTTAAAAAAAGCTTGCTTTAAATCGCAGATTTTTAAACCTTTTTGTCCTGAATTAAGCATAAATTCACACTGATAACTGATAACAATTTTTTTTTAAATCTGAAAACTGACCCCGGATGCCTGTGCTGCTTGGATCAGTCCAACGCATCGGTGATCTCCCTCTGCTTCTACTTCCAAACACTTTGCCAGTGACCATGAGTTTCCAGGTTCGACTTCTCAGTTTCAGTATCTTACGATTACGATATGCTGTAGACAGACAGTTGATAGCCTATTGCGAATGTCTAATTCTTCCACAATGGATTGGTTAAGGCGCCTGACTGTTCAACTGGAATATTAATTAACATCTTACACACCCCTTAGAAAAGGGTTGTAAGTCAAAATGTTCTGTTTTATAAAATTTTACTTTTGTCACTAAATAGTAAAGTGATTGTGGTGATCTTATGCCCCACGAAAACCGTATTTAAGATAGATCACCCGTTTTTCCGCGAGATGTCGCTAGTGTCTCTTTTTGACAGGACCGCTTGTTTCATCAGTCATTATTTGCTTGCTCTCTCCTGTAAAATTATTTTTTTTGACTTGCGACCCTTTTCTACGAGATGTGCGATGTATTAATTGTACATTCATTATCAACATTTTAAATTGCAATTTTTATTATGAGTGTATCAACGAATTGAAAAGTGCTTTTGAATAAAAAATAAGACTCAAAGGTTACTGCATAATATGTTTTTATTAATTAAATCTTTGTTTTGGCAATTGTATACACGGTGACTTGAAGTGACTTGTGTACAAGAGGGAAACAGATGAATCTACAATGCATTTAGAGTTGATTTTTTTTGATTTGAGCTTTCGTTTTTGGACTCGAAGTGGGAATTTTTTTATTTGAAAAAATCTGCCGCAGATTAAAAGAAAAGAGTTTTGTAAGTTCTCTACGTGATGTATTAAATTCATCAGTTTTCTGTTTGTACTATGAGTTTTCGAACACTGTGTATATTTTCTTGAACACAACCAGTTTTAGATGTGGAATTATCTTTTAACGTGTTTTGATGACGGATAAATGTGTGGGAAATGTCGAGACTGCTATATGTGGCCTCCTGTTTAACTGCCTTTCCCTTCTGGGACGCGGTTTAAGTGTATGTGTGCTTGAGACTTCTGACGTTTTAGTCATTTGATTTATGTACAGTAAACTTTTTGACTGGTCAGTGGTTGAGTGGGCATAGCGCTTGGGTCCCACCCGAGCGTCGCGTGTTCGATTCCTCGGCTGGCTAAGTCCTCCATCACAACACAAGCAACATTTTCGGCTTTCTGTGGTGGTAGTGGGTGATTTTCAAACATTGTTTGAACCCGGGAATGTTTGTCTTTCTTTTTAAATTAAACAAAAAAAAAATTAAACAAAACTCCCGGTTTTCAAGGGTAAGTACCTGAAGAAACCTCTCAAGTTGGGATCCCACCTGATCTGATCTACGATCTATTTCATAGGATGAACCGTTTGAAAATGGAAAAGAATTGTTGTGCATTCACACTTGCACTGTTCTATTTAAACTTTTTCTATTCTATGGTCGATTCTATATATACTTTAATGAATGTTAAAAAACTTGAAAACTTTCTCTATTCTGCATATAATAGAATGAATGTTGAAAATACTTTCTCTATTCTATGGTCGATTCTATATATAATAGAATGAATGTTGAAGTTTATTCAACATGACGTTTCTATTTGTATCTGGCGTTAAAATAGAAAGCTTATTCTCACTGAAATAGATGATAGAATAGATGAAATGGGATCGCGCCATTTCTGGCCGTTACTTTTTATTTCGTTCTTCAAAGGAACGAAAACAAAACTTCTTTTCCATGAATTCTTAAGTGAGTTTGACTGTAGTAATAATGTATGTAACGTTAAAACATATTTTCTGTGAGGAATTTTCAGAAATAAAAAGCACCAATTATTTATTTTGAATAATCACTTTTAATTGTATTTTTTAAAAAGTGTTGGAAATATGAATATTTATCGAGACATTTTTAATGTTAGTTTTGGCTGGTACCCACACTTGAAAAATTGCTAAATGATGTTAATGTTTTTTTATAAAAAATGTCAGTTATCATTCAAATTAATATTGTCATCACCCACTGAAGAGATAAATTAATAGAAGTGTGTGTTGTGGGCGTGCCGTGTGCACAATGTAGGCTTAATTTTACCTTAGTTCTGCTGAACGAACATTTTTAAATACCTATTAAAATGCTTTCAGATGAACAATTTTATTGGCCTGATTTGGCAGCGACATCCATTTTTCTTTAAAATCGGTATCAGATCAATCACACTTCTAAAGATTAGCTGTTCAGTGGATTTTTTAGTTATACATTTTTGACTGTATGCTGATGATACGCAGCGAAGTAAAATGATCTGTATTTTTTTTTTAACAATTATGATTATTTTCTTGATTCAACAAATGTTTTATGGTAGAATATTTTGAATAAGTATCTATGGTTAATATTACTGTAATATAAAGTAATTTCATAAAGCCCACCTTGTTTAAATAGCCATGTAATATAATACAAGTAAGTCTGATATTTATCCCAAAGGGTGGGGGTATGCATTATAAAAAAACCTGTTTTATTTACCCTACATTAAACAACAACGTAATAACGTATCCCACATTTTAAAAATTTTGGCTCCTTTCATAAAATTTAAAAAAAAAATGCGTTTACTTTGCATTCTGAAAGTAGTTGCATGAAAATTGATGATGTAAAAGCTCGTCATCAGACAGATTTTGTCACTCATTATCTTATATGGAAGACCGTCATTCAGGATCCCAATGTTGCTTTGAAATGACAGTTTTGGTTATGTTTTGTGACATGATCTAAAAAAAACGGACATTGTTCCCGATCCTACTGATCAATTGTTGAGCCGAAATTTTGGCTAAACACTCCTCAAAAACACAAATACACTCTTCCCAATGCGACTCTCTGACCAACAGGCGATTCGAGCGTCACTAAGCAAATCATTTAACTGATCGGAGACTCAGATTGATCGACCAAAAAGTTGGGAACAATGGCCTTTAGTGACCTACACTTTCTTTAGCCTAGCAATATTAAAAAAGAGGATGTCATAGTTAAAATAGTACAAATAAAATGTTCTTCCTCTTGTCATCTCATTTTCTTCCTCGTGTTCTATTCGGGACGGGGGCCCATGGCTTCAAAAAGGCGCCTGTAATTTGACAAGATTTCCATTGTGTCAGATCAGGATTGCACAAGATTTTTGTGTATTGCCTATTCTTTTGGACATATTGCCCTGTCTCGACGGTGAGTTTTCTCGGCTACCGATATTACAACAATATCGCCGGTCAAAATTTATTTCCTTCTTGCTCTATTGCATATTATGTGCGTCTCTATTCGCCACCTACCCGCTATCAGAAGTGTCCCAATAATGAATGCGATTAAATCTAAACCAATAATTCCACGAATCTCGAAAGTTTCGTGGAATTATTGCCGAAGATCATTTTTTGTGTTTTGAATTGTCACATTACGGTAATTTTGATATGATACTGCTACATTGATGGCCTTGTCCGGCAAGATTATTGACAGGCAAGACAATTGTCGATTTATCTTGCTCATTTACCAGCACCTTGAAATTATTAAAATTTTTAATTTTCCATAATTTGTAAAAAATATTGCTCATATTATGCGTACCCCCACCACTGCGCCCTGTAAATATTGTATAAAGATATTTGTATTAAATATGCATTAAATTTATCATTGAAATATCATTTTATAGACAAAGAGAAATAAATGAAAAACAGATTGTTGTGATTTGGTGTTTATTTACGACATAACATATCTCAGAGAAGATTCTTATCAAATAATAATTACAAAAATGTTACATTATCATTGACATGTCAGCCTATCCAAAGGTTTCATAGGTTTACAAAACGGTGGCAATATTTTATTTTGTCAATTTGATGTTTTCATATCATTAGTCTGTGGGTTAACAACACAAAAAAATAAATTCAGCAATATTTTTTTTATACTATGGCAACATTTTCAAGGAAAAATGTGTCTAGCTAAATAGGTACCGTTTCAAATTATGGCAACATTTAAAATGTGAAATTTTCTTTTGAAAAAAAAATAGTTTGGTACCCAAATGTCATTTCGCAAATCATGTAAATTATACAAATTTATAGTTTGACATATTTGCAGTTGCTAGTGTAGATTATTAGATACCTTCAGTATCGCCCCGATGAGAAAGGCCATCATTCAGAATTCTCATAAAATACCCCAATTGTGGAAGTGACAGTTCCAATGGCCGGATATGTAAATTTTGTTTTAACCCACGGACATTATCGCTTTTCAAGTAAATTTATCTACGAGACATACATATTTTAAAACAATCATTTTAGTCTTAAGTTATATTATATTTGTACACCATTGTAATATTGCGCTAGGTCTAATTATTGATTGCCATTGATGTTTTTTTGATATCGCCAATTAAAAAAAATCTATTTATTTTGACGATTCGTTGCCCACCTCCTAACATGTTCAGTAAACAACTTATTTAGTGAGAATATTATGTTATTGTTATTTTAAAGGAAGATAGATTTGTTTAACCTAATCTATGCGACGTCGCATATGCAATCTATCGACGACTATCCCCATATGTAGATTTCGCATAAAGTGATACATGAAGTTACATTGAAAAGGCCGTCGTTGTAAGGGTTAAACAACATCGTCCAGTTGATTTGTCAGACATTTCCAATTACCGTGTTTTGAGTTAATGTTCGAATGCTCACCACAAATCAAATATAATTTACATGTGTCAGTTTAACATATTAAATATGCTATAAAATAATACCGGGAGGCATAACGGTCTGGTACATTAGTACGACATTTCGAAATATCCTACTATTGATGCAGAAAACATAATTTTTTTGTTTAATTCGCTACAAGTTTTTTTAATTGATTTGGTGGTGTTTATGAGTAATCTGTGTATTGTATCGGATAGAGGGTACACTAACACATATAACTGCATTTCGATTTTTCGGAGATGCCTGACTAAACAACTGGATGATCGATATGAACTTCTTACCGTGGTTTAAAGCCAATGAATCCATCTAGATTTCACCGTTTATCTCATATTTTTAGGCTTTATTAAAACAGATTAAAAAAATCAATACAAATCAAATAAATTTACATTTCATTTTAATTGATAAAAATCGTCTACCCAATTTTGTGTAGTTGTCGCTCGAGTGGTTATGAATGCTCAATTGATTGATTTATTTAACTCAAGCTTTTACCCGCTTTTGTTTCGCTTGCGTGGTATTAGAGAGAAAATTACTGTAAAAAGCATTTTCCCACGGGAATGAAAAGTAGTCTATGTCACTTCCCAGTCCTCCCAACTATCCCTGTGTAAGAAAATCACGTTGATCGGTCGCTCCGTTGCGACGTGGAAGAAAGACAAACAAACAAACAAACCCACTTTCGCATTTATAATGTTGGTTAGAATTATTCCCACTTAATTTCACATTGTTTGAAGTGTGTAATATCATGTAAAGAATTAAATTAATATAAAATCTTTATCATTATAATGGATATATTCTGAGAAAATCTATTTTTCATCGCAGCTGCAATTATGATTTAAAAAATCATATTGTAACCGTAAAAAATCTTGAATTTTTATTCAGCTTCTTCATAACCTTGTACATTGTATTATTTTTTGTTCAGTTCAACGCTTGTATGAAAAAACTACATTTTACATTATATAGAATGATTTACAAGGTGACTGGTATGTGATGGCAAATATAAAATAATGAGTTCGGCATCCCACAGTAAAATATACTGTCAGTAACGCCTTGGTGAGGAGGCTGTCATTCAGAATCGAAAGGTTGCTTGCTATGATTTCAACTATTAATCTGAACAGCCGGGTTCTTCTCGGTCTTCTACTCCCCTCCTCGACTTCTTTCAGTCTTACCACATATCTCAAATCATTGATGCCACAGTTCCAGTTGCTCCATTCTGTTGGAATTCTTGTGCAGTATAACATTGAAAATCTCCATCAATGCCAGTCATCTTGAATAGACTCACCTCAATTATTTAAAGCCAAATATTTAACTTAGACCACTTTTCTAATGCTTACTTAACCCGCCAGCTGCTTATATTTTTCTTAAATTGTGTAAAAACCAAATTTCAATTGCTTAAAGTTAAGACATTGTATCTACATTTTTGGTGAAGATGAGTCTTAAAGTAAAGTAAAGCTGTTAAAGTTAAAGCCTTAAACACATATACTACCACACGGTACAGGCTGTTATAAATTCAACCCTGCTAAGGGAACTCATTTACCATACATCCTGTAGAAAAGTGTCATAAGTCAAATAAGTTAATATTACAGGAAAGCGAAAACAAATGAATGAATCGAAAATCGGTCCCATTGAAAAGAGATACTAGCGACAACTTGCGGAGAAGGAGTGATCTAACTTAAATGCGGTTTTTGTGGGGCATAGATAATCATAATCACTTTACTTTTCAGAGATAAAGCGGAAAATAGAATTTTTTTACTTATGACACTTTTCTATGGGATGTGCGATATGTGTTAAAATATTTCATCTCTAACTTACACCATTCCAAAGATAATTTACATAGTTCATATTTCAATTCGTTAATATTAAATTTTTTGATTTGTATCTCGAATTATATATAGACACAATATTTTGAATTTAAGCCATCAATATATCATCGCAGGAAAGCAATACTGCTTTAACCGCCACTACCTAGGAAAAGGCTTTTGAGGTGTGTACATCAGTTACAAAACGTATTGTTGACAAAACAGCTAGTTTTTCCAACTTCGTACAGTTCTTATTTATCGTCGTAGAGTCACGGGACCCAGATAAATCGATGCAGAAAAAAAAAACCCTGCAAAAAGGATTTTTGTAGTTAGTGGCGGTTACAACAGTATTGCTTGCGACGATATGAAGTGAATGGTGTATTTCTAAACATCCACATTGATTTATTGGATGACTTTTCAGAGTTTCTTCAATAAAAAGTTGATAAAAAAAACATTTTTTTGATAATCGTGATGTTGTTCAGGAAAATAATCCAGTATAGAATCAATTGAGCAGCTTGTGGGTAAAAATAATATTTTCTTTGTATTTCTTTTGTACATATCAAGCCATCCATTGGATGAAACCATACATATTATTATTCTATTATCTGCCCTTGTGAATTATTATCAAACGAATAGTTACATATTTTTGTGTCCTTTTCTCTGTCCTATTCTTGTTTGTAACATTTTTGACGAGGAAGAAACATTTCCACTTCTATTTTCACTATTCAATAAATTTTAGATTTTTAAATATGGGTAATATCAATGACATTACAATATATCTAGACCCGTTACGGTCTCAAAGAATTAAAAGAAAATTAGCAAGTAACAAACACTCTTTATTTTTTCAGTAACTTCTTAATTTAAATGTTGTTCATGTTTGAAAAAGATAGACATTCAAAGAGTAGGTATGTGTGTATAAATGAAATACATAATATAGGATCGAGCGGCATTTTCGTATTTTAAAGTTGAGACAAATACTACATTCTACATCACGGGTGTGATTGAGATGACAAGATACGCTTACTCACTTACAATAAAACGCATTCAGAACTCTGTATGAGATAATTGAGCATCACATAAGTGTGAGTCATTCTTACACTTATGTGCTGCTTGTTCACCTTCTCGCTATCTCTAATGGCATTTAAAATCTTCATAAAACTATCGAAATATGTAATTGTATTATTTATAATAATAAGTAATTTGCGTGTATTTACGAATGAACTGAATGAATTCCTTGACTTTTACTAGTGTTTGCCGTGTAATTGAAACACTTTTTCATCACATACCATATACATTTACGATTAGTTGTAGCACACGGATCTCAAGCAAAGCGTGACAGTATAGTATTAAAACCACTAAATCGAAAGTAGGACAGACAACTGCTGTGTCTTTCGCTTGCCACTTTTGAGATCTCTACAGCATGTTGATAGTTTGTAATGTCATTGGGTAATTAATATATAAAAATCCTTGTATATTTCGGAAACACTAACGTATCATCTTGGGATCGGAGGAAAGTTTTCGAGCTTGGTTAAGTGAAGGTAAAATTTTTGTTTTCAAATTTAGAATAATGTTGCCATATATTTTTTTTTATTATTAAATGAATGTATCTGAATTTGTAAGTTTTGTCACCAAGTCATTATTGTTACAGTCAGAATAAGGCAATTTATCAGTCTTCATTGTTATCATTGAATATTGACTAACCTATTGTATTTATCATTAAGTTAGCTGTCTGTAATAATATCATATGTTTAATAATAATAATATTATAAATAACATGTTTGACAATATTTTGTAAATACTACATTCATCATTCTCATTGTACAATATAATATCATGAATTTCATTTAATTTACCGCTTATTTATTAAGTTCTAATATGTATAATAATTCTTACATTTTTCTCAAATTCTAAATATTATGTCCTGTTGTGTTGTAATCTAAAAAAATTTTGAACTTGAATATTTTAATTTATGAATAAAACAATAACTTTGTTTTGTATCACTTTTATTTTTATTGTAATGCCAACCGGGTTTCACTGCAATACAACCGTAACTTTATCAGAGCATTACTAGACTAGGTCACACAATGAGGATCACAGTGGTTCATTTATTACAGTGAGACAATGTACACAGGAATGAATTCGCACCCGGGGAATAACAATGGCACAACTCAAAAAAAAATATTTTTTCAGGAGAGCAGTTTGAATATTTCGTTTGAGCGTGTGAAATAAGTTTATTAACTAATAAAAAAATATTTTTTTACAAAAATTGTAAAGCCGTTATGTAATTTCGTTACATATCTAGTGGATAGTTCAGCTCGAATGATCATTTTACCACTATTTTTACTTGAATTCGATTAAAACATTATGATATAACAATGACATTTTTGCTTTTAAGGCCTCAATAATATTTTAAAGAATTGTGCCGTTTTTATCGAAGGTAGAACAGATATCCAGAAACATTTCTGCATACTTGACTCAAAAATGCAATTTTTTGACTTGTGCTACTATCGCTCAGGTGCAAATTATTGTAATTGCTATACAAAACTAGTAAGTTGGCATCAGTTGCGCTTTTCTCTTAAGTGCGTTTGTGTAGTGTACTCCCATGAAAAAATAAGAAAATAATACAAACTTGTATTTTAATTTTACCACCGCACTTTAAATAAAGTTTAATTCACAAACAATCCACTCGTCCGAATAACAGTGCTCAAGAGCGAGTCATATCACATACGTATATGTGTTTTATGAATTCAGCGACTATCAAACTTTCACCTAAGAGATAGCTCATGCAAAACGTAGTAATGGTGCTTCAACCGTTAACTGTACGAGCGTGCAAACTTTGGGAATCTACTAGCTGCAGCGACCAGGAGATATTATATTAACGCCAAATTTGAAACTCCATTCTTTTTTTTGTGATTAACTATGAGTTGTTATTAAAATAGGTACTAATTACTGAAAATGTTCCATTTTTATATCGCACATCCCATAGAAAAGAGTTGTAAGTCAAAATTTACTATTTCATTTTTTTTCTCTCTGAATAGTAAAGTGATTGTAATCTATCTATGCCCCACAAAAACCATATTTAAGTTAGATCACTCTATCTCAGCGAGATGTCGCCAGTATCTCTTTTCAATGGGACCGCTTATTTCATCAATCATTTGTTTTCACTCTCCTGTAAAGTTTACGTTTGTGACTACGGTTTGGGGTTGTAAAAAAGCAAACAGTTTCTTGCATAAATTGTGATTTTCATATTCTAAACAATGTTTTAATGAATCGCTGAATGGAGTATTTTCACAAACTACGAATACCGTCAAAAGTACTTACGTGAAATATTTAAAAAAATATTCTGATAACTGTACAAAAAATGTGTAATTTTTATATTTTCATTCATAATTATTGATTTAAAAAACTGCACATTCCGAAACGTTTCCAACCGTCAACAACTTGACTTTGACAGATAACGCCACTGGCTGGTAAAACGGCTATCACCAACATTGCTCGGCGTACCTTCAACGCAACCAAATTCACAAATAAAAACGAACATTGTATTTGGTTATAGAAAATTTATTCTTCAACATAAAAATAAAATTTAAAAAATTCGTTATTGCAATTTTTTACGTATATTAAAAAAGCATTGAAAATACCCTGTTATTATCTTGTGTAATCTCTGGTGCAGGTGAAATGATATGAAATTCCTTTAAATCTAAGGATAAATAGATAGGTATAAAATGGAAAAACCAACATGCGATTTTTCATGTACATATATATATATATATATAAAGGGATTTTTTCCTCACTTTTTTAGCCCCTTTAAATTTGAGATTAAATTACTGATACCGCTCTTAAAAAAGATGTCTATGGCCGGCAAATTCTTGAGTATTTCCTCATTCCAATAAAATTAAAATAATTTGAATATTTCTGAATGTATCCAAAAACTAAAAACTGATTTTGAATGGCGATTAAATACGCTTTCAAATTTTATTATTAGAAGTTAGCATTTTATTTTTGAAGTATTATAATTTTGAATGCAAACATTAAAAATTTTCACCATACATTGTTCTAGCGGAAGTTTGACATCATAAATCCGAATAACTTATTTGTTTTTGCGGATGTCTATGGAACTCAAATTGTGGCGTAGTGTTTTCTCTTTCTAACACTGCTTAGATCACATTTCTTGTCACGATAGTAAGGGAGATAAAATGATTTTTATGAGACCGTACGAGCTGACCCCTAAATGTGTCAAATTTACTAGGTATCATATAGTTGTTTGGCCCATAAATGGGTCAAATTTTCTCAACCGGTAATATCCAAACGAACTGCACTGGTTGGCATTATAATACATTTAAAAAAAATTGTAATGAAGTGAATAAAACAAAGTTATCTTGTGATTTCCAATACGAAGAATAATCTCAAAGAAAATTATCTTAATAAATTCATTTCACTTTAATAATAAAGTGATGAATTCAATGTACCTATGAATTAATTATGTTTAAATGCATTTTGGCAACACAATGGCATTTCAACAAAACAGCTAAGAGTATTGAAGTGAAGGATAATATTATTTCTTTAACATTAATTAATTGTTTAGCAATGTTGCAGTCGAGAGTAATGATTTTTAATAATAAATTATTTAATGATTTTTGTATAATTTGCCATTATTTATGCATTTATAACATTATAGTTTGTTGGGTAACACAGAATTAAGCTACTCTTGTACAAAAATAAATATTATAATATGTAATAATTTATCGTATGTCTGTATTAAAAAGAAGTGTTTATTTAACTTGTACGTAAGTAGAATTAGTCTATAGGAATATGTATCTAATGGTTCTATTAGCGTAAAGTGCCCATTTTTGTTTTACTTATAACGTATTTGATATGAAATAACAAATTAGTTTATACATGAAAATAAAGAAATGTTCAATTAATTATTGTGTTTTTATTTTTATTTAATTGTTTCTCATTCCCAGCCCAATGAAGTAGGAATATACAGTACCGGATTATCCCTAAGGCAGAGTAGGCAACTGCCTAGGGGCCCCGCATCGGCTAGGGGCCCCGCGTTCCGAGAAAAAATGACTGGCTTCAATTAGTGAGCAACGAAGTTTCGGAAAAATTCAGATTTCAAGATTTTCGTTATTTGTTTTGGGGGTGTTATGCCGTGTACCGGTATTTTGGACCGGTGAAAGTTAGTGGAGCTGGCGACACGGTATCGCTTCGAAGTAAATAAGCACACACTTCACCAGTAAAAATTACACATCTACCGGATCTGCCCTGATGATGGATACTGCAACGATGTCCGAAACGTTGGCTAAAGAAGGAGGTAGCGCAACGCGGCATAACACCCCAAAGACAAATAACGAAAATGCTTTTGGCCGTGAAAATCTTAAAACGTATCCAGCTTTCAAGATGTTTTATTTTTATGCATTTATTTCTAATTGTATGTTTAAAATATAAATGTTGTACAAGCTTCAGTATGCACTACATCTGCTTGCTAAAATTCTTTGGGAAAGGTTGTCTGGAAGAGATCACTTTAGTGACAAAACGGCTCATTGTGATGTTTGTTTTTTTTTATTAAATATACATTTTTGTTTCTATGTATGTGTCCTTTTATGTGCAATAAAGGGTTATTATATTTTATTGTATTGTATTCGTTTTTTATTTAATGGGGTGACGGCATACCTTTCGTAATGTAGAAAAGAAAAGATTAATTATGAATAAAATAACGTTTTGGTAGAAAAAAAAAATTTTGTAAGTTAGAAAAGGGAAATGTGCAGTGACGGACTACGCCCGTCAGAAGCCCGGGGCGGCAAAGTTGAATGAACCCCCCCTTAGTGAAGTTGATGTAATTTTACAATTTTTTTTATTTAGTTCAGGGCCTCTGATTCTGGGGGCCTCCAAACGCCTCCATGTTCCCTTGATCAAATCCTAACTCTAGCTCCACACTACTCGCGAAGTTGAACGAGGTTAGCCGAATGCGATAGTGCGTAGGGGCACTTCGTCTTACTTCGTCCAACCTTGGCTCGCCTCGGGCGACCTCCATTTTTTGTCGGTTTTTTGCGCCCGAGTCAAAGGACTCGAAGTTGCACGAAGTGCCTCTCTACACTACTCGGACTTCAGTTCGCTTCAATACGTCGTCGCGAGCGCACGTCCGTGCTAGTAATTATTTTTTAGCTGTAAAAAATACAATAAATTAAAAAAACACAATCCTTTTGTACAAATTTATTTATTTATTCCCGATAGTTCTCTTTTCATAGTTTAATTGACTAAACTAACCTAATTCTGTTCCGGTGCATTGCAACTGCAATCATCCACCATCTTCTTTTCCTCCTTTTTTTATAAATATGCACATAGTTGTTTATTTATTTATTAATTTGTTATAAGAATTATATGTACATTGTTTAGTTTTTTGTGTTATTTCATCCGCCATGCTAGGGATGTGCCTGTGTTATGCGGGTAAAGTTTACAGATTGGAAATTATACATTTGTAATGGTTGATAAATTAAATTATAAGTTGTACAAATTAAATTGAATTGCAAAATTTTATAATAAATATAATTAATTATAATAATAGCATATTTATATTTTTAGCATATATTTTAGGAGCTAGGTACATGAAATGTCTTAGAGCTGACGTGGTATGCAGTGTAGGTAAATTATAATACGCGCAGACTTGAACGTCCATGACGTGCGAGTCGTGACGGCACCACCGCGCGAATGAGTTTCTCGCGAAGTTGAACGAGTGTGTAGTGACATACTTCGAACTTCGGTCAACCTTCCCGAATATTTCGTCGAGGAACTTTGCGAGCAGTGTGGAGCTAGTATAACATTGCAAAAAAAATAAAAAAAATTCATTCATTTTCTGAAAGATGCGTTTGTTAATAATGCTCGCACCATTTGAGGAAATTGGTAAAATTGATAGAGATACAGCGTTTTAAACAGTTTGTATGTTTGTAGTTGCAAAACTTTGAAAGCATTTTTCTCGAAACTACGTTTTTGAACCTGGTTGACAACATATTAGAAAAACTACTTTAACAGTTGAAAATCCAGTCACTACGGCACCACTTCGGGAGTTTTTTATAAAGGTCTATTTTTTTTTGAACAATGAAAATTTTCCGTAAAAAATCCAAAATAAAATTAGCTGGTCCGCCATTTTTTATTTTTTTACATATCAAAATTCCCGTATCATATAGACAGTAGATTTTCAAACAGATTAAGACTTGGTGCATGCAAATCGAATGCATAGTTTTTTTAATATGTTGAAACCAGGTTGAAAAAGATTCGAGAAAAACGCATTCAAAATTTTGCTGAAGGATAATTCAATATACAAACTGTTTCAAATGGTTTCACATAAAATGCTGTATCTCCGTCAATTTTTCGAATTTCTTTAAAACATTTGGTGAGAGCATTTTTAACAAATGCATATTTCAGAAAATGAAATCAATAAAAAAATTAAAGAAGTATTTTTTAGTGTCCTGGTGCCTTAAGGGGGGGGGGGGGGAGGTTTTAAAGGCGAAATAAAGGCATATTGCCATGATTAGAAATAAGTCCGTGAGAGCGAATCTCCGGAGGCGCTTTCAAAAAAAGTTGATAGGCAGTGAACCTTTGAAACAAAAAAAATCGAAATGCGTTTAAAAGGTAATATTTTTTCCTAGGTAGTCAGAGGGAGTTTTTTTCGTTTTGTTTTTGGCAGCATTTTGAAGTGAAAAACGAGATTTTTGCTAAAAAATATCGGTGAATTTGTTATTATAAAATGGTAAAAAAACCCCCTCAATGCCTGTTGATTTATGTGTTGAAATAGGGTACAAAATTTCAAAAGCATCGGTCGAGTCAAGTCAAGATTTTGAGTTATGATGTTCACGAACTTCAGAAGTGTTGTTTACGGGAAAACCGATTTAAAATTTTTTATACTCGAATCGAGATGAGGGCCGGTCGCTTGAAACGCTGTATCTTCGTTAGTTTGCTCCGATTTACTTGCAATTTTGACACAATACTTATATATATAATACTCATATACTAGATATGTTGTACATTCAGAAAAAAATTCAACTTTCAACCTCCCCCCCCCCCCCCCCCCCCCCCCCCCCGTTAATCCGCCATTGGTAAAGGGGCCCCGAGACGTGCATTGCCTAGGGGCCCCGACATGGTTAATCCGGCCCTGGGAATATATATACAAACAGGGTGTCCGGGGGTAAAGTGCATTAACTTCGGGAGGTGATTCTACACAATATTATAAGTAAAAAAATAAGTAACTTTTTTCGAAATTCCAACTTTTAGTGGTAGTTTTGTGGTAAAAAGATAAAATTAGACCGGCGTGTTACGATACGGGGCAATCACAACCATGCAATGTTGCCACAATCGTGCCCGGCAGGCTCTCAGCAAGTAAAATCGTACCTCACACTAAGGATTTTTAGTAGGTACGTCTTTTTATATGGGAAAAAGAAGTTGGAATTTCGGAAAAAGTTGTTAATCTTTTTTACTCCTACCGTCACGTAGAATCCCCTCCGAAATTAATGCACTTTACCCCCAGACACCCTGTATATATTTTTTAATCTATTTAGTATTATGTCTCAGATTACTACTACTACTCATCCATATCTTTCTTTATATATATATACAACGTGGCGCAAAGAAATTTTAAGGACATTGCTAAAAAAAGACGTCACTTGGTTGTGGGATGCCAACCATGATAAGTCCTTTGTCACACGCCGCATTAAATAAACATAAGGATCCACTCTGCACCAAACACTCAACAACACCACTGTAACATACTGTGTACTAATATTGAAATGAAAACTTCAACTAAATATCTAGGAATCACTATTGACCAATGACTAAAATGCATACCGCATGTGACCATTCTTAAAAACAGAGTACGAAAATTGACCTATAATTTTAGATGTTTGAGACACATTCTTAATAAAGAACTTCTGAGAATGACGTACTTCGCTTTGTGTCAATCCATAATCCAATATGGTGTAATAGGATGGGGTGGCGCCTATAAAACGCACACACAATCTCTTTACATTGCGCAAAAACTAATAATTAAAATAATATTAAAAAATCATTTTTATATCTATCTGAACTCATATTTAAAGTCAGAAAATTAAATACTCTTTTCCTGTATCACTCAACCTTACAAGTTTACAAAGAGGATATCCTAAAAAAAAACATACCTTTCAAAAACACAGCAAATCTCAGGCAAAAATACATGTTACCAATTCTCATTTGTAAAAATACTTTGAGTCAACAAAACTACAAATACTTGGGAACAAATTTATTTAATAAATTACCAGAAAATTTAAGATCCCTTAATGACAGTTTCAAAAATTTCAAAACACAATTAAAAAAGTTTACTGAAAACCTTAACTAAACAAATAAATAAATAATAATAAAATATATATATACATGTATATATGTATATACATATATATAAATGACTCGCGTCGTGATGTTTGTTTGAGATAAACTCCAAAACTACTTAACCGATTTTGATGAAATTTGGCTTACTGTATGTAATATGGTCCAAATTAAAAGTTAGGATAGCTTTTATGTCGATTATTGACCTCAATATTTATTATTGTGAATTAAGTGTTCATTAAATGTTTGTTATAGGACAATGCTTTGTAATTATTTGTAAATTCCATAAGTTTCTAACAGATGGCGGTGTGAGTTAATTTATCAACATAACACTTGTTTATCTAGGTTGGGTAACCATCCAGTAGATGGCGTTGTGTTTCGTTAGCCACAGCAACGCGTGGCCGGGTCAGCTAGTATATTTATGTATAGGAGAATGTCTGTGGGCAGCGTGGATTTGATTTTTATATAAATCTACAGGTTTATTCCGAGATTGATGAAATTTTGCACACTTGACCTCCAAAACAAGAGAAAGGTGACCTGATTTCGAATTAATTTATTTACCTGATTTCGAAAAAAACTCTGCATAAAGCCCGGACAACGCCGGGGATTTCAGCTAGTATAATAATTATAAAACTAAAATAAGACCAATACTTGTCTACGGTTACATGGTGTCTACGGTTACATGGTGTCTACTACCTAAAAATTCACAGTACATTTAGCTGTGTTGAAAAGAGTTTGGGCTATTATGGTATGAGGAGGGGAAGGAAATGGGGAAGTACCTAGCTAGTTACGTATGGTCACCAAATACGCCTTTCAAGCAACGCTTCGATTCCGAATGGTGGTCTTTCACGACAAGGCGATGCTGAGAGTATCATTCTACCACCTTGTGCAACTCATTGTATGTAGTGTTGGGTAGGACACGACATCAGGATGAGTTTGTATGAGGTACTCAAATACTGAAATGAGGTATTGAGGTGTCCCACCTCAATTGAGGTGAGGTGTGACAATATTTATGCTTGCGGGGGAGAAGGGGGGAATTTCAGAGAACATGTTTTTTTTAACACAGGAGGCCCTGAGGAAAATAATTCCCCTCAGGGCTTACGTCATTTTTGGGGATGCTGTGGACGTATTAATCCATCCCTCCCACTGCGGTGCAAGGCGATGTTCCAAGAGAGTAAGGCTGGAGAAGTCAAAGGGACTCCCTCAACCACTCTGTCCAGATCCGGCCTGCCTTGCAGCTGGTGGACAGACGCATCCGCCGCCAAGACCTGGACAAACCTTACCCCATGAACTCAGGCACCCCTGCTACGTCACCAAACGTAGCGAACCACTTGGGGTGACCTATGGCAGAGGTGTTGGTTATCTAATAAATGATTCCCGGGGCGGCGGTACCTATACTAGTGTTTGTTATTTTTGTAATACGAAAAATGGTTATTAAAAAAGCCTACCTTCCCACCCACACCAAATTTAAAAAACAGATGTTACGCGTATGTCCGTTTTTCGGTTTAAAGTCGAAATATTTCAGTCCCGCCAGGCTGGCATGGCTTAAATAAATTACGTAAGCAGTTTTTCTTCCAATCTAATGAACACTTAAGATTGTTAGATTGATCCCTTCGGCACCGGTGCATAGTCGGGAAACACGCCAAACGCGTGCCCAACATTTGTACACAGTTGACATTTGTCACATGAGAACGGGTCGTTTCTTCGACTCGTTCTTGTGTTCAACAGCTCGGCTGTGGAATGATTTGCCGGCCTCTGTGTTTCCTCCTTCCTACAACATGGGTCTCTTCAAGACCAATGTTCATTCCTTCCTCTCCTCAAAAAGACCCTCCACACAGCATCCCAGATGACATAGGCCCTGAGGGAAATTAATTTTCCTCAGGGCCTCCCGTTTGGAGTTAATGTAAAAAAAAAAAAAAAAAACCCCCCTTGGTGAAATAAATTTTATTCTGTTCAAGTAACGTGAAATTTTGCTGGACCCCCCCCCCCCCTTTTGAGCTCACGTAATTAATGTATGCCCCCTTAAGACATTGAATTTTATACACCTGCGGGATGACTGGTTTATTTATGCCTGTGGGTGACGGGGTTTGAGGCCAATGGGTGAGTGAGTTCGTGTAGGATGATTTTGTATAGAATTCATAGCCATAAAAGACACTGGCAAGAAGTTTTGTTTCCATGTTTAGCTGTAATACATTAAACGCTAAAAAATAATGTAACTCAGGACGATTTTACACGCCATCGCAAGTTTACTTATTTGGACTATGCTGCTGGTATTTACGCTTTTGTTTTTGTGATCCCGGGCAAGGGAATGGATAAGTACCTAGTACCTACCTTCACGAATATTTTTTGTTGAACGTTTTTTCTGAAATGGGAAGTAAATAATTATATTCATATGGCAACATTATTTTTTGAATGACAGCGGCATTGTCAAATTCTCGCATTATAAATTTATTTTCGCTATAGTGCAAATTTGAGTGCGGGCGCTTGAATTTGAGAACGAAATTATATTTTTAAATAAGTATACGGCCGCTGTCAGCTTTAATATATCTCGCAAGTGATGGAGATTGTGACAAAACAAGTGATTTTAAATTTCTCTGACGTTGTGATGTTCTAATTTTGTTTGTCCTTGTTCCAATTGCGCTTTGAAGGTTATGGATTAGCTACCTGAAAAGCTGAGTATTATGGAGGGTTGGATGAAGTAACGCGGGCTGATTATAATCTCAATTGGTCCGGGAAGCTCTGTACGTGTTTTAAACTCCGCGCCGAACGCGAATCATTAAATGTACATCGGGTTGTCCTCTAATTAAATTCAGTGTCGCAGTTTAACGTTTTAAAACGTCTGTGTGATCGATACAAGCAACAAAATCGAATAAAGTTTTTTTTAACGTTATTTACATGAGTTTTGTGCAGTTATAGAAATAAAACAGTGACTTTGTCTCAAGGTGAGTCAAAATATAGTTTTTAATTGATTTGAGTTATTTTGAAAAGCCCCAAAGTACTGCTGTAAAAAATATTCTTATCTGTTGCAGAAATTTTTGAGTTTTGTATTTCTATTTGTTATCAATGAAATACATAGTTTTTTGCAAAGTCATTGTGCTTGGTCCATCAGAAACGGAAGTCACTTCTTTTGGGTGAAATAATAATCTAGAATGTTACCGAATACTCAACAATAATTGAAGATATTTATGTCAATCTTTTTTTTATCGCTTTTGTAAACAAAATATGTAAAAAAAAAGAAATACCACTTTAATACGAAAGCCTTATTTTTTAAATTATATTTTTTGGACTGAAATTATTGTTCTTTTGCAGTAAATTTTGCATCATCAGTAAATAATATTTATTTAGGCCTTAATTTAATTTATTAGCAATCATTATTATCAAAGCTACCACACGCAATTTTTACTAATAAATATTGCAATTTTATCATACCAAACATTTAATAATCACTTTTAATTCAACATTTATTACTTAATGTATTGCTAATATTTCACTAATTATTGTTCCCAAAGTTAGTTAAATTAATATATTTCTTGTTTATTAAAATAATAATAAATGAATCATAAAATTAATGTCGCTCTCAAAATAAAATGAATCTAAATATGCAACCTACCTACTGAAATCGTATATTTGTTAAATTTATATATTTTTTAATCTTAATTTTTATAAATCACCATTGAAAAACAATTTATACAGAGATATTTACAAGCTAGGTACATAACTGTGATAAAAACAATGCTTGTAAGTATCTCCGTGTACGAATGATACAAAAATAACAACATTTTAATATTAAGACAAAATGTTTGTATTTGAAAAGTAGAATAATTTGTTTTTTATCGGAATAAAATAACAGTATTCATAATTGAAATAAAAGGATAGTAGAAGAAAATTTATTTGAATAAAATAACTGTATGTATTCCATATTTGAAAATTAGAACATTTCCATGTTTGAATAAAATAACATTGTTCATATTTGAAACAGAACACAAATTCTATTCAATTTTTATTAGAATACCTAACTCTTGTTAGATTCAGTTGAAGATTTATTCAATTCAATTGAAGATGTATTCAATTCAATTGAAGATGTATTCAATTCAATTGAAGATCTATCTGATTCAATTGAAGATCTATTCAATTCAGTTGAAGTTCTATTTTATTCAATTGAAGATTTATTCTAAAATTGAAAATCGAATTTGTTACAATTCTTGCATTAAAATAACTTTTGAAGGTTATACCCATCAATATAATATATCATTAAAGAAGAAGATAATACTAATAAATCTTAACTAAAATATGATATAGAATAAGACACAGAAAAATAAAAAGGCAAAAAATAAAGGGACTCAAACCCAGGATCAAACTCGACAATTGAAACTAGAGATGCCACGAAAGGTGATTTTGCCGAATACCGAATAACGAATATTCGGCTGGGCTCTCGGCCGAATCTCTGAATATTCGGTGACACTTAGTACATTTCGCAAACAGTTTTCATCAATTTAAAATAATAAAAATTGTTTTCTTGAATTAAAATGAATTGAACTCATGAGTTAAAAATCTTTTTCATGAATCAAAATGAATTGAACTCATGAATTAAACATCGTTTTCATGAATTAATAAAAATCAATTACATTTCGCAAATGAAATTGATTTTTACATGAAAACTGTTCATCTAGATCGGACAGCAGACCTTTACAAGTGGTGATCAGCAAACGCTAAACAGTATCCAAGCCCAGAAGAATTGGCTAAGATTTATTAATCATCTCCCGGTAGAAGTATATAGTGAGCCGCTCTTTTTGGAAGCAGGTATAATTTATGAGGAAAAGAGTAATCGTTTGCTATCAAAAAATACTGAAAAAATTGTTTTCATTCGACAAAACTTACCACTGATAGATTTTAAGTGTTAAATGTCCTGATTTTTGTTAAAATAGAAATTTTTGTGAGTAATATGTTATTTATTATGATTTTTTTTCATGATTTGCTATTCGGTATTTGGCCAAATAGTACGCAATATTCGACCGAATACCGAATAGTAAGAAAAGTAGCCGAATATCGAATAGTAGCCGAATATTCGTGGCATCTCTAATTAAGACCTCTTATTTTTAATTAATTTTAGTTAATCTCATATTTAAATTCAGAATTAACAATATTATCTTCAACTAATTTTAATCTATATAGAATTTCTATATCAGTGTTTATATTTGAAAAAAAAAAAGAATATGATTTTCCTCGCAGTGTTGCCAGGCTTAAAAAATGGCAGGTTTCGCTGCCCAGGCAGCCATTCGCTCCAAGTGGACCGATCTAATCGAGTCTTCCAGTATCGATGTGCCGGGAGAGGTTTCCGAAGGAGTCAGATCCGTCGTTGGATGGCTGAAGCAGGCAGGCCTAACCGTATCTTGATGTTGTCCCATCTCTAGATTAAATACGCTGTAATAAATGTTAGCTTTCACGTTTAAAGTAGCCAAGGCACCTACCTTCCTGCTTTATTTAAAAAAATTGTATGGCTGTTAATTATATTAGAGTTAGGGAGGATGGTTCTAACAACCAACCTAACCTAACCGTATCTTGATGTTGTCCCGTCTCTAGATTAAATACACTATAATATAAGTTATATTATACATCTAAGGCATCCATTTTCCTGCTTCATTAAAAAATATTATTGGTTCCATAGCAAAAAAGGACAGTGAAGAAACAGAACACTGAAGAAAAGGGTAAAATTGTAGAATTCCGCTTCTAGCTTTACTTTACATTAGCTCCTCACTGGAGGCCCTTAGGAAAATAATTTCCCTCGGGACCCGTCATCTTTTGGATACGAGGAGTGTCTTTTTAGGGAAAGGAAGCAGAGGAAGTTCTGGGAAAGGAAAAGGTATGAGGGGTTGATGGGAATCTGTGTCCAGGAGTGACGGACGTATGAATCCATCCCTCCCACTGCAGTGCAAGGCAGTTTTCCAAGAGAGTCCGAATGGAGAAGTCTGGATGTCTAACCAGTGTCCCCCGATCCGACCCGCCACGCGGTAGGTGGGCAAACGCATTCGCCGCCAAAACCTAGACAAACCTCACACCATAAACCCGGACACCCCTGCTAAGTCACTAAATGTGGTGAACCACTTGGGGTGACCTACAACAGGGTGTTGGTTATTCAATAAATGGTTACCGGGGCAGCGGTACCCGCCACCCAAACAACTATTTACATCAGGGGAGATGGTAAAAGATGCGTTGGTTCCATTATTTTTCAAAGTTAAAAATTTGGACTTTGATTGATTCCGCGTTTTAATAGTTTTGAAGTCATGTTTTTTTCTTGTTTGTATGATGTAACATTTGCCTGAAGGTTCTGTTTCAATGTAAATACGCACAAATTATTTAAATAACGTAAACTAAGAACCTGAAAACCTATTTGGTGTGTATTTTTCTATCTCCCCCGGTACAAATAGTTGTTTATTGTAGTAATTAAGTTGAAACAAAGTTTTATTTCAATAATTTGTGCGTCTAAAGCATGAAGAGGAATTTAAAAATTTTAACAAGAAAAGTTATGAGAAAGTAAAAACAAACAACACACATAACCTAACCTAACTTAACCCCATTTAAACCTGTATAATGTTCGGATGTTCTGCTTTGTCACTATTCTGTTTTACCCGGCTACCCAATTTATTATATTAGGACGTTAGGTAGTTTCAAACTTTTGTCGCATTAAATTTAACGACCATCAAATTGTCGATCAACACCATTTTGAATTTTTGATATTGAACAATACCCGTTAAACGCTGATTCTCAGCATGTTTTAGCTTTTTATCAGATTGTGATCAGCCGTCAAGCATAACAGCACGATCGTTACACTTGACTGCAGATCAAATTTGGTCAAACGCTGAAACAGGCCAGGGAGGATGGGCATATAATGGGGATCGTTCAAATGTGAAAAGTTCTAAATGATCGTCAATCTAATGATCATCAAGTGTGACAAGATAACGACCGAAGCAGGATGAACTCACCGAATTTTTATATTGTCCCGTCTCTAGATTTAAAGGCTCTCCACACTGATGACCAAAATCTTATATTGTGGTATTAGTATTACAAATTTTAAATGAAAATCTATTCGATTCAATTGAAGCTCTATTCCTTTCAATTGAAGATTTATTCAATTCAATTCGAAGATCTGTGTGATTCATTTGAAGATCTATCTGATTCAATTGAAGATATATTCAATTCAATTTGAAGATCTATGTTATTCAATTGAAGTACTATTCAATTCAATTGATGATCTATTTTATTCAATTGAAGATTTATTGTATTCAATTGAAGATCTATTCGATTAAATTGAAGATTTATGCAAAAATTAAAAAAAAATTAATTTGTTACCCTAACATAAATAAGGTTTTCATGTTTTATTTTGTAATTTATATTCGCTAAATACCTTTTAATGAACTCGGAATGGTATCCCATTATGAGGTATTCAGCAGACATAATTTCGAAATTAAAACTTGTTAATTGATAGATAAATGTGTTTGAAATTGATTTTTAATAAATTTTGATTAAATCTTGGAAAACATAAGTAATTTTCTTTAAAATAATTTTTCTTTATTCATTTTGGTTACTAGTATGAAGGGTGTCGTTAAAACACTGTAATAAATAATATTAGCTTACAAGTCATTAGCATCTATGGCACGTTCCCGATTAATAATTCAGTTTGTATTGTATTGTAGTTGATGTTAAATTGTTGTGAATGCTAGACCCGAATGAATTATAATATATATCGTAAATCCCGTAGAAAAGTGTTGTAAGTCAAAAAAGTTTATTTTTCAGGAGAGTGAAAAGCAATCCCGTCGAAAAGAGACACTAGCGACATCTTGCGGAGATGGAGTGATCTAACTTAAATACAGTTTTCGTGAGGCATAGATAATCATTAGAATCACGTAGAAAATTTTGACTTATGACACTTTTCTATGGGATGTGCGAATATGTATATCTTTTACATTGTTTTCACCACTGAACAAGAAATTCCTAGATGTGTGATTTATGCCTATTTTAAGGCCTTTCAACTCCTAATCCCAGAGACGAGCCAGGAAATTGAATATTTGTACATGTTTGATCAATTTCAATCAAAGTAAGATAAAATTGACCTTACTTCTGGCACAGAGAACGCTCACAACACACTTCTATCGGTTTATCTGTTCAGTGGCTCTCGCACTCAAAGTTAGGTTAGTTTTATGTGCTTTTTTATTTCTTTGGATTATTGTGAGATTTCAAAATACCATGTTAATCCGTTTTAAGTAAAGTCTAAAATATGTACATAAATATTATTATAGCCTGGCACGCCTATTTATTTATATTTTTTAAATCTGAATACTGCACAAGAATCCCAACTGCTCCCGTCTGGAGCCAGTGAGACTATGGCATCCCCGATTTGGGTATGTTGTGAGGATGAGGGTAGTGGGGAGGCGAAGGAGATGGAGAAGAAGAAGGTGGGAAGTACCCGACTATTCAGATTTGGTCACCAAACATGGCCAAAGTCATTACAATTCTGAATGGTGGTCTTACACCAAGGCTCAAATACAGAATTTTAAATGTAATAACACAATTTAATCAAATAAAATTTATTTGCTCACGCGGGGATTTGAATGTGCGACCTTCAGATTGCTAGTTGAGAACCCTAGCCGGTGACCATGGAGGTCGTCACGTGATTCGATGGGCCTACTGGCTCTGGGCAGTTGGGACTTTTGCGCATTATTGATTTATTTATTATACAGGCTAGTCCTGATGAGATTAATAATTGAAATACAAACAATAATAACATGTATAGAAATCTTAATATATAAAACAAAGTCGGGTTAGTTACACTATTTATAACTCGAGATCGGCTGGGCTGATTTTGATGATTTTTGATTTGTTGGATTTGTCTCCGCCCCGGATAGGATAATAACTATTAAAACATCACAAAAGTTAATGAAATAAATAGTTATAAAGAAAATTATTTTCCCCATACATTTTGTATGGAACGAATTCTCCTATTTTGAAAGAACTGCAGCAATATTGTGAGGGGTATAATATTGAACTGTGCATGAATTCCAAACATTCAAAAACGTCAAATGTCAATGCTTTGATTGTTGTGCATTTGTTTTTAATCATATAATGCTGCCCTTCTTTCTTACACACTCAATGTCAATAGTCGAAAATGAGACAAATGGTGAACGTATGTCTGCACACCTCCAAAGGAAAAATACAATAATTATAATAAATCTCTGAAATGAAATGCATTTTTTTACATAAGCTCCACACAGGAGGCCCTGAGGAAAATAATTTCTCTCAGGACCTACGTCATCTTAGGGGATGCTGTGTGGAGGATCTTTTTAAGGAATGGGGAGGATAGAAAGTTCTGGGAAGGAAAAAGGTATGAGGGGTGGGTAGGAATCTGGGGGTCAGTGTGTCCGAGAGTGACGGACGTATGAATCCATCCCTCCAACTGTGGTGCAAGGCAATGGGTCGAGAGAGTCCGGCTGGAAAGGTCAAAAGGCCTCCCTCAACCAGTGTCTCTCGATCCGGCCCGCCACGCAGCAGGTGGGCAGGCGCATCAACTGCCAAGACCCGGACATAAGTCACCTCATGAACCCGGGCACCCCTGCTAAATCACCAAACGTAGCGAACCACTTGGGGTGATCTATGGCAGAGCTGTTGGTTATTCAATAAATTATTCCCGGGGCGGCGGCACCCGTATCCGCCTCCCGGATTCCCGTAAGTAATTGTGAAAGTAAGAAAATCACAAAAATATAAATCCGTACACAACGCCATCTCTGATAATGACAAAAACAAAACACGGACAGTTGCGCATTGATAATTGCTTCACTGCGTAATTTTTAACTTAATAAAAAAACTGAATTTAATTCAACAGCTATTGATTCTGAGGCGGTACGAAGTTCGTCGGGTCAGCTAGTAATAAATAATTAACACTCACAGACAGTTGATCCCCGAAATTATAATTATTATAAAATTATAATTTTTTTGTGCATTATTTACCATTTTCAAACCTAAAATCTACTTCATAAATTCCATAATAATAAGTTGCTATGGAAATTAAAGTAATTTATTTACAGTGTAGATTTTTCATATTTATACGCTGGTATATGAAGTATACAGACCAGTAGTTTTTTCCTTGATGCGTTTGAATTAAAATATGTTTATACTTTTGTTATTTGGTGGTACATCCTCTCTGCACATCCCTTCGGGGACACTTAGTTATATTTTCTGTAAGTAGATACACCGTGTTAAACCGACTGCATATTATAATAAGTATGCCTGTGGTTCAACTTTTTTTTTAATGTGAATACCTCACAAGAGTCCCAGCTGCTCCCGTCTGGAGCCAGTGAGACTATGGCACCCCCAATTGGGGTATGTTGTGAGGATAAAGATAGTGAGGAAGGGAAAAGGAAGGTGGGGAAGTATCTGGCTATTCAGATCTGGTCACCAAACACGGCTAAAGCCATTTCAAACAACGTTTCAATTCTGAATGGTGGTCTCTTACCCCAGGGCGATACTGAGAGTATCTTCCACTATGGAACGCGCCGCAAATATACTTTATATTATTTTAAATGAATTAATTGCAAAATAACACAAGTTAATTAAATAGAATTTATTTGCCCACGACGGGATTCGATCCCGCGACCTTCAGATTGCGATTCAAGAGCCTTACCCCTAGACCACGCAAATTTGGGTACTTACCAACCTTCCTCTTTCTCATAACCTTCCCTTCCTCACTCCTTTCGGCCTCACAGTACCCCAATTGGGGATTCCTCAATTCCACAACAAACTCTTGATAATAGTGAATAAAAAAAAAACGAAAAAATAACCTAATTGTGTACTTGCTGAAGTTGTGAACTCGATGCTATTGACCTTCAGTTGTTTACCAATAAAAGATGAGCCAAGGGAACTCAAAAAGTCGCTGTCGTTGTCAATATCTATTTTGATGTCCTTTCCGGATCATCGGTTGTGCCGAATGCCGAACGTCTGTTGTGGCTGCCAAGTTATTCCATCTGGCGTGCCCTCTTTATGCTCCACTTTTTGGGTCAAGTTTAAATATGCTACAATCCTACAAATGTATTGTCGTATGTCAAAACATGTCAAATTAAGATAAAGGACTTGCGAATTCTGCATTTTCGCCATGAACACTTTTACGTGAGTAAATTATAAGTAAAATATTTTCCCTCGGGGTCTACAAGGGAGGAAGTTCTGGGAAGGATAAAGGTAAAAGGGGAGGGTAGGAATCAATTTGGGAAGCGGGAGTGGGTACCGCCACCCCGGGAACCTTTATTGGATAACCAACACCTCTGCCATATTTCGCTATGTTTGGTGATTTAGCAGGGGTGCCGGGTTCATGGGATGAGGTTTGTCTAGTTCTTGGCGGTGGACGACCAGGACACACTGAACCACAAATTCCTACCCACTCCTTAAACCCTTTTCCTTCCCAAAACTCTCCTCTCCTTCCTTTCCTTAAAAAATCCCCCCCACACGGCATCCCCAAAGATGACATAGCTCCTGAGGAAAATAATCCTCCTGTGTGGCGATCATGTAAAAAAAAAATCTCGAGGTCCGTGTGGCCTGGAGTGACGCATGAATCCATCCCTCCCATTGCGGCACAAAGCGATGGGTCGCGAGAGTCCGGCTGGTGAGATCAAAGGACCTCTCCCGATCTGGCCTGCCACGCACCTGTACAAATCTCACCCCGTAAATCGGGCACTTCTGCTAAGTCACCAAACGTAGCGAACCATTTGGGGCGGGCTTTGGCAGAGGTGTTGTGAATTCGACACAAGACCACAACTGCTTCCGATAGTCTGGACAAGTGTGACTAGAGCATCCCCAATCGGAGTATGTTGTGGGGCTGATGGGAGTGAGGAAGGGATGGAGAGAGGGAAGAGAAACGTTTGGAAATGTCGGGCTATTCAGATCTGGTCAGCTAAAATCATATCAGCTACATTTCAAACATTTCGAGCAGTTGAAAGAACCTTGACTATAAATTACTCTTCTTCTTCTCAAATCGATTCCTCGTTGCTGGTGGACTAGGCTCCTCCACTCCTCTCGGTCCTGCGCTGCATGGAGAGTTGCGGATACCGATTTACCAGATGCCAGTGATACTTGGTCACTCCAGTGCACGGGCGTAGCCAGGTTTTAGTTTCGGGAGGGTTCAAGAAAATAAAACTATTGAAAGTGCATGCGATAACATTATATACCACCACCTTGGCAAAATTAAAACTCATGTCGGGGAGGGGCGGGGGGGGGGGGGGGGGGTATTTGCGGAATTTGTAATTCTTGGGCATTAACTATAACAATTTGTGGACATTTTGTGTTGAAAACTTTTATTTTCTATGTATCTACATTGGTTACTTAATTTTTTTTTTAAATTTTTTTCTTCTTTTTTTTCAATAATATTAAAGTAACAAATGTATATAGAAAATAAAACTTTTCAAAACAAAATACATAATAAACGTCAGTTGTACATGTTATAACATTTTAAGCAGTCAAATTATTCAAATAAACACATTTATGCAAGTACGTATTCACCTGACTGTAACACTAATCCTGTTATACGTTTATTAAACACTTTTTAATATTTTCAAAGTATGTATACTCTTACCACTGATTACAAACGGAATTCCAAATAAAAATCACTTTGCAAAATAAAAGTCAACCGCAATCACTGAAAAAACGGAACTTGCAAGTTAAATTATTTTTTTCTTTCAGAGGTCCCCATTTATCTTTTTAGATATATAATATCATTTTGAGATGTCAGTGTTGAAAATAACATTTTCTTAACTCTCCTTATTTTAATATTATTGATGTTGATATAACTTTTCGGGGGTGGGTTTGAACCCCCAAAACCCCCCCCCTGGCTACGCCCGTGCTCCAGTGCATTGGTGACTTTCCTCTGCTTCTATCGTCTTCTACTTTGCCAGTGACTATGAGTTTCTCCAAGTTGGAGTCCTCAGTTTGACGAGCAACGTGTCCAAAATATCTAAAGATACCTTGTAGATAGTTGAAAGACTAGCTCTTCCAGAATGGACACATTTGTGTGTCTGGCTGTCCATGGAATCCTGACCATTTTTCTCCAACTCCACATTTCGAGGGCGTCTATCTGATTTCTTTCGCTTGCTCTAAGGAGAGGTTGTTTCAAAAAATTTGAACAATCCTTCAAATATTTTATTAAATAAATAAATAAATGTTTAATGAAATAATTAAAAACACTTTGTTTTTACCACAATAAACTTTATTTAAAAATCAACATGTTTCAAGAACGATGTTCTCTTCATCAGGACATAAAATGTACTAAATACTAAATGATCAAACATAGAACGGCGTGGGTAGAAATGGAAGTAGTGGGGGAGGAGAAAGGTGGAAAGGGGAGGTGCTTAGAAGATCAACAAGGGGGAGAGGGGGGGGGGGGGTGGAAAGGGGGTGCTTAGAAGAACAAAGGCAAAAAATTACAATGGAAATATGTTTAAGATAGGGTTACTCACAAAATTAATTTGATTGTTAATAATATTTAAATTTCTATTGACATTTTTCCTAATTTCTAATATTTCTAAAAGATCTAAGTGAAAACCACTAACGTTAGTGTGTAAAATTTTAAAACCAGTATTTATATCAAATGAATGGTTAAATTCAATTAAATGGTTAGCAAATTCCGAATAATTATTGCTATTTAGACATCTCAAATGTTCCTTAATCCTCGTTTCAAAATTTCTGCAAGTTTTACCTACGTAAAAATGATTGCAGTCATTACAATTCAATTGGTAAACTCCAGATTTTTTCATTTTTTGGTCTTTGTCCTTGTTATTTAAAATATAATTTTTTAATTTATTATTCGTATAAAAAGCAGGCTGTATTGTATTAGGAATTTTTTTCATGATTAAATTGGAGGTTTGATGATTTACAAACAATATTTTTCTCCATTGTTTTTTAATATTATCAGTAAGCAATGGGTAAATGTAGGACAAATGAAATTTTTTCTTATATTTTTTGTTTAATAAATCATCTATTAATTTGGAGTTATAACCATTATTAGAAGCAATTATTTTAATGGTGTTAAGTTCAGCTTTGAAATTATTTGGGGATAATGGGATATTAATTAATCTATTGATCAAATAATGGAAAGCTAAGAGTTTTTGTGAAAATGGATGGTTAGATGAGTTGTGTATAATTATATCAGCGTATGTTTCTTTTCGAAAAATATTAAATTCAATCTTATTATTAATTATAGTTAGGTTTAAATCTAAGAAATTTATGCTACAATTAATTCCTATTTCTAATGTAAATTTAAATTTAATGTTTTTGTGAATTTTGTTCAAAAAATTAAGGAACATTTGAAGTTGTCTTTTGGTACCGGTCCATATAACTAAAATATCATCTACGTAACGTTTGTAAAAATACACATATTTTAGTAATAAGGCAGAACTATTAAAGATTTTATTTTCTAAATGGTTTAAAAATATATCTGCTACTAACGGACTGGTACTTGACCCCATGGCCAAGCCATCTTTTTGTTTGAAAATTTTATTATCAAATTGAAAGAAATTTTGGTTTAAGACTACATTAAGACATTTAAGTAAATCCTGGGATAAGTCATTAGGTAATTTGGAGGAATTCAGTAAGTTATTTATAATTGTTTTGCTTTCTTCAACTGGGACACTTGGAAACAGGTTAACGACATCAAAAGACACTAATAATGCATTATCCGGGATTTCCAAACATTTCAAGTGATCAACTAATTGCAGGGAATTCTTAATTGTATTCTTAGGTTGAAAAATATTTGATTCAATAATAATACTATTCAATGTTGACGCCAGTTTATAGCTAGGAGCATTGCAATTGGAAATTACAGGTCTGATAGGTTGAGTCTTCTTATGAATCTTTAGTAAACTGTATAATTTGGGAACTTGTGGATTTTTTACAGTTATTCTTTTATTTCTAAATAAATTAACGATTTTATCACTTTTGCAAGATTTTAAAGTGTCCATTATCAATTCTTGACATTTATTAATGGGGTTTATTTTTACTATTTCAAAGTTATCGCCTTGTAGAAAGTCCATAGTTTTTTCAATGTAATCACTTTTGTTGATAATAATCACCGAGTTTCCTTTGTCCGCTTTAGTTATGATGAGGTTTTTTTCTTTTGTAACCTTCGATATATTTATCGCGTGCATTTGTTCTGACGTATACTGTATTTTGTTAAAGTTAGATTTAGAATTGATGTTTTTTATCACTTCACCACATTTGTATTGAAAGGATTTTGCCTCTTTAAATAATGCACAATTAATATCTACTGCCAAATACTCTAGTTGTTTGTTATTATTTTTTATGTGAATATTATGGTTTAAACCTTTTGATAACAAATTTAGTTCTTCTGTTATAAACTTATGTTGAGTTAAGTTGATGACATGGTTATGGAATTTATTTTTGTTTTTTTCACTTATCATAAATTTCTTAGATTTAAACCTAACTATAATTAATAATAAGATTGAATTTAATATTTTTCGAAAAGAAACATACGCTGATATAATTATACACAACTCATCTAACCATCCATTTTCACAAAAACTCTTAGCTTTCCATTATTTGATCAATAGATTAATTAATATCCCATTATCCCCAAATAATTTCAAAGCTGAACTTAACACCATTAAAATAATTGCTTCTAATAATGGTTATAACTCCAAATTAATAGATGATTTATTAAACAAAAAATATAAGAAAAAATTTCATTTGTCCTACATTTACCCATTGCTTACTGATAATATTAAAAAACAATGGAGAAAAATATTGTTTGTAAATCATCAAACCTCCAATTTAATCATGAAAAAAATTCCTAATACAATACAGCCTGCTTTTTATACGAATAATAAATTAAAAAATTATATTTTAAATAACAAGGACAAAGACCAAAAAATGAAAAAATCTGGAGTTTACCAATTGAATTGTAATGACTGCAATCATTTTTACGTAGGTAAAACTTGCAGAAATTTTGAAACGAGGATTAAGGAACATTTGAGATGTCTAAATAGCAATAATTATTCGGAATTTGCTAACCATTTAATTGAATTTAACCATTCATTTGATATAAATACTGGTTTTAAAATTTTACACACTAACGTTAGTGGTTTTCACTTAGATCTTTTAGAAATATTAGAAATTAGGAAAAATGTCAATAGAAATTTAAATATTATTAACAATCAAATTAATTTTGTGAGTAACCCTATCTTAAACATATTTCCATTGTAATTTTTTGCCTTTGTTCTTCTAAGCACCCCCTTTCCACCCCCCCCCCCCTCTCCCCCTTGTTGATCTTCTAAGCACCTCCCCTTTCCACCTTTCTCCTCCCCCACTACTTCCATTTCTACCCACGCCGTTCTATGTTTGATCATTTAGTATTTAGTACATTTTATGTCCTGATGAAGAGAACATCGTTCTTGAAACATGTTGATTTTTAAATAAAGTTTATTGTGGTAAAAACAAAGTGTTTTTAATTATTTCATTAATAAAAATGGTGCCACAAAGTGAATTTGCTAAATTTGAAGAAATAAATGTTTATTCCGGTATGTGGGTATAAGGGTTATAATACATAATATACAAAATATTTTAAGAGAAAAAATAAATAAGAAAAGCAGGTACATAAATATTATTATAAATGCATTAAACAAAGGTGATAAAATATAATAAAACATATAAGAAAATAAGAAGATAGTAATAATTATTGGCGTTTAGAATTCTCTGACCACATTAGGAGCCAGTATTTTTCTCCAGTGCGCATCTATGCTGGATGATGGACTGAGGCGGGCTTCCATGACTAGGATATTACCAGAGCTGCATATCCTTTCCTTCATTCCTGCCACCCTGGATCTAATAAGGGCTGCATAGCCGGGAACTCGCCCCTCCGTGAATAACATAACATAACCTAATAATAATAATATAACCTAACATCTGGGAAGCGCTGCAATATCTGGGGAGACCAAACATTATGCGGAAGGCGTTGCTGTGCTGAACCCGGAGTCTTTCTGTACTACTCTTCTTGTAGTTTGCCCAGAGTTCGCACGTATACAGCGTTGCGCAGAAGGAAATGAAGAGCGTCCTTTTTACAGAGGTACTGCAAAGGCGGAATCTTCTGCTGAGCATGTTTGCTTTTACGCTGAGAGCTCTTCTTTGCCTATTGATGTCATCATCATCCATCAGTACATCCATTATTAAGTTTAAATTCTATTTATGTTCTGTTTATATCATTATAGGCCAGATGCTTCATAAAACTGAAATAATCACATCAAAATATTTTATGAAATATTCAAATTTTTTTAAACAACCCATCGAAGTGTCCATGTTTTCACACCGTTCAGAAATATGGGGTAAATCAATACCTGGAATAGTGCTCTATCCAAAGATATTGAAATACAAGAGATATGCTATGATGGCCGCCCGACTGTCGGCGGACTACTGTCTAATGGGTGTAGTTTGAATACGGAAAGAATTCGTTCAATTATTTGATTTTTTTAAGGTGTGCAGTAGTATTGGTTAACAATATCGGCGACGTCAGGAAGCACAGTCCCACCCAGTAAAAATTGCCGAGAGTACATCTCTACATATTACAAATTTAAGTCCTCTGCCGCGTCTGTCTGTTTGTTCGCGATTAACTCAAAAACTACTGGACGGATTTTCATGCAGTTTTCACCAATAGATAGAGTGATTCATGAGGCATATAATTTGTCAAGGTTTTGTGCAAATTGGTTGAAATATATAACACTAGCTGGTACCCGGCATGTGTTGCAATGCCATAAATTGATTCTTCCTGCATGTCCTTTTCCGTGCATCCCCGTTCCCTTTCACCTTCCCCGCCTTCCCCCTCCTCCCTGCTGCTAAATTATATGAAATACACACATTTTCATTTATACAAATTTCATAACGCCAGAGCTTACCATTATTTATTTATTTATAAGAAACAAACAGCTTTTACATAATATACAGTGATAATAGATAAACAAGTGAGCTGAAGTCAAGTCACAGAAGTTTCTTATGCTAAAGTACATTGGAAATGAAGTTTTAATATCTTATGATTAATTTAGGTTATAGGAAGGGGAGAGAGAGGAATATAGGAAAAGGATAGGATATACAGCCTATGTTACACGCTGATAATCTAGCTTTCTATTAGTGAAAGAATTTTTAAAATTGGTTTAGTGGTTTAGGCATGAAAGCGTAACAATTAAACGCATGCGCTTTCGCATTTATTATTATTATGTATGGATATATAGAAACATATGTCTGTATGTGGTGGACGGGCATTTGTATGCAAATTAACAAATGGCGGTGGTTATAAAGGTTGGGTAACCATCCAATAGATGGTGTCATATTCAAGATGAATTGCTGTATCAATAGATATTTAATAACGTTTCAATAAGTTTGAACATATTTATTGATTATTGGCAATTAGAGCTAGGCCAAAGTCAAATAGATTAATTCTCCACTGGTTCATTGACTCGCCTGTAATGTGTTACATATTTAGATTGCCTATTAGTTGGAAGTTTATTGCTTGACTCACCACACGTATTCCCGTGTGAAGGGAGCTGTGAGGGTCACCCGTGGTTAGGTCGTTCTAACCACAAGGTCAATTGCAATATCAGTCTGTTCTGCACGTACGGTGGTTCAGAGAGGGGACCCAAAATCTATTGAACCTTTAAAAAATCGGGTGTATATTTTCAGAGGGTAAAATATTTCGCTTTGCAATAAAATCCAAATAAATGGTATATTTGTGAACATATCCGACAACTAAAAATTATTTTTGAAAGGTGATGAATACCCTTTCAAATTATATTATTAGGAATAACCAATGACGTTATATACTGTAGACGCGTGGTAGAAATCTCAAAGTGGGAAGCCAAAGTAAGGCACTCGATTTCTAGTACTTTAGTATTAAACTGTCACTCGTCGAGTAAGGTCGTGTCTTACCAGTAGGAAAATTTCATTTAAAAAGTGCCAAAATGCCCTCCTGTGTGATGAGAAAATGTTTCCATTACATGGCAAACCGTAGTAAAAGTGAAAAAATAACATTTCATTTTACACACAAATTACTTATTAGGTATTATTATAAGCAATACAATTAATTTTCATGTTTCCCATCCAACAATTTTACACGTCATGAGAGAAAAAACACGCATTCTTTGATTGTCTTATGGTACGCCCACGCTGAGGCCAACTTCCAACTTCAAACTTTCGGATGATTGTGTAGAAGGGTAGTTTTTGCATTGAAAGTTCGAGTTGGAAGTTTGGCTTTGGTGTGGAATAGCATATCTTTTTAATACATGAATAACTTTTGAATTAAGAAATTTCTGAAAACCACTGTAAACAAAAGAGTGTTGCTTACTTGCCACATTATTTTGCGAGTATGTGAGACCATGGCGAGTCTATTTATATAAAGTCATTGGGAATAACCATGTAATTTTTTTTCATATAAAATTTTTGAATGCAAACTTTAACCCTCTGTCAGGCGCGTGCTATGGGTGACCCTCACCCCCACTATATTAATTCTAATACAAAGTTCTATAGGAAGGGATTATACCAAATTTAACACAAAAGAACCAGTGTATTGAACATTACTAAGCATATAAACAAAAACAAACAATTTTTCTAAATCTTCAACCAAAGCTGAATCTTCAGAAGCATCATCGTCGAGGAGATGCTTTAGCATATCATCAATCATTCGGTTTATGGAGAGCATATATTTTAGCCATTTCAAAATATATATATATGCACATAAAATATTTTCATATAAATCTGCATACAAAATGCCTGAAAAGAGGGCGGAATCCAATCTATGAGGCCAGGGAGGTTGTACGTGAGTTGTGTAAAGGCCGACACCTGACTTGAGGCGGGCGCCGTGTGAGGTCCCTAAAGTTAGGCAAGTAAAAGGAGGGAAGGGGCGGTGGGCCGCCTTTGAAAAGTGGAGAGGGAAACAATGTCTTTTGTTGGCCTCTGAGGCCGGCTGTACCCGACGGAGGGTTAACAAGTTTTAAAAATGGTTCACCTTACGTTTTTTTTAACGAAAATTACTGATGACGAAAAAAAAAAAATTATTAGATAAATAAATTATTAACGTTAATGTCACCTCACTTTTTTGTCATTTCTAGATTTTCCCATCTGATTGTCCGATCAGACAAAAATCCATTCGAAACCCGATTGGTTATAATACCGGGGCCACACCCATGGTCAGACCGGATTGGACGACCGGCGCGGCGGTAATGAAAATAGGCCACGCCTTTCCGCGCCGGTCGTCCAATCGAACTTTGTCGGATCAGACAATCGGATGGAAAAATCTGATGTGTGCGCTGTCACATAGTGATGTCAGTACTTGATTCATGTGTTCGCTCCGCGAACTTTGGTTAATTTGTTGTTAAATTGGTGATGTTTATACTTAACATTATTTCGAAATAGGTACCTAAGTTTTATTTTATTTTATTTTATTTATTTGGAAGACCAACAGTTCACATTAATAACAGAGCATATAGTCACAATAATTGAACCATTTACAGGTTTCCACATAGGTATTGTATACAAGTGTAGTGATTCCCGAGATATTTCCTAATGAAAAATTACATTTTAAGAGCCGAGTTATTTAGGTAGGAATAGGGAGGGGGAAGGATGGGGGGGGATCGGTTAAGTTGAGGTATGGTAATAAAAATATGCTTGACAAAAAAATAAAAGAGAAAAAAAAAAGGAAGTTCATAGAGTGGTGGTTGTATTAGAGTGTATCTATAGTTATTGTTATTGTAGAGTATCGAGAGAGCGTCTGTGGGATTTTAAGGAGTGTGGTGCAGAGTTAAAAATGTCACATTGTGTATAGTGTGTGTTGAAAGTGTTGGATGCACCATAGATGGAAGAGATCTGCTTAGAATTAGTGTTGCACCGAGGGAGGCTAAGAATCGTGTCCGATCTGGTTCATCTATTATCTGTATTCGTTCTAGGAGTTCTGGGCAATCTACAATGGATCTGGCTATTTTTTGAAGAAAAAGTACATCGGCCGAGCTTCTTCGAACTTCTAATGATAGTATATTGAAGTACGCGGCTAAATCTTGGTGATTTAGGTGTGTGCGGTAGCTACGGAAATCTAAGTATCGTAGAAAACGAACACATTCTTGATTTTCCATATATGATTTTTATTTCGCTATTGAATTGATTTAGTTCATGATAGGTCCTGAGAAAATAATTTCCCTGAGGGCCTATGTCATCTTTGGGGATGCTGTGTGGAAGGTTTTTTTAGGAAAAGAAAGGAGAGGAGAGTTCTGGAAAGGAAAAGGGGTGGGTAGGAATCTGGGGTTCAGTGTGTCCTGGTCATCCACCTTCACGACCTAGACAAACTCAAACTTCATCTCATGAACCCGGGCACCCCTGCTAAATCACCAAACGTAACAAACCACTTGGGGTGACCTATGGCAGAGGTGTTAGTTATCCAATAAAGGTTCCCGCCTCCAAAATTATTTTGTTCTTAAGATGAAAGAGTACTTTTTGTTTAGTGTACCTAAACAAATTAGGTTTAAAAAAAGTAATTTTGTTTTCTACCTTTTATTTTATGTTATTTGTTAATAATGTTCAAATAGGTAATAGGGGACGTTCAAGTATTACGTAACGCAATTTTTGATGATTTTTGACCCCCCCTCACCCCCCTGTAATGCGCCCTAACGTTTTTCTGTACCCTCCCCCCCTAAACGTTACGTAACGCTCAAGTGATAATTTTTACCTGAAAGTCACAATTTAGTTGCGCAAAGTACTGGAAAGTCGCTTAAATACCTTTTTTCTTGTTTTAATCGCGTTTGCGGTAATAAATAAAACAAAGAGATTTCGAGAACGAAAAGGGTTGCCAACTAGGAAGATTTAAATTCTCTAGTTTTTTTTTTATCTAAATAAAGAAAAACATGTTACATAACGCGTTGTTCGAACCCCCCCTCCCCCCTCTTAACGCACAGTAACATTTCACAAGACCCCCTTCCCCCCCCAAGTGCATTACGTAATACTTGAGCGGCCCCATACCTACTATTTATTTTTTTAAATATTATTTACGAAGCGATTTACGATTACAATTACGATTTCAAAAGGCATAAATAATTTATTTGAAATAAGGAGTGATAATTATGTTATGTTTATTTTTAGTTCAAATATCAGAGACTGGATGATTAATATACGACTTAAAAATAAAGACTGATTGATTATGATTAAATAAATTTTTTTCACGAAAACATGACGTTATATGGAAGTTTCGGTTTCGGTTTCGGCCGTAAAAACTAGTTTCGGTCGGACACTAGTTTCATGTAAAAAATAATTCTTAAAAAATTCACAAAGTTTCATAATTGTGATTGAAAACTTTGGTTTCATAAAGGAGTACATTTTAATTTTTTTGTTGTTAATTTTTAGATTTGAATATATAGCTTGTTGTTTTCTGTTTCCAATAACATTTAGATCATATTTCTCACTATGGTGATAGGAAAGGAGACAACGATTTCTATGAGACCTAAGTGAGCTGGGATAAATATAGTTTCCTGTGATTAAACGGGTTAATACTCTGCATTGATACTGTGACATTAATTCTATGGCAATCTGTGACTGTGATTGACAATCAGTTGTTAGCAGACAGATTGCCTTTTCTAATATACAGACGCAATGTAGGCATGGTGGTATTTCAATGGAGCCTGGCCCTAGTGCAGTGGTGCATGTACAAACATCCGTTCACAGTTGACGTTCTTAACCCCTTCAGTAATCATTTAAAAATGAAAAAAAAAAACACTTTTTACTTTTGCACCACACAGGAGGCCCTGAGGAAAATAATTTCTCTCAGGGCCAATGTCATCTTTGGGCATGCTGTGTGGAGGGTCTTTTTAGGAAAGGAAAGACAGAAAGTTCTGGGAAGGAAAAGAGTATGAGGGGTGGGTAGGAATCTGGGGGTCAGTGTGTCCAGGAGTCAAAAACGTATGAATCCATCCCTCCCTCCGCAGTGCAAGGTGATGTTCTGAGAAGTCAAAGCCACTCCCTCAACCACTCTCATCCGATCCGGCCTTCCATATGCACCCGCCGCCAAGACCAGGACAAACATCACCATGAACCCAGGCACCCCTGTCAAGTCACCAAACACAGCGAACCACTTGGAGTGACATATTGCAGGGGTGCTGGTTAACCAATAAAAGGGAGCGGCGGTACCCATCTCGTACCCGCCTCTCAATTTATTACATTAGTCCTAAAATTTGGGAGACGTGTATGGGTACTGCCGCCCCGTGAATGATTTATTGGATAACCAACACCCCTGTCATAGGTCACCCCAAGTGAATTGCTATGTTTGGTGACTAGCAGGGGTGCCTGAGTTCATGGGGTGAGGTTTGTCTAGTCCTTAACCCGTCTGCTTGGTTCAATATATATGCTCACAATCCAGAAGCCTGGGTTTCGTGCATAAATTCCGAAACCGTCACTTTGGATCGAAATTGTAAAATATCTATGCAAGATAGTTTTCATATTTCAAAGACAATAAGAAGCATTATTTCGTTCTCTTTCTGGTTAAAAAAAAACATATGTTTGCATGGGAGGAAGAGAGATATATAGCATGTAAGGTCGCTCGGGACGTTTTTGGTCTTATGAAAGTATAACACGATTACATGTTTTGGGATGTATTTATTCCTAAACAAGCAGACGGGTTAACAGCAAATGTGTTTGCCCACCTATTGTGTGGCGGGTCGGATTGGGAGAGACTGGTTGAGGGAGATCATGCAAAAAAATGTTTCTTCATGATTACGAAAATTAAATAAGATGGCATTATACAATTTCAGGAAGTGTAAGAGAGACAGAATGTGTGCTAAATGGTCTAGAACCTAAAGGTACTAAGTCGTATTTGTGTGGACGGCACTTTTGGTGTTATATTCTTTATTTTACTGTTCTACTTTACTAATTTCAGTGAAGTTTTCTTCCGTACTATTATTTTATCATCAACCGTGACAGTGTTGAGTTTCCAATATTAAATTCCTTTTATGAACCTCCATCATTACCAGTGGAAAATATTGCTTGTGCAGTGATAGAGTATTTGTAACCCAATAATGTTAGTCTTCTTTATTTAATTTTTTTTAATAAAATTTTTTGTGAGGCAGAAAAAAGTGGAAATTGAAGGATCTGAAGTAGGGGAAAGTTGGGAAGTACCTGGCTATTCAGATCTGGTCACCAAACATGGCTAAAGCCATTTCAAACAGGGGTGCCCGTGTTCAAGGTCTAGGTCTTGGCGGCGGATGCTTTTCCCCACCTACTGCGTGACGGACCGGATCAGGAGAGGCTGGTTGAGGGAGACCTTTTGATATCTCCAGTCATACTCTCTCGACCCATCGCCTTGCACCACAGTGGAAGGGCGGATTCATACCTCCGTCACTCACCCCTCATATCCTTTTCCTTCCCAGAATTTCCTCTCCTTCCTTTCCATAAAAAGACTCTCCACGCAACATTCACAAAGATACCCCCTGAGGGATTTTTTTTCCTGATGGCGTCCTGTGTAGACCTTTGTGTAAACCAGTATAAAAAAGCAACTTTTAGATTCTTAATGGTGGTCTTTCACCGGGGCGATACAGCAAGTGGCCCATTGAGAACATGTATGATAAAATCAATAATTGGTTGAGGAATTTGCCATTGAAGTAGCTAAGTATGGTTAGAATTAATATTCCAGTTAATTTCTTACTGTATTATTTTCCAAAGGCCATCTGCCATTGATACGTAAATCACATTGCTTGACATATTGTTTGAACAATGTAAATTGTGTCATAATTTATTCCCTTTGATAAATTTCTGAGGATGTCGTATCAGTATTAGGAGTGTGATCAGCGACCTGCAATTGAAAAATATATAAACTAACTAACTAATCATCACGGCGTTTCTCCGCAGGGGTAGGCAGAGAGGACGGACTGCCAAACAACTCGGTTTTGGCACACACTCTTTGCCTCACTCACATTCATACATCCTCTTCTATTATTCTGACTTTTGACATGGCCCATCTCAAGTATCTGATTCACTTGATTGTGCCATGTCTTTCTCAGGTATCCCCGACTTCTTCTACCATTCACATTTGTGTCATATATTTTTTTTTTCACTACTTTCTTCGTTCATTCGCTCTACATGCCCAAACCATCTGAGGGTCCCTTTCTTAATCTTACTCATTATGCTTATGTCAGCCATTACATTCTTTACGGATATCCACATTTCGCACACGATCATACATGGTTTTACCACACATACACCTCAGGGATCTCATTTCAACAGCACTCAGTTTACTTTCATCCTTCCTCTGCCAGTTCCATGCCTCACTGCTACACATCAAGGTAGGTACCAGGACTCCATTGTGGACTGCTAGCTTCGCTTCTTTTGACAGTTTTTTATTAGCGCCACCGGCATTCAGTCCTCCATTAATGGAGTTACCGGCATTTACCCTTCTTTCAATATCTCTATCAGCCTTCCCATCTCTCGTAAACATACTACCCAGATACACAAACTCATCCTTATATGTATTTTTTATTTTAACCCGCCACTGGTGATGTGAATTTGACTTCCATCCTTGGTGTCCCCGGTCTAAGGTACCGGGGTTTTTGACTAACAGTTTTTAATAATTTCATGCTACTTTTCATTGGAAAGATTATAAAATGAAATCCTTTTCTGTCAATAAAACTTAGGTATTCCTTAACCCCTCCAAATTTTCGCGAATATTCACTCGTGATGTCTTAAACAAAATGACATTTTACGAAAACTTTGTGTTATTACCGCTTCACAAAGCTCTATAAATGAAACATTTCTGAATGTAGCCGAATAGTAAAAACTGTTTTAGAAAGGTTACAAAATAAGCTTTCAAATTATTATATTACAAATAAATATTAACATTTGTAAATATATTAAAATTTAGAATGAAAACATTTAAAAAAATGTAAAAATGACTCACAGAATGTTTTTATGTGAAAACGGTACTAAAATCACAAATTATGTAAACAACATTACTTATTCTATTGTATAAATGTATAATAAACACTTTTGTGACCTCACTTTTTTATCATTTCATATAAAAATATTTAATAAAAATTAACAAAGTCGAGCGCGATCGAGCTGCCCGTAGGAAATTTGGCGGGTAAAATTATGTGTCAGATTGCGCGAATGACAGAATATTCTTGTTATGTATTTCTATGGACATCTTGAATAGAGATGTACAGCTTGTTCCACTATCGACCTTTTACTTTTTGTTTTAGGGATGTCACTAAAAGAATAACGGAGTTAGAACGATTTCTATGGAGACACGCGTTAACGTGTAAACACGCTTATTGTACTTGACTGCTGTCGTATTTCTAACGCATATATCTGCTTACGTTGCTGACCGGTTAAATCAATTCTCTTTTATTAACATAACACAATATCTTTAGACGCATTAAAATTATGAGAAATTTTAGCAATATTTATTTAAACCCAACAATCTTAAATATTTAATGACAAAATCAGTCTTCGTCAGTCTTATGACGTTTGGAACATAAAAAAAAACGTATATGATAATACTAATGTTTTATTTTTATTTTATCTTATAATATTACACAATAACCATTTGACTCACTTAGTTGGTGATGCCGGTCTCACGCACCGGGTTGGCACCAAACTATAACGTGCTCCCGTGTCGCTGTCGCGGGGTAGACTGGCGGTAGGGAGCGTGGAATAAGGCAGCTACTCGAAATCACAGTGTGATTCGATGAACGGTAAAAAAAATATTACACTTTTTCTAATTGTACTTGACTGCTGTCTCACAGATATATACAGTCCCTGGCCAAATTATTAGACGCGCCGCAAGATTTCATGTAAATATTAATTACCGGGTGATATTGTACCGTTTTATTATTTTAGATTGATTTGTTTTTTTTTTATTTTTATATTATCCAATCAATTACCGATTTATTTGACATAAATAAAACAGCATTAATTTAGAAAAGCATAAGTTTATTAAGTTTTAAAGAAAAGTGAAATTAATGAAGATTGCCTTTTCTACCCATAATGAAAATTATTAGACGCACGCAAGATTTCATGTAAATATTAATTACCAGGTGATATTGTACCGTTTTATTATTTTATATTGATTTTTTTTATTTTATTTTTTATTTTTATATTATCCAATCAATTACCGATTTATTTGACATAAATAAAACAGCATTAATTTAGAAAAGCATAAGTTTATTAAGTTTTAAAGAAAAGTGAAATTGATGAAGATCGCCTTTTCTACCCATAATGAAAATAGTCCAATTACTTTTTAAAAACACTGCATACAAAATAAACTAATAACTGAGTAGTATAAAACTGTTAAACAAACAACCACAGTCAATAGAGCCACAGAAACATGTCCGTACCTGACTCGATTCCGATCGCGACTGATACAGGTTTGTACTTGTTTACGTTCATGTATCACTTTGTCAACACAGTGTTGCCATATGTTAAAAATAAATACAAATATTTAGTCTACAACAATTCTGTTAAATAAAAATCAATAATATTGTAGTTTAAATATACCATTATTGCATAAAAACTCTTAAGAAACATAAAATTACAAAAAAAAATACAGTGGGTCTAATAATTTGGCCAGGGACTGTAAGTCACCAATGACGGGTTAATAGATAAATGTATCATCAGACAGCAACATGACATCTATGTACTTTTTGTACTCCAAATATTATGGTTACAATATTATTATGAATTACCAAATTAATTTATCTTTTAGTCCTATTCTAGACATATTTCCAATAAACCGCTCCGTTCTTCCCGGAAATCCCGCAATCACCCTTTCCCCTTTACTCACCTCCCACTCAAACACCTAAAATTTGTGTATATAATATGTCTGTCATTATTCTATATCGTAGGTTAGTTCTTATATTCTCCTGACGAAGGAAGGGTTCTTCCGAAAACCGGAAGTGCGAATATAAAAATAAACGAGTGTGCTTTAGACCACACGACTTAAGTAAAACTACAAGGCAAACCTCGCCCCATGAACCCAGGTATCCCTGTTATGTTACCAAACATAGCGAACAGGGTGACCTATGACCTAGGGGTGACATATGACATTGGGGTGAAATATGACCATGGGGTGACCTACGACCTTGGGGTGACCTACGACCTTGGGGTGACCTACGACCTTGGGGTGACCTACGACCTTGGGGTGACCTACGACCTTGGGGTGACCTACGACCTTGGGGTGACCTACGACCTTGGGGTGACCTACGACATTGGGGTGACCTATGACCTTGGGGTGACCATCCTTATCCTTATCCTTATCACTCAAAACAAATTTATGTGTTTTTATTTTAAATTTTTATTCTGCTTGAGGCACTTTTATAAAAATACTTTAGTTCATTTTGTTATTATTTGAATGACAACACTGTATTTTTAAAGTGCTCGGTATTCCAGTCCCGTCACCACTGGGTGTGGGTATGCTCATGCAGATGTTGTGTGATCCGATTGCACTGCACGAAATTTAACCTAGATTAATTCTCCATAAAGTTGTCTCTTGCCACTGAACACAAAATCCATAGAAGTGCGATCAATGCATTTGAAAGAAAATGGATTTGATGCCAATTTACATTAAACTTTTCAACTTTTTTTTTTTACATGAATACCGCACAAGAGTCCCAACTGCTCCCATCTGGAGCCAGTGGGACTATGTCATCCCCAATTGGGGTATGTTGTGAGGCTGAAGGTAGTGGGGAGGGGAAGGAGATAGGGAAGGGGAAGGTGGGGAAGTACCTGGCTATTCAGATCTGGTCACCAAACACGGCTAAAGCCATTTCAAGCAACGTTTCAAATCTGAATGGTGGTCCTACACCAGGGCGATACTGAGAGTATCTTCCACTCTGGAACGTGCCGCAAATATACTATATATTATTTTAAATTAATAAATTGTGAAATAACACAAATTAATCAAATCAAATTTACTTGCCACGCCGGGATTTGATCCTGCGGCCTTCGGAGTGCGAGTCAAGGGCCTTACCGCTGGACTACGCCGGCCTCTTAAACTCTCTGACAAATGACATGATTATTTATGCTGTCCAAGAAAGAATATAAATATGAAAATGTTTATTTATGTAATCAATTTCATCAGAAGTAAGGAAAAATTGAGCTTACTTCGGACACACGGACATGCCCATAACACATTTCTATCGGTTCATCTCTTCAGTGTCTCTCGCTGACTCGTGTGGGTAGATTTTAGTTTATGCAATTTCATTGTCACTTTCTTGCAAAGTGTTTTAAAGGTATGGACAGTATTATTCGCCTGAATTTAGGTCAAACTGATGTCATTTGACATGGATAAAGTAATACAGTGGGCCATAAACAGCTCTTGGCGAAAAGAGAGCCAACGATTTAAAGATATGGATAGGAATTTCAAGGGTTCGTTCATTCATTCATTGTTGCATGCACTTGGACTGTATATATTAAAATGAAATTAGACAAAATGATGTTTGCTGGAGTTGCTGGTGATAATATGCGTAGGGAAAAAAATGAGTGTGCTTTAGACCACATGACTGAAGTAAAACTACAAGACAAACCTCGTCCAATGAACCCAGGTATCCCTGCTAAGTTACCAAACGTAGCGAACGGGGTGACCTATGACCTAGGGGTGACATATGACATTGGGGTGAAAAATGACCATGGGGTGACCTACGACCTTGGGGTGACCTACGACCTTTAGGTGACCTACGACCTTGGGGTGACCTACGTCCTTTGGGTGACCTACGACCTTGGGGTGACCTACGACTTTGGGGTGACCTACGACCTTAGGGTGACCTACGTCCTTGGGGTGACCTACGACCTTGGGGTGACCGACGTCCTTGGGTTGACCTACGACCTTGGGGTGACCATCCTTATCCTTATCAATCAATCACCGTTCGCATCGATTACCGTTCGCATGACATTATTCGTAACAATATACACTTTTCGTAACATATTCACCAGCTACCCCCAAGTTTTACTTCAACAAGATACTCAAGGAAAAGGGATCAATCACTTAAAGGAGCACACGACTCAACCACAATGTAGTTACATGGTTCCACCGCGATACCTCGAGGTAATTATCGCCACAACAAAATGAATGAGTAAAAAACACTTTAGTTTTAAAGTAAACTTTTTTACGCACGCTCGACTTCGGGGGTAAGCTGGTGAATGCATTACGAAAAGTGGTGATTGTTACGAAAAATGTCATGCGAACGGTAATCGATGCGAACGGTGATCGATTGCTAGGCGAACGGTCGGGCCTTTACGCACGCTTGACTTTTGGGAGTGATAAGAATAAGGAAAAGGAAAAAGATAAGGATAAGGATGGTCACCCCAAACTTGTAGGTCACCCCAAAGTCGTAGGTCACCCTAAGGTCGCAGGTCTCCCCAAGGTCGTAGGTCACCCCAAGGTCGTAGGTCACCACAAGGTCGTAGGTCACCCCAAGGTCGTAGGTCACTCCAAGGTCGTAGGTCACCCCAACGTCGTAGGTCACCCCAAGGGCGTAGGTCACCCAAAGGTCGTAGGTCACCCCAAGGTCGTAGGTCACCCCGAGGTCGCAGGTCACCCCAAGGTCGTAGGTCACCCCAAGGTCGTAGGTCACCCCAATGTCATATGTCACCCCAATGTCATATGTCACCCCGTTCGCTACGTTTGGTAACTTGGCAGAGATACCTGGGTTCATTGGGCGAGGTTTGTCTTGTAGTTTTACTTCAGTTGTGTGGTCTAAAGCACACTCGTTTTTATTTCCCAAGATGATGAAATTCCTTCTTTTTAGTTAAAAGCGAGGTTGTGTACATGAAAAACATGCATCAATAACTTGCTTCAAGGTAGTTCTAAAAGTTCTGTTTTAAAAAAAATGCACTTGAATTTTCTCTGTTTCACGTTTCTTGCCATTCATTGTTCCAAATTTCAAATACTTTTCCAGCAAGGTCATGGTTAGGTAGAGTAGGAATGGGATAAATGACATCCCGGTAGAAACTAATAACTTTGTGATTTTTGGAGATATCGAAAAACTATTTTTACTGTCGTTATTCACTCATAAAATGCATTTTCAAAAATAAAAAATAAGAGTCAACCTCATTAAGATGAATTACTAAGTAAAAAAAGAAAAATTTTGAGGCTATGTTTATTATGTAGGTCAGGGAATATTCCCGTTCCACATCGTGATTGAGTTCTTAGAACATAAAAAGTATTTTTCTCATCATGGTTGCACGATTAAGGAGTTTTTGAAATTTTACAATCTCCATAACATAGTCAATAGGACAAGGGGAAGAAGATAAGATATTTGCACCTCATTAGGGTGACCCGTCAGTTAATCCTCTACAGTTGGCTCTCTGAAATTATTATCATTATAAAATTTTATTTTTTGTTCATTATTTGCGACTAAAATTGACTTCAAAAATACCTCTAAGTTGGTATGGAAATCAAACAATTTTTTTTAAATTGTCGATTTTTTTAATTATACTGGCATGGGCGTAGGCACGGTGGGGATTTTGCCCCACCCCAGAAGAAATTGAGAATATAGCGACCAAATTTAACAAGCACTTTATATCGAGCATAGATCTTATAAGCGAAAGTATTCCAGAATGTCCTGTTAACAACCTAGACATAGACAGGCCTGTATGCACCGATGAAGAGTTTAAGTTTAAAAATATAGATTTACCATACTTAAAAAGAGTCTTAAGTAACATGAAGTCGAAAGAATCTCCAGACGGTATAACAATAAATATAATCAAAGACTCCATTAATGTTATTGGCGAATCGATGGTCCAAATTATCAATGAATCTCTGAATAGTGGAGTATTTCCCAAAACTTGGAAGACATCTGTAATAACTCCTATTCCGAAAATCGATAACCCAAAAAAATTTGATGAATTCCGACCGATAAATTGCTTACCCAAATATGAACAAATACTTGAATACATTGTAAAGGAGCAATTAACTGATTATATTGAGACAAAGCAGATATTAGTTCGACAACAATCGGGTTTTAGAAATAAATTTTCCTGTGAAACCGCTATTAACTATGTAATACAAGATTGGAAAAATTATAGAGATAAAAACAGTAAAATTATTGCAGTATTTTTAGACTTAAAAAGGGCATTTGAAACAATCGATAGAGACAGATTAATAAAAAAATTAAGAAATATTGGAATTAACGGTAAAGAAATTAATTGGTTTGTTGATTATCTATCAGAAAGAACGCAAGTAACAAAATATGGTGGAATAACATCGGATCCACGTCATACTAGCAAAGGCGTTCCACAGGGATCTGTCCTAGGTCCATTGTTATTCATTATATATATAAATGATATTGTTAAAGTTTTAAAGCATTGTGCCATTAAATTATTTGCTGATGATACATTGTTATATATAGCCAGAAAAAATTTACAGGATGCCATTGAAGAGATACAAAATGACTTAAATAATGTAACGCTTTGGTTAAACATAAACAAACTAAAACTGAATGTTATGAAAACTAAATTTTTGATTATTGATAGTCAAGGTGGAACTGAACATGCAATACTAACCATTGATAACATAAATATAGAAAGGGTTAACAATATTAAATATCTGGGTGTAATATTAGACGATAAATTAAAATTCGACAAACACTTCGATTACATATCTAAGAAAATTGCTAAAAAAGTTGGCTTCTTAAAAAGGATTAGGAATAACTTGGATCTCAAGACAACGCACCTTGTATATAATTCTATTGTAACTCCTCATTTAAATTATTGTTCTAGTGTTCTATTCTTATGTAACGAGACCCAAAATAATAAACTACAGGTTATACAAAATAGGGGAATGAGGATGATTCTGAAATGTAATATCTTTACTAGAGTTAAAACTATGTTACAAAACTTAAATATGATGACAACTAAACAACATATAATATATAATACGTTAACAATGATGTACAAGCTTAAAAATAACATGCTCCCTAAATATCTGCAAACTAATATTATGTACCATGAAAATATTCACAATTATCCTACGAGGAGTTGCCGAGACTTCAGGCTTCCCAAAACTAAACTGACGTGTACACAGAACAGCGTGTTTTATAAAGGTCAAAAACTTTATAATAACCTACCAAATTCCATAAAGGAAGCCTCAAGTCTTGGCACTTTTCGTAAAACATGTGCTACATACATTAAGAAAAATTTATGAATTGTATTTATTTGTATTAACTGTATGTCTTAAACCCTATTGTTTGTATTTCTAACTGGAGTAACTGTATTTCTTTTTAAAACTGTATTCTTTCCGTTATAATTTTATGACTATATTTATTTTATTATGTATTTTATATGTTTTTTTTAATACTAGATGTATGAAAAAATTTGCTTACATCTAAATAAAGTTACAAAAACAAAAAAACAAACAAAACCACCCTGGTTGACCGATGCATGACCTCTGGGATTGTCGACCGAGTCGCGTTTTCAAATTTACAGCACTTCATAGGATGGTTTTTCCTTCTTCCGTTTATATTATTTGTATTCATAGAGCCTGAAGCTTGAACATGTTGTTGAACTTTTTTCGGTACCCACTCTAGATTATTATGTTTTGCCCCATCCTAAATCAAAACGTGACTACGCCCATGTACGCTGGTATATACAATATATAGACAAGTAGTTTTATTCTTGATGCAATTTAATTAAAATATGTTTTATGCTTTTGTTATTTGGCGGGAAATCCTCTCTGCACACCCCTTTGAGGACACTTAGTTATATTATGCGTAAATAGGTATATTTCTCTAAACCGACTGCATATATATTTAAAAAAATTTATTTATTAACCAAGAATAATATTACTATACCTACATATACATATAAGTATATATATTTTTTTTTATATACCACCTCGCTAGGCTGAGCCTGTTCCGAGGTGGCAGGAATTTAATCTAATTTTGATATCTTAATCTTGGAAGATACAATTAATGGGCTCTCCACACGACACTGCATGTAGTGACTGCGGCAGTGACTGCAGAGAGCTTGGAGTTGAGCAAACTAGCGCCGTCTCGTTTGTTAAAGGGCCGCTAGAACGAGACAGCGCTAGTTCGCTCAACTCCACCCTCTTTGCAGTCACTGCCGCAGTCACTACATGCAGTGTCGTGTGTAGGCCGCTTTAAAAAAAAATTAAATGGATAAATGGAATAAAAGAAAAATATAAAGAAATGAAAAAGAAAAGAGATGAGAAAAAGGTGAAAGAAAGAAATGAAAATAATTGAGAGGAAAAGAGAGAAAAAATACATGCCTTGAGTTTTTTTTTTACATGAGCTCCACACAGGAGACCCTTAGGAAAACAATTTCCCTCAGGGCCTGTGTCATCTTTGGGGATGCTGCGTAGAGGGTTTTTTTTAAGAAAAAGAAGGAGAGGAGAGTTCTGGGAAGGAAACGGGTTTAAGGGGTGGGTACTGGGGTTCAGTGTGTCCTGGTCATCCACCTCCAAGACAAACCTCACCCCATGAACCCGGGCACCCCTGCTAAATCACCAAACGTAGCGAACTACTTGGGGTGACCTACGGCAGAGGTGTTGGTTATCTAATAAAGGTTCCCGGGGTGGCGGTACCCATTTCCGCCTCCCAAATTGTATGCCGGAGGGCTAACTGCCGGGAGGTCATTTGTCATGGAATCCTCGTTACAGAGTGGAAAAAGCTCTGGTACAAACCCACCATTCAGAATCAAAATGCTGCTTGAAATGTCTTTATTTTTGCCATTTAATAACTAGATCTGAATTGCCAGGCGCTTTCCAATCTTTCCCTTCACCTTCGCCACTTCTTTCATTCTCACAACATACACCAAATGAGGCCATAGTTACATAGGCTATGGGCAGCACAATCATTATTACATAGTATAAAATGAAGTCGCTCAAAATGTATGTGCGCGTTAATCTTTTAAACTACGCAACGGATTTTCATATGGTTTTCACCAATAGATAGAGTGAATTTCACCAATAGGAATGTTTATACGTATAATACATGTAAATTATATTAGAGAAAAGTCGAGAAATTCAAAGAAAACATATTTTTGTGCGATTTAAAACGGCTGGCGGGCCGTACTATAGTCACTTCAAAATTCGTTCTACGGAAGAAATTGGAAAATGGATATCCTAGAGTAAGTAGGTATTTGATTTTCCCTTTTCAAATATCCAGTGTTGCATTGCAAGCATTGTATAATTAGTGGCGAGTTAATTAGTTTATATGTATAATACATGCTTATTATAGTAGAGAAAAGCCGATATATTCAAATATTCAATTCAGGCAGCGGGCAGCTGGCAAGCGGGTGGTGTGGATTTTATAAAGATTGGGTAATGGCGTTGTGTTAAAACATAAAATATTCTTTTTTAATCACTAAAGACAATATTAGCGATTCTCAATCGAAAATTTAAAACAGAAAAATCAAAAATCTAAGAATTGAACCCAGGACTATAGTCTTGCCAGGGCGATGCTCCACCCACTATGAAGGAAATGTGAACAAGCTAGAAGTTATACAGAACAGAGCTACGAGATGTATACGGGGAAAGACAAATACGCAAAGGCTAATCAAATGAGAGAGGAGCTAAATTGGATTCCAATAAAAAAGAGACTGCTATTTAATGTGTTAATTTTTGTGCATAAAGTTATGAAAAACCAAATGCCAAAATACTTTAAGGATGAAATTGTTTTTAATAGAAATGTATGTAATTACGAAATAAGAAATATAAATAGAGTTAGATTGCCACATATAAAAAATCAAAATCACAGAACTGCTTAATGTACAGAGGACTAAAGACGTATGATGAAATGCTTGAAAGTATGAAGAATGAAGAATGAAGAAAGAATGAATGTATTTAAAAAGAAATGTTATGCTTAAGGGCCGTTCAAGTATTACGTAACACACATGGGGGTGGAGGGGGGGTTTTGTGAAACGTTACTGTGCGTTACGAGGGGGGGTTCGAACAATGCGTTATGTTACATGTTTTTCTTTATTTAGATAAAAAAACTAGGGAATTCAAATCTTCCAAGTTGGCAACCCTTTTCATTCTCGAAATCTCTTGTTTTATTTATTACCGCAAACGCGATTAAAACAAGAAAAAAGGTATTTAACGACTTTCCAGTACTTTGCGCTACTTAATTGCGACTTTCAGGTAAAAATTGTCACTTGGGCGTCACGTAACGTATAGGGGGGGGGGGGGAGTGAACGGAAAAACGTTACGGCGCGTTACATGGGGGGGGGGGGGGGTCAAAAGTCTTCAAAAATTGCGTTACGTAATACTTGAACGCCCCCTTACTGTAAAAATATTTTAATTTATCAAATTAAATGTTACATTGTGCTTATTAGTTTATATTCTAATGTAGTATTTTTATTTTTTTGTATGAATACCGCACTAGCGAGCATTGCTCCCGTCTGAAACCAGTGAGACTATGGCATCCCCAATTGGGGTATGTTGTGAGGCTGAAGGTAGTGGGGAGGGAAAGGAGATAGAAAAGAGAAATGAGGGGAAGTACCTGGCTATTCAGATCTGGTCACCAAACACGGCTAATGCCATTTCAAGCAACGTTTCAATTCTGAATGGTGGTCTTACACCAGGGCGATACTAAGAGTATCTTCCACTCTGGAACGTGCCGCAAAAATACTATATATTATTTTAAATTGTGAAATAGCACAAATTAATCAAATAAAATGTATTTGCCACGCAGGGATTTGATCCCGCGACCTTCGGTATGCGAGTCAAGAGCCTTACTGCTGGACTACGCCGGGCGTCATAAACTAACTCAATAAATAATAAAAAAAGACCCTATCCCCTTAGGTCATATTTAACTGCATCATACTTCAAAGGTGAACTACCAACATTATCTTCATTTTCCTAATGCATATTTTTATTGGCTGCTATCTTTATGTATGACTACTTACTAAATGCTACCTAGATTGTGTCACCCCGGCAAGGCTAAGGTCCTGGATTGAATTCCTACATATGACCGTATCTTTTTCTAATTTTTCTGTTTAAATTCTTTTCAAATAATTTGATTAATTTGAGGTTTTACTTATTGATTAAAAAAAAAATTGTGCACATTCACACGTGGTAGAAGTGAAACCTTCAATAAACTGAAGTAGACAAGAGTGGGGAGGCTACGAAGCACCGCACAAAGAGGAGACTGATTATACTATCTCTTTCTCTCGCAGGCTAAATCCTATAGATGTGAATGTGTTTATATCTTTTTACTATCGCTATTTTTCATTTCATCGAGTTTCAAATCACAACGATGCTAATACTCACTTCTATAAAAATAAATAAAATATTATTGCAAACGCCATTGTTTGCACACCAAAAGTAAGTTCATTGTGTAACACTTGAAACGATGCACTAATATTTAAAAATAAATTACAAATAATGTAAACATGTGTCGTTTTGTTCTAGATGCAAAACTGCACATCAATCAGCTCTCTGCACCTCCGCTAGTCAAATTACTCCCACTGTATTTTGAAAATTGTTATTTTTAAAAACGATCATACTGGCCAGATCAACAAAAAATGTAATACAGTATTCAAATAACTCAATCTATCAGTGATGAGAGGTTATATTTTGATTTAAAATTAAAACGAAAACTATTTCACATGCGGCAGTAAACCAGACGTCCCTGAACTTTGGAATGAAATTATTACAGTTTTTTTGGCTCAGCAAGTCGACGTTCAAGGTTTGGGCATGCCTTTGTTGGTCATTGCATCACGGATCACAGATTCTCAAACTTTTCCGTATTAAATCATTATTAATTTGCAGTGAAACAACCTAATGAACATATGCTTATAGTGATAATATCATTTTTATTTGGAACAGATAATTGTTTTGTAATCATACATTCGTATTAACGATAATATCGTTGTTCGGCAATTAAAACCGCGAATGTTACATTAAAAAAAAGAGAGAGAAGAGATCACGATACATAAGTTTTACATATACATGGTGTCCGGAAGCTTGTGGTACATATATTATTTGATTTTTTTTCCTTTTTTTTCGACAACCAGAGTGAAAACAACTTTTTGAGCTGGGTCTACACTTTAAGCATTTAAAAAATACAATAGGGCTGGGGTAGATTTTTTAAGCATTTAAAAAATAACACTTAAGCATTTAAAAAATAACACTTAAGCATTTAAGCAAATAAACACTTTAAGCATTTAAAAAATACAATAGAGCTGGGGTAGATTTTTTCAAAGTTGAGCTAAAAAATTCCAATTTTGGACTCGATTTACTCGAAAACGAAAACAAAAATAGAAAAGTTTTAACCCCAAATGTGATGCAAATTGTTGTTGATGTTTCCGGATACCATGTAAATTGTAAAAAAACCAACAAATTCAGCTTTCTGAGGATGAACACAGACTTAAATTAATAGATTTTTACAAAATTCGAAGAGTATGATAATTACATTTTTTTTTAAATTGTCAAATTCAACCTCTTGTTCGTCAATGTGTCTAGGATACTATTAAAAATTTATTTCTCTGAACAAAACTTATGTTTTAAATTATGATCTTAAGTTTTATTGAAAAAACTTGTTACTTATGTTTTTCTTGTTACTTGTCAAAGTGTCTTAAGAAAAAAAGTTCATTTTACAGGAGAGTGAAACCAAATGAATGAATGATGACATCTTGCGGAGATGGAGTGATTTAACTTAAATACGGTTTTCGTGGGGCATAGATAATCACAATCACTTTACTTTTTAGAGATAAAATGTAAAATAGATACTTTTGGCTTACAACACTTTTCTATGGAATATGCGAATATAGATATTTAAATTCAGCACAATGACGATAAAGCTGGTACATTATAATATATTATTGATATAAGCATGTTTCAGACTGGTTTTATTCACAAAATGGGTGCTTTGGAACCTCATTACATAAAAAATGTTAATAATTAATTCTATGGTAACACTGATCTATACATTAATGGTTTTATCGTAATATTTATACGCACTATGTGGCCATCTCTCACTGGAAACACATTCATAATATTTTCATTCCATGGTTTTGGGTGACGGTTTACTCTTGCTAATAATAATGCATCATTTTTAAAAATGCATAAAAATTTGATAAATGTATATTTCAGTCACTTTGCTAAATTAACCAATTTGTGGACACACAATTCCACTGGCTTTGGGCATTTGTGTAAAATTAGTAATTCGTTTGTATTAAAATTAGTAATTCGTTTGTATTAAAATTAGTAATTCGTTTGTATTAAAATTAGTAATTCGTTTGTATTAAAATTAGTAATTCGATGATGTATTTTTTTTGACAATTACGCAAAGAGTGCATTAAAATAGTAAATACAAAAACTGTCCATAAAATAAGGTCTCCAAGGTGCTGCGGTCGGGAGGTACGATTTTATGCGAGATCGACAACACTGCCGTGTAGCCTAGTTCCCCCACGCCAAATGCCCACCACACTGCACACTCTGTGACGCTTAGTCTCGGCATGGCAGCCGTTCGCGGCTTCCGCTCGCTTCCAGGTGTGAATTACGCCCTTTAAATCGTTTTTTGTGTGCAAAAAACAAAACCCTGGTAGACATTCATTCTCAGCTGCATAAAGTGTACAGAAAACAGTTTATGAGCGCGAAAGGTTGGTTTAGAAGATCTCGTTCCCAGTCACAATTAAATCCGAGAATTCCTCCCAATCGATGCCGTAGCACTCAAGGAATTCGAGTTCCTTCAACCCTTACTGATGTTTGGTGAGCATTTTTGGGACCCACCTTGTGCAGACCTTGTGGTATCGCAAATGTTCTGTCAAAATCTTGTCAATAGTGATCTCACTGATATGCCCACATCACAGAGTTCCGAAAAAACGAATTACAGAGCGTTATTCACACCTGGCAGCGAGCGGAAGCTCCATTGCGAACGGCTGCCATGCCGAGACTAAACGTCACAGAGAATGCACTGATATGACCACATCACAGAGCTCCGAAAAAAGGAATTACAGAGCGTTATTCACACCTGGCGGGTAACGCGTGCAGAAGCTCCATCGCGAACGGCTGCCACGCCGAGACTAAGCGTCACAGAGAATGCAGCGTAGTGGGCATTTGGCGTGGGGGAACCTGACTACATGCCAGTATTGCCGGATGTAAAATCGTTCCTCGCGGCCACAGCACCTTGGAGACCTTATTTTACAGACAGCCCTCGTATTTACCATTCTTTTTAAAAAAAAATTATTGAGTAAAATTTGAAAATTAATCCTGTTGATTAGATAAAATGATCTCAGTAAAATTTATAGAGTGTAGTATCTGTTATTCCCAATGATTAATACTACTTGTAATGTCTTGGTAAACTTCCAAATAAGATCGAAGTTTGTTAAAATTACAAATTGCTTTATTTACGTTATCGTAAAGTTTACAATTAATATTTAACAGGACCAGACGTCCTTACTCTAGTAGGCTCTAAGCTATTCTGTCGCTGATGGCGTCTGACCGACTACCAGATGCCTTCGGCCATCATCAAAATTGTTCATACATTAGACATGAACACTGGTAGTTGATAATATTCTAAAATAATACTTAACCGACATCTGTTGAGATACCACAAAACTTCGTATAACTAACTACACTAACGGCATATATTGAAGGATATTGAAACTAAACAACTAACCTATACACCACGTAGAGATAATATTTTCTTTTTATTTTTTTAATAGTCAATTGAAATTGATACATAATACATTTTGAGAAACACAGGCAAGCAATTTTCTCAGCATACTACTTGCGTATTAGTGGTGGGGATTTGAGAAAACTCTTCAGTCTGACATAGTGACAAGTGAGTTGTGTTCTACAGGACAGGTGTCAACAACTGGGTCAGGTTTGTCACATTATGTGCCATGTTTTTTTTTAAATCTTAAATATAAATTTTATTATGTTTTATCGGTTCCATGCCAACTCAGAATGAAACCAACTCAGAAACACCTCAGAAAGGTCATTAAAAGCTATTAAAAAAGAATTTAAAATAGACGGTTATCCTAACCTAACTTAAACCTATTTAACCAATATTTTTATATTTTTTTATAATCACTCAATGACCTTTCTGAGGTGCTTCTGAATTGGGTTCATTCTGAGTTGGCCGGTCACCATTTTATCAATGAAAGTGAGGATATTGTGCGTTATTAATACAAGTTATTGAAATTTTAATTATTATTTTCTCTTTTATTTAATTAATTTGTATTGGTAGGTTAACCCTTTTGACCTCTAATTTTTCAGGCAGAATAGAATTAAATGTTTTATGAATGCCTTTATTTTGGTGACTGAATGATATTCTCGTGGATTTTTTGTTTTATTTCATGATGTTTCTTTTGAAACTGTCTTTTAAACATAGATATGATTTATTAGTGATTTTACCAACAGATGTATTGCTTGAGACTGGTTCTGCGACTTCAATCCGCAACAAACATTTCCCCATCTTGTATCACTTATTATTATTTATATATTTATACGAGGGTGGTCTGAAAAGTTTCCGACCTGAACATTAAGATGGCAGCACTCGTCAATAAAAGCTAGTGAATGTAGTTGTGCATCTTTTGACAGTTACTCACCAAAGTTTCAGTCATTTTGGACGCGCAGTTTTTAGTTGACAGTCGTTTGAGTGAGTCGATGTTTGTGTTTTTGTGAAAATGGAAAAAAATTGAGCATCGAGCTGTTATTAAATTTTTGTTTTTGAAAGGCAATACGCCTACGCAAATCAAAGATGAGTTGGACTCTGTGTATGGGGACTCTGCACCATCATTACCACAGTGAAATTTTGGGCAGCTGAATTTAAACATGGCCGTAAGAGCTTGGGAGCTTCGGAACGTTCGGGATGTCCATTGCTAAACTTCACCAAATAGTGTTAGACGACCGCCGAATTAAAGTGAGAAAGATAGCAGAGGTTGTGAAAATGTGTCCGTCACATATTAAATCAAGATTTAGACACGAGAAAGCTGTCCGTCCCAGGTGGCAAGGGCGGATTGGGATAGGGTGGGGTGGGTTCTAGCAGAATATTTACCGCAACGGAGGGGGCGGAACGGGATAGGGTGCAACGTGTTCTAGTAGAATATTTACCCCACCGGAGGGGGTAGGATGGGGTGGGGCGAAACGGAATACGCGCGTTGACTCGTTTATTGAACCAGCAAACCATCTATCAATTCTACCCTCTTGCGGACCACTGGTTGGGAAACCCTGCTTTAGACCAAAAATCCTGTTTCACCAAGACAACGTGCCGTCTCACACCTCAGCGGTTGCCATGGCAAAAATCCACAAATTACGGTTTGTAATGCTTGACCATTCGCCTTACTCACCAGATCTAGCTCCAAGCGACTTCTTTTTGTTCCTTTATCTAAAAACTGTGCAAAAAACAAAAACAAAAATTTTATGACAGCTGGATATCTACTCAATTTTTTCCATTTTCACAAAAACACGCACATCGACTCACTCAAACGACTGTCAACTAAAAACTGCGTGTCCAAAATGGCCGAAAATTTGGTGAGTAACTGTCAAAAGATGCACAACTACATTCACTAGGTTTTATTGACGAGTGCTGCCATCTTCATGTTCAGGTCGGAAACTTTTCAGAGCGCCCTTGTATGTTTTATAAATCTTATATATAAAAATCTTGTGTCACGGTGTTTGTGGTCGCACTCCTCTGAAACGGCTTGAACGGCTTTTATGAAATTTTTTAAGTATATTTGGTAGATATGAGAATAGGTTTTAAAGTAAATTTCATACCGCTAGGTAATACACATCATTCCCCATGTCAATGGGTAGTCTCAATAAGGAACTCCAGTGAAAAATATTATGGCTTAAAAAAAATATGTTCATAGAGACCAATAAACGCTGATTCTGAATATATATGTTTTATTTAATAATATTAAACGTAGAGTTTTTAAAAAATTATTAAAAAGTTCATTTTTAATCGGGTCGTAAAAACACGCCGTCAAGTTGGCATTATTGAAATTTTAGTGGTGAAGTCACTGTTCGACGTGTCGTGACATCACCGTAAAGTCATTGTATGGGAATGTATGATATGACACAAGCCTGACACAAGCCATCGTATTAACTTATTCGTTTATTTACATACTATTTATAGAGATTTAGTTGTTGTGTTCATTGAAACATTATTTAGGCCTAAATAATATTTCAAAAATAAAGATATCTCTTTTTGGTTTATATCTATTATTGAAAATATTATACTGTCTAAAAAATACTAAAAAATAGTAATGCTACTTCTAGGGAGAATACTTCGAACAACGGAATTCAAAATGGCGGCAGTTGATCATCTGATTGCCCGATCCTATAGTAACTTTTCAGGAGTGATGACGTCACACGATTCACCATACATACGGTTGTTTTCGGGGGATCTTGAAAAATTAAAACTTTGACAATTATTTTAACTATTAAAACTAACTCTAAAAATAAAAATGCAGTTATTTAAGTTAGGTCATTATTCATTAAATTTTTTTCTTTAAAATGGACTGGATTTCTCTATTGTCTAGCTTGAACGCCATCAAGAGATGTTCAGTATACAAACTAGACAATGTATTTTTAAAAACAGCAAAACATACAGACCAGTGGCGGCTCGTGACTTTTGGGTGTGCTAGAGTGCTGATATTAAAAAAAAATGATGTTGTTGTAGCCGAAAATAATTTTAATTTTTTTTTTTGAAAATCAGTTTTTTGTTTGAAAAATTTCAGAAAGTTTCAGTTTGGCGGTGTGCCGCACCGATTTCCTGAAAAATCTTCATACAAAACACCGATTTTTGAAAAAAAAAAAATTATTTTTCACATTCGACAACGTCCATGATTCCATTTTTTTAATTTTAGCACCCTAGCACACCCAAAAGTCACGAGCCGCCACTGATACAGACATAGAATATTTTCTTCTAATACAGTTAGTAAAAAAAATCTTTAAAAAGATCCAGTTTTGGAGGAGAAAAATGGGGAATACAAAACCTCGATTTTGACGATTTTAAAGAAGACCAAAATTTCATTTATATTTTTTACTCTAAATAATTGTTATATAAGTCAAGTATATCCCGTAACACCCTGTGCGATCAGTACTAATTTGAAAGAAAATTGGTGACATCGATTTTCTTTCAAATCGGTAAACATCACACTTCTGGAGATTTTCTGTTCACTGTTGTGTATGCATTTGTTTTGGGACCGTGGAATTCATTGTTGCACTACTGAATTTGTACATGGCAATATTCTACAAAATGTTAATATTATATTCACTTTTTAAATTGCTTATTTTATCATTGTATTATGTTGTGGATATCATCAATTCATATTAATTATGTAGTTGCTTGATTAGCATGTGTATTGTGTAATTCAATGACAGTTGATCTCCCTACAGTTGACCCAATATGCAGTTTCTTTAGAGAAAATATGGTATACCTACTTACACAAAATATAACCAAGTGTCCCCAAAGGGGTGTGCAGAGAGGATGTACCTATAAATATTTTCATTCAAATGCATCAAAGATAATTCTACTTGTCTTTACTGTAAATACCAGCGTATATGAACAAAAAATCCACACTGTAAAAAATTCCTTTTATATCCATACCAACTTATTATTAAAGGTATTTTTGAAGTTTGGTTTGAGATTGGTGAATAATGCACAATAAATTATTATTTTATAATAATTATAATTTCGGGGGCCAACTGCCAGGGATCAACTGTTGTATCCTACCTTAGATTATCCAACCATAGTCAAAATGCAAACAAAAAATATATATTGTAAAATTAGAGCATAGGTAAAATAATCGGGACACTATTGTTTTAAATGGTGACCAGACAACTCAGAATGAAACCAACTCAGAAGCACCTCAGAAAAGTCATTGTCATTAAGAGTGATGATAAAAAAAAATAAAAAATCGTTTAAATAGGTTAAGTTAGATTAGGGTTACCGGATATTTTAAAATAATTTTTTCATGGCTTTTAATGACCTTTCTGAGGAGTTTCTGAGTTGGTTTCATTCTGAGTTGCCATGGAACCTTTTTAAATAGTTTTAGCAGCAATAATTTTTTTAATTTTTTTATAATATGTTCATTAATATGTATTTGCCAAATTCAATACATTTCCTCAATTTTTTTTTGATTTCACTGATTACTCATAATATTTTATTGGTTCCACGCCAACTCAGAATCAAGTCAACCCAACACCTCTTTGAAAAGTCATTAAAAGCTATGAAAAGAAAATTAATTGAAAAATAGCCCATAACCTAACCTTACGTAATATATTTAAACAATTTTTTTATATATTTTTTTCATCACTTTAATGACTTGAGTTGACTAAAGTCTTCTGAGATGTCCAGTCACCATTCTGTTAGACCATCTTTGGTGATGTGAGGTGTGACAAAGGCAAACTAATGTCCTGTTGTTTCGCAGATATTTAAATGTAACATCAAAAAATGGCCTTTCGAAAGGTCAAGAAATTTGAAAAAGTCCGCGTTAAACGCCGATTCCGGGGGCTTTTTAGTTTTCTATCAATTTGTAATAAGCTGTCAAGCAAAGTGTGATAGCTGTCCTCTTCTGCTGATCACAATTTGTTCAAATGCTGAAACGGACTTACGGTTGGTTCACAGAATTTTGAACAATTCATTGAATTTCAAAGTTAATTTTCAGGTTCTGTTAAAGTTCTGTTATCATTTCAACCGCAAATGGCCATGATATAATAACAGAACTTGAATAGAACCTTTACGGAACATGAAAATTAACTTTGAAATTTTTTGAATTGTTCAAATTCTGTCTTTAAAAACCTTTTATTGTATTCTTTGGTTCTAATATTTTAACAATTATAGCGCACCTCTGTGTTCTAACACTGCATACTTTAAAAAATAAGCCACCGTCACCAATCGCGTCAGATATTTTTACCGCACTGATGAAATGAGTTATTAAAAAGAAATAATTGTCACAGGTCAAATGTTTAGTCATGGCACTAAACAGTCCCAGGAAATACTGTTGCTAGATACCAGAATTATTATTAATTAACTTTAATAAATAAAAATGTTTTTGTAATAGTCAATTTTTTGTTATAGCTAAGTTTTTATAATAGCCAAGTTTTTGTAATAGCCAAGTTTTTATAATAGCCAAGTTTTTGTAATAGTCAAGTTTTTATAACAGCCGATTTTTGTAATAGCCCAGTTTTTGTAACAGGCAATCTGTGATTGCACACTGCTAAGTAAAGTTTTTAATGGATTTTTGTTGTGTTAGGCATCTTTGGAGGTGCGTCAGGCTGGCAGGCGAGCAGTTTCTTCCCTCGGCGGCAATATGACGCGTGACAAGGTTGTGATTCTCCACTTTAATGATGTGTACAACATTGAACAGGTCACACGTAAGTACAAACCTTCAAGTTATTTATTAATTCAATTTATTTTAACGATTCGTTGCTGATCTCAATCCTTATTGACTCTTGTAATGCCACTTAACCGTCCAGGCCTCGAGCCTGTTTTATCGGAAGGTTTTGAAGAAGCTAGTGAATTATTTCCTAAACTATTCAGTCGATTGCGATAAAACTTTGGCGAATTGTTGTGTGCATGCCCAAGAAGGTTTTCATGTGTATTGGTGAGCTCTGGCGTTATGAAATTTGTAGATGCGGGAGGGGAAGGGGAGGCGGAAGGGGAACTGGGACGAATGGGAAAGGATAGGGAAAAACAATTTTTTTATTAATGCCGGGAAATCGCATTAAAAAATAAAAATAAATTTTAATTTTGAAATATAAAATTTTTTAATTCAAATACAAAAAAAGTGTTAAAAATGGCTCACCTTATTTTTTTCTAACAAAAATTACTGATAACGAAAAAAAAGAAAAACACACATAATTTATTAGACAATTGTATTATAAAAGTTATGGTCACCTCACTTTTTTGTCATTTCATGTAGGTAAAAATAATGAATAAAATATTCACAAAGTAAATTATTTTTTTTCAAATTGCAGTCGGAAATTTTGGTTTCATAAAAGTGTCTCTGGATTTTGATAGTAGTGCAAATATTTTTTTAATTTAATATATATATCAACCCCTGTCATGTTCCTATGTTTTTTTTTACAGAAGCTAGTTTTGTTGTGGAGGGGTAAGACTTCGCAATCCGAAGGTCGCGGGATCGAATCCCGGCGTGCGCAAATAAATCTTATTTGATTAATTTGTGTTATTTCACAAATAATTCATCTAACAATATATAGTATATTTGCGGCACGTTCCGGAGTGGAAGATACTCTTAGTATCGCCCTGGTGTAAGACCACCATTCAGATTTGAAATGTTGCTTGAAATGGCCTTAGCAGTGTTTGGTGACCAGTTCTGAATAGCCAGGTTTTTCCCCTCCCCACTACCTTCAGCCTCACAACATACCCCAATTGGGGGTGCCATAGTCTCACTGCCTCCAGACGGAAGCAGCTGGGACTCTTGTGAGGTATTCACATAAAAAAAGGACCCTACAAAAATCCTTAAAATTATTGCCTAGTTTGAACGCCATCAAAAGACTTTCAAGTATGTATAAGTATATTACAATGTATTTTTAGAAAAGTAAAACGTTAAAACATTGAATATTTTCTTCTAATACATTTTGTGAAAAAAACTTAAAAATCGTTCCAGATTTGGAGAAAAAACAGGGGAATACAAAACCTCGATTTTGACATTTTTATTTAGGTATTATCAGGTCTGTTGTCCCTTTCACTCAGTATTCGGAAGGGTGTAACAGCGACAATGACAGCAACAGTTTTATAAAATACCTATTATTTAAATTTGTCGGTGTCCGTGCTTCCTCTTAAAGACATAGTATCACTTAGCGTACTGTTTTATTGTTGTGGACATTGCATTTTCACACCTCAAACTTGCGTACAAAGAATATGTACCTTGTCTACAAAAGGAGAAGACCTACGTAGCTGAGCAGATAAGATACTCGGCTATGAATCTGGAGATCCAGGGTTTGAATACCGGCCCGCGCAAACAAATTTGTATATGTTATTTCACATTTTCATAATTAAATACATAGTATGTTTGCAATAAGTTCAAGAGAGGAAGATATTTTCAGTATCACCCTGGTGAAATACCATAATTCAGAATCGAAACGTTATTTGAAATGCATTTTTTATACATCACAGAAGGAGCCAGTGAGATTATGGCATACCGAATTGGGGTATGTTGTGAGGCTTGAAGGTAATAGGGAGGAGAAAGATATGTAAGAGAGGAAGGTGGAGAAGTAACTGGCTATTCTGATCTGGTCACCAAACATGGCTAAAGCCATTTTAAGCAATGTGTTAATTCAGAATTCAGAAATCTCACACTAAGGGGATACAGAAAATATCTTCCACCCTGAAACATGCTGCAAATATACTATTTATTATTTAAAATGAATCAAATTAATGGGATTTGTACCCATGACCTCCGGATTGCTAGTTGAGAGCCATAACCCTCGACCATGGAGGTCGTTTTTAGCCGTGTTTAGTGACCAGATCTGAATAGCCAGGTACACTTCCAACCTTTTCTCCCGATCTCTTTCCTCTCCCTACGACCTTCAGCCTCACTACTTATTCCGATTGGGAATGCCATAGTTCCACAGGCTCTGGATAGTTGGAACTAGTTCAGTATTCGCATTTAAAAAATCGTTATTAAAATGAATGTCAAAAAACACAATAGAGCAATCTAACTTGATATTAATTAAGAAATAAGTAGTTTTTCAGATAAATAATACTAATGACAAAATGTATCATTTCAGAAACGGAACCAATTGGCGGCGCGGCGAGATTTTCAACAGCCGTCAAAAGTTTTGCTCACTTAAATCCTCTTGTCCTGTTCAGTGGGGATATTTTCTCTCCCAGCATGCGTAAGTACCATTCCAAAATATTAAACACATATAACTTTATTACCTCTGTCCACATTAGGAACAAAACGTGTGATGAAAAAAAAACAAGTTGAAAAACAAAAGAACAACGATTTCATAAAAATGACAGAAAAATCAGAAAAAGATATTGGCACCCCTGGGACTTGAACCCAGGTAGAGTACTTGCCATGTAAGCAAAGGGTGCCAATATCTTTTTCTGATTTTGCTGTTTTCAGATTTTCAATTGAGTTTTGCTAATATTGTCTTCATTTAATTTAACCAATATTGTTGTTCATTTTAATTAATTAATTTTAAAATCAATGTACCAGTCTTTCCAAAATGCCATTATTTTTTATTTATTTATTTAATATTTTACTGTACAGAAACATTTTTGAACATAATAATATTAAAAAATGAACACAATATAACAAAAAAAGAGCAGAGAGGTAGGGGTTTGTCTTTTAAAGAAAATTCTTCCAACCCACCTGCAATAGGAAATGTGCTTGGAGAGATTTATTTATTTATTTAACTAGCAATATTATTTGCTTATTCAATAAATTCCAAATCAACAATAAGTAAATTAAATAGACTTAAAGGTAGAATATTAATAACTCAGGTACGCCTCACTCGTCATACATATGTCTAGTAATGTTACTTTGTCCTGAAAACAAGCTTTGGGTCCGAGTGGTTCACAATCAAATTGAACTTATAAATGTATATTATTCTCTTATATTATAAGTTAACACTTCTAAACACACAACCTAACATAACTTCATCTCTTTATAATATTGTTTATTAACTCTTTATGTTGTAAATCTTATTGTAATTCCTCCAACTTGTTATCAGGTACCTGGTTTATACTTTTCAATACTACTAACTTACCTGCTTATCTCATACACTGTTAATCCGAATATATTATACGTTACCCGGTTAATTTGGTAAATCCGATTATAATATATGCTACCAGTTTACTTTTTCTATTTATTTTTATTTTTATGTAATTATGTACATTTCTTGGAATAATATAAACCTGTCAATTTGTCTGTCCTGGAACGGGAAACTTTCCTAGTTTGACAGGCAAAGCTTCCTAATATGTAATTTGTACTTTCTTTTGTACCTATCTATAATAAATAAAATAAACCATTTGGGTTATCACCATCTTGTTTATATTGGTTTTGTGATTTGTCCAAATATAGTATTTTCAAAAGGAAGACTAATTTGCCCGCCTTCTCATTGCCTAATCTATTTAAAATTTTAATGTGTATAATGTTAATATTCTTTCGATCCCTGCAGAAGAAGCAACTGCACCTAGCAGTTGCTTAATTACTTCCAATTCCTCTTCATTTATACATTTTTTCATATTATATATTTCTAACCACCAATCATTAGGTGCGCTTGACTTGTTTATCGACCAATACTTTAATTTAAATTAATTTAAATAATCGCTTGAATGGCTAAAGTTCTTTTATTTTATTCTCATTTCACTGGCAGTTGTTTTGGTAGCTACGAGAGGCCAGGCTTCAAGTAGGATATAATATTTGTAATGTGAATAGTAGTAATTTTTAATTAAGGGAGGGAGGTAAATTGCAGGTGTTTCAACTATAGTTCAGCTGGTATTCGGCCTATTCGGCTACTTTTTTAACTATTCGGTATTCGGCCGAATATTGCGAACTATTCTGCCGAATACCGAATAACAAATCATGAAAAAAAAACACCCAATATTACTCACAAATTTTTTTATTTTAACAAAAAATCAGCATATTTAATACTTAAAATCTATCAGTGTTAAGTTATGATAAATGAAAACATTTTTTTCAGCATTTTTTGATAGCAAACGATTGCACTTTTCATCATAAATTATACCTGCTTCCGAAAAAAGCCACTCACTGTATACACTGCTCCCGGGAGATGATAAATAAATCTTAGCAAATTCTGCTAGGCTTGGATACTGTTTTGCGTTTGATGACCACCACTTGTAATGGTCTGCTTTCAGATCTAGGTGAACAGTTTTCATGTATTTTTTAAGACACACACACTACAAGTTTCAATGTATTTTTTAAGATATACCAATATAAGTAACATAATTTGATGTAACAATTGACAAATAATGCGTGTTGTGGCACGACCTACTCGCAAATGAAACAAATATGCCCACAGCGTGGGTACCGCATGCACTTCAATGATGCAGGTCGGAACGTGTCACCCGCGAAATGTACTAAGTGTCACCAAATATTCGACTGCCGAATATACGTCGCTTCGGCCGAGAGCCTAACCGAATATTCGGTATTGTGGCATCTCTAGTTACAACCATGTAAGTAATTAACATATGTAATTTCCAATCTTATATTTTGTTTTCAGTGAGCACATATACCAAAGGAGAACAGATGGTTCCCGTTTTGAATGAAGTTGGCACACATTGCGCCGTATTTGGAAACCATGATTTTGGTAAGCAATTTTGTTATTTCGATATTCCATTTTTATTTTTATATCTGCATGATTGTGTGGTACGAGTGACAATCTTTTCACTTTTATCATTCTGAGATATTAAAATAAATCAATATGTTATGTTATAAAGACATGGACCATGTTTTCCTCGGGTGTTCCCGACTCCTACTATTCACTTTTGTGTCATATATTCTCCGTACACTCCTTTCTCCGTCCATCTGCTTTACTTGTTCAAATTTTTGACCGGTCAATGGCTTAGTTGACATCGCGTTTGGGTCCCAGGCGTCGTGAATTCGATTCCTCGGCTGGTTAAGTCCTCCATCATGACAAAAGCAACATTTTCCGCTTAATGTCGTGGTGGTAGGAGATTTTTAAATAGTGTCAGGTTATTCGTAACCCGGGAATGTTTGTCTTTGTTTATAAAAAAAAGCATTTTCAGACAGAAAAAAACAGACCAGTCGAATATCGATAGGTCTTTTCTTAGTTATTCCGAGTGGTTTGCTACGTTTGACAACTTAGTAGGAGTGCTCGGGTTCTTGGGGTGAGGATTGTCTAGGTCTTGGCGGCAGAGGCATCAGTCCACTTACTGTGTGGCGGGCCGGATTTGGAGAGACTAGTTGAGGAAGAACTTTTTACCTCTCCAGCAGTACTCTCTCGACCCATCGCCTTGCACCAGGGAGGGATGGATTCATACTGTCACTCCTGGATACACTGACCCCCAGATTCCTACCCATCCCTCATATCTTTTCCTTCCCAGAACTTCCTCTCCTTCCTTTTCTTCAAAAATACCTGCCACACAGCATCTCTAAAGATGACATAGGCCCTGAGGGAATTTGTTTTTCTCAGGGCCTCCTTTGTGGAGCTAATGAAAAAAATGCTGTTGTGCCTGTGTTTTCTCATGAATAATTAAAAAATATATTGCAGATTGTTTATTTATTTATTTTAACACACAAAGGGTTAGATTTACATACCTATTATAATGCAGTACATGTTTTTTTAAAGTTACAACAAAAATAAAGATTTAACAAAATACAGGTAACTTAATAAAATATAAGAAACAAAATATAGATTACATAAAATGTAAGAGTTGACACAAAGTAGATAACATAGAATGTAAGTTAAGGGTCGGGTATCAAACCGCGCTGACGCTGCAGTTAGGTATTTCTTGTACTTGTAGACAAACACGGCCGCAGCTGACCGCCTGCGTCTGACTAGAGGAGATGTGGGTATACTAGACACTACGGACTTAGGAAATATAAATACACTTGCCTTATAAAATTAAAATTTAGTTCCTACTATAATAATGGATACAGCTCAACATACTAAGAATCATATTGTGGAATAGCGTGGATAGCTCATAGAGACATTTGCGCCTGGGTCAAACTGCCCATTCACTGCACTTACATTTTGGTAGTTGCAAACAAGCTCGGCCGCCGCGATCTACTGTGTATTTCGGTTAGATTCAGGCACGGCTGCTCAGCATTTTGATAAAATACGGAATAAAAATACACTTGCTTTGTAAAATTTTAATTTATTTCCAACATAATTGATACAGCTCGACAGACTATAAATCATGCAAGGGCAAGGATACATAGACTTTTTTTAGCCCCTGAACCTTTACAGACGTCTTAGTTTTTGACTCAATGTGACAGAATCTAATGGTGTTTTGATGTGGAAAAAATTTTTGGTTCATATATTGTTTGTATAATGTTATTAATTTTTTTTTAATTTTACCAGAAAATAATGGGTGTGAATAAGTTACGACAACCAGTTTTTACTCTGTGTCTTAGAAATTAAAAAACAGGTAGTTTTGTTTTTGAAAGTTTATTTATATGCATACAGATTTTTTTTAATACCTAGTAAGAAAGAATATATTTTACAATTTATCTTTGATATACATAAAGTAGAACGAAGCACATTTAGAAAAAGACAGTCAAAAATATAAAGAAGTTCAGACAAATTTTTATAAAACAACTAAATGTTTTATTTTTATTTTTATGTACCTTACAAAGTCCCAACTGTTATCAATCGCCTGGGGCCAGTGATTGGGGTATGTTGTGAGGCTAGATAAGGTGGGAGGGGAATAATATAGGGGAAGTACCTGGCTATTTAGATTTGGTCACCACACACGGCTAAAGCCATTTCAAGCAACGTTTCAATTCTGAATAGTGGTCTTACACCAGGGCGATACATAAAGTATCTTCCACTCTGTTTTTTTATAGAAGGCTATTGAAAAGTTTTTTTTTCTTTGTATAAAACACGCTGTAACTCGTGTTGTGCGTGTTACAGGTAAAATTGCAAATGTTATATGTAAGTTCAAAATAAATTAATTATTACCCACAATTATTATAGTTATTTCACAGCATTATCCAAAAATAACAAAGTTACTATTACATACTTGTTTACTATTATATAATTTTACAATTGAAAAATGTCCTCCACAACACAGGTGAATTCCTAGCGTGGAGGACATTATAGTATACATTTGTAATGTAAACTTATTAATTAAAAAAAATACAAAACAATACAGAGTGATAAGTGTTAGCTCCTCATTTATTCATAAGACTGTCATTTTGTAATAACATCATCCTTTCTCCAGGTCTATTATCGATAATTCTAAACATTCACAAAAAGTGTGGTAGATCATTCATTATAGCAAAAAGTTTATATGGAAGGCTATTACTCAGGCCGCTTATGTTTATTTAAAAAAAACTTACATGTTCACTGATAGTTTCTGTTATAACAACGTCATTTATATTGCTTCTGCTGCTTTCCTAAAAAAACATATAAAATAAATTTATTTGTAATAATACAACCCAGAATTTACCCAACATCGAAATTCATTCGATTTATCAATAGATCTGACAGTCGTTGTTTTCAATAAAACTTAGTGACAATTTGAACGCAATCGGTAGAGAACTCAAAATGCTCGTCGAAATTGTGCATTTTGACATTAAATTCGAGTTCGGTGAACCCCAAACTCCTTAAACCTGATTTTGAACCAAATCGTCAAAATACTTTATTTATTTATTTGTTTATTAGGACATACACAGTACATTATAATACAGATTATAAGGTATGTTAAATTAAATTATTACATGGTTGTGTACCTATTACGTAAGTCCATAGAATGTCATTTGGTAATTAAGCCTGAGATATGAACCGGTCTTAAAACTTAATTATTGAATGAATGAGTAATAATAACAAAAAGGAAGAAAAAAGGGGGGGGGGGGGGAGATAAGGAGAAATTTTAAAATCAAGAATTATATGCTCACTAATTGTAATTGACTGATTAAAGTTTAATGAAAAGTTAAGTGTAAGTAATTTAAAAAAAAATTATATCACGCCAAGAAATTTAATAAATTAGTTTTGTATGTTTGCAAGGAATCATGAAAAATGTCTAAGTGTAGTACTTTTACCCAACTTTTACTTAAGATATTCAAGATGGGTGCCGAAATTTTGCATTTTGACATTAGATCCGAGTTCAGTGCTCACCAATACTCCCATATACTGATTTTGAACCAGATCAGTAGAGAACACGATAAATTCAAGATGGATGCTGAAATGTTGCATTTTGACATTAGATCCGAGTTCAGTGCACGTCCAAACGCCCTAATCCTGATTTTGAACCAAATAGGTAGATAACTAGAGAAATTCAAGATGGATGCCGAAATGTTGCATTTGGACATTAGATCTGAGTTCAGTGCTTGCCAATACTCCCTAATACTGATTTTGAACCAGATCGGTAGAGAACACGAGAAATTCAAGATGGATGCCGAAATTTTGCATTTTGACATTAGATCCGAGTTCAGTGCACTTCTAAACGCCCGAATTCTGATATTGAACCAAATCGGTAGATAACTACAGAGAAATTCAAGATGGATGCCGAAATTTTTAGTGGTCAAAAAGCAAAATGACTTCAGTCCACCTTCAAACTACCTTTGATAGAAATCAGTAAAAAAATTAAATTTTGACATTATTACCTTATTCTCCTTTTCTTCCAGTGGGAGGGTCTATTTTTTATGGCACGGTAAGCAAGAATTCCTTTATTTTTACCCATTTTGAAGGTACCTGAAGTTTAAAAAAAAAATAATCTGTAAAACTGTAAATCAAGTTAAAAATAATTTATTAGATAATAATAAATATATTTTATTTCTACTTACCCGGTTACTGAAACACCTATCTCCTCAATGATTCCTTCAAAAATCGAATAAACAGCGAACAAAACTGCTGCGAAAAAAAAATGCGTGCTCTCGCCTTGACCGCTATCTCTCAACTGAATGAATTCTGTGAAATTCAACAGTTATATAAGACATCGCGCGGCACATTATTTTGCCATACATTTTTGTATGGCGGAGAATAGTTGAAAAATTCAGAAAGTTTAGGCGAATTACAATAAAAATCTAGATACACTGAAGTGCTTTTAATTTAATAGCTTGTTTTAACATAATGTTTACTCTGAGATTACGGAAGGATTTTTGGTAAAAATGTTTACAACAGGTTCAGGAGAGATAATCGCGAAGGTCTTTTTCAACGTTTTAACTAAAGTTGCAGTAGGTATAACTTATAGAATTTGTAAGATTACAGTAAAAAAAATTTAATCACTAGTAACTTTACACATTTTTCTAACTACCCGTATATAATTTTCTAGTATTGCTGCTACGAGACGCGGATGCTACTGCTAATGCGGAGCGATGTTTTCCAAACCCGACCCTTAAGTAAAAATAGATAATCTGCCAATATCCCCCAAATCAACAATAATATTAATAAAAATGTTTGAAATTTGTGTTCACCATAGCTTATGAAATAGGTAGAAATAGTTGGCACATACGGTGTTTGAAGTTCAAATTGTTATAAAATACATCCATATGTTTAAGTATTTGTTACCAAGACTATGTAGATGTTGTATTGGGGAATGCAAACTATAGTTGGAGTGAGACGCATGTACATAAAATGTTAATGTTTGTCTAGTTGTTTTTGTAGGTACATGTAGATTTTTTATTTGCAGGAGTTCACAACAATCAAATTAGAATGTTTTTTCGTTTTTTGTTTTTGGGGTGCCGTGTTGCACTAATTTTGGCCGTGAAAATCTAAAAACGTAACCAAATTAGAATGTGTTTTGCTGTTGATTACAGACCACGGTCTGGAGATCCTGTCCAAGTGGGTGTCGCAGAGCAACTTCCCGTGGCTGATGTCCAACGTGATCGACAACGAGACGGGCCGTCCGCTCGGCGATGGAAAGATCACGCATGTGGTGGACTGGGGCGGCAGGAGGATTGGACTGCTGGGATTGGTGGAACAAGTAAGATGGTGTCTCTATGATTGATAATAAATAAGGTTTTCTCAGAGTAAATTCAAAGCAATGTTAACCAGAGTAAAATCCCTTCATTGTTTAAAAATGTGACTGTTCCAAAATAAATTAAGAGAAATGTAAGTGTCCCAGAGTAAAATGCCTTGATTGTTTAGAAATGTTGAGTGTCTCAGAATAAATTAAGAGAAATGTAAGTGTCCCAGAGTAAAATCCCTTGATTGTTTAGAAATGTGAGTGTCCCGGAATAAATTAAGAGAAAAGTAAGTGTCCCAGAGTAAAATCCCTTGATTGTTTAGAAATGTGAGTGTCTCAGAATAAATTAAGAGAAATATAAATGTCCCAGAGTAAAATCCCTTGATTTTTTAGAAATGTGAGAGTCCCAGGAATTTCCATGTTTATAAATGATTGTGTGGAGTGTCGACATTCCCACCGTCCAGGGGACGAGAGGTGGGGAGAGACGTGGCACGGCCTCTCACTCCGTGACAGTAGGTGCATCGAGCAACAGCTCTGTTAATTGTTATTTATTCATTATTATTTATCAATAAACCCGAGTGAGTACATACCTATTTTCTTTAAACAGAACCCTACTCATTAAATTTGATATTATGAGAATTGTTTTCAACTCCCATAAATTTGGTGACCCCGACGTGATCTGAACACGCAACCTTCTGATCTGGATCTCATAGTTAAAAACCCATCCCCATTATGGGTGCTTTATTTCCTTTCCAGCTGTATGGCGCTTAAGACATTTTTCTTTTCCAGTGTCGATTATAAAGAATATTTTGTATTTAATGTTTATTAATATAATTTGCAGGAATGGCTGGAGACCCTGGCCACTATAAACCCCGAAGAAGTGACATTCCTAGACTATGTTCAAGCCGGTACCAAACTTGGAGCACAACTCAAAGCTGAGGTAAGACTATATTGCATTTTCTGTAATAATGTACTAGGGTCACTAAAAAACTAATGCCTCCTATTTTTTTCTAATTAAATAAACTTATTTAAATGAAAAAATTGAATTTGGCGTTATTTCTCAAACCTTCATCCTACAATCTACTGCAATAGTAACTTTCTGCATCAACAGATGGCAGCACTGCAGTCCCTTTCAAAATGGCCGATATCAATGTTTGTATTAGTCAACGTTCTGTGATTGAATTCTTGAATGCAGAAGGTGAAACGCCTATTCGCATTTCAGTAAGTGTACGGTGATGCAATTGCATAAAAATTGTGACCGAAGACGAAACATGAGTTTCATGGAACCTGAATCAAAGAGGCAATCAATGGAATGGCATCACACAAACTCACCGATAATGAAAAAAATCAAAACTGTGCGATCGGCAGGGAAAGTTAGGGCGACAGTGTTCTGAGATGCAGAAGGTTTGATTAAGGTTGATTTTTTGGAACAGGGATGCACAATAAATTCTGTCCAATGCGTCACAACCCTTAAAAGGCTTAAATCTATGGCGGATGGCTTTAGGAAGCAGGACCATGCTTTTTACTACTCTGGGATAATGTCATTGTTAAAAGATGGACCAAAACTTTGGAAATGGACGCAGACTATGTTGAAAAGTGACAAATTAATCGTCAATAGTGTTTTTTATTTAATTATTATTTTTAATTTATAAACTAATGTTTAAGACAAGATTTTTATGCGTAGCACAAAGGGTAACAATTATTATAAGCAATAATTATCAGCCTGAAACACTCATTTACATTGAAAAATCTTCCGAGAAAAGATACATGCCGCCAACGGGACTTGAACCCGTGTCCTTCTGATTGCCGGTCGGCAATTATTATTTACAATTACAATACAATTATTTGGCGGGTATTAGATAAGCCGCCATAGCTCAGTGGTCAGAGCATCCGACCGGCAATCAGAAGGACACGGGTTCAAGTCCCATTGGCGACAAGTATCTTTTCTCGGAAGATTTTTCAATGTAAATGAGTGTTTCAGGCTGACAATTATTGCTTATAATAATTATTACGTTTTTTATTTCTTGACAATGAAATGAGAAAAAAATAGGAGGTCTTACTTTTTGACTGACCCTTGTATGTATACATTTTTTAATGTGTTTTTTACTTACCCATAAAATTTTGTTATTTTATATCTAGTGCATTTACTATTTTACTATGCTGTCATGATGTGTAACTAAATGGGACATATGGACTTGCACTATATAATCTCATAGAAATTTCGAGATTTTTATCTGCTATCTTCGTTTGAATTTTTGATTTGGTGTGTTTCATCCTCGAAAAAAACTGTTCACACATATATAGTCTGTCAAAATGATAAATCAATTTTCTTGCAAATGCTTGTAAATTTGTTTATTTTTCTTCCCAAATATAATTTATAAAAATCCATCATGGCAATGTTGTTAAATAGAGATGTTTAGTACTAAATCCCCCTGAAGCTCAATAAGTTCCATCTGCAAATTTGCTGGCATATTATTTACATCAGCATCCATCGGACGAGCCGAATCACTGGGAAGGAAATCATGCGCCTATGGCCGCTCATAACCTAAGCCGTGGTGATCATGAACTAGACAGTGGGCCATTGCAAGTACCCGTGTCATCTCTATTATTTAATCTCTCTCTGGAATTATTCATTTCTTTCTCTATTATTTCGCCGAGACGAATCAGGGCCGGACAAAATAGGCTGGCTGTTGCCCATGTATGCGTTAAAGGAATGTGTTCTTTCAAGATAATGACTTATATTGATTTTCTGTTCATTAATTTGATGAACATAATTTTTACATTACAATATGTATTCGTGTTCATTTTTACGTCACCATAACATGTTCATGTTGTAGGGCTGCGATTACGTCATAGCTCTGACGCACATGAGGACTCCAAATGACATGAAACTGGCGGAGCAGTGTGAGGAGATTGACCTTATACTGGGCGGGCACGACCATGTCTACGAAACCATCCTGGTAAGTCACAACAACACCTCGTCACTCATTTATTGACTGTGGCAATCGCTGGGACAGATGGTCTCTGCCATCTATGGACATAAATGGAAGCTTTTCAAATGTGCATTCACAACAAATTGAAGACTGCCATCTGTGGACATAAATGTAAAATTTTCATAAATACAGGTGAAGTCTCACAAATAACTGCAGAAAAAAAGATGGTGTTGCAATCATTTTGAATAACTTCATCAAATTTTAAAACTAATTTCAAATTCAAAGTCAAATTCTGGAGTTATAAATTCTAAAGTTTTATAAGTATCAGAAGCCGTGATGTAAATAGATAATATTATTGTTTCCCAGCTTAATGGCAAGTACATCATAAAGAGTGGCAGTGACTTCCGCAACTTGTCCAAGATCACCCTGAACTTCGACAAGAACAACCGCGTGGATCTGGACATCGAGGAGATCCAGGTGTCTTCCGCCTACGCCGAGGATCCGGTGCTCAAGGAAAAGCTGGAACATTACTCTTGTTTGTATACATATACTATTTTTTAATACTCCATCTTACTATTCCTCTTATTACATTACTTGTGTTTGTATATACAGTGAAACCCTCTTAAGAAGTTTTCCAAGGGACTGGAAAAAACAAACTTCTTACGTAGGAAAACCTTATATGTGGGGAGAATTGGGCCGATTTTTGGCCTAGGAACCGAAAAAATCAAACTTCTTAACCGGTCAGCAACTTAAGCAGATGATATATGCGTTAAAAATACGATAGCAGTCAATTACAATAAGCGTGTTTATACGTCAACGCGTGTGTCTCCATAGAAATCGTTCTAACTCCGTTATTGTTCTAGTGACATCCCTAAAACAAAAAGTAAAAGGTCCATAGTGGATCAAGCTGTACATCCATATTCAAGTTGTCCATAGAAATACGTATTCAGACCTAATCTGTCAAGTCACACGGTCGACGTGTATTTTACCTGCCAAATTTCCTACGAGCGGCTCGACCGCGCTCGACATTGTTAATTTTTATTAAATATTTTTATATGAAATGATAAAAAAGTGAGGTGACAAAAGTGTTTATGATACATTTATAAAATAGAATAAGTATTGTTGTTTACATAATCTGTGATTTTAGTACCGTTTTCACATAAAAACATCACGTGAGTCATTTTAACATTTTTCAATGTTTGCATTCTAAATTTTAATATTTACAAATGTTAATATTTATTTGTAATATAACAATTTGAAAGCTTATTATGTAACCTTTCTAAAACAGTTTTTACTATTCGGTTACGTTCAGAAATGTTTCATTTATAGAGCTTTAATTGTGAAGCGGTAATAACACAAAGTTTTCGTAAAATGTCATTTCGTTTGAGACATTATAAGTGAATATTGGCGATTTTCGGAGGGGTTAAGCCACAAAACTTCTTAATTTACACAGTACGTCTTCGACACACATTAAGAGAGAACTTCAGAGGGTTTCACTGTACTAACCTGTCATCCTATGCCCTTTTTTACATTATATCCTGTTCCTATATAATATGTATTAATGTATGTATTAATATATATCACACTTTATTAATACTTTATCACACTTTCTCTTATTACATGACTTGTGTTCATATACAGTGAAACTCTTTTAAGAATTTTTCCAAGGAACCAGATTTCATCTGTGGCTCACCGTCCGGTGGGCACAAAAAAAATCTATGCTTTTTTTTAAAAATGCGATTAATTTCATTGGACTATCTGGGGCCTAGGAGGCACCTTATGTATAAAGAAACTATATGAAGAACAAGGTCAGAATCGCTTGCGCCAATATCTTTCTCGACATAAAACTTTATTTATTTAATCTAGCTTCTTAGAATGATTTTAAATGAATTTTATTTGGCATTGCAGGTCACTGTCAGCAGCTCGTCGCCTCAGTTCTTATTTGTCCAACAGACCATTTTAGTTTTTGTTCAATCTCCACTTTAAAATTAAAAATAAAGTATACAAAATGATAGTTAATCACTTAACTATGAAATATTTACACTAATGAGACCTTTACCTTTACGGAAATAGCTTTATCTTGTATGTATGAAAGTAAACCTTTTTTTAAAAATATTTTTTTTATTTAATAAATGTTTCAAAAATTACATGTTTTCGTGTATTCTATGAAGTTTTTTGTAAAAAAATATACATTATTTAATATGTCTTACACCTTTTTTTTGAGCAATGCTCGTGTTAAAAAGGCGGAGACAACGAATGTAGATAATAATGTTTATATAAGTTGAAATAATATATAATTTTTTTAAATATACATATAGATCAATTAATGGATAATTAACAGTATACAAAGAAAAAATCGTATATATCATATAATATGCATCTATAGTTTTATCTATATAAAACATATAATAGAACGAATGTAGCAGAAAGAAGAGGAGATAAAAAAGAAAGGAGAAAAATAAAGAAAGAAAAAGGATATCAGATATTACAATTGTGTTTAGAAATAAGATATTATAAGATGTAGTGATTGTAATAAGTTATATATAAAGAGCTTTTATTGATTTTTTGAATTTTTTATAATTTGTTTCCAATCTTAAATTAACTGGTAATTGGTTAAACCATTTAACTCCAATACATATATTTATAGTATTGTTGAGCTGTGGTGGTGTTACAACGCGGGACAGTCATAGAGCCCAGGATATTTGTTCTAATGCTGTTTGAAAAAGGAGTAAAGCTCTCATTATTAAAGCAATCTTTGTGTATTTGTAGAAATGTAATTTTTTTATAAATAACATGAAGTGAAGGTACTTTAAAATCTTGAAATAATTTGATAGTGGGGTAATCGTTTGGCTTTTTAAAAATTATTTTTATAATTAATTTTTGAATGATTTCCAATGGTAAAAGAGAAGTTTTGAATGCACCGCCCCAACCAACAATTCCATACTGTAGCACTGATTGGATTAAGGAAAAGTAAATAGTTCTTAATATACTAATATTTAAAATGCATCGAATTCTAATGAAAATGTACACTAATTTTCTTAGTCTCTCAACTGTTGTGCTGATTTGTATCTTCCACTTTATGTTACTGTCTATAGTTACCCCAAGGTATTTAACATTGGTTTTAACAGTGAGTACAGAGCAATCAGGTTTACAGATATATGAATTTGAATTACAATTATATGAGTGTATACGTATATTTAGATTTTCAGGGGTAGCATTTTTAGTCAGAGTGAAAGGAATTACGAAAGTTTTATCTGTATTTAGAGATAGTAAATTTTGATCAAACCATTTTTTTATTAAATTTATATCTGATTCCGCCGTTCTCTGAGTTTCATTCCACGTTGATCCCTCAGCTAAAATTGCTGTGTCATCAGCGTAAGATATTAGTTTGGATTTTATGGTGAGTTTAAAAATATCATTAACATAAATGATAAAAAGAATTGGTTCCAATATTGTTCCCTGCGGGATTCCAAATTTACTGATTTGAGAATCGCTGAGAAAACCATTTAATTTGACAAATTGCTCTCTATGAAATAGGTAATTTTTGATCCACGTTAGGGCATTATTGGTTATACCAATTTTCTTTAGTTTAGAGATAAGATTCGAATGTGATATACTGTCAAAAGCTTTTCGTAAGTCGACAAATATTCCAATACATTTTTTTTTATTATCTAAAGATTTATATATTTCAGATGTTAGGTCTACGATAGCATCTTGAGTGCTCGAATTTTCTCTAAAACCATATTGATGTGAATTTAATATATTATTTTCTTTTATAAATTTAAACATCTGTTTTTTACAATTTTTTCAAATATTTTTGCAATATTTGTGGTAAGAGAAATTGGCCTATAATTATTACTAAGAAAGGGGTCACCGGATTTAAAAATAGGTGTAATAATAGTTTTTTGTAATTTACTGGGAAATTGACATTTTCGAAACTTGTATTTATGATGTGTGCCTTCTCCTGTAAAATTTTCTAATGGTCTGTTGGACAAATACGAACTAAGGCGACGAGCTGTCAATGGTGAAAATATCTATATTTTACGTTTTCAGAATAGCTTAGGTCATTGTTTCTTTGAAAAGTCCTTTGAATCATTTTTTCTTATTGGGAAACTCGATGAAACGAAAAAGCGACACTAAATAGAGAAAAACACATAGGTACATCTATAGGATATAGCCTGCGAGAGAATGATATAGAATAATCGATCTCCTCTTTGTGCGGTGCTTCGTAGCCTATAGGACTCCTCTTTGTGTGGTGTTTAGTAGCCTCCCCACGCTTGTCTACTTTAGTTTTCTGAAGGTTTCACTTTTACCATGTGTGAATTGCACACAAATTTTTTTCCATATACAAATTCTTTCAAAAGAGGCATACAAATACAATATTGGACTGAAATCAATTGAATCACTGAAACAATTTTGTAATTTGTATGCCTTTCTTGAAAGAATTGAGTTTTTATAAGAGCAAAACTATTAATTCATATTCATACTACAAATGTACAGGCGCAAACAAATAATTCATCTTAATATTTTAAGGCATTTGAATGATTTTGCGAGAAGTGTTTATGAATGATGTGTTTTATGTGAATGAGAATGTCGAAGGACCTTGTATGTGTTTTGAGTGTATGATAGACCACTGCACAAGTAAAAATGAATGCACATAAAGGAAGGAAGGGACTTACTGATTAAATCTTGTGTTACTTTCTTCTCTCACGGGTGGCCTTTGTTCATACACTTGTTTATTATTGTTAGCGATATTAACTTTTGATATGCGGGTAGAGAATGCGGGAGCGTATAATTGTATGCTTTCACGGCGAGGTTCGATTGACGACACACTGATTGTTATGGTAACGAAAATTGAGAGGTACATAGGGATGGGGAAAATGATAGGGATGGATAGGTAAGGGACATGTGACAATCAAAACTACAAGCACAGAGTCTATGATATATGTAGATGTATGTAGGTGAGTGTAGCTATGATTGTGCAAACGCCCAACCAGCATTACTTGTGAAAAGTGTTTGTTACTAAAATAATTAAATCAGCACCATCTACGAATGAGCAGATTAAGTTTTTTTATTACCAACAGGTTTCTGTATATATATTTAGAATCGTGTGATAGAGCTGCAAGTGTCTTTATGTGCAAAATTTGTATTTACAGCCTTTGTGGAAGGAAAGATGGACGAGGTGCTGGGAACGTTCACCGTGCCACTGGAGGGGCGCTTCACGGCCATCCGCACCAGTGAGTCCAATCTAGGAAACTGGATCTGCGACGTGGTGCTGGCGGCCACCAGCGCCGACCTGGTCATCATCAACTCGGGCACCTTCAGGAGCGACCAGGTGACAAATAACTTCCAAATAAACCTGGTTGCGACGGTAACATAAACTTATTTTTTTACATTCACTCCATACAGGAGGCCCTGAGGAAAGTAATTCCCCTCAGTAAGTGGCATTACACCCTTTTAAGTTTATGTCATCATTGGGGATGCTGTGCGGAGGGTCTTTTTGTGGAAAGGAAGGAGTGAACCTGAGCCTTGAAGATACCCATATTGTAGGAGAGAGGAAACCCAGAGCAAATCGTTCCACAGCTGAGCTGTTGAATTCAACATGCTTTTGTTCTCATATGACAAATGTCAACTGTTGAGCGTGAGTTTGGCGTACGCTAGTTCCTCGGAGCATCTTTCATTGGAATACCGGTAGAACAAGGACAGTTCCACCCGACACCTGTGATCTAAATATTGCAATCTTTTTGTTGAGATAGGAGAATCTGTCAAAGATCTGCCCGTTTCTGCACAGAGTTGAGGATTTTTTCAGTTATTTTGGGGCTCCAGACCAGAGGTAGCTGCCAAATTCAACCATGGGCGTATTTGCGATTTGTACAGGGTTAGCAGTTGTGTACTATTAAAGTATCTGCGGGCCCTGTACGCCCAGTTTCTGAGAGGCTAACTTAACTCTGGTACCTGAGCTGGTCATTTAGAGTTAAACCTGGCCAATGTTCTCGAACACCGTTCTTAAGGGACCTGTTCTCAAGTGGTTGCCTACTGGGGACTTAAATTAACTATACAACAGTGAAACATCTATCGTTTTTGACCGGTCCATAATTTGTTCTTATTTATTCCAAGGTAATTTGTTATCAAATAAGTGATTTATGGCATTACAGGTTCACGCGGCAGGAGACTTCACGATGCGCGACCTGTCCAGCATAATCCCCATGCAGGATCCCCTGGTGGTCATCTCCTGCAGCGGAGAAACGGTGCTGGCCGCTCTGGAGAACGGAGTCAGCAACTATCCCAAGTTGGAAGGTCGCTTCCCTCAGGTTATAATGATATTATCTATATTATGTACATTTGTTGATTTGGCATAAAAATAAAATAGGATTTTCTTTGAATTTTTGAGCGTACTTTGAATTCGCATCTACCTCCTTTTTTGTAAGTGGCACTTACACCCTTTTAAGTTTCCGGTATTAATTTAACCTGTCTGAAGTAAACACTGTAACGCTGTCCAAAATGTTGGCTAAAGAAAGAGATAGCGCAACACAGCACAATACACATAATATCCCAAAAATAAATCGCAATAATACTTTTGGCCATCAAAATTTAAAATCATGCTCTACTTAACCGGTCAAAGGCCACGCCATTTCGCGAAAATTCACTAAAAAAGCACCACTTTGAATTTTGAATTGAATGTTTTGTTGATTAATTTTGAGCTATCGTATATTTCATTGACTGAAACACGTTCCTAGAACAATAAACTATCTACCAAAACAACATTACTTGAATTTATTACGTAAATTAATATGTTTTACGATGTTTTAGTCGCGGAACACGCATAAATTGCGACGGGTAAATTCGCGGTAAAATCTGACGTTTCTAAGTCATAGACATAATTGTTTTAAAAATATTCTGGGGTTGCAAGGTGAATGAAACTAGTGGCTATTCCATCTATGATGTTAGCGCAAGCGATTCTGACCGTGTTCTTCATACAAATTCTGTACATAGAAGGGCCAAAATCGCAGACAAAAAGTTTTGGTCGAAAATTTTATTCAAATTTTCGAATTATTTTCTCGCGCATGCGCATACGACGCGCACGCCGGCGCGTCTCCGGCAAATCAGAGGTTAACCTAGTTTTTTTTCATCTCTTTTCATTACTTTATATTACTTTTCCTAAATGTGTTGATTTATCACTGTTCTTTTACTGGATGTCCGGTTACCGGTTCTTAAGTGTTTTGTCCCCAGGTGGCAGGCGTGTCGTTTGCCTTCGACCCGTCGCAGCCGAGCGGGCGCCGCGTGCACTTGCAGACGGTGCGCGTGGGAGACGAGTACCTCCAGCCGCAGCAGATGTACCGCCTGGCCGTCAAGAAGTACCTCTTCCAGGGGAGGGACGGATACAACATGTTCACTAACTGCCAAGTGCTGGTAATAGACTCGTTATATTTATTTATTTGTAACATTAACCCCTCAGACCTCGATCATATTCTGTCAGTAAGTCAGAATATTTCCGTTTACAATTAAATCCAAATAATTGGAATATTTGTGAACATATCCAAAAAGTAAAAACTGTTTTGGAAAGGTGATAGAATATGCTTTCAAATTTTTATAATGAAGAATAAAAAATTTGCATGCAAACATTTAGTGGTATGGGTTAACCATACCTACGTGTTCAATAATAAATAGACTATTTATTTACCACTGGTTTATTTTATTTAAACAAACTATAGCGATGTGAACAATAATAAGTACAATACACCGAACGTAACGAAATGAATGAAAGCGACACGGCGAGCGATATGCACTGACTGTACGTTTGCAGGTAAATTAATTACTGAGTCCGGCAGCGGGCCCGTTCTCGCTTAAATAGTCGACCGCTCAGGTAGCAGGCAAAACACTGGTAGGTAGGCAAAACGTGCCACACGATGGTTCGCGAAGGCTCGGCGCTGTACAATGAACTATATGGGTGCTAGCTCTTTCCAGTAAGTGGCAATACCGTTAGTACTACGGTCTGGCGAGAGGTACTGCTTAGGTATGTGCGCCGCCGCTGCTCGCTGGTAGACAGCTCTCGTGTATTCTCCTGAGTAGGTATGTATGTACTCAGTAAGCGGGTAGCGTACATGATCGCTACAAACATATAAAAGGCTCACCTTACATGTTTTCTAACTAATATTACTGTTAACGAAAAAAAATAATTAAAAAATACATATTTTATTAGACAAATGCATTGTAGGTGTAAAAATCCCTATGCCTGGCCTCACACATTAGGTTTTTCCATCCGATTATCTGATCAGACAAAAATCCGGTCCGACAACGGGCGTGGCCCCGGTATTATAACCAATCCGGTTTTCGAATCGATTTTTGTCTGATCAGACAATCGGATGGAAAAACCTGATGTGTGCGGCCAGGCTATGTGGTGCCATAGAGACTGGATTTTCAAACAGTTTAAGACTTGGGTTGAAAAAAGTAGTTTTGAGAAACCAGGTTGAAAAAAGTAGTTTTGAGAAAAACGCATTCAAAGTTTTGTTGAAGGATAATTCAACATACAAACTGTTTCAAACGGTTTCACATAAAATGCTCTCTGTCAATTTTACAAATTTCTTTAAAACATTTGGTGAGAGCATTCTTAACAAATGCATCATTGAAGAGGGCTTAACGCCGATTCTCACAATAAGTACACAGTACATAACAGTTTTTGTAACATTTCAGTTGGACGATGACATGTGTCCCGAGATCGGCATGGCCGTGCAGAACCACTTCATCGCCATTAACATGCGCACCGGCAAGGCCAAACACTCCAAGCATCGCCAGTCCCTCATCACCCTCAGCCGGAGGTAACTTTCTAACACCGCATCATTGGATTTGATTTTAGATTTTCACGGCCAAAAGCATTTTCGTTATTTTTTTTTGCATTAGCTCCATGCAGGAGATCCTGAGGAAAATAATTCCCCTCAATGCCTATGTCATGTTTGAGGATGCTGTGTGGAGGGTTTTTTAGGAAAAAGAAGGAGAGGAAGTTCTGGGAAGGAAAAAAGGTATGATGGATGGGTAGGAATGTGAGGTCGGTGTATCGAAGAGTGTCTGACGTTTGAATTTATCCTTTCCTGCAATTTTCCGAGATAGTCCTGCTGGAGAGGTCAAAAGATCTCCCTCAACCAGTCCTCCCAATTTGGCTTGCCACACAGTTGGTGGGCAGACGCATCCACCGCCAAGATCCAGACATCTCACCCCATGAAGCCGGATACCACTGCTAAGTCACCAAACATAGTGAACTTGGGGTGACCTATGACAGAGGTGTTGGTTATCCAATAAATGGTGTCCCGGGCGGAGGTACCCATACCCGCCTTCCAACTTGAGCCGTGTTGCGCTACCTCTTTCTTTAGTCAACTTTTCGGACAGCGTTACAGTATCGATCATCAGGACAGATGTGTGGCACAGACATGTCTGCCCTAATGATGAACACTGTAACGATGTCCGAAACGTTGGCTAAAGAAGGAGGTAGGGCAACATGGCATAACACCCCAAAAGCAAATAACGAAAACCCCATTATTGAATTAACCGCACTCAAACTTTTAGGAAAGCATTTGAATATGTCTACTCCATGAATATTTTTATAATGATAATGCCGGTATAACGATTTTACATAACTCTGGACAAAAGTAATATTTCTGCCATTTCATAAATGTATGAATGGCCACTCGGAGCAGTGGAAATATTTATTCCTATTACATCCAATATACAGGTGTCCGGGGGTAAAGTCCATTAACCTCGGGAGGTGATTCTACATGATGGTAGGAGTAAAAAAGATTAACAACTTTTTCCGAAATTCCAACATTTTTTTTCCCATACAAAAAGACATACCTACTAAAAATCCTTGGTGTGAGGTACGATCTTACTTGCTGAGAGCCTACCGGGCGCCCGACTCGATTGTGATTGACCCGTATCATAACAGCGGAAAATAATAAATCTGGCCGTACACGCCGGACTAATTTTATCTTTTTACCTCAAAACTACCCCTAAAAGTTGGAATTTCGAAAAAAGTTGTGCATCTTTTTTACTTGTACTATCATGTTGAATCACCTACCCAAGTTAATGCACTTAACCCCCGGACACCCTGTATATTGATAGCGGAAATTTGAAATGCTCTAAAGGACAATAAATCCAAAAATGCGTTAAAATGCATGTTGTAAAAATGCACTTATTTTCCTATAAATATTTCGACAACGCAGGTCGAAAGAGAAAAAAAAATGGAGAAAAATTACATATTTAACGAGTCAAAGGCCAGGCCATTTCGCGGAAATTCGCGGAACTTTGCAAAAAAACACTAAAAAACCACCACTTTGAATTTTGAATTGAATGTTTTGTTGATAAATTTTGAGCTATTGTATATTTTATTAACTGAAACACGTTCACATCACAATAAACTATCTACGAAAACCACATTACTTGCATTTATTACGTAAATTAATAGGTTTTATGATCGTCTTATTCGCGATACACGCATTAATTGTGACCGTTAAATTCGCGGCAAATTCTGACAGCCGATTGTCATAGAAGAAATCGTTTTAAAAATATTTCAGGGTGACAAGGTGAATGAAACTTGTAGCGTCTCCGAGAGTAATGACAGCGCAAGCGATTCTGACACTGTTCTTCATACAAATTGTGTACATAGAAGGGCCAAAATCGTAGACCAAAAGTTTTTTGTCGGAAATATTATTCAAATATTTGAATTATTTTCTCGCGCATGTGCAGATGCCGCGGCCACCTTAACCGGTCAAAGGCCAGGAATTCCAGGAAAAATACGGAAATTTCGTAACAAAACACGATTTTGAATTTTGAATTGAATGTTTTGTTGATTAATTTTGAGCTATTGTATATTTTATTGACTGAAACACGTTCACAACACAATAAACTATCTACCAAAACAACATTACTTGCATTTATTACGTAAATTAATAGATTTTTCGATGTTTTACTCGCGGAACTCGCATTTATTGCGACGGTTAAAATCGCGGCAATTTCTGACAGCGCATTGTCATAGACGAAATCGTTTTAAAAATATTCCTGGGTTGCAAGGTGAATGAAACTTTAAGCGTCTCCGAGAGTAATGATGGCGCAAGCGATTCTGACATGCGCATATGACGCGCGCGCCGGCGCGTCTCCGGCCTGTCACCGGTTAAGATGATTTTTTTCTGAAAAATTAAAAATAAATTTAATATTGTTGGAAAAAAAAATTACAAATAATGTTAAGTATTCTGAAAGATCTATTCTGTTAATTTAAAATAAAAATTTGTTATTATTATTTGTCAAAAAAATGGGAGATTTTGTGAAAAAAAAAAAAATCTTTTTGCTCTCCTGAACCTTGTTTTCCAACCTTGTTTCCTTTCTCATCCTTCCCTGCATTTATTTTTCATCTCACAACATCCCCAATCAACAAAAAAATCAGGGTCAATCACATAGTAATTTTTTTTTTCTTACCCCTAAAATGTAGATACTGTGTGAGTACCTTCATGCCGTACATAAAGTTTTTCTCGTGCAATGCCAACATAACGCCATCTACTGGCGCTTTGGAGAATCTGTGTTGTCTAACACGGCGATTGAACCCTCGTCCCCACACCCCCTCTCTCCCCTGGACACTTACCAGGATGTTCAGACCCAGTCGGTAATAAAACTATAATGCATTATAGTGAATGTTGTTACTGTTGTATCAATGTTGTAATAACAACCTTCACGAGTGTCCCTGTTGACAGCTTTCAAGTCATTTTTTTAATGTTCATTAGTAAACATTCGCAATCCTTGGACGAAAAATTTCATTGCATTTTTATGTACAGAAAAATCCTTATTTAACAATATGTATTGATATTTTTGCAATTACATTGAAATCTAATCCACCAAAAGTAGAACCTAAGCGTACAACATGTAACATCACAACACAATTTTGTTGAATATACTAGCTCTCCTTTTGAGAAGCATGGATTTTCCAAATTTACCCTTGCTATCCCCTACTGCTACTCCGGCCTTCTCCCTCCCTGCCTTTAGGCCATATGAAATACACACATTTTTCAAACAGAAGAGAAACCTTCGCATGCATGCGCATAACAAATCGCCAAAGTTTCATCGCAATAGGATTAATGGTGTAGGATATAATTTCATAACACTATTTTTCTATTTGAAGACCTCAGGGGAAAAAAGGACAGTCAATTAATAATTCAGGTACGCCTCGTACATCGTACATGTGTCTGGTAATGTTATATTATCGTGAAAACAAGCTTCTGGATTCGAGTGGTTAAAGTTAAATATGATCAGAACCGAATGTTTAAAAGTGTGTATTTTGCCATTGACATTTATTGTTCATTATTTTTTTTACGTTAGCTCCACACAGGAGGCCCTGATGAAAAATGATTTCCCTTGGGGCCTATGTCATCGATGCTGTGTGGAGGGTCTTTTTAAGGAAAGGGAGGAGAGGAAGTTTCGGGAAGGAAAACGGTATGAGGGATGGGTAGGAATCTGGGAGTCAATGTGTCTAGGAGTGACAGGCGTATGATCCATCACTCCCACTGCGGTGCAAGGGAATGGGTCTAATCTAGAGAGTCTAGAGAGGTCAAAAGGCTTCCCCCAACCAGTCTCTTGATTTGGCCTGTTAAGCAGAAAGTGGACAGACACATCTGCCGCCAAAACCTAGACAAACCTCACCCCATGAACCTGGGCACCCCTGCTAAGTCAACAAACATCGGACAAGTGCAAAACACTAGGGGTGAACTATGCCAGAGTTGCTAGCTATCTGATAAATGGTTCCCGGCTGGCGGTACCTATACCCGTCTCCCAAATTGAAAATATTTTTCGTAAGGAATAGTTTCTATCTACTTACACGCGGACGCTCATGATTCTTGCCTGCCACAAATAACCAAATAACTGTCATAATTTTTGACATCTTTGGTTGTCGCTAAAAAAAAAATTGTAGTGTAATGCATAGTAATGTCACTAGATAGCTTCAATAGATATATATATATTTTTTTACATTAACTCCTGTAACAGTAATCATCAGAATGGACCTTCTGATTATTCTATTTAATGGTAGAGTGAGAGAATCTCTTCAGGATTGTGGGAATAAACGAATACAGGTTCCAACTTGTGAGGTTTAATTGGTTTAAGTAATAAAAGAGTTCATTTCCAAAACAACCAAATCCCAGTATATTTTTATAAAGAACATAACAATGTTGCCCTTTTGAGGAGCCGGGTTACACATCCCCAAAAACATAACAGATTCTAAAAATTTGACAGGAACATAATTAAGCAGAAAGAAATATCGTACCTGCGGACCATGGATCTTTATCTAATTACTTCTACACTGACACGAACTCTTAATTTACTTGAAGATAGCGCGTTGATGAACCGCGGGCCATATTCTCACGCAATCTCCAGGATGGGAACCAGGAAAGACCCCCAGGAAGGCCAGAGAATGAGGACTCCCGGCCAGGGAGTAGGGTCCAAGATCAGCACCAGTGCTCTGGTTGAGCCCATCGGATAAACACGATTTCCGTCAGCACGCCTCATCAGGAAATGAACGCCAAGTAACCATCCGTCACAAATATGAGCAGCAATGACCGTACCAGGTCATAAGAACTCTCCCTCGCGACGCTCTTCAATATGCCAGTCGCGATTGTATAGGTAATTTACAACACCGTTATGTCGCGGACAAATATCGGTCCCAATGGCGGCGACCAAACACATTAGAAACAGCGTTCCAATCACATCAGAAAGAAGCGTTCGCAAAATGTACATCGCCCGGCTCGCGATTAAAATTGTTTAAAAACAATTTGTAACAAAGGGATTATCCCATTTTTAAATCCAGAACTATCACTAAAGTGACAAGTCGAATATGCACCGGCTTCCCGTACGGTGCCAATCCAAAAAGTGACGCCGGAAGTTTAACAATACCGTTGCCAATCGAAAAAATCCAAAATACGGCGATTCAACAATTAAAGTAAGCGGCCAGGTGAAGGTTTATTAAGTCAGGAAAATAATTATTTATTTATTTATTGCTTCTTCACAATTTATGTACATATATTTTTAGCATGTAATTATTAACCCCACTAGGGTACGCCTGTATTAAGTAATAATTATTATCGTGACACTCCACACAGGAGGCCCTGAGGAAAATAATTTCCCTCAGGGCCTATGTCATCTGGGATGCTGTGTGGAGGGTTTTTTTGAGGAGAGGAAGGAATGAACGTTGGTCTTGAAGAGACCCATGTTGTAGGAAGGAGGAAACACAGAGGCCGCAAATCATTAAGCAACCGAGCTGTTGAACACAAGAACGAGTCGAAGAAACGACCCGCTCTCACGTGACAAATGTCAACCGTGTACAAATGTTGGGCACGCGTTTGGCGTGTTTCCCGACTATGCACCGGTGCCGAAGAGATCAATGACGCTAGTTCCTAGGAAACATCTTCCATTGTAATACCGGTAGAACAAGGATAGCATTCCCACCCGACGCCTGTGCTCTAAGTAGATATACTTCAATTTGAGATTTTAAGATACATCCCCTGTGGTCTTCATTTGAATAAGATGTGTTATAAACTAATAAAGCATGAATTTTTGACATTGTAAGTTCATCTGACAGTTAAATAACATGTCAATCATTTTTTTTTAAGAATTTTATTTTACAATGTACCCTACTAATAACAGAAGATTTTATTTAATCATTGAAGACAATATTAACGACTCTCGAGTGAAAATTTGAAACATAAAAATCAGAAAAAGATCGGTCGCATCTAGGAATCTAACTCCATCTTTATTCTAACCACTAAGCTAATTCGACCCTCTCCATATTAACCGGATGAGAAAATTTGACACATTTATGGGTCAAACAGCCGATTATCGTTAGAGTAAATTTGACCCTTTTAGGGGTCAGCTCGTCAGGTCTCATAAAAATCGTTATGACTCCCTTTCTATCATGACGAGAAATGTGATCTAAGCAGTGTTAGAAAGAGAAAACACTGCGCTACTCGAGTTCCATAGATATCCGCAAAAAAATACACTATTCGGATTTATGACGTCAAACTTCCGCCAGAACAATGTAAGGTGAAAATTTTTAATGTTTGCATTAAAAAATTTTATATTTCAAAAATAACATGCTTACTTCTAAATACTTCTTACTTCTAAATACTTCTTACTTCTAAATAATACAAATAGAAAGCGTATTTAATCGCCTTTCAAAAACAGTTTTTAGTTTATGGTTACATTCAGAAATATTCAAATTATTTTGATTTTATTGGAATGAGGAAATACTCAAGAATTCGCCGGCCATATAAATCTTTTTTATGAGCGGTATCAGTAATTTTATCTCAAATCTACAGGGGTTAAACAAGAACCACCAACATTATCTTCATTTTCCTAACGCATTTTTTTATTGGCTGCTATCTTTATTTGTGATAGCAAGAGTTTTTCCTATCACGCACAATCAATTTTTATAATTATTTTTCTGTTTCAAATTTTCGTTTGAAAGTCGCTAATATTGTCTCCCATGATTAAATATTGTATTTTGAGGTTTCACTCGTTAAGTTGTTAAAAAAAAAAAAAGATTGTGTTATACACGGCGAGTACTCAAGATCGAGTTACGCGTTCCATCCTCTCTGCCTACACTTTGGGCCCTGGTTAATACACTAGCCAAGGGTCCCAGAATTTACTAGCTACACCACCGTTTTTGATCTAGTCCAGTGGTTCCCAACCGGTGGTCCGTGGCTAAAATGTGGTCCGCGAAAAATTTATTCATTCACTACAAAAACCGAATCGAAAGATATCCAAAAGCTGATTCGCAACCCTTTTGGTATTAATGATGGAGAGGTAGAAGAAGAGCACATTAAATTGCAAAATTATAGTAATTGCAAGGACGCGTTTAATAATGCGATTAACAGTGTATCATTATTGTACCTGTGGTCTCTGTGAGAACAAACAAATGTCATAGTGGTCCCTGGTCAAAAAAAGGTTGGGAACCACTGATCTAGTGTATGAACACATTTCTATTTTCTAAACACTTGCTTAGTATTGTATAGATATGTTAAAAAATTTATTTGTTGTTAACCACTCAGGTATTTTATGATTATGCAAGTTTTTTTGTCTTAAATGAACTGTCAGATATATAAAAACTTTGTGTTATTTCCGCTTCGCAATTAAAGCTCTGTAAATGAAACATTTCTGAATGTAGCCGAATACTAAAAACTGTTTTTGAAAGGTTATGAAATAAGTTTTCAAATTGTTATATTACAATTAAATATTGGCATTTGTAAATATTAAAATTTAGAATGCAAACATAAAAAAATTGTAAAAATGACTCATGTGATATTCTTATGTGCAAACGATACTAAAATCACGGATTTTGTAAAAAAATACTTATTCTATTGTATAAATGTATAATAAACAATTGTCACCTCACTTTTTAAACATTTTATACAAGAATATTTAATAAAAAATTAACAAAGTCTAACGGCACGTAGGCGATTTGGCAGGTGAAAACTGTTTTTACAAAATAAGTCTTTTTTATGTACTTCTATGGACAATTTTGAATAGAGATGTGAAGCTTGATTCAATATGGACCTTCTACTTTTTGTTCTAGTGACAATAGAACAAAAAGTAGATTTCTGTGGAAACACACGCATTGTGTGGAAAAACACATTTGTGTGGAAAAGCACACACAAAAACACACAGCGTGAAAACACGCTTTTTGTACTTGAGTGCTATTGTTATATTGTCGTGTGTGATGTATGTGTGTGAGTGTGACGGCATGAGAGCGAGACAGCGAGAATGGAGATGTATAAAAGGGATGTACTGGCTGTTGTGCGCTCTCTCCATAAGAATCTCTTCAATAATTAACATTGTAACATTAACGGATGTTATTACTACCCGCACTACAAGATACCACAGTTGGCAAGCTTATGGGTTGAACAAGCTTATGGGTCGGAGTGGTTAATGTACACTTAAAAAGCTTCCGTTTATGTCCATATATGTCAATCTTCATTTTATTGTTTTAATGCACATTTGAAATAATTTATTTTATATCCACAGACACAGCCTGGTGAAGATGCTCGATGGTAGCGAACTGGACGGGCCGCCACCGCTCCGCCGATCTTCTTCCATAGACACCGCCCCCCTCCTGTCACCACACGCCGCCCCGCCCACATCTGGCCACCACAGGTAATCAAACATATACTACAATACCACCGATAGCTCCCTCGTAAATAACCTGCCCCCTTTTTCAATCACAAAGCACGTAACAGAAAGACAGTTTACAAACTTCAATGACTAAACAAAATAACTAAAGGAAAGACTTGGCATACCAATCCAAATAATACCAAATAGTCTGTCCAAACGGTTATACAAAATGGCATCACGTTCAAATGGTTTCCATGGTTATTATCCAGTTTATATTTGCAATTTGGAAGGCGGGTATGGGTTCTACCACCCCGAGAACCAACATTTTTTTGATAACCACCGTTTTTTGGGTTTATGGGATGAGGTTATCTAGGTCTTGGCGGCGGATGCGTCTGCCCACTTACTGTGTGGCAGGCTGGATCGGGAGAAACTGGTTGAGGAATACCGTTTTGTCACTCCAGCAGGACTCTTTCAACACTTCGCCTTGCACCGCGGTGGGAGGGATGGATTCATACGTTCATCACTCCTGAAGCCATTGACCCCCAGATTCCTACTCACCCCTCATACCTTATCCTTCCCAGAACTTTCTCTCGTTTCTTTCTCTCGTCCCTCCACACAACATCTCCAAAGATGAGGGAAAATAGCTCCTCCTGAGTGAAAATATTCAAGGGCCTCCTGTGTGGAGCTAGGGTGTAAAAATCAAATGTGCAATGCACATGCGGTAGAAGTGAAACCTTCAGAAAACTAAAGTAGACAATAGTGGGAGGTTATGAAGAGCTGCACAAAGAGGAAACCGATTATACTATTAATGTGTGTGTTCGTCTCTTTTACTACTATTTTTCATTTCACCAAGTTGCAACACAATCAATCACAACGATGCTAAAGAAGTTTTCACTTAAAAAAAAGTTATAAATATTGGCCGCCATTTTTGTATAACTGTTTAGACAGAATGTTTTATTGGTATGCCAATCCTCTCTTAGGGTATTTTATTTAGTCAGTGACAGGCTTATATATATATTGCTCTCCCATTTTCCTATACAGTATGCACGGTAGTTTTTTTGACATTTTTTGCACCGTATTCTGTGAAACATTTCCCCTGGCCAAAACAGAATTCAGTGTAATGGTTACAACGGAGCTCTCAGCGGCAGGACCATATCATCCATCGCAAAATGATAAGATTAATTAGTTTATCCATTGCCAGAAAATCTTATACCCCATTTAGTGACATTTATTCAATATACACGATTTTATCCGACACCTATCACTGTATGTTGCTAGTTAAACAAAATGTAAAGTAAGGCCCGTCTACTACAGGGATATTGCAAGTATCCGATATTCAACGATTCAAGTATGTTGGCAACTACCGTAATAATGCATCTGCGCGGAGATTCTTACACAGGAACACGTTGCCGACATTTCTAAACTCGTCGGCGAAGGAGGTTGTTGCCCTTCACGTCGTCCAGAGTAAACATGGCGTCACTTGTGTCTGACATTTTGTAACGATGCGTTTGCTTTAGATCAATGAATCTTCCAAACAGGCCTTTCATTAATATGCTTGGTGTAACTCTAAGGCTGCGTTTCCATAGAAGCGGAGCTGAGTTGAGACTTACAAAAATTGACCAATGATATTGCTCAAATCACACATCTCGTCTCCGCTCCGCTTCAGTGGAAACAGTATTAGCTGAGTTGAGAAGAATTATATTAAAATGTATAGCGTGCCGTGCAGAGCGGAGCTTTGTCATGCTGAGCGAGGCACAGCGATGCGGAGTTGAGCTGTGCTAGGTGAAGCGGGGCGGGGCAGGGCTGAGCGGGGCTTTGCGGGGCGGTGCGGGGTTACGTGGCATCACGCTCCTTGAGGATTTCGTTGCAGTTTGAACTATACCATCAAAATGCAACCAAAATGTATTCACAGCCCCGCTCGGCTCATCTTCAACCAGCTACACAGCTTAGCTCTGCACCACTAATCTTTGCGCAGCTTCAATGGAAACACTGACCTCTTTACACAGCCCCACTTAGCTGAGCTTCGCGCAGCCCCGCGCAGCTCCGCTTCTATGGAAACGCAGCCTAAGTGAGTGCTCAGGTACGGGGGCTCTATCGAAGCCAGAGTTAAGTTAGCCTCTCAGAAGCTGGGTGTACTGTACAGGGCCCGCAGATACTTTAATAGTACACAACTGCTAACCCTATATAAATTTTAAGTGTGCCCCACGGTTGAATTTAGCAGTCACCTCTAGAGCCCCAAAATACCTGAAAAAACCCTTGACTTTGTGCAGAGAGGGTAATTCTTTTGGTAGATTCTCCTATTTTAACAATCAGATTGCAATCTTTAGATCACAGGAGTCAGGTGGGAATGCTGCCCTTGTTCTACCGGTATTTTAATCAAAGATGCTCCGAAGAACTAGCATCATTGATTCTTTAGGCACCGGTGCACGTTATGGAAACACGCCAAACTCGTGTCAGCATTTTAATACTGTTGAATTTCAACCCATTAAAATAACAAGGTTCCATCTGTCGGGGTAACGTCATGCGATAATGAACTCTAAAGTAGGTTACTATTCATCCCATCATTGCATGATGTTCCACGAGAGATGGAACCTTGTTATTCCAAAGGGTCGATTTGTCGTATAAGAACGGGTTGTTTCTACAACTCGTTCTTGAGCTCAACAGCTCGGCTGTGAAACGATTTCCCGGCCTCTGTGGTCTCTTCAAGACCCATGTTCACTCCTTTCTCTCCTCAAAAAGACCTTCCACGCAGCACCCCCAAAGATGACACGAGTTAATGTAAAAAAAAAAATGCCATGAACATAACCGACAGAGAATAACAGGATATTAAAATGACATCTACAGCAACCTTTTGCTTGTGAAGTGAAAGGATTCTAGTTTTTGCATTTTGAGAGTTCAACAATAATTGCGCAGCGTGGCTCGTGATTCTAGTAGCGACATGTACGGACCATGCGCGACAAGTTATCTGCGGCGTGAGTTCACAACATGAGTTTCGGATGCTTGCGTAACCCAGTGGAAGAAGGGCCTAAATTGCACAACTGAAAAGGACCCATTGTCATAATTTGTGTTTATTTTTAAAACAACTCCAGTAAATTTAACAATGCATCTCGTTTACTATAACCTGAAGTAGATTCTAGTATTGCAAACACATATACTACACTTCCCTCACTAGACACTCCACTGAGCAGGTAATCTTTAAAAGTGTGATCTATGCATACAGATTTGAAAGAAAACTGATGTCTCCAAGTTACATTTCGACTCCAAGGCCCCGGGCATGCTGAAAAAATTGTTTTTTTTTAATGTGAACACCTCGCAAGAGTCCCAACTGCTTTCGCCTGGTGCCGGTGAGACTATGGCATCACCAAGTGGGATATATTGTGAGGCTGATGGTAGTGTGGAGGGGAAGGAGGTGGGGAAGTATCTGGGTATTCAGATCTGGTCACCAAGCATGGCAAAAGCCATTACAAGCAATGACTCAATTCTGAATGTTGGTCTTACACCAGGACGATAATGAGAGTATTTTACACTCTGGAAGGTGCCACAAATATACTATATATTATTTTAAATGAATAAAATTGTGAAATAACACAAATTAATCAAATATGATTTATTTACGTATGCCGGGATTTGAACTCGCATCCTCCTGATTGCTAGTCGAGAGCCTCAACCATGGAGACCGTTAATCGGATTATCTGCTCAAGAATGAATTTCAATACTTAAAAATTAATGACGGTGAAAGATCACCATTCAGAAACGAAACATTGCTTAAAATAGCTTTTGGTGACCTGATCTGAATAGCCAGGTACTTCCTTACCTTCGTCTTCCCATCTCCTTCCCCTCCCCGCTCCTTTCAGCCTCACGACACACCCCGATTGGAGATGCCTCAATCCCGCTTGCCCCCCACGGTGGAGAGCAGTTGGAACTCTTGTGAAAAAAATTCACCAGAAGTTTCTGAAAAGTTTCAAATTCTGTAAAACACACAAGTAAGGAAAAATTGAGCTTAGTTTGTGCACACTTCTATCGGTTTATCTATCGGTATCACGTCCACACCCTCCCATAGTCGTTCATCACCTTGCCATTTTGTGTTTGTTTCCCCCAATCAGACACAGTGTCTCCAAGATGGACGGCACGCCGCCCTTGCGCCGTTCTTCTTCAGTGGACGTCACCCCGCATACCCCCCCTTCCAGCCAGCCGCTCGGGAACTCTACAAGACATAGGTAACGAAGCCGCCATCATTTTGCTGTTGTAACATCACTACGATAAAACTCTCTTAACCCTTCAGAAATTTGGCGTATTTTTCAGATGGTCAAAATATTTCCGCTTTACAATAAAATGCAAATAAATTAAATATTTCAAAACATATCCCAAAACAAAAACTGTTTTTGAAAGGCGATGAAATACGCTTTCAAATTGTTTAATTCATAATACAAATATAATTTTTGAAATAAATAAATTTTGCATGCAAATATAAAAAAGTTTTAAAAATGGGCACCTTAGGTTTTTTTCTAACTAAAATTACTGATAATGAAAAAAATAAAAACACATACATATTTTATTAGACAAATGTATTTTAAACGTTATTGTCACATCACCTTTTTGCTTTTCATATGAAAATAATTAATAAAAAATTCCCAAAAGTTTTTTTTTTTTTTTCAAATTGCGATTCAAAACTTTGGTTTCATAAAGGTGTACAATTTATTTTTTTGGTGGATATTTTTTAGATTTGACTATAAAGCATGGTGTTTTGCCTTTCTAACACCGTTTAGAACCAGAAGGAAACCAAGTGTTTTCCTCAGGGCTTTCTTTTTTTTTAAATTAGCTCCACACAGGAGGCCCTGAGGAAAATAATTCCCCTCAGGGCCTATGTCATCTTTGGGGATGCTGTGTGAAGGAGAGAAAGTTCTAGGAAGAAAAAAGTATTAGGGTTGGGTAGGAATCTGAGGGTCAGTGTGTCCAGGAATTCGGACGTATTAATCCTTCCCTCCCACAGTGGTGCAAGGCAGTGTTCCAATAGAGTACAACAGGGGAAGTCAAAGGGACTCCCTCAACCATTCTCGCGATCTGGCCTACCATGCAGCTGGTGGGCAGACGCATTCGTCGCCAAGACCCAGACAAACCTCACCCCGTGACCTATGGCAGAGGTGTTGTTATTCAATAAATGGTACCCGGAGCGGCGGTACTCATACCCGCCTCCCAAATTGATTTCTGTGTGGAGCTAATTTAAAAAAAATCTTTTGATGATTTCGTGTCAAGAATGAAACGTGAGATTTTAAAATATTTTTTGTATATGTTTGTTCAAATATCAGTAGAGGATCTCTCTGTGTTTTATTCAGAAAATACTGATCAAGATAATTTTTCTATTAACCATTGATTTGATATGTGGCCCATGTTTGGTATTGGTGAGTTTGGCACAGTGTGCAATGTAAAAATTAACTTGTGTTTGGTGTGTACCAGGTTAACCCGGCGAGCATCTCTGGACGACCTGGAGCAGCAGTCGTGTCAGCTGACCCCCAAAATTGAGCAGCGAATCATCATCATCAACTCCCCCCAGGTCTTTTTATACCCACTGTTTAGTAGACTCGGTTTATCTGAGGATATTGTTAAATCAGGTATAATGGCAATATAAAAACAAAAGGTTTGTGGCTCTGTCCATTTAAAAAAGTTTTATCTTTTAATAAATTTAACCCTGGGATCTAATTTATTTATAACTAGGCACTTGAGACTCTCATTTAGGACTATAGTTATGTCAAAGGCTGATTTAATTCCAATAGCCCTTAACCTATCATGCGGGCTCAGAAAAAATTTATGTTTTTTTTTTTTTTAAATGCGATTTTAACACTTACATATAAAGAAACTATATGAAAGACAAGATCAGAATCGCTTGCGCCAATATCATTCTTGACATAACCGTTGGTTTCATTAATCTAGCTACTCAAGGAGATTTTTTAATGAATTTTTGTATGACTTTGCAGGTCAATTTTGGCAAATGTCAAAGATGAAAAAATCGATGTTTTACATTTTCAAATGCATATAAAGGTCTTTATTTATTTGCAAACCCCTTTGAATTGTGTTTTTTCATGTTAGGTGTGTATTCAGATTTGTGTAGAAATAATAAAATTAGTTTATATTTGTGTGATTATATTTTTTGACAATTATTTCCAAAATTGGAGATTTTTTCATATTTTTTTTTAGTTAGTTAGCTATTCTGGAAAAACTTCTTATGATATTACTATGTAATGTACATGAATAATAGGATATATTATCTGCTAAATAGAAAACAATCGCAAAAAAAACTTCCTTTTTTTATATGGATATTTGACCAGAAAGGAACAAGGTAATTTCCGCGCGGTTTTTTGAAATATCACCTGACATTCAATAGGTTAAGGCTTGTTTAGCAACAAGATAATTTCCACACGGTTTTTCGAAATATCATATTCCGAAAGTTATAGCATCAAATTCGACCTTTGACAATAGTTTCGAGCAGTGCGCGTGCCAAGCAGGTAGACCGAAAACGGTTACAATCGTAAACTTTAAACGCGTTTTTCTCAAAACCACGTTTTCAAGTTGGCTGGAATCGTAGCTCATTGAATTTTCATCCGATTCACTTCATTCAAATTTTAAATTAAAGAAAATTAAATTTATATGCGGACGAACCTCGACTTGCGAAAAATTATTATTGTAGGACAAAGTTATTGCAAAATTAAAATCGTTTTTTTCATCAATTTTTGTTTTATGTCCGCCATTTTTGCAATCTGTGGTTCGTGCACATTCTACATTCATTGTAACAATTTTGTTTTGAATTTCATGTTTTAAATGATTTCCAAGGATTCCAGCCAATTTGGTCAGATCGTCCACTTGCAGCCGCTGTATCTATATATATAAATATTCAAACCAAACTTTCAATAGTGTTTTTTCTTGATCAAATATACCTTTACAAGTAACAAAAGTTTAGTGAATGAAAATAAATTTTATCTTTGAAAAATACGCATTGAAAAAAAAACTCGGCTGGACCAGATTTCTCCCCTAAAATAAGGCTATTCTCATTAACGATAAGTTTATTTCCAATGCACTTAAAACTATTGAGCTCAGAGGCAACTATATTTTCAATGGAACTTAAGACTGTCTAAAATCCAACATATTTCCAGTGGCACTTCAGTCTTTTGCTGATTTGTTAAGTTTTACAAATTGTCGTTGGTTAATAAAATTGAATTCCTGTTTCCAGAAACTAAACGATTTACTGGCGCAGCGGAGTCGCTGGGAATCAGACACCATCATCAAGGAAGTGGACGATGAAACATCGCCTTAGTCACCAGGACCATTACATCACATACCACTATTACCACTACTCCACCACATGACATTATAAACTCAGCTGTCTCCTGGCGTAACGGAGTCGCTGGGGATCGGACACCATCATCAAAGAAGTGGACGATGAAACATTATTACCTTCATTACCTGGATTATCATTATGCCACATCTCTACTCCAAAACATGACATTACATACTAAGCCGTCATGCGTATGACACAGCAAGGCGTGCCAAGCACAGGTTGTGTCAACTCCAAAGACGTGTCACAAGACATTACGTATATAATAGTATTTGTTGTAATTTTTTAACGCTTTTTATTTAGATAAATTCAGCTGACTTGTTATCTATTTTAAATGATCATTAATTATGTATAGAAAACAGTTTTTGTTGCATTTTATCGATACTCAAACGATGATTTAGCCGCAAAGCTAATTTAAAAACGCTAACTACAAAATATAAGTATTCTGCCGTACGTTAGTTACTCTTAAGCAGGAATATTTAAGTTTAAAACAAATTTTTCTTTTTATTTCTCGTTCGGAATGCAATATTCTTTAAACCTATTAGTCTCAAAGCACCGATCTATCGGCGCACCTGGACTATGCTAAAAACCTCACAGCACCGATGATCTGTCATCATATAAAAGGCAATGGCATTTGAAACACTGTGGAATAAGGATTTTCCGTTAGACTAAACTTTAGTCATCCAAATAAATACATTTCGGCCCAGTTTTGCAGAAATTTACGTGTGACAAAGTAATCAAATAGCCATTCAGCGCCATTTTGTTTTTTTTCTTGACAGTTGAAAGCTTTCCATTAAGTGCCTATATCGGTTTCAGCTTTTGAATAAATTGTGATCAGCAGAAGAGGACAGCTATCACGCAGTGCTTGACAGCTTATTTCAATTTGATAGAAAGCTGAAATGCACCTAGAATCGGCGTTTAACGGGAACCTTTTAAATGTAAAAAAAACAAGATGGCAGTGAATGGCCACTTAAATTATGACAATGTTACAATGAATTTCGTCGAAAACAAATTTTGCTGAAAAATGGCTGAGAACAAATGGGTTAAAGAATGTTGGCAAAAGTCCCGTTACACTTGTCCCTGTCGTCGGCCAATTGGAGAAACTTGAATATTATATATGAATATTTCCACTGACGGAAGCTCCCTAGCTGTAAAACTGAACTTAGTTCTACACCCTTCAGTCTTCCACTTCTATTCTCACAATCAATTTGTTAATATGACACTTGTTGTTTCGTAGCACTTGTGCTATGTCTTTTTCATCTCCTAGTTAAGTTCCCTTTGACACCTCTGCTCATTTGTGACTAGCTGAAGATTGTGACCTCACTCCAACAAATGAACTAGAAGGATGATTCTGTATCTTTTGTGTTATCTTTTGCATTAACTTCTGGATTGCCGTTTGTCACCCGGTGGCCGCGAGGTGGCCGCGGCACTTTGAAATGCAATTTTGACCCTTATGTATAAACAAAGTGTATGAAGAACAAGGTCAGAAACGCTTGCTCTATTATCGTCCTTTACCATAGCGAAACCCGCAATGCGTCTAGTCACTCGGAATAATTTATATTTAATTTGCGTAGTTCGGGGATGTAGGCAGTTTCTGCGCATGCGCGGGAAAAAAAAACGTTTTTCCTACTATTTTGACCCTTCTATGTACAAAATTTGTAAAGGAAGTGTCAGAATCGCTTGCGCCAACATTCCCTATGGTATGGGTAAAGATTTCATTCCCCTTGTAACCACAGAATATTTTAAAATAATTTTTATCTGTGGACATCTCGAAATGTCATTTTGGCCGCGTCACATTTATGCCGCTATGCGAGTTCCTCAACTAAAACATCGTAAAACCTATCAATTTACGTAATTAACACAAGTAATGTTGTTTTGGTAAATAGTTTATTGTTCTAGGAATGTGTTTCGGTCAATAAAATATACGATAGGTAAAAATTAATCCACAAAACATTCGATTCAAATTGAAGGTCGTGAAATTTCCGTGTTGTTCCTCGGACAATCAACAGGTTAAGTCAGCATTACAAGACAATCAAAACAAACAGGCAAAATCCGTCAGATGTTGGAAAGTGTTCGTCGTGCGTTATCGACTGGCAAATTTCTATGATTTTCTGTGGCTTTCAACGGCTTACCTACGCCTGTCGTGTGTTGAATGGATTAATTACCTAATTAAAAACACAAATTGCTGTTTATTAGTTATTAAAACTACTTACATTTAAGCCTAATAGGCGTGACTATCCATTTTTTGTATTATTTTGATGTTTGCACGAGATGACATTTGAGTTTTTAACGAGGATTATGCAGAAAAATGCGCTGTCATCTCTGGCGTTAGGGTAACTACTTTTTAGAGTTGGTGTCTTAACACAAGTGCAGTATTTAGCTCGTTAAAACCGGTTCTAAGCCGCTCGTTCACCGGTGAGATCGGCAAAAATTAAAAAAAAAAAAAAAAATTATTTGCGATTTTGACCCTTATGTATAAAGAAACTGTATCAAGAACAAGGTCAGAATCGCTTGCGCCAACAGTACTCCCGATACCGCCAAAAGTTTCATTCACCTGGCAACACCAGAATATCTTAAAATGAATTATCTGTGGAATACGAAAGTCACATTTTACCACAAATTCAACTGTCAAAGTCAGTCGATGGTTGCTCACAAAAACTTCCAAAAATTTGTCCATTCGTCAAATAAACCCAAGTAATGTTGTTTTTATCGATAGTATATTGTTCAAAGAATGTGTTTCGGTAAATAAAATAAACGATAGCTTAAAATAAACTGACAAAATGTCACTTCAAAGTATGCTTTCTGAGATTTCGTAAGAAATGCTTCCCGGCTAGCAAGAGGTTAAAAACTGTCAAAATGTGTCATATACGGCCAATGTAACATGCATTACGCTACCGCAAAAGATACAGAATCACCATTCAGGCCTCTCGACCCGTCACGTCCTCACGGTCTTGCGCAGGCATCGATGTTCCAGACGCCCAGGATACTGAATCAGTCATGCTATCCACTGTCCATGATATATTCAGCAATCTCCTGGACATCCACGTTTATAAAGCTTCGCTCTTATTCATTGAGCTTGCTTCAATGTCCAAAATTTGCTAGCGTACAAAAGAAAATCATAATGTAATGTAGTGAATTTTAGTTGCTTAAGACAAAATTGATTAATATTGTCCTGATTATTTGACGAGATATTTTATGTATAATTATCGAGTCCTTATTGTAATATAGTCGTAACGTAACCGAGCTCATGCTAGTAGCTTAAGATACTGACATGTGTAACACAACAGTTGATCGGTATCTTTTTCAGATAATTAGAATGAGCACTTTTATTATTACCGTGACGATCCATGATTAAGGTACCGTGACGGCACAACAAAAGCATGAAACGTGTGTTCTTTATCTTAATAATGCTGCAGCTCTTTCTTACACATTAAATAATCGTGAGACAAAAGATGAGACATACAATATGCATGTGTCTGCTTCCTCCAAATTACTACTTTTTTCCTTTAGAGGAAATAGATATCTCATTACGGCTCAGCTACGTTGATGGGAATTGCGTTTAATTTTCTTTATACGTGTGAGGGAGATGTATGATAATGATTGCATGTTTCCTTTGGGGGGCGCAGATATACATTCACCGTTTGTCTCATTTTCAACTGTTGTTATTTAGTATGTAAGAAAGAGCTACAGCATTATACGTTTAAGAACAAAAGAAAAACCATCAGATCATTGACGTTTGATGTTTTAGAATTTTTGGAATTCACTCAATATTATGTTTGTAACTATATTCCAAACTTTCAAAATTTTCGTCACGGTTAGTAGTATTGTAGGGGTCTAAGGAGACGTCACGATGGTGTGTGTGAGAGATATGCAGGAAAACAATGACTTTTCGTTTATACATTTTGTATCTCATCTTTTGAAAGAGCTGCAGCATTTTTGTGATAAGGAATGTACGTTTATTGTATTTTTTATGCTGTCACGGTACTGAAATTGTGAATTATCGATAATAATAAAAGCGCTCATTCTATGTATAATTGGAGTCCTTATTGTAGTATAATCGTAACGTGACCAGGGCTGGCCCCGGAATAGCTGGCTGATATGTGTTAGAAAATATGTTGACGTGAAAAAAACGAACAGGTTTTTAAACTTCCGTAAACTTATTTTATAGTTTTTCCTGTTATAATTCCGAATTAACGAATTTCTACAGGATTGCATTTAGTAACCTAATTTTAATGTATTATTATTATTTTAAAGCAATATCATTATTATGACGCCGCGATATTCGTTATCTGATAATTGATTTCTTTCTTACTTTAGATTATATTAATTGACATTCAGAGCTCTTTATTCTGAATACAAACGACACCATATTATTACAATTATTTATAATTTTGTTCTGATTATTCATTTCTGAACGGACCGGTTTTACAGTGCTACGGGCATCTACCGACCAGATCAGAAATTTGTGTTTCAATTTTGACACAAATTTCATGTTTATAAAATGTTACCCTTTATATTATTTAACCATTCGTTGTGGTATTCTAAATACCAATACTCGTATTGTTTTTAATTTTTCTAAGCTCTCCTTTAATTTTAACGAATCCGTAAACTCCAGAACTAAAGTCTCAAGGATTGTGAGGTCTTATTCAAATGTGACAAGGCGAAGGTGTTTAAAATTATGTCAAATGTAACCTTCAACCGACAATATTCTTGGTGATCTAAATACCAATACTTATATTGTTTTTAATTTTTCTATGCTCTCCTTTAGTTTTAACGAATCCGTAAACTCCAGAATTAAAATCTCAAAGATTGTGAGGTCTTATTCAAGTATGACAAGGCGAAGGTGTTTAAAATTATGTCTTATATGTCAAATGTAACCTTCAACTGACAATATTCTTGTCACATCATTTTTGATTGTAACCTTGATTTGGCACTGTAACACCGATGAATAGGGACCTGAAAATTTTGCGTTATATTTGGAAAAAGTTGTATTTATTTTATTTTGAATTGAAAACTTATTTAGCAGCTTTACGATTTGAAACTCGCTGAAACGCAAAAGCGACACTAAAAAGAGACAAACACATCTATAGGATTTAGCTTGCGAGAGAATGAGATAGAATAATCGATATTCTCTTTGCGCGGTGCTTCGTAGCCTCCCCACTCTTGTCTACTTTAGTTTTCTGAAGGTTTCACTTCTACCGCATGTGAATTGCACATTCTGCTTTTTTTTTTATACTTGAATACCCCACTAGAGTCCCATCTGCTCCCAACCATCTACAGCCAGTGAGACTATGGCATCCCCAATTGGGGTATGTTGTGAGGCTGAAGGTAGTGGGGAGGGGAAGGAGATTGGGTAAAGGAAGGTGAGAGACCTGAAATTTTTCAGGTCTCTTCCAGGACTTATTGATTATTTATCTTTCTAGGAATAGTAGAAGATTTCAATAACTCGTCAATTGTTAGATCTTTCCGGTTATAGAGAAAGATAAGCAAAATTAAACAGACTAGTTTGTATTCAGATTAAAGCCCCGGCAAGAATGAAAATATTATTTGTTTAAAAATTAAATGATGATATTTTTACGAATGTTCGCTATTTGATAACTCGGCAATATTAATGTTGTTTAATGTTCTCGTAAAATATATATATTATCTATGGATTGTGAATGTCCTAAACGAAGCTATCTGTGTAAAAATAATATGTATGTATATATATTATATGATAGGACGCTCGGGCTGGAGGGTCTTGTAATAAAATTGACTAATTTGTCAGCTGAGCAAGTAATTGTACGAGGGTAATCCCCAAAGTAAAGTCTCCAAAGCGCTGGGGACGCGGGGAAAATTTTTATGCGGCTATTGGCAACACTGTTGTGTTTGTTGCTTCCCCCGCTCCCAAACAAAAGTACGCCGTATGCAATGGAACTCCCACCGTGTGTTACCGCTAAGTGCGAAGGTCGCACAGTTATTCAGCTTTTAACGCATAAGCTGATTGAATTCATGTCATAAATGTCTGCAAGCGCGGAGTTTACTGCTGGTCAAGCGGCAGACATGATTTTGGAACGAGTTGTTCGCGAATCATTCTGAATGATCTCTGAATTTTGGTTTTTGAGGTTTCCTGTAGCAGCATTCTTAGGATTTTGACAGAAAAGTTGAAATATATAGGTGGGTCCCTCGTATAGTACCTCATGGTAGACCACTAACGGGTATCAGCAATGATGACAAAGTGAAAGATGAGGTTCAATGCTTTCTCAATGAAATGGCGGCAAGCTGATATGACTTGGATATACAGCACGCCGCCACAGCGCTTACAAAAACGCAACGACCGAAATGACATTGAAGAATGTATTAATTATGTATTAATTTATTAATAATCCATCACACCGAAATGACATTGAAGAATGTATTAATTATGTATTAATTTATTAATAATGTATCATTGAAGAAGAAGATAAAACCAATAATCTTAACGAAAATATTAAAAAGAACAAGACACATAAATGAAAGCTAATTGTCACAACTAATAAAAAAATTGAATATTAGACTTTTTTAGACTTTTAGAAAAAGATCAATAGGTGTCTCTTATAAATAAAATCGGATATATTTATCCGAAACACTATCTAGGTTATAAATCAGTGCTGCCAAAATACCAGAAAAAAATTAGTTGAATATAATATTGTTAATTCTGAATTTGAAATATGAGATTGACAAAAATTACAGGGTCTTAGTGGCCGAGTTGATTAAGGCGCTTGTCCCGGTACGATGAGAGATCCTGGGTTCGAGTCCAAGTTGCGTTATTTTTTTTTCTGTGTCTTGTTCTTTTTCATACTTTTGTTTAGATTTATTGGTATTATCTTCAGTAATATAAAATAGATTTATGTTTAACTGTAAGAGATGTAAATTTTTTTAGAAAATAAGCGTTTCTTTGTATTTCTAAAAAATTGGAGACTTTCTTTTGGAATTACCCTTTTATGTATGTATGTATTAAGAAATCATTATGTTATTTTCTTATTGTGGGTTATTTAGCTTAAAGCACTTTGAAATGTGAGATATTTATTTAAACATAAATCTTAAGATATTATTGTTGGCTTGAAAAGCGTGTATTATTGTTTAAGATAGATACACTTATATATTTTTTGCTTGTTTTATTAGTGTCAAAAATCTATGGGTGGGTTTCTTCATTTACCGAGAATGCTAAATGCAATGCTAATTGTAAAAGTAAACGGTAAAATGCATAGAAATGGGTTTTTTCATTTGACATTTACCGTTTACTTTCACCTTACATTTTACAGGCCCACAATGGTGCTGCAAATGCGAAAGGAAAGGTAACCAAAATGGCGGCCGTTGTCTAAATGTCACTTTGGTGACAGTTCAGAGATTTTCTTGCTATCTATTTTACGGTATTTGCTAGTATTTTATCATTATATTCACAACAAGTGATGGTTCATCAGGTTCTGACGATGAACTAATAATTAATTATATGACACGACGTGTAAAGCGACATAATAAACGCAAGAATTTCTATCTAATGGAAGACGTAGATTTTGCGTTAATAAAGAAACTGCTCGACTTTTGACTACATTAATTGCAGATATGATATGATATGTTATTCGAAAGAATTACTCATTGCTAATAATTTTATTACAATTTAAAACGTGATCCCTGAGACGTATGTGTGGTAAAACAATGTATGATCGTGTGAGAAATGTGGATATCCGCAAAGAATGTAAGGCTGATGTAAGCATAATGCGTAAGATTAAGAAAGGGACCCTCAGATGGTTTGGGCATGTAGAGCGAATGAACGAAGAAAGTAGTGTAAGAAGAATATACAACGCGAATGTGAATGGTAGAAGAAGTCGGGGATGCCCGAGAAAGACAAGGCACGATCAAGTGAATCAGATACTTGAGTCGGGCATTTCAAAAGTCAGAATAATAGAAGAGAATGTATGAGACGATGTATGAATGTGAGTGAGGCAAAGAGTGTGTGCCAAGACCGAGTTGTTTGGCAGTCCATCCTCTCTGCCTACCCCTGCGGGGAAACGGCGTGATGGTTAGTTAGTTAGTTAAAACGTGAAACAAATAACAACACAACCATAGATGAAGCAATTCGCACACAATGTTTGACATTTATTGTGTGGGTTGCCACATGAAAAAAATATATACACAGTTCCCAGTACGAAAATGTGGGGATTAGGTTAGTTTTTATGCTGTCATCCCTATTTACTTTTACCTAAGCAGTTGGCATCGTGAAAAAACCCATTTTGCCGTAAATGTCAAATGCACTGCGAAAGGAACTGTAAACTGCTAAGCTAAAGTAGAGTGTAAATGAAGAAACCAACCCTATGTATGCCATATAAAATTACTTAGAGCCACCCAAAAACTATCTAAAAAATATTTGGTTTTAAAGTGTTTTATTTCACATGTACATTTGTTGCTTCATTTTTATTTATCTACTACGGTTTTGACAAATCCATGTTATTCACTAGCAATTTTAAAACTAAGTAATAAAAGTAAGTTATTGTTAAAAAAAAATTAATAACAAATCTACATGTGAAATAAAACCCTTCAAAACGAAATGTATATAATTTTTTACATAATTAATGCCCAAGAAATAGATTAAAAAAAAAAAAAATTCTGCATGTTTTAGTCATTCCGTTTGTGTGAACACTGTCTTAATCCCTCAGGCCTCTGGCATATTGACCGTTATACGTATTTGAAAGTGCGTTAAAATATTTTCCGTTTTGTTATAAAATCCAAATAATTGGAATATTTATGCATGTATCTGAAAACTGTTAAACTGTTGAACTGTTTTTGATAGGTGATGAATTACGCTTTTATATTTTATTATTAGATATAATCATGTATATTGGTTTTTTTTTATTTTTAATGTAAACATAAAAAATGTTTCAAAAATGTCTCACGTTATGTTTTTTCGTCTTAACATTACCGACAATGCAAAAAAACATATTTCTTTAGACAAATAGGAAATCTTATAAACATTATTGTAACCTTTGGGGTGTTATGCCGTGTTGCGCTACCTCCTTCTTTAGCCAACGTTTCGGACAGCGTTGCAGTGTCCATCATCAGGGCAGTCCCAGCTGATGTCTAATTGTTAGTGGCGAAATGTGTGCTTATGTACTTGGAAGCGATACCGTGTTGCCAGTTCCACCACATTAGTACATTAATACCAGCTCCTAGTGGAGTATCTATACGAGTAGCAACATGGTATCGCTTCCAGTAGCACATCTGCCGGATCTGCCCTGTTGATGGACACTGCAACACTGTCCGAAACGTTGGCTAAAGAAGGAGGTAGCGCAACATGGCATAACACCCCAAAAACAAATAACGAAAATACTTATGGCCGTGAAAATTTAAAAACGTATCATTATTTTGACCTAATTTTTTAGTTATTTCATATAAAAAAAACACAGAGTGTTATAATTTTTTCTCAAATTGCGGTTGGAACGTTTAGTTTCACAGAGGTGTACATTTTAATTCTTATAATATGAAGCATAGTGTTTTCTTTTTCTAATGCTGTTTTAGATCACATTTCTCTCTATGATGGTAAGAGAGACACAACGATTTCTATGAGATGTTCCCAAAAATGAACAAATTAGCCTGAGGGGTTAACTCATTTCGAGCTATAAAATCATTACTGTAATAGTACCTATCGTCTTTGTAAAATCTCACAGTTTTTTTAGCATAATTAATTATGTATTAATAATATAATTAACGAATAATTGTGACGAGCTTCTGCGAATCCACTGCGGGTAAATGCCTCATCGAGACGCTTCATAAATTATATGATATTGTTAAGTACCTCCATCAAATTTACCAAACGGAAATTATATTTTTGAGATTTGGAAAATTTGTACCAAATATTTTAGAAAGTTTAAAATATACTTTTAGCTTTTCTATTTTTGCTCATTCAGTCTAACAGTATTAAATTTAACAATAAAGGATTTTTATTTCTAATAAAACAAAGCTATTGAAGCTGCTACTCCACTCAATTTAAAGAAACTGAAATATTATTATCTTGTTAAAAAATAATCAAGAATTTTAAAATCTTTTGTCGTACAGAAATCGAATAATTGGCGACGCAATACGCATTTTTTTAAATAGGTCTTGCAATTAGAGTTAATGCAACCAACACATATTAAAACTGTGTGTATTGTTGCATATTTATACACTCAGTAACATCTTGGAAACATCACTGAGCAACAGCCTTTTGTCTTGCTGTCGCATACTGATTGTTTTAGCGAAAAGGGGACATTAAATTGAATACATATGTGTAAAATTTTTACAGTATGTTTCTTTTTGTTATGTTTAAAAATTATTTTTTCAGTTACATGGAATATTATTAAACAACAATTTTAACACATGCTCTACACAAGCAGTGCATCTGTGATTACTGTATCTGCTTCAGCATTCGCCGCGTTATTTATAATTCCTACGAGTTGTTGAGTTTATAATTTATTTTCTTTTCTTTGCGCATATTTAAAAAATATATTTTTGCTGCGAAAATAATTTTAAGGCAACACGTATCATCATTTCTCTTCCTCACAATTTGAGTACTCTCAATTAAATATTATGTAATAAATAAAACTCTATTTGATATCTGGGTTGTGACATTTTTTGTTTCGAGTTCATCTGCACGTTTTTGGGTTTCACAAAATAACTGAAAAATTAACTAAAATGTATTTGAAAACTTCATATCAATTCAATCCTCTTAAAATTGACAACAATTAGATTTAATTTATTTTTCTTTGTAAAGATATACATTTTAAAAATATTGTCGAAAATAGTGCGAATCCATCTCCTCGTAAACAATGCCGCCTCTAGTAACACATATGTAGGAAGCTAGTTTGAATTTTGTAAACTTCCTATGAATTGTATTATTACATACAGCAGCGATGAAAACCTTTACTTAGGCATACTGAAATTTACTTAACCCCTCGTTTGCCGCTCGTGCACCGGTGTGTCATGAGATTTTACACGCGATTTTGACCCTTATGTATAAAGAAAGTGTATGAAGAACACGGTCAGAATCGCTTGCTCTATTATCGCCCTTTACCATAGCGAAACCTGCAATGGGCCTAGTCACTCCAAATAATTTATATTAATAATTTACCGGAGCGCGGGAATGTGCGCAGTTCTTGCGCATGCGCGGGAAAAATATGTTTATCTACGAGTTTGACCCTTTGACCCTACGAATTTGTAAAGGACAGTGTCAGAATCGCTGGACACGAGTGTCATTTCTGCCGCCGGGTGCCGCGTCGTAATTGGTGGAGCTTTTTGCTGGCCTACCCCGGCAAACAAGAAGTTAAGTGTGCTGAAGTTTACCTAAGCAGACTGAAGTTTACTTAAGCATTCTGAAGTTTACTTATGTAGGTGTGCTGAAGTTTACTTAAGTGTAGGTTTGGTCTAGGAAAAGAGTTTGGACTGTTTTAGTGTGGAGGAGGAAAGGATATGGGAAAGGGGAAGGCGGGAAAGTATCTAGGCTACCACTTGTATGCAAGTCAGAATTTCGCCATTAGTTGAACAATATTGCCATTGCAAAAGTATTATCATTAGAAAATAAAATAACATTATTATGAAAAGACATAACAGTTTTATAGTTAATTGGATAATTCACAGCTCCTTAGATCATAATGGAAATGGATTCGCAATGACTTTATCAATGAAACTAATAAATAATTTATACCTAAGCACACACGATTTTAAGTGAACCGAGCAACTCAGGACAGTGGTAATTCAACACACTTTTGAAAATTAAAAAATATATAAATTCTTAAAAAGTGATTAAAAAAACTAGGCCAAAGGGGTTAGGTTTATAGGCCAATTTCTGTATTCATTAATTTAATTTTTTTTTAAAATTTATGTGAATACCTCACAAGAGTCACAACTGCTCCCGTCTGGAGCCAGTGAGACTATGGCATTCCCAATTGGGGTATGTTATGAGGCTGAAGATAATGGGGATGGAAAGGAGATGTGAAAGTACCTGGCTATTCAGATCTGGTCACCAAACACGGCTAAAGCCATTTCCACCATTTTTATAATTCTGAATGGTGGTCTCACACTAAGGCGGTACTGAGAGTATCTTCCATTCACTTTTGACTTTATATCACTTTTCTAAAGTGTCTTGAAATGCCGCTGTCCTGAGTTGCCGTGGAACCGATCGTTTTACTGCACCATTTGGAAGTCTGAAGAAATTTTGGCTATTTTTTACACTGCACTTACGACAAACACACCTAAAATACCTATGAATATTAAAACCTAGGCACTATTACTGAAAAACACCACTTTACATAATATTTATAGGGACATAGCGTTTATATTTAAGATATGTATAGATTTATTACTTACCGTGGGACACTTCCAATAGATAATTTTTAATGAATTAATATAAATTTCCATTCTGCTTATAAATTATTAATCATTATTTATTTAATTTAAAATCATTATAACTGCGTATAAATATAATATTAATGTCTGTAATATCCGTCTAATTAATGTGCTTATGAACAAAACTATGAGATTTATCTATAACAGTATTGAATCATATAATTTTACATGTTGTGGTACTTTTTTTGTAATAAATTAAGGTTTTGATTCTTATATTCCATCCGATATACAGAACAAATGAATAGATTGTCTTATTATGAACATTGTTTTGTACTTAAGTGTTTAGTTTACTTAAGCGTGCTGAAGTTTTTTTTAAGTACACTTAAATTTACTTAAGCATACTAAAGTTTACCTAAGCATTCTAAAGTTTACTTAAGCATACTGAAGTATACGGAAATGTACTGTTTTAAGTGTACTGTATTTTTAAGTGCACTTGTACTGAAGTTTACTTATGTATGCCGAAGTTTACTTAAGTGGTTAGGTTTACTTAAGTGTACTGAAGTTTACTTAAGCGTACGAAAGTTTACTTATTAAGTGTACTGAAGTTTATTTATTTAGGTTACTTCTGAAGTTTACTTACATAGGTTATTTCTGAAGTTTACTTAAGTGTAGTCAAGTTTACTTAAATGTACCAAAGTTTACGTGTACTGAAGTTCACTTATGTCTACTGAAGTTTACTTAGATGTAGTACTAAAGTTTACTTAAGCGTACTGAAGTTTACTTAAGCGTACTGAAGAGATAAAACAATAGAAGTGTGTTGTGGGTGTGTTCATTCTCCTGAAGTAAACTCAATTTTTCCTTTCTGTACAATCGATTAACGATTCTTTTTTTGCAGGAGTAAGGATAAATTAAGCTTAATTTAGGCATGCAGACATGCCCACTATACAGTTCTATTTGTTAATCACTGCAGTGGTCAAAACAATGTTCAGTAAAAGGTTGAGAACAAGATATTTTAACAACAATGGCTTTGAATGGAATTCTTATGCATTATTTAGACTTATTATTAATAAACAATAAAATTGTTATAATGATGAATTATTATTGTTAAATTTATCGTTTACAAATAGACAATGCCGCCCAATCACCAAAAATCTAATTGTGCGACAGATACAAAAAACTTTTAATGAGTAACAACTTTCCGTGGCACATCTAAACTATGTTGTGGCTGCAGTATTGAAGATAAGAAGTATTTCATTAAAAATAAATAACAGATGTGGGTTGTCTGGTATTGCGTAAGGCTTATTGTAACGGGTGATTTAGCAAATTAATCATCTAACCCCGCTTTCCGGTGATCATACCAAATTAATCGATTTAAGCGCACATCTCTAAAGAGCCGTTCGCACTGAGAGAGTAGTTTAGTCGAGTAAGAGTATTTAGTAACTACACGCGTCCGAACACCACAATTTTAGTAGAATAGTTTAGTCAGCTCTTTAGCGACCCCCATCACGTGTCCCTGTGCACTGACATGTGCAAACCCGTCGTTTTAGCAGATTTTAGAAGTGTAGAAATGTTGTACGGTTGGAGAGAAGGTGCCACTCTAAAATTATTTATTTTTGCTGCTATTAATCTCTTTTTCGTGTCCATAGTTTATTTATTTTCATCTCACTAATTTATTCTTCCATCTCTTCTAAAATAAGCATTACAATAGAGAACTCCAGTCCAATTTTAAATTATTTTTTTTTTAATGAATAATGACCTTCTAACTTAAATAACTGCATATTTATTTTTATTTTTAGAGTTAGTTTTAATAGTTAAAATAATTGTCAAAGTTTTCAAGATCCCCCGAAAACCACCGTATGTGTAGTGAATCGTGTGACTTCATCACTCCCGAAAAGTTACTATAAGATCAGGCAATCAGCTGCTCAACTGGCGCCATTTTGAAATTCAGAGTTCGAAGTGTTCTCCCTAGAGTAGCATTACGATTTTTTTTGTGCAGTAGTTTTTGAATATTTTCAATAATAGAAATAAACTAATAAGAAATACCTTTATTTTTGAAACTGAATTATTTAGGCCTAAATAATGTTTCAATAAACACTACAACTAAATCTCTATAAACAGTATGTAAATAAACGAATAAGATGAAACGTTGTTAATGCGATGGCTTGTGTCATACCTACATTCCCATTCAATGACTTTATGGTGTTCAGTGAGGTCACCGCTAAACATTTCAATAATACCAACTTGACAGTGTGTGTCTACGACCCAATTAAAAATGAACTTTTTAATAATTTTTAAAAACTCTGCGTTTAATATTATTTAATAAAACTTATATATTGAGAATCAGCGTTTATTGGTCTATATGAACATATTTTTTTTAAGCCATAATATTTTTCACTGTAGTTCCTTATTAGGGTACTTACTTTGTTGCGTGGCAGCCTGTCATCTTGCAATGTGCGGCTCACTAATGAACTCTACTTGAACTAATGCGAACGCTTTTCGGCGAGTCAAGTAGCAACTTACTCGCTATTCGACTAAATTACTCACCCAGTGTAAACAAGTCGTAACTGTACATTTTGACAGTCAACCGAGGTGCTTGTCATGCTGCTCACTTCAGTTCGGATCTGAGAGGGTTAAAAGACAGGCGTGCAGCGACTCCTCAAGGAAACCAAACACTAATTTAATACATTCTCTTTATAACCCTTTATTTTTAATTGTTACAAACTAAGTACACAGTCATAATCGGAATTCACTTCTCTATCGAATTTCATAAAAAAGTGATTTTTAGACTCTTTGTCGTTTGGGCGGTATTGATTATTCGTCGATGATTTTTTTCATTTACAAATAATGCTGTGATGTTTTGCTCTTTGAAATATATATTTATATTTATTAAACACGCTCGATTTTTTGATGAACTCTGAAAAATAACAATGTTTTTCGAATTCTCATTTCTTATTGAACAGTTATGGAAAAACAATTATTATGATATTTCTTTTTACAGATGATCATATTTTAAAGTTCTAATTAATGCTTGTGATATAAATGATATTGCATGCTCAAATAAGTAGTGTCAATAAATAAATTCACTACAGAAATCATTCTGAAAGTTTCAAGGCACCAGAGCTTGCCGTTAGAGAGTTTTTCTCGCTCGTTTGCACAGATTTACTGATTTGAGCAAAAATTTTACAATAATCCAATTTGGAAGGCGGATATGGATACTGTCGCCCCGGGAACCATTTATTGGATAACCAACACCCGTGCCATAAGTTATCCCAAGCGGTTTGCTTCGCTTGGTGACTTAGCAGGGGTGCATGGGGTGAGGTACGGATCTTGGCGGTGGATATTTCTGCCAACTGCGTGGCAAGCCGAATCGAGAGAGACTGGTTAAAGGCGACCTCTTCAGCCAGACTCTCGACCCCATCGCCTTGCACTACTGTAAGAGGGATGGATTCATACGTCCGTCACTCCTGGACACACTGACCGCCAGATTCCTATCCACCCCTCATTATTCACTTCCTTTCCTTAAAACGACCCTCCACACAAAATCCCCTAAGATGACATAGGCCATAATTGATATTATTTTCATCAGGGCCTCCTGTGTAGACCTAATGTAAAAAAAATATAAATAATCAGCAGGCTTTCTTGAAATCAGTTAATCGAGCCCAAACTGTATTTCACAATCTATTCCAAACAAGTTACTAATTAAGTAATTCTGACAAAAACTATTTTTTTACATTTTATTTTTTATTTTGTGAGAAATGCCCTCGAATATTTTTATTTATTAATTTCACAATTTTGTTGAATTATTTATTTTTTTATATTTACCATAAGTAGAAGGCTAGCAGAGCTGCTGATGAATATCGTTTCTCTTATTAAGCAATGAAAAAATGCATCTTCCAATAATATTTTTATTACTTTAAAGTATTTTAGCTAATTTACTATACATTATTAAATATAGCTTATTTGAAATATTTGTGTGTGATATTAAGATGTAATATTTTAACAACAAAGTATACTCAATGTTTGAACAAATAAAATCATCATAAAATGGTGATTTTATCGCATTCGAGTTATTAATCGAATTAAAACTAATTTATTTTATTTTCTAAGTTTTTAATGTATGTAATATGTATTATAACAGTAGGCGCTGGATATTGTGATCGCATTGTCTGTTTTGATTCTTATAATTTTTTTTGATTCTTAGAATTTTTAAAACTTTTTCGTAAACAAATTTACAGTTAAATTGATTGAAATGGATCTGGTAATGTCTAGTAACTAACCTGCCGAGCGATTCCGTATCTTTTATTGGGATCGTTATTGGATAACGGACAGATTTGTGTGATTTTTACATACTTACTGTCACATTGTGAGGCTGAAGGGAGTGGGGGAGGCGAAGGAGATGGAAAGATGAAGGTTTGGAAATGCTTGGTTATTCAGATAAGCCGAGCGATTCTATATCTTTTGTGGGACGTGATCTCCTGTCAGATTTGTGTGATTTATTTGCTTTTTCTGTGTACAATTCTTCGTGTTTAAAACGATCTAAACTAAAATATCTGACAGTAAATATGTAAAAATCACACAAATCTGATGGGACATCATGTCCGTTATCTCGATAACGTTCCCACAAAAGATATAGAATCGCTCGGCAGGTCACCAAATACGGCAACGTTTCCATTCTGAATGGTAACCTTTCACCAGGGTGATACTGAAAGTATCTACCAAACTATAGCATGCTGCAAATACACTATAAAAAATATTAGTTTTTTTTTTTAATTATGTGTGAAATTATATATAATAAAAATTATATTTAAATTGATACATTTTAATAGCGCATTCCGCGATTTGAACCTGTGACCTTGAATTCATCATAATATTTTATCATTGTTGATTCTGTAAAAGATCCGATTGTAATAACCAGTGATTACAATATCCAGCACTTACATAATATCGCCTGTAAAATTCTCTTTCTAGTTTCTCCCAAAACTGTCTTTAGGAAACATTTTCTCTTTTTCCCAAGATCTGTGAATCTTTTTATATTGTCTTGATTTATTTTTGGGGTATGACACACACAATACATCTGCCCTGATGATGGACACTATAATACAGTCCGAAATGTTGGCTCAAGAAAAATATAGTGCAACACCAAACATATATCACGAAAATAAAAAAGAAAGCATTGTGAAAATTTAAAATCATATCTGACCTTTTTGTATTGCTTTTGATTTTCATTACCCAATATATCAACTTTAAGAGATTCGGAAATAGATTATATTAACCCTGGCATGTGTACTGGTGTATTCCACCTGCCTTTAAACAATATGAAAAGATCTTCAAGTTTTGATGTTAACTATCTAAGTTATCACATTCATACTTTATCTCATACATACTCTTCTACTATGTATTCTGAATCTTCACATGGCCTCCCATTCGTATAGATTCAAAAGATATATTGATGAAAAATCGAAAACAATTGTATCTCCACCTTTTGGCGATGAGTTATGAACTCTCTACTAAAAGCAGAACACAAATTTGTACATATCAATTGTCTAATTGATTAGTCAGACATCTCCAAATACTAAGTTTTGAGATAATGAGGAAAGCAATATTTAAATGCTCACCCAGATAACATCAACATTTGGTTTAATTCACTTAATTTTTTCTGCATTATAACTGATTTGGTGGTGTTTATGAATAATCTGTGTATTGCATCAGATAGAGAGTACACTTTTACATATAACTGCATACCCAACTCAAATTTCATTTCCAGAGATGTCTGACTGATCGATATGTATGTGTAAAATATGACACCTCTAACTCACACTATTCCAAAAATATTTACATGTCACAACACCTGTTTCATGTTTTTAACTTTGTTTAAGGTTAAACGTCACATAAGTTATAATCTACACATTCACAGATGGTGCCAATAAATTATTTTAGGTTTTTAATACTTTTTGCATGTTACGCTTTAAAATATTAATGTGAATTAATTGTTTGCACCCGTACATATCTAATATGAATATAAATAAATAGTTTTGTCCATAAACAAACCCAAATCTTTCAAGAAAGGCTGAAAATACAATATTGGATTGATTCACCGATACAAAATTGAATTTTTCAGCCTTGAAAGATTTGGGTTTGTTTATGGACAAAACTATTTATTTACTTTCATATTAAATATGTACGGGCGCAAACAATTAATTTATTTTAATAATTTAAAGCATAACGTACAAGAAGTATTAAAAACCTAAAATAATTAAATTGGCGCCATCTGTGAATGCGTAGATCATAACGTGCGTGACGTTTAACCTTAACTTCTAAATAACGGTTTATCGTGATACAATGTATTAATCTTTAAGCTATGATTAAATGAGGCGCTCAGCGTAAGAGTGGCCCAACCCACATCAGCGAAAACATCATATTGTTATATATATTTGTCAAATCTTTGAAGCCACAGTGGCCCAATTTTAGTTTCCACTGATTTAAAACGATCTTTGAAATAGTGAAAACTAAAATTGGTATGATAGTTATGACAAAAATATATAACAAATAATGTTTTTGTTGATTATGAATGTTTGTGGATTGGGCCACTTCCGCTGAGCGCCTCAAATATTATGCAATAATTATGTTATATTGAGAATTTTACACGCGATTGATTATTATTATTTAATATGTTTGTTTATTTATAAGGTAACCGTAGGAACTGGTTTTAAAACATAATCTTAGCACAATTATAATTTTAATATTCGTTTAGGAATGAGGTTTAATATACTCATGGGTTAGTAAATATTTAAAAAAATGTTATTCTTTGTAATATTTATTAAAACATCTCTTTCTTCATCTTTTGATAAATTAATTGTGAAAATTATTTAATTTCATTAATAAAATATTATGCAAACATTGTTTTATTTCTCATTTCTTTGGGTTTATGATGTGAAAATATCAAATCAAAGAAATGGCTCGAGGTATCTTTGGGGCTCGGGACCGGATCTGAATGGACAGGTACTTCCCAACCGTCTTTTCTTTTCTTTATCCATAACTAGCTGGTCCCCGGCATGTGTTACAATGCCATTCAAAGAAATAAATTGATTCTGCCTGCATGTCCTTTCCCGTGCGTCCCCATTCCCTTCCACCTTCCCCGCCTTCCCGCTCCCTCGTCTCTTCCCTCTCCGCGTACTCCACCTCCCCCGTTCCCCTTCCCCCCGCCTTTACTCCCTGCCGCTAAAATATGTGAAATACACACATTTTCATTTATACAAATTTCATAACGCCAGAGCTTACCATTATATACAGCCTATATGTTATTCTGATGTATGAGCTATATTATTGTAAAGTTTCATTAACATCCAGTAGTTTTTGCGTGAAAGTAACAAACATCCATACAAACTTTCGCGTTTATAATATTATTAAGAAGATTGTATTTTTCCTTTGGAGGGGTGCAGACACACGTTCAACATTTGTCTCATTTTCGACTGTTACATTTAGTGTGTAAGAAAGAGGGGCAAGTTAAACGTCACGTAGATTATAATCCACGCACTCACAGATGGCGCCAATTATATTATTTTAGGTTTTTTATACTTTTTGCACGTTACGCTTTAAAATATTGAGGTAAATTAATTGTTTGCACCCGTACATATTCAATATGAATATAAATAAATAGTTTTGTCCATAAACAAACCCAAATCTTTCAAGAAAGGCTGAAAAATACAATATTGGATTGAGTCATCGATACAAAATTTAATTTTTCAGCCTCTCTCGAAAGATATGGATTTGTTTATGGACAAAACTATTTATATTCATATTAAATATGTACGGGCGCAAACAATTAATTTACCTAATATTTTAAAGCGTAACGTGCAAAAAGTATTAAAAACCTAAAATTATTTAATCGGCGCCATCTGTGAATGCGTAGATTATAACGTAGGTGAGTTTTAACCTTAATAACAAAAGCAAAACAATCACCGCATAAACATTTGACATTTTTGGAATTAACTCACTAATATATTCAATATTATATTTTTTCACGATATTGCTGCGGCTCTCTCAAAAGATGGAGAATTCGTTCCATACAAAAAGTGTGAGGAAAAGAATTTTCTTCATAATATTTTTTTCATGAATTTTTCTGTTGTTTTAATAGCTATTCTGCTATTCGGGGCGGAGACAAATACAACAAATCAAAGATCATAAAAATCGGTCGAGCCGTTCTCGAGTTATAAATGGTGTAACTAACCCGACTTTGTTTTATATATAGATGTACCCCAAATTGGAGATGCTAGTCGTGCTAAACTTGCTCTGGAAAAGTTATATTATGATGAAATCAGTGAAATAATGCTCAATAAAATTAATGAGATTCTAGTTTGTATGTTACTGACATCTATTGGGTGACTTTCAAACTATTCTGTTAATCTACTCAACCAAAGGTGGCACTATAACCAATTAGACTGCTACTCGTCAATAGATGGCAGTAATGTATTATAAAAAGAAGTCATCACCTAGTAAAATATTATTAAAATGAGGAAATTTTTGTAGGTTACTGACATCTATTGGGTGACTTTCAAACTATTCTGTTTATCTACTCAATCAAAGATGGCACTGAACCAATCAGACTGCTACTCGTCGATAGATGGCAGTAATGTGATTTTTTTTTTTATTTAAAAAAAAACAAGTCGAACCAGTAAACCGAGAAGAATGACCTATTCTCAAGTGACAAATTAATGTCACCATTGTACAAATGTTGACACATTTTGTGTGTTTCCCGACTATGTTAAATACTTACATTATATATTTTTTAATTTTGAAAGCTAAAAAAACTGCTAAAGGGTCATTCCGCCGTTTCGTTCAAATTTGCCTGTTTCCGCGGATTTTTTTTTTTTGCCTTTTTACTATATATTTTTATAAAAATGGGTTCCCGTACCTATCAGATGTATAAAAGTGAAAAGGGCACCTTTGTGCGACACTTGGATTCGAAGAAAATTGATGGAAGGTAATGAAGGTGTGGATGGTAATGAAAAACTGTTGGATGGTAATTTAAAAATTTGGATGGTAATGAAGTTTGGTAATGAAATATTAATAGATGGTAGTGAACATGTTTAAAGTTCTTAAAATATCTGTGAATAATGAAATTTGAATAGAAATTGAATAATAAAATAGATTTCAAATCATGCTAAGTATCATTTGACATGGTGAGCGGATTAGGAGAAAGAAGAAAAACCTATTATAGTGAAAAACTAAATGCTTTATTCAGACTTTTGAACATTGGAGACAAGAAATACATTTTTTCATACGTAATCAGTTCTGCTTACTTATGCTTTTGCAATATCTGTATGAATTGTTAAAAAATAATGGAAAAAAATATCAAAATACAAATTAAGAAAAGGCAGCTGGAACATCAAACCCAACACAACTAAAATTTTCCTATTATACTACTTACCCAGAAATTATAAGGAATAGTCAAATTCTTTATAATTACGTTTTATAAGTAGGTTTGTACACAAGAAATACAAAATTTTCACATTCCTAAGCAAACATTGTAATATTTGAAAAATAGAAATAATAAAAATAATAATTAAAAATAAGAAAAAATCAGAACTCAATTGAAATGCAGTTTAAAATAAAATCAGAGATACTTAAAACAAACACAACATATGTAACTAATAAGTACAAGATAAAGGTCTTACATCTAAATAGGAACATAATATTTAAGGAACTTGAGATCATTCTTGTGAAAGTTTTTGCTGGAAAACTATTTAAAATCAAAGTTCGGCAAATTTTTGAAAGTGAATTGTCCTCTTTCATTCTCATCTGGATCTTGCAAGCGCTGAAGAATTTGTGATTCCAAAATGAAATCGTCGTCACTAATTGTTGGCCAGACAATTTTTTTGGAATTCCCTTGAGCTTTTTTCAAAAAAATTACTTTGTACTCTAGTGTGTACTCATGTTTTCCAATAATTTTCCCAATGAAATGATGTGTCGTGTTAGTTATTTTATATTGAACCATTATCCAGTCATCTAAGTAGTATTTGAATGGCGCCTCCTTATCCTCTTTGTTGGTTTCCTCGTCAATGTCCATGTGTGGGACTTCCACAGTTTTGGGGGACTGCTGTTTTGATTCATCGAAATCAGGATATTCTACTCTTAGGGATCGGATGAACTTCTCGAACTCACATTGATCGAAAGGATTGAATTCTTGCGTACTATTTTTATAAAGGGAATAATGCTGATAGTCGAACGGGACGTTTGAGAGTATTTTCACTTTACATTTCTTTTCTATAGTTTTAGCAGGCTCTGGCGTTGAAGCAATAGTATCGTCCAAAAACATGGAGCCGTCGAATTCGCTCAATAGCATATTGTCATCAATATTATTGAAAATAATAAATTTGTAGGCTTAAGTTTTCAATATTCATGTCAACTGTGACATCTATACAGGCTTCGTCATTTTCTACATTCAGTACTCCCAGATGTTTGCTGTGCTTACATAACAGATTGCTGTGTTGGCAACTGAAACAGCTGAGGCTTCTTAAAACAACACTGTATGGCAACGACGAAGACCAAATCACCTGATGTACTTTGATTGTTCCTTTAAATCCGGGAAGTTTTTCTGGAAATTTATTCCGATATATTTCGTCTTCTGCAATGACAGTCAATTCGACGTTTTGAACATTTTGACGGACAACTTCAGCAAACTCTTCAAAGGAACCGATGTCTCCGCCAAATTTCACGTAGTTGTCTGCAGATCTCTTCACAACCGCTCCGATGCCATCTGGGGCCCCCTTACCATGTCCCGCCTCTTGGTAGTTCCATGTGACCCTCTCGATATTAGGAACTTGATCTATTAACTTCGTTATCATATAGAAAATGGAGCGGTTCCTATATTGACTAGATGGCGAATCAGATAAGAAGTGAATCGTTGCAAGCGATGGAACCAAATCCTGCGCCATATTCAGAACAGGTACTAGATGTGCCCATATAGCTGAAGCATCATGATTGAGGCACCGACTCATCGTGCAAAATGATTTGGTTGAAGGAAGACCCGTCTGGCTGTCTACATAGTAAAGTACTCCTGTATGAAGAGAGACTTGTCCTCGGCTGCCACCAAAATGAAAGGACTGAATTTCTTCATGGTATTTCAACCAATAGTTCTCGCTAAAATCAACATGTATGAGAACCTCCGTGTCTGTCAGATTATCTTTCAATTCTCTGATAGCGGAGTACTGCATTACGATGTTTCGTGTGTGTTTTAAGAAAACATCCATGGTGGCATCTAAATTTTCGATTATTTTACGAGGGTTGTCCTCGAGCTTCTTTTTAGTTGTTATGGTTTTCATTTTCTGGATTCCATCCTTTCCCCTGTAGGTTTGTTTTTCTATTGTCCACTCATAGTAGTTAATGTTTGTGCTGTTATTAAATTCTCCGTAATTCAATGTTTTATTTTTGCATGAACTACATGATCTTTCTAGACATTCTTTATTATTAGTATCGCAACACAGGCTTTTCAATACTTCTGTCGCTGATCCTTCTACAATTATCTTTGCTTTCTTCAGAGCTTTAATGAGAAGATCAACGTTACAGTGAAGTTTGCATTGGCAAGTGTCTCGTTCTTTTTTGGGGAAAACAGTCCAGTAGGGTCTATATTTACAAAAAGTCGAATAGCTGATTTTTTGTTGTTCTTTGCAGAATTTGTCGTGGAGGTTTTTGAAGTTATCTGTAATATATCTTTTCTGTTTTTTTAAACCTTTGCGTTTCACAAATTCTTTTTTTCCGGGAGCTACCCGGCTATTTACATCTTCTTCAAAAAAATCTTGTATCTTCCGTTTTATTTCATTTGTTTTGTTATTCTTGTTTTCAGCTAAAGTCTTTCTGATTTGAAAGGGAACTTTACTGAGTACTTTATATTTCTTTAGCTTGTTCTTGTCTCTCAGTATTTCATTCGCAAACTGTCTTTTCTCTGTTTTTTTTAAAGCCTTGTATTTTTCATTTAATCCTCGAGACAGCGATTCACTGAACAACAATTTCTTTTTTACATCTTCGACTTTATTCATTGGGATGTATTTAACTATGTCGTTTACTTTTTTCTCTACTGTATCTTCGATTGGTCTATTTACGTTTTGTAGCTGCAACGCCTTCAATTTATTTTGTTCGTTTCTTTTCTCGTTCCTGAGTTTGCTTATCTGGTCCTGTAACGTCTTAATGATTTTCAATGATCTATACCTCAATTTTCTAACATTCGTTAGACCACGCACATTTTTTTTAATGATTTGTTGTTCATTCTCGACTGCGAGAGGGTCAGGATCTAGAGTATTTTGCACATTATTGGGTACTTCCTTGACATTTTCATGAATTGGAGGCATATTTTCTACTGTAATCGTTTCTATTTTACGCTGCTCCTCTTTTTTCTTCCAATAATTTACAGAGTTCTTTCGCCATCTTCGTCTTTGCTCTCTCTGGGCTCTTTCACTCATATCTTCAATGCTGCAAATCTTTTTTTGCGCTTTTCGCATTAAGTATCTTTTTTTTTCTTTCGCTTTCTGAAGACTGTACAGTTCCGGATTGTTTTTAATCTCAGCATATTTTTGTTGCTTACGCAGCCTGTCCTTGGATAACTTTTCTTCTTTTTTCAGTTTTTTATTTAACTTTGCCATTGTGGATTATGGTGTTTAGCCTGTAACAAATAATAAAGAAAAATTATCATAAGTATCGGATCAAGTGAGAAGTTGAATAACAAATATGGATAATTTCAATTTCGATACTTTTACAGGAGAGCCCAAAAATTGTTACACTACTTTTATAATATCTTTGTTTAATATTTTTTTCCCTAAATGATTTAAAATCTAACAGTAATGATATGGTTTTTTAATCAAGAAATTTGCGTTGGACTCTTAATAATGCCCTTTATATAGATTTTTGTTCAAATCTGGATTTGTTTAGAAACTTGAAATTTTGTAAAAATTCATCTGTTTTAATAGACAACTGAAGTAATGAAGATAAGTAATGAAAATAATTGTGACTGTAGGGGAATAGTTAAACCATTTGTTTAATATATTATTCGTTTACATTTGAATAATTATAATTATATCATTGAATAAAAAAATCGATTTTCAAATAAAAATTCGCAGGGTAAATTTTAACAGATTGTTTTTCCATATCAGTAAATAGATAAAACGAAAATATGTATTTCACCAAAACTGAAATTGTCCGACGCTAGAACGCAAGAAACTGCTTTTATTGATAATATTAACTTTTATGAACCCCCAAACATGGTCCCAGATGCACGTAAAAATAACCCTTACAAATTTATCATTACCCTCCACACCTCTAAATTACCATCCGGCAAAAAATTTTACGATACGGAAGGTAATGAGACGGAGGGTAATGAGGTTTTGACAATCTTTCCTTAATAACTCGCTTAATAATGACATTACAAATCTTTATGTTTCAATAAAAAAATAGTCCGACTAATTATAGTTTATAGGTTCATGATTCGAATTTTTAAAACATGTACTTACTTTAAAAAATGCTGGAAGGTAATGATGCCTGGTCGGTGACAAAGTCGTTTTCGAGCACGGAGATCGCAGATATTTCTTTATTCAGCGACGCACGTCCTCCCCCGTCCAGATATAGCGGTACACTGATTAGTAACGGAGGCGCGGGGTGGGGTACAGCTGACGAACAGTGACAAACACGGTCACAATTTTAATTACCGCTTTGGCGGAAGACGACAGAGATTTTTTCTGGACAAAAACAAAATCTCAATTCTTTCTATGATACAGTAACTTTAAAAATAAATTAAACACCAATAAATATGCAAAATTAGTTGTACATTCAGGTCGATTAATGAATGTAGTGATTTTACTAGTGTAAAATGTTCTTATTTATTGATCAATTTACCGGTCCCTCATTTACACGGGGAAGGTAATGAGATTTTAGCATGTTTTTTGTATACCATAAAGTTATTAAGTAACAAATGCCTAATCCGGTAAATACTACTTTTTCCTTTTTTAAATAACTACATTTTCCAATAAAACTTTCTTGAAAAACATTATTTTTCATATGACTTTTTTGCAAGAACATGCGATTTGAACGAAACGGCGGAATGACCCTAAAACTTGTGTAGCGCAGTCAAGAGCCAAATCACGACAGGGATTCTACAACAACCTTGAGAATGCCGAAACTGATGCTGAAATATTCAGAATAGCCAAAACTAGAAACAAATCAACCCTAGACATCAAAACCAATAAGTATATCAAAAGTAAAAGTCAGACGCTGCTTACTTCAAACGAAGATATCAATCATAGGTGGTTCGAATACTATAAAGAACTTCTAAATGAAGAATATCCAAGTAACAGCTTCAAACCCTTACCTCCAGTCGAGGGCCCGATCCAGGAGATTAGCAGAGATGAAGTCAAGCAAGCCATCAAAAGGATGAAGAATTGTAAAGCCGTAGGACCCGATGAGATACCGGCAGATCTATGGAAGTCATTAGGAATGGTAGCGATAGAATGGCTCACAAACCTATTTAATAAAATAGGCAGAAGTAAAATTCCTGAGGCGTGGCGGCAAAGCCTCCTTGTACCATTCTATAAAAATAAAGGTGACGTTACACAGTGTGGTAATTACAGGGGCATAAAGTTAATCTCACACACTCTTAAAATCTGGGAACGCATACTGAATAAACGAATATATGATCTTGCCAAAATCACACCAAATCAATTCGGTTTCACCCCATCAAAATCTACGACAGACGCATTACAGGCGGTGAGAATAGTAATCGAAAAATACCGTCTCAATAGGGAAAACTTACACTTCATCTTTATCGACTTAGAAAAAGCTTTCGACCGAGTGCCAAGAAGACTTGTGTGGCAAGCTATGAGAGCTCAGGAACTACCAGAACATTATGTGAACCTCATAGAAGACATGTATAACAATACCCGCACAAGGGTCAGAAGCCCGGTCGGTCTGAGCCAAGAATTCGAGGTTGAGGTGGGAGTTCACCAAGGTTCGGCGCTGAGCCCATTACTGTTCAACTTAGTAATGGATTACATCACCAAAAATATTCAAAAGAAACTACCCTGGAACCTTCTGTATGCAGACGATATCGTACTGATTGCCAAAACTGCGGAAGATCTGCAAAATACCTTGACAGAATGGATAACAGCACTTGAAACATCAGGACTTCGTGTCAGCAGGTCAAAAACGGAGCACTTGGAATGTAATTTCAGCAATACAGCGAGCAACACCACCGTTTACTATCCAGACAGAATGCCGGTGCCAAAAGTAGAATCCTTCAAATACCTTGGCTCAGTAATAACAAAAGATGCAAATGTAGAGGCCGATGTATCTCACAGAGTAAATGTTGCGTGGCAGAAGTGGCGATCACTCACTGGAGTACTGTGCGATTCAAGCATGCCCATTCGCACAAAAGGCAAAATATACAAAACTGCAGTGAGACCAGCAATGCTGTATGGGGCTGAGTGTTGGACAGTGAAGGAAAATCACGTCCAAAAACTGCACGTTGCAGAAATGAAAATGCTTAGATGGTCAGGTGGGGTTACGAAACTGGACAAAATACGAAACGAACATATAAGAGGTAGTTTCAAGGTAAAAGGTGAAAAACTAACAGAAAGTCGCTTACGGTGGTATGGTCATGTAATGAGAAGAGACAAAGAACACGTGTGCCATAAAGCGCTAGCTATACCTGAAATAAAAAGAGGAAGAGGACGCCCCCCTCTGACATGGTGGACCAGCATGGCAAAAATAGCTCAAAATTTCCCCAAGCCAACAACCCAAGACCGGTCGTCTTGGCGCAGATTGATTAGGAGAGCCGACCCCACTTAAAGTGGGAAGTGGCAAAGAAAAAGAAGAAGATATATTTTTTAATTTTAGCTCTATATTGCTTATTTTGGGATTTGGGTCTAAGGAACTCGAAATTTTACTGCTAGGGGCGTTCTTTTCAAATATTATAGGTAGGTACCAAAGATATTAAAATACAAAAAAGATATGCTATGATGTCCGCGCAACTGTCGGCGGACTATGACCTAATCAGGGTAGTTTGCATACGAAAAGAATTTGTTCATTTCGTTGATTTTTTTAAGGTGTGCAATAAAATATTAATATTAGTATTCAAACTATATTGGTTAACAATATAGTTTGAATACGGAAAGAATTCGCTCATTTAGTTTAACGTTCATTTGGTTTATTCGTTAATTATTCGTTCATTTAGTTTATTTGTTAATTGGTAAACAATATCGACGACACCCGGAAGCGCAGTTAAGTTAGTTAGCGCAAACTGCAGATAGCATATCTATTATATTTCAATATCTTTGGTGGGTACATAATAAGATCCAATTCTAATATAATCAAAAGAATTTTAAACTATAATAACATGAAAATAAAAATAAAATTTTAATTTCTTTATTATTTAATATGTAGTTTTATTTCAATAATATTACATTAAATAATTTACCCTTTAAATGCTTTAAGCATTTTATATGATTAAGGCCCATTTTTTTTGCAGAAAGGTTTCCGTTAAATGTCGATTCCAAGTCGGTTTCAGATTTTGAGCAAATTTTGATCTGCAGAAGAGAACAACTAACATGTAGTTAAGCTTGTCAGCTTATTATAATTTGATAGAAAGCTAAAACGCACCCAGAATCGGCATAACGGAGACCTTTCAAGTGTCAACAAAAAAGTGGCCGTGAATGTCCATTTGACAACAATGTTACATTTGAATTTCTGCGAAATAAATGAGCCTTTTCAAACTCTCGTCACGTTGGATAATATATTAATATATTTAATACAAGAACATTCTGTTGAAATTTTTAATTTAATAAAAACAAACAAAACGTTATTATTCACACAATAATTAATGCACCCATAATCAATAGGGAACGGATATTGTAGAAAGTGTAAGTACCAAATATACACTTCCCTCAGGTTAGCTCTTAGTGCTTAACATGAACATCTTAATATTTTCCTAATTCAGTCGGTCAAGATGTTCATTATAAGGTATTTAGCAAATATAAATTAGAAATTTAACCTTGGAAATCAATAAAAAAATGTACATATTCATGTTAGGGTGGCGGAGATGCAATTTGATTGGCATACGTGGCGATTTGTACCTCAGTATGTTGCATATGCGATACATCGATGGCTATCTCTAGAGGCGGATGTTGCATATACGAAGGCTGTCCGTAAAATAAGGTTACCAAGGTGTTGCGGTCGCGAGGAATGATTTTATGTGCTATCCAGCAACACTAGCGTGTAGTCTGGTTCCCTCACGCCAAATCCCCACCACGCTGCACTCTCTGCGATGGTTAGTCTTGGAGTGGCAGCCGTTCGCTATGGAGCTTCCACTCGCCGCACCCGCCAGTTGTGAATTACGCTCTGTAATTCGTTTTTAAACTTCCGAGGCTTTGGCGAATCTGAATGAGGCCACTGATGAGATTAGTGAGTTAGATTATTTTAGTGTACTCAGGTCTCGTCCCCAGTCAAAATTCAGTCCAATAATTCATCGCCATCAATGTCGTGGCACTCAAGAAATACGCGGCTGCTTCAACCCGTAGTTGTTTGTGATCTTCGGTGAACATTTGTGGGACCCATCTTGCGCAGACCTCTTGGTTTCCCAAATTTTCTGTCAAAAAATCTTGTCAATAGTGGTCTTACTGACATCAATAATAAAGCTCCAGGACCGTCACCCGTAAATCTGCAAGCATTGCTTTTTCCACTTTGGCGATTGTTTCGTCTGAAACCGACAACCGTCTAGCAAGCTTTTCATCATAGACGCCTATACGTCTGTTTTTAAATTGTATGCACTATTTGCGTACGTTTGTCGTGCTCATACTCTGTTCTCCGTACACTTCACGTAGCTGAGAATGAATGTTTACCGAGGTTTTGTTATTTGCACAAAAAAAAACGAATTGCAGAGTGTAATGGCACACTTGGCGAGTATGGCAAATGGAAGCTCCATCGCGAACGGCTACCACGCCAAGACTAAGCCGCAAAGTGGGGATTTGGCATGGGGAACCCAGGCTAAAGGCCAGTGTTGCCGGATCGTGTGTAAAATTATTATTATTATTATGTAATGAGCAGGCAGCATTCTGCTGATGTTGTTAAGTGTTCCTCAAATTGTTTTCAAATCCGTTCCCTGTTTCGTGAGTCAAAACATTTCACTTTTATCATTTTAATTATGTCTTTGAGACAAAATGCGAAAAAGGCAAATGTTCTCTAGTTATGAAAATTTTCATCCATTTTATTTGCAATTAGATAAATCTGAGGAGTGATTCTGAATCTATTTTGACAGCCTAACGCGTGATAAATCGGCTGTATATGTAATATTTTCACAGTTTTCTTAATGCCAGAGGTGATAGCGCATTTGCCGCGTAATCTAACATTAAGAATCGAATATCATCATGTACAAAGATTAAAAAAATAAACCCTTACAGGCTTACATACATGTCAGTAGTTTTTATAACTACTAATTGTGTTTTTAAGTATGTATTTAATCCATTTAGCACACGACAGGCATAGAAAACCTTAGAAAATCATAGAAAATCACAGAAATTTTACAGTCGATAATGCATGATGGACATCTTCCGATATCTGACGGACTTTGCCTTTTTGTCTTGCCACGTAACTCTGACTTAACACAAAAGATACAGAATCACCCTCCTGTAGTTAAATTAACTTTTATAAACATACATGAGTTAATTTTAATGTATCTTACACGAGTTAATTTAAATAAAGCTAACTCTTTAACCATTTAAATAATGTATTCTATTTTGTTGGAAAACAACAAATATTTTGTATTAATATTGACGAATCACAATCATGCTTTGATATTCAATGATAGTAAGTATGTATTATCATTTTAGTTTCAATGAAATTATATTTATTAATTATAATTAGTTGCCAGATATCATCCCAGCTTCAATACGCATTAAAATTTCAAATAATAATTATTATTTTTATTTTTGAAATAACTTAACAAGTAAAATCTCAAATTGTAATACTTACGGCCGTTGTTTCCAATCATTGTTGAGCCGAAATTTTAACTCAACACTCCTCAAATGCTCAAGTACACTCTTCCCAACGCAACTCTCCGATCAACGGGCGAATCGGGCGTTACTAAACAAATCACTTAGCTGATCAGAGACTCAGATTGATGATCGAAAATTTGGGAACAACGGCCGTTAATTATTGAAGACAATATTAACCAATCTCAAACTAAAAATGTAAAACAGAACGATCAAATACTGTACCATACTGTACAGGGCCTGCAGATACTTTAACCTTTTAAAGACTATGTCGTTAAAGAATTTGCGATACCCGTGGACTGGTATTTCAAACTCTCACACATATGCATCATGTAGGTAAAGATAACGCTCATCTTTTAGGCACGCGATCAGTTGGTATGTATACATGACGCTCGTCTAAAAAGGGTTAATAGTACAACTGCTACAACTACTACAAATCACAAGGGCGCCCCACGGTTGAATTTGGCAGTCACCTCTGGTCAGGAGCCCCAAAATACCTGAAAAAAACCCTTGACTCTGTCGAGTCGAGATTGCAATCTTTAGAGCACAGACGTCGGCTGGGAATGCTATCCCTGTTCTAACAGCATTTCAATGGAAGGCGCTCCGAGGAACTAGCGACATTGATCCCTTCGACACCGATGCACTGGGAAACACGCTAAATGCGTGCCCAACATATGTACTGTACACGGTTGACATTTGTCACATGAGAACGGGTTGCTTCTTCGACTCGTTCTTGAGTTCAACAGCTCGGCTGTGGAACAATTTGCCGGCGTATGTGTCCCCTCCTTCCTACAACATGGGTCTCTTCAAGACCAATACTCATTCCTTCCTCTCTTCAAAAAGACCTTCCACACAGCATCCCAGATAATCTTCCTGTGTGGAGTCCGTGTAAAAAAAAATGTTTTTCTGATTTTTCAGCTTTACAGTTTTTAGTTGAGAGTCGTTCGTGTTATCTTCAATTATTGAATGGTCAATTAAATGAAGACAATATTAGCGAAACTCAATCGAAAATCTGGAAATAGAAATATCAAAAAAAGATATTTGTATTTCTGGGACCTTTCGCTTTCCAGACAAATGCGCTAACCACTGCGCCAAGGTGTTGATAAAAATGACCAAATCGAATATCGTCACCTTGGCGCAGTGGTTAGTGCATTTGTCCGGGAAGCGAAAGGTCCTGGGCGAGTCTCAGAGGTGCAAATATCTTTTTCTGATTTTTCTGTTTCCAGATTTTCGATCGAGTTTCGCTTATATTGTCTTCATTTAATCAAATATGTATTACAATTCGAGGTTTTACTCATAAAGTTAAAAAAACAAAAATAAAAAGATTAAATAGTCATTTTGTTAACAAAAACTCGAAAGTTAAATAATAAAAAACATAAAAATTTGTTTAAATTTAAAGAAAGCTTTGTGTTGATATTTTAGTTCTAATACAAATCAAATACGTAAATTATTGTAACTTTAAAAATTGAGAAAATATTGAAATCAAGTGTCAAAATTGATCATAATTGACAAAAAAGTTTTTTCTCAGAAGAGCAGTTCGAAATTTTCAATTGTAAATAAAAAAATAATAAGTTTCATAGCTTTGTTTGGTTTAGTTAACCATTTTGTGTACAAGATTATGAAAAGAAGGCGTGCAACTTAACAAATTAAAATTTTAATACATGTATATAGTACTCTCTCACTAATACTTCACCCCAAAAACCAGGCAACTGTCCATTTAATGAAACGGAAGGATTGTAAGCGCATGCAACATTAAAAATATACACAAAAAATTAAAACAAGTGTTTCGTAAAAAGAAATTAATATCGCTATCAATCTTTTGTAAAACCAAAAATTAACATTTTTGGTTTTAAGTTAAGGTGTCATGTTTACGATTGCAAAAAGACTCCATCTTAAATATTCAAACAAAAAGTGTGGCGGAAAGGAAACAAACTGAAACATACGCTGCAGTTGCTGAAATTCTGAGAAAACGGAAATGTCCTAAAACAATAATAATGAACACTGGAGTGCAAATGCAAAATGACCAGCTCCACCAACTCTAGTAAGCTTTTACCTGTAATCGGCCGGAAACGCTCATTTGCGCGCAGCTTTTGCGCATGCGTGAAAAAAATATTTCAAAATAAAAGTGTTTGTCTGCGATTTTGACCCTTCTATGTACATAATTTGTATGAAAACAAGGTCAGAATCGCTTGCGCCAACATCATTGATGATATCGCCACTAGTTTCATTCACCTGACAACACCAGATTATTTTTAAATGATTTTTATCTGTGGAATCGAAATGTCATTTTCGGCGCAAATTGAAGCTGTCAATATTGACGCGTGTTCCTCGACTAAAACATCGTAAAACCTATTAATTTACGTAATTAACGCAAGTAATGTTGTTTTGGTGCATAGTTTATTGTTCTAGGAACGTGTTTCAGTCAATGAAATATACGATAGCTCAAAATTAATCAACAAAACATTCAATTCAAAATCGTGTTTTGTTACGAAATTTCCGTATTTTTCCTGGAATTTGCGGGCCTTTGACAGGTTAACCAAGCTAGTAACTCAATTCTTCAGTGTATAAAGCTCGGCGCTTGAGTCTAGGAATTTAACATACGAATGCTGGCTTTGAATTGTGAATTATTTTGTTGAGTTTAATATTAATCTTTCAACTAGCAAAAATAATGGTGGATTATAATATTTAATTAAATAAAGAAAATATTAGCGAAACTCAATCGAAAATCTGGAGACAGAAAAATCAGAAAAAAATATTGGCTCCACTGGGACTCGAACCCAGGACACCATCCAGACACTATCTAGATAGCATTTAGTTCGAGTTGAATCTTGCAATCATATATAAAGATAGCAGCCAATAATATGTGTGTTAAGAAAATGAAGATAATGTTGGTAGTTCTTAGTCGAAGTATGATACAGTTAAAAGTGGCTGAATTGGATATAGGTTCCGTAGCTCAGTTGGTAGAGCACTTGCCATGTAAGCAAAGGGTCCTGGGTTCGAGTCACAGTGGAGCCAACATCTTTTTCTGATTTTTCTGTCTCCAGATTTTCAATTGAGTTTTGCTTATATTTTCTTCATTTAATTAATTATTATAATTTGAGATTTTACTCATAAAGTTAAAAATAAAGATTATAATAGTTGTTGGATAATCGAGCGGCAGATTACTGAGAGAGTACTTTATACATTATACATATTATTAACTTCACATTTCATCTTTGGGGATGTTTGTTTTGCTGCTATGTACACAAAACTTGACAGATATATTACTGATATATCGAACGCCCGGTTGATTACACAGACATCTCCAAATTCTAAGTTTTGAGATAATGACGAAAGCAAAACTTGAATGCTCACTATAAATCAAATATTATACACATGTTTCTGTATTTTACATAGTAAATATGTTATAAAGGGGAGGCGTAATGTCCAGTACATTAGTATGACATTTTGAAATATCCTAGTAGTTAACTAGGGTCAGTCAATAAGTAATGCCTCCTATTTTTTTTTTCCTTTAATTCTCAAGAAATAAAAAAATGCAATTATGTACAAGGGTCGAAAACCACACTATTGATGATTAATTTGTTATTTTTCACTAAAATCTCCGTCCATTTCCACAGTTTTGGTCCATCTTTTAACAAGGGTATGTTATCACAGTGTTGTAAAAAGCACATTCACATCCAGAACACCATCGCCACAACTTTCCCCTCCGACCACACAGTTTTGAATTTTTTTTTCTTGGAGAGTTTGTGTGATGCCATTCCATTGACTGCCTCTTTGATTCAGGTTAAAAAAAATGAACCCATATTTCTTCTCCGGTCACAATTTTTTCCGGAACTGCAACTGCCTTTACTGAGGGAGAGAATGCCACATCTGTAGTTATCTGGGGTCACCAAGAATTATATCATCAACTCGCTCAATATTGCGTGCAGTTACTGCAATCGACGGCCTGCTTTTCATCAGCCAGCAGAGTTTGTTCTTCAGCATCGTTACAGCGATGAACCCATCATCTAGAAGTGCTGACATCACTGTTGCATCATGGTACACATTTTTCAGACTTTCATGAATGCGAATGGGCGTTTCACCTTCTACAGTCAAGAATCAATCACAGAACGCTGTCTAATATGAACATCAATGTCGGCCATTTTGCAAACGACTACAGTGCTGCCACCTGTTGATGCAAAATTTTACGAGTTTTTCTGAGTATTGTACCAGATAGAGGGTACACTTTTACATATAACTGCATACTCAACTCAAATTTAGATTTTTCGGAGATGTCTGACATCAACTGGACGATTTATACGTATAAAAAATGCATATTTAAAAAAATAAAATCACCTTTTTATGTTACATATTTATTTTACCAATTTTCTTGTAATACCTCGCTTAGTCCAGCTTCCAACATTCTAGTTTCGCTTCAGTTCGGTTATTTTAATAATATAAAATTATATTAAAAACAATTTATTCAAGGGAAAAAAATAAAAAAAAGAGAAAAAGATATAATCTTACGTCAACATTTTTGCTATTTATAAATTTTTGCCAAATCATAGTCAAGATGGTGAGGTTACCGGTTCTGCAAGAAACATCAAATTCCAAACGTAAGGCCTATTCACAAATAGGTGATATTCGCTGCCGCTGTTGATAGCGTAAATCGAGTGGATATTCGGTATTCTCACTATTCAAACTTAGGCAGATATCGCTTCGGCTATGGATAGTGAAACATTGTTGATTTTCGCCTATTTACTCAGTAACGTTTGTGCTGTCTAAATACATACACTGTAATCGTGAGTGACTATTGAATAGTGGAAAAAGCATCTTATTTTTGAAATGGATAGCGATAGCGCCTGTTTAACAAAACAAGCGAAAAGGCGGAATTGGTGCTCTTACAAATACCCAGTAAAATCCCGTTTGATGTTTTTTGCTACCCACAGCGACAACAAATATTGCTTACATATTTACGTATGAAATTTATTGGAAATTACGGAGGATTTGGTTCTTAAAATCATACACAATATGTCAAAACACTTTGAGAATAAGATACCATTTACAACGTTTTTTTTTTAAATGGAAGTTGTTGAGTTTTAGAGTAGTAGGTATTCTCATAAAAATCGATTATCCAGTTGATTAGTCAGACATTTCCAAACACTAATTGTGAGATAAAGCAATATTCAAAAGCTTTCCATTAATACAAATATTATTTACACATGTCTGTGTTTTACTTATTAAATATGCTATAAAATAAAACCGGAATGCATAACTGTCCGGTACATTAGTATGACATTTAGAAATAACTAGTGACCCTGAAAAAATCAATATTTTGTTTAATTCACAACAAGTTTTTCAGAATACAAATTGATTTGGTGTACATAATTGATTTGTTCTTCAGCTTCGTTACAGCGATGAACTCATCATCTAGAAGTGCTGACATCCACTGTTGCATCATGGTACACATTTTTCAGTCTTTCATGAATGCGAATGGGCGTTTCACTTTCTACAGTCAAGAATCAATCACAGAACGCTGTCTAATACGAAAATCGATGTCGGCCATTTTGCAAACGACTATAGTGCTGCCACCTGTTGATGCAAAAGTTTATGAGTAATCTGAGTATTGTACAGATAGAGGGTATACTTTTACAAATAACTGCATACTCATTTCAAATTTGGATTTTTCAGAGATGTCTGACTAATCAACTGGATGATCGATATATGTATATAATTTCTTGAAGACACTGGGATGTGTTTTTAAAAGAAAGACAAACATTCCAAGGTTAGAAGCAAAGATATTGAAATATAAGCAGATATGTTATGATGGCCGCCCAACTGTCGGCGGACTACAGTCTAATGGTCCTAGTTTGAATACGGAATTTAGTTGATTTTTTTAAGGTGTGCAGTAGTATTGGTTAACAATATCGGCGTCACCAGTAAGCACAGTACAACCCAGTAAAAACTGCCGATAGCACATCACTTATATTTAAATATCTTTGGTTAGAAGTAACCTGACAATATTTTAGAAACTCATACTATCGTCGTTAAAGTGAGAAAATATTGCTTGTGCGGTGATGGAGAATTTGGCTAGCAGAGGAATCGAACCCAAGCTAACCAGTCAACCTGTTGAAGGAATAAATTAGCTGGCTTATGCGAGGTATCACCATGATTAGTGAGATTTTTACAAATATCACAAAATTACACATTTTTGCACTTATCACAATATGTTACATATCAGAGCGTAGATTACATAACATTTCAGGGTGACACTGTTTTTGAATCACACTTAGAGCACAGACAAGTAAACATGTAAATAGCAAGTTATTTACATTTATATTTAAATGTCTACATAACCTTAAGGGAATGTCACTCATCTCATGGTGCAGGCCTGAAAACGTAGTTATTGTCTCTGAATCACAAGTAGAGCACGGACAAGTCAACGTGTAAATAGCAAGTTGTGGTATTTACAAGTCTACATAACCTGAAGAAATGTCACTCTCAAATCTCAAAATCACTGTGCAGGCCCGCGAACATGGTTACTGTCAAGTAGGGCACAGACAATAGGATGTGTAAATAGCGTGATGCGGTATTTACACGTCCACTTTGCCGACTCCGAGGGGAATGTCCCTCATCTCTTGGCGCAGGCACATGAACTCTCCGAAGAGGCAGGTGACGGCCGCGCAGCACACCTGCAGGGTCCACCAGGACAGCGAGGAAGGGAAGTGGCCGCTGTAAAGCCAGCAGGTGATCAGATGGATGAAGTGATATGTGAAACTGGAATGAAAACATACTAATTTTAGACAAATATACTTTTCTAATTTGACTTTATAATCAATATGTTTGTTTGTTACGCTTTCACGCCTAAACCACTAAACCGATTTAAAAAATTCTTTTACCAATAGAAAGCTACATTATCAGCGAGTAACATAGGCTGTATATAATGGTAAGCTCTGGCGTTATGAAATTTGTATAAATGAAAATGTGTGTATTTCATATATTTTAGAGGCAGGGAGGAAAGGCAAGGGGAGGGTGGGGTTCGCGGAGAGGGAAGAGACGAGGGAGGGGGAAGGCGGGGAAGGTGGAAGGGAAAGTGTGTCTCCACAGAAATCGTTGTAACTGTTGTAACTCCGTTATTGTTTTAGTGACATCCCTAAAACAAAAAGTAAAAGGTCGATAGTGAATCATGCTGCACATCCCTATTCAAGTTGTCCATAGAAATACGTAAAAAGACCTATTCTGTCAGACATACGGTTGACATTTATTTTACCCGCCAAATCGCCAACGGGCTGCTGGATATTGTTAATTTTTAACAAATTTTTTTGTATGAAATGATAAAAAAGTGAAGTGACAAAATTGTTTATTATACATTTATACAATAGAATAAGTATTGTTTTTTACATTATCCATGATTTTAGTACCGTTTTCACTTAAAAACATCACGTGAGTCATTTTTACATTTTTTTAATGTTTGCATTCTAAATTTTAATATTTACAAATGTTAATATTATTTATTTGTAATATAACAATTTGAAAGCTTATTTCGTAACCTTTCTAAAACAGTTTTTAGTATTCGGTTACAATCAGAAATGTTTCATTTATAGAGTTTTAATTGTAAAGCGGTAATAACACAAAGTTTTCGTAAAACTGACATTTCGTTTAAGACATTAAAAGTGAATATTCGCGATAAATCGGAGGGGTTAAATAAGAATGTTAAAAAAATCTGAAATATATTAGTTTGTAAGTGCGCAAATAAATACACAAACGGACCAATTTTCGTCAAGAAACACATGTACATACATATTTTTTGAATGATTTTATTTAAACTAAAATTAAAATTCTAAAACATGCGATACCCAGATAATGTATTGATTTATTTTACTGCATGATTATATGATTTGATCAATAGAGAACTCCAGTCCGATTTTTTAATTTTTTTTAATGAATAAAGACCTTCAAACTTCATTTTTATTTTTATAGTTAGTTTTAATAGTTTTTTTTTTTTTTTTTTACATGTATACCGCACAAGAGTCCCAACTGCTCCCGTCTGTAGCCAGTGGGACTATGGCATCCCCAATTGGGGTATGTTGTGAGGCTGATGGTAGTGGGGAGGGGAAGGAGATAGGGAAGAGGAAGGTGAGGAAGTACCTGGCTATTCAGATCTGGTCACCAAACACGGCTAAAGTCATTTCAAGCAACGTTTCAATTCTGAATGGTGGTCTCACACCAGGGCGATACTGAGAGTATCTTCCACTCTGGAACGTGCAGCAAATATACTATATAATTTTTTTAAATGAATAATTGTGAAATAACACAAATTAATCAAATAAAATTTATTTGGCCGGGATTCGATCCCGCGACCTTCGGAGTGCCAGTCAAGAACCTTACCACTGGACTACGCCGGCCGTCAGTTAAAATAATTGTCAAAGTTTTAATTTTTCAAGATCCCCTGAAAATCGCCGTATCTATGGTGGATTGTGTGACGTCATCACCCATCGATAGTTTTATTCACTTTCAACAGGTGTTGTCATTTTGAATGATAATTATATGAAAGATTATATTATTCGATAAGTTAAAACATTATTTAGGTGGAATTATTTATTTATTATATAATTATATTGTTTAATATTATTACGGGAGAGCGGTATAAAAATTGTTTGAAATTATTATTTTTTTAGCTTTTAAAATCAATATTATCAAAAACGAAGAATCACACACAAAAGTGTAGGCAAACGATAACAGTTGATCGATTGCGGCCATTTTGATTCTACTCCACGGTCAAATTTTGGCCTGTGTAGCATTATGATGTAGTATATTTATACGATTTTTTCGTACAGTTTAAAGTATTTCAATATTTTAAATAATAGAGATAAACTAATAGAGATACCTCTATTTTTGATACTGAATTATTTAGGCTTAAATATTTTTCAATAAACACAACAACTAAATCTCTATAAACAGTATGAAATAACGAATAACATGAAATGTTTTTAATACTGATGGCTTTTGTCGTACCTACATAATCAAAGTTTCAATACAATGACTGGTGACGCGTGACGTCAGCACTAACCATTCAGTAATGCCAACTTTACCGTGTGTTTTGACGAGAGGTTTAAAAATGCACTTTTTAATAATTTTTTAAGAACTCTACATTTAATATTATGAAATAAAACTTATATATTCAGAATCAGCATTCATTGGTCTATAGTCTATATGAACGTATTTTTTTAAAGCCATAATATTTTTCACTGGAGTTCCTTATTGCCAGGATGACAGGTTGCCATGGTTGCGCCTGACGACCTGCAAAGTTTTCGAGTAATTTGCGATATATAAGAGCAGGAAAATATCGATTTTGTTCAGGAAGTTGATAATGTTAAGGTTGATAATTGATAAATTAATAATAAATTATATTTTTGTTAAACAAGCTGATCTGATATAATTACTGAAATCTTAAAGTTGAGTTGGGTCTTTAATTGAGCTGTAAACCAGTTTTCGGTTTCTCCATGAGAGAAGGCTCTTAAATTGTAGAAATCTTATAAAAAAAATCTTGTGTCACGGTGTTTGTGGTCGCACTCCTCCGAAACGGCTTGACCGATTTTTATGAAATTTTTTATGTATATTTGGTAGGTATGAGAATAGATTTTAAAGTATATTTTATACTTCTAGGTGATTAGGGTGTCCCTAACCAGAAAAAAAATCTAATTTTTTGACAATTTTTTTATTTTATTTTTTATTTTTTTATTTTGCATCAAAAAATACCTATAACCCCAAATTTTAACCCTCCTCCTACCCCCACCCTCCCATTTTTTAGTCGCGATTTTAGTATTTTTGTATGAACAAATTTAACCGTCTTTCATATTTCAAACAGAACGAAATTATTTATGACAGATGGCGATACGTCTGCCTCATCGAACTTTCATCCACACATGCGCAAGACATTCACGAGAAGCATCGCGTCATTTTAATATTTCATTCGGCATCATGTTCTCGCATTTGCAAACCATCGAGCTTATTTGTGTTGGCTAAAAATGGACTGCTACACTCAATTGCTCTTCGAAATTCGTATTGATTTTCTTTATTTCATTTTCCTACTTGTGTTGGTGTTTTTTTTTTGTTTTTATCGGCGGTCATCGGCTACAGCGCTCCATTCCTCTTTCTGTCATAGCTTCCATCCCCACACACTTAAAATACATTAGTTGTTTTTTATTTAATAACCAAAATATTCACTAGAAATAATTCATATGGCAGAACAACGTTTGTCGGGTCAGCTAGTATATTATAAGTTTGAGGTGATTTTTCACAAATAATGGCGCTAAACAAATCATGCAAATATTAATATTGTTATCCTATGGGTTTGACATTTTGCTTTTCAGTTTATTTTCATAAAGCAAAGGTATTAAGTGTATTACAAATATGACAAATATTTTAATAAAACTGGGTCAAATTTAGGTAGGTGTGTGAATTTAAACAGTGGTGTACCACTACTGTTTAACACTATGGTACACGCGCCTCTAAAACGTTCTTGAGCGCTCGCGTGGGCTTCATTTGTAGCCCATTTTAAATTGAAACATACTGAAAGATAATCGTTTAATTTTTAAATAAAACACATTTATTATTATAAATGACATTTATTAAGTAAACCGAAATTTAAAAAAAACATATCTTCTCTTTCTTAAACTTAAAATATTAACAAAATTTCAGACTTCTCAAAAAATCACATAATTTTTATTTATTTGAGATCAATCAACTTTTGGTTTAATTCTTACACAGGACAAATTAAAATTTGGTGATCATTACATATACGCCTGTAGCATTTCGAGCAAGCTTTCTTTGTGTTCCGCCAGTGCACGCATGGGCTACATACGTAGCCCAAAAACTTTAAATCGTTATTTTTCGCACGTGCACCAGCGTCGATCGCTCACGCCACACTGAATGCGTCGAGCAACAACCAATCGGAGCTTAGCTAGAGACTCGAAGTTAAATCACGCGATTTCACGAAATTATAAACAAAAATAATACCCTAAAATAGTGTACGCGTGGGCTACATATGTAGCCCACGCGTGTACTCTAGTGTTAAATCAATAATGTTCGCGGGACAGGGGGAAGCGGGAGGGGAGAAGGCGAGAGAAGTAAGGGATATGGGAGGGGAACGGGGACGCATGGGAAAGGACACGCTCGGAGGGATAGGGAACGAGGAAGGGCAGAGGGAGAGATTACAAAGGAGGCATAGTAGCGGTAGGAGATTGCAAAGGGTAAATTTTGAAAAATCCATGCTTCTGTTGTGATTTTTATATAGTTTAGTGACAGGGAGGGGTAGGCGAATCCGGGAGGGGAATGAAGGAGGGGGAGTTTAAGTCTTACCTAAAATCTAGACACAGTTTGGTCCTCTGCACGATCATGCTGAGGGCGAAGCTGCCAATCACGGAGTTCATAACAAACCCTGTCACCATTATCTGCCCCTCAAAGTCCCGCACGTGTATCGCCTGAAAAAATAAGACACCACCGTCAATATCATCCATTACACTTATTAAAGTTCTCACCCAATTTAGGCAAGTAGCTGCTGTAAGTAAAATAATAGGCAACTTGCATCACTTTTTTTTCCAGTTTAGGCAAATATTCTAAGATTCCGTTGTTTTTTTTTTTAAATCGTATTTTTGAAACCCTGGCGATTTTATGAAAATTTCAATCCGAAAAATTGGACCATTTTTTAGAAACCGGAAAGACGGGACATAATTTTACGGTTGCGAAAAAACAATAATTACAGAGCTGAAAATCATTTTTAAAAAAAATCGACATATTCCACACGAACGACACAGGAGAATAACGAGGCATTCCAAAAATATAATAAAAATATTAAATCCAACTTAATTATGATTATAATATATTAAAAAGTTTTCAACTAGCAATAATCGCACCTCAGAAAAACCTCATTGGTTACGATATCGCCACTGCGAATTTGATTGTTAAAAACAGCACTATTACCATTACGCTTCTAAGACAGGTACAGAAGGCATAATATGTACGGGGTTCTCTTCGTAACATCTGTCAAAATGTCAAATGGCATAATATGTACAGGGTTCTCTTCGTAACATCTTTCAAAACGTCAAATGGCATAGTAACGGGGTTCTCTTTGTAAGATCTGTCAAAAATTTACCGAAAGTGTTGCCATATAAAAAAATAAATGAGTGTGGAATTTTACAAAATTAATTGAATATTACCGAAGACAGAACATTTTCATGGAGTGACTTCACGAGCCCAAATAACGTATTTATTGAATAAAAAATAAAAAACACAATAAATTTCTAAAAAAATTTAGTAACATTTTCGTAATCTTAGTAGAAAAATCTATCCACACGATTTTTTCCACGTTATTATGAAATCCATACAAGTGGCCTATTGGTTCTTGTGATGTATTTCAATTCCATTGATTGAGATTACTATCCAGTGATAGAAATATGTTTGGGAAAACTCCAATAAAGATGGTGTACATATGTTGGGCACGCATTTGGCATGTTTCCCGACTATGTTGCCGAAGGGATCAATGACGCTAGTTCCTCGGAGCATCTCCCAATAAAATGCCGTTAGAAAAAAGATAGCATTCCCAGCCGACGTCTGTGCTCTAAAGATTGCTATCCGTTTATTGAGAGGAGAATCTATCAAACGGATCGCCCGTTTCTGCACAGGTCGAGGATTTTTTTTAAGGTATTTTGGGGCTCCAGACCAGAGGTGGCTGCCAAATTCAACCGTGGGGCGCACTTGTGATTTGTACAGGGTTAGCAGATGGGTACTCTTAAAGTATCTGCGGGCCTTGTATAGCACGCTCAGTTTCTGAGAGGCTAACTTAAATCTGGCTTCGATGGAGCCCCCATATCTGAGCTGGTCACTTAGAGTTACACCAAGCATATCAATGAAGGGCCTGTTTGGAAGATTGCTTCCGTTGAAGGAGACTAGATATGCCATGTTTTAAAACCTGAATAAACCTCGTATAAGTGAATCATTGTGTTTTGGGTAACATTGACGATTATTTCCCTGGTGTTTGTACTTAAGATTATATTATTTACTAGACAACCTACGCCTAAGATATAACCGACGAGTTAGCAAGCACTGGTCCCCCTGCAGCAAGACCAGTTTTTGTGGTTATCTTACTAGTTGGGATCTAACCTAACCTTCACCCTGACAATGGTACTTCCAATTTGGGGCTCCTCAATCTATCAATGTCGCCCAGCATGGTACATAACCGTGTATGGAACTTCGACAAGGAACATTCCGTATTATCTGTGAAGGGGACTTATACATTTTTACCAAGTCGCCAATTCCTGGCTTAAATAGATTAGCAAACAAATAACCCAATAATATTGACATTTTTAATTAACAATTTCTATGCTCAAAACATACTTATTTTTATGTCAACATATTATCTCTACATATTATAAATTAAAGTCCTCGGCGTTGTCTGTCTGTCTGTTCGCGATAAACTCACAAACTACGAACGGATTTTCATGCGGTTTTCACCAATAGATAGAGTGTTTCGTGAGGAAGGTTTAGGTATATAATTTGTCAATGATTTGTATAAATTGGTTGAAACAGAACGATAATTGTTAGAAGTGTCGGAAAAAGTCAAGCCGCCTGGGAGATTTCATGGAAAACACTGCCTAATCCCTTTGAGATATAACAAAACAATGCATTGTGGAATATTCCTCTTTTATAGATCTACAAAATAGTCCATAATGGCATACATCTGTCTTTTACGGATAGCTTACTATACCCATTCTATCTTCTGAAAAAATGGTCACATACAATGCGGTAATTGGAAAGTTATTTAGACTGATACAGTAATAATCCTTATCAACTTAAAAACGTTAGTCACTTCAAGCATTTCAAGCACATTATTATAATCTTTCGCACCATCTCTACGTATTATACATTAAAGTCCTCCGCGGCGTCTGTCTGTCTCTTCGCGATAAACTCAAAGATGGCGGTGGTTATAAAGGCTGGATAACCATCCAGTAGATGGCGTCGTATTTAGTTACCCACAGCAATGCGTGGCCGGGTGAGCTAGTTTTTGATAATTTCAGTCGATTATTGTTATTATTAAGTACCTATTATTTCAAATTCTATCCAATTGCAAACCACTGTAATGTAACAAATTATTTTTTGCAACCTATTGTTTATTACTAACTTTTGTGTAAAAAATAGTTAACATTATATATCCATAACAATGTAAAAGCCCTATGGGCGTATACAAGTAAATAAATAGATAAATAATTCTATATAAATGAATAGTTTAGTATCAAATTGATGATGTTTGTGTAATGTGACCAGACGTCCCCTTTTCACCGAGACAGTCCCGTTCCGTTTTCAGGCAGCGTGTCTCGGTGTTCTCGAACACAGCTTCGGGACGCCAAAATGTCCGATTTTCGAAAAGAAAGCATTATGCGCCTACACAAACATACCGGTAATCTTAAAATACATCTATCTATATAAATAAAATGAATCGCTGAAATGTATGTACGCGCATAACTTCCGAACGACTGTACCAAATTAATTCTTTTTTTTTTAGTTCGTTATTGTCAGGACAAGGTTTGTAATACCACTAATGGTAAGCTCTGGCATTATGAAATTTGTATAATAAATTTGCAATAGGTGGCACGCGAGCGGTTTGAAAACTGAATGTACCGGGAATGAATGACGGGGGATGGGGTGGGGGGGGAAGTGGAGTGGGGAGAGGGAAGGTAAAGGAGGCAGAGTGGGAACGCGAGAGGGGAAGGGGACGCGGGAGAAGAAGGGGAGTCGGAAGGTGAACGTGACGAATGGGAAAGGACACTCAGGGAGAAACAATTTCTTTATTAAATTGCATAGCAACGCACGCCGGGTACCAGCTAGTAAATATATAAAATAGCTAACCCTAATATGACATGAAAAAAAATCCTGTCAATTGTATTGTCTGAAAGTGTGAGGCTCCTAAAATGAATAAATTTATAAGATATTTATTTTATTTTATTAATTAAGGGGCTAAAATTCCAATAATCCATGCGCTTGGTAGCTGCAAGACAAGTTGTGATTTAGCCTCCTACAAAGCAAAGTAAATTCACTCGTAAAATCCATGCTAATTCATGCTTTATTTTGTTTATTAGAAAAAAAATCTCATTAAATTATGAACGAGGATCTAGAATTTCAATTGTCCATGCGATTGGTAACTGCGCTCGTGAGGCGAGTTGAGATTTTTCAATTGTCCATGCGATTGGTAACTGCGCTCTTGAGGCGAGTTGAGATTTTTCAATTGTCCATGCGATTGGTAACTGCGCTCTTGAGGCGAGTTGAGATTTTTCGCAAAAACCGGGCGCAGCTCTTATTTTTCTTTTTATTTACTAACACTTTAATCTGATATTTTTCTCTATAGATTACGAAGAATTATTCCACGGGCTGCCACATTTATTATTCTTTTGTATTATGTTAATGTAAGTACTTGCATACTGTTTTCTAACCCCGTATGCATGGACATTGGAGGGTCTAGAGTCGTTCAAATAAATGTAGCTTGGTTCAATAAAATAGAGTCTTGACGTGTGCAGTGCAGGAGGAAACCCTATGTTTCCTTATAACGCCATTGGGAAAGTGGTGGGGTCCAATGTCCCAGTTTGGGGAAAAAATGGTAAATATTTCCCTATCGAGTCCACGCTCAAAACACACTTAAAAAAATTAAAACATATTGTACTAGGTAGATTACAGTTAGTAAGAAGTAATTCAGTAACCAGAAATGAAAAATGTTGCACTTTAATGATTATTTTTTAAAAACGCGAAATGTCATTTCTCAAGGAACGCCATGTTCTTAATTACGACGGCAAACGCCTCGCGTGATTTTTCGTGTTTATGAAACCGAACAAAATAATGATTAATACGCATTATTTATCATTTCCGAAGATTGCAATTCGTACTTATTATTATCTAGCTGACAGAAAGTGATTTTTTCTTTTAAAAGTGCATATTTCATCGTCGTAATTAACATGGCAGTTCTTGAAAAATGACATTTCGTATTTTTTAAATTAAAAAAAAAACATTAAAACACAATATTTTTCAATTCCGGTTCCTGAATTACTTATTTCTAACCATTATCTACCTAGTACAATTTGTTGTAATTTTTCAAAGTTGTTTTAAGCGTGGACTCGATAGGGAAATATTTACCGAAAAAATAAATGATTATATTATGTATGTGGCAACTTTCTGATGAGATGTGTGGACAAATGGGTCAGATTACCAACTGACCGTCACGGGTTCAATCAAAACATGATAACAACCGAAAAATAATTCAAAAAGGCTTGTATGGCCAAGTTACTAATCACTCCATTGTTTCATTCAGAGAATGCCTATTTCCAAATGAATGTCGAACATTGGGTAAATATGCAGTTAGTCCACCTCACGGATAACACGGAACGTTCGTGTTGTCGAAGTTTGATGCACGGATAATAAGAAATATTCCTTTTTTAACTAATAGACAAAGAAATATGACATTTGTCGGAAGTACCAATCTTATAAAATAAATTCTCTAAAATAAACTCGCTTTTCATCATAATTTTAAAAAACATCCCAGGTTTTGAATGGTTTGTTTGGCAAAGCAGGGTTTGTCTAGCAAGTTTGTGTAATTATTCTAATACATCTCTTTCCACGTTCTACTGTTATAAATACAGGTACAAACCTTCTATGATTGGCGGCATTGATTGATTGTCTACGAAATGTTAAAATAAAAACTATGAATAAACAACGGCGGTAATTATCGGTTCGGACTGGCCACGCTTATTACGAATAATTTTTAGAAAAAAACTTTAGATTCGCCTTAATTACTATAAAAGGAAAGTTTTTGGCTTTGGGGCGGCGGAAAATAATGCATTTTAATTTTCAATTGCATAAAACCAAAATTCACTTCGCGAACCGACACAGCGAAAATCCGCGGCCGTACCTGTCACTGTTATGTTGGTATCATAAATAAACCAGTCAGTTGGTATCCTTGATAAATTAACAAGAGCTAATACGACTGTAGCCGACTACGTAGCTTTCGTCTTGTGAGATTGTACGCCAGAATCACAAACCATGTTACACAAACCTAGCGTAGCCGCTAAACTACTTGAAAACTGGGATGATTATTTATGCATTAAACCGCTTACTCGTTAATACGGAAAACTTTTTATCCAAACAGTTAGATTTAGCTTTATTATTACGAAAAGTGAGTATTTATGTCGGGGGAGACCAAAAAACATGCATTTAACATTTTAATTTTGTTAAAATTAATTCACTCGCGCGGGTAACGTCATGTTTATTCATCGTTTTTATTATAACATTTCATCAATGCTGCCAATCATAGAAAAAATATTTTTGCGTAAAACAAAGTGAATGCTTCATTGACAAGTTTGTACCTGTATTTATAACAGTAGAGCATGGAAAGAAATGTATTAAAATAATTACACAAACCCTCTACACAAACCCTGCGTAGCCAAAAAAACCATTCAAAACCTGGGATGTTTTTTAAAAGTATGATGAAAAGCGAGTTTATTTTAGAGAATTTATTTTATAAGATTGGTACTTCCGACAAATGTCATATTTGGTTGTCTATAATTAAAAAAGGAACATTCCGTATTATCCGTGCATCAAACTTCGACAACACGAACGTTCCGTATTATCCGTGAGGTGGACTAACTGCATATTTAACCTGGGATGTTTTTCTTGCCTTGACGCGAGTAGGCGTTATAAAGGGGCACTTTCTTTTGTATCACAAACCATGTTACACAAACAAGCCCGCTAGACAAATTTCATAATTACGCGCCTTATCCCACGAAGTCGGCTACAGTCGTATTAGCTCTTGTTAATTTATCAAGGATACCAACATAACAGTGACAGGTACGGCCGCGGATTTTCGCTGTGTCGGTTCGCGAAGTGAATTTAGGTTTTATGCTATTGAAAATTAAAATGCATTATTTTCCGCCGCCCCAAATCCAAAAAGTTTCCTTTTATAGTAATTAAGGCAAATCTAAAAATTTTTTCTAAAAATTATTCGTAATAAGCGTGGCCAGTCTGAACCGATATTTACCACAACGGCATTAAGTACTGCATTAGTGAATTAATTTTAACAAAATTAAAATGTTAAATGCCTATTTTTGCATGTTTTTTGGTCTCCCCCGACATAAATACTCACTGTTCGCTAATGATAAAGCTAAATGTAGCTGTTTGAATAAAAAATATTCCGTATTAATTAAAGAGTAAGCGGTTCAATGCATAAATAATAAAGGTAAATATCGGTTCGGACTGGCCACGCTTATTACGAATAATTTTTAGAAAAAAACTTTAGATTCGCCTTAATTACTATAAAAGGAAACTTTTTGGCTTTGGGGCGGCGGAAAATAATGCATTTTAATTTTCAATTGCATAAAACCAAAATTCGCTTCGCGACTGACACAGCGAAAATCCGCGGCCGTACATGTCACTGTGATGTTGGTATCCTTGATAAATTAACAAGAGCTAATACGACTGTAGCCGACTTCATGGGATAAGGCGCGTAATTACGAAATTTGTCTAGCGGGCTTGTTTGTGTAACATGGTTTGTGATACAAAAGAAAGTGCCCCTTTATAACGCCTACTCGCGTCAACGCAAGAAAAACATCCCAGTTTTCAAGTGGCTTAGCGGCTACGCTAGGTTTGTGTAACATGGTTTGTGATTCGCGGTATTTCATGTAGGTATCCCACGAAGTCAGCTACAGTCCATAACAGTGACAGCAAGTGACAGCTACGGCCGCGGATTTTCGCTGCGTCGGTTCGCGAAGCGAATTTTGGTTTTATGCAATTGAAAATTAAAATGCATTATTTTCCGCCGCCCCAAAGCCAAAAAGTTTCCTTTTATAGTAATTAAGGCGAATCTAAAGTTTTTTTCTAAAAATTATTCGTAATAAGCGTGGCCAGTCGGAACCGATAATTACCATAATAAATATTGTATTATTCAGATTGACAAAGAAGCCTTACTTGGTATTTGAAGATGTGATCCAGCGTCCTCGTAGACTTGGATATATCCTGAAACATGGCTGTCAGCAGCCCCAGGGAAACGTATAGAACACACTGCATGGCCACTATTTGTGACACCAGCAACAATGGGTCCCATTGGGAGTATCGAAAGGTCCCCGTGAACTTCTTCATCGTGTCGTTCGAATCGCACCAGACCAGCAATCATGTAAATTCCAACACACTTCGTCAAAAAACTTTACCAAAAATATCGAGTGTTATTCGTACGGCACCGTATGACGTACGCATTTCTATTTAATGTGAAATTGTATTTTTAACGAATTGTTCACTTTAATTGTACGATTGTGTGTTAATAACGCGTCGGATTAAATAGGATTTGCAAGGAAAACACAAATGATAAATAGGCGCAAGATTGCACAAAAATGACAGCACAATCTGACGTTTCAGATTAGTTGCCAAAAAAAAAAAATTTGGGCAGTGTTACCAACTCTCGAAAATATTTATCCCTATAACTAAAATCAAAAATCCCGCCAATTACTTGAAAATACCCCCAGAATTTTTTTTTCTAAAAATAATGAATAATAATTAAATAATATGCTGTAATATTTTTTTAATACTCTTCATTACATAGTATAAAATGAAGTCGTTCAAAATGTATGTGCGCATAGATCTTTTAAATTACGCAACGGATTTTCATGCAGTTTTCACCAATAGATAGAATGATTCAAGAGGAAGGTTTATATGTATAAAACATGCTTATTATAGTAGAGAAAAGCCAAGAAATTCAAATATTCAATCCAGGCAGCGAGCAGCGGACAGGCTGGCAAGCGGGTGGTGTGGATTTTATAAAGGTTGGGTAATGACATTGTGTTTCGTTAGCCACAGCAACGTGTGGCCGGGTCTGCTAGTTATTCATAAATTATTTAATACATCAAATATTACTTCAATTTCTCGGAAAGAATCAGATTTTTTAAAATCGTTGACAATGAATAAACTTAACATTTTAGGAGATGGATTGAATATTCGGCAAAATCCCCCATTTCGATTTAGTGTGAACCGAACCATCATCATGCTTTGTAACATTTCAATAGAGTCTCTTCCTCAGCTTATTTTGACGATATTATAGATGGAGAATGCACGTTCGACACTTGCGTTTGATGACAAACGCTATTCCAATTTTGAGATATTTTAAAACATATTAAACCCCTAAAAAATCCCATTCCACTTATTTTCCCCCTAAATTGGGAACCCTGATTTTGGGCACCTAAAGGGTCAACACACGAATCGATTTATAATAAAAAAAACTTCTGCGTTATGAAGTACGCTCGCTTTATGGTATCAATTTTATTCTCTTAAGCCTCGATTACATTAAGCGAGTTTACAAGCTACTATCCAGCGTATTCACTATCTACTAGTAAACTCCTTCAGTGTAAAATCTGTTAGTTAGGTAGTAATATGATTACACTGAGCAAGTTCACTAGCAGATAGTGATTACGCCGGCTGTAGCTATTAAACTCGCTCAATGTAATCGAGGCTTTAGGTAATTATTCTTCTAACTTTAAATTCGCAATCGGGGGATAACAATGGCACAACTCAAAAAACCTGTATTTTCAGAAGAGCAGTTTGAATATTTCATTTGAGTGGATTAAATCAGTTTATTAACCAATAAAAAAACTATTTTACAAAAGTTGAAAAGCAGTAAATTAGTATTTATTCGGTTTAATATTATAATGGTGGTACAATAATCATTGTGCCACTATTTTTGCTTGAATTCGAGTAAAATATTATAATATGACATCGACATGTTCGCTTTTTAAGGCCACAATAACATTTTTAAGAATTGTGCCGTTTATATCGAAGATATAATAGATATCCAGGAACATTTGTGCACACTTAACTCAAAAATGCATTTTTTGACTTGTGCCACTGTTATTCCCAGGGTGCGAATTATTTCTTGTAGTAATTGAAGTAATTTCTGAATCAAAGTAATTTATTAGTGTTATTTCCAGAATATGTGCCTAATAAAAGTGCAGCGGTTAGTGGTATATTCAAAAAAAATTTCCGGATAATATTACATTTTTTATCCGTCCACACTAATTGAACGAATTTAGACCTCCAGTGTCCCTGCATACCGTGTTAGGAAGCAGTATGCAAGTGCTTACATAATATACAAAATGCGAATATAATATAAAGCAAGTCAGAGATAAAATAATTAAAAAAGAAAACAGATAAGATAACGTAAAAGGCGGCTGCTCGCAGGGTAATGGCATCTTGCGTATGCTGCAAGCATCCGCAAGAAAAGATAATGAAAACAAGTATTGTGATGTAAAGAACGGGATATCTCTATCGTCACCTGGCAGTACCAGCCAGAATGTGTATGGTGGTCGGTCTGCCATGAATGAATCTCAACGTCCGCGCCCTTTAGCCGGTTTCTCGGTTGTGCCTTGACGATAGTTATTGGGAAGTAGGGGAATGTACCCGAAGACCCTAAGGATGGAAGCGTCGAGTTGCCGGAGGAAGGGCGGAAGGACGCCGAGTTCGCGCAGCCAAACCTCAGGCCTGCACATGTCGCTGGAGGAGGCGCAGATGAGTTGTGAAGATTCCATTCCGAAAAAAAAAATACGACAGTGTATGTAGGAGCGAGGTCTAACTCACCCCCAAAATGGGGAAGTTGACATTAACAGAACATTTACAGTTCAGTTTAGCCACAAGGGTCGGAGCTTATCGCTGAATCACTAAAACAGAAAAAAAAATTGCAAAAAAAAAAACTAAAAATGAGAGAACATAATACTTGGTGAAGAATAACATCGAGCGCAGTTCACACACGATAGAAGTGAAACTTCACCCACACAATCTCAACCAATAAGTGTATAGTAACCAATAAAAAACCTTGAAAAGTGTGCTCATAATCAAAGTATTACGAAAAATTTGGTCCCTGGTCTCGATACGGGAATCGGGCTGAAAAAAGATGTCGTGTCATACCCCCATAAGATTTCATTATACCTTATTCTCTCGTAGGCTGAATCCTATAGATGTACGTGTTTGTCTCTTTTTAGTGTCACTTCCGTTTCAATGAGTTTCAAATCACAACGGTTTCAATTCAAAAAGTTTAGCTCCGAAATTGGGTTGGAAAATTTTTGAAGTGAAACTTCTTTAGCACAGTTTTGATTTGAAACTCGGTTCAAACGGAAACGACACTAAAAAGAGACAAACACATACATCTATAGGATTTAGCCTGCGAGAGAATAAGATAGAACAAAATCTTACCGCATTGGCCGCTTTGATTTGAACTCATTTTTCAAGGCTCCTATTGGTTGAGATTGTGTGGGCGAAGGTTTCACTTCTACCGCGTGTGATTTTTTTATGAAAACATTCATCTTTTAGATTTTGTTGTGCAAAGTTTGTTTGCCTCCTTACAGGTATATCCTAATGAGAAAGCTACCCACACTAATGACCAGCCACCTCTGGTCTGGAGCTCCAAAATATTTGAAAAATACCCTCGACTCTGTGCAGAAACGGGCGGTCCGTTTGATAGATTCTCCCATCTTAACAGACGGATTGCAATACTTAGAGGATAGGCGTCGGGTGGGAATGCTATCCTTGTTCTACCGGTATTACAATGGAAGATGCTCCGAGGAATTAGCGTATTGATCCCTTTGGCACCGGTGCATAGTCGGGAAACACGCCAAACGCGTGCCCAACATTTCTTCGACTCGTTCTTGTGCTCAACAGCTCGGCTGTGGAATGATTTGCTGGCCTCTGTGTTTCCTCCTTCCTACAACATGGGTCTCTTCAAGGCCAATGTTCATTCCCTCCTCTCCTCAAAAAGACCCTCCACACAGCATCCCTGATGACATAGGCCCCGAGGGAAATTATTTTCCTCAAGGCCTCCTGTGTAGAGTTAATGTTAAAAAAAGAAAGGCATCTAAAAAACACTATAATCAAACTTAGATCCATTCATGGAGTGAGGTTTGCCTAGGTCTTGGAGGCAGATGATCAGGACACACTGAACCCCAGATTCCTACCCACCCCTTAAACCCTTTCCCTTCACAGAACTCCTCCTTCCTTTCCTTAAAAAACCCCCCACACAACATCACCAAAGATGACAAAGGCCCTGAGGAAAATTGTTTTCCTCAGGGACTCCTGTGTAGAGCTCATGTAAAAAAAAAGATCAAATGTTTTTTGTCTATAGTTCTTATTTATTTGCTTTTTGATTTGAATGTATTGAATAATAATGGCGGTGATTGAATCTAATCCTGACGAAGGTTTCATGCAGATAATTTTTAATAAAAAAATGGTGTTTTACAAAGTGATTTGTTTTTAATTTATAATTACTCAATTTAGTCGATTGCTGTGTTATTTTTAAGGAACTATAAATTATTATTAACTAGCTGGTCCCGGCATGCGTTGCTATGCCATTTAATAAAGAAATTGTTTCTCCCTGAGTGTCCTTTCCCATTCGTCCCGTTCCCCTTCCACCTTCCCTTCTTCTCCTGCGTCCTCTTCCCCTCTTGCGTTCCCACTCCGTCACCTCCAACTTCCCTCTCCCCACTCCACTCCCCCCCCTTCCCCCGTCCCGCGAACCCCCCTCCCGAGTTCCCACCCCCCCTCCCGCGTTCCCCTTCCACCTTCCCCGCCTTCCCTCTTCCCTTTCCCGCTCCCTCGTCCCGCCAACCCTCTTCCCGCGTTCCATATTTTCAATCCCAGTACATTCAGTTTTTAAACAGCCCGCGTGCCACCTTTTACAATTTTTATTCAAATTTCCATTTTTCATGTATATTAAATTTGGTACTTAACATAGGTACCCATTTAAAATATCTAAAATTCTTGATTCGATTCAAACTATTTGGGGAGTACCTACTTTAAATAAATTTATCAATTGAAAGATTTTGAAAAATAGAATCCTTATTTAACAATCATTGTTTTCCAAAATGTCATTCTCAAACACGCGAACTGTCAAACGTGCGATAGTCGTTTAGGTTAGTAATAGGTTTTCTGAAATTATCCAATTTTCTGCGCAATTTTCTTAATTTTTCTCTCCGTAAGAACCATTCTCGTACTTCTAGGAATATTCTAAAAAAAGAATTAGCGAAATCGGGTCAGCTGATCTCGAGATTTGCGCTTAGCAACACATTTAGCGATTCATTTTTATATGTATACTAGCTGGTCCCGGCATGCGTTGCTATGCCATTTAATAAAGAAATTGTTTCTCCCTGAGTGTCCTTTCCCATTCGTCCCGTTTCCCTTCCGCCTCCCCTTCTTCTCCTGCGACCTCTTCCCCTCTCGCGTTCCCACTCCGTCACCTCCACCTTCCCTCTCTCCACTCCACTCCCCTTCCCTTCTCCCGTAACGCGAACCCCCTCCCGAGTTCCCCTCCCCCCTCCCCCCTCACACCTCCCCTTCCCTTCCCGCGTTCTCCATCCACCTTCTCCGCCTTCCCTCTTCCCTTTCCAGCTCCCTCATCCCGCCAACCCTCCTCCTGCGTCCCATATGGTCCCGGCATGCATTGCTATGCCATTTAATAAAGAAATTGTTTCTCCCTGAGTGTCTTTTCCCATCCGTCCCGTTCCCCTTCCGCCTCCCCTTCTTCTCCTGCGTCCTCTTCCCCTCTCGCGTTCCCACTCCATCACCTCCACCTTCCCTCTCCCCACTCCACTCCTCCCTCCCTTCCCCGTCCCGCGAACCCCCCTCCCGAGTTCCCCTCCCCCCTCCTGCGTTTCCCTATCACCTTCTCCGCCTTCCCTTTCCCGCTCCCTCGTCCCGCCATCCCTCCACCCGCGTTCCATATATTCAATCCCAGTACATTCAGTTTTTAAACAGCCCCCTTGCCGCCTTTTACAATTTTTATTCAAATTTCCATTTTTCATGTATATTAAATTTGGTACCTAACATAGGTACTTATTTAAAATATCTGAATTGATTCGATTTAAAATATTAGGGGAGTAGGTACCTACTTTAAATAAATTTTTCAACTTTTCAAAAATAGAATCCTGATTGAACAATCATTCATTGTTTTGCAAAATGTCATTCTCTAACACGCGAACTGTCAAACGTGCGATGTTTTCTGTTATTATCTAATTTTCTGCGCAATTTTCTTATTTTTTCTCTCCGTAAGAACCATCCTCGAACTTCAAGGAATATTCTAAAAAAAGAATTAGCGAAATCGGTTCAGCCGCTCTCGAGATTTGCGCTTACCAACAAATTTAGCGATTCATTTTTATATTATAGATAAGATTAGAACATGGAACGGCCTTCGAGGTCGAATGGTAACTTCGTCTAATACAAATCGAGTCTTAAGTTTTGTCATTTTACAATAAGGGGCCATCCATAAATTACGTCACACGAATTTCATGATTTTTTTACCCCCCCCCCCACTTCCTGTCACACATCGTAACATTTGTGAGACCTCCCCCCCCTAGTGTGACGTCACATATTTTGCAATTTTACATCTTAAAAAGTTTTGCATTTTAATAATTTACATTTTTACATGTGATGTCACAGAGCTGATGATCCCCTCGTACCCCTTGTCAGACATCTCTACTTCCCCACCCCCCTATGGATGGCCCATAATGAATTCATTAAAAAATATTTTAATATTTGCCGCACGTACCGCACAGAGTGGAAGATATTCTCAGTATGGCCCTAGCGAAAGACCACCATACAGAATTGAATTTTTGCTTAAAGTAGCTTCAGCCATAAATAAACTGGACCCGCTTCAGCCGTGTTTGTTGACCAGATCTGAGAAGTCGGATTCTTCCACACTTTCCTTTTCCCTATCTCCTTCCCCTTCCCACTCCCCCTATAATAATATTCCCTCGTGATTCCCTCATTGGGTGTCAGGGTGTGTCAATTATTTCAACTTTTGAATTCAGAAACGACCGGGGTCTCAAAAGTTGCGTCTTACAAAGAAAATGAGAACTGCATTTTTTTTTTTTTTTTTTTAATGGTTATTAGCCCGCTAAAATGCATTGAAAATCAGAAAACAAAACTAAAACCATTTTTTTTTTAATTTTAATAAAAAAAATTTCAGTAATTTAACCTTTTAACTTTTGTTTATTATTAAAAAATGCGTATAATTGACAAAAATGAAAAAAAGTTCAAGTGTACGAATACAAGTAAGTCAACAAGAATTGTGATTTTATCTAGAAAAAGTGTTATTTTCCCCTTTTATCTTTTTAACCAACACATCACATATTATGTTTAAAAATTTATTTATTTTTGGTTCTTTGAACTGCAGTTATGGAATGAAAAATTAGTTTTATTACAAAATATAAAATATGAAGTCTTTGTTTTTTTTTTTCCAAATCATGAAATCTATTTTTTTTCAAAACTTCCGGCCATTTTAGCGGGCTAATAGAGAACAATAATTTCATTTATTTTTACGTTTTCGAATAGCTACAGATCATACGAAACTTGTGAGACCCCGGGCGTTTAAATATAAGGCCATTTTTTTCTCTCTATGGAGAGCGACACACGCGGGATTGGTTTATTTATGACACACGCTATTGGGTGTGCCATAGTCCCACTGGCTCTGGATCAGGATTGATAATCTCCGAAAAATTGGTACTAAGTGCGGTATTCGCGTTATTGTTTTTAATTAACCTTCTAAAATTAAAATGAAGAAAAAAACAAATTAATTTACTAAATAATCAGTAGAGAATTGAAAAATGAAACCACGGTACGGAAAAAACTGTTTGGGAATCTTGCGTTTCCGTCAGCCTCGCTAAACATAACCGGGATTGGTTTATTTTGACATAACCTATAAAACAACAAAACTTTTGACAGACAGACAAATTCAGCTCTTTGGCGCAAAGTTTTCATCGCGTCCGTACTTGTGCGATTATTTAATAATAAAATAAGTAATATAGGTAATATATGTCTTCGGATTTCATACAAAGTTCGGCGCCAACGGATAAAACTTTACAAATATAACAGAAATTTCATTAGAAGTGTACCTATTATTGTGTGCGTTTTTTGTAGTTGCTCTAACACTGGGCGGTATAACTTTGGTGTGATTGTGTTAAAGTGTACTGGTGGAGTGACTGACAATGGAAGCAGATAAGAGTCATCAAGTGTCAGCTTTCTTGGCCTGCCGGTCCCGCGCAGACCTGAGACGGCTCCGGGGGATGGACTCTCCCTCCTTCCCCTTCATCACCTTGACTTGCAAGCACAACAGGCCTGACTTATTGAACTTGTTATTTGAGGACGACTCCTCTGATGGTGCAGTTGTTGTTCCTCCCTGGTGTTCAGTGGAGCAAGAAGATGAAGGACACGGCGCCGTATACTACGCCATCCGCTCCAGTAATGTGGAGCTCCTCCGCACACTCCTCGGATCAGTAACTCCTGAACTCTCGAAGCAACTCGTCTCCGAGTCTTATGAGGAATTACTATTGATCAACGTCCTCTTATCAGAGGAAATGCATATGTTTGTACAATACAAGTTGCTTGATCTATGTTTCTTCTCCAAAGGGGACGGAGAGCTTCCTGACACTTCCACAGCTGATATCCAAGAACGCATCCAACTGCTTCTGGAAAATATAGTGCAAGTTAATACTTATACAGAAGTGGACAGTCACTTTTTATACACGGCCAAGTTTATAGCTCAGAATATCTACATATTGAAAAATCTATTGAAGTCCACATACAATATTTTGCCCTGGGAAGAAATGGAGTTCTGCTTGGTGAGCTTTATATCCGCCCACATTCGGCGCCAAGAATTAAATTTATTCTATCTGTCCGTACTGAAGAAAGAGAGGTTATTGGAAGAATTGGAAAAGTTTGCCTCTGCCCTGCAAGAGTTGGAGGAACACATCAGGTCTACAGATGTTAAGAAGCTTAGGAACCCGGTGAGAAGAAACCGCGAGGATGTTGTCATTGACATCGTCAATAGATACCCGCACTTGTACGCTGACTATAAGGAGGTGCGAGACGCTTCCTCACTCCACATCATGAAGACATACCTAGACGCGGCCTTGCTGGCAGACTCTACCTCAAGACTCGGTCAGTTGACTATCAAGAGAGCCCTCCAGGTGACGGGAGAGCATCTGAAGAACACATTGGAGAGCCCCAAGCTCTCCCCAACCGTGAGTGATCTTCTCCTCCTCTGTGCACCCAAAGAAACCAGACAAGTCCTGCAAGACTTGCGCAACTCTCTATCTCATCCACACCTAGAGTCAGAAGACTCTGTACTATATTCTAACATTCAAAATGATATTAAGAAGATCGCATCTGTCATTATTGACATAACAAACTCCAAAAAAGTGGATAAATTTAAAAGTATGCTGATAATACTCGTCAATAGTGATAATGTAGATGATTTTCACGAAGTCGCAAATTTATTTCGCAATGTTTGCATTGAGTTTGTCCAAGAAACAGATACTATTACAAAATACCAGCGAGACATCGCAGATCTTGTTAGAAACATAGAAGTTCAAACTCCATATGAGAAGAAACTGGTTACTGAAATAAATGATGCCCTCCACCAATCCAATTTGCATCATGGATTAACAAAGGAGGACTGTACTATTTTTAATGCATTCGGTATTATGTTTACATCCAATTATGGTCATAATTCAAAAACTGATGACCTTGGGATAAGTTCCATGAAAAATACAGCCCGAAGTATCTTAAAAAACTTTCAATCTCAAAAAAGTGGTATAGAAATAAAAAGTTATCATTTTTTGCTAGCTGACCTATTAGTAAAATTATATAACAGCGTTTCGTTGCGAGTTAAACCAGCGATTGCTTTTGACCTTTATGTTGCTATATTTAGAATACAATGCACTGAATCATTTGACAAGAGTGATATTAAAGGTATTGATGATTATAGACGACAAACATTTTTGGAAAAAAACAATACAAAAGAAAACGGAGGGAAAAAATGTGTTGAAAGTGTTGAAAACATCAAGAAAATTGGTGAACAACTCACTCTGAAAATCACTGAACTAAGGAATACCCTAGGAACTGACAGAATGTGTGGTAATTTATATGAGCATCTTTCATTACTCTATAAAGATAAGAATACAAACAGATTTATTGTAGAAGCGCTCGTGCTGGATATCATGTCCCTATTAGATAGCTCCAAGCGTGTTCCCAACAATGTGCTGTATCTAGATGGAGACACGCCTCTGTTGAGCGGTAAGTGCTTGCGCAACCACTTGGCTCATGAGAACGCCTTGGTAGACATTCTGCCAACTGATGTTTGGTCCGCTGTGCTTCTAAATGCCGTGAAACTTACAGAAAGCAAAGATCTTTTACTGAACTGTAAAATAGGTAATGTTTTAAAACACAATATCATACAATTGAGACGGAGATACGAACGGGGCTTGTGTATTCTTGACAAACAGAAGGAAATGTGGAAGTCTCTGCTTGATGGGAACTTTGACACATTCGCATTAGGAATAGCGGGAGGAGCTGATATATGTTCAAGAAATAGAGATTTGTCATCCACGTTACACTATGCTGTGCGGGGACCCAACATTGAAACCGTAACATTTTTGACTAAACAGAAAATGATTAGTACTGAAGTTAAAGATATCGATGGTCAAACTGCCATGCATGTAGCCGCATCCTTTGGAAGAGATGTCACTGTGAAATTCTTAGTGGCAGAAATTGGAAATGCAATCAATCAAATTGATGGTGTTGGAAGGACACCATTACACTTGGCTTCCAAAAATGGCCACAAGAAAACTGTTATGACATTTCTTTCACTGGGAGCCGAAACAAAAATCAAAGATTACTGGGGATATTCTCCTTTGCATACTGCTGTGCGGTTCAAAAATTTAGATGTGATCAAAATCCTTTCCGTGGAAGATACTACTGTGGATGAAAAAACTTATGGAAGAGGCTTGACTCCTCTTCACATAGCCGCAGAACTTGGTCATATAGAAACGATAAAGTACTTTCTGCTAAATCAAGCTGATGTTAATGCTAAGACTGACCAAGGCGACTCTCCATTGTTTGGGGCAGCATTAAACGGTCACCAGGAGGTTGTGAACGCTCTACTTGAGAAGGGGGCGCATGTGAACCTCAGAGACTGCAAGGGACGTTCGCCGTTATGTTACGCAGTGGGAAACAAACACAAAGAGATCATCAAGATCCTCTTGGAAAAGGGTGCTTTTGTTAATATCGGAGATGTGGAATACAATAACACTCCCTTCCACACAGCTGTTTCTACTGGCGATAGTTTCATCGTAGGTCTACTGTTGCAACACAATGCCAATGTTAATGCTAAAAGAAAAGATGGCATCACCCCGCTTCTCTTTGCTGCGGAGTGTGGACATTCAGATATAGTTGACCTCTTGTTGAAGAATGGAGCTCTGGCGGATAGCAGAGATGTCACCGGGTCAACGGCATTGCACTGTGCTGCGAATTTAGGCTATTCTTTTGTTGTAGAGAATTTAATTCGAAGGGGGATTAACATTCATACTCAAAACATAAAACAATCCACGGCATTGCACCTGGCTGCACAAGCAGGTCACCAACAATTGGTAGATATTTTGCTAGCTGCAGGAGCTAATGTACATTCTGTAGACAAAGAAGGTTTTACAGCTCTGCATCTTAGTGCTGCAAATGGTCATGAAGCAATTTCAAAAGCTTTGATAATGAAAGGAGCTAATGTTAACTGTAAGAATAGCAGAAATATTACACCATTGCATGTAGCTGCAGCAAAAACTTGTAATGAAGAAACTATTCAATTGTTGCTAAAGTATGGAGCCATTGTTAATGAGATAGGGTATGTTTGTAACACAGCATTGCATATTGCCTCGCTTGTTGGAAACAGTTTAGTGGTAGAGGCTTTGCTTAAAGGAAAGGCAGATGTTGATGCCAAGAACAATGGTGGTGAAACCGCGTTGCATCTGGCTGTCAGTGGGAATCACAAGGCAACAGTTGAGATTTTGTTAAAGCATGGAGCGAGTAGTAACTTCTTGGATTCTGAAAGTGCTTCCGTATTATGCATAGCAGCAAGAAATAATAATAAAGATCTTTTGGACTTATTGATTGCCAAAGGAGCAGATATTAAGATTGGTGGAGGTCAACTTCTGTTAACGGCAATTTGTGCAGGGCATAGACATATAGTCGAAGCTTTGCTAAAGATTAAAGATAATGGTATCAATATTAATGATCAAGAGAAATCGAACTTTTTATACGCAGCTGCCGTAAGTGGTGATGCGTTAATAGCCAGGGAGCTGATGAAGAGGGGTATTAAAGTTGCAGATTGCTTTCAAAACCCTTCACCTTTATTTATGGCAATGTCGTTAGGACATACAAAGTTTGTTGAATTTTTATTAGAAAGTGGGACCAATATAAATCCCATGGATCCTAATTTATCTCCACTGTATCATGCAATCCAGGTGAACAAACCAGAAGTCATGGAAAGGTTACTCCACTGGGGAGCAAACTCTAATATCAGAGATTCGAAGAATAGAACACCGTTAGAGCTGGCAGTTAGTAATGCCCAAACTCCAAATACCTTGATACTGTTACAACAAGAGGGTGTTAAGATTAATGAGAGAGGCAGTGATAACTGGACGCTACTTCATATCGCAGCTCAAGCGGGTAATCTTGAAATAACAAAACTCTTGGTAGACCGAGGAGCAGACATAAATGTCAGAACCAAACAAGATTATAAACCAATCCACATAGCCGCTATGCATGGCAACCACAACATCTTGGCCTTCTTCCTGGAGCTTGGGATGAGTATTGACGATCCAGGATACGCTGACTGTAGCCTGATGCATTGCGCCGCAATGAGAGGGCAACTAGCTGTGGCTCAATACTTGATAGACAAACATGTTGATATTAATTCCACTGATTTAAACGGCTTCATGCCTATTCACTGTTCTGCTGAACTGGGACACACAGAGATGGTCAAGTTGTTATTACATAATGGTGCAGTATATGATGCCACGGACAACTTTGGTAGAACACCTTCAGATTTGACTAAAAGTCAGAATATTAAAGAAGTGCTAGAGTCAATTGAAAAACTATTTGAGGCCGTTAAAAAAAATTATGTTGTGCAAGTTGGCATTTTGATTAAAGACTTGGCACAATATGTAAATGTGAAAAGTTCTTCCAATGCCACACTATTACATATTGCTTCTTGGAGGGGCTTTCAGGAGATATGTGATATTTTGATGAAGAGCAAAGCCAATCCCAATGCTGTTGGGAAGGGTGGCAATTCTCCTCTGCATTACGCATCCAAATACTCTCATACAGGAATAGTTCAATCTTTGTTGAAAAATGGCGCCACACACAACCTCGAGGCAGACAATATGAAAACTCCGTTGGATTTTGCTGCACAAAAAGATATCATATATTTACTGCAAATGGTTACACTCTGTTTCAGGAAAGTACGAACCCAAAATGTTAAGGTAATTAAAGATATATCCAAAATAAGGGACATAGAAATCATAAAAGCGGTGATGAGGGCTCGTGACGCTGATGGCAACACACTTGTGGTTGTTGCTATGAAAAATGATTTCTCTGATGTAGACAAGTTAAAGAAGGTTTCACAAACTAATATCCCTGATACTTTATCTTCAATGTTGACAATTGGAAAGTTAACAGAAGCCCTGAGTATTTTAAAACAGCTGCTAAGAGAGAGAATTGAAATTTTTGGAGAGGATAATCCAGGAACACTGGACATTCAAAACGACATAGCGCAAATATTACTCAAACAATGTAAATATTTTGAAGCCATGTCCATGTTGGAAGATATCTACAGGAAGAGAGTGGAAACATTTGGTCCTCATCACTCAGACTCCCTGCGGACCAGGAGTACCATGGCTTTATTATTACAAGAGCTAGGAAGAAACAAAGAAGCGTGGGATATATTTCAGGAAGTTATGCCGAGACTACTGGAAATGCTGGGTGAGGAGCATGATATACTTTTAACAACTAAAATCTATGCCGGGAACACACTTTCTGCTCTGGGGAAGCTTGAAGAGGCCTTGTGCTTGTATACGGAAGTTTACAAAAGATATAAAAACACACTAGGAGCCCATCACCCTCACACTCTTAATCTACAAAATAATATTGCCGGAGTGTTGCGTCACCAAGGCAAGCCCAACGAAGCCCTAGCTTTGTATCAAATGGTTTATGAAACCAGAAAAATAAGTCAAGGATTGAATCACTCCGAGACTCTCTCAGTCAAGTGCAGTATGGCAACTGTTCTTATGGACCAACACAAACTTGATGAAGCTTTGCAAATCTTCCAGGAAACATTAGCTATTCAGAGGAATGTGTTTGGCCTCAATCACAAAGGTACAATTTATACACAAAGTTTAATATCGGATCTTTATATCCGTCAGAATAAAATGCACGATGCCGTTAAGGTTCACAAGGCGGGGTTGAATGCGAGGAACGCCATCTTTGGCCCCAACCACCCAGATTTCACACAACTGGATAAATATATAGAAAATATTGAAAAACGTTTCAAAACAAAATTCGATATAGATCTCGGCTATGTTGCTCCTTGTGATATAAATTTACTAAATGCATCCAGTGAAGGAGATAGGGGCAAGGTTTATAGTTTGATAGAGAATGGATCGGATGTGAACACTATGGATGGTGAGGGATTAACGGCGCTGCACTTTGCCACCACATTGGAGGTTGTGGAGCTGTTGCTGGACAGTGGAGCCGACGCTACTGCCGTGTCACAGAAGGGGAATACTCCCCTGCATCTCGCCACGTCCCGAGCTTGCATACAAACGGTGCGTCTCTTGTTGCAAAGAGTAAAGAAGATCAAACCCAACGCCTACCGTGATTTTATCAATGCTAAAACTGTAATAAAAGGTTCCACGGCGCTGCATGTTGCCGCTAAGACGGGAGCTGCTGATATTGTGAGTTGCCTATTGAAGCATGGTGCGTGCTACAACAGTCGAGACAGAAGCGACAATCACACGCCTCTGCAATGTTCTAGCAGTCCCTCTGTCACCGGACTGCTGCGTTTAGCCAAGGAGGTGTTTGAGATGGCGGAGCGGGGTGGCACTGTACTTCCTCAGGGAGATGAGAGGCATTTGGCGGCGGTGATGAACTCGAGAGATACAGAACACAGAACTCCCCTCCAACTGGCTTTGGTTAATGGCCACACCGTTACTGCCAAAATTCTTGCTGGGTTTTTGAAAACCCTGGATTAATTTACCTTGGAACTGGACTTGTGTGTCACTAGCATCATGCTGCAAATGGGTTGTTTTATGCAGGCCCTTTTTATGTTTTTCGTCAAAAAATTTGCAATTTTGAAATGTCTGATAAACCAGCGACAATGTAATCTTCAGAGAACCACTGGATCCAGACAGATAATAAATCGATGTAGAAAACGTTTTCTATTAAATTAGATTCCAAATAGGGATACTATGCGATAACATTTTTTTCATAAAATTTTTAATAGGTACATTACAAACTTAAAATTTAATTATTAATAATTATGCATAATTTTGCGAATAAAAGAATTGTGCAAAATATAAAACAAATATTTTTACAAAAAATTTAAAAAAAATGCAAATGAGTAAAATATACTTATTTAACTTTTTCTAATTTTATAATTTATAATTCGTACTTAATTAAAACTTTATAAGTCATTTTTAGTTAATCTAATTTGGAATCTAGCTGTATCTAAGATTATCAATTTGGGAGGCGGGTGTGGGTACCGCCGTCCCGGGAACCATTTATTGGATATCCAACACCTCTGCCATAGGTCACCCCAAGTGGTTCGCTACGTTTAGTGATTTAGCAGGGGTGCCCGGGTTCATGGGGTGAGGTTTGTCCAGGTCCTAGTGGCTGATGCGTCTGCCCTCCTGCTGCTTGGCGGGCTGGATCAAGAGAAACTGGTTGAGAGAGAACTTTTGACCTTTCCAGCCGGACTCTCGGCCCATCGCCTTGCACTGCTAGAGGGATGGATTGATATGTACCTCACTCTGACCCCCCCAGATTCCCACCCACCCCTCCCCTCTTACCTTTTTCCTTCCCTGAACTTCCAACCCTTCCCTTCCCTAAAAAGACCCTCCACACAGCATCCCCTAAGATGACATAGGCCCTGAGGGACATTATTTTCCTCAGGGCCTCCTGTGTTGAGCTAAATTTAAAAAAAAAAAATAAAGATTATAAAGCTATCAAAGGATGGTGAAATCATCCTTTGTAAAACAATGCAATGTTTATTCCCTAACAGCCTTACTAAAAAAAAACCACAGCGCGACCGATTAACTGTGTTATTGCAATAACATAAATAGAGCTCGTATACACTAAAAGACGTTTTATTACCAATAACGTTTCTTTCGTGGTCACGCTGTTAAAACGCATTGAAGATGTGACAATGTTGTATATGGTTTTAATTTACTAGGAAACAATGTTGTTTTAATTCTTCTCCGCTAGGGGCATTATTGGTGCATATCGGCCCGCGATGACAAAACAGTTCGGTGTGTTTATGGCGGGATATGGAAAATTTTGTTAGTGCCTAAATGTTGTGATTTTACTAAATAATTTCTATTGTAGTGACGAATTTACTCTTCTGTTCACATAATTGATATATTTACCATATTATTTGTGTGGTTTACATCAGTTTAATCAAGTTATTGTACAAACGCCGTACTTTCAAAGTTGAACTGTCAGAATATTGTTTTTTATAGGTTACTTAAGATAAAATTTTCATTTTAAGATCTTTATTTTAAGAGAATTTGTTAAAAGTGATAATTTTTTATAATATTAAAATCTAATACATGTGTTCGTAAACGTATCAAAAAAATTAACGTCTTTAGAGATGCAAGAAATCTGTTTTAAATTTCGGTATTATTTCTAAGTTATTTTTTTGGCAATAAAAAAAACTTTGAAATTTTTTATTATTTTTTTATTGTATACACGATAAAAAAGTGAGGTGATAGTTTCCTTCCAAATTTATTACATAAAAGGACTGTGTTTTTAAATTTTGATTTTATTTAAATTTCTCTACATTTTGGTCAAAAATGTTGTGGGAGGAAATTTTTTTCCATGTTTTTCCGAGTTTGAATCATAAAATATGGCAGTTTTTGAAAGCTAAAGTGTATTTCAAATACTCAAATCTAAAAGGTAATTTTATCTAGTTTTCATAAATGGTATTTGTTTTTACGACACCTTCAAAAATAAGAAATATATGGAACATTCAAAATACTATGGAAAAATTACAAATATCGTTCGGACATCAATGGTTAAAACAGAGATAAACTACCCTCTCAGGCCGTGGAAACCATGTGTATTTCTTTCAAAGAACAAATTTTTAATTAGTAATGTTTTCACATCCGCGGCCGTTCGTCAATTGAATAAAATTTTCACTGGGTTTTTTAGTAAGGCTGTAACTGTGTTATCACTTTATGTGCAGAATTAATATTGATTTGGTTAATTTGTGTGATCAGGGAATGTGTTTGTTCCACCTCAAATAGTGGTAAGGGTATATTATTTGCAAGCAATATTGTCCAATTACATGTTTCAAATATTATTTAATACCCTCTTATATGTGCCTTCAAAAATGCAAGAAATAAAAATGTAAATAATAAAAAAACAAACAAGAGTGTTATAGGACGTACTTGACTTACTTCTGGTATTTACTACTCTGGTCATATTTTTGATATTTTCTATTTCCAACTTAAAACACTCGGCTGGGTGACCAGTGATGATATGTGTAAATTTTTTTTTGTTTGATTAATTAATGAAAAAATATGAAAAAACAACACCAAAAAAAGTCAGCGGAGACCAAAATTTCAATAACATTTTTTACTCCAAATGATGTCAGTAATCACTGGTTTAAATGGTTCTATGACAGTTGATCCCCCAACATTTAGCCCCCCGGCATACTTATGTACAATATACAGTCGGTTTAGGGAAATTACGATAAAGGTATCTACTTTTACAAAATAACAAAAGTAAACATATTTTCGATCAAATGCATCAAGGATAAAACAACATGTCTGCGTATATTCCAGTGTATAAGTACAAAGATTCAACACTGTTCATGCTAATTTATATTGTTGTGTTCATAAATTATTACTGAATGTATCTGTGTTTTCTATCGTTATTTATTTTTGGGGTGTTATGCCATGTTGCGCTACCTTCTTCTTTAGCCAATGTTTCGGACAGAGTTACGGTGTCCATCATCAGGGCAGATGTGTGAAGAAGGACATTGTTATGCTGTCCGAAACTTTGGCTAAAGAAGGAGGTAGCGCAACATGGCATAACACCCCAAAAATAAATAATGATAATACTTTTAGCTGTTAAAATCTAAAATCATATCTGTGTTTTCTACTTTAATATATATATATATATATATATATATATATGTTTTAACTTAAATTAGTTTTTAATTTGCTACCCTTTTTCTGAATATCGCACAAGAGTCCCAACTGCTCCCGACTCTCCAAATCCAGTGGTACTATGATATCCTCGATCGAGGTAAGTTGTGAGGCTGGAGAGAATTGGGAAGGAAAGGAGATGGGGAAGTGGAAGACTGGGAAGTAAGTACCTGGCTATTCAGATCTAGTCAACAAAAGGACTAGTGCCAATTCAAGCAATGTTTTGATTCTGAATGATGGTCTTTTAGAATAACTACTACACTGATTATTGTTTTTGATAAAATGTTTTAAAAATTAAATAAAATAGGAGATTTTATTTATTTATACTGGATTTTTACGGGTTGTTCACACACATGTGCGAACAATCCAGTTGTAAAAACTCAGTTAATTATACAAATAAGACAAAGTAAAAATTTATATACAATCAATTAGCCAAATAATACAATGATTAATTTTGGAAAAATTAGATAAAATAAAACAAAAAACAGTTAGAAATAGAAAATGATTAAAATTCAAAGTTTACTCAAATAACAATAAAAGAGAGGCAAGACAAGAGACGTAATTAGAGACCCAAATGATAGATACATAATAAATTAGCACATATTTTTCTGCAATCGCAGAGCATTTTTTTTGAATCCATATAAATTATTATCGACAATAATATCTACTTCAGCACACTATCTTATTATATAGTCGACATATTTGGGTCAGAGGGCTAAAATAGGCGATATTGTTTTTAAATGTAACACAGATGAAAAACTATTTTTTTATAGATGGCTTACAGTTAAAATATTGTGACTAAAATATAATAGTTATGACTTATACCAAAAATTAGGTTAGGACGGGTTGTTTCGTTTTGGTGAAAGAGAGGAAGTTCTGGGAAGGAAAAGGGAATGAGGGGTGGGTAGGAATCTGGGAGTCAACTGTCCAAAAGTAACGGATGTGCGAATCCAACCCTCCTACTGTGGTGCAAGGCGATGGATCGAGAGAGTCCTACCAATCCGACCCGCCAAGCGGTTGGTCGGCAAATGCATCCGCAGCCAAGACCTGACAAACCTCAATCAATGAACCCCGGGCACACCTGATAAGTCATCAAACTTAGCGAATCACTTGGGGCAACCTACGGCAGGGGTTTTGGTTATTCAATAAATGGTTCCCGGAGTGGCAGTACCCATACTCACTTCTCAAATTATGTTTCATGGATATACAATATTTTTACTCTAAGTATCGGTATTATGTTATATATTCTAATTTTATTTAATTATTAATCCCACTAACAGACCCGGCCACACATTGCTGTGGCTAAGGAAACCTTTATAACCAACGGCATCTGTTAAATCAAATCCATACCGCCCGTTTGTTAGCACGCTGCCCGCTGCCCGTTGCCGCTTGACCAGATATATTATGTATTTCAACCAATTTACACAAAACCTTGACAAATTATGTACCTAAAAACCTTCGTCATGAATCACTCTATCTATTGTTGAAAACCGCATGAAAATCCGTTGCGTAGTTTAAAAGATCTAAGCGCACATACAGCGTTCATTTTATACTATGTAAAGGTTTACTTACCGCCCGTAGGGCTTTTACAAACATAATACAGATATCGACCCATAATCGGCAGAACAGCGTAAGCGCCAAACAGTAAATTGTTCAGGAGAAGGTTTTTTTAATTAACTTTCTTCATTGATTCCAAAAAGGATTTTGGTAAAAAGGATTATTAATCTTTAGTTGCTGCCAAATATAAAACTGATAATACTAATATCTAAATGCCTTCAGTTGTTGAGATAGTGGCGGTAACGCTGTTTTGCCTATGACCCTGACAGATTTTTTCCCTAGGAAATGTCGCATACGCTGTTTGGAGTACATAATTATTTTTTTAAATATTTATCACGCAATCGTGATAAGTAAACAAATAACTCAATAAAATGGTTCCATGATAGTTGATCCTAATGTTGACTAAATACAATGATTTGCAAGTAAGTATGCCAAGAGGATATACGGCCGTATAACCAAAGTCGATATACTTGTATCTGCAGGCATCTTGATTGAAAACCCGTTGTAATAATATTTTTACCAACAGTAATTTCGACTTTCCGAAGGAACATGTGGTAATAACAAAATACGACATACTTATATGTGCAGTCGACTTAGCAAAAAACCGCCATATAATTTTTTTTTAATCTGAATACAACACCAAAGGCCCACCAGTCCAGTGAGACTATGGCCTCCCCAATTTTGGTATGTTATGAGGCTGAAGGTAGTGGGGAAGGGAAGCAGATGTGTAAAATGTACCTGGCTATTCAGATCTAGTTACCAAACACGGCTAAAGCAATTTAAAGTAATGAGTCTAATACCAACACACCAGCGTACAAATACAAAAAAATCTTATGATATCACTTTTTTTTTATCCGAATACAACACAACAGTCCCAACTGCTCCCAATCGTCTGGAGCCAGTGAGACTATGGAATCCCCAATTTTAGTATGTTATGAGGCTGAAGGAAGTGGAGAGGGGAAGGAGATATGGAAAATGTACCTGGTTATTCAGATCTAGTCACCAAATACGGCTAAATACTGTGAGTAGATCTGAATAGCCCGGTACATTTTCCACATCTCCTTCCCCTCCTCACTACCTTCAGCCTCACAACATACTAATGCCGTAGTCTCTGGCTCCAGACGGTTGGGAGAAGTTGGGCCTCTTGTGCTGTATAAATACTGTGACTAGATCTGAATAGCCCGGTACATTTTCCACATCTCCTTCCCCTCCTCACTACCTTTAGCCTCACAACATACTAATGCCTTAGTCTCTGGCTCCAGACGGTTGGGAGAAGTTGGGCCTCTTGTGCTGTATAAATACTGTGACTAGATCTGAATAGCCCGGTACATTTTCCACATCTCCTTCCCCTCCTCACTACCTTTAGCCTCACAACATACTAATGCCTTAGTCTCTGGCTCCAGACGGTTGGGAGAAGTTGGGCCTCTTGTGCTGTATAAATACTGTGACTAGATCTGAATAGCCCGGTACATTTTCCACATCTCCTTCCCTCCTCACTACCTTCAGCCTCACAACATACTAATGCCTTAGTCTCTGGCTCCAGACGGTTGGGAGAAGTTGGGCCTCTTGTGTTGTATTCGTATAAAAAAGTAATATTATATATATATATATATATATATATATATAATATATATATATATATATATATATATATATATATATATTTGTAAGTTTGCGCTGGTGTATAGAGTATAATTAGACTTATTACTTATTTATTTATTTATTTATTGTTTGTTTGTAAATATTACATAATACAATATAATGAACTTAAAATGTCCAACTAGGCAATTGCCCGTTTTAGGACATTCCAATATGATAATGTTTTTACATGTTAATTATAGTAAGTTATAGTGTTGACTATTCTGTTGGTAAAATAATACATATGTATATTCTAGAATATTTTCAGTTATACCATGACATTTTTTACTATTGTTTAGATGACATAATAAACTAAAGTAATATTAATAGATAAAACAAGAAAAATGAATTTGAAAATGAAAATGAATGAAGAAATTCTGTTGGTAAAATAATACATTTATATATTCATAAAACTAGTATACTTTCAGTTATACTTTTTATTATTTATTATTTTTTTACTTGAAATGGCTTTAGTCGTGTTTGGTGACTAGATCTGAACAGCCTTACATTTTCCACATCCCCTACCCCTTCTCACTACCTCCTACAATGTACAAAAATTGGGGATGCCATAGTCTCACTGGCTCCAGACGGTTGGGAAAAATTATATAATTTGCATTAATATTTTTTATTCCAATATTTAAATACAAAACAATAAATTAAAAACACTTAGAATTTCCGTTTAGTTTCCGATGCTACTAGCCGCCGACGCATAGTAAAACACACATTTTACATAGTTATAAAAATAACACAAGTACTGAAAGAACAATATTGTAACATCAATGTTTCTTACAGACAATGGGTACCTACTGAGCTGAATGAGGCTAGTGGATTATAATATAATGTAAACATGTAGGGTGACCATGTGTTGAAATTTTATTTGTTGTAAAATATGCTATACCTGGTGCAGGGCCGGATTAACCATGTCGGGGCCCCTAGGCAATGCACGTAACGGGGGCCCTTTACCAATGGCGGACTAACGGGGGGGGGGGGGGTTGAAGGCCTCCTTGTTCCTTTGATCAAATCCTTACCAAGGCTTTAAGGGGTGGGGTGGGGGGTAAGGTTTTAAAACATATTTTTTTTATTTTTTTTCTGAATGTAAAACATGTCAGTATATTGAGTATTGTGTCAAAATTTCAAGTAAATCGGAGCAAAACCATCGAAGGTACAGCGTTTCAAGCGACCGGCCCTCATGCTCGATTCAAGTATATTTCGAGTATAAAAAAATTTAAATCGGATTTCTCGCAAACAACATTTCTGAAGTTCATGAACATCATAACACAAAATCTTGACTTGACTCGACCGATACTTTGGAAATTTTGTACATAATTTCTACACATAAATCATCAGGTAGTCTAGTCAGAGGGAGTTTTTTTTTACCCAAATTCACCGAATTTTTTTAGCAAAAATCGCGTTTTTCATTTCAAAATGCTGCCAAAAATAAAAATATAAAAATCGAAAAAAAACTCGCTTACCTTTTACGAGTTATGGAGTTCACAGCATAACAACTTTTTTTCGAGGCGCCTCCGGAGATCGTCTCTCACTTATTTATTGATATTTTTACTATACTTTACTACTATAAAGTGTGTATGAAATAAACAAAACCAACATTTTTCATATCTCAAAATAAAATCGTGATAATATGCCTTTATTTCGCCTTTAAAACCTCACCCCCCCCCCCTTAAGGCACCAAGACACTGTAAAAAATACTTTTGTAATTTTTTTTATTTATTTCATTTTCTGAAAGATGCATTTGTTAAAAATGCTCTCACCAAATTTTATAATAAATTCGAAAAATTGACGGAGATACAGCATTTTATGTGAAACCATTTGAAACAGTTTGTATGTTGAATTATCCTTCAGCAAAACTTTGAATGCGTTTTTCTGGAAACTTTTTTATTTCAACCTGGTTGACAACATATTAACAAAACTATACATTCGATTTGCATGCACCAAGTCTTAATCTGTTCGAAAATCTACTGTCTATGGCATAGAGGAATTTTGATACCTAAAAATGAAAAAAATGGCGGACCAGCGAATTTTAATTTCGATTTTTTATGGAAAATTTTCATTGTTCATAAATAAAATAGACCTTCATAAAAAATCCCGAAGTGGTGCCATAGTGACTAGATTTTCTAACTGTTTAAGATTTAGTGCATGCAATGGATTTATATTTTTTCTAAAATGTTGTCAACCAGGTTTAAAAACGTTGTTTCGAGAAAAACGCTTTCAAAGTTTTGCTGAGGATAATTCAACATACAAACTGTTTAAAACGGTTTCATATAAAATGCTGTACGTCCATCAGGTTTACCAATTTCCTCAAATGGTGAGAGCATTATTAAGAAATGCATCTTTCAGAAAATGAATTAAAAATAACTTTTTTTGCAGTGTCCTTAAAGCCTTGTTTAGGATTTGATCAAGGGAACATGGAGGCGTTTGGAGGCCCCCAGAGTCAGAGACCCCGGAGGCCCGTATGAACTGAATAAAAAACTTGTAAATTTACATCAACTTCAACAAGGGGAAGAGGGCGTTCATTCAACTTTGCCGCCCGGGGCTTCTAACGGGCTTAGTCCGCCACTGCACTTTACCCTTTTCTAACTTCCAAAATTATTTATTTTCTACCAAAACGTTTTATTCATAATCAATCTGTTCTTTTACTACTTTACAAAAGGTATGCTATCACCCCATTCAATAAAAAACGAATACAATACAATAAAATACAAAAACCCTTTATTGCGCATAAAAGGACACATACATAGAAACAAAAATATGTATTATTAAAAAAACATTACAATGAGCCGTCTTGTCACTGTGATCTCTTCCAGACAACATTTCCCAAAGAATTTTAGCAAGCAGATAGGTAGTGCATACTGGAGCTTATACATCATTTATATTTTAAACATATGATTAGAAACAAAACTAAACAAATGCCAATCGGCACCTTCAATCACTTCAGATACTAATTAATATTGCAACAAATAGAAGGAAAAAATAGTAAAATACAACTATGATTATGTATTTGTTTTAATTATAGACTTTTTATTTATTATTTGTGCGTGATGTGAACATTACTTATTTATTGGGTTATAACCTAATTATTATAATTTGTTGTCTTCTTTAATCCGTGTACCTAATGTTATTAACCTGTAAATGTTCCTAATAAAAAAATTAAACATCTGGAAAGCTGACTTTTTTCCGAAACTACGTTGCTCACTAATTGAAGCAAGTCATTTTTTCTCGGGGACGCGGGGCCCCTAGCCGATGCGGGGCCCCTAGGCAGTTGCCTACTCTGCCTTAGAGATAATCCGGTACTCCTGGTATATATGAAAAAGACTAAGATGAAAAGAAAAAAATATAAGTTTGTAATATATTTTGCAATGTTTTATAGCTGTTCTTTCACCAGGGCGATACAGAAAGTATCTACAACTTTTCATAAGTATATAGACTTTCCGTACGCGAGTATTGCTATGACCCGACCCAATTAAAACAAATATGTAAAAATAGTTGTATTTTACTTTTCGTTCCTTCTCTTATTTGTTGCAACATTATTTAGTATCTGAAGTGAGTTAAGATGCCGTGTGTGGTTTATATTGGTATTTGTTTTGTTTTATTTCTAATTATATGTTTAAAATATAAATGTTGTACAAGCTTCAGTATGCACTACCTATCTGCTTGCTAAAATTCTTTGGGAAAGGTAATCTGGAAGAGATCACTTTAGTGACAAGACGGCTGATTGTAATGTTTTTTTTAAATAATATATATTTTTGTATCTATGTATGTTTCCTTTTATGTTCAATAAAAGGTTATCGTATTTTATTGCATTGTATTCATTTTTTTATTGAATGGGGTGATGGCATACCTTTCGCAATGTAGTGAAAGAACAGATTAATTATGAATAAAATTACGTTTTGGTAGAAAAAAATAATTTTGGAAGTTAGAAAAGGGTAAAGTGCAGTGGCGGACTAAGCCCGTCAGAAGCCCGGGGCGGCAAAGTTGAATGACCCCCCCCCCCCCCCCCCCCCTTAGTGAAATTGATGTAATTTTACAAGTTTTTTATTCAGTTTCGAATACGGAATTCTAGCCTGGGGTAATGCATATTCCAATGCCCTTGATCCCATCATGAAAGCACAAAAACTAATCATAAAAATAATTCTTAAAATGCCGCTTACTACCAGCACTGATACTATCTTCAATTCCTTCAACGTTATGGACATAAAACAGCTCTACTCAAGATCCATATTACTTAATTTACACAAAAACAACAAAACACCATACAAAGCTACACAAACAATACACAATACCCGAGCCAAAAACAACGAACTTCTCCAAACTCCTTTTTTCAAAACCACCTTCGGGCAAAGACACTCTAAATACATAGCTTGCAAACTATACAATACACTACCAACTACGATCAGACAAAGTGACTCCTTTACAAAATTCAAACAAGATATTAAAAAATGGATTATAAGTATTGGACGCCACACTATCACAAATATCTGTAAAATAAATCACACATAGACATAAATAACTATTCACATACAACCTAACCCATATAAAACAAATGAAAATAATGGAATCCTGTCAAATTTAACCTATAAATAGACTAGGCAGAATTGATTTCATTACTCCATCTCCAACATTTAGAAAATAACTCTCTTTAAAAGATTTATTACCCTTCCAATCACCCCTCTGTTTTAATTCTATTCATAATATGTATTTTACTTGAAATATCCTTGTAATTACTATATTCATTTATATACCTGTACGCCTGTCTCGACACAGGTATACCCTAGTGAGACAGGCATACAAATAAAACCATTGTAAACATATTTTATTATAGATAAATTAATAAAAAAAAAAAAAGTTCACACGGGCCTCTGACTCTGGGGGCCTCCAAACGCCTCCACGTTGATGGAGATACAGCATTTTATATGAAACCGTTTTAAACAAGTTGTATGTTGAATTATCCCCAGCAAAACTTTGAAAGCGTTTTTCTCGAAACTACGTTTTTCAACCTGGTTGACAACATATTAAAAAATTAAAAAATCCGATTTGCATGCACTAAAAACAGTTAGAAAATCCAGTCACTATGGCACGAGGTCTATTTTTTTATGAACAATGAAAATTTTCCATAAAAAATCGAAAATAAAATTCGCTGGTCCGCCATTTTTAATTTTTTTTATATATCAAAATTCCCCTATGCCATAGATAGTAGATTTTCGAACAGATTAAGACTTCGAATGTTTTTTTTTAATATGTAATCAACCAGCTTGAAAAACGTGTTACAAAAGTTTCGAGAAAAACGCATTCAAAATTTTGCTGAAGCAATTCAACATACAAACTGTTTCAAATGGTTTCACATAAAATGCTGTATCTACGTAAATTTTTCGAATTTCTTTAAAACATCTGGTGAGAGTATTTTTAACCAATGCATCTTTCAGAAAATGAAATTAATAAACAAAATTACAAAAGTACTTTTTACAGTGTCCTGGTGCCTAGGGGGTAAGGTTTTAAAGGCGAAATAAAGGCTATGGTCATGATTTTTTTTGGGATATGAATAATGTTGGTTTTATTTATTTCATACACACTTTATAGTATAACATCTGAAGTATCTTTGAAAAAAAAATCAATAAATAAGTCCGTGAGAGCGAATCTCCGGAGGCGCCTCGAAAAAAAGTCGTTATGCTGTGAACTCCATAACTCGTCACTGGATCATTTGAAACAAAAAAATTAAAATGCGTTTTAAAGGTAATATGTTTTCCTAGGTAGTCAGGGAGAGTTTTCTTCGTTTTTTTTGCCAGCATTTTGTAGTGAAAAACGCGATTTTTGCTAAAAAATTTCGTTGAATTTGTTATAATAAAATGGTAAAAAAAACTCCCTCTGACTACCTGTTGATTACTATGTGTAGAAATAGTGTACAAAATTTCAAAAGCATCGGTCGAGTCAAGTCAAGATTTTGAGTTATGATGTTCACGAACTTCAGAAATGTTTGCGAGAAAACCGATTTAAAATTTTTTATACTAGAAATAAACTTGAATCGAGCATGAGGGCCGGTCGCTTGAAACGCTGTACCTTCGTTAGTTTTGCTCCGATTTACTTGAAATTTTGACACAATACTCAATATACACCGACATGTTTTACATTCAGAAAAAAAACTAAAAAAAGTTTTAAAACCTTACCCAACTATTACTTTTATAAATCATGATATATAATATTTCCAATTTAATTTATTTTGTATAATTTAATAACTAATAATTTAATTTATCAAACATAATATGAATGATTTCCAATCTGTAAACTTCACCCGCCATAACGCAGGGCCATCCCTAGCATAGCAGAAGAAATAACACAAAAGTCTATAATGTACAAAGTTCTTATTATAAATAAATATGCGTTTGCCCACCTACTGCGTGAAGGGCCGGATCTGTAGAGACTTTCCGAGGGAGACTTTTGTACCTCTCCAGCCGAACTCTCTTGACCCATCGCCTTGTACCGCAATGGGAGGGATGGATTCGTACGTCCGTCACTCCTGGAATTGAGCATTGACTCCCAGATTCCTACCCATCCCTCATACCCTTTTTTCTTCCTAAAACTTCCTCTCCTTACTTTCCCCTAAAAGACCCTCCGTCCAGCATCCGAAAAGATGACATAGGCCCTGAGGGAAACTGTTTTCCTCAGGGTCTCCTGTATGGAGCTAATGAAAAAGAAAACTTTGAATATAATGATGATCACCCAGTAAAATTTCGGTTTGTCTCATTGTCCTTGTGTCTGTGTGTAACTCCCGTTCAATGTACTGGAATTTTTTTATTTTAAAAATTGGAACTGATTGTGGGAAAGATTCAGACAAGTGATAAAGAAGGTGTCAAACAAATAAGTGAAGGCCCAATTGTTTCACAGAAGTTCAAATGTAACATTGTCATCAAATATCTGTTCAGCTCCATTTTTTACTCTTTCTTTTACTCAAAATACAATAATCACAATCTAATGGATATGAGGTTTGCTAGATGTATTTTTATTTGTATTTTCGTTTTCTTATGAAAAACATGCTAAAAGATGTCGCTCAATTTGTGAAAAAGGATTTCACGAATTAAGGTGATGTTATCATAATGTGATGATATACTACACGTCAAACTTTAAGACCGGTCTGAAGGTGATCAGAAATCGTCGCAATAGCCGAGTTTAAGGACAGAAACATGGCATGCCCCCCCATCCACACCTTCTCTGACGCACGTATGTTTTACGCATCTTTCTCTTTTGCTTATGTTTAATGTAAAGTCAGTAACTGCGCGAGAAGGAATCGTACCATGTTCAGGCCACTCTTAAAGTTTGTTGTGTACTATTTTGATTATTTCAAATGAATTTTACTAACTTATCTGAGGAATTTATTTTTGATGTACTTAAATAATTGATATGGTACTATCTTATCAGTGAAGATTAATCTAATCACTTGTTTCAATAATAATTAATTTCATCAACAAATATTATTTTTCCCGGTAAAAAGGCAAACAAAATCAATTCTATTTTAAACGTAAAAGTAATAACATTTCGAGTATTTGCATTAATGTTCAACTATTGCTTGTGCCCTTCTAGATCTTGCGTCGCACAGAGTCAGGATGTTCATAGCTACATACTCGCATATTGCAAAGCTGTGTGACGTTTAAAAGTAATAACATAAATGACATTAGAAGTGTGACATTGTGTGCAGTGTTTGTTAGTGGCACTCTGCCGTATAGCTTTGTGTGATTGTGTTAACGTATACTGGTAGTGTGAGTGACAATGGAAGCAGATAAGAGTCATCAAGTGACAGCTCTCCTAGCCTGCCGGTCCCGGGGCTCCGGGGGTGGACTCTCCCTCCTTCCCCTTCATCACCTTGGCTTGCAAGCAATCACAACAGGCCTGACTTATTGAACTTGTTATTGAAGGAAGACACCTCTGGTGGTGCAGCTGTTGTTCCACAATGGTGTTCAGTGGAGCAGGAATATGAAGGACACGGCGCCATATATTATGCCATCCGCTCCAGCAATGTAGAGCTCCTCCGCACACTCCTCGGGTTAGTAACTCCTGAACTCTCGGAGCAACTCGTCTCCGAGCTTACCGAGGAATTACTATTGATCAACGTGCATATGTTATGAAATGCATATGTTTGTACAATACAAGTTGCTCGATCTACGTTTCATCTCCAAAGGCGACGGAGCATTTCCTGAAACTTCCACAGCTGATATCCAAGAACGCATCCAACTGCTTCTGGAAAATATAGTGCAAGTTAATACTTATACAGAAGTGGACAGTCACTTTTTATACACGGCCAAGTTAATAGTTCAGAATATCTACATACTGAAAATCTATTGAAGTCCACATACAATATTTTGCCCTGGGAAGAAATAGAGTTCTGCTTGGTGAGCTTTATATCCACCCACATTCGGCGGCAAGAATTAAATTTATTCTATCTGTCCGTACTGAAGAAGAGAGGTTACTGAAGGAATTGGCAAAATTTGCCTCTGCCCTGCAAGAGTTGGAGGAACGCATCAGGTCTACAGATGTTAAGAGCTAGGGAACCCGGAGAGAAAAAACCGCGAGGTTGTTGTCGCTGACATCATCAACAGATACCCGCATTTGTATACTGACTATAAGGAGGTGAGAGACATATCCTCGCTCCACATCATGAAGACATACCTAGACGCGGCATTGCTAGCAGACTCTGCTTCTAGACTCGGCCAGTTAACTATCAAGAGAGCCCTCCAGGTGACGGGAGAGCATCTGAAGAACACATTGGACAGCCCCAAGCTCTCCCCAACCGTGAGTGATCTTCTCCTCCTCTCTGCACCCAAAGAAACCAGAGAAGTCCTGCGAGACTTGCGCAACTCTCTATCTCATCCACATCTAGAGTCAAAAGACTCTGAGACTCTGAAGAACTCTGTACTATATACTAATATTCAAAATTACATTAAGAAGATCGCATCTGTCATTATTGACATAACAAACTCCAAGAAAGTGGATAAATTAAAGAGTATGCTGACCACGCTCGTCAATAGTGAAAATATAGATGAACTATACGAAGTCGCAAATTTCTTTCGTAATTTTTATATTGAGGACGTCCAAGAAACAGATACTATTACAAAATACCACCAAGAGCTCGCAGATCTTATTAGAAACATAGAAGATCAAACTCCATATGAGAAGAAACTGGTTACTGAAATAAATGATGCCCTCGACCAATCCAATTTGCATCATGGATTAACAAAGGAGGACTGTACTATTTTTAATAAATTAGGTCTTGTGAAAAATATAGCTAATAGTATCTTGAAAAACTTTCAATCTCAAAAAATTAGGATGGAAATAAAACTTCATCACTTTTTGCTAGCTGACCTATTACTAAAATTATATAACAGCGTCTCTTTGCGAATTAAACCAGTTATGCCATATTTAGAATACAATGCACTGAATCATTTGACAAGAGTAATATAAAAGGTATTGATGATTATAGAAGACAAACAATTTTGGAAAAATGCAACACAAAAGAAAACGGAGGGAAAAATGTGAAAGTATTGAAAACAACAAAGAGATAATTGGTGAACAACTCACTCTGAAAATAACTGAACTAAGGAGTATCATAGGGACTGACAGAATGTGTGTTCAGTTATGTGAGCATCTTTAATTACTCTATAAAGATAAGAATACAAATAGATTTATGGTAGAAGCGCTCATGCTGTATATCATGTCCCTATTAGATAGCTCCAAGTGTGTTCCCAACAATGTGCTGTATCTATACAGAGAGCAAAGACCTTTTACTGAACGGTAAAATAGGAAATGTTTTAAAACATAATATCATACAATTGAGACGGAGATACGAACGGGGCTTGTGTATTCTTGACAAACAGAAGGAAATGTCAAAGTCTCTGCTTGATGGGAACTTTGACACATTCGCATTAGGAATAGCGGGAGGAGCTGATATATGTTCAAGAAAAGAGATTTGTCATCCACGCTACATTATGCTGCGCGGGGACCCAATATTGAAACCATCAAATTTTTGACTAAACAGAAATTGATTAACACTGAAGCTAGAGATATCGATGGTCAAACTGCCATGCACATAGCCCCAACCTTTGGAAGAGATGTCACTGTGAAATTCTTAGTGGCAGAAGTTGGAAATGTAATTAATCAAATTGATGGTGTTGGAAGGACACCATTACACATGGCTTCCAAAAATGGCCACAAGAAAACTGTTATGATATTACTTTCACTGGGAGCCGAAACACATATCAAAGATTCCTCTGGATGTTCTCCTTTGCATACTGCCGTGATGTTCAATAATTTAGATGTGGTCAAAATCCTTTCCGTGAAAGATACTGCTCTGGATGAAAAAACTAGAGTAGGCTTGACTCCTCTTCACACGGCCACAGACCTTGGAAATATGGAAATAATTAAGTACTTTCTGCTGAGAGGAGCTGATGTTAATGCTAAGACTGACCTAGGCCACTCTCCATTGTTTGGAGCAGCATTAAAAGGTCACCAGGAGGTTGTGAACGCTCTACTAGAGAAGGGGGCGCATGTGAACCTCAGAGACTCCAAAAGTTTTTCGCCATTATGTTACGCAGCGAAAAATAATCACAAGGAGATCATCAAGATGCTCTTGGAAAAGGGTGCTTTTATTAATATCAGAGATGTGGAAAATGATAACACACCTTTCCACAGAGCTGTTTCTACTGGCGATGGTTTCATCGTAGGTCTACTGTTACAACACAACGCCAATGTTAATGCTAAAGGAAAAGACGACATCACCCCGCTTCTTGCTGCTGCAGTGGGTGGACATGCGGATATAGTCGACCTCTTGTTGCAGAATGGCGCTCTGGTGGATAGGAAAGATGTCACCGGATCGACGGCATTACACATTGCTGCTCTGTTTGGCCATACTTCTGTTGTAGAGAATTTAATTCGAAGGAGGATCAACATTCACACCCAGAACATAAATCAATATACGGCATTGCATCTGGCTGCACAAAAAGGTAAATAAATGTAGCTTCGTTAAATCAAAAAATTAGAATCTTGCAGAGCCTTGAAGGAGTAACCATCAGTTACTTATACCAGGGCGGGTACGAGGTGGATTACCTCCACTGCACAAAAAGGTAACCAACAAGTGGTTGACATTTTGCTAGTTGCAGGAGCTAATGTACATTCTGTAGATAAAGAAGGTTCCAGAGCTCTGCATCTTAGTGCTGCAAATAGTCATGAAACAATTTCAGAAGTTTTGATAATGAAAGGAGCTAATGTTAACTGTAAGAACAGCAGTAATGATACACCATTGCATGTAGCTGCAGCACAAACTTGTAATGAAAAAACTATTCTATTGTTGCTAAAGTAAGGAGCCGTTGTTAATGAGAAAACAGAGGATGGTCGCACAGCGCTGCCTATTGCATCGTTTTTTTGGAAACTGTTCGGTGGTAGAAGCTTTGCTTATAGGAAAGGCGGATGTTGATGCCCATGGTATCAATGGTAGCACCGAATTGCATCTGGCTATCAGTGGGAATCACAAGGCAACAGTTGAGATTTTGTTAAATTATGGAGCGAGTATTAACCTCTTGGATTCTGAAGGAGCTTCTGTATTATGCATGGCAGCAAGAAACAATAATAAAGATTTTTTGGACTTATTGATTGCCAAAGGAGCGGATGTTAATTTTGGCGGAGGTCAACTTATGTTCACCGCAATTAAAGCAGGGCATAGACGTGTAGTCGAAGCTTTGTTAAAGATTAAAGATGTTGACATCAATATTAAAGATCGAGATGGATCAAACCTTTTATACGCGGCTGCTATAAGTGGTGATGCGTTAATAGCCAGGGAGCTGATAAAGAGAGGTATTGAAGTTACAGATTGCTTACAAGGCCCTTCACCTTTATTCATTGCAATGTCGTTAAGACATACAGAGTTTATCAAAGTTTTACTAGAAAGTGAGACCAATATAAATCCCTCGGATCCTAATTTATCGCCACTGTATGATGACATTGAGGTGAACAATCCAGAAGTCATGGAAAGGTTACTCCACTGGGGAGCAAACTCTAATATCAGAGATTCGAAGAATAGAACACCGTTAGATCTGGCAGTTGGTAATGCCCAAGTTCCAAATACTTTAATACTGTTACAACAAGAGGGTGTTAGGATTAATGAGAGAGGCACTGATAACAGGACGTTACTTCATATCGCGGCTCAGGTGGGTAATCTTGAAATAATAAAACTCTTGGTCGACCGAGGAGCAGACATAAATGCCAGAACCAAACAAGATTTCAAACCAATTCACGCAGCCGCTGCGAATGGCCACCACAATATCTTGGCCTTCTTCCTGGAACTTGGGATGAGCATTGACGATCCAGGATACGCTGACTGTAGCCTGATGCATTGTGCCGCAGGGGGAGGGCAACTAGCTGTGGCTCAATACTTGATAGACAAACAGGTTCATATTAATTCCACTGATTTAAATGGCTTCTTGCCTATTCACTGTTCTGCCGAACTAGGACACACAGAGATGGTCAAGTTGTTATTACACAATGGTGCAGTGTATAATGCCATGGACAACTTTGGTAAAGCGCCTTCAGATTTGACTAAAAGTCGACATATTGAAGAAGTTTTAGAGTCAATTGGAAAACTGTTTAAGGCCGTCAAAAAAAATAATGTTTCGATAGTTCGCATTTTGATAAAAGACTTGGAAAAATATATAGATGCGAAGAGTTCTGACAATGCAACACTTTTACACATCGCCTCCTGGAAAGGCTTTCAAGAGGTATGTGACATCTTGTTAGAGAGCAAAGCCAATCCCAATGCTGTTGGGAAGGGTGGCAATGCTCCTCTGCATTACGCATCCAAATACTCTCATACAGGAATAGTTCAATCTCTGTTGAAAAATGGCGCAGCACACAACCTCAAAGCTGACAATATGAAGACTCCGTTGAATTTTGCTGCACAAAAAGATATCATATATTTACTGCAAATGGTTGCACTCTGTTTCAGGAAAGTACAAACCCGAAATGTTAAGGTAATTAAAGATATATCCAAAATAAGAGACATAGAAATCATAAAGGCGGTGATGAGAGCTCGCGAAGCAGATGGCAATACGCTTGTGGTTGCTGCTATGAAATATGATTTCCCCGACATAGACAAGTTAAAGCAGGTTTTACCAGCTAATATCACTGATATTTTAATTATAGTGGCTTCATTGTTGAGGCGCGAAAAGTTCACAGAAGCTCTGGATAATTTAAAATTGCTGCTAAGAGAGAGAATTGAAATATTCGGAGAGGATAATCCAGCAACACTGGACATCCAATACAACATAGCGGATATATTGCGCCAAAAGTGTAAATATTTTGAAGCCATGTCCATGTTGGAAGTTATCTTTAGGAAGAGAGTGGAAAAATTTGGTCCTCACCACCTAGACTCCCTGCAGACCAGGGGTACCATGGCCGTATTATTACACCACCTCGGAAGGAACAAAGAGGCGTGGGATATATTTCAGGAAGTTATGCCGAGACTACTGGAAAAGCTGGGTGAGGAGCACGATATACTTTTAATTACTAAAGCCAACGGCTGGGTTGAGATGGCAAAGTCAAAGGTTCAGCAGAAGAAGCAGCATCCTTTTTGACGACATTGGGACATTCTTTGCTAGTCGTATCCTATAAGCACTAAAATTGGCAAACGGCTTCAATAAACACCTTCATTAATAGCGGAGCGGATTCGTTCGAACCTATTTAACTCGTTTAGTCTGCTTCGCTTTCAACGTTCTTGATAGAAGCACTTGTATGCAGTTAACGTTTGCTAGTCGAGCGGATTCCGAACAGTGGAAGACGGGCTTTAAACGCGGCCATTTTTAATATTCAAGACATTATTCGCTCGCCTGTTCGCGCACGTGTGGATTGACCCTGAGAGAAAGAGATGGTAATTTTGTTTCGGAATTTTTATAGTCCGGTCAAAATAGATATGAACAACATTAAATTTCTGACCATTTTTGAAATGAAGAAGTCTTTAGCACTGTTCTGATTTGAAACTCGATGAAACGAAAAATAGCGACAAGAAAAAGAGACAAACACATTAACACATACATCAATAGAATTTAGCCTGTGAGAGAGTGAAATAGTACAATCGGTCTCCTCTTTGTGCGGTGCTTCTTAGCCTCCCTACTCTTGTCTACTTTAGTTTTCTGAAGGTTTCACTCCTTCCGCCTGAGACCTCTAATATTTTTGTTAGTAAGTACTACAAACTTTGAAGTACAAATACAAAAGAACCTTTTTTACTAATTAACGTACAACAGAACCACTAACGTTTACATTAATTAATGTGAAGGTTGGTGTTGCTTTTTGCAACTAAATTAGTGATATTCAGGTTAATGTTACTACTAAGCTGTAATCTCAAGTCGAATTACACTTGCAATATGTTTCTGATTTGAAACTCGATGAAACGAAAAATAGCGACACTAAAAAGAGACAAACACATACATCAATAAGATTTAGCCTGTGAGAGAGTGAGATAGTATAATCGGTCTCCTCTTTGTGCGGTGCTTCTTAGCCCACTCTTGTCTACTTTAGTTTTCTAACGGTTTCACTCCTACCGCCTGTGACCTCTAATATTTTTGTTAGTAAGTACTACAAACTTTGATGTACAAATACAAAAAAAAACCCTTTTTCTAATAATTAACATACAACAGAATCACCAACGTTTACATGAATTAATGTGAAGGTTGGTGTCGCTTTTTTGCAACTAAATTAGTGATGTTCAGGTTGATGTTACTACTAAGCTGTAATTTCAAATCGGATTACACTTGCAATATGTTTCTGATTTGAAACTCGATGAAACGATAAATAGCGACAATAAAAAGAGACAAACACATACATCAATAAGATTTAGCCTGTGAGAGAGTGAGATAGTATAATCGATCTCCTCTTTGTGCGGTGCTTCTTAGCCTCCCCACTCTTGTCTACTTTAGTTTTCTGAAGGTTTCACTCCAACCGCCTGTGACCTCTAATATTTTTGTTAGTAAGTACTACAAACTTTGAAGCACAAATACAAAAGAACCTTTTTTTAATAATTAACGTACAACAGAACCACTAACGTTTACATTAATTAATGTGAAGGTTGGTGTTGCTTTTTGCAACTAAATTAGTGATATTCAGGTTAATGTTACTACTAAGCTGTAATCTCAAATCGGATTACACTAGCAATATGTTTCTGATTTGAAACTCGATGAAACGAAAAATAGCGACACTAAAAAGAGACAAACACATACATCAATAAGATTTAGCCTGTGAGAGAGTGAGATAGTATAATCGGTCTCCTCTTTGTGCGGTGCTTCTTAGCCCACTCTTGTCTACTTTAGTTTTCTGAAGGTTTCACTCCTACCGCCTGTGACCTCTAATATTTTTGTTAGTAAGTACTACAAACTTTGAAGTACAAATACAAAAAAAAAACCTTTTTCTAATAATTAACGTACAACAGAATCACCAACGTTTACATGAATTAATGTGAAGGTTGGTGTTGCTTTTTGCAACTAAATTAGTGATGTTCAGGTTGATCTCACTACTAAGCTGTAATTTCAAATCGGATTACACTAGTAATATGTTTCTGATTTGAAACTCGATGAAACGAAAAATAGCGACACTAAAAAGAGACAAACACATACATCAATAAGATTTAGCCTGTGAAAGAGTGAGATAGTATAATCGGTCTCCTCTTTGTGCGGTGCTTCTTAGCCTCCCCACTCTTGTCTACTTTAGTTTTCTGAAGGTTTCACTCCTACCGCCTGAGACCTCTAATATTTTTGTTAGTAAGTACAACAAACTTTGAAGTACAAATTTAAAAAAAAACCTTTTTTTTAATAATTAACGTACAACAGAATCACTAACGTTTACATTAATTAATGTGAAGGTCGGTGTTGCTTTTTTGCAACTAAATTAGTGATATTCAGGTTGATGTTACTACTATCTGTAATCTCAAATCGGATTACACTTGCAATATGTTTTATTATTATTTTTCAGGCTAACTTGACCGGACTACCTTTCCCCTCCCTCGTCTCTTCCCGCGCGGCTAGCAACAAACTGCGAATATGTACGATCAGCTGTTTAACCGTGGAACGACCAAATATTTTATTTTTAAACTGAATTAAATGATGGGCAATTTCAAAATAATGCTTTAAATCCGGATTTCTTTGTTTGTTTTTCTTTTAAATAGTGTTTATTAGTTAGGTTCTATGATCGTCGGTAATAATTTACAAGAATTTGACCAAAAAAAAAATCAACTTCTGACTCGATTTACTCGAAAACGAAAGCTCAAATCAAAAAAAGTTATACTACAAAATCGACTCCAAATGTGATGTGGAGTCTCCAGTTTCCTGCTTGTACTACGAGTTTCCGGACACCTTGTATAATTAAATAAATAACCTCGAACAGAAATTGTTTCAAAAGTGTTTTCAAAGTTCTTTTCTCGGCAATCGAATTATTTCCACCCACTTCTCACGGCGTGCTGCATCTTATGGTGCCCTGCAAAATTATTAATATAAAATACGTAAAAAAATATAATTACTTACTAGATTATTCATTAATAATGATGTGATAAAGAAATAAAACAACTGACTTGTTCAAGGCAAGATGATAGACAGAGACATAAATGAACTAATAGACAGAGATTTTATTCATAGATGCATAGATAACTAAATACACAACAGTACAACAAATGACGTTAGGTACTTGGTTTATTTAATGTAACCCGGAATTAATTCCAACACCCCAACTACAGTAAATAAACTAAAATCTCTAAAATTAAATACAGTGTTTTATTATATACTAATATTGCAACTAAATATTCAACTGAATCATACCCATATCATTCACACATTTATAATGTTTTATTGGACATAATGCTTTCGTTAAAACATCAGCTGGCATGTCTGTTGTAGGTAAATATTCTAAGTTGACAATAGAGAACTCCAGTCCAATTTTTTTTATTTTTTTAATGAATAAAGACCTTCAAACTTAAATAACTGCATTTTTATTTTTATTTTTACAGTTAGTTTTAATAGTTAAAATAATTGTCAAAGTTTTAATTTTTAAAGACTCCCAGAAACGCACCGTATCTATGGTGGTCTTCACCCACCGTTAGTTTTTTACTTTTTAAGTTGTCATTTTGAATCAGTGATGTCATGTCGAGGGAAATTTCCCTAGATCTAGGGGAGAAAAATATTTTTTAGGGATAAGGGAAATCAGGACAAAATCTAGGGAAATTTCGAACTCTGGCAAAAATTTTATTACATATGACAATATTACTGGTAATATTTATATATATATATATATACGTATATATATTTTTTGGAATTCCTATGAATCTTAATTATTGTTCATGTACTTACATGCAATGTTATTTTTAACACTGACAACTCAAAATGATATTATGGAACGTACCCATACTACGTGACACGTTCGGGGGGGGGGGGGGTCTTCAAAATACCACGCTTGGTACAAATGAGCGGCGGGTTGCTTATGATTTTTATTTTGCAAAGTGTTTTTTTTTATTTGGAATTCAGTTTCTAATTCAGTGGTGAGTGTATTCGTACTTTTAAATTATTACTTCACGTAGCAAAAAGTGTTTTATTTGGAAAATCACGGTATTATTAGTATATTTACCAAGTTCCGATATCTTTCCAATTAATTATCATATTAATTAACATATAACAGGATTAGTGTTACACAATCGGGTGGCTACGTAGGTAATTGCGTAAATGTGAAATTCTAGGGAAATTTCACTTCGAAATCTAGGGAAATAATTTTTTTGGGCAGAACATCCCTGTTTGAATGAAGAATCATGGCCAGCGTTGCCAGAAGGTTACTTTTGTAACCTTTTAGGTGATTTTTTACTCTGAAAGGTTTCTTTCAGGTTACACTACTCAAAAGGTTACTTTTAGGTGATTTTTCAGAACCAACGTCAAACGGAATGCTCTTTTGTTTTTTTTTCGTGTTGGCTAACGGCTTGCTAAATCATGGACTATACACTTATTGCAAAACTTTACTTCTTTCTCTTTCACACTATTGTGAAAGAGGAACACGTTTCGCTCAATATTAGAATTCGGATCAGTCATATGGAATCCCCAATACAAAGTAAATATTGAAAGGTTAGAAAGAATTTAAAAAAAGACATTGAAACACCTAGACTTTAAATCTTTTCGAACATCAGAAAACCTAAAAGACTCATTAACATTCCATAATTTATCAACTTTAGAAGATAGAAGAAATATATCCGACCAAAAATTTTTATTCAAAATCATTAACAACGTTGTTGACAACAACTGTCTTCTAGAAAACATTAATTTCCACTGTCCAATAAGAAACACAAGATCAAACCAAATATTCCACATCCCACACTCAAAAACAAATTACACACAACATTCATTTCTCTGAAGGACGTGCACAAAATTCAATGATATCTTTTACGACTCTGATATTTTTCATTTGTCCTCAGGCCAATTTATTAAATCAGTAATAGAAAAAATTTAAACAAATTGTTAATTACGAACTCTTCACCCCTGCTGCATGTTATTTTTTTTTTCATTCTCATTATGTTTGTTTTCCTTCTTTTTATTATAATAATAATATTTGGATTATTTATATATCCTATAATATGCTTTATAATTTGTATGTTTTTTTTTTCATTTCTGTTTTATATATATATATATTTTTTTTTTCTATCACTTTATGTTTTCTTTAATGTTTTAATCTATGTTTTTATATATATATTATACATTTTACCGGAAACTTCGCAGGTTAATGCAACCATGTAATATGTTACTTTATTATTAAAATATGTATTACTGTTTGTTACCTCAATAAACTAAAAAAAAAAAAAAAAATGTGTAAATTACAAATTAACCATAGCTTCTCGCTCACTCGACAAATCTGATTGATCGCTCAATCTGACTTTTTGCATTTTGAGTACCCGCTATTTACGCCGGCAAGGTTATGCAGGTAGAAAAAATATCAGATTTTTCATACCGGTATATACAAAACAAAAAACTCGCTCTACTCAAAAATAATCCAAATGGCTTATGTCCCACTTTAATACTGAGCTCCTCATGATGATTGGTTTATTTATATCCTAATTTATTCTATCAACTTTTTACCATTCCACTGGAAAAAATACGAAAGGTTATTTTTCACACAAAAAGGTTACTTTTTTTATATATTTTAGGCGACTTTTTACAAGACACGGCTGGCAACACTGATCATGGTGGTCATGGCAGAATGCTTTGTAATGACTTTCAGGTGTGAGGTGTGTTTTTTATTCAAGATTAACTGCTTTTAATATAGAAAAACATTGGTAAAATGTCCACATTTCACCGCTACTGTTATTGTATTTAATCAAAGTGCAATATAAAAACAATAAATCATCTCTTTCATTGCAAATACATGTGACATCGTGTAATGTGTCAGGCGTTACTTTGTAGATACATTGTTTTATGTATAATACATACAGAAACACTGGTATTTATAATACACTGATCATGACGAGTGTGTAACAACTTGTATAAAAAGCCCTATACTAAAAACAATTTGAAAATACATAACAAAATGTCAAAATAGGACGACTTTAACCTCAAATAGACAAAATTTATTGCAGATTGTCCGCAAATATAGCCCTTTTCGTAAATTGTTGAGGGCCTAAATTATGTTTCAATAAACACAATAACTATTATTTATCTAAATCTCTATAAACAGTATGAAAATAAACCAAACACACGAAATGTTGAATTGCATAGGTACGTGTGCACTTCAAGTCATTTCAAATGTCAACACTATCACAAGGTGACAGGTTAAGTGTGACGTCACAGTTAACCATTTCAGTAATGCCAACTTAACGCTGTGTTTTGAAAGAGGTTTAAAAATGCACTTTTTAATAATTTTTTAAAAACTCTGCGTTTAATATTATGAAATAAAACTTATATATTCAGAATCAGCGTTTCTTGGTCTATATGAACATATTTTTTTAAAGCCATAATATTTTTCACTGGAGTTCCTTATTCTATCATTTATAACAAATAAAATGATACCATGTCTATATGCTTACTCTTCCTATGACACACATAATTGGCAACTAACTTTTGAGCACTTTGGCTATCATTATATAAATTTATAGCACACAAGTTTCCAGTTAGTTCATACAATAAAGACCTTAAATATATGGCTTCTTTACAAGCTTCTGCAATGGACATGTATTCAGCTTCCACGCTGGACAATGCTACAGTTCTTTGCTTTCGAATTTCCCAAGAAATTGCTGAATCAGATATTAGAAAACAAAAGCCTGTATAAGACTTACGATCTATTGTACTATTAGCCCAATCAGCATCAACAAAACCTTTAATTTTACCACCATCTTTTGTATATTTTAAACAGTAATTTTTTGTTTTCTTGAGATATCTAAGTATTCTTTTTGCATAATTCCAGTGATTATTAGTATAATACTTATTAAACTGACTGAGAAAACTTATACAAAATGCTATGTCTGGTCTAGTAAGAAGTGATAAATACATAAGACTACCTATCAACTGTTGATATGGAATATCGCTACTACAAGATTCAGTTGTTTCTATATCCAATTTACTTTCCATAGGAGTGTTTATAACTTTACAATCTAACATATTAAATTTCTGCAATAATTGATCAATATATTGTTCCTGATCTAAAATTACAGTATTAGATTTTTTATCAATCTCAACCCGCATGCCTAAGCATTGCTGTACCTGCCCTAAGTTTGTAATTTCAAATTTAGAACTTAATACAGATATTAGCGTTTTAGTCTCATTTTTACAATTAGAAAAAACAAAAAAATCATCCACATAGACTGCAATTATTACTTTTACATTTTCATAATTTTTTGTAAATACACAAGGTTCTAGACGACTCTTTTTAAATCCTATCTCACTTAGACATTGCTCAACCCTTTCATACCACGATCTAGATGACTGTTTCAGTCCATAAATTGCTTTATTTAATTTTACAATATTTTTCTTATCACAATAAATGTCAGGCTGTATCATATAAATATCTTCTTTGAGGTAGCCATTTAAGAAGGCTGTCTTGACATCCAAATGTGATACATTTAAATCTAATTCAACTGACAGTGCAAACAACATTTTTAAAGTAGAATGTCTGACTACAGGGGAAAAAGTTTCTTCATAATCTACACCAGGCTTCTGCGTAAAGCCTTTAGCCACTAGACGCGCCCTATACCGCACACTGTTATCACTATTCACTTTCTTTTTGTAAACCCATTTGCACTTCACTAGAGTTTTGTCTGAAGGCAGTTCGTTCACAGGATCCCACGCTTTATTGTCTTTGAATGCTTGTAACTCGTCCTCCATAGCCTCAATCCACTTGTCCTTATCTGGACTTAATAGGACTTCTTGAAAGGTAACTGGATCCTGGGCAATTTTTGAACTTGTTTTTGTATACAAGTTTGTGTAGCCATAACGCATTGGTACTCTTCTGGTACGCTTGGCAAGTAATATTTCTGACTCTGGTTCATTTTCTTCCTCTGTGGTCTGCTGTAATGTAGAATCAAAATCAGTCAAAGCATTGAGATAATCAGATCCTGAAAAAATGTTTAGACTTTCCGCACTATCTTTTTTTAATTTTTTTTTAAAAATTATTTATTAACCAAGAATAACATTACAATATATACAATATACCTACATATACATATATATATATTTTAAAAAAAAGGTATATACCACCTCACTAGGCTGAGCCTGTTCTGAGGTGGCAGGAATTTAATTTAATTTTGATATCTTAATCTTGGAAGATAAAAAATATAATTTTAATTTAAATAGATAAATGGAATAAAAGAAAAAATATAAAGAAATGAAAGAAAGATATGAGATAAATAGATGAAAATAGTTAAGGAGAAAAGAGAAAAAATACAGGCGTTGAGTGTGTTGTTTGATCAAGTTATCTGCACGCAGTATGCAATACCCTTGTTTACTACCCACGTATGAATTTTGCGTTTTAGATTTTTTGTCACTAGAATATCTTTTATATCTTTTTCAATTAAATTAAAACATTTTGGAGCCAAATTGTGATAATGTCTTTGTCCAAATGTAGTATTTGTCTTCGGAGTCATGTGTTGATGTCTATGTCTTGTGTCGTAATTGTGTTGTGCAGTATGATGGTTTAGTTTGTCTTTTTGGTAATGTATAGATATAATTTTGATGTAGAGTTGGTGTATGTTCAATACAGCAAAGTCTTTAAATAACTGTATTGTCGAGAATCTAAAAGGTTTTTTAGTAATAACTTTAATTAAGGCCTTTTGCGCTTTGTCGAGAGGGTCCATATTAGTCTTCGCAGCACCACCCCAACCAAACATACCGTGGGTAATAATTGATTGTCCTAATGCGTAGTATATAGTTTTTAAAGTCTTCACTGGCATTATGTTTCGAATGTTCTTAAAAAAATATATAAGTTTCCTTACTTTACCCGCTGTTTTATTTATTTGGTCTGTCCATCTAAAATAGTTGTCAATGTAAATGCCTAAATATTTGATAATCTGAGTCCGTGTTAGCGGGTTGCACAGGCAGTTTTTTTTAGATGTGCAGTCGTGTATAGTTAGGTTTTCATTGAGTCTTGGTTGTCGTCTGGGATCTATACTAAATGCCATGTATTTTGTTTTGTCTATATTTAGTGTTAGCAGGTTATTGTCGAGCCAATTTTTAATCCGGTTGATTCCTTCGGCAGCTTTTTTGTATACATTTGTCCAGGAATCAGAAGCGAAAATGAGAACAGTGTCATCAGCAAAACAGATAACATCTCCGCTAATATCTAACTGACACAGGCAATTGATGTAAAGTAAAAATAGTATGGGTCCCAATGTACTTCCTTGGGGAACACCGTAAGTTATGTATCTGTTTTGGCTTGTTACGTTGCCTAAATTTAGTGCGTGGCTGCGATCCGTTATATATGATTTGAACCAGTTATATGCAGAGTTTTTAATACCTATGTTATCTAATTTTTTAAGGAGAATTTTATGGGACACTGTATCAAAAGCTTTACTTAGATCTAGAAAAACCGCAATACAGCTTTTTTTTTGGTCAACATTTTTTATAATGGTTTCTGTCACTTTTAATATTGCATTCTGTACTCCCATATTCTTTCGAAAACCGTACTGATTTTCCGATAGAATCTTATGGTTGTCTAGATAGTCTACCAGTTGGATTTTCACAAGATTTTCGAGTACTTTTGTGAGAACATTTAAAAGTGATATAGGCCTGTAGTTGGAGGGATTATTTTTATCTCCGGATTTGTAAATTGGTACTATGTTTGCACTTTTAAAATGGCTGGGGAATATACCGCTAGTAATACTCAGATTACAGATGTAGGTGAAGGGTAGGGCTATTTGGTGTTTTATTTCTTTTATTAGTTTAGTGTCAAGTTTGTCAGGTCCAGTCGCACAGTCGTTTCTCAGTTTATTTATGTGATGCATTATGTCTTTGGTTTGGAAAGTTTTTACTCTAAATGTATTGTTATCTTGTGCATTAGTGATAAATTTATTAGCAAGTGTATCTTCGTCAGTGTTCTTCCTTAACACTCTTGACTTGACTGTCTGACTTATCAGTTTGGATTACATCCCCAACTGAAATATTTAGACTATCATCGGAGTGATGTTTCTTTTCAGTATTTTCATAGACTACTACATCTCTGCTTGTTGTGATTTTACGCTTCATAGGGTCATACACTCGGTAGCCTTTCACATTTTCTGCAAAACCAACAAGTATGCTTCCTTGACTTTGTATCCCACTTAAGTCGTTTCTCCTTTGGGATGTAGACCATTACTTGACTACCAAATATTCGGATGTGCTTTAAGTCTGGTTTCTGATTTGTCCAGAGTTCGTATGGTGTTTTATTATTTAAACCTGACGCAATGGATCGATTTCTGAGAGAGACTGCTGTATTTGTGGCCTCTGCCCAAAACTTCTTATCTAAATCTGCGTCAAATAATAAACACCGAGCTCTCTCTACTATAGTTCTGTTGATACGTTCGCTCATACCATTTTGCTCAGGAGTATAAGCATTTGTCTTTTGATGCACAATGCCTAAATCCTTTAAAAAAATTTCAAACTCATTACTACAGAATTCTAAGCCATTGTCTGTTCTAAATATTTTTATTTTTCTATTTTGCTGATTTTCAACTAATGACTTAAATTCCTTAAAATACTTGAATACTTCACTTTTATTTTTAAGAAAGTAAACAAAAGCCATACGTGAGTAGTCATCAATAAATACAAGAAAGTATCTCGATCCACCAATTGAGGTTATCTCCATGGGTCCGCACACGTCCCCATGTACTAGATCCAATGAATTGCTGCTTCTTGTTGCTGCATGGACAAAAGGGAATAAATTCGGTGTTTGGGCTAAATTCCTAAAAAATAAAACTAGTTATTTTCTGAAAGAATTAGGCGGCGGCAAGCAATATTAACTGAATTACACGACTTCAAAATTTTCTATACACACACACATGAAAATAATCATTTCGGAAGTATTTTGACAAACGTAGTACAAAGATCATAGAAAAACAAGACTTGCTATTAGCGCCGTTTACACGCACACTTCGGAGTGACCGAGTCCCGCGCCACTTCAGGCCGCCGCGCAGAAACGTAAAGACCGATAGGTTTTCAGCGCAGTTCACTGTGAGACTTTTCTGCGCGGCGGCCTGAAGTGGCGCGGGACTCGGTCGCTCCGAAGTGTGCGTGTAAACGGCGCTATTAACCTGTAATCGGCCGGCCATGCTCATTTGCGCGCAGCTTTTGCGCATGTGCGAAAAAAATATTTCGAAATAAAAAGTTTGTCTGCGATTTTGACCCTTCTATGTACAGAATTTGTATGAAAACAAGGTCAGAATCGCTTGCGCCAACATCATTGATGATATAGCCGACTATAGAACCGGTTGATACGATTGTAGCCGACTTCATGTGATAGATGAGACGCGTAATTACGAAATTTTTCTAGCGGACTTTTTTTAAACTGTTTATCACCTTCCAAATTAAAGTAACCTAAAGACTACGCTAAACATGGTTTGTGTAACATGGTTTGTGCCCCTTTATAACGCCTACTCGCGTCAACGCAAGAAAAACATCCCAGTTTTCAAATAGTTTAGCGGCTACGCTAGGTTTGTGTAACATGGTTTATGTAACATGGTTTGTGCCCCTTTATAACGCCTACTCGCGTCAACGCAAGAAAAACATCCAAGTTTTCAAGTAGTTTCGCGGCTCCGCCAGGTTTGTGTAACATGGTTTGTGACCATTATTAATTCTGTTTTTCATCATTACGCGCCTTATTATATATCACACGAAGTTGGCTACAATCGTATCAACCTTCGAATAGCAAGTCTGAGATACCAACATAATAGTAACAAAATGGCGTAGTATAAGTTCACGAAGTGTCATTTTATTCATTCTTTAAACGGCTGTATCTCCCTCAATTTTGCCAAGCGCACCTTAATTTCTTTTTGGTAAATATCGGTTCGGACTGGCCACGCTTATTACGAATAATTTTTAGAAAAAAACTTTAGATTCGCCTTAATTACTATAAAAGGAAACTTTTTGGCTTTGGGGCGGCGGAAAATAATGCATTTTAATTTTCAATTGCATAAAACCAAAATTCGCTTCGCGACTGACACAGCGAAAATCCGCGGCCGTACATGTCACTGTGATGTTGGTATCCTTGATAAATTAACAAGAGCTATTAGCGGGGTTTACACGCAGAGTTTGGCCTGCGAGTCTGAGCACACTTCGCTCCGAATCGTTGGCGGAAACGTACGTGTAAACGCGATCGACTCGCAGGCGAAACGCTCCAGTCACTCGCCAGTTCGTATCAGCGTTTGGCCCGTTGAGCGTTCACACGTAAGGGTTGGAGCGGGTGCCGCGCGAGATGCCTTTGACTTTTTTTGTTTGTTTATGGCTATTTGCTGACTGATTTTATTCAAGAATTAATTTATCTGCCATTCAGTGTTACCAGATGCGTGGTTTTTTGGGTCGTTTATACCTCCACCGTTTTCTCAAAAAACCATATCGAACATTTATTTTGTATATGAACATTTACATTGTATTTTAGCGGTCGCCATATGATCTACTTTTGAGTGGATATGATTTGTTTATTGTTTGCATGGGTCGCGTGAGTGAAATCCCGAATTCAGGAATGTAGTTCTTGAAATTTTGAACTTTAGTACGGGACTACGGGTTCACAACGTCTTTTTATTTAATAATAATATGAATAAATTAATAAAATGATTTGAATATAACCATGTAAGTAACTTTAATAAGGTACCTACTCTAGGTACCGTAATTTTTTAAAATTATTATTTATATTTTGATCTTAATATTTAATTGAAAATAGATTTCTGTAAATTAAGCTTGATAAAAGAAAAAATAAAAGTTTTATATTTGTAGTCTCATCTCATAGTTTGCGTATTATTTGCGAATAAAACACATCGATATATATTCGATATTGAAGTATTAACAATACATCGGTTCAATACGATGAATCGTTACTATACATCGAGTGGGGGGGGGGGGGGAGGGAGGGCGGTGAGAAGGGGGAGGTGGAAGAGACGAAGTGGGTACCCCCCTTACACCATGCGCGCGAAGCCGCAGGAAAAAGCTAGTAATATAATAAATAAATAATTCCACCTAAATAATGTTTTAACTTATCGAATAGTACCATACTTTCTTCTGTATAACCGTCATACAAAATGAACACCTGTTGAAAAACTTTTCAGCAGTGATGACGTCACACGATTCACTATAAGTGCGGTATTTTTCGGGGGATCTTGAAAAATTAAAACTTTGAAAATTTTTTTAACTATTAAAACAAACTCTAAAAAATATATGAAGTTATTTAAGTCAGAAGGTCATTATTCATTATTATTTTTTTTTAAATGGACTGGAGTTCTCTATTACACCGAGGTACTTTATTTTAGTTGTATGGTTTAATATGGTAAATGAATTATTACAGACTTTTTTGTTACTTTTTTGTTGTGTATAATTATATTAATGTTGGGGTAAGTTTTGAATTCATTTATTGAGAAAGGAATATAAACTGTTTTTTTGCATTGATTGTAAGTAGGCTTGTGAAGCTTGCCGTGCTGACGAAGTTTTCATTTAAAAAAAGCACTTAGTAGTTTACATTTAGTTTCCCAAATTGTGAATTTTAGTAATTTACATCAAATGTTTTACACTGTATAATGCTACGTCCAGACTGAAGCCAACCTTCCAACTCCGAACTTAGTTCGGAGTTGGAAGGTTGGCCGATCGTGTGGTCGCTGTGGCCAACCCTCCAACCCCGAATTCCGTACTCCAAAATGGCGGACATGAAACAGCTGTAGCTACGCTGTATCTTTTTCAGTTGCCTACAATTATTACGTACGTATAATCATATACTTATATACACGACAAGTTTTCAAACAATTGTTATACCACTTTCCGTAATAATATAGTCATTTTAATAGTACGCGGCAGGCTGGTTCGTGTGAGTTGGCCGTCGGGATCGCCTCGAAGGCGATCCCGGGCCAACGCGAACTCCAACCGTCCAACTCGAACTTCCAACGCACGAACACCCCTCCACACGATCGTCCAAACGTTTGAAGTTGGAACGTTGGCCGCAGTGTGGGCTTACCATAATAGTTTTTCAATCCATTTTTATGTATGAAACAAATAGCCCCGTATTTTGCGTATAGCTTGAGAAAGATAACAATCGCGTACTGGCAACACAAAATATTACTGTCTTCGAATTCGAAACGCTTGTTTGACGCTTGACAGCTGACATATCTCGGATTTCACATGGATTTCATCATAGGTAAAAAATAAAGTTGAAATTAATAATTACTTTATTTTACATGTCTAATCTAATAGATAAATATGATTTCCATTCAAAAACATTGGTTTTTAATTTTGTTTTTGGAAAAAATATTCATGTTCCCGAGCTGGCACATTGGTCGTTGGTGTTTGTTTTACTTGATATTATTTTGATTATTTCAATATACCTATATTCATTTATTTTAAATACTTCTTATTTATATATTACATCTAACTTATTTTTATATTACATCAGAAATTTGTTACATGATTAGATCACCATGATACTGGAAGGAGGCTAGGAGTCAGACGGAGGAGAAGACGAAGAGGGCTGGCCAGTGGAATATTTAGAAGTTTTCCAGAATCCTACAGAGGGATGCATTGGAGCCAAGCCAAGCCTCTTGGAATGGATCCATTGGTAGAAATCCATCAAGTACTTATCATTACATATTTCTTATTGCTAGCGATTATTGCGTTTGATGTTATTATAAAACGATGAACATGTCTGGGTTTTAAATGAAACTATGAAGTAATATTTTTTCATTTATAGACTTTGGAAGAGAGACAGCAGCCACAGGGGGGGAAGTCAGAGTCCTGCACTGTACCCCTAGGACAGCCCAGTAAAGCCTCAACTTCCCATGGACGGAGAGCTGATCTACGGTGGATCAAGAAAGATTACGAGCATGTTGACTCTCACTGTGATGTGACCTTTTCAAACCCACCACTGAATATGTCTGTCTACAATATTTTTTATGTTTCATAGATGAAAACACTATAAAAAATATTGTTGAGCAGACAAATTTGTATTCTGTACAAAAAATAGCATTAGTGTAAATACCTCAGTCAACGAAATGAACTGATTTCTAGGAATGCACATCATGATGGGTATCCTCAAGTATCCGGCATTCCACCTTTACTGGGTAAACGATAAAAGGCTATCTCTTATCGCAGATGTCATGCCTAGAAATCGTTTCACTAAGTTGCAGTTGTGTTTTCATTTAAACAACAATAACACGTTGATTCCGAGAGGATGCCAGGGTTACGACAAACTATTTAAAATAAGGCCGTTGTCAAATGCCCCGCATGAAAATAAGGTCAAGGTGGAACCTGAGGAGTTCAATTCTGTAGACGAGCTCATGATACTGTTCAAAGGTAGAAGTAATTTGAAGCAATACATAAAAAAATAAGCCACACGAGTGGGGCATCAAAGCCTTCTCCCGAGCGGTAGCCAGTCACAGTGTGGCCAGTGGCCAGTAGCCAGGTAGGTGGGCTAGTCTATGATTTTGAGATGTACATGGGCAAAAACAGTAATGTGGGTGAGAAGACTGCCCGGTATGACGGTATGAGTGAAAACATTGTTTTTTTTACATTAGCTCCACATAGGAGGCCCTGGGGAAAATAATTCCCCGCAGGGCCTATTTCATCTTTGGGGATGCTGGGAGGAGTGTCTTTTTAGGAGAGGAAGTTCTGGGAAGGAAAAGGGTATTAGGGGTGGGTAGGAATCTGGGGGTAAGTGTGTCCAGGAGTGACGGTCGTATGAATCCATCCCTCCCACTGCGGTGCAAGGTGATGAAGGTAGTTAGAAAGTTGATAAAGGGTATCCCTCCAAACCGTAATTTCAAAGTCTCCACTGACATTGTGTAATATTTTTTTATTCAAATGTGTATGAAATATCTAGTCCAGATATTGATCGTCCAGTTGATTTAGTCAGACATCTCCAAATCCTAAGTTTTGAGAAAATATATTCAAATGTCCACCATAAATCAAATATTAATTACACTTGTCTCTGTTTTATACTTAAAATGATGTAAAATAACACTGGGAGACTGTCTATTAATTAGTATGACATTTTGAAATATCCTACTAGTGATCTAGAATCCATTTGTCACATGAGAACGGGCCATTTCTACGACTCAGTCGACAAAACCTATGGTCACTCCTTCCCATGGGCGTAGGCACGGTAGGGCAAGGTGGAGCGTTTGCCCCATGCCTGGCCTGCTGATGCATGAGCTCCGGGATTGTCCACTGAGTTGCATTTTCAAATTTACAGCACTTCATAGGATGGTTTTTCCTTTTTTCAGTTCTTATTATCTGCATTCATAAAGCCTTAAGCATGAATAAGTTTTTTTGTTCGTATGAAGCGGATACTTTGTGATGTGACATTATTAATTTAAAATAAAACAATAACTTTGTAAACACCACTTTTATCACAATAAAAGTGGTGTTTACAAAGTTATTGTTTTATTTTACATGAATAAGTTGTTACCTACTCACCCTAAATCAAAACCTGGCTACGCTCATGCTCCTTCTTCTCCTTTAAAAGACCCTCCACACAGCATCTTTTAGATATTATTTTCCTCGGGGCCTCCCGCGTGGAGTTAATGTAAAAAAAAAATCATATATGATCTGTTCGGTTCTACCTGAGAATTGTATTTAATCTGGTTAATTGCTGGATACATGTGCACGTCGTAGAGGTGGACATCTCTGCGGAGGCGGGTTCCAGTGGTCCAGGAAGGGTACGCTAGTCCCACCCGCGCCCCGTGGAAGGTATCAGGTACATTGGCTGGAACATTTCCCACAGGTGCAAAGTGTTCCAAAGCAAACAAAGGTTCAATGTGAAAGGTGCACCTTTGTTTCACCTCCAGCAAAAAAATTTCAAATCATAGCATTAATCAATTAGGAACCGACCTAATATGTAAGCACATTTTATTTCTTTTAGATTTTTAATTTATTATATTAAATATATATATGTTTATGTAATATGGCAGACTGGGATTGCACTATCCTCCCAGTCCTGCTGGAATAAAAGCTTTAATAAAAATAAAATGACTAAGACAGCCTTTAATTTTACAAGTAATGATAGCTATATTATCTCTGCTACTTTTTAATGTGGTATGTAAATAAAAATATGTTTTATAAAAAAATATTTCATTTATCTTCACACTAATAAATTACGCATCTCTCTCTACCACAGTTGTTAAAACAGCGCTAAATAGTGCCAGTTACTAAGCTGTTAAATATTTCTTTAAGTTTAAGGAAATTTATTTGGTGAGAATTATATTGTGATTGAATTGATACAACTACAGTAAATAAATACACACAAGGTCTTCCACAATTTATTTTTATGCATTCACAAATGGCGCCAATTAAATTATTTTAGGTTATTAATACTTTTTGCACGTTACGATTAAAAATATTAAGGTAAATTAATTGTTTGCGCCCGAACACATTTAATATGAATATAAATAAATAGTTTTGTCTATAAACAAACCCAAATCTTTCAAGAAAGGCTGAAAAATTCAATTTTGTATCGGTGACTCAATCCAATATTGTATTTTTCAGCCTTTCATGAAAGATTTGGGTTTGTTTATGGACAAAACTATTTATTCATATTAAATATGTACAGTCGCAAACAATTAATTCACCTCAATATTTTAAAGCAAAACGTGCAAGAAGTATTAAAAACCTAAAATAAATTGATTGGCGCCATCTGTGAATGCGTAGATTAAAACGTACGCGACGTTTAACCTTAAGAGGAACGGCTGCGCAGCCTTTTTCAAACAAATTTTAAATTTGTATTTGAGCCCAAAATACTCGTACAAACTGAATATTATTTTTTTCCAAATGTGTAAAAAATATCTAGAACAGATACTGATCGTCCAGTTAATTAATAAGATATCTCCAAATAATAAGTTTTGAGATAAAATGAGGAAAGGAACATTTGAATGTTCACTATAAATCAAATATTATTTACACTTGTCTGTGTTTTACATACTAAAAATAATACAAAATAACCCCGGGAGGCATAATGTCCAGGTCCGGTACATCAGTAAGAAAATTTTGAAATATCCTGCTATCGACCCAGAAAACATCAACCCTTTGTTTAATTCACTACAAGTTTTTGTGCATTATAATAGATGTTGGTGGTGTTTATGAGTAAACTGAGTATTGTACCAGATAGAGGGTACACTTTTGCAAATAACTGCATACTCAACTTAAATATCGATTTTTCGGAGTTGTCTGACCAATGAACTGAATGATCGATATGTATTTTATATTACGACATACAGGCCATTAAGTAGTCAATTTTTCATAATTTTAGGGGTATTAAATTACACATATATTTACAAGGGCGGATCTGGGATTTTTTTCTGGGGGGGGCACAATGGGCGGACAGGCAAAAAAATCAACAATTACTGTTAGAAATAAACAAGTTCAAGTATGTATAGGAAGGTTTATGAAAGTGTTAAAACAATAGAAAAATTAAAAGTTTAATAAAGATAGTTTTCTGTACTGTGATGGAATCTCCACAGTACACAAAAATACCGTTTGGGGGGGCACCCGTGCCCCCCCCCCCCTAAATCCGCCCTTGTATATTTATTTGAAAGTGCTGTTCCCGTCATAGTAAGATTATAATTTTTATATGGGAGGTGTTATCATTGCAGTGTGCTAGTTGAGTTGTATGCATCACCAACATAGTTCCCACGACCGGTCAGTGACTGAGTTGGCTTGGAATCTTGAAGAGATAAGTAGGGAGGAAATACAGAGGCTGGCAAATCGGTCCACCGACGAGCTGTTGAACTCAAGAACGAGAAATGACCCTTCCTCTTGTGACAAATGTCATGACCGACCCAGTGGCTGAGTTGGCATCGGGTCCAGGAGTCCCATTGTTCGATTCCTTAGCTGGCTAAGTCCTCCATCACGACACAAGCAAAATAGTCAGGTTTTTTGTAACCCGGGAATGTTTGTCTTTCTTTTTAAAAAAATAGAGTTTATATTTTATGTACAAGGTTGATATGTTTTTTTTTTTTAAAGAAAGTCAAACATTCCCGAGTTACGAATAACCTGACAATGTTTGAAAATCTCCTACAACCAACACAGTCAGCCGAAAATTTTGTTTGTGTCGTGAAGGAGGGATTTAGCCAGCCGAAGAATTGAACACGCGATGCCCGGGTGGGACGCGTGTTGGATTGCCAACTCAGCCACTGACCGGTCCTGACATTTCACACGAGAACGGGTCATTTTTCCGACTGGTTCTTGAGTTCAACAGCTCGGCGGTGGAACGAGCATCCGTGCTTCCTCCTCCTACAACTTGGGTCTCTTCAAGACCCATGTTCAGTCCTTCCTCTCCTCAAAAACACCTTCCACACAGCATCTTTTAGAAATTATTTTCCTCAGGGCCTCCTGTGTGGAGTTAGTATAAAAAAAATATCAACGTATGATCTGTTTTTCAAATCCTAGCATAACCGAGACAATCTTTAATTTATAAGTAATCACAGCTATAGTTTATTTCTTCTGTTTTTTAATGTAAGTAGTATGTAAATAAAAATATGTTTTATAAGGTAACCAAAATTTTTCATTTATATTCATACTAACAAATTATGGCTAAAGTTCGGTGTTTGGGTAAAATTCCTAAAAAATAAAACTAGTTATTTTTATACTAATTTGGGGTCGGGGAATCCGAATCTGAAAGAATTAGGCGTCGGCAAGCAATATTAACTGAATTACAGGACTTTAAAAATTTTTATACACATACAGGAAAATAGCCATTTTGGAAGCATTTTGATTCCTAGAAAATCAAACTAGTTATTTTTATACTAACTATGGGCCGGGGAATCCGAATCTGAAAGAATTAGGCGGCGGCAAGCAATATTAACTTAATTACACGACTTAAAAATTTTCTATACACACACACATGAAAATAATCATTCCGGAAGTATTTTGACACGTGTAGTACAAAGATCATAGAAAAACACGATAACATAGATGTTTTTACCACACAAAATTAAGTGTTGCCATTAAGCAGTAATATTTATAACGTAAAATAACATGTTTATATTTTAAGTACTTATTTTTTATAATTGATTCTCAAATATTTTAGGAAGGTACACCAACTAGTATTGTGGAGTTTTTATTCCTTGACGCGAGTAGGCGTTATAAAGGGGCACGTTCTTTTGTATCACAAACCATGTTACATAAACCCGGCGTAGCTGCTAAACTACTTGAAAACAGGGATGTTTTTTTGCCGTGACGCGAGCAGGCGGTATAAAGGGGCACAAACCATGTTACACAAACCTAGCGTAGCCGCTAAACTACTCGAAAACAGGGATGTTTTTTTGCCGTGACGCGAGCAGGCGGTATAAAGGGGCACAAACCATGTTACACAAACCTAGCGTAGCCGCTAAACTACTCGAAAACAGGGATGTTTTTTTGCCGTGACGCGAGCAGGCGGTATAAAGGGGCACAAACCATGTTACACAAACCTAGCGTAGCCGCTAAACTACTCGAAAACAGGGATGTTTTTTTGCCGTGACGCGAGCAGGCGGTATAAAGGGGCACAAACCATGTTACACAAACCTAGCGTAGCCGCTAAACTACTCGAAAACAGGGATGTTTTTTTGCCGTGACGCGAGCAGGCGGTATAAAGGGGCACAAACCATGTTACACAAACCTAGCGTAGCCGCTAAACTACTCGAAAACAGGGATGTTTTTTTGCCGTGACGCGAGCAGGCGGTATAAAGGGGCACAAACCATGTTACACAAACCTAGCGTAGCCGCTAAACTACTTGAAAACAGGGATGTTTTTTTGCCGTGACGCCAGCAGGCGGTATAAAGGGGCACAAACCATGTTACACAAACCTAGCGTTAGGTTAGGATAGGTTAGGGACGCGAGCAGGCGGTATAAAGGGGCACAAACCATGTTACACAAACCTAGCGTAGCCGCTAAACTACTTGAAAACAGGGATGTTTTTTTGCCGTGACGCGAGCAGGCGGTATAAAGGGGCACAAACCATGTTACACAAACCTAGCGTTAGGTTAGGTTAGGTTAGGGACGCGAGCAGGCGGTATAAAGGGGCACAAACCATGTTACACAAACCTAACGTTAGGTTAGGTTAGGTTACGCATTTTTAAGACTACGAATTTTCATACTTTTGATTTAAGAATACGCCGTTGAGATAGTCGTAATTCATCAGGTTAATGTGTTAATACGACGGACGAAGAAGACTTGGTCGATTTATAAGGTATGTTTTTGAGAGCTGGTAACACTACCGGCACATGTTTTTGTATATTTCTTGTTTTTCTATGATCTTTGTACTACATGTGTCAAAATACTTCCGAAATGATTATTTTCAAGTGTGTGTGTATAGAAAATTTTTAAGTCGTGTAATTCAGTTAATATTGCTTGCCGCGGCCTAATTCTTTCAGATTCGGATTCCCCAGCCCATAGTTAGTATAAAAATAACTAGTTTGATTTTCTAGGAATCAAAATGCTTCCAAAATGGCTATTTTCCTGTATGTGTATAAAAATTTTTAAAGTCCTGTAATTCAGTTAATATTGCTTGCCGACGCCTAATTCTTTCAGATTCGGATTCCCCGACCCCAAATTAGTATAAAAATAACTAGTTTTATTTTTTAGGAATTTTACCCAAACACCGAATTTATTCCCTACAATTTATTGTAAATTCACTTTGTGGCATCATTCTAATGAAAATAATTAATTAACTTATGAAAATAATTAACTTCACCCTTTTAAACATTATCAAAATAATTATAATATGCTTGTAGCCTCACTGATAATATGGTCATTTTTTTATTAAAATACTGGTTTACAATTTCATTCATATAAATAATTTGTCACCGCCGCTAAAACTGTCAAAACTTGATAGGTGACAGCTGACAAGCATGTGATAGGTATCATCTTAGTTATGGTCAAAACTGTAGCAAAAACTTTTGAACTGCACGACATGTCCCGCGACACACCACAGTTCGCTCCGAACGCTTGAAAATCAGTTTACACGTACACTTCCGCGCGAGCAGTGTTGCCAACTCGAAATCTTTGTTCCCGCTAAATCGTGACGGATCAACGGTCAGAAATCCGTCAGATACACAAATTTTCATCCATTCTGGGGGGGGGGGGGGGGTGGCTAGAGAATTTCAGGGATCAAAATTTCTCCATTAATCCATTAATATAGGCGATTTTCGCCTATAAAAGTATGTAATTTGTCACTTTTTTCGAATCCGCCAGAAAATCCGTCATACTGTAAATTCCGTTATACACAAAATTTTCCCGTTTCGGGACACTCCAATCCGCCAGATATGACGGGAAATCCGTTAAGTTGGCAACACTGCGCGCGAGGGTCGCCCAAGGTCACCCCTTCAACGATTTCGCCTGCCCGCGGAAGTGTGGCGACTTTTTTACCCAAAATAGTGTACCTGTTCGGCCTGCAGGCGGACACGGCGTTTCGGCGGGCTGCTTGGCGAACACCATAGACATCCACCGTCGTGAGGGCACAGTTGTATGGCGCGGAAGTGTACGTGTAAACTGATTTTCAAGCGTTCGGAGCGAACTGTGGTGTGTCGCGGGACATGTCGTGCAGTTTAAAAGTTTTTGCTACAGTTTTGACCATAACTAAGATGATACCTATCACATGTTTGTCAGCTGTCACCTATCAAGTTTTGACAGTTTTAGCGGCGGTGACAAATTATTTATATGAATGAAATTGTAAACCAGTATTTTAATAAAAAATGACCATATTATCAGTGAGGCTACAAGCATATTATAATTATTTTGATAATGTTTAAAAGGGTGAAGTTAATTATTTTCATAAGTTAATTAATTATTTTCATATTTAATTATTTTCATTAGAATGATGCCACAAAGTGAATTTACAATAAATTGTAGAATAACTTAAGTGTACTTATTTTACAGTGTTGTATAAATTCGGTAAATTTTGGGGATCGCTGGCAACGGTTAATACGCACTTTTTTTTGAAAAAATCTTTTGATTCACCGCAAATGCAAAAAAAAAAAACAGTTTATATTCCTTTCTCAATAAATGAATTCAAAACTTACCCCAACATTAATATAATTATACACAACAAAAAAAAGTCTGTAATAATTCATGTACCATATTAAACCATACAACTAAAATAAAGTACCTCGGTGTAATAGAGAACTCCAGTCCATTTTTTTTAATGAATAATGACCTTCTGACTTAAATAACTTCATATATTTTTTTAGAGTTTGTTTTAATAGTTAAAATAATTTTCAAAGTTTTAATTTTTCAAGATCCCCTGAAAAACACCGCACTTATAGTGAATTGTGTGACGTTATCACTCCTGAAATGTTTTTCAACAGGTGTTCATTTTGTATGACGGTTATACTGAAGAAAGTATGGTACTATTCGATAAGTTAGAACATTATGTATTTTGTAAGGACTCGTAAGGAACACTATAGGATTAATTTTAAGTTTATTATAATTAAGCGCACTTGAAGTGAAATATCACAAAACTGCGCTATATAAATACTACGTTATTATTATTATTATTTAGGTGGAATTATTTATTTATTATATTACTAGCTTTTTCCTGCGGCTTTGCGCGCATGGTGTAAGGGGGGGTTCCCACTTCGCCTCTTTCATCTCCCCCCCTCTCATCGCCCTCCCTCCCCCTCCCCCCCCCCTCCTCCCCCCACCAACCACTAATTCATTATGGAATCATTGGATGGAGAAGTGCATAGGAGAAAATTGTAAGTCCTGTAAAAGTGGTACAAAAATTATTTCTTTAAGTAATTTTGAAAAGACAACCTACATTCCCTTCAGCATAATTTTTTTCAAAGTGTAAGACCTCCATAAAAAAGATTCAATATTACAAATAATATTCAAAGAAAATTTAATAGATTTTTTTAACTTATCTCATCATTAAGGCATAAATTTAACATCCAAATTCCTCTATTTTCAACACAACAAATGCACAATAATTATATTTACAAAGACATAAAAGGTCAAATTATTCTTTTAAAAAAATAACAACCATAACATCACCAATCAAAATGTTATAACTTCATTTCATGCCATATTAAAATTACGTCACAATATCCTAGTACGTAAGATTATATTTATTGTACACTCTTTGTAAAATTATGTAATAATAATGAAATAATTATGAAATAACTCCTACACCCCGGGGTAAAGGAAAATTTGCCGATTATTATTCCATGTGCCGAGTACTCTTTCAATAAAATCATGCTTATAAATTCTACTACAAATTTATATATATAGCTGCTCGCAGAAATTGAGAGTGGTATGCCTGTAATAGAATTTGCATCTTCATCACGCATACGTATGGAATGCAACTCAAATGCAAAGCTTCACTAGGTACACGATGTATCGGCAACTTATTGTTATGTTGATAACACAAAACTGGTTTAAATTAAACCAAATATGCGGTGTATCAAAACTACACTCAGAACAAAAAGATGATTTTTCTTTGATTCTAGCGGCACTTACATTCTGAACTGGTTTTAATTCAATCTGTATGCGGTGAATTGCAACTACACTCAGAACATGAAAAGGGTTTTTATTTGATTCTACCGGCACGTCAAATGTGATTTTTTTTAAATCACATTTGACGAGTATTCTTTCAACGAAAATCATGTTTATAAATTCTACTCCAGAGTTGTTTTATTGATACTGCGTTAGAGTCCCCAATAATAGTTACACACGCAACAAACAATTTCTCAGAATTTTACAGCATTATGTAACTCAAATGTAAAACTTCACTGGATGCACGATGAATCTGCAACCCGTTATTTAATTTATCGTTACATTCTGAACCCAAAACCAGTTTGAATGCGGTGAATTAAATCTACACTCAGAACATGAAAATGGTTTTACTTTGATTCTGGCATTAAATAAATAGTCTGCAAATAGAATTTTATAACTGCACATCGAAAAACAGAATGCTTTCTTTCGAAATGTGTCAGCAGATGAATCCAACTGGAGTTTTACATTCTGTACTGGTTTAAATTAAATCTGTACCTGGCGAATTTAAACTAAACTCAGAAGATGAAAATGGTTTTACTTTAATTCTTGCAGCACATACATAGTCTGCAAATAGAATATTACAACTGAACTTCAAATAAGAGGATGTTTTCCTTTGAAATGTGTCAACATACAGATGAATCCACAACTGAAAATTTACGTTCTCAACACAAAATGGGTTTGAATTAAGTCTGTATGCGGCGAATTAAAAGTACATTCAGAACATGATAATGGTTTTTCTCTGATTCTGGCAGCAGGTACAGGATACAGAGTCTGCAACTAGAATTTTATAACTGAATTTCGAATAAGATAATATTTTGCTTTGAATCGTGTCAGCAGATGAATCCTCAAATGGAATTTTACATTCTGAAAACTGGTTTAACCCTTCGAATAATAAGAAAAAATATCTATAAACTTTTGCCTGTCAATGTTTGTGTACGAAATTTCCGGTGCTTCCCATGTATTTTAAATGGTCCTTTTTATTGTTTTTTTTATCCTTTTGCAAAATTGAAAACAAAATTGTTCTTAAATCTAGATATAGTAATTTTTCCTGATGTGCTTATTAGAACATTATTGTTTTTAAATATTAAAATTTTAATATTGAAAATGTGGATTGGCTCAAAAATACACGCATGCGAATATTCGAATTAAAGTACCTAATAGAATAAACTTAAAATTTTAAATATAGATTCCCTTTTTTTTAAATGTAATAAAACTGTATCTTAACTATTTATCGCAATCACAAATTTATTTTAATTAGATATGTGGGAAATAATTTCACAAATTTATTTTAATGTCTCCTGTGATTAGACGGGTTAAATTAAATCTATATTTAGCGAATTAAAACTACACTCAGAATATGAAAATGGTTTCTCTTTGATATTGGCAGCACATACATAGTCTGCAACTAGAATTTTATAACTGCACTTCGAATAAAATAACGGTCTCTTTCGAAATGTATCAGCAGATGAATACACAAATGAAAATAATTCGTTAATAAATTCTGAACATAATTCTGGTTTTAATTAAGAATGAATCTGTTTGCGAGTTATCAGCTTTAATTAATATTACTCTCATAATATGCGTACGGTTTTCCTGTGAATTGATAGTTTCCGCTTATATCCCGAAAACTTTCTCATAATAAGTAAAAGCTCATAAAATTATCTACAACTTTTATTCCTTACGTAATTTTCGAAATCCTAGCTGTTTTTGAGTTACACGCTCCACAAATGTAGATATTTTCGAAAAAATCATTTTACTTCACATTTTTCATCAAAAATTCCTTCATATCGTCTAAAATATCCATCAAAGAAAGAAATTTATTTAAAAATAAAATTTAGTCTAGAGAATTTAATTGTCTTTTAGAATATATATGTATATATATATACATATGCAAATTAATCTTCAACCAGTAAATATTTACAGCAATTTTAAGTTTTTCAGTAAAATGTCATCATTTAAAAAACAAGCTGTTTTCATATTATTACTGACACACTACTTTTGTTTGTAACAGAATTTGGGACTTATAATAATAATAATATGAACATTTATTCATCAGTAGATTTTTTTTCAATGTACATTTTTTTCTTTTATTATTGATTCTGTTGTTGAAAAGGTCACTGCTCAGCTATAATTCAGGATTTCTCGAGGTGATGGGTTGAGGGATTCTGGCTGGAGAGGTCAAAAGACCTTCTTATAGGGATGGACGATATACATCGTTGTATTGTAAACACTCGATGTATAGTAACGATTCATCGTATTGAACCGATGTATTGTTAATACTTCAAAATCGAATATATATATATCGATGTGTTTTATTCGCAAATAATACACTATGAGATGAGACTACACATATAAAACTTTTATTTTTTCTTTTATCAAACTTAATTTAGAGAAATCTATTTTCAATTAAATATTAAGATTAAAATATAAATAACAATAATAATTACAAAAAATTACGGTACCTAGAGTAGGTACCTTATTAAAGTTACTTACATGGTTATATTCAAATCATCTTATTAATTTATTCATATTATTATTAAATAAAAAGACGTTGTGAACCCGTAGTCCCGTACTAAAGTTCAAAATTTCAAGAACTACATTCCTGAATTCGGGATTTCACCCATGCGACCCATGCAAACAATAAACAAATCATATCCACTCAAAAGTAGATCATTTGGCAACCGCTAAAATACAATGTCTTGTTCGATATGGTTTTTTGAGAAAACCGTGGAGGTATAAACGACCCAAAAAACCACGCATCTGGTAACACTGAATGGCAGATAAATTAATTCTTGAATAAAATCAGTCAGCAAATAGCCATTAACAAACAAAAAAGTCAAAGACATCTCGCGCGGCACCCGCTCCAACCCTTACGTGTGAACGCTCAACGGGCCAAACGCTGATACGAACTGGCGAGTGACTGGAGCGTTTCGCCTGCGAGTCGATCGCGTTTACACGTACGTTTCCGCCAACGATTCGGAGCGAAGTGTGCTGAGACTCGCAGGCCAAACTCTGCGTGTAAACCCCGCTATTACGACTGTAGCCGACTTCATGGGATAAGGCGCGTAATTACGAAATTTGTCTAGCGGGCTTGTTTGTGTAACATGGTTTGTGATACAAAAGAAAGTGCCCCTTTATAACGCCTACTCGCGTCAACGCAAGAAAAACATCCCAGTTTTCAAGTGGCTTAGCGGCTACGCTAGGTTTGTGTAACATGGTTTGTGATTCGCGGTATTTCATGTAGGTATCCCACGAAGTCAGCTACAGTCCATAACAGTGACAGCAAGTGACAGCTACGGCCGCGGATTTTCGCTGCGTCGGTTCGCGAAGTGAATTTTGGTTTTATGCAATTGAAAATTAAAATGCATTATTTTCCGCCGCCCCAAAGCCAAAAAGTTTCCTTTTATAGTAATTAAGGCGAATCTAAAGTTTTTTTCTAAAAATTATTCGTAATAAGCGTGGCCAGTCCGAACCGATAATTACCTTCTTTTTTATTCAATTTTTCCACACTTTTCTCATCTAGAAAGTGCATTTTTATTAAAATCCCCCACATTGGCGGGATCTGCATTTCACCCTTTTCGGATTTCACACAAAGTTCGGCGCATAAATAAACCAAGCTACAAAAGTGCGGCACTAACGGATAAAACATTAGAAATACATATAGTATAACAGAAATTTCATTAAAAGTGTACCTATTATTGTGTGCCGTGTTTTTTGGTGTTGTTAACTAACACTAGACGGTATAACTTGTGTTGAAGTGTACTGGTAGTGTGACTGACAATGGAATCAGATAAGAGTCATCAATATCTCCTGGCCTGCCGGTCCCGCGCAGACCTGAGACGGCTCCGGGGGATGGACTCTCCCTCCTTCCCCTTCATCACCTTGGCTTGCAAGCACAACAGGCCTGACTTATTGAACTTGTTATTGGAGAAAGACACCTCTGATGGCGCAGTTGTTGTTCCCCGCTGGTGTTCAGTGGAGCAGGAATATGAAGGACACGGCGCAGTATACTACGCCATCCGCTCCAGCAATGTGGAGCTCCTCCGCACACTCCTCCGATCAGTAACTACTGAACTTTCAGAACGACTCGTCTCCGAGTCTTTTGAGGAATTACTTTTAATCAACGTTCACATCTCAGAGGAAATGCATCATTTTGTTCAATACAAGTTGCTCGATCTACGTTTCTTCTCCAAAGGCGACGGAGCATTTCCTGACACTTCCGTAGCTGATATCCAAGAACGTGTCCAACTGCTTCTGGAAAATATAGGGCAGGTTAATACTTATACAGAAGTAGACAGTCACTTTTTATACACGGCCAAGTTTATAGCTCAGAATATCTACATACTGAAAAATCTATTGAAGTCCACATACAATATTTTGCCCTGGGAAGAAATGGAGTTCTGCTTGGTGAGCTTTATATCCGCCCACATTCGGCGCCAAGAATTAAATTTATTCTATCTGTCCGTACTGAAGAAAGAGAGGTTACTGAAGGAATTGGTAAAGTTTGCCTCTGCCCTGCAAGAGTTGGAGGAACACATCAGGTCTACAGATGTTAAGAAGCTTAGGAACTCGGTGAGAAGAAACCGCGAGGATGTTGTCGCTGCCATCATCAACAGATACCCGCACTTGTACGCTGACTATAAGGAGGTGAGAGATGTTACATCGCTCCATATCATGAAGACATACCTAGATGTGGCCTTGCTGGCAGACTCTGCTTCTAGACTCGGCCAGTTGACTATCAAGAGAGCCCTCCAGGTGACTGGAGAGCATCTGAAGAACACATTGGACAGCCCCAAGCTCTCCCCAACCGTGAGTGATCTTCTCCTCCTCTCCGCACCCAAAGAAACAAGACAAGTCCTGCGAGACTTGCGCAACTCTCTATCTCATCCACATCTAGAGTCAGAAGACTCTGTACTATATTCTAATATTCAAAATGACATTAAGAAGATTGCATCTGTCATTATTGACATAACAAACTCCAAGAAAGTGGATAAATAATTAAAGAGTATGCTGACCACGCTCGTCAATAGTGAAAATATAGATGAACTACACGAAGTCGCAAATTTCTTTCGTAATTTTTACATTGAGGATGTCCAAGAAACAGATACTATTACAAAATACCACCAAGAGCTCGCAGATCTTATTAGAAACATAGAAGATCAAACTCCATATGAGAAGAAACTGGTTACTGAAATAAATGATGCCCTCGACCAATCCAATTTGCATCATGGATTAACAAAGGAGGACTGTATTAATTTTAATGAATTAGGTTCTCTATTTACATACAATTATGGTCATAATAAAAAAAACTGATGACAATGTGATAAGTTCCATGAAACAATTAGCTTTAAGTACCTACCTTAAAAAACTTTCAATCTCAAAAAAATAGTAAAGAAATAAAAAGTCAACATTTTTTGCTAGGTGACCTGTTAGTAAAATTATACAAAAGCATATTGTTTCGAAATAATCAGGAGATTGCTTTTGAACTAGAGTTTGCCATATTAAGATTAACATTCACTGAATCATTTGACAAGAGTGATATTAAATGTATTGATGATTATAGACGACAAACATTTTTGGAAAAAAGCAATATAAAAGAAAACGGAGGGAAAAAAAGCAAAAGTGTTAAAAACAGCACTGAGATAATTGGTGAACAACTCACTCTGAAAATAACTGAACTAAGAAATTCCATAGGGACTGACAGAATGTGTGGTAAGTTACATGAGCATCTTTCATTACTCTATAAAGATAAGAATACAAACAGATTTATGGTAGAAGCGCTCGTGCTGGATATCATGTCCCTATTAGATAGCTCCAAGTGTTTTCCCAACAATGTGCTGTATCTAGATGGAGACATGCCTCTGTTGAGCGGAAAATGCTTGCGTAATCACTTGGCTCACGAGAACACCTTGTTAGACATTCTGCCTACTGATGTTTGGTCCGCTGTGCTTCTAAATGCCATGAAACTTACAGAAAGCAAAGATCTATTACTGAACTGTAAAATAGGAAATGTTTTAAAACACAATATCACACAATTGAGACAGAGATACGAACGGGGCTTGTGTATTCTTGACAAACGGAAGGAAATGTGGAAGTCTCTGCTTGACGGGAACTTTGACGATTTCGCATTAGGAATAGCGGGAGGAGCTGACATACATTCAAGAAATAGAGATTTGTCATCCACGCTACACTATGCTGCCCGGGGACCCAATATTGAAACCGTCAAATTCTTGACTAAACAGAAATTGATTAACACTGAAGTTAAAGATATCGATGGTCAAACTGCCACGCATGTAGCCGCAACCTTTGGAAGAGATATCACTGTGAAATTCTTAGTGGCAGAAGTTGGAAATGCAATTAATCAAATTGATGGTTTTGGAAGGACACCATTACACATGGCTTCCAAAAATGGCCACAAGAAAATTGTTATGACATTACTTTCACTGGGAGCCGAAGCACATATCAAAGATTTCTCTGGACGTTCTCCTTTGCATATTGCTGTGATGTTCAATAATTTAGATGTGGTCAAAATCCTTTCCGTGAACGAGACTGCTCTGGATGAAAAAACTATCGATGGCGTGACTCCTCTTCACATCGCCACAGACCTTGGAAATATGGAAATAATAAAGTACTTTCTGCTAAAAGGAGCTGATGTTAATGCTAAGACTGCCCTAGGCCACTCTACATTGTTTGGAGCAGCATCAAAAGGTCACCAGGAGGTTGTGAATGCTCTACTAGAGAAGGGGGCGCATGTGAACCTCAGAGACTCCAAAGGTTTATCGCCATTATTTTACGCAGTGATAAATAATCACAAGGAGATCATCAAGATGCTCTTGGAAAAGGGTGCTTTTATTAATCTCATAGCTGTGGAAAATAACACACCTTTCCACATAGCTGTTTTTACTGGCGATATTTTCATTGTAGGTCTACTGTTGCAACACAACGCCAATGTTAATGCTAAAAGAAAAGACGGCAGAACCCCGCTTCTCACTGCTGCCGCGGGTGGACATGCAGATATAGTCGACCTCTTGTTGCAGAATGGCGCTCTGGTGGATAGCATAGATGTCACCGGATCGACGGCATTACACATTGCTGCCCTGTTTGGCCATACCTCTGTTGTAGAAAATTTAATTCGAAGGGGGATCAACCTTCATACCCAAAACATCTATCAAGCGACGGCATTGCACGTGGCTGCACAACAAGGTCACCAACAAGTGGTAGATATTTTGCTAGTTGCAGGAGCTAACCTACTTTCTGTAGATAAAGAAGGTTGTACAGCTCTGCATTTTAGTGCTAGAAATGGTCATGTAGAAATTTCAGAAGCTTTGATAATGAAAGGAGCTAATGTTAACTGTAAGAACAGCAGAAATATTACACCATTGCATGTAGCCGCAGCAAAAACTTGTAATGGAAAAACTATTCAATTGTTGCTAAAGTATAGAGCTGTTGTTAATGAGAAAATAGAGGATGGTCGTACAGCGCTGCATATTGCCTCATTTGTTGGAAACAGTTCAGTGGTAGAGGCTTTGCTTAAAGGAAAGGCAGATGTTGATGCCAAGAACAATGGTGGTAAAACCGCGTTGCATCTGGCTGTCAGTGGGAATCACAAGGCAACAGTTGAGATTTTGTTAAAGTATGGAGCGAGTATTAACCTCTTGGATTCTGCAGGTGCTTCCGAATTATGCATAGCGGCAAGAAACAATAATAAAGACCTTTTGGACTTATTGATTGCCAAAGGAGCGGATATTAATATTGGTGGAGGTCAACTTCTGTTAACGGCAATTTATGCAGGGCATAGACGTATAGTCGAAGCTTTGTTAAAGATTAAAGATGTTGATATCAATATTAAAGATCGAGACGGATCAAACATTTTATACGCGGCTGCTGTAAGTGGTGATTCGTTAATAGCCACGGCGCTTATAAAGAGAGGTATTAAAGTTCCAGATTGCTTACAAGACCCTTCACCTTTATTCATGGCAATGTCGTTAGGACATACAGAGTTTGTTGAAGTTTTATTAGCAAGTGGGACCAATATAAATCCCGTGGATCCTAATTTATCTCCACTGTACCATGCAATCCAGGTGAACAAACCAGAAGCCATGGAAAGGTTACTCCACTGGGGAGCAAACTCTAATATCAGAGATTCGAAGAATAGAACGCCGTTAGAGCTGGCAGTTGGTAACGCCCAAACTCCAAATACCTTAATACTGTTACAACAAGAGGGTGTTAGAATTAATGAGAGAGGCACTGATAACTGGACGCTACTTCATATTGCAGCTCAAGCGGGTAATCTTGAAATAACAAAACTATTGGTAGACCGAGGAGCAGACATCAATGCCAGAAACAAACAAGATTATAAACCAATCCACATAGCCGCTGTGAATGGCCACCACAATATCTTGGCCTTCTTCCTGGAGCTTGGGATGGGTATTGATGATCCGGGATATGCTGGTGGTAGCCTGATGCATTGCGCTGCAGGGGGAGGGCAACTAGCTGTGGCTCAATACTTGATAGACAAACAGGTTGATATTAATTTCACTAACTTACACGGCTCCATGCCTATTCACTGTTCTACTGAACTGGGACACACAGAGATGGTCAAATTTTTATTACATAATGGGGCAGTGTATGATGCAGAGAACAAACTTGGCGAAACTCCTGCAGAAAAGGCTAAAAGTCGAGATATTATGCAACAGTTTGGGCAAGTACTTGCCTAATTTAGAGAGAGTTTGTAGCCACGCGGGTACCTGTTGAGTTTGACAGCCGGTCGTTACAGGCGCCGGTAGAGTAGACGAGAAGTTTCGGTAGGTTCGTCAGTTGGTTCCTGGGAGTGCTTGGTGTAACAGCTGGTCGACAAGCCGTCTAAGGTCATGGCAGAAACACACGTGAGCGAAATTATTTCTAACAAATCATCACGAGATAATTCTAACTTTGACTTTTAATTTTTAGTAATTAATTAATCCATATAAATATGTACAGTCCATCTGTACAGGCGCTCATCAGGATTATAATAATTATGTACTTTTGTTCGATACCACATGTTCCGAATTTTGCTTCACATTAATTGATTACTGCAGGTAATCAACCACCCCTGTAAATTCAATAACTTTAATTAGTTCATGCTCTACTGTTAATGTTGGAGATTTAAAATAAATGTTTCTCCCTTTGTTACTTTAAACATTCAGTCTTTTCTTTTATCATCCCACCCACATCTCACTGACGCATAGTGCGTACATGTTTACATGTGATTTATTTCAGATAAGAGGTTATGTGGGATGGCGACGTATGTATTTTAATTAAATGGAATTAAGAATGTTACAATTAAAGAAGTGCTAGAGTCAATTGGAAAACTGTTTAAAGCCGTCAAAAAAAATAATGTTTCAATGGTTCGCATTTTGGTTAAAGACTTGGAAAAATATATAAATGCAAAGAGTTCTGACAATGCAAAACTTTTACACATCGCCTCCTGGAAAGGCTTTCAAGAGATATGTGACATTTTGTTAGAGAGCAAAGCCAATCCCAATGCTGTTGGGAAGGGTGGCAATACTCCTCTGCATTTCGCATCCAAATACTCTCATACAGGAATAGTTCAATCGTTGCTGAAAAATGGCGCAGCACACAACCTCAAAGCTGACAATATGAAGACTCCGTTGGATTTTGCTACACAAAAAGATATCGAATCTGTACTGCAAATAATTGCACTGTGTTTCAACAAAGTACTAACTCAAGATGTTGAGGTAATTAAAGATATAACCAAAATAAGGGACATAGAAATCATAAAGGCGGTGATGAGGGCTCGCGATGCCGATGGTAACACGCTTGTGGTTGTTGCTATGAAAAATGATTTCTCCGACGTAGACAAGTTAAAGAAGGTTTCACAAAATAATATCTCTAATGTTTTACCTTCAATGTTGGGGCTTGAAAAGTTCACAGAAGCCCTGGGTATTTTAAAAAAGCAGCTAAGAGATAGAATTGAAATTTTGGGAGAGGATAATCCAGGAACACTGGACCTCCAATATGATATAGCGCGAATATTGCTCAAACAGAGTAAATATTTTGAAGCCTTGTCCATGTTGGAAGATATCTACAGGAAGAGAGTGGAAAAATTTGGTCCTTATAACCTAGACTCCCTGCAGACCAGGAGTACCATGGCTTTATTATTACACAAGTTAGGAAGGAACAAAGAGGCGTGGGATATATTTCAGGAAGTTAAGCCGAGACTACTGGAAAAGCTGGGAGAGGAGCATTATATACTTTTAACAACTAAAACCTACGCCGGGGCTACGCTTTCTGCTCTGAGGAAGCATGAAGAGGCCTTGTGCTTGTACATGGAAGTTTACCAAAGATATAAAAATACACTAGGAGCCCATCACCCTCATACTCTTCATCAACAAAATAATATTGCCGCAGTGTTGCATGCTCAAGGCAAGCCCCACGAAGCTTTCGCTTTGTATCAAACCATTTATGAAGCCAGAAAAATTATTCAAGGATTGAATCACTCTGAGACCCTCAAAACCAGGTGCAATATGGCAAACGTTCTTTTGTGCCAACGCAAACTTGATGAAGCTTTGCAAATCTTACAGGAAACATTAGCTATTCAAAATATTGTATTAGGACTCAATCACGGAGATACAATTCGTACACAAATGCTAATAACGCGTCTTTACATCCGTCAGAAAAAAATGTGCGATGCCGTTAAGGTTCACAAGGCGGGGTTGAATGCGAGGAAAGCCGTCTTTGGCCCCAACCACCCACATTTCACAAAACTGGATAAAGATATAGAAATTATTGAAAAACGTTACAAAACAATTTTCGGTAGAGTTCTCGGATATGTTGCTCCTTGTGATATAAATTTGCTAAATGCATCCAGTGAAGGAGATAGGGGCAAGGTTTGTAATTTAATAGAGAATGGATCGGATGTGAACGGCGTGGATGGTGAGGGTAGAACGGCACTGCACTTTGCCACCACGGTGGAGGTTGTCAAGCTGTTGCTGGACAATGGAGCCGACGCTACTGCTGTGTCACAGAAGGGGAATACTCCCCTGCATCTCGCCACGTCCCGAGCTTGCATACAAATGGTGCGTCTCTTGTTGCAAAGAGTAAAGAAGATCAAACCCAACGCCTACCGTGACTTTATCAATGCTAAAACTGTAATGAAAGGTTCCACAGCACTGCATGTTGCCGCTAAAAAGGGAGCCGCTGATATTGTGGGTTGCCTGTTGGAAGCACGGTGCGTGCTACAACAGTCAAGACAGAAGCGACAATCGCACGCCTCTGCAATGTTCTTGCAGTCCCTCTGTCACCGGACTGCTGTGTTTAGCCGAGGAGGTGTTTGATATGGCGGAGCGGGGCGGCACTGTGCTTCCTCAGGGAGATGAGAGGCATTTGGTGGCGGTAATGAACTCAAGAGATACAGAACACAGAACTCCCCTCCAACTAGCTGATGTTAATGGCCACACGGCCACCGCTAGTATTCTTGCTGGGTTTTTAAAAACCCTGGATTAATTTACGTTGGAACTGGACTTGTGCATCACTGGCATCATGTTGCAAATGGGTAGTTTTATGCATGCGCTGTGAGTGTAGACATTCTTCCATAGTCCGTAGTTAAAGATCTCGGCAAGTGTTTTATATTTATTTGCAGTCAGTATATCATCACAGGAAAGTGACACTACCAAAAAAAGATATAAAAAAGATATAATTTTTTTTTTTTTTTTAAATTAACTGAAATCTTTTAAAACATTAACTGAAATCTTCTCAGAACCACCGGTTCCAGATAAATGGTAAATCATGCAGGAATTTTTTATATGAAGTTTTAACAAATAGCCGTAGGTACTAAGTAATAGTGTTTCCTATTAACTATTTAATTCTAATTTTGTTGATTGATTATTTATTCTTATTTAATATTTCTAAATAATTTTTATTTACATTCTGTTTTTTAATCCTGCCTTAATTTAGATTATTTAATATTTATTGATATTTTTTATATACATGGCCTCCTAATGTTAATTATTTTATTTTTTCCTTCATATGCTATACTCATATCAAGCTTCTATCTCTACCATAACATACTATCTATGGCATACGTCACACTTTTCGGGAAGGGGGGGGGGTATGTTGTATATTTGTTGATTATTGTTGTTTGTGTACCGGGTTGCTACCTCCTTCGTTCTTGTATTCATGATATAGTGTCAGTTCTTACTAAAAATAATAATACGTGTAAGATAATAATATTATATAATAAGTGAATAGGCGACAGGCGAGGTACCGAAATATGTGAATTTTCACACGATTTTTTCTATTTTTTTATCTATAAAAGGTGTCCGGAAACTCGTAGTACAAGCGGGAAACTGGAGACTCCACATCACATTTGGAGTCGATTTTGTGGTATAACTTTTTTTGATTTGAGCTTTCGTTTTCGAGTAAATCGAGTCAGAAGTTGATTTTTTTTTTTGGTCAAATTCTTGTAAATTATTACTGACGATCATAGTACCTAACTAATAAACACTATTTAAAAGAAAAACAAAGAAATCCGGATTTAAGCATTATTTTGAAATTGCCCATCATTTAATTCAGTTTAAAAATAAAATATTTGGTCGTTCCACGGTTAAACAGCTGATCGTACATATTCGCAGTTTGTTGCTAGCCGCGCGGGAAGAGACGAGGGAGGGGAAAGGTAGTCCGGTCAAGTTAGCCTGAAAAATAATAATAAAACATATTGCAAGTGTAATCCGATTTGAGATTACAGATAGTAGTAACATCAACCTGAATATCACTAATTTAGTTGCAAAAAAGCAACACCAACCTTCACATTAATTCATGTAAACGTTGGTGATTCTGTTGTACGTTAATTATTGAAAAAAAGGTTTTTTTTTGTATTTGTACTTCAAAGTTTGTAGTACTTACTAACAAAAATATTAGAGGTCACAGGCGGTAGGAGTGAAACCTTCAGAAAACTAAAGTAGACAAGAGTGGGCTAAGATGCACCGCACAAAGAGGAGACCGATTATACTTTCTCACTCTCTCACAGCCTAAATCTTATTGATGTATGTGTTTGTCTCTTTTTAGTGTAGCTATTTTTCGTTTCATCGAGTTTCAAATCAGAAACATATTGCAAGTGTAATCCGATTTGAGATTACAGCTTAGTAGTAACATCAACCTGAATATCACTAATTTAGTTGCAAAAAGCAACACCAACCTTCACATTAATTAATGTAAACGTTAGTGGTTCTGTTGTACGTTAATTATTAAAAAAAGGTTTTTTTGTATTTGTACTTCAAAGTTTGTAGTACTTACTAACAAAAATATTAGAGGTCTCAGGCGGTAGGAGTGAAACCTTCATAAAACGAAAGTAGACAAGAGTGGGGAGGCTAAGAAGCACCGCACAAAGAGGAGACCGATTGTACTATCTCACTCTCTCACAGGCTAAATTCTATTGATGTATGTGTTGATGTGTTTGTCTCTTTTTCTTGTCGCTATTTTTCGTTTCATCGAGTTTCAAATCAGAACAGTGCTAAAGACTTCTTCATTTCAAAAATGGTCAGAAATTTAATGTTGTTCATATCTATTTTGACCGGACTATAAAAATTTCGAAACAAAATTACCATCTCTTTCTCTCAGGGTCAATCCACACGTGCGCGAACAGGCGAGCGAATAATGTCTTGAATATTAAAAATGGCCGCGTTTAAAGCCCGTCTTCCCTGTTCGGAATCTGCTCGACTAGCAAACGTTAACTGCATACAAGTGCTTCTATCAAGAACGTTGCGAGCGAAGCAGACTAAACGAGTTAAATAGGTTCGAACGAATCCGCTCCGCTATTAATGAAGGTGTTTGTTGAAGCCGTTTGCCAATTTTAGTGTTTATAGGATACGACTAGCAAAGAATGTCGCAATGTCGTCAAAAAGGATGCTATTTGGAAAACCATCATCGAGATGAAATTGCCGGAAATAAGAAAGTTTAAAACAAATTTAAATTTAATTTCATGTTTTTTTTAAGCAAACATTTCTTCATTGCCTACGCGTTAAAAAACATCCTCACAAGAAACAGTACTTGAAATCACAGAATCACTCTGTTCATCAATGACTAGTTACCCACTCAGCTAGACTCTTTTCCGCTCGCAGTGGAAGGCGGGCTTTAGAGTATAATGGCCGCCATTGGGGTGTTGTTTGGGAAATTGTTTGTTTACAAATGCAATCGACAGTTTTGTCCACGCGTTTGGCTCGTTGACATCTTTCTACAACAAACCTTTCGTAATTAAACTTTAAAACAAAGTGTGCTTGTGAATTATTTTGTGTTATTTTCATATTTTGACGTGATTAATTATTGTGTTATTACAATGGAATATACCAACGCATATTAATGTGTTTTTTTGTGATGTACCAATGACATGTTAAAATGCATTGATATATATATACTAGATGACTAATGACCGCGCCAAAGCATTGCCACTGTACATATGTCCAAAAGCATATGCCCCGCTAACGTCAGTCCAGTGCTCATTGTGACGCCGACCGACTTGTGCCGGACGATACGCGATCAAAACTATCACCAAAATGGTTAAATGCGTCGCGAAAAAATGCGATTCAACATAATAAAGCAAGTGGAATTACTTTCCACACCTAAGTTTATTGTTTACATATTCACATTTAATTAAAAAAAGCAGAAAATGAAAAAAAATGTCAAATACTCTAATATAGGTTCAGTGTTGCCACTAAAAAGTCGTTTTGGTTTCCTACATTAATGGGAGAATACATAATTTATGGAATAAGTTACTATGGAGGTAACCATATTAAAATACTTAATAAAAATTATGTTTTAATCTTCATACAACATACTTCATTAAAACTTATGTTAGTTTATTAATGAATAATCTAGTAAGTAATTATATTTTTTTACGTATTTTATATTAATAATTTTGCAGGGCACCATAAGATGCAGCACGCCGTGAGAAGTGGGTGTAAATAATTCGATTGCCGAGAAAAGAACTTTGAAAACACTTTTGAAACAATTTCTGTTTGAGTATTATATACTATTGGTTCAATAAAAAATATTGGAACAAATAATGACTTCATTATTTCATTAGTTGTGCATTCTTTTAGTCATATAATGAAAAATACAAATTAAAAATAATTTAAATAAGTTTATTTTATTACAAACTAACGTAAAAAAAAAACTATTTCATTGTTTATTTTGGGTAAAATTTCAAATAGTATGCAACACCAAGCCGCTATTGCAGGTTTGCGTTTCTGGCTTTGTCTAATCCTAGCGGTGGTAATGTTCTCGTGACTTGTGCAAGTGAGACAAAGATATGTTTACGTTCAAATGTTTAGTGATTCCAAAGCTGCGTCGTTGAGTTGTAAAGTGGTTACGTTTTTTTCGATGAGCGGTAATGAAGTTTGCTTCTCTATTTATATACCTCAATGTTAAAATGCGTTTTTTGTGATGTACCTAGTGTTTTTGGATTAGAAAAGAAATATTACATAATGTAAGTTAGAACACACCAATGCTAATAATTTCTCTCACAATGCTTGTTCGAATTGGTCCAGTTATATCGCCGAAAATCTTTCAAGTAGAGTACATTATTGCCCGCCGTCCGTTTCAAGATGACGGGTAGGTACACATCAAAGTAAATACGTTAATTTAACCATATTATAATGCTTAGAAGAAATGAAATTTTAGAAAAGGTGGAAGAATAAATTAGTGGGGTGAAAATAAATAAACTATGAACACGAAAAGAGATTAATGGCAGCTTATAAATTTTGTAGCATCTTCGTTCTACGACATTTCCACCTATCAGATGAAATTTTAACTCTAAATAGCCGAAATTATTATTTTTTTTTAAAATTTTAAATGTAAAAATGCTTAAATTGAAAATATTTATGTTTATTTGGGTTCTCTATGGGATGTAGGTTCACCAGTTTTCCGCTTGTACTACGAGTTTCCGGACACCGTGTATAAAGTATGTTTACATTAGGTTTTTGGATGCCTGTCTCACTAGGATATACCTGTGTCGAGACAGGCGGATTACAATATATACAATAATAAAAATTAACCAATATTAAAGTGTACTTTACTTTATTAGTATGTGATTGGAAAGTTTTTTTTTTGTCTTTTTAGATCAAATTTTCTTTGCCTGCCCATGCCCTCACTGTGCCATCTCAACGCTCTCTAATTTTCTCTGGGTCTTCTACCGCCCCCCTAAGAGTCTCAAATGCCTATAAGGGGGCGTTATCGCCCACGTTGAGAACCTATGAAGTACATTATGCGCGCGTTTAAAATCGACTTGGGATGTGGTCAAAAACCAGCTGAGCGTTTTAAAATCAAATGTTAAACAATTAAAATCAACGTTTTAAAATTATAAGTTCACAAAATATATGAAAAAAGCTGGTTAACATAATTGTACATGAAAAAAAAAATATTTTCAAAGAAAACTAGAGATATTTGTGGCGGACCGCACAAATACGACCACGGACCTATGGGATGTGAGGAATTGTACGAACCCCACATTACAGAATAAATAAATAATAAACTCCTGAATGTGGTAAAAACAAATAATTTTTTAAATTTTGAATTAAAATGGTGCCACAAAATAATTCTGCTGTGTTTGAAGAAGATATTGCATTCATTATTATTGTAATAATCATTGTTTTACTGTATAAAATCACAATTTCTTAGTAAATAAATGCATATTTAAAAGTATATTACAATCTTTATACGAGTAAGTAAAAAAATTCGAAACAGGCAAGACCAAGTATTATTATCAGGGTTGCCAATTCGTGGGGAAATCCCGATTTTGGGAAATTTCTAAGATTTTTAAAAAATTGCGAATTTTACGGGGAGAATCTTTTTATTGAGAAAATGCAGGGATTCTGAGCATTTCTTCAATATCCAACTGTATTGAAAATAAAATTACAAAAATTGTGAGAATGTGCTATAATTTTATTTTCTTTGAAAGTCATTGAAAATTAGAAAATATGACTTTACAAAATGGACTTATTCCCCCGAACCAACATTTATGAAAACGTCACTTGTACTAGTACTCGAACACTATAATACAAGACAACATAATAATTAAGTAATTCTGTTTTTAAAGCCCGAAAGAGTAAGAAAATCCGAAAATGAGTGGACAATAAAAAATAAATGGTTATTTCTATAGAATTTAGTTTCATTTTGGAGGTGGGGAATTGTAGAGAATTTGAACATCTATTGTGGGTATTTTAGAACATATCATTGGCAACCCTAATTTAGTATAAGATCACCGTGTTATAACTTTTTTGCATAATTTGTGTGTTGAAGGAGTGTTGTTTTTGTTCCTCACAATTGTAAATGTATGTTTATTTGCAAGCAATTACTACATGTATGAAATGTTATTTAGCAACTAAGTATCTACTTTTATGTGCCTTCGAAAGTATGTTTGTATTGTTTGTAAATAATAATAAAAAAGACCTTTAATTGATTTGCGTTAAAGCGATTTGATCGAATCGCGTCAAAAGTCATAAGATAATGTTTGAATGTAAATGAAGCAAGGAGCCAAGACAGAGATGTGTGAAGGTCTATCATCTCTACCTATCCCTGCGGGGAAAGGGTGTGATGGTTGTTGCAATTTATTGTAGGTACCTACTCACTCTACAATTCGCTATTAATTTAGTTTATTTCAATTTCTGGCTTAAATTAAGGTAAATTTAGGTATACATATATTTCACAAAAATATTATATTTAACCTTTAACTGGTGACAAGCGGTCTCACAGGCCGCGCAGCGTCAGTGAAACGTCATTTCTCCCCCTTCCCCGCACTTGCTTGCGTCCACGCCGTAGAAAAGGATTGTCGCATCGCGCAGTCCCAAATCGGTATGTTACGTCGATGTAAAGTTTAGCAGTGGTCTCTCAGACCTTACGTCAACAGTTATGTAACTTTTTAAACTCCATAACATCATCTTTTTACATCCACAAAACTCCAATGACGGGTCAAAAATACGAAAAACCTGTGCTAGTTGTCCTCCGAAGTTAAATCGCAAATTGAATTGCCAATGTAATTTGTGTAAAAAACATGTGTGCTTGCAATGTGCCAAACAATTATGCCCTGACTGCCCATAAAAATAACCAAAGTTTGACCATTACCAGTTTTGTAAAATGATACATGATTACAGCATTTTTTTTGTTTATTGATTAGTATCTTAACTGTAAGGAAAATAAGTATTTTTGTTATAATTTGTTGATATAATTTTTTTTGTTTGTGATAACTGATCTCATCTCTAATTTTTTGATTTTAGTTAGTACATACTTTGTAATGACAATTTCTTCATTAAAAATTACTTTTAGAGTTTATTGATTAGTTTTATATGTTATTAAACTGTTTTTAAAGACTGCTGTAAGCTACATTACCTAATTTCTATGCTGTAGACCGGATAAGGCAGCGGCCTCTCAGGCCGTTCGTCACCAGTTACGTTACACAAAAACCATTTCACCAGTCAAAGGTTAAGAGCACGTTTATCTAATCAGACAAGAGGAGCTCTTGTGCCTGATAAGGGAGTCACATGATTCTTACTTTGATATTAAGTTCATTAATTGAATTTTTATAAATGAATTGTAAGAATTATTATAATCACTTCTTCAATATTCGTAAATTCACTTTATGGCATTTTAATTATATGAAAACAAATCACTTTATGTAAACCACTTAAATAATAAAAATGTGTTTAAACATTTATTTTGGAGGTGGGGATTTGCCGGCCGTAATCGGCCGGCATTCAGATTCATTCCTTTGCACGCGCTCTCTTGGAGCGGCTCGCTGGCGTTCTAGCTTATTCAAAAATCCTTCTGAAATCTTTTTGCAGTGTCATGTTTGAGTAACCGATATGTAATCTTTTATCAATAAACGTAGAGTCTGTGAATCGCAACCGCTTTTTATATTTGTCGCTGATACACCTTGGCCACCTCATTGGTAATGAGTAAGTATAATCGAGTCCCGTAGCATAAATGCTCAAAACAGCCAAAATACAAACCTTTTTGTGAATACCGCACAAGAGTCAGTAATATATGACTCGCGATAAAGTCAAAGACGGCGGTGGTTATAAAGGTTGGCACAGCAACGCGTGGCCGGGTCAGCTAGTTACAAATATATGTAAGTATCTCGAAGAAAAAAAAGTTGAGTATCATTGTTCTACACGATGATAGATGCAATTAATATAAATACATACGATGAACGCGACAGTCGAGAGTGCATTACTCTGTGGGACGGGCGAAAGCCAGAAACACTGAAAAAAATGTTTATTAGAAATCCAGAAAGATCTTACTCAACCATTATTACTATATTTGTAAATAACATGTCTCTGAGAATAATCAACCAACTTTAATTAGCAAACGTACAATAGAAGAGTATTTCATGTAACATACATTATAGACGTATGTGTGGTAAAACCGTGTATGATCGTGTTAGAAATGTGGATATCCGCAAAGAATGTAAGGCTGATGTAAGTATAATGAGCAAAATTAAGAAAGGGACCCTCAGATGGTTTGGGCACGTAGAGCGAATGAGCGAAGAAAGTAGTGTAAAAAGAATATATGATGCAAATGTGAATGGTAGAAGAAGTCGGGGATGACCGAGGAAGACATGGCACGATCAAGTGAATCAGATACTTGAGACGGGCCATGTCAAAAGTCAGAATAATAGAAGAGTATGTATGAGACGATGTATGAATGTGAGTGAGGCAAAGAGTGTGTGCCAAGACCGAGTTGTTTGGTGGTCCGTCCTCTCTGCCTACCCCTGCGGGGAAACGGCGTGATGGTTAGTTAGTTACATTATAAATTATGTGATTTAAGTATGGAGTTGCAAACATGTCTAGATAGGTTATTTATATATTATTTATCTGCATATCATGAGTAACGTGACCAGACGTCCCGTTTTCATCGGGATAGTCCCGTTTTCAGGCAGCGTGTCCCGGTGTCCCCGAACACAGTTTCGGGACGCCAAAATGTCCCATTTTTGAAAAGAAAGAGTCCGCAGCTTTATTCAAAGACAAATAAAAGGTACGTTATTAATTTAATTACATTTTTACATATAAGACGGTAAACTACATTTCAGTGGCAATCAAATGACGATCTTATGTTTTAAAATTTGTGTCCCATACCAGGTAGGCGGTTATTTTGTTAACTCCACGTCGTTTGGTTAATATCGGACATGGCTGTTACGGATGATATCGGACACACGAATAAATGCTTATTTATTTATTTAAATTAATAGGTAAACCTACACCAAATGAAGTGTATCGTATTTTTATACACCTTATCATGAAAATATATTGTGTTACGAAAGCAATATACAAAGGGTTTGCTATTGTTGATTTAAAAACAATATTTTCAAAAATTCAATATATTTTTCATCCATTTTTCCAGATAATGTCGAGGTTCAAAAAAAAAGTGGGAGCAGGGGCTCGGGGTGAATGGAAGGATTGCAACATGAAATCAACAGTGGAATACGTTTGTGACAATTTGAGAAGCTGTCTTATATTGTGATGTCCCTAAAAGTACACTTAGTGACAGGTTGTTGAAATTGAAGAAATTATTTAGGATATTAAGGAAATTAGGTTCACTTCTAAAAAGTTAAAAAATTGTAAAAAATGAAGTCAAAACACAAGTACCGGGTCTACCAATCAAAATAAAAGAAGAAAAACTACCAGGATACGGTATACGCCAAAAAGATTTTCAAATTAGTAAATCAAAAAAGAATTCGCCCAAATACAAAAAAAATGTTAACACCATCAATTATAAGAAAGCGGATAAACTAAAACTACATAAGGATTATAACAAAGATGAAGTTTGAATTTTATCTGTAGAGAAAGCTTCGAAGAAGACTGGATTCAATGTCAAGGTTGTCACGGATGGGCTCATGAAAATTGTACGGGTCTTGAATCTTGCCAGCATTTTTACAAAAGTGAATTGTGCCGGAAATAATTTTTATTTTCAGTGTAACGTGTTATTTAAAGTTTGAACACGGTTTTACCACTTTTTTAAAATCCTTTATTTTATAAAAAAAAAACCCTCATATTTTTTGTCCACTTTTGTGTCCGATACCACCTTTGATGTCCGATATTAGACAATTCTTTCAAATACTTTGTTGCCCTTTTTCTTGTATTTTTCTTGCTTGTATTTAAAAAAAAAATAAAGATAGTGTCTTGATGTATGTGAAATATTTTGTATTTATCATTAGTAACCGTTTTATTATAAAACAAAAGAAATTACGGTGTTAAACCAAAGAGCTGATTTGTCCGATACCACCCGTCGAATTCCGATAATTAACGAAAATTTCGTAATTTTAAAATCTAAATTTTGGGAAACAGTGATGGTTATTGATTTTTAAAATTAGCATAGCATGTAGATCTGTCCTTTCCACTTATGATTAATTCATAAATCGTTTATATTGAAGCAATAACAACAAAATACAATTGATTAACACTATGCATCCGATAATATCCGTACTCCCCCTAGTAAAATAATTTATTTAAATTTTGAACAAGGTCAAGAATTTCAATTGTCCGTGCGATTGGTAGCTGCGAGATGAATTGTAATCTAGCCCTTTTTGTACAGCGCTCTTGAGGCAAATTTTTGCAAAAACAGCCTTTATAATTTGTCCAAATTTATTACATATTATTATTACCTGTTTCATGGCGGGCCGGATCGAGGGAGACAGGTTGAGGGAGGCCTTTTTATCTTTCCAGCCGGTCTCTCTCGGCCCATTGCCGTGCACCACAGTTTGAGAGATGGATTCATACGTCCGTCACTCCTAGACACACTGACCCCCAGATTCCTACCCACCCCTCACATCTTTTTCCTTTTCGGAATTTCCTATCCTTCGCTTTCTTACACTGACACTTCACACAGCATCTCCTAAGCGGTGGCGGCTCGTGACTTTTGGGTGTGCTAGAGTGCTGATATTTAAAAAAAATGGCTTTATTGGTGTTGTTGTAACAGTTTTTTGTATGAAAAATTTCAGGAAGTTGCAGTTTGGCCGTGTGCCACACGGATTTCCTGAAATATCTCCATACACTGGAGGTTTCCAACCGCAAACCCCACCCGGTTTAAGTAACTTATGGTTACTTCTTCAGGGCTCTCACAAGGAGGCTATTTTTTTTATTTGAACGTCTCTACATTTAATTTGAACAAAGCTAGACCCCAATGTCCCCGCATACGGTGTTAACGAGCAGTATGCAAGTGCTTTATATGTACAGGTTAGTAACTAAAAAATATAAATGTATACATTACCTCTTTCATTGGGGAAAATCAGAGGGGAAAATAAAATAATTACATGTAGGCGATATGCCTACTCAAATTGTTTAATGTACATAAATAATAACTCAATTTTAACGTTGTTGCTGGTAGGGAGCGAATGTGTCACAGGTACGCCCGGCAGTCCTGTTGAGAGGTGCATGTTTTCAGGAAAGCCAAGCGCGAGGGTCGGTTTCCGCGCCCCTAAGCCAACTTCCCGGTGATGCATCGACGACACTGCTAACGGATTATACAAAATATCTCCATACAAAACAAAAAATTTCACCTACGACAACATCCATAATGCTATTTTTTTTAATATTAGCACCCTAGCACACCCAAAAGTCACGAGCCGCCACTCCTCAAGGCCTCCTGTCCTGTGTGGAGCTAAAGTAAAAAAAAATAAAGTACCTACCTTGTTTTTCGGTGTCCCGGTTTGGGGGAAAAAATAAATGGTCACATTAATCATGAGTCACACATTCCAACCATTCTTAATAAACATGTTATATCTCGTATCTCAATACCAGAAACTCCCGCGGTTTTACTACGATGCTCAAACTGTCATGATGAAAAATAAATACGTGCTTACTAAAAAATGAAAATAAGGTTGTGATTTTACAATTTCTTTGTATATGTAGCAACCACGCATTGTTGCTACGTCACGTATTGGATTACGCCCGAAACGATCGATATGTGGCGAGTCAACTTAACTACCTGCGCTGTGAGAAGTACTTACTTGAGAAGTACTTACTTAAGAATTCAAATTAAAGCAATTCAAATTCCAATTCTTTTGAACAGCAAGCTGAAACAAATGGTACCTATTCTTATTTTATTTTTTAGACTGTCACTCTCCATATGTTGATAACATTGTGAAAATTTTAATGGCACATAAAAAAACTATCAACCGATGATTCTAGAGTTTTCTTTTAACTGTGTTTACGTAGCACGTACAATTGCTACATTGGTGACACCGACGTTCACATTAGTGACCACGAAGTTTACATTTGTGAATCCGACAGTGAGCACGACGCGTGCAAGTACGTCTACCGCGAGCACGTCGCGCACGAAATAAACTCTTCGGTGATAAATTTCGCGCACCAATCATCATCATGTCTCTTGTGAGCGGAACATCTGAGGACAGCCAGCAACCAAGTAACCAGCAACCCAACAACAGGAATCCACCGCCTGAGGTCAACCGAGTGGCAGTACGCATTCCGCATTTTTGCCCTACTGACCCAGAATTATGGTTCGCTATGGTGGAGCGCAGCTTCGAGGCAGCAGGAGTGACCGTGGATGCCACAAAATTTGGTTTCATTCTCGGAGCCTTGGAGCCCGCCCACTCCCAAGAAGTCCGGGACATCATTGTGAAGCCCCCTGAGGTCGGTGCATATGCACTATTAAAATATGAACTAACCAGACGCCTCAGCTCCACGCAGGAGCAGAAGATAAGGAGACTTCTGGAACATGAAGAAATCGGAGACCGTAAACCCTCCCAATTCTTGAGACACCTGCGCACCCTCGCCGGCAGCGCTGTGCCCGATGAGGTTTTGAGAACCCTATGGATGGGTCGTCTTCCTAGAAGTATGCAGGTGGTTCTGGCTACGCAGCAAGACACTCCGCTTGACAAGGTGGCCAGCTTGGCCGACGCCATAGCAGACTATGCTGGTAGACCGGCAGTTAACTCAGTGGCTGTTCCATCGTCCGAAGATTCATTGGTTACACAGATGGCGCGGTTGATGCAGCCTCTCCAACAAGAGCTCGCTACCTTGAGGCGCGAAGTTTCGACACTACGCTCTGGCCAGCAGGGGAGGAGCGCCACCCCGCATCGTTGGAGCAATCGTTCCCGCAGTCGGTCCAGAGGTCGTCAGCCCGAGGGAACATGCTGGTACCACTGGAAGTATGGGACGAAGGCAAGCAAGTGCACCAAACCCTGCAACTTCCAGCAGGAAAACGCGCGGGGCCCAAACTGATGGCGACCAGCACTAGCCCCAACCAAGTCAGTCGCCTTTTTGTTACCGACAGGGTAACCCGTACCCAATTTCTTATAGACACCGGCGCAGATCTCTGCGTTTTCCCACGACGCCTTGTCTAGGGACGCCCCACTAAAGCGACATACGAACTGGCAGCAGCAAATAGCAGCACAATCGCTACTTATGGCAGCCTAACGCTCAACCTGGATCTGGGATTGCGACGCGACTTTACTTGGAGCTTCGTCATTGCAGACGTCTCCAGGCCAATCATCGGGGCAGATTTTCTCGCCAAGTACGAGCTACTGGTGGATGTCCGAAATAAACGGCTGCTGGACCAGGTGACGAATTTGACCATCACGGGAAAACGAAGCGACAACAAGATCGCTTCCATTAAGACGGTCACAGGAACGTCCCCGTATCATAAGCTTCTTCAACAGTTTCCTGACATCACTCGCCCTGACGGCGCCAGGAGGGAAGTTCGTCACGCAACACTGCACCATATTAACACCACGCCAGGACCTCCAACAGTCGAACGCCCACGACGCCTTGCTCCTGACAAGTTAAAACGCGCCAAGAAGGAGTTCGAGGCCATGGTCCGTCTCGGAATCGCTCGACCTTCCGAGAGCTCTTGGGCATCTCCCTTGCACATGGTACCCAAGAAGGACGACCAGTGGAGACCATGTGGCGATTATAGAAGATTGAACGCCAGAACTATTCCGGACAGATACCCCGTACGCCACATCCAAGATTTTGCACAGGCACTGAGCGGCACCAAGATCTTCTCAACGATTGATCTGGTGCGGGCATATAATCAAATCCCTGTTGCTCCCGAGGACATTCCGAAAACAGCAATCACTACGCCATTCGGACTCTTCGAATTTCCGGTGATGTCTTTCGGCCTCCGCAACGCAGCCCAGTCCTTCCAACGCTTCATGGACGAGGTTACCAGAGGCTTAGATTTCTGTTACGCCTACATAGACGACATCCTTATTGCCTCAACGTCAGAGGAAGAGCACCTAGTCCACCTCAAGATATTATTCCAGCGCCTGCAGGAATATGGTGTTGTCATAAACACCGCCAAATGCCATTTCGGCCTGACTAAAGTCAAATTCCTAGGATACCTGGTGTCCGACGCTGGCACTTCACCCCTCCCAGATAAAGTGGAGGCCATCAACAACTACAGCCAACCAGCTTCCATCAAGGATCTCCGCCGTTTCCTGGGAACAATAAATTTTTACAGAAGATTCATTCCCAACGCCGCGAGGACACAAGCTCCACTCAATGACCTCCTAAAAGGGAACCAAAAAGGCAAACAACTCGTGTCTTGGACTGCCGAAACAGTAGAAGCTTTCAGCAAGTGCAAGGAAGCTCTGGCCCAGGCAACCCTGCTCGTTCACCCGAAGTGCGACGCCCCACTCACTATCGTCAGCGACGCGTCTGATACTACAGCCGGTGCCGCACTCCACCAATTCGTCGCAGGTCACTGGGAGCCTCTAGCATTCTTTTCGAAGAAGTTTTCGGCAGCTGAAAAGAAATATGGCGCATACGACAGAGAACTACTAGCCATCTATCTCGCTGTGAAATACTTTCGCCACATGGTGGAAGGCAGGTCGTTCACCATATTTACAGACCATAAGCCTATCACGTTCGCCTTCCAACAAAAAGCAGACAAATGCTCACCAAGGCAATTCCGTCATCTGGACTATATCAGCCAGTTCACAACTGACATCCGACACGTCTCCGGAAAAGACAACATCGTCGCGGATGCTCTCTCCAGGGTCGAGACGATAGATACTCCTCTGGACTACGCAGCGCTGGCAGCTGACCAGATGTGCGACCCTGAACTGGAACAACACTTGCAAGGAAGTTCTAGCCTACAACTTAAAAAGATTAATATTCCGGGTACTGACGCGCATCTCTACTGTGACGTCTCAACTACCATAGCCAGACCCTTCGTCACGAAGAAGTTCAGACCTGCGGCATTCAATGCGGTCCATCAGCTGGCTCACCCTGGAATTAAGGCCACGGTTAAGCTCATAACTCAACGTTATGTCTGGCCGGCCATTAAAGCTGAGACTATTAAGCTCGCACGCAATTGCCTTCAATGCCAATGAAGCAAGATTACACGGCACGTGTCAGCACCCCTGGGAGCCTTTCCCAGACCCTCCGCTAGATTCGAGCACGTCCACATCGACATAATCGTCATGCCTTCTTCAGAAGGATGCCGATACTGTCTCACGTGCGTAGACAGATTCACGAGATGGCCAGAGGCATTCCCGATCCCAGACCAAGAGGCTGAAACAGTGGCGCGTGCTTTCTACGAGGGCTGGATAACAAGATTCGGCACTCCACTCCGCATTACTACGGACCAAGGGAGACAATTTGAGTCGAGGTTGTTCAGGCAGTTGAATTTCCTGGCAGGCACGACGCAAATCCATACAACTGCATACCACCCCGCAGCAAATGGCATGGTGGAACGATTTCATCGTCAACTGAAAGCAGCGATCAAGTGCCATCAGAATAACCGTTGGACGGAAACACTTCCCACCGTACTCATGGGAATCAGAGCAGCTTGGAGAGATGACCTCGCTACAACCTCAGCCGAGCTAGTGTACGGCGAGCCGCTCCGCTTACCCGGCGAATTTCTATGTACAGCACGACCTAATGTTAACGACGACACCGGAAGCTTCCTAAAGGAACTACGGAAACATTTCAACGAGCTGAGACCAGTTGAAGGTACCCGCCATGGTTATGGACATCGTTTCGTCTTCCAAAATCTTCCCACAGCTTCTCACGTCTTTCTGAGGGACGACACAGTCAAGAGCCCGCTTCAACAACCCTACAGCGGCCCTCATAAAGTCGTTCGTCGGCACGAACGAACATATACCATACTGGTAAAAGGGAAGGAAATCACCGTGAGCATCGACCGCCTCAAACCAGCATACGTTGCTCAAGATCTTGAGAGTTTCACATCACACTCGCAAACCGCATCAGAGTCACCAGCCGCCACATCACAACCAACCCTTCCGTTGTTCGATGGCAGTAAGGATCGGACACACACAACCACTCGTTCTGGAAGGCGGGTTCGATTTCCCGATCACCTCGATATCTGACTATTCCTCTTTCCACCGCAGCCATGTCTGCGTTGTCTGGGGAGGGAGTCCTGTAGCAACCACGCATTGTTGCTACGTCACGTATTGGATTACGCCCGAAACGATCGATATGTGGCGAGTCAACTTAACTACCTGCGCTGTGAGAAGTACTTACTTGAGAAGTACTTACTTAAGAATTCAAATTAAAGCAATTCAAATTCCCATTCTTTTGAACAGCAAGCTGAAACAAATGGTACCTATTCTTATTTTATTTTTTAGACTGTCACTCTCCATATGTTGATAACATTGTGAAAATTTTAATGGCACATAAAAAAACTATCAACCGATGATTCTAGAGTTTTCTTTTAACTGTGTTTACGTAGCACGTACGGATAGCTACATATATGTTGTTATTTGTATTTGCAATGTAACTAAACAGCCTTCCATTCTAACAGCCAAATTCAGGTCAAAGAGCTGCTCAACAAATCGTCAGTGTCAATCAATCAATCGTACTTAGTAAAATCCGTAAGTCCATTTCTTTGTAATGAAATATGAACGCAATCTTGTTTAATTTTTTTAATGAGTATTGACCTCTCAAGCCTCGGGCCAATTTTGTCGGAAAATCAAAATGTTTCCGCTTTGCGATAAAATCCAAATAAAAGGAATATTTCTGGACGCATCCGAAAATTAAAAACAGTTTTTGAAAGGTGATAAAAAACGCTTTCAAATTTTGTAATTCAAATCCCGACGTGTGTAATAAGTTTAATTTATTGAAAACTTCTTCAGCACCGTTGTGATTTGAAACTCAATGAAACGAAAAAAGAGACAAACACATACATCTATAGCAGGACTTCCCAACCGGGGGGGCACGCCCCCCTAGGGAGGCGTAGAGAAATGTCAGGGGGGCGTAATAGGTACGTTTGCATTTCCGAAAAAAAAATCTATTCAAAGCAAAGCTCTAGAAAAGACTATAATAGACCAGCTGGTACAGAGCATGCAAGCTCAAGTATCTCAATAATACTTTAAAAGTTTTTATTTATTTGTTCTAAGATTACTTTGAAAGTTGTTAGACATTATCTAATTATAAAAATATAAGTTAAATAAATAAAAAATAATAATTGAATAATATATGTTTTTTTTTTACTACCCTTACATTAAAAGCATTTGCTTGTGTATGGAAGTGAAGTGTACATTAATGTTATTAGTTAATATTTCATTGTACATAAATATATTTGTGAGCTGCAGTATTTATTTTGATAATAGTGTATTTAAAAAAAAAAGAAAGAATGTTTAGGAAAACTAAGGATATTTTTTATAAGATTAATTAAGTGACAGTTGTAACGGACGTGTTCGCACCCTCAAAACATCTTTCATCAAAGTTCATCGCTGGTGGCATCCTTTACATTTTGAGGTCATTTCTTGGAAATTTTGCTGAAATTTCTGGCCTCGAAATGCTAATGTACCATGCCACCAGCGACTAAATTTGGTGAAAAGATATTGTTTCTTTAGGTATAAAATTGCCTAATTCTTATTTTATTAAAATTATGTAAAATAATGTTTTCCCAACAATGTGCATGTTCCCGGTGCGACAAATAAACGCTACCTGTCACAGGTTGCCACCGGGGACATTTTATAATTTCATGTAAAATTTATATTTGTTACATATTCTATTGTTTAAAGCCCCCGCCCCAGGGAAGAGCAAACCAAGTAGACTCCTTTACCGCTAGGCAAGGAGACTGCCTGCCTCCCTTTTCGCTAGGCAAGAAGACCCCTTTACCGCTAGGCAAGGAGACTGCCTGCCTCCCTTTTCGCTAGGCAAGAAGACTCCTTTACCGCTAGGCAAGGAGACTGCCTGCCTCCTTTTCGCTAGGCAAGAAGACCCCTTTACCGCTAGGCAAGGAGACTGCCTGCCTCCCTTTCGCTAGGCAAGAAGACCCCTTGCCTCCTTTTCCGCATTCCTATTTAAAATGTATAATTATTTAAAAAAACTTACAATTTTAATCAACCACATTTATGGGCGACACCGCCAAAATGAGGGCGCCACATAAATGTCGCCCTATTTATACAATGAGGAGCGGGGCCAGAATCCCCTCCACATTTTGCACAAAACAATGCTCGATCGCCGTCGGGTTCAACTCATCCAATAAATACCACGAATTTTAAAAATAAATTATGTGTTCACATCTCTACTCAACAAATACTTGTCTTTATTCTTCGGAAGTTTCCTCCAAACACCTACCTTTGGAAGTCTACCACCTGCTGCCTCCTGCTGAAGTTCTGCCTGAACGAGTACCTGGTGCCTACCGCTGCAGTCGGCCCTAACTCTGGGCACTGCCAAGGCACCGCTCAGGCAGAAACTAGGCGCATCCAGGACCATTACCACTGGATGTAGGGAGGCCAGCCAACTCTAACCATCATCATCAGCGTGAACCTCTGAAGGCGTGCACGAGACCGGTCCCTTTTTTATAGTTCTTGTGAAGACGCTGATACGTCTGTTACAACAGTAGTTTTTTTTCTTAAGAATAATAATTAAGGATGTATAATTAAGAGACCACTAAGAAATGTAAATGTAAAAGTAATTAATGTTTTAAAGTGTACCTACTCTTCTATTAAAGATCCATAATAAATAAAAATATTGTATCTGTATTTGAAATTCAAAAAATTTAGTTAATATAAAAAAAAAGTTTCTTATTTTTGTTGAAACTTAATTAAGGGGCAGTAGCGTAGCAAAGGGGGGGGGGGGGGGGGAGGCGGACCGCCCGAATGCCACCCAATGGGGGGGTGACACTAAACCCGACGAGAGGTGACATCCGATTGTTAAAAAATTTCGAAGGATATTGTCAATGACGTTAATGACACGTGGTAGAAATCTCAAAGTGGGAAGCCAACAAGAGTACTCGATTTCTAGTACTTTATACTTTAGTACTAAACTGCCACGCGTCGAGTAAGGTCGTGTCCTACTAGTAAGTAAATTGCATTAAAAAGCGCCAAAATTCCTTCCTTTGTGATAAGAAAATGTTTCCATTACACGGTTAACAGTCGTAAAAGCGAAGGAATAACATTTCATTTGTAAATACATGCAAATTACTTATTATTATCGATTATAAAAATAATACAATTGCTTTCCGCCCAAAGATTTTATGCGTCATTAGAGAACTCAAGGCCTACTAAAGTACACTTGTAAAATAGACTTGCCATAGTCTCACAAACTCAAGATATAATGTGGCAATTAATCAAAACTCTTTTGTTTTCAGCGATTTTCAATAATTTCTTAATTCAAATGTTATTCGTGTATGATAAAGATAGACGCTTAAAAGAATATGTGCATATGGACGAAATAAAAGATAGAACGCGGGAGGCATTTTCGTATTCAAAATTCAAAAGTTCCGTCGAATACTGCCTCAAGGCCGACTAAAGTAGGAGGCCTGGGCACCAGTCGAATTTTGAGGTGTCAAATAGCTATAATGAACAACAATATTTGCAAATGGCGTTGATTGTTATTGTATTTGTTGTTTCTGCTGATTTGTATGTTGTTTTACCGTAGGCAAGTAATTAAAGAATCATTAGATTATTATTATAAAAAGTAAATTTTACTTAGAGACGGCATGGCATCGACTTTGTAATTTGGCTGTTGCGCATCCAGACCTGTTCTTTAGTAGGCCTTGAGTTCTCTAATGACGCATAAAATCTTTGGGCGGAAAGCAATTGTATTATTTTTATAATCGATAATAATAAGTAATTTGCATGTATTTACAAATGAAATGTTCTTCCTTCGCTTTTACTACTGTTTACCGTGTAATGGAAACATTTTCTCATCACACAGGAGGGAATTTTGGCGCTTTTTAATGCAATTTACTTACTAGTAGGACACGACCTTACTCGACGCGTGGCAGTTTAGTACTAAAGTACTAGAAATCGAGTACTCTACAATTGTCTTGTTGTTGGCTTCCCATTTTGAGATTTCTACCCCGCGTCTAAAGTATGTAACGTCTTTGCCTGACAGTCTTTTTATTGACGAAAACGCCTATTTCTGAAATGAAATTCTCTAGCCACCACCCCCCCCCCCCCCCATGCCCATGCTAGCTACGCCACTGAAGGGTGGCTTGAAAATATTTGTTTTTGGTTCGGGGAGGCTCGGTGAAATAAAGGTTGGGAAACCTGGGGAAACCCTGATATATAGGATTTAGTTTGCGAGAGAATAAGATAGTATAAACGCCATAAATGGTCTCCTCTTGTGTGGTCCTTCGTAGCCTATCGGGCTCCTTTTTATGCGGTACTTTGACTCAGTCAAAGTACCGCATAATTTGACTGCTTTGTAGCACTTTGTAGCCTCCTCACTCATGATATGCTCATGATTGGTTTATTTATGCTCATGTCTACTTTAGTTTGTGTGCGATTACGATATGTGAGTGCGGTATTCGCATTATTTAAAAAAAAATAATGTTCTAAAATTAAAATGAAAAAAAGACAGAATTAATTTAATAAATAATTAGCAGAAAAATGAAATAATGATACTTAGTACTTATGTAAAAACTATTTGGGAATCTCGCGTTGTTGCATCCGTCAGCGGCGCTACATACCTATAATTACCAGAACAAAACTTTTGACTTTTGACAGTCAAATTGAGCTCCATCATGATTGGTTTATTTATGAGCTCCATTTAGCTATGCTTTTAGCTCTCTGACGCGGAAGTTTTCATCACGTCCGTACTTGTGCGATTATTTAATAATAAAATGACATAAATATTGAGGATGTTATATTATAATTTAATGGTCTTTTCGGATTTCACACAAAGTTCGGTGCATAAAAAAACAAAACTTCGACGCTAACGGATAAAACATTACAATTAAATTATAACAGTAATTTCATTAGAAGTCTCCATATTATTGTGTGCAGTGTTTTTTGGTGTTGCTAACTAACTAGGCGGTATAACTTGTGTTGAAGTGTAGGTACTGGTAGTGTGACGTGTGACAATGGAAGCAGATAAGAGTGATCAACTGTCAGCTCTCCTGGCCTGCCGATCCCGCGCAAACCTGAGTCGGCTCCGGGAGATGGACTCTCCCTCCTTCCCCTTCATCACCTTGGCTTGCAAGCACAACAAGCCTGACTTATTGAACTTGTTATTGGAGGACGACACCTCTGATGGTGCAGTTGTTGTTCCCCGCTGGTGTTCAGTGAAGCAGGAAGATGAAGGACACGGCGCCGTATACTACGCCATCCGCTCCAGCAATGTGGAGCTCCTCCGCACACTCCTCGGGTCAGTAACTACTGAACTCTCGGAGCAACTCGTCTCCGAGTCGTACGAGGAATTACTATTGATCAACGTTCTCTTGTCAGAGGAAATGCATTTGTTTGTACAATACAAGTTGCTCGATCTACGTTTCTTCTCCGAAGGCGACGGAGCATTTCCTGACACTTCCACAGCTGATATCCAAGGACGCGTCCAACTGCTTTTGGAAAATATAGTGCAAGTTAATACTTATACAGAAGTGGACAGTCACTTTTTATACACGGCCAAGTTTATAGCTCAGAATATCTACATATTGAAAAATCTATTGAAGTCCACATACAATATTTTGCCCTGGGAAGAAATGGAGTTCAGCTTGGTGAGCTTTATATCTGCCCACATTCGGCGCCAAGAATTAAATTTATTCTATCTGTCCGTATTGAAGAAAGAGAGATTACTGAATGAATTGGTAAAGTTTGCCTCTGCCCTGCAAGTGTTGGAGGAACACATCAGATCTACACATAAGATCTACAGATGTTAAGGAGCTTAGGAACCAGGTGAGAAGAAAACGCGAGGATGTTGTCGCTGACATCATTAACAGTTACCCGCACTTGTACGCTGACTATAAGGAAGTGAGAGACGTTTCCTCGCTCCACATCATGAAGACATACCTAGACGCGGCCTTGCTGGCAGACCCGGCTTCTAGACTCGGCCAGTTGACCATCAAGAGAGCCCTCCAGGTGACGGGAGAGCATCTGAATAACACATTGGACAGCCCCAAGCTTTCCCCAACCGTGAGTGATCTTCTCCTCCTCTCTGCACCCAAAGAAACCAGAGAAGTCTTGCGAGTCTTGCGCAACACTCTATCTCATCCACACCTAGAGTTAGAAGACTCTGTATTATTTTCTAACATTCAAAATGATATCAAAAAGATCACATCTGTCATTATTGACATAACAAACTCCAATAAAGTGGTTAAAGTAAAGAGTATGCTCACCACGCTCGTCAATAGTGATAATGTGGATGAACTTCACCAAGTCGCAAATTTCTTTCGCAATGTTTGCATTGAGGTTGCCAAAAAAACGGATACTGTTACAAAATACCAACAAAAGCTCACAGATCTTATTAGAAACATAGAAGATCAGACTCCATATGAGAAGAAACTGGTTACTGAAATAAATGATGCCCTCGACCAATACAATTTGCATCATGGATTAACAGAGAGGGACTATACTACTTTTAATAAATTAAGTCTTATTATGGCCATAATACAAAAACGGATGACTTTGTGATACGTTCCATTAAAAATATAGCTCAGAGTACCTTAAAAAACTTTCAATCTCAAAAAAGTAGTAAAGAAATAAAAAGTCATCATTTTTTGCTATGTGAACTATTACTGAAACTATATAACAGCATCTCTTTGCGAATTAAACCGGAGATTGCTTTTGAACTAGATGTTGCCATATTTAGGATACAAAGCACTGAATCATTTGACAAGAGTAATATTAATTGTATTGATGATTATAAACCACAAAAATTATTGAAAAAAAGCAATACAAAAGAAAATGGAGGGAAAATGTGCGACAGTGTTAAAAAAAGCAACGAGATAATTGGTGAACAACTCACTCTGAAAATAAATGAACTAAGGAATATCATAGGGACTGACAGAATGTGTGGTCTGTTATATGAGCATCTTTCATTACTCTATAAAGATAAGAATACAAATAGATTTATGTTAGAAGCGCTTGTGCTGGATATCATGTCCCTATTAGATAGCTCCAAGTGTATTCCCAACAATGTGCTGTATCTAGACGGGGCCATGCCTCTGTTGAGTGGTAAGTGCTTGCGCAACCACTTGGCTCATGAGAACACCTTGTTAGATATTCTGCCAACTGATGTTTGGTCCGCTGTGCTTCTAAATGCCGTAAAACTTACAGAAAGCAAAGACCTTTTACTGAACTGTAAAATAGGGAATGTTTTAAAACACAATATCACACAGTTGAGACAGAGATACAAACGGGGCTTGTGTATTCTTGACAAACAGAAGGAAATGTGGAAGTCTCTGCTTGACGGGAACTTTGACAAATTCGCACAAGGAATCGCGGGAGGAGCGGATATATGTTCAAGAAAGGAAAATTTGTCAACTACGCTGCACTATGCTGCGCGGGGACCCAATATTGAAACCATTAAATTTTTGACTAAACAGAGCACTGAAGTTAGAGATATCGAAGGTCAAACTGCCACACATGTAGCCGCAACCTTTGGAAGAGATGTCACTGTGGAATTCTTAGTGAAAAAATTTGGAAATGCAATTAATCAAATTGATGATGCTGGAAGGACACCATTACACCTGGCTTCCAAAAATGGCCACAAGGAAACTGTTATGACGTTACTTTCACTGGAAGCCAAAACTACTATCAAAGATGACTCGGGACATTCTCCTTTGCATACTGCTGTGATGTTCAATAATTTAGATGTGGTCAAAATCCTTTCCGTGAAAGATAAAACTGTGGATGAAAAAACTTCTGGAAGAGGCTTGACTCCTCTTCATATAGCCGCAGAACTAGGTCATATAAAAACGATAGAGTACTTTTTGCTAAAAGGAGCTGATGTTAATGCTAAGACTGACCTAGGCGACTCTCCACTGTTTGGGGCAGCATTATTAGGTCACCAGAAGGTTGTGAACGCTTTACTAGAGAAGAGGGCGCATGTGAACCTCAGAGATTGCAAGGGTCGTTCGCCATTATGTTACGCAGTGGGAAACAATCACAAAGAGATCATCAAGATCCTCTTGGAAAAGGGTGCTTTTGTTAATATCGAAGATGTAGAATACAATAACACACCCTTACACAGAGCTGTTTCTACTGGCGATAGTTTCATCGTAGGTCTACTGTTGCAATACAAATCCAATTTCAATGCTAAAAGAAAAGATGGCCTCACCCCGCTTCTCCTTGCTGCCGAGGGTGGATATGCGGTTATAGTCGACCTCTTGTTGCAGAATGACGCTCCGGTGGATAGCAGAGATGTCTATGGAATGACGGCATTACACATTGCTGCTCAGTATGGCCATACTTCTGTTGTAAAGACTTTAATCCAAAGAGGGGTTGACATCCAAACCCAATCTACACATCAAGCGACGGCATTGCACCTGGCTGCTTTAAGAGGTCACCAACAAGTGGTAGAAATTTTGCTAGATGCAGGAGCTAATGTACATTCAGTAGACAAAAATGGTTCCACAGCTCTGCATCTTAGTGCTGCAAATGGTCATGAAGCAATTTCCAATGCTTTGATAATGAAAAAAGCTAAGGTTAACTGTAAGAATAGCAGCAATATTTCACCATTGCATGTAGCTGCAGCAAAAACTTGTAATGGAAAAACTATTCAATTGTTGCTAAAGAATAGAGCCGTTGTTAATGAGAAAACAGAGGATGGTCGTACAGCGCTGCATATTGCCTCGTTTGTTGGAAACTGTTCAGTGGTAGAGGTTTTGCTTGAAGGAAAGGCAGATGTTGATGCCAAGAACAATGGTGGTAAAACCGCGTTGCATCTGGCTGTCAGTGGGAATCACAAGGCAACAGTTGAGATTTTGTTAAGTGGAAGAAGGCCCCTTCAAAATTCATACGAAGGACCTTATAAAGTGGAGGAACGCGACGATAAAACGTTTGTAATCAACGTAAAGGGCAAAAATAAACGTGTTTCCATAGATAGGTTAAAACCAGCCTTCCTACCTGTAGAGGAAAAGGTACCAGTAGAAGAAAATATTCCTGTTGCTACAACTGTCCAGGAACCACTCCCAGAAATAAAAAGAACAAGATCTGGTCGTAGAGTCCATTTTGGCGACCGTTATCGGTCGGAAAGCAAATAATTGGCAAAATTAGATATAATTAATTCTTTTCCTTCCTACAGATCCCATATCAAATTAAAAATGACTACCAAAAATAATATTTAAAAAAGCATATACAAAGCTTGTATTCTTAAACCGTATATCTGTAAAATTACTGATAACTAAAGACTTCAATTTTGAAAGAAATTTTGAACTCTAGTACTATTATTTGTTTTATACAATACATATCGGTCATCAAAGTGATGAACCATTTAACCAATGAAAAATTTTTCATTTTTTAAAATCATGTAAACCATGTAACTAGTTTTAAGAAAAATTTAACACTTTAAAGTGTGTAAAAAACGATGTACTCAGACAATAGTCATTTTTTTAAACTTAATATTAACAGTGCGTAATATGTCTTGTATTGACCACATACTCAATATAACACATATTAACGTAAATAATAACCTTGTTTTAAAAATAAAACATTCCGCAGCTTGCGATGAATATATAAATAGTATATCTAGCCACTCCGCTTTATGCGTTGAAGTTTTTATAAATTTTATACAACTTTTCTTTAAAAAACTTGTATAGAATGTTAGAATGAAATTTTTACATGTACCTATTTTTAAGCAAACATAAAACATTGTATATCGATCAATGAAACCTTCTTATCCAGCAATAATCGCTTTTCACAATACTTATACAACTTATGCTAAAAATAACTTCTTATAGGTTTGTATAATTATTGTGTAATTCAATCTTAATATATTCTATATTCGACATGTTCCCAATATGGAATATATTAACATATAAATATAAACCTAGTATCTAACATTGTTAAATAACTTTTAACTAACAAAAATGTCATATATAAAACAATTCTTAATTCAACTTAAACATTAAAACTTTTATCAATTCATGTATAGTGAAAATGTTTTTACCTTTGGCGAGTATTAAACTGTTGGATTCTGAAGGGGCTTCTGTATTATGCAGCGCAGCAAGAAACAATAATAAAGACTTGTTGAACTTATTGGTTGCCAAAGGAGCGGGTGTTAAGATTGGTGGAGGTCAACTTCTGTTAACGGCAATTTATGCAGGGCATAGACGTATAATCGAAGCTTTGTTAAAGATTAAAGATGTTGATATCAATATTAAAGATCGAGACGGATCAAATTTTTTATACGCGGCTGCTGTAAGTGGTGATTCGTTAATAGCCAGGGCGCTTATAAAGAGAGGTATTAAAGTTGCAGATTGCTTACAAAACCCTTCACCTTTATTCATGGCAATGTCGTTAGGACATACAGAGTTTGTTGAAGTTTTATTAGCAAGTGGGACCAATATAAATCCCGTGGATCCTAATTTATCCCCACTGTATTTCGCAATCCAGGTGAACAAACCAGAAGTCATGGAAAGGTTACTCCACTGGGGAGCAAACTCTAATATCAGAGATTCGAAGAATAGAACGCCGTTAGAGCTGGCAGTTGGTAATGCCCAAACTCTAAATACCTTAATACTGTTACAACAAGATGGTGTTAGAATTGATGAGGGAGGCACTGATAACTGGACACTACTTCATATCGCGGCTCAAGCGGGTAATCTTGAAATAACCAAAATCTTGGTAGGGCGAGGAGCAGACATAAATGTCAGAACCAAACAAGATTATAAACCAATCCACATAGCCGCTATGCATGGCAACCACAACATCTTGGCCTTCTTCATCTTGGAGCTTGGGATGAGCATTAATGATCCAGGATACGCTGGCGGTAGCCTGATGCATTTCGCCGCAGGGGGAGGGCAACTAGCTGTGACTCAATACTTGATAGACAAACATGTGGATATTAATTCCACTGATTTAAACGGCTTCATGCCTATTCACTATTCTGCCCAACAGGGACACACGGAGATGGTCAAGTTTTTATTACATAATGGTGCGGTGTATGATGCCAAGGACATAAATGGTAAAACTCCTGTAGAATTTGCTAAAAGTGGAGATATTAAAGAAGTTTTAGAGTCAATGGGAAAACTGTTTAAGGCCGTCAAAAAAAATAATGTTTCGATGGTTCGCATTTTGGTTAAAGACTTGGAAAAATATATAGATACGAAGAGTTCTGACAATGCAACACTTTTACACATCGCCTCCTGGAAAGGCTTTCAAGAGATATGTGACATTTTGTTAGAGAGCAAAGCCAATCCCAATGCTGTTGGGAAGGGCGGCAATGCTCCTCTGCATTACGCATCCCAATACTCTCATTCAGGAATAGTTCAATCTTTGCTGAAAAATGGCGCAAAACACAACCTCAAAGCTGACAATATGAAGACTCCGTTGGATTTTGCTACACAAAAAGATATTGAATCTGTACTGCAAATAATTGCCCTGTGTTTCAACAAAGTACTAACTCAAGATGTTGAGGTAATTAAAGATATAACCAAAATAAGGGATATAGAAATCATAAAGGCGGTGATGAGGGCTCGCGATGCCGATGGCAACACGCTTGTGGTTGTTGCTATGAAAAATGATCTCCCCGACATAGCCCAGTTAAAGCAGGTTTCACAAACAAATATCCCTGATATTTCATCTAAAGTGAGTTCATTGTTGGAGCATGAAGAGTTCACAGAAGCCCTGGGTATTTTAAAAAAGCAGTTAAGAGATAGAATTGAAATTTTGGGAGAGGATAATCCAGGAACACTGGACATCCAATATAATATAGCCCAAATATTGCTTAAACAGTGTAAATATTTTGAAGCCGTGTCCATGTTGGAAGATATCTACAGGAAGAGAGTGGAAATATTTGGTCCTCACCACCTAGACTCCCTGCGGACCAGGAGTACCATGGCTTTATTATTAAATCAGCTAGGAAGGAACAAAGAGGCATGGGATATATTTCAGGAAGTTATACCGAGACTACTGGAAATGCTGGGTGAGGAGCATGATATACTTTTAACAACTAAAACCTACGCCGGGGTTACGCTTTCTGCTCTGGGGAAGCATGAAGAGGCCTTGTGCTTGTACACGGAAGTTTACAAAAGATATAAAAACACACTAGGTGCCCATCACCCTCACACTCTTAATCTACAAAATAATATTGCCGGAGTGTTGAGTCACCAAGGAAAGTGCCATGAAGCCTTAGCTTTGTATCGATCCGTTTATAAAAGCAGGATAGACGAAAACGGTTTGAATCACTCCGAGACTCTCAAAGCCAGGTGCAATATGGCAATTGTTCTTATGAACCAACACAAACTTTATGAAGCTTTGCATATCTTCAAGAAAATATTAGCTATTCAGAGGAATTTGTTTGGACTCAATCACAGAGATACAATTTATACACAAAGTCTAATATCGGGTCTTTATCTCCGTCAGAATAAAATGCACGATGCCGTTAAGGTTCACAAGGCGGGGTTGAATGCGAGGACGCCATCTTTGGCCCCAACCACCCACATTTCACACAACTGGATAAATATATAGAAAATATTGAAAAACGTTTCAAAACAAATTTCGATATAGATCTCGGCCATGTTGCTCCTTGTGATATAAATTTACTAAATGCATCCAGTGAAGGAGATAGAGGCAAGGTTTGTAGTTTGATAGAGAATGGTTCTGATGTGAATACTGTGGATGGTGAGGGTAGAACGGCGCTGCACTTTGCCACCACATTGGAGGTTGTGGAGCTGTTGCTGGAGAGTGGAGCCGACGCTACTGCCGTGTCACAGAAGGGGAAAACTCCCCTGCATGAAGCCACGTGCCGGGCTTGCATTAAAATGGTGCATCTCTTGTTGCAAAGAGTAAAGAAGATCAAACCCAATGCCTACCGTGACTTTATCAATGCTAAAACTGTAATAAAAGGTTCCACGGCGCTGCATGTTGCTGCTAAGACGGGAGCCGCTGATATTGTGAGTTGCCTGTTGAAGCATGGTGCGTGCTACAACAGTCGAGACAGAAGCGACAATCACACGCCTCTGCAATGTTCTAGCAGTCACTCTGTCACCGGATTGCTGCGTTTAGCCGAGGAGGTGTTTGAGATGGCGGAGCGGGGCGGCACTGTACTTCCTCAGGGAGATGAGAGGCATTTGGCGGCGGTGATGAACTCGAGAGATACAGAACACAGAACTCCCCTCCAACTGGCTTTGGTTAATGGTCACACCGTCACTGCCAGAATTCTTGCTGGGTTTTTGAAAACCCTGGATTAATTTACGTTGGAACTGGACTTGTGTGTCACTGGCATCATGCTGCAAGTGGGTTGTTTTACGCGGACCCTTTTTATGTTTTTCGTCAACATATTTTTCAATACCAAAATGTTTGATAAACCCATGACAATGTAATCTTCAGAGAACCACTGGATCCAGATAGATAATATAAATCGATGTAGAAAACGTTTTCTATTAAATTAGATTCCAAATAGAGATACTATTTGCGATGCGATATCATTTTTTTCATAAAATTTTTAATAGGTACATTACAAACATAAAATTTAATTATGCATAATTTTGTGAAAAAAAGAAATGTTCAAAAAATAAAACAAAAACATTATAAAAAATGTAAATAAATAAAATATAATTATTTAACTATTTCTAATTTTATAATTTATAATTCATACTTACTTTAAACTTTGAAAGTCATTTTTAGTTATTCTAATTTGGAATCTAGCCTTATTTAAGATTATCAATTTGGGAGGTGGGTACAGTACCGCTGCCCCGGAACCATTTATTGGATAACCAACACCAAGTGGTTCGCTACGTTTGGTGACTGAGCAGGGGTGCCCGGGTTCATGGGGTGAGGTTTGTCCAGGTCCTAGTGGCGGATGCATCTGACCTCCTGCTGCTGGGCGTGCTGGATCAAGAGGGACTTGTTGAGGTAGGACTTTTGACCTTTCCAGCCAGACTCTCGACCCATCGCCTTGCACTGCTAGAGGGATGGATTGATATGGACGTCACTCCTGGATACACTGACCCCCCAGATTCCTACCCACCCCTCCCCTCATACCTTTTTTCTTCCCAGAACTTTCTACCCTTCCCTTCCTTAAAAAGACCCTCCACACAGCATCCCTTAAGATGACTAGGCCCTGAGGGACATTATTTTCCTCAGGGCCTCCTGTGTTGAGCAAAATTAAAAAAAAAAAAAAGATTTTAAATCTATCAAAGGATGGTGAAATCGTCCTTTGTAAAACAATGCAATGTTTATTCCCTAACTGTGTTATAACCTTATGTGCAGAATTAATATTGATTTGGTTAATTTGTGTGATCAGGGAATATTGTCCAATTACATGTTTCAAATATTATTTAATATCCTCTTATACGAGTATGTGCCTTCAATAATGCAAGTATTAAAAATGTAAATAATATAAAAAAACAAACTATACAACAAACAAAAGTATTATAGGACGTACTTGACTTACTTCCGGTACTTACTTTGGTCATATTATTTGAAATTTTCTATTTCCAACTTAAAACACTCGGCTGGGTGACCAGTGATGATATGTAGAAGAATTTTTTCGTTTGATTTTAAAGAAAAAAAATATGACAAAAAAACAACACCAAAAAAGTAATCGGGGAACCAAAATTTCTTTGACATATTTTACTCCAAATGATGTCAGGAATCTTAAATGGTTCTATGACAGTTGACCCCCAACAGTTAGCCCCCGGCATACTTATATATAATATACAGTCGGTTTAGGGAAAATACGGTTTACCTCCTTTTACAAAATAACAAAAGTAAACATATTTTCATTCAAATGCATCAAGGATAAAACTACTTGTCTTTAAGTGAATAAGTACAAAAATTCGACACTACACATCTTAATTTATATTGTTGTATTCATAAATTATTACTATATATATCTGTGTTTCCTATCGTTATTTATTTTTGGGGTGTTATGCCATGTTGCGCTACCTCCTTCTTTAACCAACGTTTCGGACAGAGTTACGGTGTCCATCATCGGGGCAGATGTGTGACTATGGACTGTAATGCTGTCCGAAACGTTGGCTAAAGAAGGAGGTAGCGCAACATGGCATAACACCCCAAAAATAAATAACGATCATATACTTTTGGCCGTGTAATCTAAAATCATATCTGTGTTTTCTACTTTAATAAATATATTTTTTAACTTAACTTAGTTTTTAATTTACTGCCCTTTTTGTGAATACGCACAAGAGTCCCAACTGCTCCTGACTGTCCAAATCCAGTGGAACTATGATATCCCCAATCGAGGTACTTTGTGAGGCTGGAGAGAATGGGGAAGGAAAGGAGATGGGAAAGTGGAAGATTGGGAAGTAAGTACCTGGCTATTCAGATCTGGTCAACAAAAGGACTAATGCCAATTCAAGCAATGTTTTGATTCTGAATGGTCTTTTAGAATATCTACCAACTGATTATTGTTTTTGATAAAATGTTTTAAAAGTAAATACATAGAAGATGAAAAACTACTTTTTTATCAATGGCTTACAGTTAAAATATTGTGACTCTAAAATATAATAGTGATGGCTTATAGCAAAAATTAGGTTAGGACAGGTTTTGGTGAAAGAGAGGAAGTTCTGGGAAGGAAAAGGGAATGAGGGGTGGGTAGGAATCTGGGAGTCAAGTGTCCAAAAGTAACGGACGTATGAATCCATCCCTCCTACTGTGGTGCAAGGCGATGGATCGAAAGAGTCCTACCAATTCGGCCCGCCAAGCGGTTGGTCGGCAAATGTATCCGCATCCAAGACCTGACAAACCTCAATCAATGAACCCCGGGCACACCTGATAAGCCATCAAACTTAGTGAACCACTTGGGGCGACCTATGGGGTGTTGGTTATTCAATAAATAGTTCCCGGGGCGGCGGTACCCATACTCACCTCCCAAATTATGTTTCATGGATATCGTCGGCTTAGAGTGTAAACCTGCTAAATCGATTTTTGTCCGTTTTACGTTTTATTCGGTTTTTTGTAAATAACTGTGTCAGTTTACGTTCAGTCGAGCTAAAAATTTGTCAGAATACGTATTTTATTTAATAGATTCAGTTTTCAATCTCGAAATTATTGTTTTTTGTGTAATTAATTAGTGAGAGCTAATAATATAATAATATTTTAATCACATATCGAAGTTAACATAACAGTTTTAAGTGCCACCAAAATGACTGTGACTTTATACTGAGGGGTGAACCCACTTGTAATTAATGGTTATTAGTTCTTCGAAGGATAAAGCCACTTCATACGAAAGAGATAAGTTCCATATTTCAATACTTTTCACTTGACAACTAAATTAATGTTTATTTCTTTCAGCTTTGTTTTCAAAACAAACCCAATGTGGATATTAAGGTCGAATATTTATTGCATTCATTGAGGCAGGCTCTGGTTGATTGATTTTTACTATTTCAGGAAAGATTGTGGAACACTGAACTCTGATAAATATTTAGAATTTACCGATAGATATAGATTAATCAGCGCCGGATCTGCCATACGTTCAAAAACGTGCAAAAAACCTGGGCCAACTCCGAAGGGGCGCCGTGAGAAAATAAATATTGTATTAAAATTTTGTTATAATATTCCCTGAATCGTTGCAAAATTACCTATAGTACGAAATAATTATTACGCTCTAGCAACACTTTCCAAAGAAACAGAATGCGCACGCATAAATAAACCAGTCATGCGCACGCATCACGTTGGTTTACAGCTTACGAATTTATAGTCAGTTACAGAATTTTTTTACAAATTCCATATATTTAGTTTAAACGTAAGATCTATTTTTCCATATATCTTTTACCGTCTTTTACGACGAATGGGTGCGATCCAAATTTAATAACCAATCACAGCGCCATGTTTTTGTTCAAGACAACGAACAAACCGACCGCCTTTCAAGTTAGCGTACGCTCGCAATTGTTTTATTTTGTACGATTTAAGTCTCTAGGAGAAAGTAGTTAAAAACCATTTTCTTGTGAAATCTTCAGTAAATTCCATTAACAAAAACATTGCACGGTTTGCAGGATGCAACGTGTTACGTGTTGACAGTTTGATCATTGCAGATCATTGATTTGACATATTATTTAAAGTTCGTTAAATGTATAATGACTGGTTTATTTATGTGTATAATTAATATCTATTAGATTTGTTGGATTTGTTATTTTGCGGTGTCAGTGTAAGCGTCTTTCGTAAGCCGTTGATACCATACGTCAGTGTTTAGTGTTTGTTCGCTCAATTTGGTGTTTGTTCGCTCAACACGGGAAATGCAAGGTACAAATTTGAGGTTATATTCTTGTTAGTCAGAAGCTGTAGATGCTATTCTTGTGTTGTACGTTGCCATGAGAACGTATTTGTATTTGCTTTTTCTATTAATATTCGCATTGGGTATATACATAAACGTAGTAAATCTCAAGAATGTCTAATGGATCTAGTTCAGTTAAACCACCCGCATTGTCTCGTAACCTATATTTTAAATCATGGTACGGGCACAAACAAACAATTCGTTGTATTATTTTAAAGCATAACTTGCAAAAGAGTTTTTCCTAAAATAATTAAAATAGCACCATAATTTTATGTTTACCCAATAGATTCAGAGAGTATAGGGCTCCTGGCGATTCTCTCTTTAAAAAAAACGAGTGTGAGAGCTACCGCCAGGTCTCTTGGAAAAGTTACACCCTTTATATGTCTTGATTTTATTTGATAAATTAGTGCAAAAAAATTAAATTAAATAAAAAAATAAAAAAAATTGGGGTGAACGAATTTTTAATCAAAATAAAAATGTAAGGAGGGGGGGGGGCGCCATCGGTACCTACTGCACAGGGCGCCAGATTTCGTAGATCCGGCCCTGAGATTAATCTACCCGAACGAGTACACAATAATCTCACGGTTACATAATACGTTTCAATATACCGTATACCTTAGGTTAGGTTTTTAATTCATTTTTATTTAGGTAGGTAATTCACGATGCGCTATGATGGTTGACGAAATATTGGAATAAGAAACTTTGCTTTTTGTGAAGGAAATAACATACAAGCCACCGAAACACATAAAACCGCCTCAATAAGGAAATGAAATAAAGGAACACCTATGAACTAACATGAAGATCAAAGATTTGGACACATGGTGAGGCAGAGAGGATTTAGTGACGGTAGACTGGAACTTTTTCCCAGTCGGGATATGGCGGGAAGCGAATACCGCGAAGCAAGAAGCAGAAAACGAGAAGCAACGGAAGCGGGAAGCAAGAAGCAGCGAGAAGTGAGAAGCAGTGGGAAGCTGGAAATGCTATATGGTAGCAATTAGTTGGAAGTAAGAAGCAGCGTGAAACGGGAAGCAAAAAAAAATAAACAGTAAGTGGGGAGTAGGACGTAGGTAGCAAGAAGCAATGGAAGCGGAAAGCATGAAGTCATAAGAAACAGGAAGCAAGAAGCAGGGGCAAGCTGAAAGCGTGCAGCAGAAGCATGACATAACGAGAAGCTGGAAACGAGAAGCAAGAAGCAGGGAAGGAAACTGGACGCGGAAAGAAAGAAGCTGGAAGCGAGAAGAAACGGGAAACAAAATAAGCGAAATACGAGAAACGAAAACCAAAGCTCACAACCGATTCCTTTATTCCTGCCCATCCTACATTCCAATATTGGCTTATTAGGTTGCCATGTATAAGGGTTGGGAAGCAGTTGGAAGACTCAAGAAGAGACAAAACGAGCCAAGAAGGGGGCAAGTAGTTAAAAGATGCAAGAAAAGGCAAGAAGATGCAAGAAGAGGCAAGAGGATCCAAGAAAAGGCAAGAAGAGCCAAGAAGAGATTAGAAAAGCCATGAAGAGCTAAGAATAGCCGTGAAGAGATAAGAAGATCCAAGAAGGGGCAATTAGAGATGAGAAAAGACGGGAAAATCCAAGATGAGTCATAGAGACGAGAAGATCTATGAAGAAACATGAAGAGACGAGAAATAGCAAGGAGATCCAAGTAGGGCATAGAAGAGATGAGAAGAATCAAGAAGAGGCAAGAAGAGACTAGAAGAAGTAAAAAGGGCCAAGGAGAGACAGAAAAATCCAGAGCAGAGATAATAAAAGCCACGAAGGGTCAAGAAGAGCCAAGAAGAGCCGGAAGAGACGAGAAGATCCAAGAAGAGACAATAATTGGGATCAAGAAGAGACAAGAAGAATCAAGAAGAGACGAGAAGGTTCAAGAAGAGTCAAGAACAGCCAAGAAAAGCCAGAAATAGGCAAGAAGAAAGAACCCATGAAGAAAGGATTTAAAAAAAAAATGGTAATGCTCAACCACCCATTCCTTTATTCCTGCCCAGCCTAAATTCCAATATTGGCTTATTAGGTTGCCATGTATACCGGTCGATTAAACTCCAACCTCCTTACTATCCTCAGAGCATGTGTTCCTAGTCCTAACAAATCAGTGCCCCCTGGTGTACCGGTCTCACCGGGACAGTGGAGGTAATCCACCTCTTACCCGCCCTGGTATAAGTAACTGATGGTTACTCCTTCAAGGCTCTCGCAAGATTCTAATTTTTTGATTAAACGAAGCTACATTTATTTATTTTGAACGAATCTAGACCTCCAGTGTCCATGCATACGTTGTTAGTAAGCAGTATGCAAGTGCTTAACAGGAAAAACAAAATGCAAAAAAATAGGTTAGTAGGACAAAGATAAATTAAACAGGGCAAAAGAAAAACTCATTCATGAGACTCCATGACGCGGCATTGCATCTGTAAAAAACCTGCAAGCACCTGCATAAAATAGAGAACATAAGAAATACAATAAATCTCAAATCAATTGGCAAGTACCAACGAAAAATGTGAATGGCTTTCGGTCTGACCATAAACTACACTTAGCTTCTGTGTCCCTTAACCAACCACTCAGTGAAGCCTCAAAGAATGTTAACTGAATATTTGGGGTAAAATACCCGAAGACTAAAAGAAAATTCAGCGTTGGGTAGTCAGAGGCAGGACAAAGGACAGTCAAGGTCGTCTGATCAAACCTCAAGCCTACACATGTCATTGGGGGAGGCGCTTTTTCAAAAACTTTGATGAAGTAAATTTTCTTAAAAGCATTCGTCCTGGTCCTGGTAAAGGTGACGCTAAAGTTACTGATATTAGAGCTCTTCAGTACACTCCAAATGGTAACGTATTTTTTAAATTGAGATTCACTGATGTATGGAAAATACTACCGCAAAGAAAATCACCGGCTGTAATTGCATTGCCTTTTGATTCCCTAAGAAATCACCTTCAAACAACAACAAAAAATACCAAAAGGAAGTTTGAAGACTTGCAATATTTAAAAAGCACTTTACCTGAAGACTGTCGTTATTATTATGATAATTTACTTCATGACTAGTCACTACTCATATTAGTAATTGTTGAGACTGACTGGTGTATTAGTACCTAAAGTGATTTGTTTTGATTTTAATTTAGAAATATCAGGCTACAAACTTTCAAAATGTTACAGTTACGTTAGAGAGTAAAATATGATTTACTATCTAACGATGAGAGACAATTTTTGTTTTTTTTTTGTTATTAAGTGAAGCTATTATAATAGAGTAAAATATGATTTACTCTCTCTCATAAGAGAGATTTTTTGTTATTTTTTTTGTTATTAAGAGAATCCATTATAATAGAGAGTAAAATATGATTTACTTTCTCTCTCGTGAGAGAGATTTTTTTTTTGTTATTAAGAGAAGCTATTATAATAGAGCATTTAGTTTTAGAATTAAATTATGTGGTAATTTTCCAAAGTTATAGAATCTATTAATATTATAATATTGAGACTGAAAAAAAAAGTGTTCCTAATCTATATTAATAAAACGTTGTTTTAAGAAACATTACCTGTAATTTAAAAAAAATAAGTAGTTTAATATTAAGAGTGAAAAACTGCCAAGGCCTTTATTAAAAATGTTACTGCATTACAAAAACCTGTTATGTCACAAACGTGTTAATTATTAAATATTAAATTAAAAAACACACTTTGTAAAGCACCACTTTTTATTAGAATTGATATTTAACAGCCAACCAGGTTTCGCTCATCTCGAGCTTCATCAGGGCTTATTATAACAACTAAAGATAATTATCTACAGACATACATATATAAAATAAATTAAGAGAATGAGTGAAAGAGATAAAAACAGAATAGGCAACACCCTATTGGTGCCAGAGAGCGATACAAATAGAAAAGAGGGAGACAAAATAATTACAGGATGGGTGAGTAAGGGGGGGGAAAGAGAGGGAGGGAATTGTTTAAGAAGATGTTAACGGAATAAATTAAAAATGGGACTATCAGATAAATTGATTTGTTTATTAATAATGTTTGATTTATTATTGACGGCTTTTTTGATTTCGAGAGCTTCTAGATTGTTTAACCGAATTCCAATTCCATTTTTATGTAATATTTTAGTCCCGGAGGTTTTATCGAATGAGTGGTTAGTTTCTATTAGATGGTTTGCGAATTCTGAAAAAGCGTTACTATTTAAACATCTTAGATGTTCTTTAATTCTTATGTTTATGTTCCGGTCCGTTTTTCCGATATAGAATGCAGAACAATCATTACAATTTAGTTTATATACGCCAGAGTGGCTACATTTATCGTCAATATCTTTAGTGTTAATTAAGTGTTTACCTAAGTTATTATTAGTGTAAAAGGCGGGTTTTATTTCCGGAGGGAATTTCAAAGAAGAAAAATTATTCGTATACAGTACTCTACGCCATTGGAATTGGTGATTAATATTTATATTATTATTAGAATTATTAAAAATAAATTTATTTGATGCTGCTTGTTTCAATTTTTTATTAAGAATACTGTCTACTAGTTTTGTCTCATACCCGTTATTTATAGCGATTTGTTTAATTATGGATAATTCCTTATTAAAATTATTATTATATAATGGTACTGTAATCAAACGATGTATCATGGAGCGGAAGGCGGAATGTTTGTGGGATATGGGGTGGTTGGATGAATTATGAATGGTAGTATCGGTATAGGTAGGTTTACGGTAGATATCGAAATCAATTTTATTATTATTGATACTTAAAGTTAAGTCTAGAAAATTCAAGATTGAGTTGTTACCTATTTCTAAAGTAAATTGGATTTGTTTATGAAAGGAATTTATTATTTTAAGAAAAGAATTTAGTTGTCTGACGGTACCTGTCCAAATGCACAGACAGTGTTGCCAACTCGAAATCTCTGTTCCCGCTAAATCGTGACGGATCAACGGTCAGAAATCCGTCAGATACACAAATTTTCGTCCATTCTGGGGGGAGAGGGGGTGGCTAGAGGATTTCAGGGATCAAAATTTCTCCATAAAACCATAAATATAGGCAACTTTCGCCTATAAAAGTATGTAATTTGTCACTTTTTTCGAATCCGCCAGAAAATCCGTCATACTGTAAATTCCGTTATACACAAAATTTTCCCGTTTCGGGACACTCCAATCCGCCAGATATGACGGGAAATCCGTTAAGTTGGCAACACTGTGCACAGAATATCATCAACGTAACGTCTCCACAGTAAAATATTTTTTAAGAAAGGTGATTTAGAAGCAAAAATATTATTTTCCAAATTATTCATGAAAATGTCGGCGATTAGAGGACTCGTAGGAACCCCCATGGCCAAGCCATCCTTTTGTTGATAAATAATATTATTATATTGAAAATAATTTTGGTTCAAACAAATATTAAAAAGCCGCGACAAGTCATTAGCTAGATCTTTAGTTAAGTGTGAATAAATTGAAACAAGCAGCATCAAATAAATTTCTTTTTAATAATTCTAATAATAATATAAATATTATGTATCCTGAACCGTCATTTAAAACCTATATTGAGAGAAGCATTCTCAAATCCCCTTTCGCGTGGCCTTCCCCGATATTTTTTGGTACCTTGTGGCTGTCAAGTGGTCACCAGATGCTAAACAAAAGTATCTACATACATCTAACTTTTGTTTATGGCATTTTTTTCCATTAGGTATTAGTTCATTTATGCATTAGCGTATTAAATTCCGTCGCTGGCATTTTCGTTTTGTAGTAGCTCCGAATTTATAACGATTTTTCCCCAAAAAAGCAAGAATTATTTCAAAATCATACTTTATGTTATAACAGCGAGGCTGTTCGAAGTATTTTAAAATTAAAAACAGAGTTTAAGACCGATAAATGACAATATATGTGGTGAACACAACAAAGATTGTCTGCATTTTGGGTCCTTTGTTTCTTTGTCTGTTTTCTTTGTTTAGGTATCTTGTGTTGTGATTGACATGTGTTGTGTTGTGTTTGAAACAATGAGCGGGTCCGAAATTTCCTCATCCGATTCGGTAGAGATGACAGTATAGGAAATAAATAAATTGGCTAAATCTCCTATCTGGGATCCTTTAGTGGTGTTGACCTGGTTAGAAGCTAACCCACCCAAAAAGTTGAATCTCTTTGAAACATCAAGCAGGGCAGCGACTTTACTTTTATTAGCTTCGGGACGAAGAGGGCATGACCTGACCTTGTTACAGTGTTCACCAGACAAATTATCCATAGATGAGGAAGGGGTCTCGTTATGGCCAGTTTTCGGTTCCAAAACAGACTCCGCTACGTACCAACAGTCAGGTTGGAGGCTGTTAAATGGCAATCAACCAAATATAGACCAAACATACTGGATTAAGGAACTTGTTGAAATCTCCAAAGAACGGACAGAAGACAGAAACAAAGCAGAATTTAACAGAACTCTTCATCACTACATCAGGAGCAGTTAAGGCAGCTTCAAGAACAGCCATTGCCCGTTGGGTCAAAACGATTCTAGAAGAAGCTAAGACCACAGCTGCACCGGGAAGCATACGGGCAGCAGTGGCATCACTTAACTGGCTGGATAATTTTAGACTGGATGACATCCTGGCTCGAGGGAACTGGAGGAGCCGGGACACCTTTGCCAAATTCTATAGAAGAGAAGTTAACACTTCTCTAGAGGTAAATAGGGCATTGTCTGTGACTTCTCTATTCCACCCACTGTAACACATGAGTAGGTATTCCAGTGTTAACATATTTTAATATCATCACATTAGCGTTAGTGGTCACCAGTCGATAACAAACAGATCTCAATATAGGTTTTAAATGACGGTTCAGGATACATAATAAAATAGTTTTACCTACCAATAAAACTTATATTATGTACCTAACCTCATTTAAAACCGAGGCAATCACTGCCTGGTGAGAACTAATGAGAAAAAAAATGCCATAAACAAAAGTTAGATGTATGTAGATACTTTTGTTTAGCATCTGGTGACCACTTGACAGCCACAAGGTACTAAAAAAGATCGGGGAAGGCCATGCGAAAGGGGATTTGAGAATGCTTCTCTCAATATAGGTTTTAAATGAGGTTAGGTACATAATATAAGTTTTATTGGTAGGTAAAACTATTTTATTAATCACCAATTCCAATGGCGTAGAGTACTGTATACGAATAATTTTTCTTCTTTGAGCGTAAAAAATTCCCTCCGGAAATAAAACCCGCCTTTTACACTAATAATAACTTAGGTAAACACTTAATTAACACTAAAGATATTGACGATAAATTTAGCCACTCTGGCGTATATAAACTAAATTGTAATGATTGTTCTGCATTCTATATCGGAAAAACGGACCGGAACATAAACATAAGAATTAAAGAACATCTAAGATGTTTAAATAGTAACGCTTTTTCAGAATTCGCAAACCATCTAATAGAAACTAACCACTCATTCGATAAAACCTCCGGGACTAAAATATTACATAAAAATGGAATTGGAATTCGGTTAAACAATCTAGAAGCTCTCGAAATCAAAAAAGCCGTCAATAATAAATCAAACATTATTAATAACCAAATCAATTTATCTGATAGTCCCATTTTTAATTTATTCCGTTAACATCTTCTTAAACAATTCCCTCCCTCTCCCTCCCCCCCTTACTCACCCATCCTGTAATTATTTTGTCTCCCTCTTTTCTATTTGTATCGCTCTCTGGCACCAATAGGGTGTTGCCTATTCTGTTTCTATCTCTTTCACTCATTCTCTTAATTTCTTTTATATATGTAGATAATTATCTTTAGTTGTTATAATAAGCCCTGATGAAGCTCGAGATGAGCGAAACCTGGTTGGCTGTTAAATATCAATTCTAATAAAAAGTGGTGCTTTACAAAGTGTGTTTTTTAATTTAATACATAATGTCACACCACAAAGTATTTGCTTCCTTCGATAAAATTATTAAATAAATACTGAATTTACTAACTCTTATTTTATATTATAAAGAATAAAAAAATACAGCAACTGTATTAAAACCGTTTCTTAAAATTGATTTAATTTTTTTTAAGAACGTTTTTTGTCTCTACTGTAAAGTTACCTATTAGGCGGTTAGCAGGTTTACACTCTTAAGCCGACGATATATAATATTTTTACTCTAAGTATCAATATTGTATATATATTCTAATTTTATTTAAATATTAATCCATATACTTACCGCCTGTAAGGCTTTTAAAAACATAATATAAGTCGATATTTTACATACTGCGGAAATATAATATACATCAGTACATATATCGATCCATAATCGGCAGAACAGCGTAAGCGCCAAACAGTAAATTATTCAGGAGAAGGTTTTTTTTTAATTAACTTTCTTCATTGATTCCAAAAAGGATTTTGGTAAATAGGATTATTAATCTTTAGTTGCTGCCAAATATAAAACTGATAATACAAATATCTAAATGCCTTCAGTTGTTGAGATAGTGGCGGTAACGCTGTTTTGCCTATGACCCTGACAGATTTTTTCCTAGGAAATGTCGTATACGCCGTTTGGGATACATAATTATTTTTTTAAATATTTATCACGCAATCGTGATAAGTAAACAAATAACTAAATAAAATGGTTCCATGATGGTTGATCCTAAAGTTGACTAAATACAATGATTTGCAAGTAAGTATGCAAAGAGGATATACGGCCGTATAACCAAAGTCGATATACTTGTATCTGCAGGCATCTTGATTGAAAATCCGTTGTAATAATATTTTTACTAACAGTAATTTCGACTCTCCGAAGGAACATGTGGTAATAACAAAATACAACATACTTATATGTGCAGTCGACTACAATATATTGTTCACGGCTTTATTATTGCTCGAATGCTTATTCCTCTACTGTTGTCGGCCATTTTGAGGACAATGACTCCAATCTCAGGGCGCAGGTACGTACTCTCTCTGATTGGATGGTACAAGAATGCAATAAAACACAGTCACATAAATCAGGATACCATTTATTCAAGAATTTACAAAACAGTTTATACTGAGAACTCGATTTAAGACCTGCCTTACGGACTTGAAACATAAAGGAAGCTATGAATTTAAACAGATCAAAGATTATAAAATGAATTAGGTAGATCTCATAGCGTAAGGAGTGTGGCGAACCCATCGCTCAGGGAGTGGAAACACAAACCTGCAATAGCCATCCCAAGACAAGGTGTGAGCTACCATGCTCAGGCTGAATGTCCTGGGGAACAGCGTCACGAACGGTGCCTCCGAGAAACAAGGTCACATCTCGGAGTATTTAGACCTCACTCCAGCACTCAGGGCTCTGCTGGAGTGGACCTTCTATTTCCCTGGTAACTCGTGGGACAAAAAAAATTGGACTATTCGAAAACTAGGGGCCATTTGGGAACCTAGGAGTGCTGAGGCCACCTATGTGGATTTCCTTCCTGGGGCCGTAGGAGGAACCAAGAGGAAGGGCACCCTTGGATTTCCTTCCGTGGAGAGGTGAGCTGAGGCCACCTTCATGAACTCTTCCCTTGTGGGGCCTTCAAGGAACCAAGGGGAAGGGCACCCTTCCAGCGCGGGGCCTTTGTGGAACCAAGGAGGAGTGAAGTGGAGAGATGATGTCCTCTTCCCATGTGGGGCCTTCGAGGAACCATCTAGGAGTGAAGAGGAGAAATGAGGCCATCTTGGTGAACTCTTCCTCTGTGGGGCTTTCAAGGAACCAAGGAGGAGAGATGAAGTTCTCTTCCCTCCTGGGGCCCTCAGGGAACTAGAGATGTCGAAAGTGAAAAAAAAAATCGATGTATCGATATTTATTAAAATATCAATGTCGACGTCGATATATCGAGGAAAAAATATCGATATATCGGTCAAATTTTCAAGAGATTTTGCGTTTTTAAAATAATAGTGTATTCAGCTCAATATTATCAATAGTAATTTTTAGACACAATGTGCTTTTTTAATGTACAAAAATCTCAATAAAAATGAAGGTATTTTTATTAGGTTATAATTACAAAAATATCAAAAACTAAAAAGCTGTCTTCTAACTTATATGTAAATTGAGACCCATACAAAGTTTGTATGCGTCTCAGTAACATTCTATTGTTGTATTAATCTGTCAAAAAGAACTTCGTGTTTGGAACAAGGTATAGTCAATAATCATATACAATTGGGAACCAACACATAGGAGTGGCTTAGAAAAAAATGGTGAAAAATAGCATACATTTCTATGTATGTACCTACACACATGAGATAGTATTAGTGATCACAAATACTAATGCAAAGACAATAGATTTGTAAGCTATTAATAGTTAAAATTTCAACCGCCGGATGTCATGACCCAATACAGTTACTTTTTCCGTTCGTTCCCATACGGTTTTGGATTCTAGTGACTTTAAAAACATAAATTAAAAAAAATATCGTTTTAGATACAATTTTCGATATTAGATATTTTATATCGATATATCGGATCAAAATATATCGGCTAAAAATATCGACATATCGAATTAAAAATATCGATACTTTTTCAACAAGCCTACAGGGAACCAAGGTGGGGTGGACTCTTCCCTTGTGGGGCCTTTAGGGAACCAAGGGGAGGTGGACTCTCCGTCGTGGAGCCTTTTTTTTACACTGAATGCCGCACAAGAATCTCAACTGCTCCCGTCTGGAGCCAGTGAGACTATGGCATCCCCAATTGGGGTATGTTGTGAGGCTGAAGGTAGTGGGGAGGGGAAGGAGATGGGGAGGGGAAGGTTGGGAAGTACCTGGCTATTCAGATCTAGTCACCAAACACGGCTAAAGCCATTTTCAAGCAACGTTTCAATTCTGAATGGTGGTCTTACACCAGGGCGATACTGATAGTATCTTCCACTCTGGAACATGCCGCAAATATACTATATATTATTTTAAATGAATTAATTGTGAAATAACACAAATTAATCAAATAAAATTTATTTGCGCATGCCGGGTTCGAACCCGCGACCTCCGGGTTGTGAGTCAAGAGTCTTACCCACTGGACTACGGAGGTCGTCCGGAGGTGGGTAAGTGGGCCTTCGGGGAACTAAAGAGTGGAGAGGAGAGATGAAGCCCTCTTCCGTCGTAGGGCCTTCAGGGAACCAAGGAGGAGTGAAGAGGGGAAATGAGACCTGGGAAGACACATTGTCGAACCAGAAGATATAGCTTCATTTCGAATGACAATCCTGGTGAACTTTATAAAAGGAACTGGGTTACTGTCAAAGGAATGCGGTAAAATGGGAGATAGTACAATGGGTCTATGGCCTAAGTGCTCACGGGAACTATGTATATGTAAACCGTCTACGATTATTTAAAAATAAATAATTAAATTAGGTACCTACCTAATATGTAATCACATTTTATTTCTTTTTTTCATTCAGATTGTTTATGTAATATGGCAGACTGGAATTGCACTACTCCCAGTCCTGCTGGAATAAAAACTTAAATAAATACATTATTTCCGCCATTAACAGCTAGCCAAAGTTTTTTTTTTATTTAATTACAGAATACATTTTGTATAAAAAATTTGAGTAGACCCACAAAGCTGTCATATGACAGCTTGTCTGCAGGTTCTAACAATTTAAACATTCTTAATATAATATCTAAGAAAATATTTGTAAATACATTTATAGTTTTAAGGAAACATTAGAATAGATCACATAGTAATATTAGATAATTTAACTTACAATCATAAATATATAAGATATTTCAATATACCTGCCTAATAACAAGATATGTAGGCAGCTATATTAAGATATTCAAAGATACATGGAGTTTTCGCTCATTAACCATAGTTTTATCATTTTAGGACATAGTCTCTCATTTTTTTCAAATTTTATGTTTTTATTGAAAATCACTGGTATTAGATATTCAAGAGTACGGCTTCCATATTTATTTAATATTCGAGGAGTTTTTAGGCCCTTTCCTTCTTTAAATCTTGTGGTATGTTTGTGTACAAGTAGGTGTTTGTAAGGGCTTTCCCCCATATTACATAGTCTCACGTAAATGTCTCAGAAAATTGATTTGAAATCATTCAGAGTAGTTACAATGTTCAAATAGAAAGTAGGTCCCATTCTGAGCTTGTCTAAACGGTTTCTTTATATGTAAGGGTTAAAATCACATTAACCTTTCCGGGAGTACGTTACGTAACGCTGGCCGTGCTTTGGGTAGTGAATTTTTTTTGTATTTGAAATTTTTTTTTTTTAAATTAAATATATGCTTTATGATAGAATCAATTACCCAAAAATTGTTAAAAAAATTGTACTTACCATTTTCAGCTTTTATCGCGAAAAATCCGGAATTGTTTTTCAGGGGTCACAAACCATGGGCACATGAACAAAACGGTAAAAAATGTATATAACACAATTGGGTAATTGTTCGGAACAAACGTCAACGGTTAATACGCACTTTTTTTTGATAAAACTTTTAGATTCTTCTTAATTAACCTCTTGTTTGCCGGGGTAGGCCAGCAAAAAGCTCCACCAATTACGACGCGACATCCGGCGGCAGAAATGACACTCGTGTCCAGCGACTCTGACACTGTCCTTTACAAATTCGTAGGCTCAAAGGGTCAAAATCGTAGATAAACATATTTTTCCCGTGCATGCGCAAGAACTGCGCACATTCCCGCGCTCCGGTAAATTATTAATATAAATTATTTGGAGTGACTAGGCGCATTGCAGGTTTCGCTATGGTAAAGGGCGATAATAGAGCAAGCGATTCTGACCGTGTTCTTCATACACTTTCTTTATACATAAGGGTCAAAATCGCATGTAAAATCTCATGACACACCGGTGCACGAGCGGCAAACAAGGTGTTAATAATAATAATATTTGGCTAATTTATATAGCGCTGTTTTTGCGAAAAATCACCTCAAGGGCGCTGTAATTACCATAAAAGACAACTATTTGCATTCGGGGAGGTTGAAAATGTTACATTTTTAATTTTATTTACGTAAATTGAAAATTTGCTTTCACACTGTCAAATCACTCTGTTTGCAATATTATTGTTATTTTAATATGTTGGTATTACTGATATTTCACATTGCATTGGCTGTATAAAATAACGAGTGGCTAGAAAATTGGTTATACCACGAATTTTAAATTAGGTAAGCACTAGATAAATCCTGGGATGTTTTTTTTAAAGAATTGATGTTTAACGATTTTTTTCGTCAATAAAGGTAGGAGGTTAGGTTGGGTTAGTAGGTTAGGTTGGGTTAGTAGGTTAGGTTGGGTTAGTAGGTTAGGTTGGGTTAGTAGGTTAGGTTGGGTTAGTAGGTTAGGTTAGGTTAGGTTGGGCTAAGTTAGGTTAGGTTAGGTTGGGCTAGGTTAGGTTAGGTTAGTAGGTTAGGTTAGTAGGTTAGGTTGGGTTGGGTTAGTAGGTTAGGTTAGATTCAATAAGAGTCAAGACGTTATTTTTATGCGTTAAAAAAAGATTTTTATATTAGTTATTTTCATTCAAATTCTTTCACCTTTACATAAAGTAGGTATAGGTAAAACATTTTAAGTTGGAAGCAATAAAAATGCAGAGTATTGATGTATTGGTCTATCTGTGTGAACGTTAAGCGACGCCCACGAAAGCGATAAGGTTCTCTGTCATGCTTACGCCCGGTTATTGTAACTAGTTAGAAGAGAGGCAAGTTTTTATTACACCGCTTAAGACTGTACATACGGGGTGTCCTATTCATTCAGTTCGTAATTTGATTTAAACATACGTGCACCTACATATCGCAAGTGAAATAATTACTAATTTTTAATTTTTATATAATAAATAGTTTTCATTATTTTTAATTCGAATCTTTATTAGTAGATTTACATAGTGTTTTTGAAGTGTGCAAGTGTAATATTTATTACGACATCATGGAGTCCTGTAACAAAACGGGACGTGGCAAATCACTGAATGGACAAAGTCGTGAAATTTTATTCCGCGTGTTTAATTATTTTATGCATAATATAAAAAACGGTGGCCAATTTTTAAGCATGAATGACTTATATGATTTGACGTCTAAGGCAACTGGAGTATCGCAAACTAGTATTCGACGTATCGTAACTGGAGTGGCAAAGGAAGCAGAAACACAACCGTCATCATCGTCAACTCAACGACCAACATTCAGTACACCAGGAAAGAAACGACGCAGACTATCAACCAAATCAGATATACATAGATGATTTCGATAAGGAAGTTATTAGAAGATGTGTATATGATTTTCATTTAGTTCATAAGTCTTTGCCAACGATGAAAAAGATTCAGAGAGTTCTGAAAGGAGACATCGACTACGCAGGGTGTTTAACTACGTTAAGGAAAGTTGTTCGCAATTTGGGTTTTCGCTGGAGAAAAATGGAAACAAACCGATAGCTGCTTATTGAAAAAAATGATATCCGACTTAAACGTACCACATATCTCACTAAATTAGAAAAATACAGGAATGACGGACGTCCTATTGTGTATTCTGATGAGACATACATTCACAGTACACATACAACACCGCGTGCGTGGAGTGACAACTCCAATAAAGGAGCTAAAGTTCCTGTGTCTAAAGGCAAACGTCTAATAATACTTCATGCATGCAGTGAAAATGGTTTTGTACCCAACGCACTGCTAACATTTAAATCTGATCAGTGGACTGGCGACTACCATGGTGCAATGAATTCTGCCAATTACAGAAAATGGATCACGGAGAAGCTCTTGCCAAATATGGAACCAAAATCTGTGCTTGTTGTAGACAATGCGTCATACCACAATGAAGAATGCGAAAGGATCCCGACATCAAGTTCAAGAAAAGGAGTTATGCTGACCTGGTTGGAAAAGCACGGAATACCGTATCCGATTAAAAACACAATACCAATATTATATGATATTATTAAGCTCCACAAGATACGAGTCAAGAAATTCATTCTGGACCAATTGCTGGAAAAGCACGGTCACTCGGTATTGCGTCTGCCACCATACCACCCGGAGCTGAACCCAATAGAACTCTGTTGGGGAATAATAAAAGGACGCGTGGCTGCCAGGAATGTTAGTTTTACGATGGATTCCGTCCAGACTTTACTTGGAGAAGAAGTTGTCGCAATTAATGCGCAGACATTCAAAGACATTTTTAGAAAGGTCAAGGAACAAGAAGATAAATACGAAAAATTAGAACCCAAGATCGATAATTACACTGATGAATTCACAATACATCTCGGGGAATCAGATGAAGATACCTCCGTTGGATCATCTTTGGGATCTTCAATCAGTGGGGAATTAAGTGGTTTAGGTGAACTTTTAGATGATTCTGACTAATGTGCTAAAGGTCCAGTCGTCCAGTGGGATATTCTAGGAAACAATATAACTTTGGAAATGTAGTTAAATTATACAAATAGGAAATACCTATAACAAATTAACATTAAGCATGCTTGGTAAAATAAATATTTCTGGTCAGAATAATAAATAATTATTCTCCGAAAAACAATTAGGTATAATTTCCTATTGCCGTAATTTCCGTAAATACATTATCAATGGAAGTTTGTTATTTCCAGCATTCTTAAATAAATGGCTAAGATTTATTAGCAATACCGTTGTCTTTTTTTATGAATGCCCATTTGAATTCAATCCTGAAGATTATCACATTTAGTTTAAAAAAAAAAATTGATAACCTTCAGTATTTCAACAACGATGTTGTAAAACAAAATAATTTTTATGTGACCGACTTCAACACGCTTTGGATTCGTATTCTCAATTGTGAAATAATCATTATTTTTTTTTTTTAAAGCCTAAAACGAAACACGCTGTATGAAAGTTTTGCATCTGTGTGAGTACTGTGATGAAGTCAACTTAACTTGAGAGACCTATACCTACTATTTAATATTAAAAAAAGTGAAAATCAATGGTTTCTAGCCGTAGGTTATTTTCTCTGTTTGGTATCAGTAATACCAACATAATAAAATGACAATAAACATTACAAATTGCATATGGTGAAGCGTTGTGTTTAAATACGAAAGCAAATTTTCAATTTACGTAACCAAAATTTAAAAATTTCAACTTCCCCGAATGCAAATAGTTGTCTTTTATGGTAATTAAGAAGAATCTAAAGGTTTAATAAAAAAAAGTGCATATTAACCGTCGACGTTTGTTCCGAATATTTAACCACAATATATTGTTTTCACTTAACACTTGGCACATGAACAAAACGGTAAAAAAATTTATATAACATAATTATTTTCACTTAAAACTTGGCTCATGAACAAAACAGTAAAAAATGTTTATAACACAATTATTTTCACTTCACACTATCATTGAAACGTATACGGAGAAAACTTTAAACTATGTAAATAAAATAAATACTTATTCAATTAATAATGTTTTTTGTATGAAAATCCATGAAACACGGATGTACACAAAGAGCAACATCACACTCGTAGCACATGTATCTGGTTTCTTTCCTTTGAGGTTTCCTTAACGATGTATGTGTGCAAGCAAAACAACGACGTTGCCCTCTGTTTGTGGAACTGGCTGTGGAAAATGCCTTTCTGTAAGCCTGATGGGATTGTCATTTCCTAGCCTACCGCCTGATGATGGTGCCCGCGAAGTATGATATTTTTCCACAATCTGCGTAACCAGCTTCTTAATTGTTTTTGTGTTTAATTCGTAGAACTCCATTTTAATTTTTAGAAATTTAATTAAAATTAAATTTGATAATGTTATTATCGAGTTAACATTATCAAATTATCAAAAAAAAAAAAAAAAAAAGTAACCAGCTTCTCTTTGAATTCTTCAAACGTCGTTTCTCTGGATTTCACAGTACGACACATGAAACATGAATTAATTATTGAGACTTCCAGTAGTCTAAAAAATATTTTTTTGTACCATTTTATCGTCTTGCGGCTAACTGCTCCTAATCCTAGAATTCGGTCCACATTGTCAACACTTCCCATGTTCTTTGTGTAATCCACTACAGCTTCAGATTTATGTTTTTTAGCTCCTTTAATTACAAAACAATACAAGAACAACATCAGAGACCAGATGGGAAAATAATTCACCGACTCCAGATATTTTCATATCAGAGGGTTCGGCTCTGTGGAATTCCTAATTGAACCTATAAATCCTACTGATCCCTCAATATAAATATTTAAAAAATCTTTTGTTCCTACATGTATTTAAAATTACCGATTTTTGCATTTTTATATATAAATTCTTTGACAAATCTAATAAGCCTAAATTTTGAATCAGAGACCTAGTATAGTAATTTTTTTTGTTTCTATAATATTATTGGCGTGAATATTTGTCAGCATCACAATATCACGTTTATCTCGCCATTTCAAGGCCATCAAGTTTTCTGAATTAAACGATACTACATCTCCTTTTTTATTTTTTTTTCCAATTTAGGCATCTGCTTTCGGCTGGTTCTTGCTGTTCCACAAGCATTGGTTTTATTTTCAAAAAGACAGTTAAATAAAGCAGGTGATGTGTACCAGTTGTCCACATACAAACGATGCCCACAGCCAAGATAATCTTTTAGCAAAGTCATGACCACAGACCCCGATATTCCAACATTGGGATGGCTTTCAATGTCTGTTTCACCACCGGTATAAATGATTAGATCTAAAACGTATCCCGTTTTCACGTCACAGCAAACAAATTTTTTTATACCAAACCTGTGCCTTTTTGAGGGTATATAAATTTTAAAGGAAAGCCTTCCTTTCCACAATAATAAACTTTCATTAATACACAAATTTTGATAAGGATAAAAGGTTTCCTTCATTATTCTCCTCAATGGGTCTAAAATGCTCCTAATCTTGAAAAGTCTGTCACTGTTGGAGCATTGACTTGCAAAATGGAGATTTCTCAAGATAAGTAGAAAACGATCTTGAGAAAATAGTTTTTTAAAAAACGGAGTCTCTATTACGGGGTTATTGGTCCAATATTTCTTTATGCAATTTTTTCCGACAAGACTCATAAAAATTATGGTGGATAGAAAAACGTATATTTCTTCCTCTGTAGTGTCGATCCATTTTTTAATTTTTGACGATGCGGATACATTCCGGGATGCGGATTTGGCGGAAATATTCATTTCTGAAACAATAGAGAACTCCAGTCCAATTTTTTTATTTTTTTTAATGAATAAAGACCTTCAAACTTAAATAACTGCATTTTTATTTTTATTTTTATAGTTAGTTTTAATAGTTAAAATAATTGTCAAAGTTTTAATTTTTAAAGACTCCCAGAAACGCACCGTATCTATGGTGGTCTTCACCCACCGTTAGTTTTTTACTTTTTAAGTTGTCATTTTGAATCAGTGATGTCATGTCGAGGGAAATTTCCCTAGATCTAGGGGAGAAAAATATTTTTTAGGGATAAGGGAAATCAGGACAAAATCTAGGGAAATTTCGAACTCTGGCAAAAATTTTATTACATATGACTTACTGGTAATATTTATATATATATATATATATATATATATATACGTATATATATTTTTTGGAATTCCTATGAATCTTAATTATTGTTCATGTACTTACATGCAATGTTATTTTTAACACTGACAACTCAAAATGATATTATGGAACGTACCCATACTACGTGACACGTTCGGGGGGGGGGGGGGGGGGGTCTTCAAAATACCACGCTTGGTACAAATGAGTGGCGGGTTGCTTATGATTTTTATTTTGCAAAGTGTTTTTTTTTAATTTGGAATTCAGTTTCTAATTCAGTGGTGAGTGTATTCGTACTTTTAAATTATTACTTCACGTAGCAAAAAGTGTTTTATTTGGAAAATCACGGTATTATTAGTATATTTACCAAGTTCCGATATCTTTCCAATTAATTATCATATTAATTAACATATAACAGGATTAGTGTTACACAATCGGGTGGCTACGTAGGTAATTGCGTAAATGTGAAATTCTAGGGAAATTTCACTTCGAAATCTAGGGAAATAATTTTTTTGGGCAGAACATCCCTGTTTGAATGAAGAATCATGGCTAGCGTTGCCAGAAGGTTACTTTTGTAACCTTTTAGGTGATTTTTTAGTCTGAAAGGTTTCTTTCAGGTTACACTACTCAAAAGGTTACTTTTAGGTGATTTTTCAGAACCAACGTCAAACGGAATGCTCTTTTGTTTTTTTTTCGTGTTGGCTAACGGCTTGCTAAATCATGGACTATACACTTATTGCAAAACTTTACTTCTTTCTCTTTCACACTATTGTGAAAGAGGAACACGTTTCGCTCAATATTAGAATTCGGATCAGTCATATGGAATCCCCAATACAAAGTAAATATTGAAAGGTTAGAAAGAATTCAAAAAAAGACATTGAAACACCTAGACTTTAAATCTTTTCAAACATCAGAAAACCTAAAAGACGCATTAACATTCCATAATTTATCAACTTTAGAAGATAGAAGAAATATATCCGACCAAAAATTTTTATTCAAAATCATTAACAACGTTGTTGACAACAACTGTCTTCTAGAAAACATTAATTTCCACTGTCCAATAAGAAACACAAGATCAAACCAACTATTCCACATCCCACACTCAAAAACAAATTACACACAACATTCATTTCTCTGAAGGACGTGCACAAAATTCAATGATATCTTTTACGACTCTGATATTTTTCATTTGTCCTCAGGCCAATTTATTAAATCAGTAATAGAAAAAATTTTAACAAATTGTTAATTACAAACTCTTCACCCCTGCTGCATGTTATTATTTTTTTTTTCATTCTCATTATGTTTGTTTTCCTTCTTTTTATTATAATAATAATATTTGGATTATTTATATATCCTATAATATGCTTTATAATTTGTATGTTTTTTTTTCATTTCTGTTGTATATATATATATATATATTTTTTTTTCTATCACTTTATGTTTTCTTTAATGTTTTAATCTATGTTTTTATATATATATTATAAATTTTACCGGAAACTTCGCTGATTAATGCAACCATGTAATATGTTACTTTATTATTAAAATATGTATTACTGTTTGTTACCTCAATAAACTAAAAAAAAAAAAAAAAATGTGTAAATTACAAATTAACCATAGCTTCTCGCTCACTCGACAAATCTGATTGATCGCTCAATCTGACTTTTTGCATTTTGAGTACCCGCTATTTACGCCGGCAAGGTTATGCAGGTAGAAAAAATATCAGATTTTTCATACCGGTATATACAAAACAAAAAACTCGCTCTACTCAAAAATAATCCAAATGGCTTATGTCCCACTTTAATACTGAGCTCCTCATGATGATTGGTTTATTTATATCCTCATGTATTCTATCAACTTTTTACCATTCCACTGGAAAAAATACGAAAGGTTATTTTTCACACAAAAAGGTTACTTTTTTTATATATTTTAGGTGACTTTTTACAAGACACGGCTGGCAACACTGATCATGGCGGTCATGGCAGAATGCTTCGTAATGACTTTTAGGTGTGAGGTGTGTTTTTTATTCAAGATTAACTGCTTTTAATATAGAAAAACATTGGTAAAATGTCCACATTTCACCGCTACTGTTATTGTATTTAATCAAAGTGCTATATAAATCATCTCTTTCATTGCAAATACATATGACATCGTGTTTTGTGTCAGGTGTTACTTTGTAGGTACATTGTTTTATGTATAATACATACAGAAACACTGGTATTTATAATACACTGATCATGACGAGTGTGTAACAACTTGTATAAAAAGCCCTATACTAAAAACAATTTGAAAATACATAACCAAATGTCAAAATAGGACGACTTTAACCTCAAATAGACAAAATTTATTGCAGATTGTCCGCAAATATAGCCCTTTTCGTAAATTGTTGAGGGCCTAAATTATGTTTCAATAAACACAATAACTATTATTTATCTAAATCTCTATAAACAGTATGAAAATAAACCAAACACACGAAATGTTGAATTGCATAGGTACGTGTGCACTTCAAGTCATTTCAAATGTCAACACACTATCACCAGGTGACAGGTTAAGTGTGACGTCACCGTTAACCATTTCAGTAATGCCAACTTAACGCTGTGTTTTGAGGAGCGGTTTAAAAATGCACTTTTTAATAATTTTTTAAAAACTCTGCGTTTAATATTATGAAATAAAACTTATATATTCAGAATCAGCGTTTCTTGGTCTATATGAACATATTTTTTTAAAGCCATAATATTTTTCACTGGAGTTCCTTATTGTGCCTATAATCTCTTTCGTAAAAAAACAGCTGGAAAAGACTCATTTCTAGATAGTCGTCCTCCAAATTTCACTTGCGTTTTTATTTCGGACTGGAAATCATCGAAGTTGTGAAGTGTTGGAACGAAATTATTATCATCCCATATCCTGGCTTTTTCTCGTCTCCGTTTAGCTTAGCACTTGGTTGGGATTCTACTGCCACCGGTTCCTCATCATTAGAAGAGGAATCATCGGAGAATATTGTCAGGTCATCGATGGTTTCAATATTTTCGTCTTCATCATCACTGTTCATCAAAATATCAGCGTTTTCATCATCACCTAAATCCATTTTGTTAGTGTTTTTTTTAAGTTTTCAATCAGAAAAATCACCAAAAGGTAATATAATTTCTCACTTACAAACACAAATCACAAATAATAATGAAAAAAGGTTAAACACGTCTATCAAAATGCTTTAGATTTCATAAAACCACAAAAAGTTCATTTTATACTGTTCTACACGCGGTTGGGTCAAAGGTTAAATGTTTAAAAACTAAGGAAATTATACGTAGACACAATGTTATGCACTTTGCTACGAACTTATAAACACACTAAAAACATCAAATTCAAACCCTTATGCTCAGATATACCACACAAAAATTATTTTTTTACCGTTTGACACCTGGTTGGGTCGCAAGAAAGGTTAAAAGTTTAAAAACTCCGCAAATTATATGTTGACACAATGTTATGCTCTTTGCTACGAACTTATAATCACACAAAATCAACAAATTCAATCACTAATGCTCGCTTATAGCACAAAAAAGTTATTTTTTACCGTTTGACACGTGGTTGGGTGGCAAGAAATGTTAAAAGTTTAAAAACTACTCAAATTATATGTTGACACAATGTAATGCACTTTGCTATGAGCTTATAATCACACTAAACACACAAAAAACATCAAATACCAGCACGAATGCTAAGATATACCACAAAAAAGTTACTTTTTTAACGGTTTGACACGTGGTTGGGTCGCAAGAAAGGTTAACAGTTTAAAAACTACGCAAATTATAAGTTGACACAATGTTTTGCACCTTGCAACGAACTTATATTCACATAAAAACACAAAAAACATCAAATTCAATCTCTAATGCTCAGATATACCAACAAATTATTAAAAATCGGCGAGAAAAACGTCAAAACGCGTGGGCGCTGAAATCGACGGTTGGAGATTTCTGTTTAAGTTCGAACTTGTATGTGTGACGTCATCAAAAATAAATAACTACCCATATCTCTATCGATAATGAAGTTAAATGGTGTCAAGTTAGAGGAATAGGTCAACAGATGGCAGTACGATGCATATTTACAGCATATAGGCGCCAAATTTAAGTTTGCGATGCTTGACGGCTATGGACGTCCATACTCCTTTGCTGAAAGCGCGCGTTGACGTTTAAATCCGTCCATACTCCTGGAAAGGTTAAAAAAGGGGATTTTTTTACCCGGATGCCGGTAGGCAAGTCGCCGTTGAGAGGTTAATGCAGAGGGGGAGATGGTTAATTTTAAATAAAAATATATTGTAAAATAAATTTATTTTAAACATCAAAATCACAAATATTATTCAAATTTACTCTTCTTGCTCTTTTGTGGCTTTCCAAATGCCTTGCCCTTGGGTGCTCGCACTCCCTTCTTGCCGGCGGGGGACCTGGCCCCCTTCTTGCCACCCGGAGACTTGTCACCCTTCTTGCTGCCGAAGCTCTTGCCCGTCTTGATTTCCTTCTGTCGCTGGTTGGCGTCGTAGCGCATCCTCTTGGCGCCCTTGCTGGAGATGTCGGTGAGGTCACGCGCGAAACTGCCCGCCTTGCGCTTGTGGCCCGCGCGCGCCCGCTCGCCGGCGCCCGCCCCCTTGTCGTCGTACACCGTCTGGATGCGCTTGGCGCGCTTGCTGCGTTTGGCGATCCTAACCTGCAGTTGGGCCACCTGCGCAAACAAACAGATTCATTACATCCAGCAGCCTTATACTTGCATCAGTGCTAAATACATCTCTAAATGTCGACTTCAACAATTACCGTACTCAAAATGAAAAAGGACATTATCCAGCTTTCTTTGCACATTACATAGTAATAAAAGTAGATGTCATTTTGCTGTCTGACAACATTTTTTTGTATTAACCACTCGGACCTATAAGCTTGTTTACACAATAATTTATCGTTGCCAGACATATGTTTGACGTTGGAGGCATTACTGACTTTTTTTTTTACATTCACCTTACACAGGAGGCCCTGAGGAAAATAATGTCTCTCCGGGTCTATGTCATCTTTGGGGAAGCTGTGTGGAGGGTTTTTTTAGGGAAAGTTAATAATTTGAGTTTGAGAGACAATTGCGAGTCTAGATTTATAACGATGTATTGACGAAAACATGTCAAAGACATTTATGCGTACATAACTTTCTTTCACAGGAGGATCAAATAAATAAAAATTCAGAAGAAGAAAAGCGTAGAAGCAACATGGGTAGGCTGAGAGAAGTGAAAGAAGTTTGGTGGATGGCGCCTTTTTCTTAAAAAAACTTTAAAGCGGTTTCTCCTAAATTATGTTTTGGTCTGACGGCATATCTCTGTACTTTCTCCACTCTGCCTTTTCACCAATTCGGGTTGCTTGGGTTGGGACAAGGGGGATGAATTTAATTACAGAGATCTCTTTGAATGTATTTGGAAGGAACACAAAATAATAAAATGTGCAAACAAACCTTGTCTAACTCCGCCTCTGCTCTTTCCTCGGGGGTCATCTTCTTGAATCCTCCTTTCTTTGTCTTCTTGTTGTTCTGTTTTTTCTTTTCTGGTTTCTCTGGTATCGGCATTCCGTCTCTGTCTGTTTTTGGAGTCAACTTTGCTTTCTTTGCTGGAATGGCAAATCAAAAAGCAATCAGCTAAAGTTTGAATAATAATAACAGTTGAACAAAATTCACAACAAATTTAACAGGTCAGCAACTTAAGCAGATATATGCGTTAAAAATATGATAGCAGTCAAGTACAATAAGCGTGTTTATACGTCAACGCGTGTGTCTCCACAGAAATCGTTCTAACTCCATTATTCTTTTAGTGACATCCCTAAAACAAAAAGTAAAAGGTCGATAGTAGATCAAGCTGTACATCCCTATTCAAGTTGTCCATAGAAATACATAACAAGAATATTCTGTCATTCGCGCAGTCTGACACATAATTTATCCCGCCAAATTTCCTACGGGCGGCTCGACCGCGCTCGACATTGTTAATTTTTATTAAATATTTTTATATGAAATGATAAAAAAGTGAGGTGACAAGTGTTTATTATACAGTACAATAAATATTGTTGTTTACATAATCTGTGATTTTAGTACCGTTTTCACATAAAAAAAATCACGTGAGTCATTTTTACAATTTTTTAATGTTTGCATTCTAAATTTTAATATTTACAAATGTTAATATTTATTTGTAATATAATAATTCGAAAGCTTATTTTGTAACCTTTCTAAAACAGTTTTTACTATTCGGCTACGTTCAGAAATGTTTCATTTATAGAGCTTTAATTGTGAAGCGGTAATAACATAAAGTTTTCGTAAAATGTCATTTTGTTTGAGACATCATAAGCGAATATTCGCGAAAATTCGGAGGGGTTAAGACTGCCATCTGCAGACATAAATGAAAGCTTTCCAAATATATTGTTACTGTTTGACAAATTACTACCAAAATTTTGGGTTTGTTCGGCAGACCATTGTAATAAATTACGGGAAGCGGGCATTACATCGAGCCTTTGGAATAACAAGGTTCCATCTATTGCGGTAATGAACTCTAAAAGTAGCTTTGAATATAATATGGTATTTTGTCTTTCTAATATCGTTTAGATCATATCACAGCCGTACTCCCTCCGAACATCGCCTTGCACTGCAGTGGGAGGGATAGATTTATATGTCCGTCACTCCTAGACACACTGACCCCGGATTCCTACCCACCCCCGTACCCTTTTCTTTCCCAGAAATTCCTTTCCTAAAAAGACCCTCCATAAGCATCCCCAAAGATGACATAGGCCCCAGAGGGAAATTATTTTCCTCAGGGCCTCCTGTGTCCATATATATATATATATATATATATATATATATATATATATGTATATATTTTTAAAATTATTTATTAACCAAGATAAGCACAAATACATTTTTTTTTTTTTTTTACAGTTTGAAGTATAATACATATTTTTTGTTTTTGTTTTTTGGTAAACACCACCTCACTAGGCTGAGGCTGTTCCGAGGTGGCAGGAATTTAGTCAAATTTTGATTACTTAATCTTGTAAGAAAAGAATAAGATAAATTTTTTAATTTATATATGAAAAGATAAATAGAATTAAAGAAAAAGAAAATGAAAAAAGTTGAGAAATATAAAAAATATTCATACAATTAATAAGAAATAAAAAAAAATTAAAAATGATTAACCACTGGAGCGACCATGTCGAATAATTCGACGTTTTGTTTTCTTCTAGGATTGCCCACGTCGAATTATTCGACGTTTATGACGTACCACTCGTAAACAATTAAAAATTATTTAATTATTTACCAGTCCCTGGCCAATATTTATTCCGTTGGAAAGCTGGTAAAATTGTCTTTCATTTATGGCAACATCGATGCTTCTATAGTGCTTCTGGAAGGAATATTTCGCGGTATAAAGTGACAGTTTATTTTCACCTCCGAGGCAAAACTGTTTGAGAAATTGGATAAATTTACACGTATTTTAAAATGCCGTAAGTGATTGAGTTTTTGCATTTTAACGCCATAATATATAATAGTGTATTCGTGATTCAATTATTATTGTGTTTTCAACTCATTTGAATAAAAAATCAGAGTTTTTTTATCATATTTTCGATACAAAACTATTATTTCTGGTGGGGTTAGGTTTTTTAAGTTTTTAATTTGCAATTCAATTCGTAATTACTCCACTTGTGCATTTGAAATAGTGTTTTTCTATTAGAATGATTCATTACCAAGAGATAATTATAAATTTTATTTAGGTGTGGTCATTTTTTCTCCAGATATTTGTAATTTTATAACTCAGTAGAAATGTCAAAAAGATCGTAAATTTATTAGATGAAATTTAATGTAAAGTTACCATCACACAATTAATATGGGATTATTTCGTTTCGTTTTGTAATTAAATAATTTATTTACTTATTTTAAATTTCCACAGAGCCAATAATCGAGAAGTCTCGCAATCCAGGTATAAATATATATTTTTAAAATTTTATATGATAAGATATATAAAAATCTATGATTTGATTCAAAATATAAAATCTACATGAAATATTTTTTAAGTGTACCAATGCCGAGCGGAAGAGGACGAGGACGAGGACGAGGAAGAGGCAGAGGCAGAGGCAGAGGGAGGGGGGCTGTGGGAGCTGGACGTGGAGCGGCACTGGCAGCTCGGTCTGGAGTGTTAGTATTTTTTAATGTGTTTTAAGAAGGTTTTTTTGCTGTGGCTATGTGTTGAGCTCATCATATATATTTTAATTTATTTTAACAGTGACCCTGATCTGGTTATGGTGCGGGAGGATCGCGCCAGGGCCCTAAAGGACGTTAGGGCCCTGTCTGCTTCTTTCCAAGCGGAACTAGAAAGCCGCAAATTTAAGAAGCAGGCGGCGCGGATCCTGCTCCCCACCGCGCCTGCAAGAAAAGCTAAACGAAAGTAAGTTATCGTCTCTAGATGCATTACACAATATTATTGTTTTTCCCCCCCTTTCTGCCACCGTGAGAGTTGGATGGATCAGCGCTCTGTGCATTATGCACATGCAGTAAAATCAGCGCTACTCCAATTCTTATTGTTTTTATTTACTGTTTCACGAGTGAATGACAACGATTCATATGATTTATGTATATGTTTTCAGAATTCCATCTCCGGAGAGAGTAGTGTGTCCCTTTTCACAGGGGACACCTTCAACGCTGCCATCGCCTATTCCCCCACCGTGGTTGTGCAACGTTCCATCTATCACAATGACCCAAGCAACGGCTCCCGCTATGCCAACGCGGGCGGCTTCTCCAGAGCCGTTACCTGGGACATCGCGGGATGGGGAACTGAGGGGCGATCTCTCTCTGGAGCATAGCTACCATAGAGAGCTGTGGGTGGACGTGCCGTTCTGCCAGGAAGTGTCTGAGTTTGGAAACGGTGAGTTTTTTTTTAATACATCATACCAGAGGCGTTCCGTAATTGAAATATAGACATATTAAATCAATTTATGTTTTGTACATTTCAGAGCCAGGCATGGACGGAACGGGGACGGGTGACGTTGCTGCAGCTCTCTATTATGATGAGTGGGCACTTGAAAACCGTAAGTTATAAAACTAACTAACTAACCTTCACGCCATTTCTCTACATTAAGCTAATTTAAGTTAATCAATACATAGTTTTATTGTGCCTCGCTCTAGAGCGATACTCTCAGTATCGCTCTGGTGAGAGCCCACTATTCAGAATTGAACATTGCTTGAAAATCGTGGAATGGGGAACGCCAGTGGGGCGATCACTCTCTGGAGCATGTCTACCATAGAGAGCTGTGGGTGGACGTGCCGTTCTGCCAGGAAGTGTCTGTGTTTGGAAACAGTGAGATTATTGTTTTAAAACGTCATATCAGAGGCGTTCCGTAATTGAAATAAAGACACATTAAATCAATTTGTGTTATATACATTTCAGAACCAGGCATGGACAGAGCGGGTGAATTTGATGCTGCATCTCTTCACCATGATCAGTCGGCATTTGAAGACCGTAAGTTATAAAACTAACTAACTAACTAACAACGCCATTTCGCTACATGGGTAGGCAGAGGATGGACCGCCATACAATTTGGTCTTGGCACTCACACTCTTTTCTTCATTCAAACTCATTTATACCTGCCCTTGTGTTATTCTGACATTGCGCGCCTCAAATATTTGATTAACTTGATCGAGCCAAGAGTTCATTATCTTAAAGCGTTGTACCAAAGGGAGTAAGTACTCGTAATATAGAAATGTTAAGTTAATTTGTGTTTTCTGTTGTTTTAGAAATGGATCTGGACGAAGGGAGCGACGTTGACGAGGATAACCTATGCATGCCACCAAAACCTTATCATCGTATGAACAATGAACGTAAGCCCGATATGGCCGCAGACCTAAGACAAGACCAGGTAGAAAGAGAGGCAATGCGTTCGATTCTGCCATCTGATAGTTACTCTTTCGATTGGTCCAGCGAAATCTCACGTTTCAATGGGATAAAGGAGATATTCACAGGTACGCCGGGACCAACTTTCAACACCGACAAAATGGGCAAACCTGTGGATGCCTTTCTTAAAATCTTCGACGCCGATTTCGTTGAACTGATCGTAAGAGAGACTAACAGGTATGCAGAACAACACATTGCGCTAACCCAATTCAAGCGCTATGCGCGTATCAATAGATGGGCTCCCACGAATAAAGAGGAAATGTACGTATTCTTGGCACTTTTAATGCATCAAGGTATTTCTCCCCTTCCCGTTGAAAAAGACTTCTTCTTTTCAATTGACGTCACCGCCATGCCTTATTTCAGCAAAGCCATGAGTTATAATCGTTTTCTTCTAATAAAAAAATTCCTTCACTTCACCAACAATGAAACTCTTTCTTCTGATGTATCGTTATCTGTGCGAAGGTTACAAAAGATTCAGCCCGTCTTGGACCACCTCTCTCATAGGTTTGAGAGTTTATACCTGCCCGAGCAAGACATCTCTCTAGATGAATCCTTACTCCGCTACAAAGGCCGTTTGGGATTCGTCCAGATGATCAAATCTAAAGCGGCAGGCTCGGGTATAAAGTCTTACGAGCTTTGTGAGTCCAAGTCTGGCTATCTTTGGAAATTCCAAATTTATACGGGGAAGACCATTTCCAGTCAGACTGAATCGACAAATCCAGACCAGGAAGACATGACGGAAGACGACATAACGGAAGACATGACACGGGCCAACTTTTCTGGTGCTCACAATATCTGCCCAGTTGGGGCCACTGCAAAGATTGTATACGATTTGGCCAGCCCTCTGTTTAATAAAGGGTATACGCTAATAATGGACAATTTTTACAATAGTCCATTATTGGCGCGATGCCTCAAAAGAAATGGGATGGATTGCATGGGCACATTGCGGTTGAACCGAGAATTTGTGCCCAGTGTATTTAAGTGCAATCTCCGATCAAAACTGAGGGAAGGTGAGCTCCTATACTCGAACTGCGGGGACCTCAATGTTATGGTTTGGTTGGACAAAAGCTTGGTAAGTATGTTGTCCACCTACCATAAAGCAGAAGTCGGGGCAGTTGAAAAGTTTGGGGTTTGGAAATACAAACCCCAAATTGTACTAGACTATAACAAGGTAATGGGGGGAGTTGACAGAAAGGATCAGCTTTTATCAGGCTACCCCATTGAACGACAGCGAAACCTGGTCTGGTACAAGAAGCTTTTCAGGAGACTACTAAGTGTTTCGGTGCAGAATGCGTATATATTGTACAGTTCAAAGCTCCGCAAGGAAAATAAACGCATTTTGTATCGAAACTTTAGGAGTGAGGTTGCGAGGGATCTCCTTCAGCTGTTCTGTCACAGGGAAATTAACCCGCCTCCGACTGTGAGAACCATTGGCCAAATAGTTGAAGGAAAGATTCTGCGTACTGTCCTGGAAGGCAACCACTTCTCGGTCCATAGCGGGCGAACGTTGAATTGTGTGTGGTGTTCCATAAACAAAATTACCAAACGAACTACAAAAAAATGTGACGTGTGTGATGTGGGATTATGCAATGATTGTATGGTCCCATATCATACCACCCCACTCTCCATATTGAATAACTGAGGGTTTTTTATTTTCTTTTTCTTTTCTTGTTTTTAGTTGTGAAATTATAATTTATAAATTTAATGAACTTTCTTTGGACATCAATAACTATAGCCTGCGCCTGGATGATAGGACCAAGTCATTTCTTTTTACATCTCATAAAAATGTTATAACGACAAAGCACCCAAAGGTACAAGTTCTATCTGATAAGGTTTGGTGGACATTTAATATGTATATTTCAATTCTGATCATTAAAATATACATATTAAAAAATGCATAGGTTTTCTCATTCTTTCCTGCTATTGTACACATTAAATAACTTGTTTTATCAACATGATTTGTTTTTGAGGTGTTATGCCGTCTCGCTGTACCTCCTTTAGCCTACGTTTTGGACAGCGTTTGTTAGTTATAGAATGAGGTAGCGCGACACGGCATAACACCCCAAAAACAAATCATGTTAATACTTTTGGCCATGAAAATATCAAATCAAACTTGTTTTATTTTTATGTCTTAGTTATATATTTTGTTATTTTTCTGTGGAGGCTTTTTTAGATCTAGTCACTTAACAAAACTAAGCCATTTCAAGCAATGTTTAAATCTGAATGGTAGTCTCTCACCAGAGCGATACTGAGAGTATCACTCTAGAGCGAGGCAAAATGAAACTATGTATTGATTTACTGAGAAAAACCAATTGAATAAATTTTTATTATGACGAAGTGTGTAAACAATGTTTAAATAAATATGCTGCTCTACCATTGTAATGTAATTAATAAGTGTAATTTTAATTGAAAGAATGTAAAAGCCCATTAGGGCGGAAATAAATTTATAAATCTATTATTTGTTCCCTCAATTATTTTCCTCTCCACTATTTTTCATTCCAACTTTTAGATAAAAAAAATATCACTAAGATTTTATTTGCCGATCGACGCTGATACAACAGGTTTGATATATATAAGATTTAATCATCACCATCATTTTAGCTATTATAATTTATCCGGTTTGTATCGACCTTAAACTAGCTGTCATCTCGTATTTTCCCAAACAAAATGGCAGAATTCCACAGGATTTTATCAAATTACAAAGTATATCCTGAAAGATTGGCAAAGCTTATGGCTATGATATAGGTTTTTTTAAAATCTTTGTTTCTTGTTCTATCACGAAACACAAAAACATGGATAAAAATCTCCAGTTCTCAGTCACAATTATTTAAAAAGCAGCACTCTGATTTTGACATCGTGAAATAGGCTATCTGTATAAAACGATCAAATGATTTAAATAAAGCAAGTACGGCAGTTATTCTTATTGGTAATTGTAAACAGTTAATGTATCTTCCTAATGTAGTACCACTTCTTTGTGGTAAATGTATAAAATATCATAATTTAGTTCATTCAAATTTAACAGGTTCACGTACCAAATAACACAAAATAATTTTCACGCATTATTTTTATCTTGATGTTAGCATATAAAAAAATAATTTTCTAGTATTTATTTGGATCTGTGGTTGTGGAACAAGTCATAGAGAACATAAAACGTAGAAAATATTCAATGTGGATATTCAAAATATCCACTGGCGGCAATTTCAAATACACTCACGCACAAAATTCGCGCATTTACAAAGTTTACGATTTTTTTTATAATTTTTCTATCAATTATACAAATACAAAATAATTTACAAAATATAGGTGAGTTTATTGGCTACATAGCAGTATAATTTGTTTATAATGTTTACATATACAAATATGGAGTAATGATTTTTTTAAAGTGGTCTGAAATATTTCAAAATTAATTTTCGAAAGTCGTGGGCACTCGAGGAGATTTCTCATAATTGACCGTGTCGCTCCAGTGGTTATACAAGAATACTAAGAAATTTTGAAATAATAACAAATATTTGAGAGGAAAAGAGAAAGATACAGTTTAGTGTGTTGTTATATGGTATAAATTATCTGCCCGCAGTATACAACGCCTTTGTTGAATATCCACGTATGAATTTTGGGTTTTAGATTAGCATTTTTAGTCACATGAATATCTTTAATATCTTTTTTAATTAAATTAAACAATTTTGGAACCAAATTGCGGTAATGTCTTTGTCCATAGGTAGTATCTGTCTTTGGAGTAATGTGTTGGTGTCTGTGTCTTGTGTCGTAATTGTGCTGTGCAGTATGATGGTTTAGTTTGTCCTTTTGGGAATGTATAATTATAATTTTGATGTACAGTTGTTGTATGTTCAATACAGCAAAGTCTTTAAATAACTGTATTGTCAGAAATCTGTAAGGTTTTTTTGTAATAACTTTAATTAAGGCTTTTTGTGCTTTGTCGAGAGGGTCCATGTTAGTTTTAGCAGCACTACTCCAACCAATCATACCGTGAGTGATAATTGATTGGGCTAGTGCGTAGTATACAGCTTTTTTTTGGATGTGCAATCATGTATGGTTAAGCTTTCATCAAGTCTTGGTTGTCGTCTGGGATCTATGCTAAATGTCATGTACTTTGTTTTGTCACTATTTAGTGTCAGCAGGTTGTTGTCTAACCAATATTTGATCCTGTTGATTCCTTCTGTAGCTTTCTTGTATACACTTGTCCAAGAGTCAGAAGTGAAAATAAGAATAGTGTCATCCGCAAAGCAAATAACATCTCAGCTAATGTCTAGCTGGCACAAGGAATTTATGTATAGTAAAAATAGGATGGGTCCTAATGTACTTCCTTGGGGAACTCCATAAGTAATGTGTCTGTTTTGGCTTGTTGCGTTGCCTACTTTTAGTGAGTGGCTGCGGTCAGATATATATGATTTGAACCAGTCATACACAGAATTTTTAATACCTATGTTTTTTAGTTTTTTTAAGGAGGATTTTATGAGACACCGTGTCAAAGGCTTTGCTTAGATCGAGAAAAACTGCAATGCAACTTTTTTTTTTGTCAACATTTTTTAAAATGGTTTCTGTTACTCTTAATATTGCATCTTGTACACCCATATTCTTTCGAAAACCATACTGATTTTCTGATAAGATTTTGTGTTTGTCTAAGTAGTCTACAAGTTGGATTTTCACTAGATTTTCGAGTACTTTTGTGAGCACATTTAAAAGTGAGATAGGCCTATAGTTTGAGGGATTTTTTTTTATCTCCGGATTTGTAAATAGGTACTATGTTTGCTTTCTTAAAGTGGCTGGGGAATATGCCGCTAGTGATATATATATACTAACTGACCCGGCAACATGTTGCTGTGGCTAATGAAACACAACGCCATCTACTGGATGGTTACCCAACCTTTTAACTCACACCGCCATCTGTTAATTTGCATACAAATCGAATCCATACCGCTCGCTTGCCAGCCCGCTCGTCCACCACATACAGACGACATTCTCCTTTAATTATATACTTCAACCAATTTACACAAAACCTTGACAAATTATATACCTAAACCTTCCTCAAGAATCACTCTATATATTGGTGAAAAACGCATGAAAATTCGTTAACCTCTTAAAGGCCAGTCCATTTCACGAAAATCCCTAAGAAAGCACCACTTTGAATTTTGAATTGAATGTTTTGTGGATTAATTTTGAGCTATCGTATATTTTAATGACCGAAACACATTCCTAGAACAATAAACTATGTACATAATGTAGTAATGTTGTTTTGGTACCAAAACAACATTACTTGCGTTAATTACGTAAATTGATAGGTTTTACGATGTTTTCGTCAAGTAACACGCATCGGACTTTGACAGAAAGAATCACGGCAAATTTGACATTTCGATGCCACAGATAAAATCATTTAAAAATATTCTGAGGTTGCAAGGTGAATGAAATTTTTGCCTACCTTATGGGTAAATGTTGGCACAAGCGATTCTGACATTGTTCTTCATACAAAATTCTGTACATAGAAGGGTCAAAATCGCAGACAAACATATTTTTTTCGAAATATTTTTTCAGGCATGCGCATTTCACAATCCGCGCGTCTCCGGCAAATAAGAGGTTAAGTAGTTTTTGAGTTTATCATGAACAGACAGACAGACGCAACGGAGGACTTTAATTTATAATATGTACCTAATAAAGATTTTTCACCACGACAGTAAAGGAGACAAAATAATTTCCACGAGATCATTTGAGCTGTTCCCAACAGCGAACAAATTAGCCTGAGGGTTTAAATCTCCCACATATTTTTAAAACAGTATTCATAGTTTGTGAAAATACTCTTGGAGACGGTGGAAATTCTTGTGTGGTATTCACAATGATGGCTAGACTGACCTGGTGGTCCGGCGGCGCCCCCTCCCAGCGCTAACCGCTCCTTCTCTGCCTTCCTCTCCTGCGGGGACTGGAACCACGGCCTCTCCCTCTCGCCCGGCTCGCCCTTCCCCTTTCCCCCCGGTCCCGCCAGCCGCTTCTCCATGCGGTTGTGCTGGTTCTCCGCCCGCGACAGCAGACGCTCCGCATACTCCTCTTGAAGGATGCTCTCTGCAAACAGAACAGTGGAAATTACATCACAACATATGTTATCTACTCCATACTCCATGTGTTGATTCTCCGGCCGCGACAGCAGACTGTTATATGTTGTCTATGGAATACTTGATCATCTGAGATGCAAATATATATTTGAAGACTCAATTTTTTTATCGTAAATGTTTAAAAGTTTTGTGTGAAAAAATATTAAACAGAATTTGGGTTCGCGGATTGAAAATTCAATTACGAATACACTAGCGCATAGCTGTATAGAAACCTACATTATACATACATATATAAAAAACCATACATAAAATTGCGAAAAACAATTTACAAAAAATTCTGCCTCAATACAGGTTCACCTAGTGAGGCAGGCTATGCACAACTAAAAATATTGTATAATTATGCTACTTCTTTAAATAATAAAAAAAAATATATATATATATATATATATATATATATATATATATATCAAAAATATTGGAATTTAGACACACACAGAATCGGCCAAGGGAAGTGGATTGAGACATATATTGATAAAATGGGAAATCATTAATCGGCTTTCTACCAACGCAAACTATATATCGTGGGAAGGTTAGAAATTTTTCTTTTAAATGTTTTAGGAAAGGTAATGTATAAATTTGGCACATTATGGCAAGCGATCGCTCAAGACATTTTGCAAACTTGCCATAATATGCCAAAAAATCATTTGAGTGATTATTATCATATTACGAACCTACCGTATAATTATTACATATCAGCCATCTTGTCGGTAATAACTAATATGCCGGTATAACGTTGCTCCACATTTGGACTACTGGTCTACGATGTTATATTTGGCCAATGAAGGAAATATGAACAAACTAGAAGTTATACAAAACAAAGCTATGAGATGTTTACTGGGGAAAGGCAAATACGCAAGGATTAATCAAATGAGAGAGGAGCTAAATTGGATAACTATTTAATGTGTTAATTTTTGTGCATAAAATTATGAAAAACCAAATGCCAAAATACTTTAAGGATGAAATTGTTTTTAATAGAGACATTCATAATTACGAAACAAGAAATATAAACAGAGTTCGATTGCCACAAATGAAGAAATCAAAATCACAGAACTGCCTAATGTACAGAGGACTAAAGATGTATGGAAATGCCTGAAAGTATGAAGAATGAAGAAAGAATGAATGTATTTAAAAATAAATGTTATGCTTACTGTAAAAATATTTAAATTTATCAAATGAAATGTTACATTGTGCTTATTAGTTTATATTCATGTAGTATAAACTAACTCAATAAAAAAAAAAAAAAATAAAAACTAATAAAAAATAATAATAACAATGGCGCAGCCGGTAGTATAAAAATAATAATAGAAAAATATGTATGAGACGATGTTGGTTGTGTGAAGGAGTCCTTACCAATCTGGGGGTCGAGGGTCTCCACCTTGGTGCGGTACTTGTCCAGGATGTCGGGTGGGATGACGCGCGCCTTGACGGGCTGGTTGGCGCGCTTCACAATGTCCTTCACCAGCTTGCGCTCCTTCTCCCCGGCCAGCGACACCGACACTCCTGCTCGCCCCGCCCTGGCTGTTCGCCCCACCTGGATACGTTCACCATTCATTTACCACTGGAGCGCTTTTTATATATGGCACCATTTAAAATACCTCGGATTGATTTTCTGCCAGTTTTAGGCAAATTTTCCCTAGATGCATTAAAATTCTTTTTTGTAATATTTTCAAATACTCCCACGGTTTAAACTTGACGTTTTATAGAAGCTGAAAGATGCTGCTTCTATTTATATTCAATAGATGTCGGTGTCCTCTAGTTTTTTCTAACACATTTGTATACCAGTGTAATAATGATTTAATTAATAATGTATTGCATTAATGGATTATTTTCAATAAATAAAACAATAATGGAGTTAATTGGTATTGTGGACTTAAGATAATTAATGTATCTGTCTGAGGTGTTGCAGTTAATTTTGGTGAGTACATTAAAAATTCGCACATATTTTATTAGACAAATACATTATGAGTGTTATCATCACCTCACTTTTTTGTCGTTTTGTGTAAAAATAATGAATAAAAAATTTCCAGTGTTTCGTAATTTTCTTTCAAATTCCCATTGGATAGTTCCCACTCAGGTGTTTATTGATAATTCCACTTAGGTGTTTATTTATTGTAATTATTTTGTAGTAAAATTTTAGATTTGAATATAAAGCTTTGTATTTTCTCTTTCTAAAACTCTTTAGACCATATTTCTCACCATGATAGTAAGGGAGACACAACGGTTTGTGGTAGCGAACGATGCAGCTATTTTGAATTGCAGAATCATTTCTATGACTCCTCGGACGCCAATAGCGATCACACATTTCCACCTAGTCACAGACTGCTGGTACAAATTAAGAGGAACCATTCTGTTCTGAATTGCCGATAACATAACAGCTCATAAATCGCTACATGTTTGCTCCCACTGTTAATAAACGAATATTTTGTATATAATTTTACGAATGTAAATTGTTATAAAAAACTTGTAAGTACAGTGTTAATGCTTATTTGATTTATACACATCCATACATCTTATCCCCTATAAGTTGTTTCCATAAGAGAACAGTTGAGGGGTTAAGTCTGGTGCCATATGGAAGTTAAAGTTTACGAGAATCTGGCATTCCAAAGGTTAAGCAAATTTTAAAAGTATGTATTATGTACCAAATTTGTAAAAAGAAAAAGAGGTTTTGTTAGTTACCCTGTGAATATAGTGCTCCACTGTGGCGGGCATCACGTAGTTGATGACAGTCTTTACACCGCTAATATCCAAACCTGCAAGCAAACAAAACAACATGTAACATAATGCACATACACATTATTACTAAATCCGCCTATGTTGAAAGAGATGAACTTATACTCGCGGGAGATTCCACGCACTTTTTTATGCTACGAAAGCGAGAACTTCTGCGTATCAGAATGCACCATTAAACAGAGCAACCCAACTGCTCAACGATTCTGCTTTGAGCATTGACATCTTCAATGTCATCTACAGAGAGTTTTTTTTATTGTAATATAATTTGATAGATTCTCCCATCTTAACAGATGGATTGCAATCTTTAGAGCACAGGCGTCGGGTGGGAATGCTATCCTTGTTCTACAGGTATTACAATGGAAGATGCTCCAAGGAATTAGCATCATTGATCCTTTCAGCACCGGTGCATAGTCGGGAAACACGCCAAACGCGTGCCCAACATTTGTACACGGTTGACATTTGTCACATGAGAACGGGTCGTTTCTTCGACTCATTCTTATGTTCAACAGCTCGGCTGTGGAATGATTTGCCGGCCTCTGTGTTTCCTCCTTCCTACAACATTGGTCTCTTCAAGACCAATGTTCATCCCTTCCTCTCCTCAAAAAGACCCTCCACACAGCATCCCAGATGACATAGGCCGTGAGAGAAATTATTTTCATCAAGGCCTCCTGTATGGAGTTAATGTAAAAAATATATATATATATATATGAGTTACATAATTATATATGCATACATATTTTACAAAATATTATATTAAAGATCGTTTTTAGTCATGTATACCTTACCAGAAAAGAGGAGCTCTTGTACCTGATAAGGGAGCCACGATCTTTACTAAGGTTTTAACCCCTCCGAATTTTCGAGAATATTAGCTTTTGGTGTCTTAAACGAAATGACATTGTATGAAAACTTTTAGTTATAACCGCTTCACAATTAAAGCTCTATAAATGAAACATTTCTGAACGTAGCCGAATAGTAAAAACTGTTTTAGAAAGGTTACAAAATAGGCTTTCAAATTATTATACTACAAATAAATATTAGCATTTGTAAATATTAAAATTTTGAACGCAAACATTAAAAATAGGTAAAACTGACTCATGTGATGTTTTTATGTGAAAACGGTACTAAAATCACAGATTATGCAAACAACAATACTTATTCTATTGTATATATGTGTAATAAACACTTTTGTCACCTCACTTTTTTATCATTTCATATAAAAATATTTAATAAAAATTTAAAATGTGGAGCGCGGTGGAGCTGCCGGTAGCAAATTTGCGCGGGTAAATATTTTTGTCAACTACACGACAGCTGATTCCTGTTATGTATTTCCATAGACAACTTGATAGAAATGTGCAGCTTGATCTACTATCGACCTTTGACTTTTTGTTTTAGGGATGTAACTAAAACAATAACGGAGTTATAACGATTTCTATGGAAAGACACGCGCTGACGTATAAACACGCTTATTGTACTTGACTGCTGTCCTATTTTTAACGCTTATATCTGCTTACGTTGCGGAGGGGTTAAGTTATAATATGTTTTGTAGAAAACATTTACTTTTTACTGTAATTTTTTTTTGAAAAATTGTTTAATTTTATTAATTTGTTCTGATTGGTTGATGATACAGCGTAATTCATAAGGGAGATTATTATAGTTTTTTTATGGTTTGGAAAATGTCACACTATAGTAAAACTGCCCCCATACACATTTTTTTAAATTTTTGAAATTTTCTCCATAATATTTTAGTGTATAACTGTTTCATAACGCTGATGAATTTCATACGTATTTGTGTTCCAATTTACCATGCAGATCGGAGGAACCCAGATTTTGGACTTCCGCACGTTAAGTGTACTTACCTATACGGTGGACTAAGTCAAGTACCACAATATCGTCAGTCTATCAACAACCATCGTAACAAATAGTAACGTGACATTTCGCTCGACGTTGAAATGTTATTTTCTATCAATCGGAAGCGTGTAATGTGAAGTATTATCTCGCCGTCTTTATCGAATGCTTTGTGTGAACCATATCGTGACTCAAACTCCATCGTGGTTCTAATAACCGAACAATCTTATCGTACGCCTTGGATATACCTATGACCGTCGCCGAATGAAGATCAGGCTACGAAACACAACAGTGAGTATTGCTTAATTGTGTATACCGGATCTTGTTTGGTGATTGGGCATAATTCTTATTGAAATCCATAAGCGTTTTATTTAGCAAGGAATAACCACCGGTTATTCTAAACCCCCGTGCCCTGTGCACGATTCAATAACTGTTTTATGGAGAACCTGATAAAATAAATAAGCTAATTCAACACGGGAAGAAGAATATTTTTGATTCGGTTTGACAACTATGCCAGTAAGTTAGATTACTTATTCCCCTGAACACGAGTACTACATGTTACTCTTAACCTTTGTGTACCTGAAGGTAAATATCACGTCTCACCCCAACGAAGTCACTAGGGTCCCCCATACATCGAAAGCTGTAAGGGGGCTTTTAAACAGAAGAAGAAGTTGGCTTGATAGGATATAATGTAAATACAAATGTTAAGAGGGAGCATGCTAATATTAAAAAAACTATATTAATTATTCACAAATTGTGAAAACATTTAACTCTTAGGGACTCGCGCGTCAATTTGTGATACAAATACTCGCTACCGGGAGCGCTGGACCCAGTATAATATCATACGTTTATTCCAAAACTGCTCAAATACAAAATTCAATCAAATACTAATATTTATTGTTTTTACTCAATCAAAGAGTATCTGCAAAAATAATAGGAATTTTACCATACTTTTATAGCAAGATTAAGTCTACTTGTTATAATTTCTGTAATTACATATATATTTTACGCAAAATCTTCTATATTTTCTTACAGAACTATAACGAACCTACTTAGACTAAATAATAATGAGAGATCAATCATTATAGAAAAAATAAATAAAACAACTTTGAAAATTAACAAAAAATAAAATATCTTCTTTGGAATCTCTACATTGTTCTGTCTATTTTTACTACAAATTTGGTTATAATAATTTTATTTTACTCAAATTTTTTTTGGTTTTTCTATCTTTTTTCCAGTTACACAGGCCGTTATCACCTTCTTGTTCAGAATCTGCTTCATGCTCACTAATTTCAAAATAGTCTTCAGTCTCAGAACAGTATTCGTTTCTGTTTCCCAATTGAGATATTATTCTTTTTCATTAGGTCTCAAAAACCGATTGCTAACCATTTTGTAAAAAAAAAAAGTAAATTAATGGTAATAACGTAATGGAAAAAACACTAACGTATTTAGTCGCTACCGGGTCCAGCGGACCCATACACACCTTTTACGTCAATATCTGAACAATATTTTGATATCAAAGGAGCATCACATAGGGTCTATTTTATATATTTGTGTATTTCTATATTTCTACAATGTAAAAACTTGTTACCGTTTTCTTTTTTATCCTGCATTTTGTCATGTATTATTCATGACATTTAATCAATCACCTGTAAATTTTGTAATTATTAACATACTCTACTAGTTTATTTCCATGCCATTTATAACTTAGAAACTTTCTCTTTTATTGTAATGCATTATCTTTCCTTAAATTTATCTGTATACCTGCCTTTCATATGATGTTTACTAGTTATATTTTTATAGTTTATCTTTTTTATTTAAAAACTGTCTCTGTATTAAACTTGTCATGTAAAAGCCCATCAGGGCGTTGAAAATTAATAAATAAATAAAATAAATAAATCACTCACATGCAGCGTGCTAACTGACGACTTAGATCGTCATCTGTCTTGCTACACTATCGTGGAAAGGTACTAAGAGCGGCAACGTCGCAAACGTCAAAATTGTAAAGTTACTACACAAAATACAAAGAACTGGGTACGTTAGACCCGTTAGCGGGTCCTTAAGTGTTAATAAAACACGACTCGTTTAACATAAAGCAAAAATCTCTCGACAAATGTCTAACGTCGCGTTTAAAGGTACACTACATAATATAACATGATAAATAACAGAACAAAATGTGTTTTTAATAATTTTCAGAGCAAACGAAGTAATTACCACTTCAGAACAGCAAATGTAGAGTAATTATCTTCAAAAATAACATATATTTTTAAGAATTTAAAAAGTTGTAAGTGTTCAAGGAAAAAATAATATAAATCAGTAATGCAGGTAAGTAACACTCACACATTAATAACTACCTACCGCTTTAATCGCTCATCTTCGCCCAGCGGTCAATCAATAAGTAACGCAAAACAGTATAAGAGATACATATTATTGTAACCCTTTCCAGTAAAATGCACCTTTTACGACTGCAGCTTGTTTATAACTTGCAGCATGTTTGCGGTAACCAAATTTAAATGTAAGGGGCTCCGGTTCAAATTTCATTGTTATTTAAAAGATAATTTTTTTTTTTTACAGTGAATACCGCACAAGAATCTCAACTGCTCCCGTCTGGAGCCAGTGAGACTATGGCATCCCCAATTGGCGTATGTTGTGAGGCTGAAGGTAGTGGGGAGGGGAAGGAGGTGGGGAAGAGGAAGGTTGGGAAGTACCTGGCTATTCAGATCTGGTCACCAAACACGGCTAAAGCCATTTTCAAGCAACGTTTCAACTCTGAATGGTGGTCTTACACCAGGGCGATACTGATAGTATCTTCCACTCTGGAACATGCCGCAAATCTACTATATATTATTTTAAATGAATTAATTGTGAAATAACACAAATTAATCAAATAAAATTTATTTGCGCACGCCGGGTTCAAACCCGCGACCTCCGGATTGTGAGTCAAGAGTCTTACCCACTGGACTACGGAGGTCGTAATATATAATATTTATTATCTTAAAAAATACTAATGAGGTAATTTTTTTTTATTTGCAGATTGGAATAGTTTTTCTAGGATTACCTAAATTATAAAGTATGTGATGTAAAAAATAACTTGGATATTGGACAAAACTTTCGTTTGGAGGAAGTTTATTACCCCCCCTCCGGAGTGGAAGGGTTACCCTGATCTATAAACTCCCAACTTTTGGGAATTTGTATTAGGTTGGGGAATATTCCCGGGTGCACATCACAAATGGCTGCTTTACCTCTGGCGGCCACGTCGGTGGCGATGAGCACGTCTGCCCGCTCCTCCTTGAACTCCTTGAGACTGGCCAGCCTCTGCGGCTGCGGCAGCGCCCCGTGTAGCTCAGCACAGCGCACGCCCAGCAGGCCCAGCAGTAGGTGCAGGCGGTGCGCCGCCGCTCGCGTGCCCACAAACACCATGCACTGCGTGCGGAATGTGCGGCACACCAGCGCGCCCAGCACGGCCTCGCGGTCACCCTCACGTCCACTGCGGATCCTGGAATACACATATAAACCATGTTACCCTCTATATTATATTGGTTCCATGACAACTCAACACGGTGGAACTTCAACACACCTTTCAAAATTTGTATAAAGTCATTAATCTTTCAAATTTATTTGTTCGATTTTCAGAACAATCTCATAAAAATCGTTACATTATGGTGAAAAATATGATATGACAGCAAGGGAGACACAACGATTTCTATTGGACCTGTACTAATTTACCACAGATGAAAAATCAATGTTTGTTAGTGATAAAACGAATAGCTAGAATAATATTAAGATACATTATTTCCTTGCCAACCAAATAAAATTTATTTGAGTATGCTAGGAGCAGTTTTGAAGGTTTAAAATAGAATAAAATACAAATAGCAAATTTGCATTCCAAAGGTTATAAGAGAAATGATAATAAATGGTGTTAATGCGACGAGGTTTAGGCCGAGGATATGAACTAACCTGACAAACTCCTGGCGCAGGTTGAAGGCCACCTCCTTATTGGAGTTGACGAAGATCTTGACGGGCCGGGACAGCGACACGGCGGCCAGCTGCTTCACCTCCTCCGTCATGGTGGCGGAGAACAGCATGGTCTGCCGCTTCGGCGAGCACATCTTGATGATCTCCTTCATCTGGTCCGCAAAATACTCGTCTAGCATTCTGGAACACAAATTTACTGATCATATTGCTTTATTTATTGAAAATAATCCATTGTCAAACACGGTTTAAAGGGCAAATTAACTACGCAGTAACTACGAACATGATTTTCCTTCCCAGAACTCTCCTCTCCTTCCTTTTCCTAAAAAAACCCTCCACACAGCATCCCCAAAGATGACATAGGCCCTGAGGAAAATTATTTTCCTCAGCGCCTCCTGTGTGGAGCTCATGTAAAAAAAAAAAAAAAATAACCACGAAAAATTTTGTTTTGCAAGTATTCACTGTATTTTTAAGTTTGAAACATGTTGAATGCATTAGTAATTCAATCTTTAGTACACTGGAATACAAATATGTATGTAACTAAAACACAAAGAAAAACGGCGAGCATTTTGACAGCGACGGCATCAGATACTTTTGTATAAATTCCGTTTTTGTAAACTCAAATAATCCGTTAAAAAACTAGAGGACAGTGACATATATTGAGTATAAGTAGAAGTAGGCTCTTCTAGCTTCAATATTAAAAAATATTTCAATTTTTTTTTTTTAAAGAATCGAGGGAATATTTGTCAAAATTGGCGTCAAAGCAATCCGAGATATTTTAAATAGTGCCATATTGTGGCAAAAAGCGCTCCTTTGGTTAAAGGATTGATAATATAATAAAACTTATTTCCACTTAATTATATTTTTTGATCGTAACCGGTTTTAGCTCGTTAAAGCAATCTTCGGACTGGTACAAATTATTCTTAATCTAGAGTTATAAACATAACATATGGGGGAGATACATATCAGTGGCGGTCCGTGAGTTTTCAGTGAGCTAGAGTGTTGATTGAAAAATACGCCATTACTGATGTTGTTGTGGCTGAAAATGAATTTTTTTTTTTTTAACAAAATTTTTTTTTTTATCTTTCAGTATGTGGATGCGTTCATACAAAAAGTTGAAATTTTGAAAAAGAATAAAATTCATTTTCAGCTACAACAACGTCAATAATGTCATATTTTTCAATCTTAGCGCTCTAGCTCACTGAAAACGCACGGACCGCCACTGATACATATTGAATATCCACCTATGTTGAAGGAGATTAACCTATATGTCCCTAACGCGTATACTCGTGGGAGATCCCACACACTTTTTTATTAACGATTCTGCATTGAGCACTGACATCTTCAATGTTACCTATAGAGAGTTCAGTAACTATCTTTTGACATACGTCTCAACATAGTGAAACTGCCCCTTGGCCTTTTTTTTCTCTTATATTTTGTAATCTTCTCCGTAATAATTTGGTGTACAACTGTTTTATGGAGAACCTGAAAAAATTAATAAATAAATAAATAATAATAAATAAATATTATAATAAAATGAAACAATGCAACTTTGTATAAACCACCTATAAAATGTGCAAATCCGACCGGTTTCGGAACAAACGTTCCTTCGTCAGGGAATGCTTATACTAATTTGACAGTTTAGAACAATGTTTTATTAGGGTAGGGGTGGAGCCGTTGTTATTTAATAATGTAGATTGGGTGGGTAGGTATTAGTGTAGAGTGGGTGGGTAGGGGAACAAATCCATGATTGGGCTATATGACAATATTTTTTGTTTGTTGATAATAGATTCATTATTTTTAAGGGATTTTTTAATTTCCAAAGCTTCTAAGTTATCTAAACGTTTTCCTTTATGATTAATATGAAGAATATTTATCCCTGTGTTTTTTTCAAAACTATGGTTATTTTCAATGATATGGTTAGCGAACTCAGAAAAATTATTATTATTAAGACACCTTAAATGTTCCTTGATTCTGATTTCAAAATTACGAGTTGTTTTTCCAATATAAAATGAGGGACAATCATTGCATTTGAGTTTATATATTCCGGAATTAGTCAATTTATGGTCTTTATCTTTAGTATTTCTCAAAAAATTACCGATATTATTTCTTGTATAAAACGCTGGTTTAATATTAGAAGGGAAATTTTTGCAACATTGAACTGAAAAATTATTAATATACAAAATTTTACGCCATTCTTTATCAATAATATTATTAGAATTGTATAGATATTTATTTTTTGAAATTTTGCTAAGTTTTTTATTTAGGATGTTATTAATTAATTTTGGTTCATATTCGTTATTTATAGCAATTTGTTTTATTATAGAAAGTTCAGAAAGGAAATTATTATTAGACATTGGGACATTTACTAAGCGGTGTATCATGGAATGGAAGGTGGAGTGTTTTTGTGAGACAGGGTGGTTGGAGGTCTTATGAATTACTATGTCAGTGTATGTTGGCTTGCGATATATACTAAAATCGATTTTATTATTTATAATAGATAAAGTTAAATCCAAAAAGTTTAATTTTTCATTGCCTATTTCTATCGTAAATTTTATTTGATTATGAAAGGAATTTAAAAGGTTAAGAAAGTTGTTGAGTTGACGTTCGGATCCTGTCCAAATGACAAAGATATCATCTACATATCTCTTCCATAGTAAAACATTGTTTAAAAGGGTTGATTTTGAATTAAAAACAGTTGTTTCCAAATCATTCATAAATATATCAGCAATAAGAGGGCTGGTGGGGGCTCCCATTGGAAGGCCTTCTTTTTGTTGGTATATGACATTATTGTATTGAAAATAGTTTTGATTTAAAACTAAGTTAAATAAACGAGTTAGGTCACTGGACAGATCTGTAGGTAATTTAGAATCTTTCAATAATTTGGAAATAATTGCTTTACTTTCAGTAATAGGCACATTAGGAAATAGATTAATGACATCAAAAGACACAAGTTTGGCATTAATGGGAAGTACAAAATTTTTCAATAAGTCAATCAGTTCAAAAGAGTTCTTAATTACATATTTTGGTGTAAACACATTACTTTTATGAACTAAATCAGTTATTAATGACGATAATTTAAAACTTGGCGAATTACATGATGAAACTACAGGTCTGATGGGTGTATTTATTTTATGGATTTTGAGAAACCCATATAATTTAGGTAATAATAATAATAATAAAAATAATAGTAAAAGCTAAAATAATAGCTACATTCAAAAAAAAAATAAAAAAAAAAAAAAAAATAAATAAAAAAAAATAAAAAAATAAAAAAAATAAAAAAAATAAATAAATAAAAAAAAAATAAAAAAATAATAAATATTATGTATCATGGGGTGACCGGACAAGTCAGAATGAATTCAACTCATCACCTCCTTTGACCTCTTATTGGCCGGAGAGGCACAGGCGCGCGCGGAACAAATTTTCGAAAAAAAAAATTTTTAATGCGATTTTAACCCTTCTGTATAAAGAAACTGTATGAAGGACAAGGTCAGAAAGCTTGCGCCAACACCATTTGTGATATAGCCTGGGCTGTGCAAAATACATGCTTTACTGTAATTAAAATACAAATTACAAAATACTTTTTCGCATGTATTTAAAATACTAAATACAAAATACTTTCAGGTCGTGTATTTGAAATACAAAATACAGTATTTTAACCATTTTTTAATTTCAAATACAAACTACAAATTACAAAATACAAAATACATTTTGTTATGGTAGAACCTTTGGTTGCAATAAATTGTCATAAGGGCCCATATCTAAGGGTGCGTTTCCATAGAAGCAAAGCTGAGCAGAGTGAAACAGAGACATGCTAAAATTGACTAATCATATTGCTCAGGAGACACATCTCGTCTCCGCTCCACCTGTAAAGTTTTGTAGTATAGGACTTAGGTGTTAGATTATAATAATTATTATTATAATAACACTAGCTGGTTCCCGGCATGCATTGCAATGCCATATTCAAATAAATACAGTCAAACTTGGTTATAACGATCACGGAAATAGCGAGGTCACGGTTATAATAATGAGCAATTATAAAATGATATTTTAATTCGGGCTTGTTTTCATACAATCGTATGCTGTTATAACGAGGTTTCATCATTGATGTAACGTCCAAATAATTTTGTCAACACAATTTCTAAATAGATAAATACATATTTGCGTTTGAAAAAAAAAACCCCGATTCTCGAAACCAGTCATAAACAAGACAAAGGTTGCCGCCCGGCGGCTCGGACTTCCCTTAAAATACCATTAGGGACGGATTATAATCCCAAGCTGATAAGACATTTAGCCCAAGTTGCCGCTCTACGAAACATTTCTATCCAGTACTATCGCGCACTATGTAAAAAGGGTCATATAAAACCTAAGTCATACGAATATTGGGCTTCCAATTTGGTTCCCCTTTTACATCTTCTTTCGTTTTGCTACTCAATGATAAATTTGTGTCCGGTTTTCCCAATTTCGTTCGAAAAACAATAAATTTAACATTATGTAGGCGGGTATGAGAACGTACCTACGTACACAGGGTAAGTTTATTAAAATCACATCTGTAGTCAAGTCAGTAAGAAGTAAACCCTTCGATTACAAACATGTCTAACAAGAGGAAGTGTCTCTCAATTCGCGATAAAGTCGATATTATTCGGGAATTGGAACGCGGCGCAAAAAATGTTCAAGTGTGCAAGAATTTTTCTCTGTCATCTTCAACGGTGTCAACTTTGTGGTAGAATAAGGATGTTTATTTATCTGCGTTGGAAAATAACATCACAGAAACTAAAAAATTTAGAAAGTGCGTGCTTCCTGACGTTGACGAAGCATTACTGAAGTGGTTTAGTGTTCAAAGAAGTGCTGGATTTGCTATTGATGGGCCGATTTTGAAGGCGCAAGCGGAAAAATTCGCGAACCAATTCGGAAATGACAATTTTAAGTGTAATAACGGTTGGCTTGATCGTTTCAAAAATCGGCATAACATTGTTTATGCAAAAATTAACGGTGAAGCTGCATCTGTGGATCCTGTAATATCAAGTGCGTGGGTTCAGAGTGTTTGGCCAGAGTTGAGAAACGATTTCCATGAAAAGGACATTTATAATGCTGATGAGACAGGATTTTTTTATAATTTAACACCCACTAACACCTTTAAATTTAAAGGTGATAAATGCATTGGTGGGAAAAAGTCAAAAGTTTGTTTTACAGTGCTCGTGTGCGCCAATATGACAGGAACGGATAAACGAAAACTGTTCGTTATCGGGAAATCTTTCAAACTGCGATGTTTTAAGAAGAAAAAATTACCTGTAGAATACACAGCTAATAACAAAGCATGGATGACTTCTGAGATTTTCCGGAAATATATTTCCGACTGGAACATGGAGCTTTTCAAGAAGAATAGAAACATTCTTCTTGTAGTGGATAACTGTCCTGCGCATCCAAAAATAGAAAACTTATCCAACATTAAACTTGTGTTTTTGCCGTCAAATGCGACATCCATATTACAGCCAATGGACATGAGTGTAATAAACAGCCTCAAGAAATTTTATCAGAGGTTCGCGGAACTTCATCTTATTGGCCAGAGGGAGAAACAGTTGAATGAGAACTTAACGCTATTGGATGCGATCATTCTTTTAAATGATGCGTGGAATAACGTATCGAGTACAGTTGCCAATTGCTTTATAAAATCTTCTTTGAAAACTAGAATTGATGATGTGCATGAAGAATACAACGAAGAAGACAACATGCCATTATCAGAGTGGCTAAGAATGAATAATATTGTTGGTTTTAATAATGACGATGTGGCAGACTTTGTGCGTGTTGATGAAGGTTTATCGACATGTGGACTTCCAACAGATAGTGATATCGTAGAGTCTGTGTTGCATAAAGACAATGAAGGTGATGAAAGCAGCGATGATGATATGAGTGCAGAACCGGAACAAATTACAATAGGGCAAGCTAGTGATATGCTGGAAAAATTAGTGAGTTTTTTGGTAGCAGTGAACCAGATGATGAAACCTTTAACTTTTTCCACGCGATCGTAACAACAGTTGATACGGCAAAAGCCATGCCTCACACGCGCCCGTATCAGCCCTTGTTACGCTAACTTCGACTGCCAATATCACAGCGCTACTATGTCACAGTATTTTTTCCCGCTCGCTAGGACATTCGTGTAACTATCACGATGCTGACATCTTCAGGCATATTTCGAAAGTAAAATTGTATTTCGTAAAAAACATCTATAATCAAGTGAATGTGTCCTCGTGCCTTTGAGTGTATAGTTCACAATTTACTCCACAGATGGCGCTAGTAGTTTGCGCACACGCATGCATTCGATTCCGACTGACCAAATTGGACAAGCGTCGATAACATTTATTGTCGAGATCGGGCGTATTCGCACACGTTTGTTTATGTTGTGAAACTGTGATTTTGAATTTACATAAAAATTTTATTAATTTTAGTGTCATCAGAAGTTTTAGAACTTGTTTATACGAATTAATAATAATAAGTGATTGAGGTACCACTTGTGTCTATCAACGCAGTGTCCTGAGTACAAGCACGCGGATAAATGGCGCCGTCTTTAAGATAACAAGGGGACGTTTTTGTACGGAATTTAATGTTTTTGTTTTTATAATCATCTAGAAGTGTTTACAGACGACGATTTGGTTTCAAATTGTAGAAAATAATCTCATCTCTTTATATAGTATGATAAATCATGCCATAATATGCTGTAATTTGACATAAAATTGGATGGATAGGTATTTGAAATATGACATATACATGTACCGCGTATGGGTATTGAAAAAAAGGAAGAGTTCAACGCGGGGAAAAGATTAATGCGTTAAGTGTTTTGAGGGGGAAAATAAGAAACATTAAAGTGAAAACATTAAAACAATCATCGACATTGAATTTTTTTAAGTGATTTAGAGTAAAATAAAAATGTTTAATGTTAAGTGTTTGTACAATTTATTATAATAATTAGTGTAGTTGTAAGTTTAATCATTGTATAGTAGGGTAAGTACCTTTATTACATATATGTACATATTTAGAAAAATTAAACATGTTTGATTTATAATGCATATGTATGTTTTGTGAGAGCTTTATACTATGTAGGTTTATGTACGTAAATTCTTTTATACCTATTTTGGATATAACGAGTAATGGCTATAAGGAGCAAATTTAGTCGGTCCCCTCGTGCTTGTTATAACCAAGTTTGACTGTAAATTGTTTCTCCCTGCATGTCCTTTCCCGTGCGTCCCCGTTCCCCTACCGCATCCCCTTCCCCTCTTGCATTCCCCTTCCACCTTCCCCGTCTACCCTCTCCCCCATCCTGCCAACCCCCCTCCCGCATTTCTTATATTTAGTCCCAGTACATTCAGTTTTTAAACAACTCGCATGCCAGCTATTACAATTTTTTTATTAAAATTTTCATTTTTCACATATTACAAATATTATTTTTTCTATATTAGGAGAACAATCAATCATATCTGGTACCTAACATATGTAAAATATTTATAATTTAAAAAATCCATGGACAATTCTTTTGTTACAAAAAAAAACAGCTGCCTGCTAAATTCAATTTCATCAAACGTGCGAACTTTCAAATGTGCGAAGTTAAAATAGTCGTTAAGTTTTCTGAAATTATCCAATTTCCTTAATTTTTTTAATTTTTCATTTCGTAAGAACCTTCTACAAAGTATTAGAAAACTTAAAAAAAAAAATAATGAAATTGGTAAAGTCATTCTGAAGTTACGGCGTGACCAAGGGAAACAAGAATTCATTTTTATATATAAATGGATGACATTTGTTTAGCGCAGTTTTGTGTTATTTCACTTCAAGTGCGCTCTACAGTAATTAACTTAAAAATAATCAGTCAAATTATTCCTATAGTGCTTGATCTAATACTTGATCTAATGACAAGTATAATATAATATGATACAGAATGTACAATAACACTCAATATCAGTGCTATTATAGCACAGGACAATAATAATAACTAGCATGACGTAAAAAAATGTACAGTACATTATAAAGCAATGATATGAGAGAACTACAAAAAATCAAGAAGCAAAAATAAAAACCCGATGAACAAAAATACTGCCATAGTAGTATCTCTACAAAACAAAGAAAGTAAAGACGTAATAATAGCACATAAAAAAAAAAATGGTATTTTATACGCAAAAAACACAAATTTTGAAGAAAACAACACAATATATATTAACGAACAACTGACCCAATTTAATAAACACCTACTATACCTAGCTAAATCATCAAGACTTGGGTACAAATTTATATGGGCAAAAAATGGAAAAATATGGATGAGAAAAAACGAAACGTCTCCAATCTTACTCATAAGAACGCCAGAAGACATCCCCTCCGAATAAAGGATAATAAAACCACATAGCAAACTACTATCAACCTTTCAAAATGTCTGAAGAAAACTATATACACGAAAATTATAAATGTAAAAACCCATGTGAACTAAATCACCTATTTAAAAATGTTAATTTCTCGATCTTAAACATGAATATTAGGAGTATAAGGAAAAACTTCGATGAGCTCCGTGTACTTATTAATAACCTAGATTTTTCTCCAAGCGTAATTATTTTAAGTGAAACCCAAATGAAACAAGTAATTCCATATAACTTACCAGAATATACAACAATTTCATCTGCCTGTAAGCACACTGGTCATGATGGAGTTACTGTCTTCTGTCATAATACTCTGAAAAATGTTGCCGCTGAATTTATTGAATTTAAAACAGCCAATGCAATAAAAGTAACTTTTTGTCAAAACAACTATAAGTATCATATACTAGCCATATATAGATCCCCGTCATTAAATGATTGTTTATTTGTAAAAGAATTAAAATCTTTTGTTAGTAAACTTGATAGAAACAATTACACTTTTTCCATTGTGACAGGAGACATCAACATAAATATTAATGATAATAATACAAATGTAAATTGTCAAAATGAGTATCTTGATTGTTTATCAAGCTCTGGACATATGTCATACATTAACTCACCAACAAGAGTAACCTTAAGTCACTCGGCATGTTTAGACCACATATTTGTCAAGTCGCACAAGGCGGTTAATATCATCTCTTCAATTCTTGAAACAAATATCACAGATCATTACCCGACCTTTTATGGACACCATTTCAAAAATACTCCTCAAAACCGAAATTCTGAAAATCTAGAAAAAGTAGACATTGATTATGAAACTCTAAACTCTTTACTTCGGTCAGAAAACTGGGAAAATGTGATATCAATAGAAAATCCACATCTCGCACTAGAGAATTTATATAAAACTCTGAGAGATCATACTCTAAAAAGTGAAAGTAAAATAATTGTCACTAACAATAAATATAAAAAAATTAAGCCTTGGATAACAGTTGGATTAATTATATCAATTAAACAAAGAGATAAATTATATAGAGAAATGTTTAAATATCAAATAGATTGCCAAAAGAATAATCTCAGAACAATGCCTTATCTGAAAACAAAATATCTAATGTATCGTAACTTACTCAATAGGCTGATACGAAACTGCAAAAAGAAATACTATAGTATACAAATTGAAAATGCTAAAAATAATACTAAAAAAACTTGGAATATTATAAATGAAATTGCCAACAAAAAAAGTATGTCTTCAAATATTGTAAATGAGGTTATAATAAATAATGAAATAATAACTAACAAATCGACCATTGCAGAAAGCTTTAATAACTATTTTACAAATGTAGTAGACGTAGTACTTGAATCATCCGGCATTAATGTTAATGATGCTTATATGGAGACATCTCCTCAATTAGATTCAAATAATGATTCAATTAACTCCATTGAATATTTTTCTCCTGTTACTTTTAATGAAATTGAAAAATATATTGATAACCTAAAACCATCCAACTCTAAGGGAAATGATGGATTATCTTGTGATATGTTAAAAAAAATAAAACAACATGTCCTAACTCCATTGCAACATATTTTTAATTTATGCCTCAAAAATGGTCATTTTCCAGAGCAATTTAAAATCTCCACTATAATACCTATTCATAAATCTGGAGATACGAATAAATTAGACAATTATAGACCAATATCTCTTGTTTCAAACCTCTCGAAAATATTCGAAAAATGCATCAAGTTTAGAGTCATTGAACACTTAGAAAAATATAAAATTCTATCGAAAAACCAATACGGCTTTCGTAAAGACCTATGCACCGAGGATGCGATATATGAACTGACAAAAAAGATATACTCATCTATCGATAAAAAAAAGAAATGTCTTGCCATATTCCTAGATTTAAGAAAAGCTTTCGACACCGTAAATCATAATTTACTCATTACAAAAATAAATCAACTAGGTTTCAAAAAAGACACACTAAAACTACTCTCTAACTATCTTACAGACAGAACACAAAAAACAAAAATTGGGAATAATTACAGTTCAGAGTCAAAGATACAAAATGGGGTTCCACAGGGAACTGTGCTTGGCCCGATTTTATTCTAAATGTATATTAATGATTTATGTAATTTTGTAATCCCTGGTAAAATTGTTTCTTACGCAGACGACACGGCAATAATAGTGGATGGTAATCATTGGAAAGAAACTTTTTCGAAAGCAACTGATTGTATTTCATTGGTTTCAACGTGGCTAAAATACAACAAACTCGTTTTAAACTATAGCAAAACATTTTACTTACCTTTTTATAAAACCATTAAAAATAGACCTAAAGACAACCTTAAAATTAGAATCCATAATACTAGTTGCAATCAAGAAATGTGCTTCATGTGCAACGAACTCACTGATGTCGAAAATATAAAATATTTAGGAGTATCAATAGATATAAATCTTAATTGGAAATCACATATTAATCAAATCACTTCTAAATTAAGATATCTGACCTACATATTTTATAGACTTAAGGAAGTACTAAACATTGAAAAATTGAAAATGATCTACTTTTCCCTGGTGCAATCATCAATCACTTATGGCATTATAAGATGGGGTGGTGCACTTGATACATTTATGAAGCCTCTACAAATAATTCAAAAACGCATAATTAAAGTCATATATAACAAAAATAAAACATTCTCGACCAACTTATTATACAAAGAAACTAAAATATTTAATATACGTCAATTATTTATATCACAAACTTTGAAATATGTAAAATTTAAATTTTTTATTTTTAATTTTTAACTTTATGAGTAAAACCTCAAATTGTAATATTTAAATAAATGAAGACAATATAAGCGAAACTCAATCGAAAATCTGGAAACAGAAAAATCAGAAAAACATATTGACACCTCTGGGACTCGATTTGAAATATGTGTTTAAAAACAAAAATAATTTTGAAATAAATGAAAACAGAACGAGCAAAAGAATAAATAATATATTTTATACTCCACGAACCAATACTAAATTATTGCAGACACATAGCAGTTTCATTGGTCCTCGTACATTTAACCTTCTACCACTACAAACTCAAATGATAAATAAAATGATAAAATATGTAAAAGAGGTAAAATTATGGTTGAATAATGTAGATATTGAAACGCTTTTTCTATAAATTTATCCATCCTTCTACAACTCCTTTGCTGTAACTTCTTAACTGTAGTACAATATGTTTTCTGTTTATTTTATTATTTTTATTTTATTTTATTAAAAAAAAAAAAAAAAAAATTGTATGTTTTTCTCCATATTTTTATTTTATTTTTATAATAGCTGAAAAAAATCCTTTTCACTTATTCTACCTATGTAATACTTATTTTTTATACTATGTTTATATTTAATATGTTTTTTTAAGTCTAATTTATTCTTTGGGTACTTAGAAATATAGTATTTTGTTTTAATATTACCCACACTCAGGCAGTGCCTTAGTGGGTTTTCATTTCTTGTTCATAATTGTTATTATATATTATGTTATTATATAATATTTGCTATTATACATTATATGTACAAAGAAATGGGAATAAATAAAGTTAAAAAAAAAAAAAAAAAAATCATTAGTAAGAGTGCTACAGCAAAGTACAATAGTACAGGATTCTAGCGTTTTTAGTCTATGTATTATCTCTGTGTGTTTATTTTTCACTATCATTATTAAGATCGCTAAATGTATTTTGAAGCCATAAGTATTTGAAATACAAATTACAAAATACCTCAGCAGCAGGTAATTGAAATACCAATTACAAAATACATTTTTAGGGAGTAATTGAAATACAAATACGTATTTTGTATTTCAATTACAAGTATTTCAAATACTGCCCAGCCCTGGACATAGCTAAAAGTTTTATTCCCCTGACAACACCAGAATATTTTTAAATGAATTATATATGGAATGTGAATGTCAGATTTTCCCACTATTTGAACTGTCAAGGTCCGAGGGTGATAGTTGATTAAAACATCGAAAATATATTATAATTTATCAAATAAACACAAGTAATGTTGTTTTTATAGATAGATTATTGTTCAAGAAATGTGTTTCAGTAAATAAAATATACGGTAGCTCAAAATAAGAACTTCAAAGTGATGCTTTCAATAAATTCCAGTACGGAAGTTAGTTCCAGGCAAGGCTCTCCACAGGTTTAAAAGTCATTAAAAGTGATGAAAAAATTGGTTAAATAGGTTTCGTTGGGTTAGGGCTATTTTTCAAAAAAAAAATCATAGTTTTTATTGACTTTTCAAAGAACTGTTGAGTAGATTCTGAGTTGTCATGGAACCGTATTACGGAGAAGATTAAAAATTAAAAAGGCATGGGGGCAGTTTTACTATTTTGTGGCATACATCAAAACATAGTCGCTGAACTGTCTGCAAGTGACATTGAAAATGTCGATGGTCAATGCAGAATCGTTAAGCAGTTGAGTCGCTATGTTTATTGGAAAGTTCTGATAGGCAGAAGTCCTCGTTTTCGCATTAAAAAAAAGGGAATAGCGTAAAATTATGTGATAATGTTTATTAGCAACAATATAATATGCACCTGTCAGCTTCATCGAGGATGAGAACCTCTATGGAGTGGAGACTGAAGGAAGGGGTGTTCTTCAAATGGTCGATCAAACGACCGGGAGTTGCAATTACCACATCAGGGTTCTTCCTCAGCACAGATTCCTGAACAAATAATAATACGTAATAACTTAGTATATTCTCAATTGACACATTGATATCACATTTCCCCAGTACGACATACATGAATTCCACTAAAGGGCTAGAATGCTAGAAAATGCTAGAATTGCTGATAAATGCTAGAATTGATGATATCTATTCTGTCGAACGATTCTATATCTTAAGGCGGATCGTTATGAGATAACGAACGTGATCTCCTATCATATTTGTGTGATTTTTACTTATTTACTGTCACATATTTTAGTTTAGATAATTTTAAATACGAATTCCTGCAAGTATTCACGATAATTTATTCATTTAATGTGCGCTGTACATAGAAAAAGCAAATAAATCACACAAATCTGACAGGAGATCACGTCCGTTATCTCATAATGATCCCACAAAAGATAAAGAATCTCTCTTCTGATTTGAAAGTTATGTATATATTCGGTCACATTCATTAGTGTTCAATTTGGAAGGCAGGCATGGGTACCGCAATCCCGGGAACCATTTATTGAATAACCAACACCCGCCTGGGTTTTTGGAATGAGGTTTGTCTAGGTCTTGGTGGCGGATGAGTTTACCCACCTAGTGCGTGATGGACCGGAAGAGATGGCTTGAGGAAGGCCTTTTGACCTCTCCAGCCGGACTCTCTCGACCCATCACCTTGCACCGCAGTGCGAGGGATGGATTCATACGTCCGTCACTCCTGGGCAAATTGACTCCAGATTCCTGCCAATCCCTCATACTTTTTTCCTTCCCAGAACTTTCTCTCCTTCCTTTCCATAAAAAAGACCCTCACACAGCATCGCCAAAGATGACAGATTCCCGAGGGGAATTGTTTTCCTCGGGGCCTGCTGTGTGGAGCTATTGTAAAAAAAAATCTACATGAGTGTTGTTGTTAGCAGCCTGATTCCAAATGTTGTACGATATGGTGCATCGCCTTAACCCTTTGAATACTAAGAAAATAATATCTATAAACTTTTGCCTGTCAAGGTTTGCACTCAAAACCCGGTTCTTCCCGTGCATTTTAAATGATCCTTTTTATTGGTTACTTTTTTAACCCTTTTGCAAAAACCAAAATTGTTCTAAAATCTAAACAAAATAATCTTTTCGATGTGTTTAGGGGTCGTCCATTAATCACTTGAGCCTCGAAAGGGGGGGGAGGGGGGGGGGGGGGGGGGGGGGGGTTCAGAAAAAATCACGAAATATCACCGGGGGGGGTATAATGAGATATCACGTGTATTTATTTTTCGTGATAATATTCAGAAAATTTCCACTAAAAAAAATACACGTGATTTTGGGGGGGGAAGGGGGTTAGTCTAAAACCTCACCACGGTGGGGGTGGGGTTAAAAAGTTGCTAAAAAAACATCACGTGATTAATGGACGACCCCTTATTAGAAATTAACATTTTTGTTTCCAAATATTAAAATTTTGATATTGGAAATGTAAATTGGCTTAAAAATACATACCTACAAATATTCGAATTAAAGTACTTAAAATAGAATAAACTTAAAATTTTAAATACACAATCCTTTTCTTAAGAAATTCTTATCTTATTAACATTATAAACGTAAAAGTTCGTAAGGATGTATGTGTGTTTGTTACTCTTTCACGCAAAAACCACTGAATGGATTTTAATGAAACTTTACAATAAAATAGCTCCCACTGCAATGCATGCCGGGAACCAGCTAATTTGAAATAACTCACTTTTTATCAAATAAATGCAATTTTATTTTAAAATTAAATGTTTGTTACGTCACAAATTGGCACAAAATAAAATCGTCACTTATGATCGGATTTGTAAAATATCTGAACAATATACAGTGAAATCCTCTTAAAAAGTTTTTCAAAGGACTGGATAAAACAAATTTCACACGGAAACCTTACATCTGGGAAAAATTGGGCCGAGGGACCTAAAAAACCATTTAAGCCACGAAATTTCTTAAAGCCTCATGACAAGTGGCGAGTTTACAAGCTACTAAGTTTAAAAGCGGATAAATCGGCGAGTGAGATTTCATGATGACACACAAAACTGTCCACTCGCTTAGTAGCGAAGGAAACTGAGGTCGCTGCTAGCGCAGGTAACAAGAATAACGACGCCTGCGTGAACTAATTCTGTGATGTTTGACAGTCGAAATCAGCTGTTAATTGGCAGCCATCTTGAAAAACATAAATAAACCAATCACGAGCAAGCGGAGCAAGTGTGTAGCGAGTAAAGTTGACGACCTTTCAACTTTTTTCGTAGATTGTCAACAATCTGGTAGTTAGCAAGTACATAACACAATGACACTGAGTGAGTTTACTAACAGATAGTGAATTTCCCAGATAGTAGCTTGTAAACTCGCCCTTTGTCATCGAGGCTTAAGAGAGTACTTCTTAAAAGGGTTTCATTGTAACTCGTATATTCCTAAGGCAATGAGAAGCATTATTTCTTCCGCTTTCTAACAAAAAAGAAATCAGATATTTTCGCACGACAGGAAGAGAGATATCTAACTTTTAATAATGCACGGTCACTCTGGGACAATATGAGTCTCCTGTTATTATAACGGCATATGATGTTTTGGGACAATTTGGGTCTCCTGTGATTAGACAGGTTAACCTCTAAACGGCCGGAGCCGCGGACTTGCGCGCAGCTTTTGCGCATGCGCGAAAAAAATATTTCGAAATAAAAAAGTTTGACCGCGATTTTGACCCTTCTATGTACAGAATTTGTATGAAAACAAGGTCAGAATCGCTTGCGCCAACATCATTGATGATATAGCCACTAGTTTCATTCATCTGACAATACCAGATTATTTTTAAATGATTTTTATCTGTGGAATCGAAATGTCATTTTTGGCGCAAATTGAAGCTGTCAGTTTTGACGCGTGTTCCTCGACTAAAACATCATAAAACCTAAATTTACGTAATTAACGCAAGTAATGTTGTTTTGGTGCATAGTTTATTGTTCTAGGAACGTATTTCAGTCAATGAAATATACGATAGCTCAAAATTAATCAACAAAACATTTAATTCAAAATTCAAAATCGTGTTTTGTTACGAAATTTCCGTATTTTTCCTGGAATTTGCGGGCCTTTGACAGGTTAAAAGAAGAATTTGGTAAATGGTTTACTGAATTAGTGATATAACTGACCTGCACTTTGAGGTCGAGCCCACCCACGGACATGCCAACCTCTATCTGCGTGAACTGTGTGAGCTGGCGCGTGACCTGGTAGACCTGCACGCCGAGCTCGCGCGTGGGCACCAGTACCACCACGCGCGTCACTGGCGCCCCCGTGTGTGGCTTGAACAGCAGGCGCTCCAGCGTGGGCAGCATGTACGCCGCCGTCTTGCCCGTGCCCGTGGCGGCGCACCCGCACACGTCTTTACCTGGAAAAAATACCTTCATTGTTTACTATATACCTTCAATTTGGGAGGCAAGAATGGGTACCGCTGCCCCGGGAACCATTTATTGGATAACCAACAACTCCGCCATAGGTCACCCTAAGTGGTTCGCTACGTTTGGTGACTTAGCAGGGGTGCCTAGGTTCATGGGGTCAGGTCTGTTCGGATCCTGCCGGCAGATGTGTCTGCAACCAACAGCATAGCAGGGCGGGTGGGAGAGATTGGTCGAGGGATTCATTCGTCCGCCACTCCTGGACACACTGACCCCAAATTCATATCCACCCTTATACTTTTTTCCTCCCCAGAATTTCCTCTCCTTCCTTCCCCTAAAAAGACCCTCCAAATAGCATCCCCAAAGATTAAATAGGCCTTGAGTGGAATTACTTTCCTTAGGGCCTCCTGTGTGGAGCAAAGGTAAAAAAAAATGTACAAATTAACAAGGCACAAAGGGTAAATTATAGGTAAACACTATTTCTTAGTTAATCCAATTAACCCGTCAGGGGGATTTGTTCGCTTTGCAGAACTTCTCATATAGGTCTCATAGAAAATATTGTTGTGTCTCCTTTATATTAGTTCCACACAGGAGGAAAACCAAATTCCATCAGGGCCTGTGTGGAGACAATTTTTATGGAAAGGAGGGAGAGAAGTTCTGTGAAGAAAAGGGTATGAGGGGACCGAGATAGTCTCTCAAAAAAATGTAAAATAATAATAATATGATTAGACTTTTGTAAAAATGTCAATATATGTTCCATATAAAAATAAAATCGGATATATTTATCTGAGACGCTATCTAGGTTACAAACCAGTTCTTAGAACGATTGTTTCCAATGAAAAAGGTCTATACATAATAATATAAAAGAAAGAAATAGTGGAAGATAATAATATTAAAATATGAGATTGACAATAGGCCACTTGCATTGAATTCATAACGACTTGGAAAAAATCGTGTGGATAGATCTTTTTATTGAGATTGCGAAAATGTTAGTAAATTTTTTTTTAAATGTACAGTTTTTTTTATTTTTAAATAAATCCATTATTTGGGGTCGTGACGTCACTACATGAAAATGCCCCTTCTCCGAAAATGTTCCTATTAATTTTGTAAAATTCCACACTGATTTATTTTTTTAATATGGCATCACTTTGATTTCAGGCGAACTTTTGAATTCGTTCACTAGATTTATTGTTTGTTCTCTGCGAACTTTTCATTTGGTTCGACTTTTTGACAGATGTTCTGAAGAGAACCCCGTACAATTTAGAAGTCGGTACGTGTTTTAGAGGAATAATGGTTATGGTGCTGATTTTAACAAAATCAAATTTTATAATATTCTTATTATTATTATAATTTACAAGTACAAGTATATTACATTGGATTTAGTAATATATACGTTGTACATTATAATGATTTATAATCAATAAGATGGATGAAGGAAAAAAATATTTATGAGATGTAACATTTTTGGTATGCCTCGTTATTCTCCAGTGCCATTCGTGTGGAAAACGTTCTTTTTTTTTAAATGATTTTCGGCTACGTAATTATCGTTTTTTCGTACCTATAAAATTATGTCCCGTCTTTCCGGTTTATAAAAAATGGTTTGATTTTTCAGATTGAAATTTTCAAAAAATCCCCAAGGTTTCAAAAATACGATTAAAAAAAAAAAAAAAATACGGAATGTCTTAGAATATTTGTCTAAACCGGATTTTTTTTTTTTAAATGTGATGAAAGTGGCCTATTATGACGGTTTGATGGAAGGTGGCAATGGCCGAATTGGTAAAGGCACCCATCCCAGTTAGTTAAGAGGCTCTGGGTTCGAGTCCAGTTGCGACCATTATCTTTTTCTAATTTTCTGTCTTGCTCTCTTTCATGTTAAGATTATTAGTATTATCTTTTTCTTCATTGGTATATATTACATTCATGAAAATAACCTTCAAAAGTTATAAAAAGAGAGTTATTCTTATAAAAATGTGATTAACTAATTGATTAACCAATAATTGTAATTGATTAACTAATAATTGAAATTGATTAACTAACAATTGTAATTGATTAATTAATAATTGAAAATTTTTTTTTAGAAGAAAGTCAAACATTAGCCCAACAATTTGAAAATTTGTTAATTAAACAAACAAACAAAAAAACAGTTTGAAAATCTCCTATTACCACCACAGTAAGTTGAAAATATTGCTAGTCGTGATGGAGGACTTATCCAGCCGAGGAATAACACAGCCGATGCCCGGGTGGGACCCAAACGCAATGCCCACTCAGCCACTGACCGGTCAATTGATTAACTAATAATTGTAATTGATAACTAATAAATGTAATTGATTAATTAATAATTGTAAATGATTAACTAATGATGGTAATTGATTAACTAATAATTATAATTGTTTAATTAATAAATTAACTAATAATTGTAATTGACAAACTAATTAATTGCAGGAAATTGTAATGATTATTTATCTGCCCTGATGACGGACACTGTAATGCTGTCCGAAAAGTTGGCTAAATAAGGAGGTAGCGCAACATGGCATAATACCCCAAAAATAAATCACTAAGTACAACAATTTTGGCTGTGAAAATCTCGAATCATATTCAATATGTTTGTTTACCCAATAAGGCCACGGGGATGGTGGCAGACTGGATGGGGGTTGGGTTCACAAAGTTCATGGCTCCGATGGCCTTCAGCAGCGGCCGGGACAGGTTCATGGCGTAGAAGGTGGCGTTCTCGTCATACACGGGGGCCTCCTCAAAGTAGTCTGAGTCGTATTCCACCACGGGATTGTCTATGGCATCTAGTTCCTGAATTCACAGATAAATAGAACATGTTTAACTTTTACAATGCCTGGCCTTTTCTTATTCCATCGCTCGTACTTTTTGACACAATGTAAAATTACAAATGTTGTATATAATACAAATATATAATTAATTCCATTAACACAACGTCGCTGGGTGCAAAATATCTCCAATGATAAATTTTTTTAATTTTACAGGAGTGAAAAAACTCATTTTTAAGCAGAAAAATGACGAGAGACGATTTCTTATTATTTATTGTGTACATTAATATTCCTTACAAATATAAACTAATATTGTTTGGAGGTCCACCTTCATTTTCTTGAATCAAAGACATTACGCACCCAGCAATGATAAACCTCATTAAATCTTGGCCATGATTTTAGTTTTTCACAGCCAAAAGTATTATCGTGATTTATTTTTGGGGTATTGCGCTTCCTCCTTCTTTTCGTTTCGGACAGAGTTACAGTGTCCATCATCAGGACAGATGCGTTTTTTAAATCTCCCTAGCTGATACCCTCCATGCATTGCAATGCCATACAATTTTTTTTTTCTTCCTTCATTTCCTTTCCCATGCCTCCCCGTTCCCATCCCGGTTCCCCTTAACCTGCCTCATTCCCCTTTCAACTTCCCGCCTTCCTCCTCCCTCGTCACCCCTCCTGCAAACACCACCTCCTTCCGTACCCTCCTCCTTCCTTACCTCTCTGCTGCTAAAATATATGAATTACACACATTTTCATTTATATCAATTTAATAACGCCAGAAATCGCTATATATAGAAACTTTTGTGGGTTTGCACAAATCACCAAAGTTTCATCTCAATCAGATGAACGGAATGCAGCACATAAAATACGAACAAACAAACAAATATTGATTTTTATATATAAATCTCATTTGTCCTGATTAGCCCCGTCATGCTAATCAATTACGATTTGCGAATATATTTATTTTCTTCTTTTGTATGATGGCAACACTCTGGACTCTGGATGTTGAGCGATATGTTACCTTGTTAACTAACTTAACCCTTTAAATGCCGTAAGGTATTTGGTGTGGATCAAAAAAACCAATGATAAAATAATCTTACAAATGATGAAATATATTAAAAATATATATTAAAGACTTGCCAAATATGTACATTGTATGTTGTTTGTGTCGATTTTTCTAAATAGTCGAGTTTGACGTGAAAAATTATCATTTAGATTGTTAACACGCTAATTTTATATGGCTGGCCTCCTCAGCACGGCTACTTAGAGCGTGTAAACAAGCTCAAGGCACATAAGAGGTTAATACAATGATGTCTTGAGTTTTAAATACAGGCGAGGGAGGGGGGGGGGGGTCGTATTGATTTCCCAGAGTGCAAAGTCACGGCAATCTAATAATGTGGTTGTGTTAACGTTTTCTCATGCAGAATGGAATGAAGGCAACATGAATCTCCATCATCTCAATGATTCTAAGATCCGGTCGATTCACAACTTTCCCTGATCTAGTGGGGAAGCCTTTAACGTGATCTGGAGACGGACAATCTAAAAAATATAGGAAATATAGGATAATATCTAGGATAGATGCCGCCCTACACCAAGCACGCCGTGAAGAAGGCTATCTACCTTAACCAAAGCATCATCCACACTTGAATGCAATTGGAGGCTCCGCAAGAGAGAGGTCGAGAGGGAGATTTTTTCAAAAGCCGAAACGAACCTAGAATCACATGTCAAGAATTCAATATGACGCTGATCAACCATTTGATGGTATTTGAATGTGATGAGAATTTGAGATATCCCATATAAAAGTTTCCCTGAATGTCGAATCCTTTACCCACCACACTCTGGCAAATTAAGTTCAAACAATCAAGAATCTACTCACCGCTTTTAGTTTTTGTTTTTTTGTCAATTTTTTGGGTTTAACTTTAAGGTTGTCCTTTTTCATCTCATCGTCAGATATATGGATGTCGTTGCAATTATTTGTGGCATCTGAAAGACAAAAAATACAAATTGTTATTATAGAGTAGAGACTCGCTAATCCGGACCCCCATTACTTCGGTGCACGCTGTAATCCGGACAGGCAAGAGGATCGCGCGGGGGATCACAACATGTCAATATTCAATCATTTGCCGTCACTCGTCAACTTAGAAACCGTGCTTTTGAAATGAAGTGTGAAAATTATAAGCTGAAGTATATTACAGACTTTTCAAGAAGAATTAACTTTTAGTTTATTTTTTTAATTTCATGGTTAAGGGTGCAAATTTCTTACATGTTTGAATTTTTTTATAAGTACATTTGTATTTATAAAAAAAAATGCATTTAAATTGACTTTAAATTTTGACTTTAATAAATGAAACCCAAGTTAAAAATGTGTTTTATTCCTATTAAAATATTACATAATCCAGACTCCTCGATAATTCAGAAGGGGTCTTGTTTTTCCCTATCCGGATTAGCGAGGCCCTACTGTAATTAGAAAATTTTTAGGACCTGCAGTACATAGAATTGAAGGTTTTATTAACCCCTCAGGCCTCGTCCATATTCCGACAGTACGGCAGAATATTTCCGCTTTGCCAATGAAAACCCAAATAAATGGAATATTTGTGAATGTGTCCGAAAACAAAACACTGTTTTTGAAAGGTGATAAATTTCGCTTTCGATTTACATTATTAGAAATAACCAAGCAATTTTTTTTAAATGCAATTTTTAAAAAGTTTTAAAAATAGCTTAACTTAAAATTTTTTCTAACTAATATTACTTACTGGTAATGAAAAAAAATAAAAACATGCACTTATTTTATTAGACATACGTGTTTCAAACATTATCGTAACCTCACTGTTTTATCGTTCCATGTGAAAATAATTAATAAAAAATTCTCAGTGTCAAAAATTACAGTTTGACAAATTCACAGTTTCAAAAAATTAATCCTAGTCTCTCATCAGGGCGTTGCAGAGAGTATCTTCCAACCAAGATTTTTTTTAATGTAAATACCACACAAGAGTCCTAACTGGAGTATGTTGTCGGAGGGGAAGGAGATGGGGAAGAAAAAGGTAATACTATTAGAAATATGAAGTAGTACAAGTTACCGTCTTCCGATTCATCTTCGCTCTTGATGGTCGCATCCCCCTTGTTCTGTTCCCTCATCTTAGTGATCCTATCATCCGTCTTGTTTTTCACCTTCCTCTTCACATACTTGGCTAGATCATCCCATGTGTCCTGGGGGACAAAATAACATTCATTTCAATTAATAAATGTAATCTTCTTCATTTTTGATCATCTAACTCAGGGTTTCCCATTTGCCGGGTCGGGACTCGGTACCGGACCATCAAAATAAAATACCGGGTCGCAACATTCCCGCCTTGTTTTAAGACAAGGTGGCTGCAAGAAAAAAAGCTTAACGTGGGCACAACGCGCGGAAACAGGGAATTTCAAAGCATTTAGTCATTTAAGTGAAATACAAAAAGAGTACAACATGATTGCATTGCCACGAGACATCTGAACTCAAATTAAAGAACATTTATTAGGACTGGAGAGGAGTCTTTAACAATATTTTCCTCCAATCGACAGCAACAAAGCTTGGATAAGAAACCCATTTACATTCAAGTCATCGTATTAATTTATTTGTTTATTTAGATACTGTTTATAGAGATTTAGTTGTTGTGTTTATTGAAACATTATTTAGGCCTAAGTAATATTTCAAAAATAAAGGTATATCTCATTAGTTTATCTCTATTATTGAAAATATTCAAAAACTACTGCATAAAAAAAATAGTAATGCTTCTTCTAGGGAGAATACTTCGAACAACGGAATTCAAAATGGCGGTAGTTGATCAGCTGATTGCCCGATTCTATAGTAATTTTTCAGAAGTGATGACGTCACACGATTCACCATACATACGGTGGTTTTCGGGGGTCTTCAAAAATTAAAACTTTGACAATTATTTTAATTATTAAAACTAACTCTAAAAATAAAAATAAAAAATGCAGTTATTTAAGTTAGAAGGTCATTATTCATTAAAAAAGAAGCAGTGTGAAAATTAGCGGGCCACGGCAGAAGAATGTTTGGGAAACACTGATCTAACTTACAAAAAATTTAAAAACACACATTGTTTCAAAATTTCATGCGTTTTGGAAGTTTGGCCATTTTTTTTTTTATCGACATTTTCATAATGAGCATAACCAGCAATTATAAGATATACAATTACAGGTAAATATTCCACTAACCGCCGCATTTTTATAAGGCACAGGTTTTGGGAATTTCAGTACATTTCAATTCAACTACTACAAGAAACAACTAAAAATTATATTTGGATAGAACAGGTAAAAGATGCATTAAAATTCTAGTTTGGGTAAACTAAGTAATTCATGAATATTTAGTTGAAACAAAACTCACACAAATGTCAATACATAAAAAATAAATTAAAATGGCGGGAGAGGAATCGTTTTATGCGGGAAATTTTGAACTTTGAATAAAAATGGAATTTCAATGCATCTTTTACCCATTCTATTGAAATGTAATTAGTTGTTTCTTATAGCAGTTAATTTGAAACATAGTGTAATTTCCAAAATCTGTGTTCATTTAAGTACTTAATTATGTTGAAACGTAGTGTTATTCCCAAAATCTGGGTTTATTTAAGTACTTAATTATGTTGAAACGTAGTGTTATTCCCAAAATCTGTGTTTATTTAAGTACTTAATTATGTTGAAACGTAGTTTTATTCCCAAAATCTGTGTTTATTTAAGTACTTAATTATGTTGAAACGTAGTGTTATTCTCAAAATCTGTATTCATTTAAGTACTTAATTATGTTGAAACGTAGTGTTAGTCCCAAAATCTGTATTTATTTAAGTACTTAATTATGTTGAAACGTAGTGTTATTCCCAAAATCTGTGTTTATTTAAGTACTTAATTATGTTGAAACGTAGTGATATTCCCAAAATCTGAGTTCATTTAAGTACTTAATTATGTTGAAACGTAGTGTTATTCCCAAAATCTGTGTTCATTCAAGTACTTAATTATGTTGAAACGTAGTGTTATTTCCAAAATCTATGTCTATTAATTCAATTTGGGAGGCGGAAATGGGTACTGCCGCCCAGGGAACCTTTATTGGATAACCAACACCTCTGCCATAGGTCACCCCAAGTGGTTCGCTATGTTTGGAGATTTAGCAGGGGTGCCCGGGTTCATGGGCTGAGGTTTGTCTAGGAGGCGGATGACCAGGACACACTGAACCCCAGATTCCTACCTACCCCTTAAACCTTTTTCCTTCCCAGAACTCCCCTCTCCTTCCTTTCCTTGAAAAAACCCCTCCACACTGCATCCCCAAAGATGACATAGGCCCTGAGGGAAATAATTTTCCTCAGGGCCTCCTGTGTGGAGCTCATGTAAAAAAAAAATTAAGTAATTAAGTTGAAATGTAGTGTTCTTTACAATAACTGTGCCTAAGTAATTAGGTTAAAATGTAATGTTATTTTTAAAATCTGTGTCTATTAGTAATTAAGTTGAAACGTAATGTAATTTCCTAATTAGGTATGTATTAAAAGTGCAGTGGCTTCTAAAATATTTACCAAATTCTGTCTTTTATAGTAATTAAGTTTGGTAAATATCGGTTCGGACTGGCCACGCTTATTACGAATATTTTTTATAAAAAACCTTTAGATTCGCCTTAATTACTATAAAAGGAAACTTTTTGGCTTTGGGGCGGCGGAAAATAATGCATTTTAATTTTCAATTGCATAAAACCAAAATTCACTTCGCGAACCGACACAACGAAAATCCGCGGCCGTACCTGTCACTGTTATGTTGGTATCCTTGATAAATTAACAAGAGCTAATACGACTGTAGCCGACTTCGTGGGATAAGGCGCGTAATTATGAAATTTGTCTAGCGGGCTTGTTTGTGTAACATGGTTTGTGATACAAAAGAAAGTGCCCCTTTATAACGCCTACTCGCGTCAAGGCAAGAAAAACATCCCAGTTTTCAAGTAGTTTAGCGGCTACGCTAGGTTTGTGTAACATGGTTTGTGATTCTGGCGTACAATCTCACAAGACGAAAGCTAATTTTAATTTTACGTAATCGAAATTTAGAATGAAATATTTTCCACTTCCCCCAATGCAAATAGTTGCCTTTTAATGTAATTAAGGTGAATCAAAAGGTTTTTTAAAAAAAAGTGCATATTAACCGTTGCCAGCGATCTCCAAAAATTACCAAAATTTTTTCAATGTAAAAAAACTTGCCTAAAGGTTTATATAACGTCATTGCCTAAAGGCCTTTATTCATTTAATATTCTAAATTTCGCAATAACAAATATATACAAATAGAGGTTTGTAACATAATAATTCTGCTGTGTTTTCATAATTTCACGGTATTTCATGTAGGTATCCCACGAAGTCGGCTACAGTCGTATTAGCTGTTGTTAATTTATCAAGGATACCAACATAACAGTGACAGGTACGGCCGCGGAATTTCGCTGTGTCGGTTCGCGAAGTGAATTTTGGTTTTATGCAATTGGAAATTAAAATGCATTATTTTCCGCCGCCCCAAAGTCAAATTTTATAGTAATAAGGCGAATCTAAAGTTTTTTTCTAAAAATTATTCGTAATAAGCGTGGCCAGTCCGAACCGATAATTGCCTTAAGTTGAATCGAAGAGTTATTTCAGAAAAAATATTTGTATTGAGTGTCCACTGTCCAGCTATCCTATATTTCATTGGTAACAATTAGTATCATGACAATATTATATTATGCAAAGTAAATAAATAAATGTTTCAGAGAAATAATGCATCATTGGAAAAGGGACGATCTCTGCCATCGAAGAACAAAACTTTATAATGAATACGTACTTTGTTATAGTCAGCCACACTGGACACAAATTTGAAATTTGGATTAAAATCAACTTGCTTGTGACTTTTCTGCTTTGTCGGTTGATACTGAAAGAAACAACCGTGTTGTAATTAATATATAAGTTTGAATAAATATATTTACACAAAACACGTGTAAGAAGAATGTTTTCAATTATTATTTTGACAGAGAGGTTATGTACTTTATTTAAGATATAAAATGTGATTTACTTCAATTTCCTCATCTGATTTATCTGACAAATCTTCAACTTCTTCTCCATCATTGATGGTTCGAATCAGATCCGAATATTTTCTTTTAATTTCAGTCATTTTTGATTATAACTTAAAACTCATTTATGAAAAGTCAAATTACTTCAAAACACATGTATAGGAGTATAGACAAAGTGCACACTTCTGTCAGATTTTATCTTTTTTACCATAGACATTTAAAAAAGACGGAAGTGTTTGTTCCTCGGTGCGCCCCGTTATATTCAGGAATAACATTAGTGTTTCACAATAATGTTATTCCTGAATAAATTCTCTATAAATATATCGGGGTGCAGACTTCCAAGAAAGAATTATTGATTTTATTCAAATTTATACAGGCGGGAATAAAAAATGTATGTTACCGATCAGGGTCGGCGCTGAATAGTGCCATACAGAACGGTGCCATGCAAAAATACAAATCATTTAATATTATTGATTACTGCGATCACGTACCTAGGCACCTAGACTTCTACTGGTCTTGGCAAGGGGCGCCAAAATTTTACTCGCACCAGGCGCCTAATTCAGTGTCGAGTGTTTCGCTCCCGTGCCTGTCCTTTTCCTTATAGCGCAAACAAATTACAGTAATAAAAATGAACGGTAGAACAATCCAAACGGAATTAATACTAATGAATGCCCCGCCAATCATTTTGTAACGCCATTTCTGTAAACGTAAAACTCCGATCTACATACTGCATAAAACTTAATTATATACAACACATATAAGTAAATAGAAATTATAAGTGAAACAATTTTTTTTATATTAAAATAAGAAGTAAGTACTTATATAAATAATAGATTTTTGAATATTTCATACTGGCATCACTTTTCATCTGACATTTTTTGTTGACTTTGACTGCAGCCCGTAATGTGTCAAAAATGTTTTCAACTTGCTATTTCATTATTATCTATTAAACATAGTTAAAGTGACATCAAATATCTTCAATAAATATGTCGGAATGTTCCTCGGACTGTATGGACACGGTCGACCCGAGAGTTCAGGTAGAAAAATCGATTTTTTCAATGTCGCAAATTAAAATTACTACCCCAATTTTCGTGCCGCCTTCGCATTAAATGTTTTTAGTATTTATGCAAAACAACACACAAACGTGTAGGACTTAATCCCATCATTTCTATAAATAAGATTATAATAGCGCATTCTTGAAGCAATCATGGATTATTATAACGTTATAAGTTATAAGCAATGTATACAATAGATTTGTACTTGAACATTGAGGTGATTTGCTGTGTATTATTTATCAGAAAATAAATAAACAAAATAAAATTATGGTGTGAATTTAAAACATCTGAATTTTTTAAATAATTTCTACTACGACTCTGTAAATGTGACGTTCTAACTTCTTAAAAATTCAGATCTAAGTTTATGAAGTTAATTGTAATTCAAATAGACATTCGTATTCGGTGGCGTTGCCAATGTAGGTATTTAAGATACCAGGCAAAATAAATCCCTGGACTTTATTTAGAGTAATTAATTTTTAAATAAAATGAAACAATACAACTTTGGGTAAATATCGGTTCGGACTGGCTACGCTAATTACGAATAATTTTTAGAAAAAAACTTTAGATTCGCCTTAATTACTATAAAAGGAAACTTTTTGGCTTTGGGGCGGCGGAAAATAATGCATTTTAATTTTCAATTGCATAAAACCAAAATTCGCTTCGCGACTGACACAGCGAAAATCCGCGGCCGTACATGTCACTGTGATGTTGGTTTCCTTGATAAATTAACAAGAGCTAATACGACTGTAGCCGACTTCATGGGATAAGGCGAGTAATTATGAAATTTGTCTAGCGGGCTTGTTTGTGTAACATGGTTTGTGATACAAAAGAAAGTGCCCCTTTATAACGCCTACTCGCGTCAAGGCAAGAAAAACATCCCAGTTTTCAAGTGGCTTAGCGGCTACGCTAGGTTTGTGTAACATGGTTTGTGATTCGCGGTATTTCATGTAGGTATCCCACAAAGTCAGCTACAGTCCATAACAGTGACAGCAAGTGACAGCTACGGCCGCGGATTTTCGCTGCGTCGGTTCACGAAGTGAATTTTGGTTTTATGCAATTGAAAATTAAAATGCATTATTTTCCGCCGCCCCAAAGCCAAAAAGTTTCCTTTTATAGTAATTAAGGCGAATCTAAAGTTTTTTTCTAAAAATTATTCGTAATAAGCGTGGCCAGTCCGAACCGATAATTACCCAACTTTGTATAAACCACTTATAAAATGTGCAAATCCGACCGGTTTCGGAACAAACGTTCCTTCGTCAGGGAAAGCTTATACTAATTTGACAGTTTAGAACAATGTTTTATTATGGTAGGGGTGGAGCCGTTGTTAGTTAATAATGTAGATTGGGTGGGTAGGTATTAGTGTAGAGTGGGTGGGTAGGGGAACAAATCCATGATTGGGCTATATGACAATATTTTTTGTTTGTTGATAATAGATTCATTATTTTTAAGGGATTTTTTAATTTCCAAAGCTTCTTAGTTATCTAAACGTTTTCCTTTATGATTAATATGAAGAATATTTATCCCTGTGTTTTTTTCAAAACTATGGTTATTTTTTATTTTAACCGGTCGGATTTGCACATTTTATAAGTGGTTTATACAAAGTTGTATTGTTTCATTTTATTATAATGGATAACCACAAAGTAATAGCTACATTAAAAAAATAATTAATTTTTATTTGAATATTATTATTTTATTTTGAGTTAATGGCATCACCAATTGGGGTATGTTGAGAGTCTGAAAAGAGCGGGGAAAGGAAGGAGATGGAGAGGAGGAAGGTTAGGAAGTACCTGGCTTTTCAGATCTGCTCACTAAACATGGTTAAAGTAATTTTAAGCAAACTTTCAATTTTGAACGGTGGTCTTTATTTATGCATTAAACCGCTTACTCGTTAATACGGAAATTTTTTTAGCCAAACAGTTAGATTTAGCTTTATTATTACGAAAAGTGAGTATTTATGTCGGGGGAGACCAAAAAACATGCAAAAAATATGCATTTAACATTTTAATTTTGTTAAAATTAATTGAGTAGCGCGGTAACGCCATGTTTATTCATCATTTTTATTTTAACTTTTCATCAATGCTGCCAATCATAGAAAAAATATTTTTGCATAAAACAAAGTGAATGCATCATTGACAAGTTTGTACCTGTATTTATAACAGTAGAACATGGAAAAAATGTATTAAAATAATTACACAAACCCGCTAGACAAACCCTGCTTTGCCAACAAACCATTCAAAACCTGGGATGTTTTTTAAAAGTATGATGAAATGCGAGTTTATTTTAGAGAATTTGTTTTAAAAGATTGGTACTTCCTACAAATGTCATATTTGATTGTCTATTAGTTAAAAAAGGAACATTCCGTATTATCCGTGCATAAAACTTTGACAACGCGAACGTTCCGTGTTATCCGTGAGGTGGCCTAACTGCATATTTACCCGGTGGTCTTTCACCAGGGTGATACTGAAAGTATCTACCACTCTGGAATATGTCGTAAATATTCTATGTATCATTGGTGATTTTTTTTTCTCCATGCACAATATATCCCGTATCAATATTTTATTCGGTTTCCCAAATAATTTGATTTTTTTATTCAATTTTTCAAGATTTTAGAGACAACTTTGGCAATTACTTGCGAGTTAATGGTAATTATTAAAAAAAAAATAATTTTGTCATATTTACTATGCAAATATGACGAAATATAAAATAAAGAAACAAATTGATTCTTCCTGCATGTCCTTTCCCACGCGTCCCCGTTCACCACCCGAGTCCCCTTCCCCTCCCGCGTTCCCCTTCCACCTTCCCGCCTTCCCCCTCCCGCGAACCTCCCCCTTCCCCCCCTCTTGCCTTTCCCCCCTGCCGCTAAAATATATGAAATACACACATTTTAATTTATACAAATTTCATAATACCAGAGCTTACCATAATATATAGCCTTCAACCTTTGCGGGTGTGCGCACAACATATCGCCAAAGTTTCATCGCAATCGGATGAACGGTATGGCAGCGCATAAAATACATACAAATAAACAAATTAATGTTGATTTTTATATGTAAGATTTTTATTATTTATTTTTCAATGTGTGAACTCAGTAGAGCAAGAATATTTTTTTAACTAAATTATATTTAACCACTCAGGCCTCGAGCCTATTTTTTCGGAAGGTCAAAATATTTCAGCTTTCCAACAAAATTCTGTGACTACTAGAACAAATCTTCCCCATGCACATAAGGGGCCATCCATAAATTACGTCACACGAATTTCATGATTTTTTAACCCCCCCCCCCCCCGTCCCTGTCATACATCGTTACATTTGTGAGACCCCCTTCCCCCTAGTGTGATGTCACATATTTTGCAATTTTACAATAATTTTTTTAATAATTTAGATTTTTACATGTAACGTCACAGAGCTGATGACCCCCTTTACCCCCTGTCACACAATGTCACACTTCTCTACACCCCTCCCCCCCTTAAGGTGTGACGTAAATTATGTCTGGCTCCTAACTGCCACAATAGTATAAAAGTCGGCAGCGGGCCGCATACAGTCAGTCATTAAGACAAGTCCAGTCAACACACCCACACAGTTAAGTGTTACCCATGATAACGACGCGCTCCAGTGCGGTAATCGGCCAGACCCACGGCGATTCACTGCCGGAACCTGTGCCGGTGCGTCCACAAACTTCGAGGAACACTATCTCGCAGCTCACATGGTTTGCGGCAGACCTACGGCTCAGAGATACACTTCGTCTCTTAAGGAATAACGCAGATGACTCTACCATCGAGTCATCGCCGTTCACCTTCACTGTGTCGAGCAACGTCCTGGTAGATCAAGTCATTCTCCACCATCACGGTGTTGAGCAACATGCTGGCTCCCTGAAGTCCCGTGGTCTTCATCGCCACAGCATCACTGACCTTCATCATCGACATTACCTCCGTACATCACTTCTGTCTGCACTCACTACTACTCGTGTCTACACCATCTGACTATTTGCTGCGAAGCAACAAATAAAGACTTCGGATCACAACATCGACTGACGGTCTTTCATTCATCTCCTGTCTCTACCAATAATGGAATCCGTTCCTTCAATTCAAATTAATGGAGTATTTCTAAGGGGTCGTCCATTAATCACGTGAAGCTCGAAAGGGGGGGGGGGTTCGGTAAAAAATTACGAAATATCACGAGGGGGGGGAGGATATAATGAGATATCACGTGTATTTATCACGATAATATTCGGAAAATTTCAATATAATTATTATAAGCAATAATTATCAGCCTGAAACACTCATCCACATTGAAAAAATCTTCCGAGAAAAGATACATGACGCCAACGGGACTTGAACCTGTGCCCTTCTGATTGCCGGTCAGCTGCTCTCCCAATTGAGCTATGGCGGCTTATCTTATACCCGCCAAATGATTCAATATATACTAGTGTTTCATTCAACAATTACTGCTTATTATATTTTTTCCACCTGATGATTATTGCTTATAATAATTGTTACCCTTTGTGCTATGCATAAAAATCTTGTCTTAAACGTTAGTTTAACAATTAAAAATAATAATTAATTTCAATATACTTTGTACTAGAAAAATACACGTGATTTTGGGTATGGGGGGGGTAGGGGGTAGTCTAAAACCTCACCACATATCACAGGGGAGAGGCATGGGGTTAAAAAGTTGCTAAAAAACATCACTTGATTAATGGACGACCCCTAAACGCTTCTGAAACTAAGAACTGTTTTGGATAAGTGATGAAATACACTTTCAAATATTATAATTCAAAATAACCATATAATTTTTAAAATATAAAAATTTTTGATGGCAAATTTAAAAAAGTTTAATAAAACTTTAATGGCTCAGCTTAGATTTTTTATAATTAAAATTAATGATAACGAAAAAAAAAAAAAAAAAACGCATAGGTATATATTTTATTAGGCTAATGTATCAAAAATGTTATCATGAACTCACATTTTTGTCATTTCATAAAAAAATCCCAAAATTTTCTTAATTTTTTTTCAAATTGTGGTGGGAAACTTTGGATGTAAAAGAAACATAAATGACCTCTTAATGCTTTATAAAATTGTGAATAATCGTGTAGACAGTAACTTAGTCAACCAAATCAAGTTACACGCCAGGCCCAAATCTACCAGAAACCTTAACATATTCTGGACTGAAATTTTTACCAATAATACTGGATATTTTAATCCTATGTCCAGAATGTGTCGATCATACAACGATCTTGTTAAAATACACACTTTCATAGATATTTTTCTAAATAATGTAACATGTTTCAAAAAATATCTCCACAAATTGTGCACCTAAAAAAAAAAATTTAAAACAATAAAAATTTGTTGTTTTATTATATCTCAGGAAATACTTCATAAATATTGTATACTTATAATGTATTTCAATTTTGTATTTAAGTTTTTTTTAAGTTATGTGTAAATAATACTTGCATTGTTTTTCATGTGTTTGCTTCTGTAAAAAATTCAAATGTGATTACTGCAGACACATTAGTCTAGGGATATTTATATTTGTATTTTAATTTATTATATTTTACCCACAAAAATGTTTTATAAATATCCTGTTTGTGTCTCAAATAAATAAAATAAAATAAAAAAAATGTACATTTAAATTATTTTGTAGTTAATTTTTAAATTTGAATACAAAGCATGCATGGTGCTTTCTCTGTCTAACACCATAAGATAATTTTTCTAACCATTATAGTAAGGGGGACAACGATTTCTATAAGACTTAGATGAATTGTTCTGCAAACCGAACACATAGACTTTAAGGGTTAATGTCCTAAAATCCACACAGGATATTTTGTGCATGCAACTTGGATATATATTAATTAAAGGTAAAATAACATAGAGATTTTCGTGCAGAAAGCAGTTTCACACTTGTGGCATCAGTCAACGTGGAAGTGTGTTTTTATTTTTAGATTAATTATTTACCATTGTTTTTGTAACCTTGGATGTTGAAACTTGATTAGAAATCTCTGGGAAAATACAATTTAAATCACATGGTTATGTTACTGCCGAACGCCTCTCTCATTCTTCATAGTAAAATTGAATTTAACCATTGAAAGGATATTTAACTCCTCAGGTCTCGGACCTATTTTATTAGAGTCAAAATATTACCGTTTTTCAACAAAATCCAAATAAATGGAATATTTCTGATCGCATCTGAAAACTAAAAACTGTTTTTGAAAGGTACTTAAATACGCTTGCAAATTGAATAATCTATCTATCTATCTATTTATCTGTCTATCTTCTATCTATCTTCTAATTAAAAACGAATCGCTGAAATGTACGCGCATAACTTCCGAACGACTGCACCAAATTGGATAATTCTTTTTTTTGTGTTTGTTATTGTTAGGACAAGGTTTGTATGAAACTACCGGTGAGCTCTGGCAATATGAAATTTTTATAAAAAAATTGCAATAGGTGGCATGCGAGCTGTTTGAAAACTGAATGTACCGGGACTGAATGTATGGAGGAGGGGGCGTGGGACCTTTATGGGGGAGGGGAGTGGGGTTTTGCTGGACGGGGGAGGTTGGAAGTGGATTGGGGAGAGGGAAGGTGGAGGAGGCGGAGTGGGAACGAGAGAAAGGAAGGGGACGTGGGAGAGGAAGGGGAGGCGGAAGGGGAACGTGACGAATGGGAAAGGACACACAGGGAGAAACAATTTCTTTATTAAATGGCATAGCAATGCATGCCGGGAACCAGCTAGTTTGAAATATACATATATTTTTTTGAATAAATAATTTCTTAAATACATAATTTTTTAAATATAAAATTTTTGAATGCTGACATAAAAAGTTTTAAAAATGGCTCACCTAACGTTTTTTCTAACTAAAATTACTGAAAACGAAAAAGAAAAAACGAACATATTTTATTAGGCCAATATATTATAAAAGTTATGGTCAACTCACTTTTTTGTCATTTCGTGTAAAAATAATTCATAAAAAATTCCCAAAGTTTCATAATTTTTTTTCAAATTGCTGTTGGAAACTTTGATTTCATAAATGTGTACATTTTAATTATTTACAGCCTTACTAAAAAACCCAGTGAAAATTTTATTCAATTGACAAACGGCCGCGGATGTGAAAACATTACTAATTAAAAATTTGTTCTTTGAAAGAAATACACATGGTTTCCACAGCCTGAGAGGGTAGTTTATCTCTGTTTTAACCATTGATGTCCGAACGATATTTGTCATTTTTCCATGGTATTTTGAATGTTCTATATATTTCTTATTTTTGAAGGTGTCGTAAAAACAAATACCATTTATGAAAACTAGATAAAATTACCTTTTAGATTTGTGTATATGAAATACACTTTAGCTTTCAAAAACTGCCATATTTTAAGATTCAAACTCGGAAAAAAATGGAAAAAAATTTCCTCCCACAACATTTTTCACCAAAATGTAGAGAAATTTAAATAAAATAAAAATTTAAAAAACACAGTCCTTTTATGTAATAAATTTGGAAGGAAACTATCACCTCACTTCTTCATCGTGTATACAATAAAAAAATAATAAAAAGTTTCAAAGTTTTTTTTATTGCCAAAAAAATAACTTAGAAATAATACCGAAATTTAAAACAGATTTCTTGCATCTCTAAAGACGTTAATTTTTTTGATACGTTTACGAACACATGTATTAGATTTTAATATTATAAAAAATTATCACTTTTAAGAAATTCTCTTAAAATAAAGATCTTAAAATGAAAATTTTATCTTTTAAGTAACCTACAAAAAACAATATTCTGACAGTTGAACTTTGAAAGTACGGCGTTTGTACAATAACTTGATTAAACTGATGTAAACCACACAAATAACATGGTAAATATATAAATTGTGTGAACTGAAGAGTGAATTCGTCACTACAACAGAAATTATTAAGTAAAATCACAAAATTTTCGATATCCCTCCATAAAACACACCGAGCTGTTTTGTCATCGCGGGCTGTCGCGGGCCGGAGAACTAATGCATAGGCGCGCCAATAATGCCCCTTGCGGAGAAAAATTAAAACAACATTGTTTCCTAGTAAATTAAAACCATATACAACGTTGTCACATCTTCAATGCGTTTTAACAGCGTGACCAAGTAAGAAACGTTATTGGTAATAAAACGTGTTTTAGTGTATACGAGGATTATTTATGTTATTGCAATAACACAGTTAATCGTTCGCGCTGTGGTTTTTTTTTAGTAAGGCTGTATGTGATTAACTTTTAGAATTGAATAAAAAGCGTACTGTTTTTTTTTTTCTATCACCGTTTAGGCTGGCGTGGCAAATAAATTTTATTTGATTAATTTGTGTTATTTCACAATTTATTTATTTAAAATAATATATATATTTGCATATAGTATATTTGCGGCACGTTCCAGAGTGGAAGATACTCTCAGTATCTCCCTGGTGCAAGACCACCATTCAGAATTGAAACATTGCTTGAAATGGCTTTAGCCGTGTTTGGTGATCAGATCTGAATAGCCAGGTACTTACCCACCTTCCACTTCCCTGTCTCCTTCCCCTCCCCACGACCTTCAGCCTCACAACATACCCCAATTGGGGATGCCTTACTTAATTCTAAATTAATACTCTTGTGCAGTATTCATGTAAAAGAAAAAAGAAACATTTCGCCATGTTTAGCAACCAGATCTGAATAGCCAGGTATTTTCCACAACCCTTGTAACGATTATGGGTATATAGGTCAAAATTTTGGATTTTTTTTTTCGACTGAGAATTATTTTTTTTTTTTCCCAAATTTTATATTTGACATAAACAATATTACAAAAATAATAAGAATAATGGGAACCCACTAAGGCGCAGCCTGTGCGTTCATTCCTTATAACGTTTTATTTATTTGTTTTTATAAACGCCCTTTTTAGGGACTTTTACATTATTACTTAATAATAGAGAACACCAGTCCAAATTTTTAAATTTTTTTAATGAATAATAACGTTCTAACTTAAATAACTGCATGTTTTTTTTTTAGAGTTAATTTTTGTAGTTAAAATAATAGTCAAAAGTATTAATTTTTCAAGATCCCCTGAAAACCACCGTTTGTGTAGTGAATCGTGTGACGTCATCACTCACTACGGATAAGTTATTTTTATTTTCAACAGGTGTTCATTTTGTATGACAGTTATATGGAAGAAAGTATGATACTATACAACAAGTTAAAACATTATTTAGGTGGAATTATTTATTTATTATATTATATTTTTCAATATTATTACGGGAGAGTGGTATAAAAATTGTTTGAAATTATTATTTTTTAACTTTTAAAATCAATATTATCCAAAACGAACCATCACTTGCACAATTGTAGGCAAATAAGATACGGCGCCGATCAGCTGTTCGATGATGGCCATTTTGGATTTCGAAGTTCGCAGAGTTGGCCGTGGAGTAGGTAGCATTATGATATAGCATATTATACGATTTATTCGTACAGTTAAAAGTTTTTCAATATTTTAGGTAATAGAGATAATTCTATTTTTGATACTGAATTATTTAGGCCTAAATTAGGGAGGGTGAAAGACGAGGAAAGTGGACGGGGAATGCGGGAGGGCTGGAGAAGGCGAAAAGGCAACGGGGACGAATTGGAAAGGACACGCAGGTAGAAACAAAATCTTAAGTATCATTTTAACGCATGTCGGGTTCAGTTAGTATTAAAAATAATAAAATAAAGAGATGCAAAAAAAAAAAAATTACAATTTATAAGGTAACAATAAACTGCGTAATAAATTTCAAAACATAATGTACTGAGAAATTTATCCTCATTACACAAAATGGAAAAGAAGGAGGAAAGTCCTGGGAAGGGAAAAGGTAGGAGGGGTGGAAAGGAATCTGGGGGTCAATGTGTTCAGGAGTGACAGACGTATCATTCCATTCCTTCCACTACGGTGCAAGGCGATGGATAGAGATAGTCCGGCTGGAGAAATCAAAAGGTCTCCCTTAATAAGCGAACAAAAGCATCCGCCGCCAAGATCTAGACAAAACCTCACTTCATAAACCCGGGCACCCCTGCTAAGTCACTGTGGTGTATCTTAAAAGCTTCCGCCTTGTAGACACAGATGGCGGTGATATCATCTATCAGTAGATTCCGCTAGATGGCAGGGAGCGTAGTACCTAGTTGTCGACAGGGGATCGGAGGGGCTCAGAGGGAGTGTTTCTGTAAACACTCGGCAGAACCATTTTAGCTCGCTTCTAGTTAGGTAGACTAACGCAGTCCCAATTGTATACGCGAAGTATAAATAAATCCAGATAACAACAAGAATCTATTCATTCCCACAAGTAATCTCCATCCAAGTATTTGGAGAGTTTGTTAGTGTGTCCACTAAATAACAGAACACTACAGTCACCAAACGTAGCGGGGTATCCTATGGCAGAGGTGTTTTTTATCCATTAACCCCTCCGAATTTTCGAGAATATTGGCTTTTGGTGTCTCTAACAAAATGACATTTTTCGAAAACTTTTTGTTATTTATTATTTTTAATTGTTAAACTAACGTTTAAGACAAGATTTTTATGCATAGCACAAAGGGTAACAATTATTATAAGCAATAATTATCAGCCTGAAACACTCATCCACATTGTCCCGTTGGTGTCATGTATCTTTTCTCGGAAGATTTTTCAATGTGGATGAGTGTTTCAAGCTTCAAGCTCTATAAATGAAACATTTCTGAACGTAGCCGAATAGTAAAAACTGTTTTAGAAAGGTTACAAAATAGGCTTTCAAATTATTATATTACAAATAAATATTAGCATTTGTAATTATTAAAATTTAGAATGCAAACATTAAAAATAGGTAAAAATGACTCACGTGATGTTTTTATGTGAAAACGGTACTAAAATCACAGATTATGTAAACAACAATACTTATTCTATTGTATATATGTGTAATAAACACTTTTGTCTCCTCATTTTTTTATCATTTCATATAAAAATATTTAATAAAAATTTAAAATGTAGAGCGCGGTGGAGCTGCCGGTAGCAAATTTGCGTGGGTAAATATTTTTGTCAACTACACGACTGACAGCTGATTCCTATTATGTATTTCCATAGACAACTTGATAGGGATGTGCAGCTTGATCTACTATCGACCTTTTACTTTTTGTTTTAGGGATGTAACTAAAACAATAACGGAGTTAGAACGATTTCTATGGAAACACATGCGCTGACGTATAAACACGCTTATTGTACTTGACTGCTGTCCTATTTTTAACGCTTATATCTGCTTACGTTGCGGAGGGGTAATTAAAGGTTTTAATTATTGTATTAACTTTTTGAATCTGGTTTCAATTAATGCAGATTGAACTGGAGCGGTTGAACACCTCCACGGATGACATCAACAAGCTGGAGGTGGACTTGGACGAGGCTCGACTCATCTTCCGGCAGTTGCTGTACGAGAGCACCTTCAAGATACAGTCGCTGGCCAAGAAGCTGGGAGGCTGTATCGACAAGTCCCGTCCATACTACGAGGCCAGATTCAAGGCCAACGTGGTGAGCACCAATGCATTCTGTTTTAAATCTATTTACGTTTTATTTTTTAAATATTTTTTTAGGGGCCACCCATAAATTACGGCCCTGTACAGTACGCCCAGCTTCTGAGAGGCTAACTTGTCTATGGCTTCGTTCAAGTTCGCGGCAATGGAATCACTAGCTTTATGAAGATCATTTTTAAAACACAAAATTGATATTGCAGACTTTATTATTAACAATTTAATCAGTTAAATGAATACTTACATAACATATAGATTGGAGGCATCGTATCGAGAAAAGTAACATTTGATAAAAAAATGTTTAATTTCTTCCTAATAAAACAACTACATCACGCAAGAGATGCAACGGAATTGGATGGGTAGTTGTATTATAAAATAGGTGGTGTTACTTTTGGATTGAAATTTGGTATGGGAGGGCTAATCTATAGTTATTATATTGATGCCAGGGCCATACTGAATAATTAATTTGTCATTTTTCAACAGGCTCTCCAAGAGATGCGCGCTGCGGCTGTCTTATATGAAAAGGCAAACAGCGCCCATTCTGCTGCCAGAGAGATGGTGAGTGCATTACTAATTCATTTAAGGCACCAGGCCACTGTGACAATTTTTTGTCATTTTTTTATTTCATTTTCTGAAAGATACATTTATTTAGAATGCTCTAAAGATGCTTTAAAGAAATTCATAAAATTGACGCAGATACAGATGTGAAACCGTTTGTATATTGAATTATCCTTCAGCATAACTTTGAACGCGTTTCTCTCAAAACTTCTTTTTTCAACCTAGTTGACAACATATTAAAAAAAAACTTTACATCCGATTTACATGCACCAAGTCTTTAACTGTTCAAAAATCCAGTCTCTATGGGGATTTTTTTATAAAAGGCTCCCTTCTATTATATATTTTTTTATGAACGGTGAAAATTTTCCAAAATAACCGGAAATAAAACTCGCTGGTCTGCCGTTTTTTCTTTTCTTTCTAGATATCAAAATTCCCCCACGTGGTGACATAAACCTATGTGTCTAGTTTCTAAATATATTTTAATTTTATTTTTCTGTTGAACTATATGGCTTAATCACTGTCAACCACCGAAAAGCAAGTGTCTTGTTGAAAGCAGCGTACACCGCAAACCATACTTTAGATTCGAGTACAAAAATTTGTATACAGTCTTCTATATGTATATATTGACTATGAGTTTTAATAAAAAAAAATCCATTCATCGTTTGCTTGAAAATAATTAAGAAAAATACACACTTTTACCGCCCACGCACAGTGGGCTGCCCTCTTAACCGGTGACAGGCTGGAGACGCGCCGGCGCGCGCGTCGTATGCGCATGCGCGAGAAAATAATTCAAATATTTGAATAATATTTTCGACAAAAAACTTTTGGTCTGCGATTTTGGCCCTTCTATGCACAGAATTTGTATGAAGAACAGTGTCAGAATCCCTTGCGCCAACATTACTCTATGAGACGCCTAAAAGTTTCATTCACCTTGCAACCCCAGAATATTTTTAAAATGATTTCGTCTATGACATTGACCTGTCAGAATTTGCCGAGAGTTTAACCGTCGCAACTAATGCGTGTTCCGTGACTAAAACACCGTAAAACCTATTAATTTACATAATAAATGCAAGTAATGTTTTTTATTTTTTTTGATTATATAATCAATAATATTATTATTAAATTAATAAAAAACAGTTTATATGAGTAATGTTGTTTTGGTAGATAGTTTATTGTGTTGTGAACGTGTTTCAGTCAATAAAATATACAATAGCTCAAAATTAATCAACAAAACATTCAATTCAAAATTCAAAATCGTGTTTTGTTACGAAATATCTATATTTTTCCTGGAATTTGCTGGCCTTTGGCGGGTTAAAGGGTCCATAAATTCTATATGTATATATTGACTATGAGTTTTAATAAAAAAAAATCCATTCATCGTTTGCTTGAAAATAATTAAGAAAAATACACACTTTTACCGCCCACGCACAGTGGGCTGCCCTCTTAAAGGGTCCATAAACGATGTATGTTAATTGTCAATGTGCATTGAAGTGCGATTGACAAAACTTCAATTGACAAATCAAAATTTTCACCCCAGTTGTGTTGTTAACGCCTGCTGAAACAGTTCCTAGTGTGCAAAAGGTTCTTGATGGAAAGGTGAAATAGACGTTGGTGGCCATCATTTAAAATTACAGAGAGAGAATAGGTGAATTTATATATTAATTTTATTTAAATGTGCCAATTTTAGAATTACATTGGCGTCGAGTTCAGACTTAGAAGAGATGAGATGTTGAATGGAGGGGAGGCAATTTTAGATAACGTTTGATAGAAGAGAGGATATTTATTTAGAGAGGGACAATCAAAAAATATGTGATCTAAAGTTCCCACATCTAGACCACAGAATGTACAATCTGGGGAGTCAAGGACGTGAATTTTAAGAAGGTGCGAAGAAACGAAACAAAATAAAAAAAAAAAAAAAAAATTTCCAGGTGTATCTGGCGGAGCAAGGACTGTGCCGGCTGTGTGAGGAGCGGCAGGCCGACAGCACCAGCGGGGTGCCGCTGGACCCCGCCTGGCAGGAGATGCTCAACCACGCCACGGGCCGCGTCAACCAGTCCGAGGCGGAGCGCGGCGCTGCTGGCCAGCGACATCGCGCTACGGCCGAGCGGCATCGCGCCGCGCAGGCACTCGCCAGACAGATGCAGGCCTCGCTCAAGCGACACGTCACCAAGAGCAGGTACCAGACACCATACATTATTGTTTTGCCTTGCAATAAGACATTTTGTCTTGCTATTTCTGTCCTTCAACTTCAACAATCCTTTATCTTCACAGTTTATCTGTTAAGTAATGGTGAATTTATTGTATTGTTTTTTTTTTTTATTCCATTTTTTTTGTATTCAACATGGGGGGTACTTTACCATCCCCCTCATTGATATTCATATGACAATGTACATTTTCGATTAATTGAAAACGATTTATTTATTTAAAAAGTAGAAAAAAAATTGTATAGTTTACTATTCGTTATCATATGGATAAACTATCAGGAAGATGGTGAAATACTCCCGTGGTCTTATAATGATAAAATGTCGATCATCCAGTTGATTAGTCAGACATCTCCGAAAAATCAATATTTGGGTTGAGTATGCAGTTATATGTAAAAGTTTACCCTCTGTCTGGTACAATACTCAGACTACTCATAAACCACCAAAGCAAAAAATAATGCAAAAAAACTTGCGATTTAAAACTTTGATGTTGATGTATTCTGGGTTACTAGTAGGATATTTTAAAATGTCATACTAATGTACTAGACCGTTATGCCTCCCGGTGTTACATGATAGCATATTTAATATGTAAAACATGCGCAAATTTCATGATGCCAGAACTTACCGTCCGAGCGGTATTATCTCCAGAGTAAAAAAATTCTGGTCTTATAGAGATCGTAAGTGGCGTTATCTTTCTAGTATCTTATGTCTTTTTCGTTTTGAAATAAGACGGGCGAGAAGAAAGAGAAGGAACGTTCATGACATCCGTACGAGTTCTCGTCGGGACTATTTACCTAATATTTTTATCACAAACAAAAAAGCGTATACAAAAAAAGTGAAAATGTAGATTCGGTTGGTATACCTACGTGTAGTTATTGACCGGTTTTCATAATATTATATTAGGCACATGTAAATAATATTTGATGTATAGTGAGCATTTGAAAAATGTACACTACTCTTCCAGACACAAGCTAATGCTTCTATGGAAGAGTGGTATTAACATATTTGAACATGAACATGTACGCAAATTATTACATCATCTAAATGTACATTATATTTTATATGCTAAAAATTGCTTTCCTAATTATCTCAAAACTTTGTAATTGGAGATGTCTAATTAACTGGACGATTGATGTGATCCTCAGTGACCCCTCATGGTAATTTGTTACCGTCAGGGGTCACTGAGCTACCCCATTTATTTATAATAGTCATTTTGCATCTTGGCATGTTGAAGGTTAGAAAAAGTATTTTTTTTAGAGAAAAGAAAAAAATATCTCTAACAGTAATGTAATTATTTAATTCAAAAATAAAATATAGAAATAGTATTATTATTGTAGTGTAATCTCAATTTTTTTTTAAATCATGACTAGCATTTTGACCCGTTGTGATTTTTTTTTCATTAGGATAGTTTTGATTAATAATTATTTCAATGAACAGATAACCCCAGAAGTGTGATTTATCTCGACTTTCTCGAAAAAAAACAATTTCACTGGAAGTATGAAAAAATTTAGCTAACTTTGGGCATACAGACATGCCCACAGCACACTTCTATTGGTTTATTTCTTCATTAGATGGATTGAAGTAGTTTAATAAATTATTTTGCACTCTGATGGCTAACAAACCTACCTCCTTTATGTATTGTCTTCACTTCCATCTTCTCTGGAGATCTAGCATGGTCGATCGATAAAACCTTCTATCAATATGATATTGTCTAAATCTGTCGTTTACGGTCTGTTAGCGACATTTGCGAACACGGTCAACGTATGATTCCGACAAAAACCGCAGTTTTTAGCGCAGCTGACTGTCAGATTAACTATCGATATACACAGCATTTGAAATAATGTCATTCGTTATAAAATAACTGGCTTATTAATGAATGGAGGTGAACTAACGAAGCTCTTGGAATTGAAAGAAATCTTATATGCGATCCATAGACTTCATTAATGAAATGAAAGTGGTTCAAATAGACTAAAGACCTCATTAACTAATTTTTACTCTTTTTAGTGTCAAAGATTACATGGACTACCAATGTATGTTAAAGTTAGTATATAATTATGACATTGACTATTTATTAGTGTTTTTAATTTTTACCTAGCCCTTTAGGAATCTAAATCCATAGACAAATCCGCCAGTGTTGCCATTGTATAGCAATTTATTATTTTATCTCTGTCAATATTGATTCGGTTATCAACAGCCCAACCGTGCTTGGGATATTGATATAAAATCGTAGGAAGTTGAGCTTATCAATCTGATATTGTCAAGTTATCAATTTGATCATGCTAGACCCCCTTGTCACCAAAATTCATAACTGTCCTACCAACATTTTGAGATTGGTTATGCTTGTCGGTTGATAAAAATTTGATCAAAAGCTGAAATGGGCAGAGAATCGGCGTTCTCATAAAGAAATGGATTTTCTGATAAGTTTAGTCATTGATTTGGTTAATTGTGTTTAATTTATATTTCTTCTTGGTGAAGTTTTCTTGCAAGCAACTTGGGATAGTTTAGGGTTTTTGTGACTTTTTAATCTGTGCTCTTTTCTATGTATTTTTTTGTTGTTATTTTGATTTTATTACCAATGATGAAATCTCTGCCTTTTGACTGGATACTAAAAATAATATTAACCTCACCTGATTTTTTTAATATAATACTATCGCTGACTGTTCGGGCATAACTGATAAATAGTATCCTATTCATTCCATACTGTCTGACCTACCAAAATATTATCTACCCATTCACCCAGTCACCGGGAGAAGATTGTTCCGAACACAGTACAATTTCTACCACGCTACAAGACTTACATGGTCTTATGCAACGGGCAAGAGTTTTCATGGTGATAACGGGCAAAGCAGTTTTTTACGTTGTGCGATTTGTTCAACATCCAGAGGGAGCAAGAAAAGATTCCAGTTCTAAGGTAAGACTTTCGTTATTCTGGTGGCATCCTCTCCAAGTTCATTTTCCGTTCCCTATTTCCTTCCAGAGCTTACACAAAATTCACGCGGCTCAAAATCGCCATAAGTTTTCATGAGCTATCGAAACACTGACAAATGAAAAATCACAGGATAGTCATAATGTTTTAAAACTTTCCATCACCCTTTCAAATGACAATCTCAGTGACAGTAATAAGCAGTGGCGGCTGGTGCTCCCAAAAATCGGTAGTGCGCTAAAAATCTCGCTACTCTAATTAAAATGAATTTAATTGTGAAAAAAAATCTTACCTATTTGTAGGTTAGGTCGATTATCCATTGTCTCTTTTGTTTTTAACTTGCACTTTTGTTTAATATTAAAAATGGGCCGTGGTGGGCCACTATTTTTAATTTCTAATCGTTTCAAAGTTCAGCGCATTGTTTTTTATAAAATGAACATTAATAATGGAACTCATTTTTTATTCTTCCCGACTCATCCAAAAAACTAATAACAATGGCGTATTGACCTGCGACTTGTCACAACGGGTCTCATTGTTTATGTTGGTTGGTATGCTGTAGAGATAAGAAATGGTCGACGCTGAGCGGAACATTGACTAAAAAAGAGTAGATCTTAATTTAAACACACAATATCAATAATAAAATGACACGACCGCGTCCCAAATTAAGATGCTACTGAACAAACGGTCCTTTTTACATGGTGGAAATTCCCGGATTGCCGTCCATGGGTTATTTAAATTTGCAAAGGATTATACCTACCTACGATTCTGGCTCATGGAGAATTGTGTAAGGATTCTCTTAGATTCTGTGATCGCTTTGGCAAATGCACTCCCGGCCTGAATATAGTAACAAAACGTTCTGCTTCTGTTATCTCAGTATCTGTTACGCGAGCGGGTATACATAGAAACCTATATTATGTATGCATTAGAACCAAAGGGTGTATTGTGATTTGTGATGAGGCATGTCGGATATATAGTATGTTTTTCGGTGATCGGGAATTTTTAGATTGGCAGAAATTTTGGGAGTGCGTTGCACCGCCGCACCTTAGGGCTGGCCGCCACTGGTAATAAGCTCCTTGGTCTTAGCCCTGGAGGTTCCCAACCTTGCTCTTTCTCATCACCCCTCCCTGGAGAGTTGGCACTCTTATGCTGTAATCACGTCAATCACACAATAAAAAATAAAGAAATCCACTTTTAATAATGTTGTAAAAATTTATTTATGTGCCACACAAATTTATGTGATTAGATTACAATTTAGGAGGCGGTTATGGGTACCACCGCCCAGCGAACCATTTATTGGATGTCCAACACCCCTGCCACAAGTCGCCCTGAGTGGTTCGCTACTTTTAGTGATTTAGTCCGTGGGGTGAGGTTTATCTGGGTCTTGGGGGTGGATGCATTTGCCCAATCACTGCGCGGCGGGCCAGATCGGGAGAGACTGGTTGAGAGAGCCCTTTGACTTCGGGGCGGACTCTCTCGACCCATCGCCTTGCGCAGTGGGAGAGATGGATTCATATGCCCGTCACTCCTGGAGATGTTGACCCCCAGCTTTTTACCCACTCCTCATACCTTTTTTCCTTCCCAGAACTTCCTATATTGTCCTTTTTTTTTTTTACGCGAAGACGCGAAGACCCTCCACACAGCATCCTCAAAGATGACAGGTCCTGAGGGAAATTTTTTTTCTCGGAGCTTCCTGTGTCGAGTTAATGTAAAAAGAGAAGAATCCCCCATTGGTAAATAGTTTATAGGACGTACCTGGCTGTTTGGATCTAATCTACATTTGGATTCACTGGGGCGATGGTATTTACAACTCCTAAATAATTATTATGGAAAAAATACATAAAAGTAAGTCAAGTCCGGCAGAGATTTCACTATTTATAATATATTATTTTAATTGTTGATAATATTGTATTTACTCTATTTTTTTGCTTTGTAGTTTCCTGCACGCTGCAACTGTTTGCACTTCTTATTGACTGACTGTAATTTGTAAGTTTTTTTTAACAATGTTATTTTACAACAATTGTACTTCATTTATTTTGATGAGAAGACATCCCTCTTAACCCCCATGGAAGAATTACGAAATATCTGAGTTTTGAGTAATTTTAACCCCTCAGATTAATTTGCTCGCTTTTCAGAACAACTCATGTAGGTCTCACAGAAATCGTTGAAACTTCCTTTTACTATTGAAGCATATTTTATCACCTTTCAAAAACAGTTTTTAGTTATCGGATGCTTTTAGAAATATTCCATTTATTAGGATTTTATTGCAAAGCTGAAATATTTTAACCGCCCGACAAAATAGGCCCAAGGCCTGAGGGGTTTATACTTTTTAACCACTCAGTCCTCGGGCATATTCTGTCAGCAAGGGCGGATTTAGGGGGCACGTGCCCCCCCAGACTGTATTTTTGTGTACTGTGGAGATTCCATCACAGTACATACTTAAAAGCAAAAACTGTCTTTATTAAACATTTAATTTTTCTATTTTTTTTTTTTTTTTTACATGAATACCGCACAAGAGTACCAACTGCTCCCTTCTGGAGCCAGTGGGACTATGGCATCCCCAATTGGGGTATGTTGTGAGGCTGAAGGTAGTGGGGAGGGGAAGGAGATAGGAAAGCGGAAGGTGGGGAGTACCTGGCTATTCAGATCTGGTCACCAAACACGGCAGAAGCCATTTCAAGCAACGTTTCAATTCTGAATGGTGGTCTTACACCAGGGCGATACTGAGAGTATCTTCCACTCTGGAACGTGCCGCAAATATACTATATATTATTTTAAATGAATAAATTGTGAAATACACAAATTAATTCTATTGTTTTGACACTGTCGTAAACCTTCCTATACATACTTGAACTAGTAGAAATAAACTTGAAGTATGTACTTCAAGTTTATTTCTAACATTAATTGTTGATTTTTTTTGCCTGTCCGCCCCTTGTGCCCGCCCCAGAAAAAAAATCCTGGATCTCTTGTCTGTCAAAAATCCTTGTCTGTCAGGAGGTCAAAATGTTTCCACCTCGCAATAAAATCCTTGTCTGTCAGGAGGTCAAAATGTTTCCACCTCGCAATAAAATCCTTGTCTGTCAGGAGGTCAAAATGTTTCCACCTTGCAATAAAATCCTTGTCTGTCAGTCTTGAGGTCAAAATGTTTCCACCTTGCAATAAAATCCTTGTCTGTCAGGAGGTCAAAATGTTTCCACCTTGCAATAAAATCCTTGTCTGTCAGGAGGTCAAAATGTTTCCACCTTGCAATAAAATCCTTGTCTGTCAGGAGGTCAAAATGTTTCCACCTTGCAATAAAATCCTTGTCTGTCAGGAGGTCAAAATGTTTCCACCTTGCAATAAAATCCTTGTCTGTCAGGAGGTCAAAATGTTTCCACCTTGCAATAAAATCCTTGTCTGTCAGGAGGTCAAAATGTTTCCACCTTGCAATAAAATCCTTGTCTGTCAGGAGGTCAAAATGTTTCCACCTTGCAATAAAATCCTTGTCTGTCAGGAGGTCAAAATGTTTCCACCTTGCAATAAAATCCAAATAAGTGGAATATTTCTGAATGTATCTGAAAACTAAAAATTATTTCGTAGGAAGTAGAGCTTATCAATCTGAGATTGTCAAGTTATCAATTTGATCATGCTAGACCCCTTGTCACCAAAATTCAGAACTATCCTACCAACATTTCGAGATTGGTTATGCTTGTCGGCTGATAAAAATTTGATCAAGTGATGAAATAAGCTTTCAATTTTTATTTTTACACATAAACATATAATTTTTTTTAATGCAAAATATAAAAAAGTTTTAAAAATGGCTCAGTTTTTTCTAACTAAAATTACTGTTAATGAAAAAAAATAAAAGCACAAACATTTTACTAGGCAAATGCATTATAAACTCTATCGTCATCTAACTTTTTTGTCATTTCATGTAAAAATAATTAATAAAAAATTCCCAAAGTAAAATTTTTTTTTCAACTTGCTGCGGGAAACTTTTAATTATTTTGTGGTTAATTGTTTTATTTGAATATAAAGCTCGGTGTTTTCTCTCTCTAACATCGTTTAGATCCTATTTCTAACCATAATAGTGAGGGAGGCACGACGATTTCTATGAGACCTATATGAGTTGTTCCGAAAACCAAAAAAATTAACCTGATGTTAAATTAAACTGTTTTTGTTGTTTTCCAATTTCATATATATATTTTTAAATTTTTTTTCTTTATTCATTGCATAAATATTATGGTTACAATTATTTGTGGATTTTTCGACCACCATGCTAGGCTGATGCCCGTGTTATGGTGGTCATTAACTTGAATGTTACAATATAACTCATTTAGATTTCTTTCTGCTTTGAAATGATGCATCAATATTAACCTATTTGAGATGAGCGTCATGTGTACATGCCAACCGATCACACGCCTAAAAGACGAGCGTCATCTATACACGACGCATATTACGTTATTATAATTTTTTAGATAACGAAATGTTTGTTTGTTTTGGATTTGATTTGTTATCTTTGAACTGTTTATATCACATCCACTTCTTTGAATATTTTTGAATTTCTTAAATCACGAAAAATCTGCCCGTCCACGGGTATTACAAATTCTTTAAAGACATCTTCGTAAAAAGGTTAATTTTTGAAATAATATAAAGTGGCATACACATAAGACATCCATGTAGTTTCACTAAAATACATGCACTGTGTCAGAGTGTGCCGCATACTGCGATAGTTTGTGTTATCTACTAGGATCAGTCAAAAACTAATGCCTCCAATTTTTTTAAAATTAAATAAATTTAGTTAAATGAAAAAATTGAATTAGGCGCTTTTCCTCAAATCTTCATCTACAATCCTACTGCAGTAGTAACTTTCTGCGTCAACAGGTGGAATCATTGCAGTCGCTTGCAAAATGGCCGATGTCAATGTTCCTCTTGAGTCAGCTTTCTGTGATTGAATTCTTGAAGGCAGAAGGTGAAATACCTATCCGCATACTGAAAAATGAGTACGGTGATGCAACAGCACCAAAATTGTGATAGGAGACGAAACATGGGTTTCATGGAACCTGAATCAAAGAGGCAGTCAATGGAATGGCATCACACAAACTCACCGAGGATGAAAAAATTCAAAACTGTGCGATCGGCCGGAAAAGTTATGGCGACAGTGTTTACGGATGCAGAGGTTTTGATTGTGGTTGAGTTTTTGGAGCAGGGATGCACAATAAATTCTGTCCAATACGCCACAACCCTAAAAAAGCTTAAAGCACATCTTTCCCCCGTTCGTCACAACAAAATTTATGGCGGATGGCTTTAGGAAGCAGGACCGTGCTTTATACCACTCTGGGATACATGCCATTGTTAATAGATGGACCAAAACTTTGGAAATGGACGGAGATTATATTGAAAAGTGAAAAATTAATCGTCAATAGTGTGGTTTTCAACCTATGTAATTGCATTTTTATTTATTGACAAAGAAAGGAGAAAAAAAATAGGAGGCATTACTAATTGACTGACTCTCGTATTATGTTAGGCTGATATCATAATGGAGCATGAAATGAAATATAACGTGTATTGCGATGACATATTCAGGCCGTACTTTGAGGAAAAGGCACGATACAATGCGCTGCTTGACGCCCAGAAGACGAGGATTCAGGCGCTGGAGCGAGAGGTGTCAGCCGCCAAGCTCACCTACGGCCAGGCGCTTCGTAACCTGGAGCGCATCTCCGACGAGATCCACCGCCTGCGGAGCAAGTGCCAGGAGCACTCGCACCAGCGACTCAATGGGGAAGGTAACAGATGATTTTTAAAATTTATTTTTATTGTTTAAATTATAACATTGTTACATTAATAAATATAAATACAATGGCAAAAACAAAATAATGAAATACACATTTTCAAGGATTTCCACGCCAATTAAGAGAGAGCTCTTGAGCTTGGTTTAGGAGTATCTTGGTTTATCTTCATTAGCGTATTTAGCAGGCTATGATATCTGTTGCCAAATTAAAAAAAAGTTTATATTATAGTCTCGTACACTCAAATTTAAATTATTTGATTGAAATCTGGGGAAATGCATGTGAAACATACATAAATGAATTAATACAAAACACCGTAATCAAAAAACTATTTAACTACAAGCCCAGAACATCCATAAAAAAATTATATATGGAAACAAAACTATTAACATTAAGAAAATTATATGAATACAATACGTGTCTCCTTATATACAAATAAACAATAAACTCGTTCACACAAACACAGAATTCATTAAAACGTCCCAAGTACACAAACACTTTACACAACAACATGATAACATACATTTAAACACCATCCACACTAACTATGGTAAACAATCTATGGGTTATGAAGGGAGCAATTTATATAATTGCCTATTACAACAAATGACATTAAAAACGAAAAAAAGCTGGATAAATTTAAAAAACGAGTGTGCTTTAGGCCACACAACTGAAGTAAAACTTCTGCTCCATCTACATGATAGGAAGAGAGAAAGAAAATGTGCGCGCACACTGCTCTCTCTTGCTCCTACAGTGTGATACAGACAATAGGCATGCACTGTGTAACGTAACTGGCTATGAGAGAAAGGAAATGTGTGCTCGCACCTCTCTCTCTTACCCCTACAGTAATATACGAAGAGTAACTCTCTCTCTTTCTAGCTTCACTAACTTATATCTCCCTCTCAACTACCGTTCGCCTCGCTTTTCGTAACGCTCTCTTCACGCATTCGCCACCTTACTCTCCAAGTTGAGCGTGAGTAAAGATTTAAAGAAATTAGAGTAAGTATTTATTCTTGATAAACAAAATAATGAAATAGAATAGCGCTGCATTGAAATTTAAATGAATTAAATTATTTCTAGTGAAATGAGTGAAAGTGTAATTTTCTTTTAACTAGGTAGAATAAAAAAAAGGAGTAATTTCAGAAATTATATAATAGAGTGTACAACAAATATAATCTTAAGTACTAGGATGTTGTAACATTAAAAATTATAATATGGCATTAACCCCTCCGCAACGTAAGCAGATATAAGTGTTAAAAATAGGACAGCAGTCAAGTACAATAAGCGTGTTTATACGTCAGCGCGTGTGTTTCCATAGAAATCATTCTAACTCCGTTATTGTTTTTGTTACATCCCTAAAACAAAAAGTCAAAGGTCGATAGTAGATCAAGCTGCACATTTCTATCAAGTTGTCTATGGAAATACATAACAGGAATCAGCTGTCAATCGTGTAGTTGACAAAAATATTTACCCGCGCAAATTTGCTACCGGCAGCTCACCGCGTTCCACATTTTAAATTTTTATTAAATATTTTTATATGAAATGATAAAAAAGTGAGGTGACAAAAGTGTTTATTACACATATATACAATCGAATAAGTATTGTTGTTTGCATAATCTGTGATTTTAGTACCGTTTTCACATAAAAACATCACGTGAGTCATTTTTACCTATTTTTAATGTTTGCGTTCTAAATTGTAATATTTACAAATGCTAATATTTATTTGTAATATAATAATTTGAAAGCCTATTTTGTAACCTTTCTAAAACAGTTTTTACTATTCGGCTACGTTCAGAAATGTTTCATTTATAGAGCTTTAATTGTGAAGCGGTTATAACTAAAAGTTTTCGTAAAATGTCATTTCGTTTAAGACACCAAAAGCTAATATTCTCGAAAATTCGGAGGGGTTAAATGAAGTTTCAGCATTTTGATTGATGATGTTGGTTGTTAATTTTTTAAGAACAATTTGACCTTTTTCTTGAATGATACCAAATCTGTTATTTTTTTTACTTCTTCGGGATGACTATTAAAATATTTGATGGCTTTGTAAATATAATTATTGTGCATTTGTTTTGTTGAAAATTTTATTTTGTTGTGTTGATTTATATCCCTTTACAACCAATGACGTTATATAAATAAATAGACTTGCCATAGTCTCATATACTCACAATATAATGTGGAAAGTAAGGAACACTCTTTTGTTTTCAGCGATTTTCAGTATCATTTCTTAATTCAAAAGTTTATTCCTGTGTGATAAAGATAGACTATCAAATAATGTGTGTGTATGAATGACATGAATACATGAGCGGGCGGCGTATTGCTTGTCACTTTTTGATGGAACGTTCGCTCAGTTCGCTGTCTCCTTTTCTCGAGGCCCACTAGAATAAAAGGTCCGGCTGCCTGTCGGAATGTTGAGCTATACAATAAATACTATAGGGCAACGACAGTTTTCAAATGGTGGCGATTGTCATCAATACTTGTTAGAACTACTGATTTATGTGTTGTTTTATCGCAAGCAAACAAATAAACAAGTGTTTAGGCTGATTAGTCTACTTTAAAACAGTGAAGTTTACTTAGCAACAGAAATTTGGCTGTTGCGCGTCCAGACCCTCTACTTTAGTAGGACTTGAATTTTCTCTAATGACGTTTAAAACCACGAGTGGGAAACATGAAAATTATCGATAATATTAAGTAATTTGCGTGTACTTTCAAATGAAATGTTATTCATTCGCCTTTACCATTATTTGCCGTGTAATTGAAACATTTTCTCATCACACAGGAGGGCATTTTGACACTTTTTAAAATGCAATTTACTTACAGGTAAGTGCTGGTAAGACGCAACCTTACTCGACACGTAGCAGTTTAGTACTAAAGTACTAGATATCGAGATCGTTACAATTGTCTTGTTCTTGTCTTCCCACTTTGAGATTTCTACCCCTTGTCTAATATAGTATGTAACGTCATTGTTTACAACCAGCTTCGTAAGAGTGTGAGTTTGTCTTTGAAAAAATCTGATAGAAAATAAACGAGCGGATGCTGTTTATGTAGGGTAAGTACCTTCTGTGGGAATTTTCTCTGAAGGGTCTTATTATGTATGTATATATATATATGAATACCTTACAAGAGTCCCAGCTGCTTCCATCTAGAGCCAATGAGACTATGGTTTCCACCGTTGGGGTATGGTTGTGAGGCTGAAGTTAGTGGGGATGGGAAGGAGATGGGGAAGAGGAGGTGGAGAAGTACCTGGCTATTCAGATCTGGTTACCAAACACGGCTAAAGCCATTTCAAGCAACGTTTCAATTCTGAATGGTGGTCTTACACCAGGGCGATACTGAAAGTATCTTCCACTGTGGAATGTGCCGCATATATGCTATATATTAGAGCAGGGGTGCTCAAATTTGAACTGCTGGCAAGCTACCTCAATATTATTAGACTCCAATCGATCGACTCTGATTTTCAAGCACCGCGCCGGGGGGAAGGGGGGGGGGGGGAGGGGGTGCATAGAATTATATATTTTTTATTGCAACCTCATTTTATGCCGATTTTTATACAACATATTTCTTCCAATAAAAATCATGTTTATAAATTCTACTACAAATTTATAACTCTTCTGCAGGGTGAAAAATTCTGTGATAATGTCACCTCTCACTCGGTACTGGATGCATCAACAACTTGTTATTTAATTAATCTTTATATTGTGAACACAAAACTGGTTTGAATTAAATCTGTGTGCGGCGAATTTAAACTACACCACACACTGAACCTCTTCACCGCACTCATTTCGTTTTATTTATTAATAAACTTCATATCGCCTTCAAGTTACAACTCGGACTGACTGACTCATAAATAAACCAAACGACACACTAGAAACTAGATCGATCTTCGGGCTTTTGAAAGGGTAATTTTCGACAATATTTCACCATGAATATGCAATAATCTGACGATTTTTTTTCTATGGGGACTTGTGACATTACACACCATAGATGAGGATAGAGTAAACAATAAAAACAGTCGCGACCATTGACAATATAAGCTACAAATAAATAATAAAAAAGGGCATGAAAAATGGGCGGTCTTATTGAGGCCTAATTGAGGTTCAACTAAAACAAAAACTGTGAACAGATAGATCTATTAACATTGGCAAATTTTTCTCAAGATCGACTCAAAAAGCACTCGCGATCGACCAGTTTGAGCACCCCTGTATTAGAGCCTTACCCCTCCACCACGGCGGTCTTATAGCACTCGGTTTATTTTTTTACATTAGCTCCACCCAGCAGTCCGTAAAGAAAATAATTACTCTCAGGGCCTACGTCATCTTTGGGGATGCTGTGTGGAAGGTCTTTTTAGGAAAGAATTTCTGGGAAGAATGAAGGTACAAGCAAGGGGTGGATAGGAATCTGGGGGTTAGTGTTTCCAGGATTATAGTTATCCCTCCATGAGAGAGTCATACTGTAGAGGTCAAAAGATCTAAGTCAACTGGTCTCTCCCGATCCGGCCCGCCACCAGCCGTCAAGATCCGGGCAAATTTTTTTAAAAATTATTAAAAAGTCCATTTTTAATCGGGTCGTAAAAATACAGCGTCAAGTTGGCATTACTGAAATGGTTAGTGGTGACGTCACTGTTCCTCGTGTCGTGACTTCACCGTAAAGTCATTGGATGGGAAATGTACGGAAATATAAGAATGACACAAACCATTGTATTTATTCGTTTATTTACATATCTACTGTTTATATAGATTTAGTTGTTGTGTTTATTGAAACATTATTTAGGCCTAAATAGTTCATTATCAAAAATAGAGGTATCTCTATTAATTAAAATATTGAAAAACTTTAAATTGTACGAAAAAACCGTATAAATATACTATATCATAATGCTACCTACTAGCCAAGGCCCATTCAAAATGGCCACAATTGATCAGCTGATATCGTTTGCCTACACTTTTGTGGATGATTCTTCGTTTTTGATAATATTGACTTTAAAGCTTAAAAAATAATAATTTCAAATAATTTTTTTACCACTCTACCGTAATATTATTCAAAAATATAATTATATAATAAGGAACTCCAGTGAAAAATATTATGGCCTTAAAAAAATATGTTCATATAGACCAAGAAACGCTGATTCTGAATATATAAGTTTTATTTCATAATATTAAACGCAGAGTTTTTAAAAAAATATTAAAAAGTGCATTTTTAAACCTCTTCTCAAAACACAGCGTTAAGTTGGCATTACTGAAATGGTTAACGGTGACGTCACTCTTAACCTGTCACCTGGTGATAGTGTGTATTGTATTGACATTTGAAATGACTTGAAGTGCACACGTACCTATGCAATTCAACATTTCGTGTTTTTGGTTTATTTTCATACTGTTTATAGAGATTTAGATAAATAATAGTTATTGTGTTTATTGAAACATAATTTAGGCCCTCAACAATTTACGAAAAGGGCTATATTTGCGGACAATCTGCAATAAATTTTGTCTATTTGAGGTTAAAGTCGTGTCATATTTTGACATTTGCTTATGTATTTTCAAATTGTTTTTAGTATAGGGCTTTTTATACAAGTTGTTACACACTCGTCATGATCAGTGTATTATAAATACCAGTGTTTCTGTATGTATTATACATAAAACAATGTACCTACAAAGTAACGCCTGACACAAAACACGATGTCACATGTATTTGCAATGAAAGAGATGATTTATTGTTTTTATATTGCACTTTGATTAAATACAATAACAGTAGCGGTGAAATCTGGACATTTTACCAATGTTTTTCTATATTAAAAGCAGTTAATCTCGAATAAAAAACACACCTCACACCTAAAAGTCATTACAAAGCATTCTGCCATGACCGCCATGATCAGTGTTGCCAGCCGTGTCTTGTAAAAAGTCACCTTAAATATATAAAAAAAGTAACCTTTTTGTGTGAAAAATAACCTTTCGTATTTTTTCCAGTGGAATGGTAAAAAGTTGATAGAATACATGAGGATATAAATAAACCAATCATCATGAGGAGCTCAGTATTAAAGTGGGACATAAGCCATTTGGATTATTTTTGAGTAGAGCGGGTTTTTTGTTTTGTATATACCGGTATGAAAAATCTGATATTTTTTCTACCTGCATAACCTTGCCGGCGTAAATAGCGGGTACTCAAAATGCAAAAAGTCAGATTGAGCCATCAATCAGATTTGTCGAGTGAGCGAGAAGCTATGGTTAATTTGTAATTTACACATTTTTTTTTTTTTTTTAGTTTATTGAGGTAACAAACAGTAATACATATTTTAATAATAAAGTAACATATTACATGGTTGCATTAACCAGCGAAGTTTCCGGTAAAATTTATAATATATATATAAAAACATAGATTAAAACATTAAAGAAAACAAAGTGGTAGAAAAAAAAAATATATATATATACAACAGACATGAAAAAAAAACATACAAATTATAAAGCATATTATAGGATATATAAATAATCCAAATATTATTATTATTATAAAAAGAAGGAAAACAAACATAATGAGAATGAAAAAAAATAATAATAACATGCAGCAGGGGTGAAGAGTTCGTAATTAACAATTTGTTTAAATTTTTTCTATTACTGATTTAATAAATTGGCCTGAGGACAAATGAAAAATATCAGAGTCGTAAAAGATATCATTGAATTTTGTGCGCGTCCTTCAGAGAAATGAATGTTGTGTGTAATTTGTTTTTGAGTGTGGGATGTGGAATAGTTGGTTTGATCTTGTGTTTCTTATTGGACAGTGGAAATTAATGTTTTCTAGAAGACAGTTGTTGTCAACAACGTTGTTAATGATTTTGAATAAAAATTTTTGGTCGGATATATTTCTTCTATCTTCTAAAGTTGATAAATTATGGAATTTTAATGAGTCTTTTAGGTTTTCTGATGTTCGAAAGTATTTAAAGTCTAGGTGTTTCAATATCTTTTTTTGAATTCTTTCTAACCTTTCAATATTTACTTTGTATTGGGGATTCCATATGACTGATCCGAATTCTAATATTGAGCGAAACGTGTTCCTCTTTCACAATAGTGAAAAAGAGAAAGAAGTAAAGTTTTGCAATAAGTGTATAGTCCATGATTTAGCAAGCCGTTAGCCAACACGAAAAAAAATCAAAAGAGCATTCCGTTTGACGTTGGTTCTGAAAAATCACCTAAAAGTAACCTTTTGAGTAGTGTAACCTGAAAGAAACCTTTCAGAGTAAAAAATCGCCTAAAAGGTTACAAAAGTAACCTTCTGGCAACGCTGGCCATGATTCTTCATTCAAACAGGGATGTTCTGCCCAAAAAAATTATTTCCCTAGATTTCGAAGTGAAATTTCCCTAGAATTTCACATTTACGCAATTACCTACGTAGCCACCCGATTGTGTAACACTAATCCTGTTATATGTTAATTAATATGATAATTAATTGGAAAGATATCGGAACTTGGTAAATATACTAATAATACCGTGATTTTCCAAATAAAACACTTTTTGCTACGTGAAGTAATAATTTAAAAGTACGAATACACTCACCACTGAATTAGAAACTGAATTCCAAATAAAAAAAAAACACTTTGCAAAATAAAAATCATAAGCAACCCACCGCTCATTTGTACCAAGCGTGGTATTTTGAAGACCCCCCCCCCCCCGAACGTGTCACGTAGTATGGGTACGTTCCATAATATCATTTTGAGTTGTCAGTGTTAAAAATAACATTGCATGTAAGTACATGAACAATAATTAAGATTCATAGGAATTCCAAAAAATATATATACGTATATATATATATATTTTTTTTTTTTTTTTTTTTTTTTTTTTTTATTATTTATTGAAACATTTATTATAATTACAATTTTACAACTAAATATTTTTTTTACAGGTTTTTTTTTTTACTACCGTTCCATTAAAAGCATTTGCTTGTGTATGGAAGGGGAGTGTACATAAATGCTATTAGTTATTAGTTAGGTATAAGTTAGTACTTAAATAATTAATTGTACATAAATATATGTGAGCTGCAGTATTTATTTGATAATGGTGTGTTTTTTTTATTTTTTTTTAAAGAAAGAATGTTATGGAGAACTAAGATATTTGTAAGATTAATTGACAGTAGTTCTTTTCTTAAGAACATCTTTAAAATGTCTCTTGACTGAGAGCAGCATTCGGGCCTTATCATTGATGCTTCTGATTTCCTCTGGTAAACGATTGAAAAAAGTTCTTCCCTGATAAGTATAATGATGCTGTGCAAAAGACGTATTTAGTTTTGGGCATAGAAAAACATGTTTAAGTCGAGTTCTGTTTTCATTTAAAAATGGATATTTATCTTTTTCTTTTATTATTTGAATTACTGAATTTTTAATATATAAATCTTTAAATGTGGGTACTTGAAATTCTTCAAACAGGCGTTCTGTTGGGTAATCTAAGGATTTTTTTAATATAATTTTAATAATTGTTCTTTGTACAATTTCTATTGGAAGAAGGTTACATTTATACGCGGATCCCCAACTAATAATAGCGTATTGTAGAGTGGATTGAACTAAGGCATAGTAGATTAAATATAGATTTTTTATCGACAGAAAATTTCTAATTCTTAAAAATATATATATTAATTTTCTGATTTTGTTTACTACTTGACAAATTTGTTCCTTCCATTTCAGATTTTTATCGATAATTACGCCGAGATATTTAATTTTATTTGTTGTTTTTAATATTGTACAGTTTGATTTGCAATAATGTTGGTTGTGAATTTTAGTGTTATCGTGTATGACAATGTTAAAGTTTTTGGGAGCGTCGTTTGGATGGATTGCAAATGGAATTACAAATGTCTTTTCACTATTTAGTGATAGTAAATTAGTGTCGAAAAAATTCTTAAGCGTATTGATGTCTTCTGTGGCCTGTAATTCTACATTTTCCCAAGTATTTTCACTTATTATTAAAACTGTATCGTCGGCGTATGATGTAATTTGACCATGTAGATGTTGAAAAAAAATATCGTTTACATATATGGTGAAAAGGATTGGTCCAAGCACTGTACCTTGGGGGATTCCAAAGCTTGAAATCTCTTGATCACTATTAATACGATTGATTTTTACCACTTGAGGGCGGTTTTTTAAGTAGTTGGTGATCCATTTAATCGCGTTGCCTTTTATGCCAATATCATTTAATTTTTTTAATAGTATCTCATGGGATATGCTATCGAAAGCCTTTCTGAGGTCAATAAATATGCCCGCACATTTTTTACCTTTATCTAATGATTCGTAAATGTATGAAGTTACGTTAGCAATTGCATCATGTGTGCTGAGTGATTTAATAAAACCAAACTGGTTTTTGTGTAGTATTTTATTACTATCTAGGAAATTTACCAATTGTTTTTTTACTATTTTTTCAAAGATCTTTCCTATGTTAGAAATTAGACAAATTGGGCGATAATTCGTTACTTGGTGTGGATCACCAGATTTGTAAATAGGTGAGATTATTGTGTTTTTGTAGTTCATTGGAAATATTCCTTTCGTTAAACTCAAGTTTATTAAATGAGTGATGGGTTTTATTAAGTAAGATTTCATAGATTTTAACATGTGTGCCGTAATAGAATCAAAACCGGGAGACGAACCTCCTTTCATATTTTCTATTATTTTTAAGATTTCACATTCTGTTGTTATTTCAAATGTTGAAAGTATATTACGTTTATGTAAATTTTTATTTTTATGTTTTTCCGGGTTAGAAGGTTTATGAATATTTTTCGCAAGATTTTTTCCAACATTTGCAAAGAAGGAATTAAATATGTTTGCACATTGTTTAGGCTGTAAATTGGCATCTATAATTTTTTTATCATGTTCGATGTACTTAATATTTTGGGTTTTTTTTGTATTGTCTATGGCCAAATTCACAGTTTTCCACATTTGTTTATGGTTATTTTCTGAAGATAATATTTTATTTTTAAAAAACTCTTCCTTACTTTTTTTAATATAAGATGTTAATTTATTTTTATATTTTTTATAAAAAATATATGCTTTTTCATCATGGGGATTTTTTAAAGTTGTTTTATAAAGTTTTTCTTTGTTTCTGATAGATATTATAAGTCCTTTGGTAATCCAAGGTTTTAAACATCTTAATTTTGATTTTATGTGTATTATTATTTCAGTTGTCGAATTTTCAATGTGTTGTGACAGGATTTTTTCAAAGTTAGTCGAACATATTTCAGTATCATCACTCTTTAAAACATTGTTCCAATCTTCCTTTTTTAGTTTTTCAGAGAGAATAGTCATGTCTATTGTTGATTTTTTGGGTATTAAATTATGTTTTTTATGTTTAATATTATTATTATACAGAAGTAAGCATGAATGATGATCAGTTATGTTAGTTTTCCAAACAATTGATTTTAGTTTGTGAAGATCTTTAATGTTTACGTTTGTCCAAATGTGATCTAAACAAGATGGAGTATGTTCTTTTATTTCTCTGGTATTTTTATTTATGCAAGATATGAAATTTTGTTCAGTCATACAATTGATGTATTCAGTTTTGTTATTATTTTCTATTTTTTCATTAATGTTCACATTAAAATCACCCACCACAAAGCAGAGTTTATTTTTTAATTTTAATAATATGTATTTGAGGTCATTAATAAACGTAATAATACTCGAGCCATGCGTTCTATAGATAGCTATTAAATGATATATTGATTTGCCGAGTTTGAAATGTACTTCGATGCAGTTTACCAAATGTATTGGGTGTTCTATAATGTTAACAATACTAAATTTATTATTTGCAAATATTATTATTCCCGAATTTTTGTTGATATCTACTTTGGTAGAAATATAATTGTACTCAGGTAAGTGATAAGACGGTGACTCAGCGTTCGTAAATGTTTCGGTTAACACTATGAAGTCCGGCTTTTTAATTAAATTATTTATTTTTAGAATTAGTTCATCTAAATTTTTCTGAATGCTACGAATGTTTATGTGCATAATAATTATATCATTGATGTTTTTAGAAATAATTTTGTTACATGAATCAGTACAAATACATTCATATTCTTGAATTTTAATATTTAATTCTAATTCGCTATTTAAGAAATCATCCATTTAATTAATGCATTTTTGGTTGTATTTTGCAATATTATATATAAGTTTTTTTTAATCAATGTCGTAGTTTATTCTTTCTTTGGCTAATTTTAGCATGTAAGAACGAAACTTACATGTTTCGCTGTTTGTTCGGTGGTCTATTTCATTCATTTTACTGTTGAAGGAGTTTATTTCTTTCTTCTTGTTAGCTGAGTGACAGTTAGCGCATTTGGGCGGCAGTTCCAGGGATTTACACTCGGAGATGGGATGATCTTCTGAACAGTGCTTGCATGTTGGTTTATTCATTTTATTGTAGCATTTTTGTGCTGTGTGTCCGAATCTTTGACAATGGAAACATTGGGTAAGAACGTTACAATCGGTTACATAGATTCTCATGAATCCTAGATGAATTTTTTTTCTATTTATAAGATGTAGTCTCAATTCTGGATTTGTTTGGAGAATTAAGTTTTTGCTGTTAGTTTTTTTGTTCGTAATGATGGCTTTAACTTGTAATATTTTTTTATCTTGGTATTTTTCACATATCATTTTGATGTCGTTGTTTTGTTCAATTATGTCTTCTAAGAATTCTTTTTCGGTATAGTCTTTGTCAAGTCCTTTGAATATTACGCATGGATCCGTTTTCACAAGTACCTCCGCTATTATGGTTTTGTCGACTTCATTTATCTTATCTTTTAATTTTTTTGCCTCTTCTTTTTCTGGGCATGTTATTATAATGTTTTTTTTTGTTTTTTTAATTTCACTTACTCGAATTCCCAACTGCGATATTTTGATTTTTTGTATTTTCTCTTTTATTTTTTCAGTGTCTTCTTCTTTTAAGCTTTTTATAATGATAGGAAATCGTTTTTCTTGCGTTTGTGGTATTAAGTTTTTTACTGCCGAAGAGTATGAAAATGAGTTTTTTTGTGTTTGGTTTTTTTCTTGAATTTCACATTTTTCTTGTAATTTAGCTAATTCTATTGCCATGTGGGATATCATTTCCATGATGTTATTTATTTCTTTCATCATTTTTGATTTGGTTTCTTTGGTAAGTTTATTTTCTTCTATGATTGTATGTAAGTCGCTTATGTTTTGTTTCGCCTTAGTAATGAAGGCATGCGGATCAACCGCTTCCTCCATTTTCACAGGTTATGAATTATTTTATTTTCGGTTAATTAATATACTTTTAAAGTTTGTCTGGGTTTGAAAGTGTTATTTTATTTATCGCCGCTCACTCGCGTCCAACACCGTTAGAGGTTTAGGCGACACTGAAATATATATAAATAATACCAGCAATATTGTCATATGTAATAAAATTTTTGCCAGAGTTCGAAATTTCCCTAGATTTTGTCCTGATTTCCCTTATCCCTAAAAAATATTTTTCTCCCCTAGATCTAGGGAAATTTCCCTCGACATGACATCACTGATTCAAAATGACAACTTAAAAAGTAAAAAACTAACGGTGGGTGAAAACCACCATAGATACGGTGCATTTCTGGGAGTCTTTAAAAATTAAAACTTTGACAATTATTTTAACTATTAAAACTAACTATAAAAATAAAAATAAAAATGCAGTTATTTAAGTTTGAAGGTCTTTATTCATTAAAAAAAATAAAAAAATTGGACTGGAGTTCTCTATTGATATAATATAATGAATAAATAATTCCACCTAAATAATGTTTTAACTAATCGAATAGTATTGTAGCAGCCAGCCTCTGCTACCTCATGCTTTAGATTGTTTTCAAAAAGTACCTGGCGATCTTTCCAGAAGCATATTAAAAATAATATTAAAATGTTTAAATTCAGAACCACTGACAATTAAACGACGTTCGTTTGATTTTTCTAGAGACGCCAGTAGTTGTGAAAATCTGTAATGCTGTCCATACATAAATTCATTTTTGTAAATTATATTTTTTAAGTAGAAATCAATAAATATCTTACAACACGCAACCATAGTTCTACATTGGACTTTAAAAATATAATTTACAAAAATGAATTTATGTATGGACAGCGTTACAGATTTTCACAACTACTGGCGTCTCTAGAAAAATCAAACGAACGTCGTTTAATTGTCAGTGGTTCTGAATTTAAACATTTTAATATTATTTTTAATATGCTTCTGGAAAGATCGCCAGGTACTTTTTGAAAACAATCTAAAGCATGAGGTAGCAGAGGCTGACTGCTACAGGATCATCATCTTTCTTTCGTATAATTATCATACAAAATGACAACACCTGTTGAAAATAAAAATAACTTTTCAGGAGTCGATGACGTCACACGATTCAATACACATGCGGTGGTTTTCGGGGAATCTTGAAAAATTAAAATTTTGACAATTATTTTAACTATTAAAACTAACTCTAAAAAAAATAAAATATATTCAGTTATTTAAGTTAGAAGGTCATTATTCAATAAAAAAATTAGACTGGAGTTCTCTATTATTCGTAAGTTCCATAAGTTTCTAACAGATTGCGGTGTGAGTTAATTTATCGACACAACACTTGGTTATCTAGGTTTGGTAATCATCCAGTAGATGGCCTTGTGTCAGTCTATTCCACATCCACAGTAACGTGTGGCAGGTCAGCTAGCTTATTATAATAATGATAATATAAATGTAATTTTCTTCAATCCCAGTAATTGAAATTACTTGAAATATGTTCTGGAAACTCCAATAAAGATTGAGGTTCGTCATTACAAGTTACTTTATTTACGTTATTGTTAGGTTTACAATAAATATTTAACTGGACCAGCTGTCTGTTCTATTGGATCTCTAAGTAATTCTGAAGTTAGAGAACCCGACACTAATAGAACCCAGCTGTCTACTAACGTTTATCATCAGCTATTTCCTTAACCCTTCTTGCATTAGACAAGAATGACGATAGTCACCACTCTTCTAAGTTACTACTTAACTGACATCTGTTGAGACATCTCAAAACTACATCCAATGACATCTATTTTTTTTGTTGTTTTTTTTTATGGCTTTTCACCCCAAAGGAGTGTTCTGGCCAGTGTCAAGTGAACGCTTTTATGAGTGTAATTTTTGGTTAATATTAACTAATTTAGTTTTAATGACAAGAAACTATCTACATTATATAATAATACTATAAAATTATTACAATAAGAGATGATTTTAATTAAACATAACAAGGTAATTAAAAGATATACTGACACAATGTATTGTGCGTAAAAAATAAAATAAATACATGAAACTTAACTTACAGTTACAAATTGGTGCTGTTAAGAGCTCGTTCACATTGAGCATATAAATATAAAAGATCATAGCACGCCATATATCGCTCTCCATACAATCCCTTCAGACCGTTCACACCTAAGCGCTTTATGCGCACATCAACCATAGACAATGCACATCTTACGCCGTAACCGCTCCTGAGGCGATACGCCAACAGTTAAGCGCCCCCCACTCCGACGAAAACAGCAGAGGGGGTCATTTTAATTACGGAGCTGCCAAGACCGGTGGATGACTGATAGATTCAGTACAAAAAATGCGCACTCCGTGGCCGCTCGCTAATTCAACTGACCCCCTCTCCTACCATAGGAAGAAATATTTGATCTGCGCCGTGTGAACGGCACGAAACATAAGCGCTTGCGGTTCAACAGATACCTGCTCGCGGTTATATTAGATGTCTGAACACCCTTTAATATTCAGGAAATTAGCCAAGACTTTATACACACGTTTGTCCACAGAAGATAACAGGCATGGAATGTTGTAGGGAGGCAATATGCCCGAACTGATTAGGTGAGGGATGAAATTTTTGTATGAATTATTTATAGGGCAATTAAAAAATATGATTGAGATCCTCTTCAATTGAAGGATGTTGAAAATACATATGTTATTCTATATACCACAATAAATTATCATTTGTAAATACATAGATGACACAGAATGGTGAAAAGTTTGTATAAAATTTAAAATGTTTGATCGGGTAGGATTTTCGGGTTTGCAAATAAAAAAGATCTAGCGTGATCAAATTTGGTAAAATGTGAAATCTGATAAAAATACAGCGTAACAAGAAATAAAATTACCACAATTTTGACAAAAAATTGCATTTCAAGTTCAGTTTGTTGAAAAGTTGGTTTTGTGGATTTTTGTATATAATTATTTCATCATTTGATTTCAGATGCAGCAAAAACCAGCGCACAAGCTTCAGCCACATCACCGGAGGGAGCCAAGGTGGCCAACGGGCTCAAAGACATCAAACCTGGAGAGAACCTCGTCTCACCAGACCCGCAAAAAGACCACCTCTCCAAAGCGGAGTCCATACGAGAATGGATCAAACAGAACGGCTCCACCAAAGCGGTCAGCGTACATGAAGAGGATTCATTGACTCTCGGCGGCGAATTCAAGCGACAAAACCTCGAAAAACTAGCCGTCGTCAGACCTAAAAGCTTACCACAAGACTTCAGCGACAAATACAGCGATGTCTTGACACCTTTCCAGCAGAACGCCCCTTCGAAGCTATCCATCATGAGCCAAACCAAGGGAAGTGACGGCACTCCATCGACCGTCAGCAAAAACGGACCGGAATCGGACAACTGGATAGAAATCAATTTAGAATATTCGAGCCCCGAAGAAATCAGCTTCGAGAAATGCTCAAATTTTTCAAGCCTCGAATGCTACAGACAAATCCCATACGAACGGATGAACACGGATGATGAAAAGAATCAAACAGATCCGGCGAACAAGCAACCGTCGCCCGAAACTGAAGATAAAGTCGTGAAAACCGTTGAATTTGAAAACATTGTTGAGAATAAAATACCCAATTCTAAAGTGAGTGCCGATTCGCCGCGGCGGATAATTAGGAATCGTCTGGTGGCTCAGAAATCTTTGCCGGCGAATTCGCTTCCCCCGCAGCCGGATGGGCAGAATAGCGAGGAGTTGAAGATTCTGAATGAGAAGACAGCCGCGCTGAGGGCTCGGGGACTGCGGCCCGACATCGCCAACTGGATCAGCAGATCGTCGGCCAAGGAGGAGGAACTGCAGTTCAGCCCGTCCCGGAGACAGAGCTTTGATGTGTTGCTGAATGATACGGGCGAGAAGATGAAGGAAATATTCAGTCAAGGTAACATTGTTTCATTACCATTCGCATTCAGACGAGATTAGTTAATATTTATTAGTGTATTTTGTAAATCTAACTTCCGAGTAAATTTTGCTTCCAAGAAATTGGCCGTCTTGTTCATTTAGGGTTTGCATATTGTTCTACAGTGACCAGCTGCTAATCTTGTTTAAATCTCAAGTATTTATTTATTTATTTATTTTCCATGTTCTCCGTAAAACGGTTATTCACCAATACATTATGGAGAAGATTACAAATTAGACAAAAAGTATAGCAAAACACATAAAAAGGTCAGTTTCACTACTTTGTGACATACGTCAAAAGATAATTGTTAAACTGCCTGTAGGTTACGTTAAAAATGTCGATGGTCAATGCAGACTCGTTGAGCAGTTCAGTCGCTCTGTTGACTGGCGCGTTCTGATAGGCAGAAGTCCTCGCTTTTGGAGCATAAAAAAGTATGTCCAACAGTCGAACTTGGGACCCACCTCTCTGCTAGAGCCCCAAAATATCTGATAAACCTAATTGATTCAAAGGAGGGCGGTTCTCCTGATTGAGAATCCGTTGTTAATAGTTGCTCCGTTAACTTTAAATCTCTAATGCACAGATGTAATGTAGGCTTGCTGAGTCTGTTCTACAGATATTTCAATGGAGCCTGATCGAAGGAGCTAGCAGCATTGAACCCCTATGCCGCGGTGCATGTACGCGAAACTCAAAGGATACATGGCATGAGCGTCCGTCATCTGTTTTTGCACCTTCATATAATCCGGGCCTCTGCAAAAGTCCACATTAATAAATCCATTCCTACCTCTACCTTAACCAGCCCCACAACGCTGCCCAACCGGGTGGCAATATAGTTTCCCTGTCTCTACACTGCAGACGGGGTGCTCTTGTGAAATGCACTTTTTTCTCTTTTAATGACTAAAAATGTATATTTTGAGTTTATCCTCTCAGGCTGGGTGGAATTTGATTTTCACAAATGTTCTCCGCCAGCTCTGAGACCCTATCTATTCTTCATTTCCCTTGTTGTGAGAATGAAAAAAGTGGAGATGAGTAGAGGAAGGTTGTGTAGTACCCAGCCCAAGATATTCAAACACAAAAGAGATATGCTATGATGTCCGCGCAACTGTCGGCGGACTACGACCCAATCAGGGTAGTTTGCATACGAAAAGAATTAGTTCATTTCGTTGATTTTTTTAATGTGTGCATTAGTATTATTTCTTTGATCATTCATTGCTAACCGATCATTCAAATGTTGTTTTCAGGTTTCATGATGTTCAATATCTCCTCGCTGACGGACCGGCGCAACTCGGAGCCTCGCGGCCCCGCCGACAAGCTGTCCCCCGCCTCGGAGGGCCCCCAGCAGCTGACGCAGCCGGCGGAGCAGGCAGGGGCTGGACTGCCCCGGAGCGCCCAGTCCTACCTTGGGGCTGTCAGGAAGATGCCATCACCGCTGGATAAGACTTTGTCCTACCTGAATGTGTGCAGCGAGAATGGATCGGGAGCCACTAACTCAGATGATCAGGGATCTGATACCGACAGCTTAGCAAGGCACGTCTTTTTTGTTTTCTTTGTTTGTTGTTTGCTTCCTTTTTTTCTTCTTTTTTTATGTACGAGGGTAGGCTGAAAAGTACTGCACACATGCTTATTCAGCGCGAACATAATGACCTTCAGTAGCGCGCCAGGTGGAATATGGAAGTGACACTTCTCCTTTATACGTACGCCCAAGTTTGAGGTTGTTGAATTCATCCAGTTTATTTTGAGAAGCGGAAGTATGGAGATGAATTTTAGTGTTATGTCAATGCGAGTTAAACAGTGTGCAGTTATCGAATTTTTAACTGCTGAAAAAATTACTCATATTGAGATTCATCGTCGTTTAAAGGATGTTTATGGTGACGATGCTGTTGATAGGTCTACTGTAAATCGATGAGTAATAAAATTTCATGATTGTGAGCCTGGAAAAGCAATAATTGTTGATGAAACACGCAGCGGATGTCCGATCATTGATACAAATGATAAACAATCCAAACTCGTTTACGATTTCATTCAAAATGACCGGCGAATCACTCAAAAGCGTATCACAAACCATTTTGGAATATCCAAGGAACGTATCAGCTTCATTGTTGAACAATTAGGATACCGTAAAATCTGTGGACGATGAGTATTACGCCGTTTCACAGACGAGAACAAACATTGGCGATTGGAGCCTCTGCAAAACCTGAAGTTTGAACCGATTCCACAGCCTTCTCTCTCTCCCCCGATCTTGCGCCTTGTGATTTTTATTTTTTTCCCCTACTCAAGAGACACCTCAAGCGTAATCATTACACCTCGGATGATGAGGTGAAGGCAGCTGTTAAGTTCTGGATTCGAGAAATATGGGAAGAATTTTTCAGTTACATAATGAAAAAACTTGTTACATGTTGGAAGAAATGCGTTGGCCGTAATGGTGACCATGTTGAAAAATAAATGTATAAATTTGAAGATTAAGAACTGTACTTTAATGTACTTTTTGCCCGATCTTGCTACAGTAAAACTCGCTTAAGAAGTTCCCACTTAAGAAGTTTTCACGCTGAAGTTTTCATTTTCGGTCCCTTGAAAATTCCATGCAAAAAACTGCCAAAAACATGATTTTTTCCCTCTTAAGAAGTTTTAGAGCTAAAACTGCTTCCCGCTTAAGAGGTTTTAGAAATCCGGCGGTAAAATCAACACAAACGAAATGTTGTGCCACAATGCCTTCAAAATATCTAAAATGAACCCTTTTCCAAGTCATAAATTGAAAGACGTTGGCTTCACAGATTACGCGCGATCCTAGGTACCTGAGACTATAAACAGACCGCCGCCGTATAAGTTGGCCGCCGGTGCCGGGCCGTAAGGCGGCCCCTAGACCAGTGTTCCGCAAAGCGTGTGCCGCGGCACACTGGTGTGCCGTGGTCATTAATGTGCCTCAGTTAGTGTGCCTCCGCGGTCATTAGTGTGTGTCAGTTGGTGTGCCTCACCGCAAGCGAGCTATAAAATGAGACCCATACTTTTTAGAGACCCAGGATTACAGTGAAATGATTTTAGCCTCTTGTTTGCATACATAATATCTCAGACCTGGATTTGCGATCCCAAAAACAGGACTATAGAGAGTTTTCTTCAATACTTGTAAATTCATTTTGTGGCGTCATTTTAATTTAACCACTTGGACCTGTTAGCTTGTTTTCAAGCTACCTACAACACGGCCAGACATATGTAATGACGTATGAGGCGTACCTAAATTATTAATGACAGTATGTAAAACACTTCGTATTGGTACACTACTATTAATCAAATATAAATTTCCACTATTTTTTTTTTTTTTTACATTGCTCCACACAGGAGGCCCTGAGGAAAATAATTTCCCTCTTGGTCTATGTCATCTTAGGAGATGATGTGTGGAAAGTCTTTTTAATGAAAGGGGGGAGAGGGAAGTTCTGGAAAGAAAAAGTTATGTGGGTTGGGTAGGAATCTTGGGATCAATGTGTCCAGGAGTGACGGAAGTATGAATGTACCTACACACCCAATATAAACGAAATCTGTCAATTTGACTGTCCTAGGGAGACCTTCCTAGTTGGGCAGTGAAAGCTTCTTTATACTGTTAATGTATTCTTTATAACAAAAAATAAATAAATAAATCCATCTCTACTGCGGTGCAAGGGGATGGATCAAGAGAGTCCGGCTGGAGAGATCAAAAGGTCTATCTCAAGCAATCTTTCTCGATCTGGCCCACCAAGCAGAAGTTGGTAGACCATGCGCCGCCAAGACCTGGACACACCTCATCCCATGAACCCATGCTAAGTAACGTAGTGAATCACTTGGGTTGACTTATGGCAGAGGTGTTAGTTATCCAATAAATGGTTACAAATATCCCAAATTAATACAAATCTTCATACTATTTGACCTAAGGACCAATTTCACATTTTTCCACTTTTGAACTCTGAAAAATCAAGGTCCCATTTCATTCTATTCATTCTCTTGTAAATATTTCAGTGTGGAAATGCTAACTGATGATCAGATCCACTCTCTGATGCTGGACAACCACCTGGAGGCAGTCTGCCAGCAACTCCTGGGCCCGCCGGCCAATCAGAAGGCCGAGGAAACCATCGGATAGTCGGCACAGCCATGATATTTCCCTCTTCACTGAAGCCAGGTTTCAAACCAATTTATCTCAGATGTTATAGTTTCCAATTTCACTCACAGATGGCATCGTTGAGCAACATTTAAATTGTTTTTAATCAAAAAGAGAGAAACTTTCACAGGTTACGAATAACCTAACATTATCAAATTGAATTATTCTTACTTCCATCATTATACGTAGTGGAAAAATGTTGCTTGTGCCATGATGGAGGCTGTAGCTAGCAGAGGATTGAAACTACGATGCTTACTAAAATAATTTACATTTTGAACTGATAAAAGTGTTGTGGGCGTATTTGTGTGCTCGAAGTAAGCTCAATTTTTCTTACTTCTAGTGAAATAAATCAATATCAACCATATTTTTTAATTTGCTATAATTGTATCCCCATAATATGTTGGTTTTGTTTTAATTTAACATCTTATAAATCGCTCATTAAAATTAAAATATAATTTTTCCATTCAATTATCTCGCTTACAATCATTAAAAAATCAAATAAAAAAATTAAATAACCCTAGAATGTTACTTTCAATCATCTCCTTTCTTAAAGTATCACTAATTTCTAAACACCGTGCATACATAATGTGAAAAATATGCACCTGGACTGTAATTATTTCTTTTTAAGTTACATTATTTTACCTTTGAACCATTTCGGGATTGCTATTTAAAGCAATGTAAACGTTTGCTACATCTTGCTTTTTTCTACATTTATTTCAGATGGCATTGTGTTTGGGTCCCACCCAGGCTTTGTGTGTTCAATTCCTCGGCTGACTAAGTCCTCCATCACGAAACAAGCAACATTTTTCGCCTACTGTGGTAGTAGTATTAGATTTTCAAGTGTTGTCAAGTTATTCGTAACCCGGGAAAGTTTGTCTTTCTTTTAAAAAAAAAATATATACAGAGTGTCCGGGAGGTGATTCTACATGATAATAGGAGTAAAAAAGATTAAACAACTTTTTCCGTAATTCCAACATTTTATTCCCATACAAAAAGACGTACCTACTAAAAATCCCTAGTGTGAGGTACGATCTTACTTGCTGAGAGCTTGCCGGGCGCCCGACTCGATTGTGATTGGCCGGTATTGTAACAGCAGAAAATAATAAATCTGGCCGTAAACGCCGGACAATTTTTTTCTTTTTACCACAAAACTACCCCTAAAAGTTGGAATTTCGAAAAAGTTATTTATCTTTTTTACTTGTACTATCATTAGAATCACCTCCCGAAGTTAATGCACTTTACCCCCGGACACCCTGTATACATATGTCCGACTAGAACAAATTTTTCAATGGCTGCCATATGCAATATCAATGGTCACATAATAATATTATTATTTAATTAATAGTACAAAATTTAATTTAAAATTATGTTTAAAAAATAATAATAAAAAAACACCAAAGATTTTTTACTGTAAAAATATTTGTCTTTTACTACTGTAAAGCCACAATATTCTTGCCCTGTGTTTTTTTCACATTACTGTTTGATATTTGATAAAAAAAACTGTGCCATGTTTTGAACAACCTTTTAACCCATTGAGTACATTTGACGACACATTAAAATTGTTAATCAACGCTATTTACAATTTTTGACATTTGAATGGATCTCGTTAACCTGTTTAATCGCAGGAGATCATAATTGTCCCAACTCGTATAGGTCTCATATAAATCGCTGTCAAGGTGAGAAATATGATCTTCAACAACAGTCGAAAATGAGACAAATGGTGAATGTTATAATATATGTTTGCACCCCCAAAAGTAAACATACAATCATTATCATACATCTCCCTCACACATACAGAGTGTTAGGGGACGTCCTTGACTTACTTTAACCAGTGATTCCTGACATTATTTGGAGTCAAAAATGTAAATGAAATTTGACATTTTTGGTGTTTTTTTTTTTTTTTTTTCAAAACTTTAAAAAAATGGTAGGTGTTGGACAGTTGGAGGGGAGGGAAGGGGTTGGTCGGTTACTCATCTGTATGACCAGTGATGACATGCGGAAGAATTTTTTTTTTGTTTGATTTTGAAGAAAAAAAATTTGAAAATTTGAAAAGTCGTCAAAAAAATCACCGGAGACCAAAATTTCATTTACATTTTTTACTCCAAATAATGTCAGGAATCACTGGTTAAAGTAAGTCAAGTACGTCCCCTAACACCCTGTATAAAGAAAATGAAACGCAATTCCCGGTCAAAAAAGTAGTACGTTTTATGTGTCTCACCATTACTTAATGTGTAAGAAAGAACTGCAGCATTATAGCGATAAGGAACGTATGTTAATTGTCTTTTTTTTCTGTTACAGTACCGTAACCTTGAATCGTCACGGTAATTATAAAATCGCACATTGATTATTATTTTTTATTTGCATTTTGTAATTCAAAACTCGAATTATTTGTATGCAGAATGCTGTGTTCGTTATACTGGTGTTTCAATAGAAGGTGCTCCAAAGAATGAGTGTTTTTGATCGTGTTGGCCCCCAGTTTCAATCAGGAGACGCGTTAAACATATTCTCAGCATTTGTACATAGTATATTACTGCAAGAGAATGGGTTATTTTTACGATTTGTTTTTGTGTTCAACAGCAGGTCTGTGGAATGACTTGTTGGAGTTCTGGTAGCCTCTCTCATATGACGTGGGTGTCTTGACCCAGGATCGCTTCTTGTTTCACTTAACCCGTAGTACGCTGACGTCACAGCAGTTGAGTTGCAAGCAGTCGTGTCTTATACGTGGAAGTCACAACAGTTGTTTTGCGAACACGTATCGATGAAAAAGTTCTATATGCAGGGGCATCTAGCGTTGAAACATCACACATTTAAATAATTAAAAAGACAACATTCTCTAATATATATCTCAGAAGCTCCTGTATGGAGTTAATACAAATAATATACAGGGTGTTAAGGAACATATTTGAATTAGTTTAACCAGTGATTCCTTACATTATTTGGAGTAAAAAATATAATGAAATTTGTAACTCCGGCGACTTATTTAATGTCGTTTTGTTTTCAATTTTTTATTATTTTTTGTGTTTTTAGTTGAAAAAAAAAACTTCAAAAATGTCACCGGAGACCAAAATTTCATTACCAATTTTTTTACTCCAAATAGTGTCAGGAATCACTGGTCAACGTATTTTAAGTAACACCTTAACACCCTGTATATGTAATAAAGTACTAAATGGGTTAAATTGTCAGAATTGTAAAAAAACAACAAAATTATACATAAAACTGATCTTTTATTGGCTATTTCATTAGTGTAAATTCATTATTAGGTATTGTTAAAATGTAGTGATAGTATAATTGTAATTTTGAGATATATCGCTGTAGCATTTCGTAGCAAGGATTCTGTAAAAAAACTAAACTTGTATAATACCTAAGTAGTTAATAAAAATATACAAATCCACAATATCCGTAAGCACATTGTATAGAATTATATTTTTCCCCCGTATATTTTGGTAGCGTATTACGTAAAACAATAATAAACCCTGTTCAGAAATTAATGACCACAATACTTTCGGCATATCATTCTGTTTAGATGAAAATTAATACTCAAAAGAATTATTGTTTTAATAATTTTATTAGAATGTAAATAAATAATACGTAAATATTAAGTAATGTAATTATTATTGGTAAGACAGATGTGTGGATGTACAGTGAAACCCTCTTAAGAAGTTTATCAACGGAAAAAAAACTTCTTAACCATTCGAGCAATTATGGTAAAAAAATGGACCACTTTTATTTTTCTGCGATTGATAGCGGTCCAAAATTGGACCACATTTTCCTACCATTCCTAAAACATTTATTGTAATTATTTTAAACATTTCCGTGGCCAGTCATTTATTTTAAAACGAAGCTATTGAAATACTTTATCTATTATTACCATAGATGTCACTAATTCGAACTTCGTAGACTATTTTAGAATGATGTTAAAATAAAAATTTTAAAATATTTTTTTCACGCTGAATTTTTGATCAGCTGTTTACGATTAAAATTAAGTCCTTTTTCCATTTCTATGCACCTTTCATTATCAAGTATACCACATACAATATACAGAAATCGAAAATATTCTATGTTGACTCGAATAAGTACCTCTCACGGCAGTTTAAAAGCAACAAATACGCAGAATTCGCGCAGTTATAAACTTTACGATTTTTTTATATTTTTTTTATAAATCCTACAAATATGAGATAAACGGTAAAATACAGGTTAATTCATTGGCTATACAGCACTATAATAAATTTTTGTTAAAATTTGTGTTATTATTTGTTTATATTCATTTTAAAATTCGTAGTTTTTTTAATGTTTTTTTAATGTTAGCGAAAAAATTCTGTGGGAAATCTCGTGAAATATCGGAAATATTTCGCGTGATGACTCAAGTGGTTATGTGGGAAAACCTTTTATGTGGGATAAATTGGGCCAATTTTGGGTCAAGGGACTGAAAAAACCAAACTTCTTAAGAATGAAAAAGTCTTAATAGGGAACTTCTTCAGAGGGTTTCACTGTAGCAATTTATTCTCTGACAACAGCCATTAAGGATGGGGGGATGTTTAGCAGAAATTCAAATGTAACATTGTCATCAATCGGCGCCATTTTGGTTTTTTCACATTTGAAAGGTTCCCGTTAAATGCTGGTCCATTTCGCTTTCTTAGGCTGCGTATACACACGCGAGCTGAACCTACGAGCCAAAACACGAATTATGGGAAAGACCGCAAACGGCGCGAATTTTAGATATTGAATAGTTTGTACATTATATTCGCACATCCCGGAGAAAAGTGTTGCAAGTCAAAAAAATTTAATTTCACAGGAGAGCGAAAACAAGTGAATGAATGATGAACAAGCGATTCTGTTGAACAGAGATAATTGCAATGGAACTTGCGGAATTTAATCTATATAACGGCATAGATAATCACAATTACTTTATTTTTCAGACATAAAATGTAAAATAGGAAATTTTTACTTACAACCCTTTTCTACGGGATGTGCGAATATGAAAAACCTATAAATTATTGTAAAATAATATGTACATTTGTCTTGCAATATGTCATTGCGCCGGCAATATCTGTTAAGTGATATTTAAAAAATCATTGAGACCATTGTTGGTTATCCAATAAATTGTTTCCGGGGCGGCAATACCCGTACCTGTCTCCCAAATTGAATGCGGTTGATGAAAAATGGATTTGTTCTATGTGTATGTATGTATAAATGGTACAATTATATAATTAAAATGTGTATTGTTATAAAAATTACACCTTAGTTCATCTTATCGATATTGGTTAGTTAACAATGTGTTTGTGCTAGGGTCCCGAGATGGTAACTCTATCAGGTGTGAAGATAGGGTTAACAGTCGTTATAAATAAATTACAGTCAAGTACCCAAACATTTATAGGAAAAGCCTTGTGATTTGATACAAAGAGAAAGAGAATGATTGTAAATTGTTAAAATGTTTATCTAGTAATTTTTTGAATTTTAATGAAGTGTCAAATATTTCACATATATATTATTATTATTAGATATCGAATACTTTGTACATTATAAGAAAAATCTATAAATCATTGTAAAATAATAATATGTAAATTTGTCTAGCAATATGTCACTGCGCCGGCAATATCTGATGAGTGATATTTAGTTACATAATATTTTGGGCACGGTGTCACTTGACAGATATTGTATGTTTACTGACAAATAGCAAATTTAGATTGGCTTATGTGACAAACTGCCTAGTATTATCCTTATTGCCTCATTAGAATCAAATGCTTGAGTCGGGTCATAAGAGTCAGAAACACATTTTATGTATGAGGCGATGCACGAATGTGAAAGAAGCAAGAAGTGTGTGCTAAGACAGAGATTTGTGGCGGTCTGTACTCTCTGCCTACCCTTGCTGGGAAAAGACACGATGGTTAGTTAGTTAGATAGTTATCCTGCAGTTGGAAATAAAATTTGACAGTTGAAATTGACTAAAATAGATAAAGTTGTCCATACGTTGATATAAATCATTTTCAAAATTTTTGCTTAGCAAATTTGCTGGCACTAAATTTAGAGGTCTTAAATTAATAAACAAAAAACCAAATCCGAACAAATAAACAAACAAACTAAACCCTCTCAGTGGCAGCATGGGGGCATACATTAATTAAAAGGGGGGGAGGGGTCCAGCGTTAAAATCTCACGTTACTTGAAAAGAATATACGAAGTGACCCAAATTTATCTCACTAAGGGGGGGGGGAGGGGTCTAGATTGGAAGAAAAACTGCTTACGTAATTAATGTATGCCCCCTAACGGGTTAATATTGTATTCATAAATAATCACAGGGGTGATTCTGTATCTTTTGTGCAAGATTAACGAGTGATAACTCGGCCGTATATGACACATTTTGACAGTTTTCTTAAAAGCGGTATTCTTTATCGTGCTAAAGAGCTAAATAATGCGCTTGTGTTAGGACATCTACCCTTAAAAGTACTTAAACATCAGTCACACGCAAAGATAAAAGCGCGAGCACTTATCTGTTGAACCACAAGCGCTGATGTGTTGTACGCCACCCTACGCTATCAAATATTTCTTCATATGGTAGGAAAGGGGGTCAGATGAATTAGAGAGCGGCCACGAAATGTCATTTCTTTGTGCTGGATTTACAGCTGTCTTCCACATATTTACGTAGCTCCGTAATTAAAATTTCTCCTCTTTAACGGCGGAGAGGGGGTCACATAACTTTTCGCATATCGCCTCAGATTTGAGCTTAAAGCACATCATCTGCTTAGGTGTGACGGGTTGTGATAGGATTGTATAGAGAGCGTTATTGTGCGTGCGTTAAGCTTTTATATTTGCGTGTGACTCCCGTCTTATGATTGCCAGAGATGACGGTGCGTCTAATCCCTCGTAAAGAGATGTTAGTCTCAGGAACATTTGCGAAATGAATGTCATCACGTGCAAACATCAAAATAATACGACAAACAGATAGTCATTTATGGACACCTATTAGGTTTATAATACACCTATTAATAGCAATTAATATTTTTAAGTAGGTAATTAATCGACACCGACTGGCATAGACAAGCCATTGAAAGTCGAAAACTTAATACAAAAGATACAGAATCACCATTCTCATTGTTTTGAAATGGTTATTAGGTATTCTTGTTATTTTCTGAGTTATGTATATGTACCTCTGTAGATATTATGCAATGTGTGTACATTGAAAAGCTTTGCATTCATTGATTAATTCGTAATTATTATTGTAATCAACAAAATGGTGCATTCAAATATGTAAATCTAAACAAGCAATAACCTAAAAATATGCAATCTTTTAATTGAATAATAATTATAATGTAGATTCATAAAAGATTTAATAGTGCATTTTTAGAATACGCAGTACATGACATTCCTCAATAATAATCTAATATAAAAATCTAAATAAAGTCATTAACCCCTCAGGCTAATTTGTTCGCTTTTCGGAACAACTCATAAAGGACTCCAGATACTAATATCTACAGCCTGTAAGTCGGACGAATATCTACAGCTCATATGTTGGACTAATATCTATGAACTTCAGAGTGAGGACTAATATCTACAGAGCTAAGGTCGGACGAATATCTATGACGGTCCCAGTGTTGACTAATATCTATGGAGGGTAGGTTGGATTAATATTTACAGAGGGCAGCTGAGCAAGAGGTTGTACGGAAAAGCATAAATTACTTCAATTGCGTAATTACGTAAAGGCTACGTTTAAAGTACGTACATGAATTTTTTGCATAATATTACGTATTTTGTTGTTTACGAGGACAATAATTTATTGAACAAGCATGGAGGTCATAATACAAAGATATTTATTTATTTCGAAATACACGGCACCACAACCTAACCTAACCTAACTCACATAGAAATGGTCGTGGTAACAGACTAAATAATTTAGAAGCACTCGAAATAAAGAAAGCTGTTAAAACAAAAACCCAAATCCTTAATAATCAGCTAAATCTGTCCAATAGTCCGATATTAGGGATTTTTACATACATACTTACATAAATTAAGTTTTTTAAACTGCATACCCAATATTACGTTATTCCAATATGCTATACATAATTGCAGATCTAACCTCTGCCAGTGCTGTAGATATTCGTCCTCACTTTGGTTCTCATAGATATTAGTCTGATTTGTTCAGTTTTTGGAATTCCTGTAGATATTAGTAGACGCCTCCCTCATAAAGGTCTCATAGAAATCGTTGTTTCTCCATTACCATCAGAGTTAGAAATATGATCTAAACGGTATTAGAAAGAGAAAACAACACGCTTTATATTCAATTCTTAAAATTAACAAAAAAAGACATACAATGTATGCGTTTATAAAACCAAAATATCGGATCCCAATTTGAAAAAAAAAAATTCACTTTGGGAATTTTTTATTAATTATTTTTACATGGAACGACAAAAAGTGAGGTGACAACGTTTATAACACATTTGTTTAATAAATTTTTTTTTTCACTATCAGTAGTTTTAGTTAGAAAAACATAAAGAGAGCCATTTTAAAACTTTTTTTTTGTTTGTATACAAAATTTTTGTATTTCAAAAATTAGGTTTGTTCGAGTTTTCAGATATGTTTAGAAATATTCCATTTATTTGAATTTTATTGAAAAGCGGAAATATTTTGACCCTCTGACAAATATGGTCTATGCCTGAGGGGTTAAAGACTTTTAAAAAAAATATAAGTAATACATAATTACATACGTAATTAATACATGGTGATCGGAGAACTCAACGTAGCGGCAAATCAACACACCTTTGAAAAGTGATGAGAAAAAACTAGGTTAAATAGGTTAGGTTAGGTTATGGGCTTTTTTCATCACTTTTAATGACTTTATATAAATTTTCAAAGGTTTGTTGATTTGCCGCTGTGTTGAATTGTCATGGAACCAATAGTACGTATATACGCCTTATTTTCGTTATTTATTTTTGGGGTGTTATGCCATGTTGCGCTACCTCCTTCTGTAGCCAATGTTTCACACAGTGTTACGGTGTCCATCATCAGGACAGATTTGCCTGTCTGTACACATCTGCCCTGATGATGGCCATTTTAACGCTATCAGAAATGTTGGCTAAAGAAGTAGGTAGCGCAACACGGCATAACACCCCATAACACCCCAAAAATAAATAATGAAAATACTTTTGGCCGTGAAAATCTAAAATCGTATGCCTTATTTGACGATTTTTAAATAATTTACACTAAAAATTGATATTATTGTAATTTTTTTCTATATTATTTAACATGACATCTATAAATAAGTCTGTAATATTTTTTACCAAAGTTTTACTCACATCTTAAATAATATGCGTGTTAAAGGTTGAGGTATTTCAAACTGCATTGCATTTTTTTTTCTTCTTTGTGTGTCCTATCAGGTCCCCCCGACGTTGGCGATCACTCTAGTAAATGTATCTCTATCTTGCGCTGCCCGGAATAGCTCCTCCATACTTCTAATACCAGTTACTTCCGTATATTTCGCAGCCAAAACATTTGTCTCCTACCAGGCCCTCGGCGACCCTTTGCATTTTTTAATGACCGTCAAATTAATGATCAGCGTCATTTTTAATATTTGGACATTTGAAAGGTCCTCTACTAAATTCAATTTGGGAGGCGGGAATGGGTACCGCCGCCCCGGGAACCTTTATTGGATAACCAACACCTCTGCCATAGGTCACCCCAAGTGGTTCGCTACGTTTGGTGATTTAGCAGGGGTGCCGGGTTCATGGGGTGAGGTTTGTCTAGGTCTTGCAGGCAGATGACCAGGACATGCTGAACCCTAGATTCCTACCCACCCCTTAAACCCTTTTCCTTTTCCTTCTCAGAACTCTCCTCTCCTTCCTTTCCTTAAAAAAAACCCTCCACACAGCATTCTCAAAGATGACATAGGCCCTGAGGGAAATTATTTTCCTCAGGGCCTCCTGTGTGGAGCTCATGTAAAAAAAAAAAAAAAACTAAATGCCAATTCTCGGCGTGTTTTAGGTTTTAGCCAAATTCTAACCAGCTAGCAGGCGTTATAACATAACCGTTATGCTTATCACAATTTGTTCTGAAGTTGAAACGGGGCGAGAATTTAGAGTGGACGAGAGTGTTCATCATGATTCAATAGCTCTTATATGTAGTTATGATTCAATTAATAGTCAAAATGGGTCAATATGATGATGTTTGAAATATCTCAACCTACAAGCGCAAGTTTTAAGATGCGACGGGAGAGAGTGGCGCTCTTATTTATCTGCCTAACTTGTAGGGTACCTAGCGCAATTGTGTGTGTATGTAATATATAAGGCAGAATATAATATATTATGTTCAATGTGAAACAGTGATAAAACAGCAATGTTGATTGTTATGACATAATTTTTTGTTCAGTGTATATATATTATATAATTTAAAGTTAGTAAGTAATAATATTATTGTTACTCATAAATGTAAGAATGCCTATATTTGAATGTTAATTTTCTATTAGATGTTTTTAGCATTTAGACATTTTACAAATAAAAAGGTCTGTTAAGAGGAACGGCTGCGCTGCCCTTTTTATACAGAAATCAAATTTGGATTTGAGACCAAAACACCCACCCATACTGAATAATTTTTTTTTTAATAAAGATATTGTTTTTCCCTGCGTGTCCTTTCCAATTCGTCCCCGTTTCCCTTCCGCCTCCCCTTTCTCTCCCGCATCCCCTTCCCCTCTCGTGTTTCCACTTCGCCTCCTCCACCTTCCCTCTCCTCACTCCACTCCTCCCCTTCCTCCTTCCCCCGTCCCACGAACCACCCCCTCCATAGTTTCCCTCCCCTCTCCCAGGTTCCCCTCCCTTGAACCCCCTACCCGATTCCCCTCCCCCCTCCCGCATTCCATACATTCAGTTCTGGTACATTCAATTTTCAAACAGCTTGCGTGCCATCTATTGCAATTTTTTTATACAAATTTCATAATGCCAGAGCTCACCAGTAGTTTTATACAAACCTTGTCCTGACAATAACAAACACAAAAAAAAGAATTGCAGTGTTCGGAAGTTATGCGCGCGTGCATATATATATGTATATATAGAAGAATAAGATTGAAGATAGATAGAGTAAAAATTGAGGGTCATCGAAAAATAAGGACAGCATTTAAAATAACTGTTGTAAAAAATCTATTAGAGGTAATTCAATGGTTTTGATCTTGAAATGTGCGGAAAGAGATAATTTTTTTTTCGTATCTTAGTATGTTTCGATGTGTGCACCGTTCGTCACTCTGTGCATCTGCAGAGCGATGAACCGTGCACACATCGAAACATACTAGGGTACGAAATTTTTTTATCTTTTTCTGCATATTTTAAGATCAAAACCATTGAATTACCTCTAATAGTTTTTTTATAACAATTATTTTAAATGTTGTCCTTATTTTTCGATGACCCTGTATTTTTACTTTATCTATCTTCAATCTTCTTCTTCTATGTTATATATATATAACCCTTAAATTTTTTTTTTTATTATTTATTTTAAATGTTGCGCTTATTTTTCGATGCCCCTGTATTTCTTTAAATAACTGCCATCAACTTGCAAATAATTTACCAAAGTTATCTTTAAAATCTTGAATAGTTGAATTCTTCGATTTCCTTTATATAATTTAACTAGCAGACCCGGCCACACGTTGCTGTGGCTAACGAAACACAACACCATTACCCAACCTTTATAAAATCCACACCACCCGCTTGCTAGCTGCCCGCTGCCTGAATTGAATATTTAAATTTCTCGGCTTTTTTCATATAAACCTTCCTCTTGAATTACTCTATCTATTGGTGAAAACCGCATGAAAATCCGTTGCGTAGTTTAAAAGATCAATGCGCACATACATTTTGAGCGACTTCATTTTATACTATGTAATGAAACACACATAAATAAAGTAGCACATATCAGTACTAGATATTTGCTATATCTTTTGTTTAAAAATTTTTTTTTTTCAGTTTGGTTGGGTATCTTGGCCTCAAATCCAAATTTTTTGTTTTATATGAAAAAGGCCACGCCGCCATTCTTCTTAAATAGTTGAACTCCGAGACCTAACAAATGAGGCGCTCAGCGCAAGAGTGGCCCAACCCAAAAAATTGTAATCAGCGAGAACATAATTTGTTATATATTTTTGTCTTATCTACGAAACCATATTGGCCCAATTTTAGTTTTAACTATTTCAAAGATCCTTTGAAATAGTGAAAACTAAAATCGGGACACTGTGGCTTCATAAATATGACAAAAATATTTAACAATATGATGTTTTCACCGATGTGGGTTGGGCCACTCTTCCGTTGATTGCCTCATATATGTAACATATTTAAAAGTTGTACATAATTCTTTTTTCACTTAAGATTCTTAAGCATTTCATAACAAATCTATTACTTCTGTTAACATCTAATCATCTAAACCAATATGGCAGCAATTGATTCGCAAAATGGCTACCTATATATGTTACCAATGGCAAGAGTCCATTTGTGGTATACTTTAAGAGAAAAAACAAAGATGGTGCCATAACATAAACACTGATTACACAATGGTGTCCAACCATAAAAATTATGCCTAAACTTTTAAATTTTCAAATACCTCTCTAAAGAAATCCACAACAAAAATGAGGTTGACCACAAAGTAAGACCATAACATGAAAAAAAGTAAATACTATGTGTTATCTCATGGATGAAAAAAAACACAATTTTTTTAATACTGTTCAAATTTGGAGTTAGATTAGAGATGCCACGAATAGTGATTTTGCCGAATACCGAATATTCGGCTAGGCTCTCGGCCGAAGCGCCGAATATTCGGCAACACTTAGTACGTTTCGCGGGTGAGGTACCTGCATCATTGAAGTGCGCGTGATAACTGCGCCGTATTTGTTTCATTTGCGAGTAGGTTGTCTCACAATACGCATTATTTGTTGATTGTTACATCAAATTGTGTTACTTATAGTGTGTATATCTTAAAAAATATCACTGTTTGTTCACGAAAGCTTTACGAAGTGGCGCCATTAAATAAAAAATCACCTCTTTGGGAATATTATGAAATTAGTGGTGCATTTTTCAGTATTCGGCCAAAATGGTTCGCAATATTCGGCCGAATACAAATAATAGTAAAAAAAGTAGCCGAATATTCGTGGCATCTCTAATGCCACGAATATTTCTGCACTAGTGACATCAAAATGTTTTTTAAGTCATTTTGAGTCAAACTCTACATTTTTGAGTAAGTCTATACGTTACAATGCTTTCTAATAATTTTGAGAAATATTTTCTTTGCATTTTTCTATTTGCAATGAATTGAACATCTCATTTTAAAATAAAATATATGTAGATACCCATCTAGTGTTCCACAACTCATTGCACTCTGTTTGATAAATTTCTCAAAACATAATTGTAATTTTTTTTATTTTGCTTAGAATTTATTCAGGGAAATAAATGATAAAGCACAATTTTATTGAAGGCCATAATAATACACCATGTACAAAATTTACTCATTTGTGTATTTTTATTTTCCAATAAAATATTGGAGAAGATTATTGCTAATATGTATGTCTCTATTGAAGAATAAATGCTTTATGATAATTGTGGTGTCTCTTATTTCCAATATCAGGCAACTTGAACACCTCACAGGAGTAGGAGTCCCAGCTGCTGCCGTCTGGAGCCAGTGAAACTATGGCATCCCCAATTGTGGTATGTTGTGAGGCTGAAGGAAGTGGGGAGCGAAAGGAGATGGAGCAGAGGAAGGTGGGGAAATACCTGGCTATTCAGATCTGGTCACCAAACACGGCTTTGGGTGCTAAAGCCAGACAATTTGGGAGGCGGGTATGGGTTCTGCCGCCCTGGATAAACAATTTGTTGGATAAACAACACCTCTGCCATAGGTCACCCCGAGTGGTTCACTACGTTTGGTGACTTGGCAGCGGTGCCCGGGTTCTTGGGATTAGGTTTGTCCGGGTCTTGGCGGTGGATGCGTCCCACCAGCTGCATGGCAGGCTGGATCGGAAGAGAATGGTTGAGGGAGTCCCTTTAACTTCTCCAGCTGGAGTCTCTCGGAACTCTACCCACCCCTCATACCATTTTTCTTCCCAGAACTTCCTCTCCTTCCTTTCCTAGAAAAGACCCTCCATGCAGCATCCCCAAAGATGACATAAGCCCTGAGGGGAATTATTTTCCTCAGGGCCTCCTGTGTGAAGCTAATGTAAAAAAACGGCTAAAGCCGTTTCAAGCAATGTTTCAATTCTCAATGGTGGTCTTACACCAGGGCGATACTGAGAGTATCTTCCACTCTGGAATGTGCCACAAATATAGTATATATATTATTTTAAAATAAATTATTTGTGAAATAACACAAATTAATGAAATAAAAATAATTTGCGAAGGAGGGAGGGGGTCGCGGTAGGGAACGAACACAAACTCTTTCTTTGAGTGGCATTGCAACGCACGCCAAGTACTTGCTAGTTATATATAAAGTAATTATTGTATAAATCAGAGGTTCCCAAAGTAGATGCCACGGAGGGAGATCAGGGGTGCCGCCAGACGGAATCCATTCCGTGCTCAAGCTCCACAGGATTTTACTGCGCAAGAAGAAGAAAATCTAATTGACCTCTCGAGCGACAACAGCCTATAACAAAATACGCTTGTTCGGATCTGACGGAGTTTTGGGTATCAGTCGAAAATGAGTATCCGATTCTAAGTGCAAAAACTGCAAGGGTCCTCATTCCCTTAGCGACCTCATAAATGAGCGAAACTGGATTTTGAGTTCAGCTTTTACAATGAGCAAATATTGCTCGAAAATAAATGTGGAAAAAGAAATGAGAGTTGCTGTAGCAAGCCTTATTCCCCTATTCGAAAAATTGTGCAGTGAGCAGCAGGCTCACTCGTCGCATTCAACACACACACAAGAGTATGTGGAAAGTTTTTGTAACCATATTTGAATTTTCTTTGTATTTTCACCTATGTTTTCCTACCAATAAATGTACTTGTTAATTTTACATACGAGTTGTATTAGATTCTTGGCTGGTTTCTTCTTCATAATCGTACAAATATGAAATATAGCTAATATAGATAGATATTACATATTCACATTTTCAAAGTGTGCCGCGACTTGGAAAAGTTTGGGAACCCCTGGTATAAACTGTGTAATATTTAATATCAACATTTTGAGAAAGATTGAACTAAAATGAAGTTTGTGGTACGAGTATTTCTGTTTGTTGATTTTTGTTCTTTGGTTAATTTTTTATTATTATTATGACTTAAGAGTGTTTAACCCTCAAATCAGAATTCCGATTCCGACTAGCGCTCATACATCAGCGATCGCGAGCGGACGTTTTTCAAACTAGATTTCGTTTCGCTGCTAGTCGAGTTTCGCGTAGTAGCTCACGCGGAGCTGAAGCCTATGGTATGGTTCAGATGAAGATGTTGAATTCTCGCTTCCAAGAATTTTTTCCCACAAAGTAGTTATTTGTAATTTGTATATCGAAGTGCTTAAACATAAATAGATATAAGTGAAATGCATAAACACAGATACTTAGGTATAAAGTAGATACTTACATCAATAAACAATTTGTTATATTTTTTTTGTTTGTTTTTAATTGTATTTTAACCGAGTAATATTAGTTGGTTTGTAAGAAATGTCTCATTTTGAAATATTTATTCATGTGCACAATTTTTCTTTAATATTTATGTGAATATCGCACAAGAGACCCAAATGCTCTCCTCTGGAGAGCATTTGGGTCTCTTGTGCGATATGGGTCTCTTGTGAACTCAGAGCGCTACGTCGAAATGATCACCAACTTCTTTTTCCCTGAATTAAGACGGCGACGTGTTCCAATCCGACGTGTGTGGTTCCAGCAGGATGGGGCGATTGCCCACACAGCCAGAGCATCAATGGACGTTATTCGCCCTCTCTTCCCTGGTCGCCTTATTTCCAGGTTTGGCGATGTTCATTGGCCTCCTCGTCCCTAGATTTTTCCATATGCGATTTTTTCTTATGGGGACACCTCAAGGCTAGAGTATACGAGAACAAGCCCCGAACTCTGGACGAATTGAAGGACGCAATTCGCGTGGAAGTCGCCCAAGTTGAGGGAGCGATGTTGGAGAGAGTCTACGCGAACTTCCAAGAACGCCTCCAGCACTGCATCAACGATTTCGGCCACCACATGCCTGATGTGATTTTCCACACTTGACTGTCTCAAATGCTATTTCCTTGCGAACCTGATTCCATCAATAAATTTGTTTTTGAGTAAAAATGAACTATTTTATGATTTTTTTTAAACCGTCCGTCCTCTCTGCCGCACCCTGTATGTATAATGTGGCAAATTTAGTTTCTTTTATTATAATCGCAAAACAATATGTTATTTACGCCCGAACTTCACAAAATAAAATAAAATATTTATTTTCTCGTTGTTATTTTTGACATCAATCAATATGGCCCGCAATCTACGAATTTGGATTCTTGAAGTGACCCTTATGGCATGGGCACAAGAACCATGCACTGGGCACACCTATTTCGTATCAGTCACGCCCCGGCTGGGGCGGGAGACAGTCGTGTGACTCCGTGTCGCTTAGTTTCGTTAAATTAATTTTAAATTTCCGTTTTCTTACAATAAACAATGCGTAAAAAAGGAATAAATATATTTTACAGGCCTTTACGAAATCAACCTGTAAAAAAAAATCCCAAATACCTTTTCTAAAAAAAGGACTACCCTCCCACCCCACCCCTCTCATCACCCCTTCAACCCCCCTCCCCCTCCCCGCCCTCTGATCCCCCCTCCACCACCCTCTGATCCCCCCCTCCACCCCACCTCTGACCCCCCCCCCCTCCAACCCCCTCTGATCCCCCCCTCAGCAACCCCCTCCACCTCATCTCAACTCTCCCTCAACCTCTGTTGGGACTCTTGTGCGGTATTTACATAACAATAATTTTTAAAAAAATATATAAAAAAAAAAAAAAAATTGAGCACTTGGAACTCTTATGCGGTATTCACATAACAATAATTTAAAATAAAAACAATATTAAATTATTTTTTTTGGAGCAGTTGGTTCTCTTGTGCGGTATTCACTTAACAATAATTTACAATAAAATATTTAGAAATTTTCTTTATTTTTTTTAGCAGTTGGAAGGAACTCTTGTGCAGTATTCACATAACAATAATTTACATTTAAAAAAATTGGAGCAGTTGGGACTCTTGTGCGGTATTCACATAACAAAAAAAAAAATTATGAGCAATTGGGACTGTCATAACAATAATCTTATCATAACAATAATTTACAATAAAAAAAATTTTAAGAACACTCTTTTGGAGCAGTTGGGACTAGTACTGAATTAAAATATAACTAGCCGTTGGAAACAATAGTTATATTATTTCAACGTCCAACGCTGTTGAAAATAATATTATTCAACGCAGTCAACGATTCAACTGCCTAATAAATAAAAAGGGTTAAGAGTTTGTACTTCGTGAACAACATTACTCGATATTTTAAATGGTCTTTTGGTAATGTAAGTAACTACTGCACTTTTTTATTTATTTTCCCATCTAATACGGCCGATACGCAGCGCCATGGAACAATCAAATTTATCAACGACAAGCAAAAAATAACCTATTGATAATTATCAACACCGGTCGCCTAACAGCTATGTTTTGTACCTATTGTTTTCAACGGTGTTGGAATGATAAGTCAAAACGGTCAAGAGATCACACTTCGTGAACGATATTATACCCAATTACACAAGGTCTTTTGGTAATGTACATACCTACTGCACGTTTTTTTTTATTTTCCTATCCAATACGGCCGATACGCAGCGCCAGGGAACAATCAAATTTATCAACGACAAACAAAAAATAACCTATTGATAATTATCAACACCGGTCGCCTAACAGCTATGTTTTGTACCTATTGTTTTTAACGGTGTTGGAATGATAAGTCAAAAGGGTCAAGAGATCACACTTCGTGAACGATATTATACCCAATTAGACATGGTCTTTTGGTAATGTACGTACCTACTGCACGTTTTTTTTTATTTTCCTGTCCAATACGGCCGATACGTAGCGCCAAGCAACAAGCAAATTTATCAGTGACAAGCAAAATATATATTCAACGTCTTTTAACATTTCAACAGGGTAATATTTTCAACACCGAAACCAACGTCTTCCAACAGTTTCAACTTTCAACGTTATTATAGGATTATTATTACGTGTGTGGGGCGTGGGGCATAGAGATAATAATAATTAATAATACATCAATGATTCGGGGAACCACCCGTTAAAAGGGATTCCTTAATACGATTTTGATATATTTTTTGTTAGTATCGTGTCGATCTCCTATTATAGTTGCGTCAACGTCGACGTTATTTTCAACAGTTATTTTCAACAGTTGATAATTGCCAACGATAACGACGTTGGCGTTGGATAGAATTATCGTCAACGCCCAGTACTAGTTGGGACGCTTGTGCGGTATTCACAATATAAGAATGGCTCACCCCAACACCACCTCACGGTTCTATTACAAAAATGTCATACAATATATAAACCTCACGCCTCACCACCTCATACATTTGTCCCGTACGATGCATGACATGACATGTAGTTCAATACACCAACCACCTCACGCCTCATCTCATATTTGTCCCCTACGTGACAACGTGATATGAGATGTAGTTCAATACACTAACCACCTCAAGCCTCACCTCATATTTGTCCCATACGTGACAACGTGACATGACATGCAGTCCAATACACCAACCAACTCACACCTCACCTCATATTTGTCCCATGCGTGACATGACATTTGTGGTAATACAAAGAAAAAGAGTGAAAAAACAAATACATTTTGTGAGGTGGGGGGACATTTTACATGTTTGTATGGGACATTTGAGGTGCATCTTGTATGAGGTACTCAACACTAATCGGATAAATGGTTTAGGGAACGCATAAGGAATAAACAAAGAAACATTCGTTTTTATACATTAAGATTATTTTGTAAGAATGAATTTTGTTGAAACATGTATTTTGGTTAAGCACCTAATAAATAATTTATTTTTTGTTGTGATTAGTTTATAATAAGGAACTCCAGTGAAAAATATTATGGCTTTAAAAAAATATGTTCATGTAGACCAGTGTTTTTCAATCTTTTTGAACACGCGACCCCTTTACAGGTTGAAAAATTCTGGCGACCCCCTTTGGCCATAGATACAGACAAAAAGTTGGTAATTTAAATACGTTAATTATTTTTAGTGACCGACCGAAGGTTCGGTTTCGGTGTCTAGTTTCTACATAGTTTTGGCATCAGTTTCGGTTTTGGCAGATTTTCTGTCGAACCTACGGCCGCACCGAAACTCTGCAAAAGATCTCAATAAATGGTAAATTTAGTCTTAGTCGTATCCAGTATTAACGATTCAGCATTATTAGTTACCTACAAAGTCGAATATCGAGTCGCTAAAGCAGGGAAGCCGCACACAATGGCCGAAAATCTTATTTTGCCAGCAGCTGTAGATATGGTTGGAATTATGGTCAGCAAGCAAGAGGCAAACAAGTTAAAAAGCATACCACTTTCTGATAATACTATTTCACGCAAAATAAAAGATATGGCCAATGATATTCGAAAGCAAGTTAAGTAGTTGAAAAATTAAAGAAGAGCCCACATTTTGCTTTGCAGTTTGACGAATCTACAGATGTTTCCGATTGTGCTCAGTTTGCAGTATTTGCGCGTTTTGAAGCAGATGACAGCATCATGGAAGAAATGTTATTTTGCAAAGCACTTCCTGCAAACACTATAGGCCAGTATTTGTTCGATATGTTTTTAGAAATCACTTGCGACTACGACATTGATTGGAAAAAATACATCGCTATTTGTAGCGATGGCGTTAAAGCCAACAACTGGCAAAAATTGCCCCTGCCCCGCCCCGAACGGTATTTTTGTGTACTGTGGAGATTCCATCACAGTACATACTTAGAAGCTAAAACTGTATTTTTTAAACATTAAATTTTTCGAATGTTTTGACACTTTCATAAACCTTCCTATACAATCTATACATACTTGAACTTGTAGAAATAAACTTGAAGTATAATACTTCAAGTTTATTTCTAACTAATTTTGTGCCCTTCCAGAAAAAAATCCTAACAGTAATTGTTGATTTTTTTGCCCGGCCGCCCCTTGTGCCCCTCCCCCAGAAAAAAATCCTAACAGTAATTGTTGATTTTTTTGCCTGTCCGCCCCTTACGCCCCCCCCCCCCCCCCCCCTAGAAAAAATCCTAGCAGTAATTTTTAATTAAAATCAATAATACCAAACGTATCACGGAAACACTGTTTTCTTCATCGAGAAGCTCTCGCAACTAAAGTTTTACCTTCTGATTTAATTGACGTGCTTAAGGAAGTAATACAAATTGTGAATTCTATCAAAGGTAAAGCCTTGCAAACCCGGCTGTTCAGAAACGTTTGTGAAGACATGTGTTCCCTTCATCACAATCTCCTTTATCACACAGAGGTCAGTTGGCTATCCAAAGGAAAGGAATTGACAAGAGTTCTAGAACTCAAAGCTGAATTGTTGATGTTCTTAAAAGATACCAAATCTGAATATGTTAATCATTTTTCTGTTTGGCTACCGAAATTAGCCTTTCTGGCAGATCTTTTTAGACACCTTAATAATTTAAACAAGAACCTCCAAGGTAGAGAAAAATATATTTTAGCAGCTAAAGATAAAGTCAAAACATTTCATGCGAAACTTCATTTGTGGTCAACCTCTCTGCAAAACAATATATTTGAGTCTTTTCCGTGTGTTCAGAAGACTGCTGAAGACTGTTTTTCTCAATTTATCTATTCTCTATTTAATATATTCTCGGTCTCGGTCTTGGTCTCGGCCGAGAACGAAAAACCTGTCTCGGTCGACCCTTACAAATAACAAAATAAAAAGTGGAAAATAAAATACTCTTTCATCAGACAAAATAATTTGGGAGGCGGGAATGGGTACTACCGCCCCGGGAAACTTTATTGGATAACCAACACCTCTGCCATAGGTCACCCCAAGTGGTTCGCTACGTTTGGTGATTTAGCAGGGGTGCCCGGGTTCATCGGGTGAGGTTTGTCTAGGTCTTGGAGGCGAATGACCAGGACATACTGAACCCCAGATTCCTACCCACCCCTTAAACCCTTTTCCTTCCCAGAACTCTCCTCTCCTTCCTTTGCTTAAAAAAAACCCTCCACACAGCATCCTCAAAGACGACATAGGCCCTGAGGGAAATTATTTTCCTCAAGGCCTCCTGTGTGGAGCTCATGTAAAAAAAAAACATACTTTCCAAACTTGCACTATGAAGCTGACAATGGGCGTAGATGGATTATAAACCCTTTCTTGGATAAATCCATAGACATCCAAATTTAATAGACCAGAAGTTACAGATGAGGGGTAAAACCAAACTATGGAGGGTGAAAAGGGGAAGATGACTGTGATTTGTTAAAAAATGAATCTGACAGTATATAGGCATCTCGCATTATAATATCACCATTTAGTTCTTAAAAGCAAAACTGCTTTTTAATGAATAGACCTTTTTACATGGGAGCGCGAATTGCCCGCCACGTTATTATCATATTTGCGTAGTCGAAATCGGTAAAAGAAAGTTTGCCCTTTTTCACAAGGGAATATTTTGTTGCCATGTTTAGTTGAGACACTTTTACAAATGTTTCATAATTTACTTACCCATGTAACTCACTGGAGAAACGCCCACATTCGCTACGTTCAAATATATTAGGGCATAATGTATAGCACAAGCTCTCACTTTTGTTCGTAAAATGTGTGATTTGACCAGCGCGCTCCTCAGGACAAGAATGATGACGTCACATTTTTTAGATTCAAGCGACGCTCTCGTAAGCCCGGCTGGCTCCAAGGCGGAGCTATAGCCGGCTCCATGGGGAGGGGGAAATAATACGTTTTTATCACTTAGGGCAGGTCCAGATATATTCATATGTCCATGGATAAATCAATAGAACCGGCTGATCTCACCACAAATATGAAAAAAAATCTTATAAATTTAGCTGCTGACGGTTTGCTTAAAATGGCATTTCACTCTCAAAGTGTTAGTGTGTGAGGTTTTTTGGATGAAAAGAAAAGAAGAGTATCTAGAGCTGGCAAGGGAAGCTCTAAAATTATTAGTGCCATTTGCCACTTCATACTTATGTGAACTGACATTCTCTTCAATGGTCATTAGAACTAAAAAGAGAAACAGACTTAACTTATAAAATGATTTGATTATTAACATATCAAAAATAGCACCACAATTTGAAATATTTTTGAAAAATAAAAGAGCCCATCCTTCTCACTAAAATAGTGTTTTTATTTTAGTTAGAACCTCGCCTTTTTCCTTTTGCCGGCGACCCCCCGAGTAAGGCTTCGCGACCCCCAGGGGGGTCGCGACCCACAGATTGAAAAACACTGATGTAGACCAATAAACGCTGATTCTGAATATATAAGTTTTATTTCATAATATTAAACGCAGAGGTTTTTAAAAATTATTAAAAAGTGCATTTTTAAACCTCTCCTCAAAACACAGCGTCAAGTTGGCATTACTGAAATGGTTAACGGTGATGTCACTGTTAACCTGCTAACCAATTCACCGAAGTGTATCAAGATGTACGATCGACGTACTATTGCAAAAGTGTCGTGACCAAAGAAAGGAAGTCTTTGCCTGTTTTATTGACTACGAAAAGGCATTTGACAGGGTAAAACATGCTGACCTAATGAAAATGCTTGCGGATTGTAACGTTGACACCAAAGACCAGAATTTCATTAAAAACCTGTATTGGTTCCAAACAGCAGAAATAAGACATGGGAATGAGAGATCTAATGCAATTGCCATTCAGCGTGGAGTACGACAAGGCTGTATCCTGTCGCCACTATTGTTTAATCTCTATTCCAACTATGTCTTTAAAAGAGCCCTAAGTAATACTGATAAGGGTCTGAAGATCAAACACCTAACATTCTGTATCATAGTTTAGTTATAATATTCTCCTGACGAAGGAAGGGTGCTTCTGAAACCGGTAGAGGGTTTTAAAATAAAAGTGGTCTTAAACAAATTTATGTGTTTTTTTATTGTAAATTATGGCGAGCCACAAAGTTAGTGCTTTTTACAAATATATAAAAGTATACATTATTATATAAAATTAGTTAAATCTATCTATATAAATAAAAATGAACCGCTGAAAAACTACCGGTGAGCTCTGGCATTATGAAATTTGTATAAAAAAATTGCAATAGGTGGCACCCGAGCTGTTTGAAAACTGAATGTATGGAATGCGGGAGGGGGGACGGGAATTCGGGAACGCGGGTGGGAGGGAGGGGAAACAGGGAGGGGGAAGGGGAACTCGGGAGGGGGGTTCGCGGGTCGGAGGAAGGGGGGAGTGGAGGGGGGGGGGAAGGGGGGAGTGGAGTGGGGAGGGGGAAGGGGGGAGTGGAGTGGGGAGAGGGAAGGTGGAGGAGGCGTAGTGGGAACGAGAGAGGAGAAGGAGACGTGGGAGAGGAAGGGGGAGCGGAAGGGGAACGGGACAAATGGGAAAGGACACACAGGAAAATTTCTTTATTAAATGAATGCATGCCGGGTACCAGCTAGTAATTACATAAAATTGAATCTACAAGAGAAAAGATAAAATAAAATATAATAGTAAACATATTTTTTGTACTTGTTTGTGGTGTAGGGGTGTTCAAGGGCGGATTTAGGGGGGGCGGGGGGGGCATGGGGACACATGCCCCCCCAGACGGTATTTTTGTGTTCTGTGGAAATTCCATCACAGTACATACTTAGAAGCTAAAAATGTCTCTTTTAAACATTTAATTTTTCTATTGTTTTCAAACTTTCATAAACCTTCCTATACACTCTTGAACTTGTAGAAATAAACTTGAAGTACGATACTTCAAGTTTATTTCTAACAGTAATTGTTGATTTTTTTGCTCGCCCGCCCCTTGTGCCCCCCCCCAGAAAAAAATCCTGGATCCGCCCTTGGGGGTGTTCCTTGCCATTGGACCACGGCCAACCGTTTGTGAATAACTATATATTTATGTCGTATAATAGTGTGATACCTGTAAGTAAATTGCATTTAAAAAGGGCAAAATGACTAGTGACCGACCGAAGGTTCAGTTTCGGTTTCGGCAAAAAAATCTAGATTCGGAATCAGTTTCGGTTTCGGCAGAAAATCTCCCAAACCTTCAGCCGCACTGAAACTGTGCATTTGTGAATTATTACGCTTCGTTTGGCTGACTTCGGGTAAGTTCGTGGCTCGTGTGTCACCCGTCATCGTCAGTAAGTTCCTTTATAATGTAAGTGTGGATTATTAACAAATTTTTGTTCCAAGAAGTAGTTAACATGTTTGATAATTTTACTTCGCTTTATAATACTTATAATATCAAAAAAATATTTTTTTTTCACATACTTCAATTATTGTTTTTTATTTCATTTAACTCTTGTGATAAGAATATTGTGATTGTAAACGCAATTAAAATTAAAATACTCAATTAATGAGGTCCTTCCTTTATAATGTAAGTGTTGATTATGTTTTGAAAAATTTTTGTTCCAAGAAGTAGTTAATTTGTTTTGTTAATTTTTTTTTTGTTTTATAGCAGTAATATGAAAAAATGTATTTTTTCACTTACAATTATTGTTTTTTATTTCATTTAACACGTGTTAACTGTCTGTATAAGTGTAAAAAAAGCCAAATTTCAGTAAACAATAGACTTTTAACATGTCTAAAAAAGTTTCGGTTTCGGCCGAAACTGAGACAGATACCGAAAATTCGATTTCGGTAAAAAGTCCTGTTTTGGTGGGACACTAAAAATGACCTCGTGTGTGATGAAAAAATGTTTTCATTACTCGGAAAACACTAGAAGGAATAACATTTCATTTGTAAATACACACAAATTACTAATTACATTTTATCAGTTATTATAAATAATACAATTGTTTTCCCCCAAAAGATTTTATACATCACTGGAGAAAATACAAGGATACCTAGAGTATAAGGTCTGGATGCCCAACAACACAATCACAAGTCAGTGCTGGCACAGTATTTATCTGCCGAATGAACAAAGTTTGAGAAATCAATCACACGTCGCTACTGGTACCATCCTTACACGTCGCGACGGGTTCAAGTGATATGCATGCTGTTTGCGTATTACCTTGTTGCTAGAACGAGACGCAATGCTTATCAAGTGACCCGCTAGGCTATAAACGCGCCACTCTCCTGCCACGCAATTGCGGCGTGTGATGGAGAAATATTTTTAATTGAAAAAAAAATGTCATTGGACAGCAAAATTTTATCAACATTTGCTCAAAATAGTTGATAGTCAAAATGGCTAAAATCCTGGAACTGCTACCAACACATAATAATACTTAGATGTAATATATGCTGCTAGATGTAATAATATATTTTTTATTTATGTTTTAATGTGTAATCTAATACCCTGAAATAAACAATAATAAAATACCTAATATACTTAGTTTGTGACAACCCTGTTAGTTATAATTATGTATTTTTTTGGAGGGAGATATTATTATGTAGCTTAAACCGGTTTGTTCATTTTAGTATACGCATTTACTTTGACTAGATAAGATGTTTTTCCTTGTTGTGATTATGGCCTGCGGCATTGGTAAGAATTGCACTTTAAAACCTACCTAATTAATTAAAAAAATGTGTTTCTTTTTAATTTAAAAAAAAATTCCATTATATCTTTTTTTTTTTACATGAGCTCCACACAGGAGGCCCTGAGGAAAATAATTTCCCTCAGGGCCTATGTCATCTTTTGGGATGCTCTGTGGAGGGTTTTTTAAGGAAAGGAAGGAGAGGAGAGTTCTGGGAAGGAAAAAGGTTTAAGGGGTGGGTAGGAATCTGGGGTTCAGTGTGTCCTGGTCATCCGCCTCCAGGACCTGGACAAACCTCACCCCATGAACCCGGGCACCCCTGCTAAATCACCAAACGTAGCGAACCACTTGGGGTGACCTATGGCAGAGGTGTTGGTTATCTAATAAAGGTTCCCGGAGCGGCGGTACCCATTCCCGCCTCCCAATCTAAATACATTATGTAAATTTCGAAAATAATTTTACATATTTTCTAAATACAGTAAGATGTAAACATAAGTAACATTGTAATAGTTATAGTGTCGGACCGAAACTAGTTTTTATGGCCGAAACCGAAACTGAAACTGAGTTTCGGCTTCGGTCTCAGGTTCACTGATAGACACCAGGACCAACAGCCCTCCTCCTCAAGTAGAATCCTTCATTCTTTGGATTTGGCTTTGTGGGGGTGGGATAAAAACCTAATAAATTGGTCAACTCAGCAGAAGGAACTTCTTAGATCCGGGTGGAGGAGTTCTACCCTTCGCTTATGCTCCGGCATGGCGAAGGTGGCAACACTGGGCGTCAGAGAATCAGCTCGATGCCATACGTCCCAAAGCTGAAGACCTAGCCAGGTTCCTAGCCGACCTACACATCAAAGAGAAGCTATCGCTGAGTACCATTTTAATCCACGAGTCAGTGGTGTGTACCTTAGGCTCTCCAGAGGATAATAGAAAGCTGAACTCCAATCCAATAGTGAAGAAGATACTAAAAGGGATATCTTTAGCCAGACTGAAGCCTTCGAAGCCCCCCATTTGGGACCCGAGAATTGTGACATCATGGCTGGAGAAAAATTTGCCTCAACACATAACTCTCTTTGAAGCATCAAGGAGAGCAGCCACAATCCTGCTTTTGGCATCAGGGCGCCGAGTTCACGATCTCACTTTGCTCCACTGCACAGCTGAAAGACTGTCAGTGGACAGTGAAGGCATCACCATTTGGCCAGTGTTTGGTGCCAAGACAGATTCGGCAGACTGGCAGCAATCAGGGTGGAAGCTGGCTCGTTCTGAGACAAGGAACATAGAAAGTCATAGAACTGTCAAGGGAACGGAGAGCGCAGGCGATATTACCTAATTTATTTATTACAACTTGTGGGACGGCGAAGGCAGCCTCCAGGGCAGTAATTGCTGGTTGGATTAGGACAGTTCTCAGAGATGCCGGCGTAGAGGATCCACCTGGCAGCATCCGTTCAGCGGTGGCATCCCTGAACTGGTTGCAGAAATATAAACTAGATGACATACTGTCGCGTGGCAACTGGAGAACTCCCAATACCTTTGCTAGGTTCTACAGAAGGGAAATTGCAGTATCAGCTGGCCGAACCATCAATGACCCATCAGTTGCTAATCTTTTTCAACCTCTGTAACTGGTTAGCTGATTTCTATAAATCTTGCCTCTATTTTCTAGCATATAAATATTGCAATTGATTCACATTAGCATCATGTCACCAGGCGATAACAAACAATATCTCACTACATAGGTTTTAAATAAAGCCTATGCTACATAATGAAAAAGTTTTACCTTACAATAAAACTTATATTATGTACTTAGCTTTATTTAAAACCTAGGCAAGGGCTGCCTGATGAGATCTAATGACGCATAATCATATCGATTATGCGTCATTAGATCTCATCAGGCAGCCCTTGCCTAGGTTTTAAATAAAGCTAAGTGCGACAGTATGTCATCTAGTTTATATTTCTGCAACCAGTTCAGGGATGCCACCGCTGAAATCATTGGCGTCCCCACGCCGTGCTGGCAACGCCGCCTAGCGGATTCTTGTGGGACTGCCAGGTGACATTGGGGGGAGATTCGAACTGAGAATTTCACACGAATATTGGTAAGAAACGTCGATTTGGCTGCAAAATGGTAATGTTTATCTCACTATATAGGTTTTAAATAAAGCTAAGTACATAATATAAGTTTTATTGTAAGGTAAAACTTTTTCATTATTCACAATAAAAATAAGTCATACGAGGATTTCCTGTAAATAAATAGAGTATCGGCACGCCAAACATTAATACCGGCCTGAAGCGGGGTCCATAGCTCGTCATTTGTCTTGACAGTCCCACAACAAGTCAATGAATTTATCAAGTTTGTCAATAAATATTGTCAACTTTTGTTGTGTTTCGAGTTTAGTTGTGCTTCCCGTGTTCGACGGAAAACATTTCCTAAACACTTCGGCGGGAAGGCAGGCGGGGGCTGGCGGGGGGGTATAATTCATTTAATTGACAGGAGCCACGCGGTGTGGTCGTATTTATGGAAGAACAAACCGAACGGCTTTTTGAGGTTATGTGTTATGTGTAATGAGCGAGCTTAAATAATCACGAGTTTAAAATATTATTATACTTACGTATAATATTATAATAAATATATTTGATAATAAAATTATAATATAGTAACAAACATTAATATAATTATTCGGTATCGAGAAACGCCTGGAATATTCTCCGCGCGGGAACGTGGATGCGTAACATGTCTTTGTACAGTGCTCTTGAAATGATTTTACACAAAAACGCAAATTTCATAAACAGCCATACATTGTTATTATGTATTTTATTATTATGTTATGTACAACTTGTCAAATTGTGTTGACTTGAATTGCCAACTTGAATTATCAGGAAAGATTTCTGACTAATATCGATTATGGCACGACCTAAAGTTACGAATTTAGAGTGCGTAAATATTTACGTCAAAAACAGAATAATTATAAATATTTGGTGCCTCGAGTAGAGAATATCTTCAAGAAAAATGCAATTATCCAAATTTACAAAGATAATATCATCAAAAAATTTTAAACCCATCAATCAAAAAGATATGAAGACAACTTCAAAATACCAAAATTTAATAACAAACTAATGCAAAACAATTATATCTATTTAGGAATAAAGTTTTTCAACAACCTTCCGATTGAAATAAAAAAAACAAAAGACATCAATAAAGTGAAACTCAAACTGAAGCTACACTTCATCGGGAATAATTAACTTAATAATTACCTGTTTTTCTCTCTCTTTCTATGTATTATCAATCTATATTCATCTCTATTTTATTTAGATTTTTCGAATTTCACTTAAGTGCACAATATTTTAGAATGTAACCGTATCCCATGTATGTACACCTACACTTATAGATAATCCAGAAGTTTCAATTGTTCCCATTATGTACTTACCTATTGCATAATATTATTCTATTTCTGTTATAATTAGTGTAACTCGCTCATCAAGCACAAGAACTAGTTTCTTCTTTGGTGAGATTACAATTTTAAATAATTTGTATACCGATATGTAATTTATATAAAACCACTGTACTATATATCTATATTAAATAAAAAAAATTGATATTATATTATAATTTTATTATCAAATATTTTTATTGTTATATTATATTTAGGTATAATAATATTTTGAACTCGTGATTATGCCCGCTCATTGCACATAACCACAAAAGGCCATTCCGATTCCCCACACACAACCGCATTGCGCGGCATCTGTCAAAAATAAATCCCCCCCCCCCCCCGCCTGCCTACACAACTAAACTCGAAACACAACAAAAGTTGACAATATTTATTGACAAACTTGATAAATTCATTGACTTGTTTTGGGACTGTCAAGACAAATGACGCGCAATGGACCCGGCTTAACATTGACATAGAAATCGTTGCAATAGGCGAGTTTATTTTTAGTTTCTAGTTATTTTTTGCAAGTGACGAAACGACAAACCAGAATAATATTAAACATTATTTCCTTGATAAGAAAATATATTTTAGTACACTGGGAGCATTTTTCAAAGCCCGGTACAGATTGCCGTAACGTAGCATGCAATGTAAGACGCAATGAAAGAATTTGCCTTCCACTGCAATGTATCATGCAATGTAACAGAATTCCCATAGTGTGGAAGCCTTGCGCGCACGAACCGTGCACACTACACGCACGAACAGAGCATTTTAACTCGTGCGCGCCGCAATCCACAAAGTGTCAGTTTTTTCGCCAAACACAAAGGGGCGCGCGTATGCACGGAGCGTCAGTGTGCACGGCTTGTTCGTGTCTGTACGTCAGAACGCGTGCGAACAATGGAGGACTTGTTCTCGGCAGACTGAGCTATGTTCACCGCGTGCATGCCGGAAACAGATGTTCGTGCGCGCGCTGCGTCCACACTTATGAAAAGTTCCTTTCAAGTTACATTGCATGTTACGTTACAGCAATCTGTACCCGGCTTTAGGTTCATATACCATAAAATGAAGGCAAGTGTTGAGCTATTAGGAAACCCATAGTGGATTTCTTGAAACACTAAAGATTGATGATAATGACCCTCTCAAGTCAGTGATTTAACTGTAGTTGTTTTGGCCATTCTGAACAATCTTGCTGTTCAACTCCTTGTTGCTGAACGCTGTTTAGACTTCTTCCACACTGCTGCGCAAGTACCTGCTTGACGATTTAATTATCTGGACTGAAGTTCATACACAAACACACATGAATGGCATTTTGTACACTCATTGGCGACACCAATCTCCCTTGAGAAGCCGGGCGAGAGGTTGTTGCCAATCATATTGTCGAGACTTTAAACTTGGCGTCAATTGTGTCAGACATTTTGTAATAATGCGCATGCTTCAGATCAATGCTATAAACAAAACAAAACAGTCAACAATAAAAATACAGTAACTGTTTGATTGTTATTGTTGTTAACTGAATGATATCAGGCCCCTAACATCTCAGCCCATATGAGACTCCTCAGGTTGAGATGGGCTGGGCATGTACAGAGAATGCCGGATACACGTGTCCCAAAAAGAATTTTGACTGGACACCCAGTTGGAAAGAGAAAAGTGGGAAGACCCAGACTGAGGTGCGAAGACGAGGTAAGAGGGAATGCAGCACAGCTTCTCCATGTAACAAACTGGAAGTCAGCCACTGAGGACAGGAGGAGTTGGAGGCGAATTTTGCGGGAGGCCAATGCTCGATACGGGCTTTAGCGCCATCGGAGAGAGAGAGTTTGATTATTAATGAGGTTATGAAAGCATTTTAGTTTTGAGAATCCAACAATGATTGATGGCAACGCGGGTTTTGTGATTTGAGTAGCGACGTGTACGGTCTGCACGCGACAAATTGTTTGCGACGCGTACACAACACGAGTATCGAATACTTGTGTATCCCTGTGGAAGAAGGGATTTAAGGGTACTAACTAGTGGTAACAAATAAAAATAACTTTGTAACAATAATTTTATTACAACATAAATTAATGCAATAAGTACCTAAAAAAACATTTTATACAAAATTTACAAAAGAAAAGTTTGCAGTGAAAATTTTTCGAGCTTTAATCTAATCAACGAAAATGATTTCACTAAAATAAAAAATCTTTTGGAAAAATGCAAGTCAATTTAAAGCTACAATTTTAACAGGGAGACAGATAATAAAAAAAATTTAAATTAGTACCTACTCTTTCCAATTAATTATATGAAAATATTTAGGTAGGGACTGCACTGAAGAGACAAACCAATAGAAGTGTATTGTAAAAGTAAGTTCAATTTTTTCTTACTTCTGTTGAAATTAATCAAAAAATCAATTTCCTGTCTGAAGTCGAAGTTAATAACTAGAGAGCTGTTGTCATTTCAAATCAGTATAGATCACACTTCTAGAAATTTTCTGTTCACTGATATTTGTGATATTGTAAACATTTAGATTTTTTTTAAGTTTGAAGAGATCTGCATACACAATTTGTCAAAAAAGCGCTTTTGAGTATGGTATTGGTTGTAATTATGTACATGTAGTTACCGTTTTTATACAAGCTATGGAAACTGTACCTCTCAGTATCGCCTTGGTGAAAGATCCAATCAGAATAGAAACGTTGCTTGAAATGGCACTAACTGTGTTTGGTGACCAGATCTGAATAAGCCAGATACTTCCCAACCTTCCTTATCCGCATCACCAACTTCAGCTCCACAACACACCACAACGGGGTATTTTCACATACTATGTATGAATAACTTAAAAAATGTGTTGAACATCTAAAGTTTATTTTTCTGATTTTGATCCATTGTAAATACAAATGTGTAATTTTATTATTTTCATTAACAATTATTGATTTGAAAAAGCGCACATTCAACTGGCTACAACGTCATGACACAGAAACTGTCACTGGCCGGTAAGACGGCAGTCACCAGCATATACCGACTTGATGTCAACGCCACCGAATTCACGAATAAAAGCGAACATGTCGTTTTGGCAGCGAGTCGAAAAGGGCTCATTTTAAAATGTTATAATAAAATTTATTTATCAACATAAAAATACTTTAATTATCGTAATTTTTTTCTTAACAATGAAAATACCCTATTGTGGATGCCATAGTCTCACTGCTTGGAGCAGCTGGGAGTTTGTGCAGTATGTATTCACATGAAAAATAAATTGCAAAATGCTGCAACCGATACTGTGAAAATCTTTATAAGTTATTGCAGACACAGAATTTTTAAAAGATATTATATAGTGCGAATTTCAATTATTTAAATAAAATACTGTTAAACATAAGGATATGTATACTGGTTTACAATAAAAACTATTAGCAATAATTATAACTCGAGCCATAGATACTTTCGGGTGTTCGGTTTTTGATTCGGCCGCACTCATAACAAAAATCATACCTCCGAATATTAATACAAAAACATGTGGAATGCTTTCTATGGTTTAAAACCAATGTCCCATATTTTTCAGTTTTATAAAAAAATTAAATTGTTAAATTTATAATTCATAAAAATCACCTACCCAATTTAGGAAAGCTATCGCTCGAGTAGTTAATAAAATTTAACACATTGTTGAAAACATAATAACCCTCAGTCTGGGTTTAAATACAAAAATGTTGAGCAATAACACTTTTTATAATAACATTAGCTGACCCGGCCACGCGTTGCTGTGGCTCATGAAACACAACGCCATCTACTAGATGGTTACCCAACCTTTATAATCACCGTCATCTGTTAATTAGCATACAAATTAAATCCACACCGCCCGCTTGTTCACCACATATAGACATTCTCCTCTTATGTCAACCAATTTACACAAAACCAAGACAAATTATATACCTAAACCTTCTCATGAATCACTCCATTTTTGGTGAAAACCGCATGAAAATCCATTCAGTAGTTTTTGAGTTTATCACAAATAGACAGACAGATGTGACGGAGGACTTTAATTTATAATAAGTGTGTAGAGATAACTGCTATCAGATATCGTACATACAATAAAAAATTTAAGACCTTACTCAATGTGCACGTTCATAACCACTGAAGATGTAAACTAATAGAAATATGTTGTAGTGGACGTTTCAGTGTGCCCGAAGTAAGTTCATTTTTTCCTTCTAGTGAAATTTTAAAATACAGAAATTCTTTGTGAAATTCAACATGGTAGATACCACAAACTGAGGGTTACTAAATAAGTGATTTCACCAATAAACTACACTACAATATTGTCATGCAGATTCATCATAGACTTACGAGGACACTCAGCCAAAGTTGAACATACTCAGGATCATGTGTATTGATGCGTATCGATACCATTCCGACAGCGATGTCCTTGTGAAGCGTAACTGAGAAATACTTAAATCTTGCTTATAATCCGTCAATTTAGAGTAGAAAATATAAAAATGGAACTATTAAATTTGTAGGCTGGCAACACCAATTCAAATGTCAAATATTATTTTAAAGCGCAATGACACTGAATATATAGAACACTGTAAATCACACTGAGGGCCCTGTACAGTACGTACAGTTTTTGAGAGGCTAATTTAACTCTGGCTTCGATGGAGCCCCCATGTCTGAGGCGTTCACTTAGAGTTACACCAAGCATATCAATGGAGCATATCAAATATTTTTGTAAAGCGAAATAAGTATCCTTCACAATGAAAATAAAATAAAATTGTTTTCCTCCAAATAAGTGTAGTAACACGACAACACTGGTATTTTTGTAAACAGTAAGCAGACCTTGTGTCCAAAAAAGTATATTTTACAATAAATTGAAACCAAAATTCCTCTGAAATCATAAGATTTGTAAGTAGGTACTTAAATACCTGCCTACTTAATTATAAGCCATATATTTTATATAACATGTTAATTTCAAATAAGGAACAATACAATTTTTCTAAAGAATCCTCGCTATCTCAATGATGATTCTTTTTTCAAACATTCTTCAGAAAGTCAGATATCATAATATCGAAAAAATGCCACTAAATCCAAATGTGAAAAAATAACCTTTATTAAAACAGCAACCATCTTGAAATGGAAACAGAACGTACTGTAGTGACTCAATATATGGCGAACCGACTATTTTCACAGTGATATTATTTTTCCACACACTGGCCACACCAGAAGTTCCAGAATCTCAGAGAATCTTACAACCACGCCATTGCGGTTTTTGTCTTGGAGTCAATAGCAGATGTATTTGTCAATCTAAATCCTTCTGAATTATTGTCGCGGTTGATAATTTAACCTGTACCTAATGTTTAAAAAGTTACAAATAAATCCAATCACTATCGCCAAGTGTTATTATTAATAAATTCCCACGACCTTATAGCATGGTATATCCCTGGTAAGTTATACTATTTAAGGTAAGTTATACTATTTAATATACGTATAGTACAAACAAATTAATAGACAGATGAAATACAAAACAGTTGAGATAAAACATGACTTTGCTAGACTCAGTGAATAATAGTAATAGGTCGATGATGCTTGCACAACGGCAATGCAATTTTTCAGATTAATTTTTCCGTAGTGCGGGATGTGAACAGTTTCTGCGGATGCACGGGAAAAAAAATACGTTTTTTCTACTATTTTGACCCTTCTATGTACAAAATTTGTAAAGGAAGTGTCAGAATCGCTTGCGCCAACATTCCCTATGGGATGGGTAAAGATTTCATTCACCTTGTAACCACAGATTATTTTAAAATAATTTTTATCTGTGGGCATCTCAAAATGTCATTTTGGCTGCGTCACATTTATGAGTTCCTCGACTAAAACATCGCAAAACCTATCAATTTACGTAATTAACGCAAGTAATGTTATTTTGGTAGATAGTTTATTGTTCTAGGAATGTGTTTCGGTCAATAAAATATACGATAGGTAAAAATTAATCCACAAAACATTCGATTCAAATTGAAGGTCGTGAAATTTCCGTGTTGTTCCTCCGCGCTCCAAGAGGATAAAGAAACTTAAAAAAAAAAAAAAAAATTATTGACCGAAACATATTCCTAGAACAATAAACTATGTACCAAAACAACATTACTTGCGTTAATTTGATAAATTGGTAGGTTTTACGATGTTTTCGTCAAGTATCACGCATCGGACTTTGACAGATTTAATCGCAGCAAATTTGACATTTCGATGCCACAGATAAAATCATTTAAAAATATTCTGGTGTCGCCAGGTGAATGAAACTAGTGGCTATATCATCAACGATGTTGGCGCAAGCGATTCTGACCTTGTCCTTCATACAAATTCTGTACAACAAGATCTGGAATGTAATAAAATGAATATACAAATAATAAATAAATAGTGTGGGAAGACTTTCATAACAAACAAAAACGAATAATTTTTGGAAATTTCAAATCTAGCAACACTATTTTAAAAATGCAGATTCATAATTTAGTTGTGTTTCTAAAGCGTCCATGACACAGGGCGAGTTTACAAGCTACTATCTACTAAGTTTAAAAGCGGTCATGATGACACACAAAACTGTCCACTCGCTCAAAAGCGTAGGAAACTGAGGTTGCTGCTAGCGCCAGTAACAAGCATAACGACGCCTGCGTGAACTAATTCTTGACAGTCGAAATCAGCTGTTTATCGGAAGCCATGTTGGAAACATAAATAAACCAATCACGAGCATGCGGAGCAGGCGTGTAGGCGAGTAAAGTTGACGACCTTTCAACTTTTTTTCATAGCTTGTCAACAATCTGCTAGTCACTGCTAGTTAGCAAGTAACACGATGACACTGGGCGAGTTTACTAACAGATAGTGAATTTCCCAGATAGTAGCTTGTAAACTCGCCCTGTGTCATCAACGCATAAGAAATTGTAATCTACAATACTGGCTAAAAATTAGTTTGTGATGCGACGCAACAGGAATCTATTACGAGAATATTTTTACTAAACCAAATTATCATCTACCACTGAAGAGATAATAGATAGAAGTGTGTTGTGGGCGTGTCCGTATGCTCAAATAAGCTCAACTTTACCTTACTTCTGGCGAAATTGATGAAACATTTTCAAATGTCGAAATTTCATTCTTGAAGAAATAATTAATGTTGCTTTCCTGTCTGGGGCCTAGGAGTCGAAACTTATGAAAATAATTTGGTATAGATCACACTTTTATTGATTTGCCTCTTCAGAGTCATCTAATAAAATAAAAGAAGATCTTAAATATGAAAATGATGAGATTTCCGTAGAAAGGGAGAATTTGAGTATGAATGTATGGCCATATGTCCTCTTTGCATACTTACTTGAAGAAAACATCTTCTAAACTTTCGGCCGGACCAATTGTCGCCAGATCAATTGTCGCCGGACCAAATGTTGGCCGGACGAACTGTCGGCCGGACCAACTGTTGCCGGACCGACTGTCGCCAGACCAAATGTCGCCGGACCAACTGTCATGGAACCAACAAATTGGTTGGCAAAAAAACAACGTTGGTTCCATGACAGTTGATCCGGCGACATTTGGTCTGGCGACAGTCGGTCCGGCGACAGTTGGTCCGGCCGACGGTTCGTCCGGCCAACATTTGGTCCGGCGACAATTGATCTGGCGACAATTGGTCCGGCCGAAAGTTTAGAAGATGTTTTCTTCAAGTAAGTATGCAAAGAGGATATACGGCCGTACAACCAAAGTCGATATACTTATATCTGAAGGCATCTTGAGTGAAAATCCGCTGTAAAATATTTTTACTAATAATTTCGACTCTCCGAAGTAGCATGCGGCAATATACGAAATACGACCTCCTAAATCTTAAGTAGATATTGCACACGTAACTTGAAGAAAACATTTTCTAAACTTTCGGCCGGACCAATTGTCGCCGGATCAAATGTCGGCCGGATGAACTGTCGCCGGACCAACTGTCGCCGGACCAACTGTCACCGGACAAACTGCCGCCGGACCAATTGTCGGGTCACTGTATTTGTTATAGTATAAGGTCCTTTACTCTCCGAGATCTGTGCCATACTATGAACACTTGCCATCTCTGTAACCAATACGCGCCCGGTAAGACCTCCCCGCTCCGCGCGTTTGTTCGCTCATATTCCCGGGATCGCTTACAGTTCAGTCGGTATCTGCCTCTGGAGACAGAGATCATCAAGAATGCATTGTCTTCACTCATTCGAAAATAGGTATAAAAACGGTCTTTTAGATCATTATGCAAGTGATGGTATTCTCGCCAAGTAAATTTCTTTTTTTATTAACCCCTCGGGCTAATTTGTTCGGTTCATGGAACAACTCATATAGGTCTCATCGAAATCGTTGTCTCCCTTACTATAATGGTTAGAAATATGAACTAAACAGTATTAGAAAGAGAAAATACCACACTAAAATAATTAAAACAAAAAACATAGACATTTTATTAGACAAATGTATTATAAACGTTATCATCACCTATCTTTTTTATCCTTAAAACAATTAATAAAAATTTCACAAATTTTCATAAATTTTTCTCAAAATTACGGTCGAAAACTATGGTTTCACAGAGGTGTACATTAAAATTTTGTCTGTGGTTAACTTTTATATGTAAATATAAAGCGTGACTTACCGTGACAGTACTTAGGGAGATACAATTACGATTTCTATGAGACCAATATGAGCTGTTCCAAAAAGCAAATTAACTTGAGGGGTTAAAACTCGATTGGATTCTCATTTGGGAGGAAAAATATGCAATAGTATGAGTGAAGTTGGCTACTCTTGCATGTGCGGTTTGTCTAGAAGAGGGTCATTTAAGAAATGGAAGGAGAGGAAGTTCTGGGAAGGAAAAAGGAATAAGAGGTGGTACTCTGGGGGGTAGGAATCTGGAGGTCAGTGTGTCCAGGAGTAACCGACGTTTGAATCCGACCCTACCACTGCGAGGCAAGGCGATGTTCTTTGAGAGAGTCCTACTGGAGAGATCAAATGGTCTCCCTCAACCACCCGCCGCCAAGACCTGGACAAATCTCACCCCACAAACCCGGGCACCCTGCTGAGTCACCAAACGAAGCGAACTACTTAGGGTGACCTGTGGCAGAGGTGTTGGTTATTGGAGCGACAGTACCCATACCCACCTACCAAGTTGAATTCATACTTTTAACAATGGTTCATGACTCATCTCCCTTGTTTCTGTTATCTATGCCTGTAGGAATGAGGCTTTCGGAATGTGACCCGGTAATGTAATGTTGGACGGAACCTATTATCCACTAATAGGTAAGTGTAACCGAAAAAAAATCATTTAGTAAATAAATAAAACAAAATAGATTTTACTAATAGAAAAATTAATAATTTTTTACATAACCTAAAAAAAACATCTCATAATCTAAAAAATACATTATAACTTTAAAAGGAATCAACATTAAAGATTTTTAACGTGGAATATGACGACATGTAACAACACAGGATTGAATCTCCCATCACAAATCGTCGATCGATGTCATTTTGAATTTTTTCACAATGGTCGTCATTGACCGCGGATTCTCACCGTCACCGATTTAATGACGCAGTCAAATGTGACGAGGGCTCGAACTAATATGCCTTAGGGCTGGTTGTTTTTACTAATCGCCACACTGTCGTAATTCGACGATCGGCGCCATCTTGAATATCAATATATATCAATATCAATGTCAATACATTTGAAAGGTCTTCCGTTGACCGCCAATTTTAATCGACCGTTATTCTTGATGGCAGAAGCAATAGCTGATCAAAAAACCCAACAAAAAATTAGACAAATTGCCGTCAGATCGAAATTCAGCAGTTAACGGAGACTTGAATGTCAAAATATTAAAAATGTGATGATGACATTCAATGTGCGGGTCTTAGACATATTAGATAGATAATTTGACAGTAGTTTATTGATTGTTTACGTAGTAAAGGTGGGTGCGGGTGCGCCGCCTATTGTTTGACGGCGGAAGTTACACCACCAGAATATCATAAAGGAAATGCCTGGTTTGGGGGGGGAAAACGCGCCTGGGGGGGGTTCAGCTCGCGCAGCTTCGGGTAGTCCACAAACTCCTTGCCGTATCTGTAAAATAAATATAATACTTTATACAAGAGGGAGAAATTTATATCTTCATAACATGTTTTTTTGGGTCATTTCTACCTCCACGGTTTTTTACCAGTCAACAAAAGTGAGCACTTTTGAGTGGGATACGTTTTTTTAACATGGGTCTCATGGGGAAATTCAAAGTGTCTCTTTATCTAATTTAACTTTGAAGTAATATTAATACATTAATAAAAAGAAATTAATACACATGTCATGCAGGTAACTTTAATCAGGTTCTACACTAGCTACTATAAAATGTAGAAAAAAATATTATTGAAGTTGTGGGGGAATTTTCTCTCCCTCATGAAAAAAGTTTTTTATATTGTAATAAGTATGTACTACAAATTAAACTTGATAATGGAAAAAAAACTATTTTTCAAAGTAAAAATTCTAAATAATATTTTTTAACATGTATGATGTTTGTTTTCTTATTATTCAAAGGAAAATTATAAAATGATTGTTTTAACCTCAAAACATGGTTTGTTTTTTATCCTTCAAAACATGGTTTCTTCATCCTACAAACATGTTTTTTTCATCATTCAAAATATGGTATTTTCATCCTTCAAAACATCGATTTTTCTCCTTCAAAACATGTTTTTTTCATCCCTCAAAGCATGGTTTCTTCATCCTTCAAAACATGGTTTTTCATCCTTCAAAACATGGCTTTTTCATCCTTCAAAACATGGTTTTATCATCCTTCAAAACATAGATTTTTCATCCATCAAAACATGGTTTTTTCATCATTCAAAATATGTTTTTTTCATCCTTCAAAACCTAGTTTTGTCATCATTCAAAATATGAGATTTTCACCTCAAAACATGGATTTTTCTCCTTCGAAACATGTTTTTTTCATCTTTCAAAACCTGTTTTTTTCATCCTTCAATTTCATCCTTCAAAATATGTTTTTTTCATCTTTCAAAACCCGTTTTTTTTCATCCTTCAAAACATGGATTTTTCATCCTTCAAAACGTGGATTTTTCATCCTTCAAAACATGGTTTTTTCATCCTTAAATTAATCACGGGATCCGTAATGCCTAACCTATGTGCTAGTCATTAAAACATGGATCCATTGATTGGGTGTTTACCTGAAGATGATGGCGATGGTGGAGCCAACCATGCCGCCCCAGAACATGAGGTACAGCAGGATCTCGGTGGAGTACTCCGTGGGCAGAATTGCGCTGGCAAAGAACATGGAGATGGCAATCAGCAGCACCGATGGGAACTGAAAACAAACATATTCATTTAACCTCTTGAATGTTGGATTAGGAAAATCAAAATTGTCAACTGTCGGCAAGAACGTGAGGAACTGCACCAAAATTATCTTGATGAGTTTTGTTCAAATATCGGGATAAAAACTGTGATTTTGTACAATTGCTTTCTGTTTACCAGAATATAAAACTGATTATTCATATATGTTAATATCATGTTTATATTATCTAAAAAAAAAAAAAAAAACTTCCATTCATATGATTATACAAACTTGTAACAAACCATTTAATTTCCGAGCGTATATTGATTAGTTCATTAAAGCTCTTAAAATTGAATGAAATCGTATACATGATCCCATAGACTTAAATAATTCATCTAAGATGCAACCAATTTATTTCATTCGATCTATGAGAAACTAAAGTGGTTGAAATAATAAAGACTTCATTAACCCCTCCGAATTTTCGAGAATATTAGCTTTTGGTGTCTTAGACGAAATGACATTTTACGAAAACTTTTAGTTATAACCGCTTCACAATTAAAGCTCTATAAATGAAACATTTCTGAACGTAGCCGAATAGTAAAAACTGTTTTAGACAGGTTACAAAATAAGCTTTCGAATTATTATATTACAAATAAATATTAATATTTGTAAATATTAAAATTTAGAATGCAAACATTAAAAAAATGTGAAAATGACTCACGTGATGTTTTTATGTGAAACGGTACTAAAATCACAGATTATGTAAACAACAATACTTATTCTATTGTATAAATGTGTAATAAACACTTTTGTCACCTCACTTTTTTATCATTTCATATAAAAATATTTAATAGAAATTAACGATGTCGGGCGCCCGTCGGAAATTTGGCGGGATAAATTATGTGTCAGACTGCGCGTCTGACAGAATGTTCTTTTTATGTATTTCTATGGACAATTTGAATAGAGATGTGCAGCATGATTCACTATCGACCTTTCACTTTTTATTTTACGGATGTAACTAAAACAATAACGGAGTTATAACGGTTTCTATGGAGACACACGCGCTGACGTGTAAACACGCTTATTGTACTTGACTGCTGTCGTATTTTTAACGCATATATCTGCTTACGTTGCGGAGGGGTTAACTAATTAACTCCTGTTTAGCAGTAAATGCGGACTGCCAATGCATATTTACGTTAGTATTTCAATTCAACATTGCCAATTTATTAATATTTTTTACGTAATAGCTTCTAATTAAAAAAAAATACCTTTGGTGTCGCAAGCGTATATCAATTTCTTATTTATTTCCTGTCAATATCGGTTCAGCTGTCAACGGTGAAACCGTGCTCGGGACATCGATATAAAATCATCGTAAGTTACGCGATACGTCAATAAGTCTAATATTGTAAAGTTAGCACATGATGAAAGAATGCTAGATAAGATGGTAAAAAATTAAGACTATGCGGGTGTCCCAGTGGAAACGACCCAGGACTAGAGGAAGACCAAGGAAAGATGGATAGACTGTGTGGAAGATGATTGGAGCAGGACGGGAAGGACTGAGGACTGAGGACTAGAGGGGAAGGAGAACATATATGGAGAAGGCTAAATCACACCATGGAATGTTTAAAGTGATGATGTACTTACAGTAATGTATTTCCAGTCCTTATCCTTGTGAAGAGGACAAGGCACGGTGATGCCTTCACCATCCTTTACCTTGTAATGACCCAGGAATAGGTCAATAGAATCCTGAAAACATATTTAAAGATATATATTCACTATTCTTAAGCAAAATAGTGGACACGGGCCTTTTTACCACCGAAGTTTACCAACGACGGGTGCCGACCTAAAAGTAATTAGAGAGTTATGCATATATGCATGCGCACATGCAAATGCATAAAACCCGATGTCTACTTATTATATTGATGGCATAAACTAATTTTTAAATCATAACTTTTTTTTAATCCAAGGTATTTTTCAAGTTTCCGTTGACTAAAACTAGCAGTGAACACTTAAGAGCGTTTGACCAGCCAGCGGCCGAAAATCCATATTTCGTCAAAAGTTGTTCTTACGATCGTGCAGGGCAGTTACAATGAGAAAGATTAATTATTCTCCGTACCAGCTTTTTAAAATTATAACTCAATATCGATTTTATTTCATTCCAAATTTTCTTTAATTTATACCTACACCCAAAAATGCTGAAAGGCGTGATGATAAAACTATTAAAATAATGTACTTTTTGTAATTATTTTTTGATTATATGTATTTAACATTTTTCAATAATAGGTTTCTAAGTTAAATTAGTAATATATTAGTATGTAAGCGCGCAAATAAATACACAAACGGACCAATGTTTTTCAAGAAACACATGTACGTATAAATTTTTTAATGATTTTATTTAAACTAAAATTAAAATTCTAAAACATGCGATACCCAGATAATGTATTGATTTATTTTACTGCATGATTACATGATTTGAAATGGGTGTGGTATAATACAAAAACTTTTTTGAAAATTTAACAAATCTGCCAACGACCTATGGTATAACCTTATTATACTAAAAATAAACATTTTTTCTCAAAATTTAAAACATGCGAATGCTAGATAAAAGAACAATCTTTCGAAATCCATTTTTCCTTTTTTATGGAAAAGAGTCAATACGTCTAAAATCTGATTTAAAAATGACTTATTTCTGGTTTTCTCTGGTAATACTCTCTTAACCTCTAATTGCGCGCGCGTCATATGCGCATGCGCGAGAAAATAATTCGAAAATTTGAATAAAATTATCGACCAAAAATTTTTTGTCTGCGATTTTGACCCTTCTATGTACAGAATTTGTATGAAGAACAGGGTCAGAATCCTTGCGCCAACATTACTCTATGAGACGCGTAAAAGTTTCATTCACCTTGCAACACCAGAATATTTTTCAACGATTTTATCTGTGACTTAAAAACGTCAGATTTTGCCGCGAATTTACCCGTCGCAATTTATGCATGTTCCTCGACTAAAACATCGTAAAACCTATTAATTTACGTAAATAATGCAAGTAATGTTGTTTTGGTACATAGTTTATTGTTCTAGGAACGTGTACGATAGCTCAAAATTAATCTACAAAACATTCAATTCAAAATTCAAAGAGGTGCTTTTTTAGTGAATTTTCATGAATTTTCGTGAAATGGCCTGGCTCTTAAGTGATGAGCGGGCCAGCATTGCCAAAGGGCAATGTAAAATTTTATCTGTTGAATGCCAGCCTTGCCAATAAGTCAAGGTAAAAACATACTTCATTCGACATTCTTTTTGTAGGATTTTGTACCTTAACTCCTCCGAAAATCGCCATTTTAGCACTTAAACTGTTTCTAACGAAATGACATTTTACAAAAACTTTTTGTTATTACCGCTTCACAATTAACCGGTCAAAGGCCAGGCCATTTCGCGGAAATTCGCGAAACTTCACAAAAAAAGCACCATTTTAAACTTTGAATTGAATGTTTTGTTGATAAATTTTGAGCTATTGTATACTTTATTGACTGAATCACGTTCACAACACAATAAACTATCTACCAAAACAACATTGCTTGCATTTATTACGTAAATTAATAGGTTTTAAGATGTTTTATTCGCGGAACGCGTATTTATTGCGACAGTTGAAAGCGCGGCAAATTCTGACAGCCGATTGTCATAGAAGAAATCGTTTTAAAAATATTCCAGGGTTGCAAGATGAATGAAACTTGTAGCGTCTCCGAGAGTAATGATGGCGCAAGCGATTCTGACACTGTTCTTCATACAAATTGTTTACATAGAAGGGCCAAAATCGCAGACCAAAAGTTTTTTGTCGGAAGTATTATTCAAATATTTGAATTATTTTCTCGTGCATGCGCATGTGAGCGCGCGCCGGCGCGTCTCCGGCCTGTCACCGGTTAAAGCTCTATAAATTAAACATTTCTGAACGTAGCCGAATAGTAAAAACTGTTTTAGAAAGGTTACAAAATAAGCTATCAAATTATTATATTACAAATAAATATTAGCATTTGTAAATATTAAAATTTAGAATGCAAACATTAAAAATAGGTTAAAAATGACTCATGTGATGTTTTTATGTGAAAACGGTACTAAAATCACAGATTATGTAAACAACAATACTTTTTCTATTGTATATATGTGTAATAAACACTTTTGTCACCTCACTTTTTTATCATTTCACATAAAAATTAAAAATGTCGAGCGCGGTCAATTAATTAATTTGTTTGTATGCTCACCATAAATCAAATATTAGTTACATGTGTCTGTGTTTACATATTAAATATGCTATAAAATAACACCAGGAGGCATAACGGTCTGTGACCCAGAAAACACCAACATTTGGTTAAATTCGCTACAAGTTTTTCTGCATTATAATTGACTAGATGGAGTTTACAAGTAATCCGAATATTGTACTAGATAGAGGGTACACTTTTACATATAACTGTATACTCTAGACGTGGGCAAAATTGAATGACTGAATTAAATAAATAAATTCAATCTTGTAACACACTCGATCTGATTCTCATTTTCAAAAGGAATTAAATCTTTATTCCTTACCCCTGGCCTTGCATCTTACGATTTTTTAACAGCACCATATTTATTTTTATTTCGATTAATTTATTTTACAGTTAAATATTTCATGTTATATTGAGGTAAGAAAATAATAATGTACTCTATAAATATTGTAGTGTTTCGTAGGAATTAAATTAAATATTATTCTGGATATTTGTTGCGCGGATAGGTACACCTACTACAGGCGATGCGCGCCGCGAAATTGCCTATCACGTGTACTGTGTAGTATCCCGCGCAGTAAATCTTATACCTACAAAAAACCCTGTGGGCCAGAGTCCCCGTCCCCAATCCAAGTGACAAAACCGCCAACAGATAAGCGAGTCAGCCAAGATCCAAATAATTCTGAGCTCCGAGAGTCGCGTCTGTTTCACAGTTGTCCCGCCAGTCCCGCCAGTCATAGTCACGGAGGAATCGTTCCTCCGTGGTCATAGTCCTACAAGCTGTTCGGTCTGTGCGAACCTCAGAGTAACTCAATCCGCAACCCCAATCTCTGTTTCACTTATTCAAGGAATCAAAACATTTATTTCTTATTCATTTGTGACGTCGTAGTCCCACGGGTCCCCGGGTCCCACGTGTCGAGTCGATCCGGCCGGTCCGCGGAATGCAAGTTATTCAAGTCACAGCAAGACAAAAGACACTTATTAGTCAGAAGTTCCTAATTCATTTCTTGATGCCCGCAGAGAATCGGTTCGTCGTTAGTCCCCGCGTGGCCAAGCCGTCATCTTAGGGTGAAACTTCCCACTTCGGACCCTGAACGTTAATAAAAATCTAAAAACGAAAGTTAATCCTATGTTTTTTCTCCCTCACACGTGCGTAAATTGTGATACAATGCTTGTAGAAACAAAACGATGTTTATCTATATTATTATTGTTTTTTTATGGTATCTGTCTCTGTCTACTCTAGCCGTAAACAATACATCAGTCGCTATCGAACCGTGATACTGATAAATGATAATCGAGCGATTTGTTCCTTTATATTTTGGTAACAAATTATACGACGCGTGTCGCCAGGGCTTTTAATTAGTTTTTATTCGGCGCATGGTATTAACTTCACCATTGAGGTAGGTGCATTTAAAATATATATATTTGAGTGAAGCTTATTCCAGTGACCGGTCCAGATATACCTATGAAAGCGCGATAATAGTATGGCTTTTATGTGAATTCCGCCCAAGTCCCGTCTGGAGCTAATGAAACTATGGAATCCCCAATTGGGATATTTTGCGAGGCTAAAGGTAGTGGGAAGTTTAGATCACGTGAAGTGAAACAATTTTAAGATTAATAAATAAATAAAAATTAGTAAAACTTTAGGGGTTAACCACAAAAACTGTTTAATTTTAAGATTTAATTGATAGCCTAATATAAACACATTTTTCTTGTCAAAAATTTGTCTTTTGGGCAAAATAATATCTAAGTACACATTGAAATATTTCATTAACCTCGTCGCGCGTCGTTTTTAGTACCTACGATTTTTCAGAACAACAATATATTTTTAAGAAGAGTGCTTTGCGTAGTGAAAACTTCTTTATCACCGTTGTGATTTTAAACTCGATGAAACAAAAAATAACGACACTAAAAAGAGCAAACACACGCAGAGGAGAACTAAGAAATAAAGTAGTCTGCGAGAGAATGAGATAGCATTATTGGTCTCCTCTTTGGCTGCGTAGCCTCAAAAAATATAAGCGAGGGTTTTTTTTGTTTTTTTTTTTTTTGTTTTTTTTTTTTTTTTGGAATTAAAGGAATGAATAAAATGAATCAATTCAAAAGGCCGAGGGAATCACAATGAATCGATTCACTCCTGGGAATGAGTCTGCCCATGTCTAGTATACTCAACTCAAATTTAGATTTTTCGGAGATGTCTGACTAATCAACTGGAAATGGAAGTATTGTGAAAAGTATTATGTAAATAGGAAGTCTAACCTGTCTGAAGCCGTCGGCAAAGTTGTTTTTGTAGTATCGGGTGAGGGAGTTAATACCGTCTCGGAGCATGCCCATCTTGGTGCGCTTGCCGGTCCGCGTGAAGTCGTTCTTCAGAGCTCCTGTTCCAGAGTACTGGACGGAGATCACGTCCGCATTGTCAGCCCACACCTGCCGTGTCAAATAATGATTGATAACCCATTACTATCCAGATGTGAGGCGGGAACACTGACAGCCAAGTCTGCGGAACAGCTGGACACCTTCGAAAGAATCTTAGGAGCGGTGTGAGAGGGAGAGGCATGGAGAATCCGCCACAATAATGAGCTCTATGATATTTACCAAGCTACCAGACTCTCTACCCATTTACGGATCCAAAGACTAAGATGCACTGGACGTGTACAAGGAATGCCAAGCACACGAGTACCGAAGAAGGTTCTAACAGGATCCCTTGGAGGTAAAGGAAAGATGGGCAGACCTAGGCTGAGATTGGAGGATGATGATAAAAAATAAAATAAATCATATCGAACTGTAAAATGAGGTCCTCAGCACGGGTAAAGCACCCAGTGAGGCCCACATTAGTCAAATATGTAACACACATGCATAAATCAGGTGAATCAAATAAAAAAAAAAAAAAAAAATAAAATAAAATAAATGTCAGGAAGGTCCCAAGAGGACTAATCCATGTTGCAGATTGGAAGACGGCGGCCGAGGACAGAGGACAGTGGAGGCTTATATTGAAGGTTCCAAGGCTCGAAATGGGCTGTAGCGCCATTGAAGAAGGCGAAGAACCCGTTAATATCTGAGTGGACAAACGCTCCAATTTGGAAGGCGGGGATGGGTACTGCCGTCGCAGGAATCATTTATTGGATAACCAGCGCCCCTGTCATAGGTCACACCAAGTGGTTCGCTATGTTTGGTGATTTAGCAGGGGTTCATTTGAGATTTGTGTAGGTCTTGGCGGCGGATGCGTTTGCCCACCTATTGGATCAGGTGAGACTCCCCACCCGTCACCACGAGACCCCTCACCCCGCCTCCAACTGTCCAACACCCACCATTTTTTTATGTTTTTGGAGAAAAAATTAAATAAATAAAAAACATCAAAAATATCACCGGAGACCAAAATTTCATTTACATTTTTTACTCCAAATGATGTCAGGAATCGATGGTTAAAATCCCTCGGGTAAATCCTGTTACACCCTGTATATAGAAAAATCAAAATATGTTTGTTTCTGGATTTGTATGTTTGTATGGGGCCTATGCGTTGCTAAACCATTCATCCGATTGCGATGAAACTTTGGGGATTTGACGTGAGCATGCCCGCGATTGTTTCTATATACATAGTGAATTCTGGCATCATGAAATTATGCATTGCTAACTGTTCATTTGATTGCGATGAAACTTTGGGGATTTGATGTGCGCATGCCCGCGATTTATCTATATACATAGTGAATTCTGGTATCATGAAATTATGCATTGCTAACTGTTCATCCGATTGTGATGAAACTTTGGGGATTTGATGTGTACTTGCCCGCGATGGTTTCTATATATAATAGCGAGCTCTGGTGTCATAAAAATGCGTTACTAAACTGTTCATCCGATTTCGAGGAAACTTGGTATGAGCACGCCCGCGACGACTTCTATATTTACTGGTGAGCTCTGGCATAATGAAATTTGTATAAAAAAATTGCAATAGGTGGCACGCGAGCTGTTTGAAAACTGAATGTACAGGGACCGAATCTGTGGAATGCGGGAGGGGGGAGGGGAAATCGGGAGGGGGGTTCGTGAGATCGTTTTTTCGTTTAGCATCAGTGTGTAATAATGCATACTAGGTAAACTTGATTTAATGAGAGGAACATAAAAGTGAGAGAGAGATAAATGAATTGGAAAATTTTATAGAGCTTGAAAATTGTCACAATAATGCATACTAGAGAAACTTGATCTCACAGTAGGAACATAAAACAGAGAGAGAGAGAGAGAGAGAGATAAATGAATTAGAAAATCTAAGAGCTAGAAAGCATTGAAAGATTCTGTTGAAAGAATGTCAGATGATAGGACACGGATGCCACGGAAGCTCCAGAGGAAGCAACCCAGAGGTAGGCTGAGAAAGAGATGGATAGACTGCATGAAAGAGAATAAGAGCAGGACGAGAAGGACTGAGAACTTTTGGCTTCCAATTGAGAGCATTTGTGTGATGTCCATCCCATCGCAGGCTTTGGTAACTACAGAATTAAATCATGGTCCTTTATATTTTATAAAATATGTATTTACCTTCTTAAACAGCATCTCCAAATCTTGATCCTCGATCCTCTCCTGCTGTATAACATCGAGTCTCTTCAAGACAGCGGCCAGAGAGCGGCGTGCGAGCATAGACTGCACCACATTGGTCCGGTCAAGACAGTCTACGCAGTTTGTGCGGAATGTTCCAGATTGCTGGGAGTTGACCAGCCCATTGCGACCCAACAGGAAATAACTGAATTCATCCTGAAACAAAACGACATAATGACGTCGGGAGAGCTAGAGGATTTATGGCAAACCCATTTCTTTACATAGGCATCTGCGGCTTTTCAGACATCAATTGCAATTTCACCTCTACTCAACCAGCTTTATGGGATGGAGCCGCCGAACCAACTTTGACTCGATTATATGTGTAGTGCGAGTCTGTTTATAGAAACATTTAAATGGGCAGAAGTGCGATATTACAGTAAGCATGTAGATGACACAAAGCAAATCGTAATTATCATTCCACCACATTTACCACAGTATGATTACCGACCCCTGGTCTAGTTGATAAGCAGACAAAAAAACTGAAAAACCCAAATTTAATTTGAGTATGCAGTTATATGTAAAAGTGTACACTCTATCTGGTACAATACTCAGATTAGTCATAAACACCACCAAATCAATTATAGTGCAGAAAAACATGTAGGAATTAAACAAAATGTTGATGTTTTCTGGGTCACTAGTAGGATATTTCAAAATGTTATACTAATGTACCTGACCGTTATGCCTCCCGGTGTTATGTGATAACATATTTAATATTAAAACACGGACATGTGTACAGAAAAATTTGATTAAAAAAACTAAATTATCCATGGATATATGAATATCTGGACCTACCCTAAGTAATAAAAGCGTATTATTTCCTCCTCCCTATAACAGTTCCATGGAGCCGGCTGGGCTTACGAGAGCCTCGCTTGAATCTAAAAAATGTGAAGTCATCATACTTGTCCTGACCAGCGCCGAGCTCGCATCGTACATTTTACGAACAAAAATGAGAGCTTGTGCTATACATTATACCCTAATATATGTGGATATAGCGAATGTGGGCGTTTCTCCAGTGAGCTCGTCGCTGGTTACAGGGGTAAGTAAATTATGAAACATTTGTAAAAGTGTCTTAACTAAATACGGCAACAAAATATTCCTCTGTGAAAAAGGGCAAACTTTACTTTGCCGCATTTGGAATACGCAAATATGTTAATAACGGGGCGAGCAATTCACGCTCCCATGTAAAAAGGTCTATTCATTCAAAAGCAGATTTTGCTTTTAAGAACTAAATGGTGATATTATAATGCGAGATGCCTATATACAGATTGATTTTTTAACGAATTACAGTCATCTTTCCCCTCTTCGCCCTCCATGGTTTGGTTTTACCCCTCATCTGTATCTTCTCGTCCATCCATTTGGATGTCTATGAAATTATAACATATTCGTAGGATTTAAAAAAATTATGGTGAGCATTCGAATATTACTTTCCTCATTATCTCAAAACTTAGTATTTGGAGATGTCTGACTAATCAACTGAACAATCAATGTGGGGAATGTTACGAGGCTAAAATGAATGGGATATGAGTTACAATATTTCGAAAGCTACGTAGACCTATAACTACTAGAGTAATAGCTACCCAAATTCGGGTAGGTGGTTTTTATGATTTACTAGCTGGTTAGTACCCGGCATGCGTTGCAATGTCGTTCAAATAAATAAATTTTTTCTCCCTTAACCTCTTATTGGCCGGAAGCGGAACAAATTTTCGAAAAAAATTAATTTTAAATGCGATTTTAACCCTTATGTATAAAGAAACTGTATGAAGGACAAGGTCCAGAATTACTTGCGCCAATATCGTTCTTGCTGTAGCCAAAAGTTTCATTCACCTTGCAACACCAGAATATTTTTAATGAATTATCTATGGAATCCAGCTGACAGATTTGCCGCGATTTAAACTGTCGAAAAGTGATATCTCATATCTGCGTGATAGTTCACAAAAACATCGAAAAACCTATCACTTTATCAAACAAACGCAAGTAATATTGTTTATATAGATTGTTTAAGGAATGTGTTTCGGTAAATAAAATATACTATAGCTCAAAATAAATCCACAAATATTAGTTCAAAGTGATGCATTCTATAATTTCCAGCATGCAATAAAAGAAAAAGAAGAAGTTTAAAAAATGGCTCCCTACAGGTTAATTTCCTTTCCCACGCGTCCCCGTTACCCTCCCGTGTCCCCTTCGCCTCCAGCATTCCCCTTCCACCGTCCCCGCCTTCCCCCTTCCTCTTCCCCCCCCCCCCCCCCCTCCCTCCATGCTGAACCGGTGCATAAAAAAATGTGATTAGTAAGACGGATAATGTAAAACAAAGAATGTATACTTGTTCGTGGGCCAGGCGATCAATGAGTATGTTGAGGCGGTCCCACTTCATGTGCCGGCACTCGGCGTGGAAATCGAAGCTCTCGTAGCGCAGCGAGGAGTCGGCCAACTGCGCCACACTGTTCCTGTACTCCACTTCCAGGATCTCTTCTGCTCCTCGGTGGTCAATCTGCAACAAATACAGCATTAAACCATGGTATTAATGGTGTCCACAGACGGCTGACTTCCCCAGGTAATAAATGAAGCCACCGTGTCAAAAGGCTCCGCCATCCTACTATCCGAGCTGTTGCCTCTGAAACTGCTTACAAACTATGGCTTCAGATGCACTTGGACATGGACTCTAAAATACTAAATAATGAGACGAAACGAAATGGTGTTTGCTGGAATTGAGTGATAATATGTGCACGGAAAAATAATGGATACAAGGAAGGTGGACAACCAATCACTTACCTCTGCAAAGGCGCACACAACACAATCACAAATATAGTTTATTTAGTTCTACTGTGGTACCTTGAGATAATTATCGCCACAACACAAATAAGTATAAAACCATCTCGATAAGGTAAAAAACCTTCTTTTAGTTCATAACGATATTATGAACACGAAGAACCAACAAAATGCTTCCAATGTAGTCCCAAATCTTCTTCTGTTTTTTATCAGAAATAAAAGCACTTGAATTCACTCTTGTCATTGTTCCATTTTCAAATGCTTTTTCAGCAAGGTGATATGGTGAGGGAGGGTAGGTACTGGATAAATGACATCCTGGTAGGAACTATGCATAGCAAGACCAAACACGAGCACTTGCCTCGATTTTATATGGTACATATTTGAATCTTCATATCCAGCGATCAGAATCAACTGCGCTACCAACCGGGTCAAATCCCGAGTTGATAATATCAACATTTATTTCCTACTAGCTGACCCGGCCACGTGTTGCTGTGGCTAACTAAACACAACGCCATCTACTGGATGGTTAACCAACCTTTATAACCACCGCCATCTTTGAGTTTATCGCGAAGAGACAGACAGACGCCACGGAGGACTTTAATTTATAATATGTAGAGATGGTGTGAAAGATTATAATAATGTGCATGAAATGCTTGAGGTAACTAACGTATTGAAGTTAACCCCTCCGAATTTTCGCCAATATGCACTTGAGATGTCTCAAACAAAATGACATTTTATGAAAACTTTGTGTTATTACCGCTTCACAATTAAAGCTCTATAAATGAAACATTTCTGTACGTAGCCGAATAGTAAAAACTGTTTTAGAAAGGTTACAAAATAAGCTTTCGAATTATTATTATATTACAAATACATATTAAGATTTGTAAATATTAAAATTTAACATACAAACCTTAAAAATAGGTAAAAATGACTCAAGTGATGTTTTTTATGTGAAAACGGTACTAAAATCACAGATTATGTAAACAAAAAATACTTATTCTATTGTATAAATGTGTAATAAACACTTTTGTCACCTCACTTTTTTATCATTTCATATAAAAATATTTAATAAAAATTAAAAATGACGAGCGCGGACGAGCTGCCGGTAGTAAATTTGCGCAGGAAAATATTTTTGTCAACTACGCGACTGACAGCTGATTCCTGTTATGTATTTCTATAGCCAACTTGATAGAGATGTACAGCTTGATCTACTATCGACCTTTTACTTTTTGGTTTAGGGATGTAACTAAAACAATAACGGAGTTAGAACGATTTCTATGGAAACACACGCGCTGACGTGTAAACACGCTTATTGTACTTGACTGCTGTCCTATTTCTAACATTTATATCTGCTTACGTTGCGGAAGGGTTAATAAGAATTAATACTGTATCTGTCCAAATAACTTTCCAATTACCGCATTATACGTGACCATTTTTTTAGAAGATAGAATGGGTATAGTAAGCTATCCGTAAAAGATTGATGTATGCCATCGCGGACTTTTTTGTAGATCTATGAAAGAGGAATATCCCACCACGCATCGTTTTGTTGTATCTCAAAGATATTAAGCAGTTTGTTCGATGAAAGCTCCCAGGCAGCTAGACTTTTTCCGACACTTCTAACAATTATTATTATGTTTCAATCAATTTACACAAATCCTTGACAAATTACATACCTAAACCTTCCTCACGAAACACTCTATGAAATGTGAAAACCACATGAAAATCCGTTTAGTAGTTTTTGAGGTTATCAAACAGACAGACAGACAGACGACGCGGAGGACTTTAATTTATAATATGTAGAGATAGTGCTGTAATGTCACGTAATGAATTTCAGAGAAATGTGTATATGTCCATGTGTGTGTGCGTGATTGCCACCAAAAGTTGATAAAACACATAAATATTCACTCACCAGGTTGACCAGGACTTGGGGCCCGTAGGTATGCACCTGCTGCGTGAAGTGCAGACGTGCGGCGGGAAGGTGGTCCACCGGGTGCAGGGTGGGGCGAGGCTTGTAGCGCAGGTCGGGCAGCTGTGACCAGTGCAGCGGGATGGAGCCACGCGTCTGCACAAACGAGGAGCGCCAGCCGTAGCACTCAACGATCTGCTCTGTCTCCACGTAGTTAGCAACGCTTCCCTATACAAAAACCACACATATTAATATACCAGAGACTAAATCATGTCTGACTGAAACTTTTACAAGGTTATAACGACTGGAGCGAATAAGGTCAAAATATGGACCGCTTTTATTTCTCTGCAATTGACAGCTGTCCAAAATTGGACCACATCATAGACATATGAATATTAGTAGACCTGCCCTAAGTGATAAAAAGTATTATTTCCCCCTCCCCATACAGGTTTCTTGGAACCGGCTGGGATTGAGTATGGCTTCGCGTGAATCTTAAAAATGTGACATCATCATTCTTCTGCGAGCCAGCGTGTTGAGCGCTCATCGGTGCATTTTACGAAATAACACCGCAAAAACATGATTTGTGTTTTAAAACGTGTAAATATATACTATCACACGAGATACAAGGCGTGTGCTCATCGATGTTTACGGGGTAAGTAAATTATGAAACATTTGTAAAAGTGTCCTAACTAAATACGGCAACAAAATATTGGAGACTGAAAATAAACGAACTTTACTTTGCCGTATTTAGACTTCGCAAATTTGTTCAATACGCGGCGAGCAATTCGCGCTCCCAGGTAAAAAGGTCTATTCATTCAAAAGCAGAGTTTACTTTTAAGAACTAAATGGTGATATTATAATGCGAGATGCCTATATTGAGTTATATATACATATTGAGTTATCGACAAATCACATATCTATGTCATCTTCCCGCTCTGCGCCCCGCTGAAGTTGTTGTCTACCCCTCACCTTTATGTTCTGGTCTACTAATATTCATATGTCTATGGACCACATATTTTTACCATAGTTTTTAGACCAAAGTTTACGATTTTGTAATATTTTTTTTATAAGTCCTACGAATATGTGATAATCGACAAAAGATATGTAAATTCATTGGCTATATAGAACCATAATCAGTTTGTATGTCTCCATATTAAAATTCAGAGGCATGATTTATTTTTAATGTGGGCGGAAAATATTCAAAATGATCTCCAAAAAATCACGGGCAATCCGAGAAAAAAGTTTTAAATGGCGGTGGAGCTCGAGTAGTTAATTTTTTTAAATTTTTTTTCATGAAGAGTAATTTTAGTTAGAAAAAACGTAAGGTGAGCCATTTTAAAAACTTTTTTATGTTTGCATGCAAATTTTTAAAATTTTTATAACTATTTGCAATATTTTATTATTTACTTACATGATTTCATATAATTGAGCTTGAATTCCCCCACCAAACACAAGAGCTTTGTCTCTTTATGGAGAGGAAAGGCTATTTTTATATTCCTTTCTAACACTGTATAACATACAAAAAATGTATACTTATTGTAAAAAAACAAATAAATATTAAATAAAATAAAATCTCACAGTAATACAAAATGAGATAGCATGAATTTTATGAGTCTGGGAGAAATATCTACAGATGTTTGAGGTTTGAGAGAAATATCTCCCAAGATTGCTCTAGGGGTTAAGTCATACCTATAGAAGATATTTATATAATCTCACCTCCTGGTCGATTCCCCGCATGAAGAGCCTGGGACCAGCTCGGTTGACGGAGCGCCGGGACACCAGAGTCCAGGTGAACATCTTGCTGTTGATGACACAGTGGTTTATAGACACAACTGTACAACTGCTGTTAAGGCTAATTATTCCTAAGAGACCAAAATTGACACACGTCTTATATAATTTGGGAGGCATCTATGGGTAACGCCGTCCCGGGAACCATTTATTGGAAAACCAACAACTCTGCCACGTTTCGCTACATTTGGTAAGGTTTGTTCAGGTCTTAACGGTGAATGCGCGTCGGCTAAGGGTCGACCGAGACAGGTTTTTCGTTCTCGGCCGAGACCGAGAATAGATAAATTGAGAAAAAAAAATTTTTTTTATAATAATATAGTATATTTAAGAATGTAATAATAATTTGTTTTAAGGCGCCGCATCCGCGCTCAAAAAGAAGAAGATGGAGAGATATGTAATCACGAATGTTAGAGGAGCGCGCTAATATTTAAAGCAATAAAATCGATGCAAAAATTGCGAAAATATTTAATAAAACACGACTCATTTAAAACAGAGCAAAAATCTGATGGAAGGTATCTTTATATCATTTAAAGAAACATTGTGAATTTTTTCACAACTATAACTTGTAAAATAACTGAAACCCATACCGTACCTACTTACCCATTACCCATTATCCTATACCGTACCTACTTACAACGGTCTCGGTTATGACCGAGAACCGAGACATAGTTCTCGGTAGAATTTGTAGCCGAGACCGAGACCGAGATCTCCGTCGACCCTTAGCGTCGGCCCACCAACAGCATGGCGGGCCGGATCGGGAGAGGCCGATTGGACCTCTCCAGCCTGATTCTCTAGACCCAACTCCTTGCACCGCAGTGGGAGGGATGGGTTCATCCATCCTGGACACACTGACCCACCCTTCATACCCTTTTCCTTCCCAGAACTTACTCTCCGTCCTTGTCTATAAAAGACCCTCCACGCAGCATCCCCAAAGATGACATTGACCCTGAGGGAAATTATATTCCAGGTCCTCCAAATTACAGATTAAAAAAAATCCTTCAATAAGTTAAAAGAGAATTAGTGAAGGATACATCCCATCATGATGGGGAGCATGAATCTCTTGAATTGACTGTCCTTCCACTCCTGCAGCAGGTTTATGTTCCACAGGAATCTGGGGTCGGCCCTCTCCACCATAGACATCTGCGGAAACAAAAAACATTGGTTAGTTGGGTTCAATCCTCTGCTAGCTAACTCCTCCATCATCGCACAAGCAATGTGCAATAGCTTGTGTCGCTCCCCATAGAGAAAAAAAAATTGCCTTATTTTTAAACACCTGCGGTCTCAAAAGTTGCGTATGATCTGTAGCTATTTGAAAACGTAAAAATAAATGAAATTGGTGTTCATTATTAGCTTGCTATTAGCTGTTCACTATTAGGCCGGTCTTGCTGTATGGATGTGAAACATGGACCTTGAAAGTAAATACCACGAACAGGTTAGAGGCTTTTGAAATGTGGCTTCACCGGAGAATGCTCAAGGTCCCATGGACCAACATGATCACCAACACAGAAATTTTCAGGCGGGCTAGAGCAGATAGAGAACTGCTTACATTAAGGAAAATTTCATATCTGGGTCATATACTTCGAGGGGAGAAGTATCACTTGCTCCATTTAATATTGAAAGGCAAGATAGAGGGTCGCCGAGGGCCTGCTAGGAGACAAATGTCTTGGCTGCGAAATATACGAGAGTGGACCGGCATTAGAAGTGTGGAGGAACTATTCCGGGCAGCACAAGACAGAGAGATATTTTCAAGAGTGATCGCCAACGTCGGGGGGACCTGATAGGGCATACATAGAAGAAGATTAGCTCGCTAAAGTGGCCAGAAATGTGGAACAAAAATAGATTTCGTGATTCGGGAAAAAAATAAAAGATAGGGTCCATTTATATCTTGTAGCAAACTTCATTTTTACTCCATAACTGCAGTACAAAGAACGCAAAAAAAAATTTCAAACATATGTGATGTGTTTGATAAATATAAAAGCGGAAAATATCAAAGACGTTATATACTATAGATGCGGGGTAGAAATCTCAAAGTGAGAAGCCAAAAGCAAGGCAATTGGACTGGTCTTGATTTCTAGTACTTTAGTACTAAACTGTCACTCATCGAGTAAGTTCGTGTTTTACCAGTAGGAAAATTACATTTAAAAGCGCCAAAATGCCCTCCTGTGTGATGAGAAAATGTTTCCATTACACGGCAGTAAGTAGTAAAAGTGAAAAAATAACATTTCATTTATATGTACACACAAATTACTTATTATTATCGATTATAATATGCAATACAATTAATTTTCATGTTCCCCGTCCGACAATTTTGGGTGTCATTAGAGAAAAAACACACATTCTTTGATTGTCTTATGGTACGGCCACACTGAGGCCAACTTCAAACTTTCGGACGATTGCGTAGAAGGGTAGTTTGTGCGTTGGATGTTCGAGTTGAAAGTTTGGCTTTGGGGTGGAAGTAGCATATCTTTTTAATACATGAATAACTTTGGAATAAAGAAATTACTGAAAACCGCTGAAAACAAAAGAGTGTTGCTTACTTGCCACATTATTTTGCGAGTATGTGAGACTATGGCGAGTCTATTTATATAACGTCATTGGGAAATACCACTTTTTCTGGATAAAGTCAGTATTTTTGAAGACTTACTTGTAGTCATAAACTTTATTTTTTTTTTTCATTTTTGTCAACTATATGCCATTTTTAACCTTTCCCTTACTGTGCTAAAAAAAATGCGCGCTCCGGTGCTGTGTAATAAATTCACGTGTCAAAATTAGCGATTTTATCTCGGAAATATATCAACATTCATAGCTAATCGCTTTTGTTTATCATAATTTGTGTTAAAAGTGATAATAATTGTAGTTTAATTGCTGAAAACATGAAAAAACCATCGTCCGTTGCTCAAAAACGGAGCTGCTACCCAATACATACAGCTATGCATGTGGTCGAAACACAACTGCGCACGGCGGCGGTCTCTGTTACTCGTGTTCCCGTATAGCGAAGTAGAGCGAGACGTCACATGGCGTGTCATCTCCCCCCGCACACTCTTCGCGTATCACGGTCCACACTGGCACACGGTTGATTGTATTTGTGGTTTATTCCCGATATTTAACAAAATATCTCTGATTTTGAATAAAATTTGCTAATTATTTAAAATATTAAATTTTAATTCAGTGCGTAAATGTATAACGGAGGAATACCTAAAATCTGAACCCAGAATTCATTATATTTATAGAGATATAAAAGTTATTAGCAGCAATGTGTAGTATTTACACTTTACAGACCAGGAAAGGTTAATAACAAACAAATGTTAAATGTTTTAGGTTTTTTTTCTGATTTTCAATTCATTTTAGCGAGCCAATAATCAGCGAGCCAAGGTAGGGGCTGTAGAAAGGGAGGTGGGTATATGGACCCTGCCATAGGTCACCCCGAGTGGTTTGTTATGTTTCATGACGTGGCAGGGGTGCCCTAGGTCTGTCTAGGTCTTGACAGCACATGCGTTTGCCGCCTACTGCGTGGTGAGCCGGTTCGGGAGAGACTGACCGAAGGAGATCTTTTTATCTCTCCAGCAGGACTCTCTCGATCCATGTATTGCAGTGGGAGGGATGGATTCATATATGTCACTTTTGACACATTTACCACTAGCCGGTACCCGGCATGCATTGCAATGCCATACAAAGAATACACTGTTCCTCCCTGTGTGTCCATTCCCGTGCGTCCAAGTTCCCCTCCCGCATCCCCTTCCCCTCCTACGTTCCCCTTCTACCTTCCTCCACCCTTGTCACCTTTCCCTCGAATCCCACATCCTTCATTACCCTTCCCCTCCTGCCTTCCCTGCCTGCCACTAAAATAAATAAAATAAACACATTTTCAAGTCACTCGCGCACCACCTGTAGTAATTTTTTTTATATAAATTTTATAATGCCAGAGCTAAACATTATACACAGAAACACTCTTCTGCTAAATTGCAATTTTCTGTAAAAATTTTGAGTCAATCCAACGATTACTTTCCGAGATTTACGGACACAAACATACGGAACGTAAATTTTTACGTATATACGTATATATATATACAGTACAATCTCACTAATCTGACACTTCAATAGACCGATAGGTCCAATAATCCGGTACCCTCCACCCGCGCCTCCCTCGCCCCTCTACGCCTATGCGCTCCATCGCCGCGTCGTTGTCTAGCAGCTTATCAAACATAGCTTAGCAAACTTATCTCATGTGCACGTGCGTACGCATTTACCTGTTTTGTTTTGAAGTGTGAATAGTGTGTATATTCTCTTTATGAAATGCTTTGTTTTATTTATTACGACTTTTTTCTCTACATAATCCAGTAATCCGAACATTCCAATAATCCGGCACCCTCTGGTTTTTAATAGTGCCGGATTAGTGAGATTGTACTGTATACAAACCTATAGACTAGCCCACCAAAAAGTTGCAATTACTGACAAAATTATTCTAAGATCTATAAATCTTTAACACTCCGCAACATAAAATGCCTTTGAAACGATTTATTTCTTGATGTTATGTTCAAAAATAGGAGAGGATGGAGTCCCAGTTGCAACCGTTATCTTTTTATTTTTATGTGTCTCATTCTCTTTCACATTTTCATTTTAGATTATTAGTGTTATCTTCTTTTTCAATGACATTATAATTTGGTTTAATATAACCTGCAAGAATTCAGGTGAGGTGTTGAAGAGCCTCTGTAGCGTGTAGGTAAGGTCATATTCATAGGAGAAATACAAGTACGGAGTCTCCAACACGCTGTTGATCATTCGCAGGTAGGTTTTATTGTCTTCCATCTGAAAATAATAATAATACGCATTTATGTAAACAATTACTTATTTATTAATTTACAGACTACAAAAAGGAAAGAAAAGAAAAATAAAATCCTAGTGTGTTACTTCCTTTATCCCACTGGGGTGCACCATTGTAACATGGTGTTGTTATAACATGAAAAACAATTTAGTTAGCCACTCGAGTGATGGAAGTTTCCAGATGTTCGAATTTTAGATTCGGCCATTCGATTTAACCCCTCAGCAAATATTTCCATTTTGCAATAAAATCCAAATAAATTGAATATATCCATAAACTGTTTTTGAAAGGTGATCAAATATACTTTTAAATATTATTATCAGAAATAAACATAATTTTTGAAATATTAAAAGGAAACATAAAAATTTAAAAATGTGGCTCACCTTACCTTTTTTCTAACTAAAATTACTGATAACAAAAAAAATAAAACACATGCATAGAGTCTGTCAAATAGGAGTAGAAAATATAAAAAATTGAACTACAAAATGTATAAATGTATTAAATTCGTAGGCTGGCAACATCAATTTACCTGTCAAATATTCTTTTAAAGTGCAATCACACTAAAGATGCAGAACACCGTATACACATTTAAAAATACATTTTTTTGTTCCTAAAAAAAAAAATCATTTGAGGAAGCACTATTGTTAAAGTACCTACTTAATGACATAAAATTGATTAAATTGTGATTGGCTTCCATTTAATTTAACACAAATTTGAATTTGAAAGATGAATTTAGAAAGGAAGAATAATTGATGGTGAGTTTAGTTACACTAGTTTTAGATCTGAATGGGTTAAATATATTCAGATCTAAAATTAGAGACATGATCTAAAGCCCGTATAATGCTAGTAAGTACTTAAGCTAATATTAAATAAATGTGAGCAATTTCTAAAGTGTGCTTTATATTTTATTACAATATCGTTATTCTTCATTACGTTAACATAAAATTGTAAAGATATAATAATAATATACCTATATGCAATTCTAATTTGAGATCAGTGGAATGAAAAAATACTTTTTTCACTTTTATGCCTTTTTAATTTTTAATTAAAATGTAGGTTACACAGCTTTGGATTAACACCATGATTATATTTTTAGTATTGCCATTTGAACGACAGTGGCGCCCTCCTATGTTTTCTACTCTTATTTGACAGACTGTATTAATTAATCCAAAATTACCGATTGCAATTAAAAAAAATTATGAAACTTTGAGAATTTTTTATTAACTACTTACAAATGAAAAGACAAAAAAGTGAGTTGACGATAACATTTATATGCCTAATAAATTACATATGTGATTGAATATTTTTCCAGAACTTTTAGTTGGAAAAAATGTAAGGTGAGCCATTTTTAAATTTTTTTATGTTTGCATTAAAAATGTATATGTTTATTACTAATAATAACATTTGAAAGTGTATTTCATCACTTTCAAAAACAGTTTCAGATACATTTAAAAATATTCCATTTATTTTGATTTTATTGCAAAGTGGAAATTTTCTGACCTTCCGATAGAATATCCCCGAAGCCTGAGGGGTTAAAAGAAAATCAACAAAGCAACTAAACAAATAACATCGTAGAATAATTTTAGTACTTTACACAAATTGTTTATCTACCTGCTGTCCCATCAGGTTGGTAGTAGTGTTTGCGTATGGAATAACATCTGTATCGGCCAACTGGAATATGTCATGTCCATTTATTTTTCCCACCTAAAACATATGTAAAAACAAGACACATTTATTTGTATATTTACAAAGAAGACATATTATTTAATGATTGTAGTAGAAAGATAGAGGACTTTAAAACGTGGATAAATAACGATAAATCTTCTGCTTTTTAAATTTTTCTTGTGTACTGCACAAGGGTCCCAACTATTACCGTCTACGGCATCCCCACATGGGGTATGTTGTGAGGCTAAAGATCCAACTGTTCCGATCTACGGCATCCCTACAAGGGGTATGTTGTAAGGCTGAAGGTAGTGGGAAGGCGAAGGAGATGCAGAAAAGGAAAGTGGAGAAGTTTCTGGCTATTCAGATCTTGTCACCAAACACGCATAAAGCCATTTAAAGCAATGTTTCAATTCTGAACGGTGATTTTACTCTAAGGCAATATTTAGAGTATCTTCCACTCTGGAATGTGCCGCAAATATACCTTATATTATTTTAAATTAATAAACTGTGAAATAATACAAATTAATCAAATAAAGTTAATTTGCGCACGCCGGGGTTTAAACCTGCGCCTTCCGGTATGCCAGTCGAGAGTCTTACCCCTAGACTATACAGGCCGTCAAATTATTGTACAACAGATTTATCATACATTTGCAGTTAATTTTTAATATTCTTAATATTTGAGAAGATAGATAGCGAACGTACGTCCAGTTGATTAGTCAAAACTCTATGAAAAATCTAAATTAGAGTTGAGTATGCAGTTATATGTAAAAGTGTACCTCTATCTGGTACAATACTCAGATTACTAATAAACACCACCAAATCAATTATAATGAAGAAAAATTTCAAGTGAATTAAACAAAATGATGATGTTTCTTTGTCAATAGTAGGATATTTCAAAACATCATACTAATGTACCGAACCGTTATGCCTCCTGGTATTATTTTAGAGTACATTTAATGTGTAAACACAATTTAAAAAAAATTGATTTATGGTAAGCATTCGAACATTGCAAAGAATGTTATTATTGTTAACCTCAACACAGGCTTGTCCTAGTGAGGTAACAAATTGTATTGTAAACATTTTTACCTACAGTGTAAAGAAACAATAAATAATTTAAAAATAAAAGAAACAATAAATAATAATTTAAATAATTGCTTTCCTCATTATCTCAAAACTTAGTATTTGGAGATGTCTGACCAATCAACTGGAGGATCGATATACAAAAAAGTATATTTAAAGAGCGATTAAATATTTCTACTATTTTAGAAATTAAAAAAAAAAACTGTGCTAGAATAGTGTTCTGCCGTGTGGTATCTTTAACGAGTGATGGTGAGGTAATGTGTGTGTAAGGGGATGGTACCTTTATTCTGTGAGTGGCTACGACGAGGTGATTCCCCGTGAGAAGGCGGATGGATCCCAGAATTCCACAAACAGAACGGTAGCGGTTGTCTGTGGCCGGAATATGGAACTTGGAATGTTCTGAAAGACAAGATTTCAACAAGAAGCCATAAATTCATAGTTTAAACTGTTGAACGTGGTATGATATTTTGAAAACCGTGTGAAAATTACCTTGATGAGTTCTGGTCAAATATTCATATTAAAACAAAGCAATAGTTTTCTGTTTACCAGATAATAAATCTTATTATTCATGTATCTTATTTATTTATTTTTATATTGCAGAAACAAACAGTACATTATTACATAATGGAAAATAGTTACAAAGTTATAGAATTAATACAATAATTGGTACCAATGACATGTCGCTGTTATATACTTATATTTTTGTGAGATAAATAATACATTATACCTAAATTAAGTTAGTAACTTATTGAAGGAGAGGGGTGTGTGAGAGTGTTTGTATGTGTGTAAATGCGCGTGTGAGTGTGTGGATGTGTGCGAATTCAGTGTGCTAAAAATGTTTTTCTTAAATAGAGGGAGGGAATCAAAAAATATATCGGTATTTGTAGTTTTTTGAATTGAGTTGAATCTTTGAAGGATGCGGGAAATGGGGGAGTTGGCTGCAGCGTTCGTATTATTACTGGTTGTGTAAAAAAGGTTGGTGTGGCGAGTTCTTTTAGATGGGATGTTAAAATTTATTTAGGATAGAAGTTCTGGGCAGTCTATTTCGTTATGTATAATTTTATGGAGAAATGTCATGTCAGCTACCGTTCGCCTGGATTTCAGGGATTGGAGAGTGCAGATGTAATTATTGTTGTATTTATAACCGAGATACTTAATAAATTTATTTTGTAAGCGCTCTATGTTATTGACGTATTGGGTGTATTTGGGATTCCAGACAGGCGATGCAAATTCCAGTGTACTTCTGACTAGTGAGGAGTAAAGCATTACTAGAGTATGTGGATTTCTAAATAATTTACTCAGACGTAGTATAAAACCCAACATTTTGTAAGATCTATCAGTGATTGAATCAATGTGCGTTTTAAATATAAGTTTACTATCTAAATAGACTCCAAGGTCCTTACATTCATTTTTTGAGATCACGGGTTCATCGCAGAGTGAATATGAAAAGTTAATTAGATGCTTGTTTCTAGTAAAGGACATAGTGTGGCATTTAGAAACATTGAGGTCTAAATAATTAGCTGTGCAATAGTTGCAGAGCCTATCTAAGTCACTTTGTAGCTCTTTACAGTCCGATAGAGAGCGAACCGTTTTGTAAATTTTCATATCATCTGCAAACAATAAAAATTTAGAGTATTGGAAACATGAGCCTATGTCGTTTAAGTATATATTAAAGAAGAGCGGAACAAGGTGGGAATCCTGAGGGACACCCGAGGTTACGTTGATTATTTTAGATAAAACTCCATTTATTGAGATAACTTGACTACGATTGGTAATGTATGATTTAATCCATCTAAACAAGTCACCGTGTATTCCAAGACGAGTGAGTTTATTTAACAGAATTGAGTGGATAACGCGGTCGAAGGCCTTTGAGAAGTCGGTGTACATAGCATCGACCTGCACCCTTTCGTCCATATTGCTCTGCAAATAGTTGACAAATAGGGCAAGGTTAGATGTTGTAGACCGATTTTTCATGAATCCGTGTTGGTTCTGTGAAATTGTTGTAGTGATAGCCGGGTAAAGTTGGTCGTAAACGATTTTTTCAAGAATTTTACTTAAGATGGGAAGTTGAGAGATAGGTCTGTAGTTTGTTACATCATGTTTGTCACCCTTATATTATGATATTATCGTAAGAAGTTTTCCCAGATTAACTAACCAACTAACGAAAAAAAATCCATTTTGGAAACAAATTTCAAAAATATATATTCATACAAATGTAAACTAATTTTATTATTTCTACACAAACTGAATACCCAACAAGAAAAAAAAAAACAATTCAAAGGAGTTTTCAAAGAAATGAATAATTGAAACGCAAAATATCGATATTTCCGCCATTGACAGCTGCTAAAAGTGACCCGTAAAGCCATAGAAAATTTGTTTAAAATCATTCTGAGAAGCTGGATTAATCAAATAAAGTGTTACGTCAAGAAAGATATTGGCGCAAGAAATTCTGACCTCGTCCTTCATACGGAGGCGTCTACTAATATCTACAGGAATTCCAAAAACTGAACAAATCGGACTAATATCTATGAGAACCAAAGTGTGGATGAATATCTACAGCTCAAACTGCTGACTAATATCTATGAGAACCAAAGTGAGGACGAATATCTACAGCTCAAACTGCTGACTAATATCTATAAGAACCAAAGTATCGACGAATATCTACAGCACTGGCAGAGGTTGGATTTGCAATTATGTATAGCATATTGGAATAACGTAATATTGCGTATGCAGTTTAAAAAACTTAATTTATGTAAGTATGTATGTAAAAATCCCTAATAACGGACTATTGGACACATTTAGCTGATTATTAAGGATTTGGTTTTTTTTTTAACAGCTATCTTTATTTCGAGTGCTTCTAAATTATTTAGTCTGTTACCATGACCATTTCTATGTCAGTTAGGTTAGGTTAGGTAAGGTTAGGTTGTGGTGCCGTGTATTTCGAAATAAATAAATATCTTTGTATAATGACCTCTATGTTTGTTCAATAAATTATTGTACTCGTAAACAGTAAAATACGTAATATTATTCAAAAACTTCATGTACGTTGCTTTTTGCCATACAACCTCTTGCTCAGCTGCCCTCTGTAGATATTAGTCCAACCTACACTCCATAGATATTAGTCACCACTGGGACTGTCATAGATATTCGTCCGACCTTAGCTCTGTAGTTATTAGTCCTCACTCTGAAGTTCATAGATATTAGTCCAACATATGAGCTGTAGATATTCGTCCGACATACAGGCTGTAGATATTAGTATTTGGAGTCCTTCATACAGCTTCTTAACAACATAAGGGTGAAAATCGCATTTAAAAAAATAGCAAAGATTTTTTTTGGCCCGCCGGTGGACTAACCACAATTGAGAGGTTAATTAATATTTCTGTAAAACACGTAAACCACTTCAGTACTTACAGAACATTGCAAATATAAATAAAAAATATGTTACCCTAGAAGCATATGCACACAGATTAATTTAGGGGTTAATAATTGTAATTAACATGCCTCCATGTTGTGTTGTGCTCCTCGGCAACTTTTGGACATAGGTTTCCAAGTGATGAACAGTTGGGTAAAATAAGGGTAAATATCGGTTCGGACTGGCCACGCTTATTACGAATAATTTTTAGAAAAAAACTTTAGATTCGCCTTAATTACTATAAAAGGAAACTTTTTGGCTTTGGGGCGGCGGAAAATAATGCATTTTAATTTTCAATTGCATAAAACCAAAATTCGCTTCGCCTTCGACTGACACAGCGAAAATCCGCGGCCGTACATGTCACTGTGATGTTGGTATGGGATTGGTATATTTATGGTTGGTATCCTTGATAAATTAACAAGAGCTAATACGACTGTAGCCGACTTCATGGGATAAGGCACGTAATTACGAAATTTGTCTAGCGGGCTTGTTTGTGTAACATGGTTTGTGATACAAAAGAAAGTGCCCCTTTATAACGCCTACTCGCGTCAACGCAAGAAAAACATCCCAGTTTTCAAGTGGCTTAGCGGCTACGCTAGGTTTGTGTAACATGGTTTGTGATTCGCGGTATTTCATGTAGGTATCCCACGAAGTCAGCTACAGTCCATAACAGTGACAGCAAGTGACAGCTACGGCCGCGGATTTTCGCTGCGTCGGTTCGCGAAGTGAATTTTGGTTTTATGCAATTGAAAATTAAAATGCATTATTTTCCGCCGCCCCAAAGCCAAAAAGTTTCCTTTTATAGTAATTAAGGCGAATCTAAAGTTTTTTTCTAAAAATTATTCGTAATAAGCGTGGCCAGTCCGAACCGATAATTACCAAAATAAGTTAAACTTTATATAAATGTATTTGCGCACGCCGAGGTTCGAACCTAGACTCTGGACTCGTAGCCGCAAGTGGCGAGGTCGCGGGTTGCCAGGCAATTAATACATAATGACAACATAAAATGTCTTAGAATCTGTATTTTTGATATTACATGTAATTTTCTTACCTATTACGCTAATTTTTCCAGTTGACCTGTCGATCACCAATACTTCCTTAGGATTTATGGTCGGTTCCACGTAAAAATTATCCGGAGTTATGAATCTGTCAAAAATAATCCAATTAATAAACATGAGCTCAAATAATTAAAAATAAAATAACTTCCAACACGAGGATCAAAGCAAGAAATACTGCAGAGTATTGAGATGACATTTAGCTTGAATTAATGACAAATATGACAGAATATTACTGTTTACAATATGTACAATATTGACGACAAAAAAAACGGAACCGAAATCGAAGGGCGACAGAATGATCAAAAAATCAATTTGATAGTCGTTTATGACCCTGTCTGGCTGCAAATTAAGGTACACATATATGTATTTAATCTCAAAAGAGACTCACAGTTTCATATCATCGTAAATTTCTGAAGAAACCATTTTAAAAAATTTATTGCGGTTTGTACGCGGTATTCAAACGTCAAAAAACTAGAAAAAGTATGGCCGCCTGCCCCTGGCGATCTTTCAGTAAACTAGAATTATAGTCCCATTTGATGTAGGGATGGACATGATCGAAACATTTCGAAAATTCTAAAATTGGATTTCGAAACATCACAAGCATCGAATGATGCTTCGAATAATTATTAATCTCTCGTCCTTCAGAGAGATATATAATATACATCTGTAAATCTGCCTACATACCATGATATTATCCAATTTCATCCGTACAAGCTAATGGAACAACGTTGGAAGGCTCAGTTAGGTCAACCGGCCATTCCACAATAATCCCAATTTTCGATCCCTGTCACTTATATTTTGTTTTTCGAATAAGTAGGCCATTTGCAATAGCACGATTAGTTTTGTCTGAGATGCAACATTTAGCTGCTGTAATGTACCCAGTTGCGTAGCTAGCATGGGTGGCACCCGGGCAGATAACGTGGTGTCACCCCCCCCCCCCCCATTAAAGTTGACTTTGAGAAATTCAAAACCTAAACTTTGACTTCATAAAAAATAAATAAAAACATGGCCGTCCCCCCCCCCCCCCCCCCCCCCTCCCCAGCTACTGTTATGCGGCCGTGGACCAGGGAGAGCTGCAGTCGATCACCAGCGGTTAGTTTAGATAGCGTATAATAGTAATCATACGGTCTGGAATGATGGGGGGTAAGTTCGCATCTCTTATGTCATCATTTGTGTTTATAAGAAATGCAGTACTATTTAATTTGTTTTAAACGCAAAGACTATCGTGTTTCATTTCTAACATGCCCGCCAACCTGATGTAATTGCGAATGTTTCAAATATGCCCACCACTTGAATAGAGTCTCTTGTATACAATTAACAATACAGAAGGGTGATCACCCGGAGTACACGGCATAACTTTACAGTTATGGCGCGAAGGTTCTAACCTCAAAGCTGTGTACGAAGGAGCCACAAGGTATTTACCACATCTACCATCTTATTTTTATGATACAAAATATTAAAATTGCCAGTCACACCTTATTACTACCCACACAACAATAAAACGGGCCAGGCGCGGTTACACTACGCCACTGAATGTACTGATAAATTTTTATTTTTCCCTTTTAAATCCTGCAAGAACGAGCGATTTATCTCTTTAATAAAACTAAATTTTATTTATTAGACCCTCCACGTTATGGGCGTAGAAATGCGTATTCCCAAACCATCAATCATTTGCCTTCTTTGATGAACTCTAAATAAAGCGTTTTATTTTATGTGGACTAAGTTACAGCACCCTCTACCAATCCGTTTCAGAGATGGCATTTTAGATCGTTTTTTAATCGATAATTGACATGAAAATATTTCAATCAAGCATTTTTAGTTAGGCTATAAGAAATTAAAATCAGAAAAATAAAGCAAATAATCCACACATTTTTATACAATAATCGTGTTCAGTTTGTGCCAATACCAAAGAAAAGGGGGACTTCAGAAATAAGTGACACACGGTAGTTTATAATAGCGGATAGCACGCAACGGGGAGGTCGGTAAGGTTTGCAATCCCGCAAGCCGCAGATGCGGGATTGAAAAAATATTCTAAATTTACACCAAAACAAGCGCAAACCCTTTTGTCCCACCAATACAACTAGTGTGGAAGCAAAGAGAGCATTTTCCACAGCTGTGCTTTTGTGCCCAAATGTCAGTTCACATACCAGACCTGTAGGTGACAGAACTTTCCATATACGATTATTACGGTCTTTTTTTTTTTAATCAAAATTTTCTTAAAATATTTATTACGTCACGTGTTCAAGGTCTATTATAATATTACTCTAGCACAGATGAATGATCTCCATTGACAGTGACATTTCTTATTTTTTAACGATTTGTGTAAACAAATTCTTCTTAAAATACTAATATTACTAGTACCAAAGATGATTGAAACGAAAACTCTTCTTAAATGACTAACTAAATGAACTCACGATTGTCTTTTTTCATATTTTTTTTTACATTAGTTCCATACAGAAGGCCTCGAGGAAAATAATTTCTCTTAAGGCCTAAGTCATCTTTGGGGGTGATGTATGGACGGTCTTTTTGAGGAAAGGAAGGAGAGTAAGTTCTGGAAAGCAAAAAGGTATGGGGAGAGGGTAAGAATCTGGGGTTATTGTGTCCAGGAGTGGCGGCCGTATGAATCCATCCCTCCAAGTGCAGTGCAAGGCGATGGGTCGTGAGGGGCCTCCCTCAGCAAGCCTCTCCTGATCTGGTCCACCATGTGCTATTTCGACACCACCACCTCCTGTGACACTGTTTGTTAATCACTGCTAATACAGCTATATACTCGTATGTTATATGTTTACCTTCATAATTTTTAGTATTATTACTGCAGCAGCAACAAACCGCTTTGCGGTTGCTACTGCGACACTGCTTGGCTAATTTAACTTACTGTTTATGCTTGTATATATGTTTACTTCCTTTTAGTTCTATCTTCATTCTACCAATCTTACCGGTTTTCTTCTTTTATCATTTTTTTCCTACTAAACTCATGCACAGCTTCATTGGTGGCATTGTGGAAACCACAGACGGTTCAGATGTCTGGCAGCGCAACCTCCGGATCTCTCCTGTGTTGTGGCTGCCATTGGTGTTGCTCCTGAACCACCTAGTTGCTGCTGACCTATCAATTAGCCGTAATCAACGAGACCGTTTTCCAACTGTGGATATTGACACAGCTAGTTTTCTAACTACGACATCTCTTGTTTTAAACTCAACAAGTTTCTTCGCCTGTATTTTTCGCTTTTTTATAGTTAATTTATTTTTTCTTTGCCTTACTTACAGATTCGATTCAGTTCACACAGTGCGAGCGTCTGAACTGAACGTTTGTTTTGTTTTGTCCACAATCCCCACTAGGGGGTGGAACGATCTCGTCCCTGCGAACCGGTTACGTGAGCTCGGAGCGATGCCACACAGACCACCCGCGCTACCCCTGACGACAGTTGTCGGTCTGATGGACGTCCGAATGAGATAGGGGACATTCCGCCCCGCCTGCGACAACCCGACCCTAAAACCCTCAGGGTCTTCGGGCGTCGTACTACCCCCCACCTCCCACTTACTGTTCATCGAGGTCGAGGCACCACCGGGAAGTTGGCTTAGGGGCACGGAATCCGAACCTCGTTCCTGGCCTGCCAGATCACACACATACTCTCAACAGGACTGCCAGGTGTTTTGTGTCGTACCGCCCCGACCCAGAACTTGCTCACTACTAATCTGCAGACATGTTTAATTTTTTGATTTTATGTTTTTGCTTTCTATGTTAAAAAAAGACTGGGTGGGAGGTAGAAGAGGCAGAGTAGGCACCCCGCCTACTTTTCGTTATTTTTTCACCCTGTCCCTGAATTGAGAAGAAGATGTAAGATATGTAGCGATGCCCTCGTCAACGGTAGACGACGATCTCGGCCAATCTGTAATGGGACAGGGTCTATCGACGACAGCTTGGTCACTATTCCCAAAAACCTACATCTGCATGTATTCATGTTTCACCCGAATACCACAGAAGAAAATATATCTTCATTCTTAAAAAAGAAGAAGCCGGATTTAATTTACACTGTCGAAAAACTGGTCACGAGGCATGAACTTTATGCTGCCTTCAAAATTGGCATACCGGAAAATTACTTCCACTTTTTCCTGGACCCCACGATCTGGCCTGAAAACGTGGCCTTCAATGAGTGGTCATTTCGGAGACCACGACCCCAAACTAAGGCGGTCGATACGACGTCCGAAAAAGATAGACATTAGTGGAGTATACCAGAACGTTCGAAGTCTGAATAATAAAATTATCGACTTCATGACAAACGTAATGTCCCAGAAACCACTTCTGATTGCTCTTACCGAAACTTGGCTAACTTCAAGCACCTTTTCGTCGGAGCTATTCGAAAACCTATACCACGTCTACAGGAAGGATAGAGGCAGTCGCGGAGGAGGGACTCTCCTAGCCCTCCGAGCTGACAGCCACTCACACGCGGAAAGAATGGACTGCATGGAAACCCAAGGTGAAGACTTGTGGGTGAAAGTATCGCATAGAAATGTCATCATTTATATATGTGTTGTATATTTTCCTCCAAACACAACATCTGAACAATATCAATTATTTTACGACAAAACTATAAGTGAAAGTGTAAAGTTACAATAAAAAAATATTATTATTTTTGGTGATTTCAACTTTCCCTCAGGGAAAAACCCAATTGACGTTTTCGATTACTTTTGCTCTTTTTATAATTTAACACAATTCAACACTGTTTATAACATAAATGCACACATGTTAGACCTAGTATTAAGTAATGTAAATTCTAAATATGCTGTTATCTGCCGCCATGACTCCCCATTAGTCAGAGAGGATATTCATCACCCTTCACTTTCATTCACATTCGATTACACAACTCAATCACATATACAAACAGACACATTGCCTCCAGACATAAACATGGGTTGGATTTTCCACGAAAGCTCAGATAACACACTTAAGAATGCCTTAGAACAACATCACTGGAATCATTACGATTGCCTTGACGTAAATCTAGCTGTCGAAATGTTTTATGAACAGCTCAATAATATTTTTAACATTTGTTTTAAGAAAAGATCTACACGTATGCTCAAAGATGTTAGACAATATCCGAAATGGTTTAATGGGGAAATCATTCACCTCATACGAGAAAAAACTAAAATGCACCATCTTTGGAAAAAAACAAAATCCGAACATGCCTTAGCTAACTTTAAAACTCTGCGAAAATCAATCAAACTGTTAATTGGTCAGGCCTACACTGACTTTACACGTGAGGCCGAGAACAGTATAATAACAGACCCAACTCGATTTTGGTCTTACACTAACGATAAACGCCGCGGCTGTGACAAACTTAACCACATGAACTACAAAGGCAATAAATATGATGGATCTTCTGAGATCGCCGCAGGTTTCGCACACTATTTTCAATCAGTATTTAGCGACAATATCCCCAAACTTGACATATCCTCTATGGCTTCATCGTCATTTAACTCTTTACCTGTACAAATTCATGAAATTAACGATGACGATATTATTACAGCTTTCCATAAGCTAAAACCTAAATACTCCGTCGGCCCAGATTGTATTCCACCTATAATCCTCAAAAGATATGCAAGTTATTTTATTCAACCTCTAAAACATATTTTTAACCTATCACTTCGCAAAAATATCTTTCCGGAAATGTGGAAACTAACGAAAGTAACGCCTATACACAAAAAAGGAAAAAAGTCAGAAATAGATAATTACAGACCTGTAGCTGTGTTGTCAGCACCCGCAAAACTTTTAGAAACCATAATTTATTCACAGATATATAACCAAACAAAACACGCACTCACCGAAAATCAGCACGGATTTCGTCCCACACTGTCACCTTCAACGAATCTTATGAATCTCACCACCTATATTAATAATTCATTTGAAAATTTTGTACATGTTGATGTGATTTATACAGACTTCGAGAAAGCATTTGATAAAGTCGACCATGATATTTTATTAAAAAAATTAAGTGACATCGGATTCTCTCAGAATTTCCTCGCTTTTGTGGCTAGCTACTTACGCAATCGTCGTCAGTATGTCAGTTACGGACACCATCTCTCTCACGAATACAAAACTAACTCCGGGATTCCCCAGGGATCGAATCTAGGACCCCTTCTCTTCCTCTTATTCATCAATGACATTGGCAACACCATAAACCACTCAAAATATCTCCTTTTTACTGACGATATAAAACTTTTCAAAGCAATCAAAAGTTACATCGATTCCCTTCTTCTGCAGAACGATCTTGATTCTCTTGTCAAATGGTCGGAACTGAACAACTTACCCTTCAGCATTCAGAAATGCAGTGTCGTTACATTTACAAGATCCAAAGATACATTCCTGTTCCCCTACCACATTAATAAACATGAATTAACACGTAAAAATGAGATTCGAGACCTTGGCGTAATCTTTGAAGCAAATCTCTCTTTCAAATCCCATATATCTGATATTGTCTCCCGTGCCAACAAAATGCTTGGATTTGTTCTTCGTAATGCAAGATCATTTATCAACGGAATCGCAATCCGAAGAACGTATGAAGCACTTGTTCGCAGTATCTTGGAATATAGCTCCATTATTTGGGCCCCTTCTGAGCAAAACCATATTCTCGAAATAGAAAAAGTACAAAAGAGATTCATGCGTTACCTATATATGAGGGAAAATATGTACTACCCTTTCCTGTATCCATCCTTATTCTTAGCAGTAATGCTCGATCTTAATACATTAGAAGCCCGCCGAAAAATATTTTTAGGAAAACATTTTTTTAAGATAATCTCTGGAACTATACATAATCCACCTATTTTGAAAGAGATTAACTTATATGTCCCAGACAAGTATACTCGTGGAAGGTCCCATACCCTTTTTTATGCTCCAAAAGCGAGGACTTCTGCCTATCAGAACGCGCCAGTCAACAGAGCGACTGAACTGCTCAACGAGTCTGCATTGACCATCGACATTTTTAACGTAACCTACAGGCAGTTTAACAGTTATCTTTTGACGTATGTCACAAAGTAGTGAAACTGACCTTTTTATGTGTTTGCATACTGCTCGCTAACAAAATATGCAGGGACAGTGGAGATCTAGTTTCGATTAATTTTAAATGTAGAGCCGCTCTATAAAAAATAGAGTCCTTGAGAGAGCTCTGAAAAAGTAACCATATGTTACTTGAACCGGGGCGGGAATGTGGTGGATATCCTCCAATGGTCTTCCACGTAGCAGATGGGCAGATGAATCCGCAGCCAAGACCTAGATTAATCAGACCCCATGAACCCGGACACCCCTGCAAAGTCACAAAGCGTAGCGAAGCATTTTTTTATTTACATTAGCTCCACACAGGAGGCGGACTTATGAATTCATCCCTCCAAATGCGGTGCAAGTCGAGAGAGTCCGACTGGAGAGGTTAAAGGGCCTCCCTCAACCAGCCTTACGTTCGTATTGTTGCCTATTCGGCCCGCCACGCAGCAGATGGGCAGATGTAACCGCAGCTAAGACCTAGACAAATCTCACCACATGAACCCGAACACCCCTGCTAAGTCACCAAACGTAGCGAACCACTTGGAGTGACCTATGGCAGAGGTGTTGGTTATCCAATAAATGGTTCTCGGGGCAGCAGTAAAACCTCGCCCCAAATTGGGGAATATGGTATTATATTGCTATCAAAGATAATAATCAATACCAAATAATTAAAAAAATGTATACGAAATATGACTTTTTTTTTCAATTTAATATCCCTTTAAAATCCCGCAAATCCCGTCGGTTTCCGCCGTATTTCTAAATTCTGTCAGGCAACCCCGCGGAATTTTAAAAAGGTGCGGGATTTGCAAATCCTAGATAAAGGTATAGGTTATAAAATAACTAACAAAACTTGCAAAAAATTATTATTTATTTGTATTTGTTGCCCAAAAAAATTCAGTCAATTTTATAAGTAAGCTGGTTTTACCTAGGTATTTTATTATTTATGATTTCGTAAACTTGGATAGTGTTGTCCATAAGTAGCCTGCTGATTGTATAACAGATTGGTTTAAAAATAATACTAATTAATCAAAATTAATACAATTTATCGATTTATTAAGTATAATAGTAAAACAAATAAATGTGAGCTGTTTTTTTCAAGATTTATAAAAACCCATCGATATATAATCAAACTTATATATTAATCTCATAAAATGATTTTTTAAATGTTGGTTTCTACCTGGTATTTGCGGTAGTTGGTACGTAACTATTTGCTGACTTTGTCGGTTAAAATGGTATCTATTCGTAGGTTAGTACCTACTTTAAAATAAACATGTAAAAGCAAGGTTCGTAGAAAATGCGTTGTGGAAATACGGGCAGAATACAGGCTTTTTCGAAAAAAAAAACTTGTCGGGCCGCTTTCGAAAATTCGAACGCGTGACGTAGCTTGAAGTAAAACATTGAAACTATTGTATTGCAGTTAGGTAATTCAAATCTCCCGGTGAAACATACATCACGAATTTTTAGCCAATCACCGCTCTACCCCTCGATGAGCAGACCCAGATACTAATATCTACAGCTTGTATGTCGGACGAATATCTACAGCTCATATGTTGGACTAATATCTACGAACTTCAGAGTGTGGACTAATATCTACAGAGCTAAGGTCGGACGAATATCTATGACGGTCCCAGTGTTGACTAATATCTACAGAGCGTAGGTTGGACTAATATCTACAGAGGGCAGCTGAGCAAGAGGTATTAGTCAGCAGTTTGAGCTGTAGATATTCGAACGCACTTTGGTTCTCATAGATATAAGTCCGATTTTTTCAGTTTTTGGAATTCCTGTAGATATTAGTAGACGCCTCCTGTTAAACGCATTTTCTACAAACCTTGGAACTAACGAATAAACTATTATTTGCAAGCCACAGAATCTATGCCCCCGACTGCACACGTGAGATTCTACGTAGGTACCTAATACAAAAAACTACCCACGAAGTTGGATAGGTACTTACCTAGTATTTATGCAACAAAACGTAGGTATCACAACTAGAGTTCACCCCATGACAGTAATCCCGCAGATGCACTGTTTGCATACAACACGTTTCAAACTTGTTATTGAACCTTACAAAAGAAAATTCCATTGAAATAACATGCTAATTTCGGTTGTTTGTGCTCTGAGTTTGTTTATCCTGCGTGAAATCTGGTTCGATGAACTCAAATTTGCTTTGAATTTAAGTTTTATTTTCAAAATCAAAACTGATTGTGTAAAGAATTCGAAAGCGTTAAAGTTCATGCCTTTAAACAGAAAAGTCAGAAAAATGATACCCAGATTTCATATTAGATCAAGTCCATCAATTTGGAAGTCTATGCCTTTATTATATAATAATGTCCTTACCATGTATTTATAAGTAATTGAACTGCGCAAACTAGCTTATATTTTTAGTAGGTATAAAAACGTATTCTAATTATGACAAGATAAAGATATTTAGCAATCGTCATCATTCACTCCTTCAGCTTCCATATCGTCGATGACAGACCCTGAGTCGTCATCCGTCGTGGCTTCTTGATACTGCTGATATTCAGAAATAAGGTCATTCATATTGCTTTCCGCTTCTGTAAACTCCAAAACATCCATTCCTTCTCCGGTATACCAGTGAAGGAATGCCTTCCTTCTAAACATGGCGGCAAACTGCTCAGAAATGCGTTTAAACAACTCTTGAATAGCTGTAGAATTACAAATGAACGTGGCAGACATCTTCAAACCACGCGGAGGAATGTCACAAACGGCGGTTTTCATGTTATTCGGGATCCATTCAACGAAATAACTCGAATTCTTGTTCTGTATGTGAATCATTTGCTCGTCTATCTCTTTCATTGACATATGCCCCCTAAAAATAGCAGCAACAGTCAAATATCTCCCGTGCCGAGGATCGCAAGCAGCCATCATGTTCTTAGAATCAAACATTTGTTGTGTCAGCTCTGGAACCGTCAGTGCCCTGTACTGCTGATTGCTGATGGATGTTAGTGGAGCAAAACCAGGCATAAAGAAATGCAGGCGGGGAAACGGCACCATGTTCACGGCGAGCTTTCTCAAATCCGCATTCAATTGTCCAGGGAAACGCAGGCAAGTCGTAACGCCAGACATTGTCAAAGAAACGAGATGATTCAAATCTTTATAACCAGGATTCGGCAGTTTTAAAGTTCTGTAGCAGATGTCGTATAGCGCTTCGTTATCTATGCAGTAAGTTTCATCTGTATTTTCGATCAGTTGATGGATGGATAGCGTTGCGTTGTATGGTTCTACAACAGTGTCAGAAACTCTTGGGGATGGTACAACAGAATAAGTGTTCATGATTCTGTCAGGGTATTCCTCTCTGATCTTGCTCATGAGTAAGGTTCCCATTCCGGATCCGGTGCCCCCGCCGAGGGAGTGGGTTAGTTGGAATCCTTGGAGGCAGTCGCAGTTTTCGCACTCTTTGCGGACGACATCCAAGACAGAGTCTACGAGTTCTGCTCCCTCCGTGTAGTGCCCTTTAGCCCAGTTGTTGCCAGCTCCAGAGTGGCCAAAGACGAAGTTGTCTGGACGGAAGAGCTGGCCGTATTCTCCGGACCTGACGGCGTCCATTGTTCCTGGCTCCAGGTCAAGCAAGATGGCGCGAGGGACGTATTTCCCGCCGTCAGTCTTGGTGGCACCTGCAATTTAAAGAAATAATGTAGAGTCTGACAAACAACAGAATGCTGTTGATGGTTGAAAAATCATCAAAGTAGGTATTTGGTTAATAATTTCCCTCAGGACATATCTCATCTTTGTGGATGGAGTTTTGCGGGTTATTTTAGGTCAATAAAAAGAGAAAGTTCTGGAAAGGAAAAGGCATGAGTGGTGGGTAGGAATCTGCGAGTCAGTATGCCAGGATGAATGAAGCCATCCCACTGCGTTCGGCTGGAAAGGTGAAAGGGTCTCCCTCTCCCGGCCTCTCCAAATCCGGCAGACTTATCCGCCGCAAAGATCCAGGCAAACCTCACACCATGACCTATGATAAGTCACAAAACGTAGCGAAACACTTGGGGTGCCCTACGGCAGAGGTGTTGGTTATCCAATGAATGGTTATGCCCCTAATTGATAATAAGTTTAGTGTAGGTTTTAGGTTTTATGGAACAAACTGAACAAATAAACCCACCTAATTGATAGAAAACTATTGTCGTTAATTTACGTAAGACTCTTCGGCTCCTAGACCCCACACAGGTCGATGAATTGATAATCTGATCCAGAAATAATATCGGTATATGAAATTTTTATTGTAATATAAATAATAGGAGTTACATATGTACGTGCACATATAGATACGTATATATTTTACATAATATTATATTTATTTTAATTTTTTTTAACTTTATGAGTAAAATCTCAAATTATAATTATTAATTAAATGAAGACAATATTAGTGAAACTCAATCGAAAATCTAGAGACAGAAAAATCAGAAAAAGATATTGGCTCCGCTGGGACTCGAACCCAGGACCCTTTGCTTACATGGCAAGTGCTCTACCGATTGAGCTACGGAACCCATATCAAATTCGGTCACTTTTAACTAGTATGATACAGTTAAAAGTGACCGAATTTGCAAGTGCTCTACCGATCGAGCTACGGAACCAATATCCTTTTCTGATTTTTCTGTCTCCAGATTTTCGATTGAGTTTCAGTAATATTGTCTTCATTTCATTAATAACATAATATTATGTTTAAGGTCATCATTGGTCATGTATACCTTATCAGAAGAGCTCATGTGCCTGATAAAGGAGCCAGCCAGTAATAATATGTTTTGTATAAAATATTTACTTTTTTATAAGTTTTTTTATTTTTATTTTCATTGTTTCATTTTTTCATTTGTTCTGATGGGTTGACGGGTTTATGTGTGATACAGCGCAATTCAGAAGGGAGGTTATTATAGTTTTTTATGGTTTGGTAAATATAATGGTTTTGCATTTAAGTTGCTAGTTAGGTGTAATAAATTGATTTCCATTTCTCATTACATTGTTTGAAATAGTGTTTGGTCAATTTCATCAGAATGTTCAGTGAATAATTTCAATTTGGGGGGCGGGTATGGATACCGAGGTTGAGGTTGACCTTATGATCTCTCCAGCAGGACTCTCTCACTGAGACACTGATCCCCAGATTCCTACCCAACCCTCATACCTTTCTCCTTCCCAGAACTTCACCTCCTTCCTTTCCTCAAAAGTCCCTCCACACAGCATCCCCAAAGATGACATATACCCTGAGTGGAAATATTTTCCTCAGGGCCTCCTGTGTGGAGCTAATGTGAAAAAAGTGAAGTCAAAGTACATAATAAGTAAATAACATCAAAGATTTTATCAAAACTAACTTATAAGTATTTATTTTTTTAATGGTACGTTGATGATTATCTGTTACTAGTTGGGTCACCCGGCTTCGCTCGGGACAACATTCGAGAGTGTTTTGGAATGTTTCACAATGATGTTCCCGGTTTCCTTTTCTCAAACATACTCCCCAACTCCTAATCTTTCAGAGAATTTTCCGGAGCTCTATGGAACCTTCTAGAACTTTCCGGAAGACTTTCAAGAGGGCGAAACATCCAGCCCTTATATCTTCAAAAGCACGCCCTTTGGGTAAAATCGGGAACCGTCATCCTGGAGGGGGGAAAGAGACCTAACACACCACATAACTCCCTTGATCGTACCGGGACTCGTTTCTGAGTTTTTGCGACCCGCACACTTCCATACACTTTCTTCTATAATATATTGATTATTTTGTATTTTGTATGTGTTATTATTATAAACTGCTAATGCTAAGCGCCTGCTCTCAACACATATTCTCCTAGTGAGACAGGCATAGGACAAAACAAATTGTAAGTTAAAATTAATAAAGATGAATAAAAAAAATAAAAATAATAATATTGTAATTCTATTCTTCTTTTCTGGCTATTTATTACAGAATTGGCACACAGTACCTACCTTCTAGTACCTATTAATTTTAGTAGGTCGTCTGAAAAACTGTCGGATTATCAAAGACTTCCCAGAATTTAATTCGCATTTAGACACTTGCGTCTTGTTTTTGATCTGTGCATTTAGGCGCTTAAGTGAAATTGGTGTGATGAGATGACATGTCACTTTGCGGGATGAGTGGATGAGCTAGCTAGGATGATGGAAAAATAATTGATTAATAGCTGGCGTCAACTAACCAATCTCACACACAAATAACAAGATAGACGATTACCTACATACTTATCTCCACTGTATCTATTATCTCGAAAACCATGATTGTTTTTTTAACCCGAATAAGAACTAACTTACCCAATTTGGGAGGCAAGTATAGGTACGTAGGTAGGGACCATTTATTGGATGACCAACACCACTGCAATAGGTCACCCCAAGTGATTCGCTAAGTGCGGTGATTTATCCGAGGTGCCCGGGTTCATGGGGTGAGGTTTATCTGGGTCTTGGCGGCGGATGCGTCTGCCCACCAGCTGCATGGCGAGACGGATCGGGAGAGAATGGTTAAGGGAGTCCCTTTGATTTGATTTGATCTCGGAACATCGCCTTGCACCGCAATGGGAGGGATGGATTCATACGTTCGTCACTTCTGAACACACTGATCCCCAGATTCCTACCCATCCCTGATACCACCACCAAACAACTCGATCTTGGCCCAGTACTGGCTTCATTTCCAAATTTTGTAAGCGCCTTCGATTCTATTGTAGGTAGACTTCATAAAATAAAATATTATGTGGCTATAAAAACTATGAAATTGATTTATTTGTCTCTTGCAGAATCAACAGTGAGATATGGGATAACTTCTTGGGGTCAATCATTTAAAACCAACATAAAACATGTACAAATGATTCAAAACGCCATGGTAAAGTTGCTAGTAAGCAAAACCGTTTTTAACAAAAGGCGAGAATTAGTATCGTATATAAATCAATCGATGTATTTATTACCTGTGCATGCTATTATGTGGCAAAAATGTGTATTGCAGCATATATCCGGCAGTCCATATAAAACAATGGTGGATCATGCAGACAATACGCGTCTCATACAAAAAAATAAAGGAATTAATCTACCTGTGTTTCAAAACAAATACCGTCAAAGAATCCTTGTATTATATTATACCAAATATTTAACAAATTGCCACACGAATTTAATGAAAATTGCTCTATAACAAAATTTTCACTGATGTTAAAATCATGGCTAACCTTAGGGAGAAACCGTATGTATTAAGATTATATTTAGAAAAATGAAACAATACAACTTTGTATAAACCACTTATATAATGTGCAAATCCGACCGGTTTCGGAAAAAACGTTCCTTCGTCAGGGAAAGCTTATACTAATTTGACAGTTTAGAAAAATGTTTTATTATGGTAGGGGTGGAGCCGTTGTTAGTTAATAATGTAGATTGGGTGGGTAGGTATTAGTGTAGAGTGGGTGGGTAGGAGAACAAATCCATGATTGGGCTATACGACAATATTTTTTGTTTGTTGATAATAGATTCATTATTTTTAAGGGATTTTTTAATTTCCAAAGCTTCTAAGTTATCTAAACGTTTTCCTTTATGATGTGAAGAATATTCATCCCTGTGTTTTTTTTCAAAACTATGGTTATTTTCAATGATATGGTTAGCGAACTCAGAAAAATTATTAATTAACTCAGAATGATTGTCCCTCATTTTATATTGGAAAAACAACTCGTAATTTTGAAATCAGAATCAAAGAACATTTCAGGTGTCTTAATAATAATAATTTTTCTGAGTTCGCTTACCATATCATTGAAAATAACCATAGTTTAAAAAAAAACACAGGGATAAATATTCTTCATATTAATCATAAAGGAAAACGTTTATATAACTTAGAAGCTTTGGAAATTAAAAAAATCCCTTAAAAATAATTAATCTATTATCAACAAACAAAAAATATTGTCATATAGCCCAATCATGGATTTTTTCCCCTACCCACCCACTCTACACTAATACCTACCCACCCAATCTACATTATTAACTAACAACGGCCATAATAAAACATTGTTCTAAACTGTCAAATTAGTATAAGCTTTCCTTGACGAAGGAACGTTTGTTCCGAAACCGGTCGGATTTGCACATTATATAAGTAGTTTATACAAAGTTGTATTGTTTCATTTTTCTATAATGGATAACCACAAAGTAATAGCTACATTCAAAAATGTAAGATTATATTTGCCCATTCTTGTCATGCATTTAATTGCAAGTATGTGATTAACTACTAATGTATTGCTGTTATTATGTTGCTAAAGTATTGCAATCTCAACTGTTTCATGATATTTAATATTCCACTGTTTTTCAGCATAAAAATGCTGAATCTGAATTATTTTCAATATTTACATATCACAATGGTAGGCATGTTACATGTTGTTATGAATGTGTGTATGTTTTTGCTACGTTTATGATGATTTAATTTGTTGTTGTAATTAAGGGCCTATCCATAAATTATGTGATACGAATTTCATGATTTTTTGACCCCCCCCCCCCCCGTCCCTGTCACACATCGTCACATTTGTTAGACCCCCTCCCCCTAGTGTGACGTCACACTTTTTGCAATTTTACGTTTTATTAGTTTTGCTTTTTAATAATTTAGATTTTTACATGTGACGTCACAGAGCTGATGACCCCCCCCCCATACCCCTTGTCACACAATGTCACACATCCTACTCCCCCTCCCTTAAGGTGTGACGTAATTTATGGATGGCCCCTGATCTGTGGAACTAATCTCCTTTTTTTTACAGTTAATACCGCACAAGAATCTCAACTGCTCCCGTCTGGAGCCAGTGAGACTATGGCATTGGAGGGGACCCACCACTTTCCCAACGGCGTTATAAGGAAACATATGGTTTCCTCCTTCACCGCACACGTCAAGACTCTACTTTTTTTTGAACGAAGCTACATTTATTTGAACGACTCTAGACCCTCCAATGTCCATGCATACGGGGTTAGTAAGCAGTATGCAAGTACTTACATTAACATTATACAAAAGATAAATAGAAGTAGCAGCCCGTGGAATAATTCTTCTGAAATAGGTAACATCAAAAAGAGATAATAGTGTTAGTAAAAGAAAAAGAAAAATAAAAATAACGGCTATGACCAGTCGAAGAAACCTTCTGTGAATAAAATAAGTAATGAGGAAAAAACAGTTATATGATTATGTTATAATGTAAGTAATTACTATAGTAGCGGAAATAAAATAAAAGACTAAGAAATAAATAATAGACTATTTTGAGACTATGGCATCCCCAATTGGGGTATGTTGTGAGGCTGAAGGTAGTGGGGAGGGGAAGAGGAAGGTTGGGAAGTACCTGGCTATTCAGATCTGGTCGCCAAACACGGCTTAAGCCATTTTCAAGCAACGTTTCAATTCTGAATGGTGGTCTTACACCAGGAGTCCTAGCATGGTCGATCGATATAGGTTTTATCGAAAATGTCGGTAACTTGAAATCGCTCCCGAGCAAAACTGCAGGCCACTAACGAAGAAATAAGAGTTCACGTCAAATAAATTAGGAACCCTTAGTCGTTGTGAACTGTTGCTTGTTCGTTAGCGGCCTGCAGTCGCGCTCGGGAGCAATGATAAGTTACCGAAATTTTCGATAAAATCTATATCGATCGACCATGCTAGGACCCCTGGGCGATACTGATAGTATCTTCCACTCTGGAACATGCCGCAAATATACTATAATATATTATTTTAAATGAATTAATTGTGAAATAACACAGATTAATCAAATAAAATTTATTTGCGCATGCCGCGTTCGAACCCGTGACCTCCGGATTGTGAGTCAAGAGTCTTACCCACTGGACTACGGAGGTCGTCCAGTGGGTAAGACTCGGTAATTACGCTAAGTACGGGGTAATAAATAGCTTAGCGGGTAATAAATTCCAATTGTATACAATTTTTATACAATAAAAAAAAAAATCACATTGATTCCATACTCTACATCAGCAATGAGCGTCCGCGAGTCTTTTCGTACTTCCTACCTGGATAAATAAAGCATAAAAAAATTGCGGTAAAGAATATTCTTCTGTGTTTCGCAAAAGGATTGCATGAGAAGGAAAATAATTTCCCTCGGTGCCTAAGGAGTGAATACATCCCTTCCACTGCGGTGCAAGGTGATGGGCCGAGAGAATCCAGCAGAGGGGACAAATGGTCTCCCTCAACCAGTCCCTCCCGATCCGACCTGCCACGCAGTAAGTGGCAGACGCATCCGCCTCCAAGACCTAGACAAACCTCTCCCCACGAACTCGGGCACCCCTGCTACCCGTATTCGCTTCCCAAATCGCAAAATTGTCTCCTAACATCCTGTATTTTACATTAACCTAACGTAAACTTTTAGGTTCTTCTTTTAAAATCCCAAATATGTAGATATCAAAAAGTCATATTCTCAACGATTTTTTTGGATTTACATATTTTAGGATAAATTGATTAATTAAGCCGCCGTTACCCGAATTTCTACCGATTTCTTACATATCCCCCTTCAACCTTTGAAGTTCTTAAGCTCTTAAAAATATATGTTATTTTAGAAGATAATATCTATACATTCCCCACGCCGAAACGCAAAGTATATAAAATTCCTTCGATAGAAAAAAATCGCATAGTATGCTTCGAAAATTATTATTTTCACGTCTGTTTCAGTTATTTTACAAGTTATATGTATGAAAAAAATTACAGTGTTTCTTTAAATGGTGTTTTAGACAGCCCCAAGACATTTTTGCTCTATTTTAAACGAGTCGTGTTTTATTAATCATTTTCACAATTTTCGCTTCTATTTTACTGTTTTAAATATTAGCGCACTCTCTCCAGCATTCGTAAATACATATCTCTCCGTCTTCTTCTTTTTTAGCGGGGATACGGCGCCTTAAGGCTCTGCAACCGGGCCCGAAAAGAAGAAGATAGAGAGATACGTAATTACGAATGTTAAAGGAGAGCGCTAACATTTACAGCGACAAAATCGATGCGAAAATTGCGAAAATGTTTAATAAAACACGACTCGTTTAAAATAGGGCAAAAATCTCGCGGGCATTATCTTAAACAGCATTTAAAGAAATATTGTGAATTTTTTCATACAACTTGTAAAATATCTGAAACAAGCGTGTTAATAATAATTTTTGGAGCATTTTTCTATCGAGGGAATTTTATATAATTTGCGTTTCGGCGCGGGCAAAGTCTAGATATTATATTCAAGAATAGCATATATTTTTTAAGAGCTTTAAAACACGATATGTAATAAATCGGTACAAACCCGGGTTGCGGGCCTTTAAGAGAAGTGGCGACGCGTCGCGACGCCCCGACTTCACAATTTAGTTTATACATCTGTTCCAAGTTGGTAAAACTATCGACTGATTAATGGCAAATAGTGTAAAATTTCAAATTCCAATCACGCAGGGAAACATTCCGTGAATACAAAAACAAAATTCGAAAAAGCAAACAAAAATTCTAAATACAAACAAAATTTGAAAATATAAAACAAACATTCCGAAGCGCGTGGCGTCTGTCTATCGTTTGTTTTCTTTTTTTTCCAACACGTGCTGGCTTTCGTAAGAGACCGTTCTGTTTTATATTTATACCACTTCAACTGTTGTTTCTAACTGTGGCATGAAAATAAACCACATTTCTCCAACTAACAGGGGGTTCTAAACCATTTTTCCGCGAACACTGCGGAATATATTTTTTTGAAATCTTAAAATTAACCATATCACATGCCATGATCACCAAACAGAAATTCTCAGGCGGGCTAGAGCAGATAGAGCTGCTCACATTAGTAAAAGTCTGGAAAATTTCATATCTGGGTCACATACTTCGAGGGGAGAAATACACTTGCTCCAATTAATATTAAAATGTAAGATTGAGGGTCGCCGAGGGCCTGGTAGGAGACAAATGTCTTGGCTGCGAAATGACCGGTATTAGAAGTGTGGAGGAGCTATTCCGGGTAGCGCAGGATAGAGATAATAATAATAATATAATAATAATAATAATGATTTATTGTCTTCATTTTTTAATAACAAATAGAGATAATGATATCCTCACTGGGATCTCCCGTGCTGAGGATTTCATTTACATTTTATAATTCAATTATAAGAATAATATGAATTGGACATAACATATATCATGTAGTATTTTTTTTTTAATAATTATAAAGTAAATAAGATAGTGTTTTTTTATAATTCAGTTCATTAGATTCGGTTTTAGTCTGTATTTGATTTCAGTATATTTTCTATTTCTGATCTCCCTATATTTAGTATCCAGCTTTTTATTTGAAATTTAAATGTTATAATGTTGAGGTTTTTGAGTGAGAGTGGTATTTTATTGTAGAGTTTAATGCCATAATATAAGAAGCTTTTTTGCCCAAATGTTGTGTTAGCAGTTACTTGTTGGATATGTTTTTGACCATGAGATCTAGTGTTTCTAATGTACGTGTCAGTTGTTATTTCTTGGGTTTTGTACTTATGAATGTAAATGAGTATAGTTTTAGAATATAGTTGTTTAATTGACATCTACCAGATACATCTACCACATTGATCGCAAACGTCGGGGGGACCTGATAAGGTACACGAAGAAGATACCATATCATACAAGAGGAAATCATAAAAATTGTGATGTACCACCAACACAGCCTGCATTCTACAGTGAACAAACGTGAATATAAGGAAATCAACAAACATGAAGGTGAGGAAATCAATAAACAAAGACAACAAACATGAAGATGAAGAAATCAACAAACGTAAAGATGAGGAAATCACGTTTAACACTAAAACAATTATCTACTGACTCTCTCGGAACAGGAATCCCCTGTGAAGAAACTACTATACTTTGAATGTATATAGTCATTAATAAAAATTTTAAAGCGTACCACCTCGGTGTGTAAAATTCGGAATTATAAGGTTATGGCATCGCCAAAACGTGTTTTATTTTATTTATAACGTTCAGGCACAAATATTTTAATACATTTCGATCATCATCTAAACCAGTGGTTCCCAAACTCTTTTGGCCCACGGACCTTTATATAACGTCATAGCATGGACCCCTTTCCCAAATTGTTTTGGCCCACGGACCCCGGCGCGGATAGCATAACGGAGGGGGCGAAATGGGACATGGAGTGGGACGAAACATCCCATCCCATTACGCCCCTCCCTCGACGAAACTTCCATATGAATAAAAATGTGTTGCTGCGGACCCCCTGTTGTCGTTCAGGGACCCCCAAATCAATTTTTATTTTCCACGGATCCCCTGGATGATCCTGGGTACCCCTGATCTAAACCATAAGTTTCAACGTAGGCGTTTGAGACTATCCCCCGTTTGGGCGTTTGAGACTGTCAGGGAAGACCCAGAGAAAATTAGGGGGCGTTGAGATGGCACAGTGAGGGCGTGGGCGGGTAAAAAAAATGGTCTAAAAAACAAAAAAATACGCTTATCACATACTAATAAAGCAAAGTAAACTTTAATATTGGTTAATTTTTGTACGTATTGTACTTAATCATTTTTATCACGTGTGCGAAAATTCACATATTTCGGTAGTTTGGAAAGTGAATGAAAATTGAACTGAAAGATTCCATTATATTCAGAGCTACATTAAATTGGATGCTATGAATTTAAAATTTTTTTATTATATAATATTTTCATCTTACTTGTATTATTATTATTAAGAATTGACACTATATCATGAATACAAGAAGTCATGTTTGTTGATGCTGGAGAGGTCAAAAGACCTCCTCAACCAGTCTCTCTCGATCCGGCCCGCCACGAAGCAGGTGCAAGACCTTGACAAATGTCACCCCGTGAACCCGGGCACCCCTGCTAAGTCACCAAACGTTTCGAACCACTTGGGGTGACGTATGGCGGAGTTGTTGGTTATCCAATAAATGGTACCCGGGGCGGCGGTACCCATACCCGCCTCTCAAAATGTAAGTGTCATTATCCATCTCTCAAAATGTAAGTGCCCATCTCCAAGATTAATAAAAGACTGATAAAAATGTGATGTGGGCGTGTCAGTGTGCCTAAAGTAAAAAATAATCCTTCTGTTGCAATTGATCAAACAGGGAGCCTCAGCGTAGGTTAGCCACCGAGTGGGTGAGACCAACATTATTAAATTAAAAACTCGCACGTCGGGTAGCCGGGAAACGAATGAATTCCGTTAACTTCGCCGAACGGAATTCACGCAGGCGCGACGACTGAGTTGCCCGCGTATAAAAACCAATTATTCGGCTGTTGAGTATCGTTCCCTACAATACTACCAAATGTAAAATATTGTATCAAAACAAAAAATTTAATTAAATACTTCTGAATGTAGCTAACTTTGTGGTTATCCATTGTAGATAATGAAACAATGGTTACTTTGTTTGAACCACTTTTATATTTGAGTAAAGCCGACCGGTTTCGGAACGACCGTTCCTTCTTCGGGGCAAACGTAAAGGTACTGATTTGACGTATTTTATATGTATGTATACGTATTTTATTTTGCCCTGAAGAAGGAACGTTCGTTCCGAAACCAGTCGGCTTTACTCAAATATACAAGTGGTTCAAACAAAGTAACATTGTTTCATTTATCTAATAAAACTAAAATTAATTTCAAAAGTTGAAATTCTTTCTTGAACAGGTTCATAGGTGAGGTGGATCTGGGCCTTGGAGGCATTTACATCTGCCCACCGACAAGGCAGATCGGGAGAGGCTGGTTAATGGAGACCTTTTGACCTCTCCATCAAAAATCTACCGCAAGATTGCCTTGCACCGCAGTGGGAGGCACGGGGGCATATGGACTCATAATACAACCTCATACCTTTTTCCTTTCAAGAACCTACTCTCTCTCCTTTCCTAAAAAGACCCTCCTCACTGCATCCCTAAAGATGATATGGGCTATTTTCTATTCAGTGTGACAAATTTAAAAAGAGTGTGCAATTAATACGCGTTAGAAGTGAAACATTCAGAAAACTAAAGTAGGCAAGATTGGGGTTTTTTATCAAATATTTAGGATGATTTTTACCATATTTTTGTCATCAAATTCCAATGCACCTTTGCCTATACATTTGGTCACCTTATTAGTATTTGTGTTTTATTCTTCGGAGTCGCTAGATGTCGCTTTCTTTCTTTTCGAGTTTGAAAATTTGATATTGGTTTTACAAAAATGTATGTATATTTTTTTTGTATTTCGTAGGATTACTAGGACTAGCAGTCCACAATGGAGTCCTGGCACCTACCCTGATGTATGGCAGTGAGGCATGGAACTGGCAGAGGAAGGATGAAAGTAAACTGAATGCTGTTGAAATGAGATCCCTGAGACGTATGTGTGGTAAAACCATGTATGATCGTGTTAGAAATGTGGATATCCGCAAAGAATGTAAGGCTGATGTAAGTATAATGAACAAAATTAAGAAAGGGACCCTCAGATGGTTTGGGCACGTAGAGCGAATGAACGAAGAAAGTAGTGTTAAAAGAATATATGATGCAAATGTGAATGGTAGAAGAAGTGGGGGACGCCCGAGGAAGACATGGCACGATCAAGTAAATCAGATACTTGAGACGGGCCATGTCAAAAGTCAGAATAATAGAAGAGTATGTATGAGACGATGTATGAATGTGAGTGAGGCAAAGAGTGTGTGCCAAGACCGAGTTGTTTGGCGGTCCGTCCTCTCTGCCTACCCCTGCGGGGAAACGGCGTGATGGTTAGTTAGTTAGTTAGTTAGTTAGGATTCGATTCTTGGTCCGCTAAATGTCTATCCGCTGAGGTTCTTCAGGTGCTTTGTACCACTACTTTAGATCAAAGGAGACCTGCGTGGGACTGTGGAATTATCGTATTATATTGGGAGCGAGTAGGCGTGAATTAAATCAATATTTTATTGATATCTTATTCTTTCGCAGTCTAAATATTGTAGATGTGTGTGTGATTTGTGTCTGTCTCTTTTTAGTGTCGCTCTTTTCCGTTTCATCGAGTTTCAAATCACAACAGTGCTACAGAAGTTTTCATTTCAAATAAGGTTGAGCTTCCCTGCACTAACAGGATGTTACCAAGTGCTGCTTTTAGACGCAAATAAGGTTGAGATGAGACACAAGCCCTTTATTGAGATGGATATCAAAAAGCGAAAGGAAATGTTGTTCCTCAAGCGTATAATCAAAGGCAGTGCAAAAAAATAAAACGGAGTAAACCGGAACGGGGTTCCGGTTTGTGGAATCCATCCGCCCTACCATTGCTATTATATTATTACTAGTTCCCAGTGTTCCCGGAGCTCTTTTCAATTTTGTCAAAATCAGATGTAGACAGTAAATATTACGTCAAGTGTGCTAAATTTCATCGTGAAATATAAGAATTGTGATTTAATGTATGGGAAAATAGTACCTATGACGATGGTTTTTTGAAATTTCGCATAACCAGTGACCTTCCTCTTATTTTGAAGGTTAGATGTGCAAAATTTCATCAATATAGAATTAAAACTGGAAATTTTTATTAAAATCAAATTATAAATAAAATTTGCTGAAGTCACCGTCGTTGCACGGGCTTTACACGGAGTTTTTTTAAAATCAGTAGACAGTAATTTTATTCTTATTTTTAACGTCAAGTGTGCTAAATTTCATCATGAAGTATTAAAATTCTGTTTTAAGGGGTGGAGAAATGGTATAAAGGTGGTTTTTCGAAGACAGTGTCCTTCCTCTTTTTTTGAAGGTCAAGTTTGCAAAATTTCATCAATTTAGGAATAAAATTATAAATTTGTATAAAAATCAAATTCACACCATTTGCCCTCCATATTTATACAATCTTCTTTATAAATAAAATTAGCTAAAGTCCCCGGCGTTGCACGGGCTTTACAGAGAATTTTTCGAAATCATATGTAGATAGTGATTTTTCCCTTATTTTGAATATCAAGTGTGCTAAATTTCATCAAGAAGTAGTATTAAAATTCTGATTTAAGGGGTGGTAAGAAGAGTGGTTATTCGAAATTTCACGTGCACAGTGACCTGCCTCTTGATTTGAAAGCCAATGGCGTAATATTTCATCAACCTCGGAATAAAACTGTAGATTTGTACACAAATCAAATCCACGCTACTCGCCCGCCACAAACTGACACTCTCCTTTATATATTAGACAGATTATAGTGATAATAGCATGAAATGCTATTTATTCCTGTTATATCTCCATCATCATCATTATAAAATTCAAATACCCTCAGCCAGTCTCTCCCGATACGGTCCGCCACATAGAAGACCAAATGCATCATCTGCCGCAAGACCTAGACAAACCTCACCTCTGTTATGTCACCAAACGTAGCGAAGGGTGATTATGACAGTTAGTAGTATTGGTTATCCAATTAATGGTTTCCGGGGGGGCGTTACCGACACCCGCCTTCCAAATTGAGACTATTTTTGAAGTAAAACTTCTTTACGCACGCTTGACGTGGGGAGTAAGCTGGTGAATGCGTGACGAGAGCGTTACGAAAAGTGTGATCGGGCGAGGCGAACGGTCGGGCCTTTACGCACACCTGACTTGGGGAGTAAGCTTGTGAATGCGTGATGAGAGCGTTATGAAAAGTGTGATCGGGCGAGGCGAACGGTCGGGCTAGGCGAACGGAAATTGAGAAGAAGATATAAGCTAGTGAAGTTTTATTTCGGTCGTGTGGTCAAAAGCACACTCGTTTTTTTTTTACATCCTAACAGGAGGCCCTGAGGGAAATTATTTTCCTCAGGGCCTCCTGTTTGGATGTCATCTTTGGGGATGCTGTGTGGAGTGTTTTTTAAGGAGAATGAAGAAGAGGAGAGTTCTGGGAAGGAAAGGGGTTTAAGGGGTGGGTAGGAATCTGGGGTTCAGTGTGTTCTGATCATCAGACCTAGACAAACCTCACCCCATGAACCCGGGCACCCCTGCTAAATCACCAAACGTAGCGAACCACCTGGGGTGACCTATGACAGAGGTGTTGGTTATCCAATAAAGGTTCCCATTCCCGCCTATCAAACTGAGACTTTTGTGCGGCACATACATAAAACCTTAAAAAAACTAGAAATGCTTTGAATATATAAATGAACAGTCCAAAATAATATGGATTGAGATTTTCAAGAACAAAAGTATTGTCGCATTTAATTTTTGGGTTTTTGTGCCGTGTTGCTCTTTTTTCTTTGGGCACCGTTTCGGGCAGCGTTACAGTGTGTATGTAAATCGACAGTGTAGCCCTGGCATGATGATGGGCACTATAATAATACCATTTTTTGGTAGAAAGCAGTCACTTTGTGGTTTGACATATTAATTAAAGGAAAACAATCACTTTGTTTGTAACCACGATTTATTGATTTAATTTTTATTTACCGACCGGTTTCGCTTAATACAAGCATCTTCAGGGTATAAATTAAAACTGATGAAAAAATACATTGTGTGAGCTTATATATACATACAGACAGAGACAAAACATAATATAAAGTAAGAGTGAGAGAGTGTAATTAACATCCTACATAGTGATAGAGAGAAAGAGACGGGTATATCTAATGAATAATTACATTATATCTACCGGGACAAAACGTCATTTGAACAGGTGATTAAGGAATAAAGTGGCTACGGGTTTTTTTAGTTTATGGGAAATATTATAGAATATTATAGAATATTTTTTCATCAGTTTTAATTTATACCCTGAAGATGCTTGTATTAAGCGAAACCGGTCGGTAAATAAAAATTAAATCAATAAATCGTGGTTACAAAAAAAGTGATTGTTTTTCTTTAACTATAATACCATATCCGAAACTTTGGCTAAAGAAGAAGGAAGCGCAACACGGCATAATTACCCAAAAATTAACCGTGATAATACCCTAAAATTAAATTGAAAAAATGTCAAATTAAATCTTAAAAAGAAAGGCAAACATTAGCGCGATAAAAATAACCTGACAATAATTTCAAAATCTCATAATACAACCGACGGAAGACTTTGCCAGCTGACGAATGGAACCAGGGTGGGAGCCAGACGCGATGCCAACTCAGTCACTGACAGGCCAAGTTTGAGTAACAAGTCATATTGCGTAAATTAATTTGCAAAATCACTCATCTCTAATTTATAACATCCGCATCCGTTTCCTTTACTCGGCTCTTGCAAAATGCATTTCCGTTTCATTTATAATCCGAAGTTCTCTCCGCCTAATTGATATCTTTGATTCAATCCGCATTTCTACCGATTTATTCATATTTTCTTTAAATACTTTAAGTTATAAAGCTCTTCAAAATATACACGTTATTCTTGAAGATAATATCTATACAATCCCCACGCGGATACGGCAATTATATGAATTTCCCTCGATAGAAAAAAAATGCAAAGTATACTCCGAAAATTATTTTGAACACGTTTTTTCCACTTATTTTACAAGTATGAAAAAAATACAGTGTTTCTTTAAATACTATTTTAGATATTACTCACGCGATTGCTCTATATTAAACGAGTTGTATTTTATTAAACATTTTCACAATTTTCGCTTAAATATTATCGTTTATAATTTTTTTATTTATTTATTTTTATTAGAGATAATATATTACAAAATTATTACATAAAATTTATAATACATTACTCCCAATGAGTTTAATAAAACTCATTTTGGGAAGGACAACATTATACATCTAAAGGAAAATTATTTTTACATAAGAACACGGAAATCAATGAACAATACATAGATTTTTAAATGGACTAGACACACTTGATACAGGTAATTGAAGAATATACAAGAGTTACAAAGGAAGACAGATAAATTCGTCACTGGTTAATAAAGTTGCTGAGAAAATATCCTTTTAGAGCCTTTGCCAATATTTTTTTGTTTGATTCTGGTAGTTTTAGGACATTAGGTAATGCGTTGTATTGCGTATGTGCGATGTATTGTAAGGAGTTAATTCCAAATTTAGTTGTGTGTGTAGATGACGATAGGTGTATTTGATTTTGTGATCGTGTTTTGTGCTGGTGTATATCGGAATTAAAGGCTGGTTTAGTGGTGGTGTGTGACGAGTGTTGAATTATTTGTAGGATGGCAGTGGTGATACTATATTTTGGCAGAATGGTAAAGGGAAGAATTTGTGTCAGTGAGTATATGTCTTTGACATGCGTATCCCATGGTAGATGGTATATATTTCTTATGGCTCTATTTTGGATTACTTGTATTTCAGATATTTGTTTCTTAGTAATGGTGCCCCAGATACTAACCAGATAACTTAGGTGAGAGTGGATCAAAGCATAATATGTGGCACGCAGTAAAGCTGTGGGGAGCACATCTTGAAGTCGATAGAGTACACCAGTTATCGGGGAAATTTTGGATTTAACATATTCAACATGGGAGTTCCACGATAGGTTAGAATCTATGAATAACCCTAAATATTTCGTTACTTGTACATTTTGGAGCTTTTCATTTCCAAGAGTAATATTCATTGTCATATAATCTTTTTTCCCGAAAGTGAGATAGTGAGTTTTTTTGACATTGAGGCTTAATTTATTTATCCGCAACCATTTAGCTAGCTTTGCGAGATCTTTATTCATTAGAGATTCAAGTTCCCTCAGATTTTTACAACGATAATAAATCACAGTATCATCAGCGTAAAGTTGAAGTTTTCCCAAGATGCCGCATTTAGTTATATCATTGATATATAGTAAGAAAAGTAGGGGTCCTAGAATCGAGCCCTGTGGCACTCCACATGTGATTTTTCCAAAGCCGCTTAGGTTCCCTTCGATGTCGACAAGACAATATCTATCAGATAGGTAACTTCGGAGGAGCTTTAAAGATTTTCCGACTATACCCAAATGTTCCATTTTTTGTAGGAGTATTTCATGATCTACTGTATCAAAGGCTTTTTTTAGATCTATAAAAATAGCTGCTACATATTCGCCCTGGTCTATGTATTGCTGAATGTTCGAGATGAAATCGAAGGTGGCACATTGGGTACTGGAATTTTTTCGAAAGCCATATTGCTGTGGTGTTAGGATATTGTTGTTAGAGATGTATTTTAGAAGTCTATCCTTGATAATAGTCTCGAACACCTTTGAAAATACTGATAAAACCGATATTGGGCGATAGTTAGAAATACATTTTTTGCAGCCTTCTTTATAAATTGGTATAATTCTTGCTAGCTTTAATTGATTTGGGAATACTCCCGAGCCTATGGAGGAATTGATAAGTTGCGCTAAGTGCTCAGCTAGTTCTTCTTTACAGGTTTTAAGGATGTACGGGGTTACTCCATCGATACCTGCCGCTGCATTCGACCTAAGTTTCGAGATGATCTTTAATACCTCAGCCTTATTTGTCCTAGCCATATATAAGGATTGACTTGCCTTTGCTTCTACATATATAGTATTACAGTCATCCGGGAATGATGGAATGGCAGCTGCCAACTTTTCTCCAACTGATAAGAAAAATTCATTAAATGCTGAAGCTATTTCACTGGGTCCCCTAAGCTCACAATTATTTACGATGAGAGATTCGATGGTGTTGGAGGGTTTATGTGCACGGTTAGATAAAATTGAGTTAATGGTTTTCCAAGTTTTTCTAGGGTTATTCAGGTTTTGTTGAAGGCTATTGGCATAATATTTGTTTTTCAAACTTCTCCTATAATTAGTTATTAAGTTTCTCAGTTTATTTTTATGGACTACAAGAGACATATTTCCTGGGTCTTGTTTCCACTGCTTGTGAAGCTGGTTTCTTTCTTTGATCAGCGAATTCAGTTTAGAATCGAACCACGGTGTATTTAAATGTTGTCGATTAGCTATTTTCACTTTAGGTGTCGTTTTACCTGCTTCTATTGCATTTTTGACATAATCGTTAAAATCTTTATAATTGTCTTCTTGTTTGGTTGAGTTGATGGTAAATTTGTTAGCTGCAAGATAAGATTTTACTGCCATATTGTTGATGATAGGTTTTGTAAGGCGTGGCTTGTTCCTATTATTAGACCATTTTTTTAGGTTATTCTTGAAATCAATAATAAGAATGTTATGGTCACTAAGTGAGTCATCTATGTTCGATATGGTAATTGGAATGTTTAGTCTATTTGATACGATGTGATCTATGAGGGTGCTGCTTGTGTTAGTGACTCTAGTGGGAAATGATTTGTTTTGTATTGAGAAATTGTATGTTTCTAAGGTGTTGAGGTAATTTAAAGAAGAGGATGTGTTTATGGTAGTGTCAATATTAAAGTCTCCGAGTATTAATGTATCTTGTCTGCTTTTGTCTAGTATTTTTTCCAAATGTGTCAGGAAATCATGTATATTAGGGTTGGGTTTCCGATAGATGGCATAAATGTTAACCGGTTTCCTATCCTTGCTAAATACACTTATACCTAAAAATGAATTTTCGTTGGAAAATTTATCAATGATGGAGAACTTCATAGAATCCAGTACATATATGGCTACACCACCTCCTGCCTCCTTGGGGCGAGAAGCAAACGCACAATTGTAGCCTTTTAATCCAAAAAACTTTTCTTCTCCAACATCTAGCCATGTTTCAGTGATGACAAGGACATGAACAATATCGCGTAATCCTCTGAGTTTTTCTTCAATTTCATCAAGTTTGTTCCGGATGCTTCTCGCGTTCATGTACATTATTCGAAGACAGCTATTCACAGGAGTATACTCATCGATAGTTAAGCACTTGCGTTCGTGTCTATTACACTCCATAGTCTATTGTAGTGAGGTCTTTCTTGAGGGCAGCTATGTAGGCCGGGCAGTTGTCCCTGTCTCCAGTTGAGTGATCAGCAGGTTTTCCAAATCTGGTGCATGTTGCGCAAACTGGTTTGGTGGTGGAATTTGGGCAAGCCTCACCGGTGTGATTCTGTTGGGCACAGTGTCCACATGTTGGTTTGGTATCTCTACAATATTTGTAAGAGTGACCAATCATATGACATTTAGCACAGACAGTAAGGCCAATGAAGTCTCTGACGCGGCAAACAGTCCAGCATACAAATACCTTCTCTTGTTCGACTAGAAATTTACGCACGGTAGCGGGTACTGCATAAATTCGATGACAGGTGTTTCCTGTTCGAGCACCAGCCAAGTGACTCAATGTACAGGACGCAATGGTTCCTTCAATGTCGTCAATGTTGGGAACACCAGTTAGTGCCATTCTTAAAAATTCTTCATCAGCCAGGTCTCGGGGAACATTAAAGAAAATTATTCTCGGTAGTCGCTTAGTTGGTAGTCGGGCCTTAAGTTTGCTCGAGTTGTCGAAACAGGGTGCATTCAGTAATTTTTGCTGTTCGCCCGCGGTTGCCGTGTTTATTAAAATACCTTTATTTCTAATTTTTTTTATTCCCGTTACCCGAATGCCCAGTTCAGATGGACGAATTATGTCCTCAATGATTTTTTTGGTATGGTCAGAGTCCTTGGCGGCGTCCGCATCCGTTGGAAAAATACAAACGGCAGGTCTTGGTTGCCCAACGCGATGTCCATGTTGCGTGATTGGTGGGGGTTGGTGAGGATCAGTAGGTTGTTTGCGGGCGATGTCAGCAAAGGAGAGGGTAGCCTCCGTTGCCACCGCCACCCTCCTCATTACAGGTCCAAGATCAGATTCCAATAGGATAATTTTTTGCTCTAGGTGGCGATTTTCCCTCTTCTCATGGCGGATTTTTATTTCTGCCATTCTTAGTTGCGCGGTCACTGTAGCTAAATCAGCACGAATGGTCTCGCACTCCAATAACAGCTGCGATACGGATCTGAAGACTTCCGATACGTTTTTAGCGATTCTCAGCTGCTGGTCTTTTGAAACCTTAGACTGCTTCTCTGCCAACACGTTTTGTAGAGCTGTCAAATTTGCTTGAGCTTCGTTTAGCACATCTATTCCAGAAGAGCAAGGATATTCTGCTTCAGGTATAATAGGTTCCAAAGGCTCTTGCCGAGTGGAGTCCTCTTCGTCAGAGTCCGACGACATTTTTTTCCACTTAATTTACACCAAAAAGAGAAAAAGAAAAAGAAGACGACTCTTTTCTCGTCAGCTTGATGCAGAACAAAATTTAGAGTATGTTAACACTTTGAAATTTTCAAATATTCCCGCTGATTGTCTTTACAGATAGGATTGATGAAAAACCCCGCGGTGAATCGTCTTTTGTTGATTTATCATAAATTATTTTTAAAATCCCACCGCCACTTGAAATCTATATAGGTATTCTTATAACTTATTTGTTCCGCTACCGATTCGAAGTGTCTTTTCACTGAACGGTTGTATTGTTGTTGGGTTATTTTTAAATTAGGTTTATTTTAAAGGTTTAGAAACGTAATGTTAGATTTTGGATTATTTAACAGATGGTGCTATTTATTATATTCTAGTTGATTTATTAAGAAAAAGAGAAAAAAATTATATTTACGATAATAATTGTTTCGGGATCGGTGTGGGATCGAACTGCCGCCCTCGGAACTGCCTGGCGAGAATGATAACCACTCAGCTACTCACGGACATGCTGATACCGTCGTTAATTTTCTTAAGTACGAGTGGGGTTTTGCTGTATTATTACAACGTCGCTAAACTTTAGATTGTACGTGGAGAATATTTATTTTTAATATTTATTTTTAATTATTTTTTATAACTGATTTTAGTTGTTCACTTATAGACAATAGACATGAATTGTGTATTTTATTATTTTCACTGAGATATTAGACTGATTTAAATGCACTAAATTATGTATTTCTTTATTGTAAATAATAAGATGGTTTTGGAGAGTGACAGCTTGAGTTCTTCAACTTCTTTTAGGTTTTTATAACTATTTAATAACTTTAAATGTTTTAATACTAACACAGAGACACTGCACTGGCTTAATTGTTAATTTATTGACAGTTTTACTTGGGAATTAGCGGATTTACTTAGTTTTTCAAAATTTTATTGCAGAGCTGTAGATGTTATTGTGCACTGTTGTTGTTGATTTGCTACCAATAGTGATTTGCTACCAAATAATATTAGCGCGCTCCCTCTAGCATTCGTATTTACACATCTCTCCATCTTCTTCTTTTTGAGCGGGTAAACCGGGCTTAGCTTGACTTAACCAGCAAAAGACCAAATACATGGCTGTAGGATGCACCCAACAAATCCCAACTCTCTCATGTGGAAACCAAAGTTTCGAAACGGTACCAAGATTCACATACCTAGGCTCCCTGATAACAAACGACAATAATACCACAGAGGAGATCCAGAAGCGCATAGTGAACGCAAATCGCTGTTATTTCGCCTACAAAACCAATTAAAATCCAGACTGCTGTCCAGAAAAACGAAGATATTATGTACAAAACACTTATCAGACCAGTACTTACGTACGCAGCTGAGACTTGGATACTAACTAAGAGGAATGAGCGAGCACTGGACGTTTTTAAAAGAAAAATTTTGAGGCGCATCTTCGGACCGGTTCTAGAAAATGGATTTTGGCGCAGACGTTATAACAATGAGCTCTATACTTTGCTTAAGGAGCGAAACGTCGAAAATTTATAAAACTGGGAAGACTTCGGTGGCTGGGTCATGTGGAGAGAATGACCGAGCATCGACCACCAAAGTCCCTGCTTAACTCAAGACCAATAGGGCGAAGGAGCTGGGAAGACCAAGACTAAGATGGAGCGACAACGTTCTCAAAGACATGTCTATCTTGGAGCTTCTAAACTGGAGAGAGCTGGCACAAAACCGAGATGAGTGGAGGAAGACTCTTGAGGGGGCCAAGACCCACCAGGGGTTCTAGAGCCAATAGTGATGATGATGAAACCGGGCTTTAAGCTAAAATACGCCACAAGTCAAACGATTTGTTAACCTAACTTAAATGCATTATTCTTTTGATTTCTACTTGATGTTTCCATAGGTTATTTGTATGCAAATTTTATGTTCGTATTATCATGTTGCAAACTGGGACACATTCATAAAAGTCGTTCTATCTCCTTTTGTATTACTGTGAGATATAATATGATTTAACCAATGTTAGAAAGACGCAACAGCATGCTTTGTATTTGCATTTAAAACTTCACAATGGACGGTACAAAATACTTTTTATTTCATTTTATTTATTTCAGGAAAAGTTGACGGCAAATCTGAGATTACACACCAGATTTTATGTACGGGTTAAACCGTTCCCGCAGGAAAAACTTAACCTTTCACGCACTTTTCCACAAATGATCACCTAGGCAATCCACATTATGCACTTGCACTATATAAGTATAATAAATACAAAATAAAAAGAGACCAAATGCGAAAATAATTCACCGACTCCAGATATTTTCATATCAGAGGGTTCGGCTCGATGGAACTCCTAATTTATTTATTTATTTATTTATATTTATATACATTTTTTTTTACAGTTTTTTAGAGAAAATGTGTCCTAACTGGGGTACCCCGTTATAAGGACACATTGTACAAGTTTTATTATTTTAATTATAAGTAAATACCTAATCTATGTTAGAATATTGCCAAGGGAAATTATTAAGTTATATCTAAAAGAAAGTACAAAACAAAGCATTATTCTTTGTTGGGTTGCAAAATTGAATCTATTTTCTTCCTTCCCATGTCCATAATCCATATTTTTATGCTTCTTTTGAAGGCGGTTATTTTTTTTGTGGTTTTCATTGCAAGAGGGAGTAAATTAAATAATTTTACAGAGAAGTATTCCATATTTCTTTGTCCAAAAGTCGTTTTAGTTGTAGGTTGGTAGAATGTATGTTGTAATGTAGATCTTGTGAATCGGCCCGAGTTTGTCTGTGTAAAGTTATCCTGATTTTTGAATGCGTACATTAGAATATCTTTTGTATATAATTGTTTCAGTGACATTAAATTCAGCGCTTTAAAAACATAGTCTGTAGGGGTTCTGATGGGCACTCTAAGTATAATTTTAAGAATTGCCCTTTGTGCTATGAGGACTGGTTTTATAGTGGAATCGCATGAGCTTCCCCATCCGATAAGACCATATTGTAGTTGAGATTGGGCTAAGGCATAATAGATTTTAATTAGCTGTTCTTTATCTAAAATGTTTCTTATTGTTTTGAAAAAATAGGTTAGTTTTTTTAATTTGTTGCTCACATTTTCCACTTGGGAGTTCCAATTTAAGTTTTGATCAATTATTATTCCAAGATATTTTATTGTTTGTATTTCATTCAATTTTGGACAGTTGCAAGGAGTTTCTCGGTTCACGTTTATACAGTCTTTATGAATTTTTATGTTTAGGTTTGTATTGAGGTTATCCGTCTGTTTGTTGTGGATTTTGAATTTAATATAATTAGTTTTTGTATCATTTAGTGTTAGTGAATTTGAATCAAGCCATTTTTTTACCCGATTCATCCCTTTTTCAGCTTTTTCAAATACAGTCTCCCATGACTTTCCATGGAATAGAAGGACTGTGTCATCTGCAAAACTAATGACTGAGCCGTGACAGTTTAGTTCACATAAATCATTTATATATATCAGGAATAAAATTGGACCTATAAATCCTACTGATCCCTCAATATAAATATTTAAAAAATCTTTTGTAATCCTACATGTATTTACCAGATTTAAATGTCTGGGTTTAATTTTCCCCACAGGAAAAACTAAACCCTTTCACACACTTCCCAAATGATCATCTGGTCAATCCACGCTATGCAATTGCACTATATAAGTATTATAAATACAAAACAATACAAGAACAACATGTCAACCTACCAGAGACCAAATGCGAAAATAATTCACCGACTCCAGATATTTTCATATCAGAGGGTTCGGCTCTGTGGAATTCCTAATTGAACCTATAAATCCTACTGATCCCTCAATATAAATATTTAAAAAATCTTTTGTAATACAATTATGATTACAAAGATTATTACAATTATTTACTAAAGATAGTTTATGCCAATCTGTAGATAGTTAATTATGCCAACTTGTAATAATTGTAATATAGGTAGTTTAAAATGGATTTGTTGTGTTCGTGCCTGCCATGGTTTCTATATACAATAGGGAGCTCTGGCGTCATGAAACTTTTTTTTTTTAATATTAGCTCCACACAGGAGGCACCGAGGAAAACAATTTCCCTAGGGGCCTATGTCATCTTTGAGGATGCTGTGTGGAGGGTTTTTTAAGGGAAGGGAAGGAGAAGAAGATATGGGAAGGAAAATGGTATGTGGGGTGGGTAGGAATCTGGGGGTCGGTGTGGCCAGGAGTGACGGACGTATGAATCTATTCCTTACACTGCGGTGCAAGGCGAAGGGTCGGGAGAATCCGGCTGGAGAGGTCAAAAGGCCTCCCTCAATCAGTCTCCTCCGATCCAGCCCGCCACGCAGTGGTTGGGCAAACGTATCCGCCACCAAGACCTAGACAAACCTCATCCCATGAACCCGGGCACCCCTGCTAAGTCACCAAACGTAGCGAACCACTTGGGGTGACCTGTGGCAGGGGTGTTGGTTGTCCAATAAATGGTTCCCGGGGCGGTGGTACGCATACCCGCCTCCCAAATTGTAAAATTAATTGTTAATTATTAATCTTATCCTGACGAATAAAACTTGGTTTTCGAAACACGGTAGTTTGGTTTCCGTCTTACAAAATTCACGTTAATAATATTGAGCGAATACAAAAAAAGTTTCTACGTTTTATAAATTTTAAATTAAGTATCCCACTAGAAGACTTAAAATATGATCTATTACTAAATATTATAAAAATACATACACTAGAAGACCGACGTAAAATAAACGACTTAACATTTTTATTAAAAATACATAACTCTAAATTCGACTGTTGCGAACTCCTACAACTCATAAACTTACGAATACCGTTAGTAACCACGCGACAAAATACACTATTCTACTGCAGCATTCACAAGCGGAACTACATTGCTCACTCTCCTATACAACGATTTCACACTATGGGGAATCAGTACTTAGGTGATGTCGACATATTTAACATCAACTTGGCGAATTTTGTGGAACTTGTAAAAAACTTATTCCAATACTATTCCTAAATATATCTGTATTTTTGTGACTTGTGTGCATTTTTTATCTAATTTTATTTTTATTATTTCTTTATCTGTTGAAAAATCATCTGTCATTAATTTATTGTACTACCAACCATGTAAAAGCCCTCTGGGCGTTGAATAAATAAATAAATAAATAAATAATATTGATTATACATATATTGGTTTTTACAAAGATATTTGTTTTCATTTCAAAATCTTACCAGATGCTTCATTGTAGTAGACGTTGATCCTCTCTCTCTGAAGGTCAGAGGTTCCCCTGAAGACGCCAGTCTTGTCGATCCCGTGCTCTTCGGATATTATCTCCCAGAACTGGAAAAATAAGAAAAATAAATACATATCGATCGACTGGTCAAACTAGTCAAAGGGTCGTGTTGTCAATCCTCTACCAGCTAAGTCTTCCATGCTAAGTCTGCTAAGTACTACAGCATAGACTGTTTTGTATATATCTACTTGGTCGAAGGTTTTAACTCTCGAACTGGGTATCTAGCATGGTCGATTGATAAAGGTTTTATCGATAATGTCGATAAATTATCATCGTTCCCGCGCACGAGTGCAGATCGTTAACATACAGACAACAGTTCATACCAAAGATATTCAAATACAAAAGAGATATTTATTTATTTTTTCAGGTTCTCCATAAAACAGTTTTACACCAAATTATTACGGAGAAGATTACAAAATATAAGAGAAAAAAAGGCCAAGGGGGCAGTTTCACTATGTTGAGACGTATGTCAAAAGATAGTTACTGAACTTCCTGGCGCCACTATTATTTTGACAGGAGATTACAATCTGCCTAATATTGCATGGGACGTAGAAAACAACAAAACTTCATGCACGGACAACATCCACCACGGTTCTCATGATATAATCGAAATGTCAAATTTTCTTAGCCTCCGACAGTTAAACTGTGTTTTGAATATAAATTCTCGTCGTCTCGATCTAGTATTTTCCAATTCTTTATCAGTAAAAGTGTCCGCATCTGTTGAATCTATTCTCCCGGTTGACAAATACCACCCACCTCTAATAATTGAATGTAACAGTTCAATAACTAAAAAAAATCCATCTGCATCAACTAAGTTGAACTTTTTCAAAGCAGACTATAATCAAATCATTAATCTTTTATCTTCAACCGACTGGAAATTTTTGGACACTGAAGAAAACATCAATGTAATGGTTGACAAATTTTACTTAATTCTAAATAATGCTATTGATTTATTTGTACCCGTTTCAAAAATGTATACGCATAATTACCCAAAATGGTTTAGTACCGATCTTATTAAATTAATCAGAGACAAAAAAATCGCTCATAAAGCTTACAAATCATCACATGATCCTATTGATTACGCAAAATTTTGTGAACTAAGAACGAGCATCAAAAAAATTTCCAAGTTATGTTACAAAAAGTGCATCGATAACTGCGAAGAATTGGCTCTTGCCAACCCTCAAAATATCTATAAATTTTCAAACCTACTAAACAATAATGACTCCGGTGTACCCTCTAATATGTATTTAAATAACAAAATGGCCGATAATCCCCAAGAAATCGTTAATTTGTTTGCTGAATTCTTCAGCAAAGTCTACGATTCTGCAAACAACTCTCCATTATTCAACGCCACAACATCTAATGATAACCAGATCGATTTCAATCAATGTATATTTGAAGAAAGTGATATTAGAAATAAATTAAAGTCCCTAGACCCGAAAAAATCGGCTGGTCCCGATAACATTCCTACAATCTTCTTATCGAAATGCTTATCAATCTTAACTTATCCTCTTACTAAACTTTTTAATTTGTCAATAAAAACTGGCATCTTTCCGAATAAATGGAAAACAAGCTTTCTGTCTCCAATTTTCAAGAAGGGTGATAAATCCGATATATCCAACTATAGACCTATCTGTATCCAGTCGTCGATCCCGAAAATATTTGAATCTGCTCTGCTCTCTAAACTATCTCCTGAGATTAATAAAGTAATTTCACATAGACAACACGGTTTCATGTCAAAAAGGTCTACTCTCACAAATTTGATGATCTATCAGGAATACTTATTTAATAATATGCACAATCGTCTTCAAACAGACGTGGTATACACTGACTTTAGCAAAGCTTTCGACAAAGTCTCACACAAAATACTTATGCATAAATTAAAATCCCTTGGAATAACGGGGCATATTTTGAGATGGTTTGAAAGTTATTTATACAATAGAAAAATTTCAGTCAAACTCAACTTGCACTTTTCAAATCAATTCGAAATCTTCTCCGGAGTTCCCCAGGGGTCACATCTGGGACCAGTGCTGTTTTCCTTGTTCATCAACGACATAACTACAATCTTTGATGGAGTTATGATACTTTTATTTGCTGATGATATTAAAATTTACAAAACAATTACTAATCTCAATGACTGTTGCGTATTACAAACAAATCTTGTGAGGCTACAAGAATGGTGCATCCATAATGAACTCTTCCTCAATATTGAAAAATGTCAAACAATAACTTTTGCCTGAATTAAAAATCCTATTAAATATGAATACAGCATCAACAACATCTTTCTAAAAAGAGTTGAACAAATCAAGGACCTAGGTATTATTTTTGACAATCAATTATCTTTTGTTTCTCATATAAACGAAATAACTAACAAGGCCATGAAAAGCTTAGGGTTTATATTGAGGACGGTAAAAGATTTTAAAATAATTAATTCATTTAAGTTGCTGTTCACTGGGTTAGTGAGAAGCCATTTAGAGTACAATTCAACAATCTGGGCTCCTTTTTATAAGATTCACCAACAAAAAATTGAGAGAGTGCAACATAAGTTTTTGAGATTTATAAACTATAAATTAGGAATTCCAATCGAAGAACTTAACTACACATTTTTAATGGACTTACTAAAATTAAATGAATTAACTTCAAGACGAACAATGAGTGATTTAATCTGTCTTTTCAATATTTCAAATGGCAGACTGGACGCCCTGGATTTAACCAAACTAATCCAACTGCGAGTACCTACCCGTAATACAAGATTGAATGCGCCTTACTTCGTTAACGCGCCTACTAATAATTACTTCGAAAACTCGCCTATCGAAAGGCTTCATCGACTAGGAAATAAATATAACTCAATCGATGTTTATCGTCATCTGTCAGTGTCCAAATTTAAATTCAGTATATTGGAACAGTTACAATAGAACTATAAATCCCCATCTTGAAATTTTGTGTGCACAGTTTATTGTAAACCCTCATAGTTAAGTTCCGTCAAAACACCTACAATATAGGGCGTAATAAAGGTTAGTAATTTATAATTTATAAGCAAACCTTATAAAAACTGTTCTTGTTTATCGTTGTAATAGGTAATAATAACAAATTTTCTTTAACGACTTATACTTTGATTAACATTTTAATTTGATTGTAATTAGATACTCTGTTATATTATATTATCGAACTCATTTGTCCTCTCCGTGATAGTTTACTGAAGTATCTGACATTATTCCATGGTTTCAGTATAAAGGGGATTGGTATATTTATGGTATAAAGTATTTCGTCTTCGGAAATTGAATTCCTTGCAGAAATTCTGACGATAAAGTAATTGGTCAAAATGGAATTGTTTTGTATATTAATTTTAGTGCGGTGCAAGTCGGTAGTATGTATTTTTGTTTAAAATCAACTTCGCTATGTATTCAACACATAAATTGCACATATATTAAAAACTCACCATTATTATTATTTGTTATATACGTATATACATATAAAACTGATTTTTTTCTCTTTATTGTATAATGCTATACTTTTTACTTACCAGCTTTATTTATATGTACCATGTGTAAAAACTATTCATGTTTTCTTTGTATTCTAAACACACCTGAAACATAAAAATGTAAATGTGTGTAAAAGCCCATAAGGGCGTTAATGATTAATAAATAAATAAATAAACTCTCTGTAGGTAACATTGAAGATGTCAATGCTCAATGCAGAATCGTTAAGCAGTTGAATTGCTCTGTTTAATGGGGCATTCTGAAAGGAAGAAGTTCTCGCTTTCGGAGCATAAAAAAGTGTGTGGGATCTCCCATGAGTATACGCGTTAGGGACATATAGGTTAAGAGCTTAGCAGGGCTACGACTGTTTTCAAATTCGGTGATTTTAGTTTCGGACATTGATGTAACGTCGCCCGTGTCGTTTCTTGAATTCGGCAACGAAAAATCCTCGACGAATTTGTAAATAATTTCATAACGCCTCTTCTAATCTAATTCCGCGGCATTTGTTCCTCGCGTCAAGTTGTAAGGCGTCGACTTTACCGTGAAACTCGTGTGTAATTATGTTCACAGAAGATGCACCATTCTCAGGGGTATAAAATCAGTTTTATTTGAGTTTTGGCAGAAAGGAATATTTTTCAATGGAAATTATGCCTTTTTCATCTCAAATTATGTATTTTGCGGTTAGTAAATATTACTTTGATGAATCGAAAATTATTTTTGTTATTAATTATCACAAAGAAATAAATATTTGTGTCTTTGATTTTCTTTCACAACTGGACATATTTATTGTGAATAATATAACGGTTGAATAGACGATTATGTAGATACTTTTATTAATCCTTTTTTTATCTTTTTTATTTAATATTTGTAAAAAATTTGAAAAATTCATCAAATATTTTAAGATAATATTCACGTTTTGTGTGAGTTCTACTCAAGTTCTGTTATTATATCATTATAAGCCAGTTGCATCATAAAAATTAAATATCACAGAACTTGAATAGAACTTTCACAGAACTCGAAAATTTACTTCAAATATTTGATGATTTAAAACCCAATATAAATTTTTAAGGATAATTTTTTTTTCAATCGGTTGCTTGTGCGTTGCTGGCAGATCATCTATTTTCTCGATTCATTACCTTTCACCGCGGAATGGATTCATATTTCCATCACTCCTGGACACACTGACCCCTGATTTCTAATCACCTCTCATACCCTTTTCCTTCCTAAAACTTTCTCTCCTTTACATAAAAACCCTCCACTTCAAACGTATAATCGACTTCAAAAATACCCATAACAATAAGTTGATATAAATATCAAACGAATTTATATATAGTGAAGATTTTTTGTACATATGCGCTGGTGTAAGTAAGAGTATATATAAAGTCAAGTATGTTTGCTCATCGCAATGGCTGAACCCTGCCGAACCAGCCAAGCCATGCCCCAAGCGAAAATTGCTTTCTTAAATCTGGCCAGACGATTGAATCTCCTTCAACATAGGTGGATTCAGTACAGTACCGGAGATCACCTTAAAAAAATGTTTCCCCAAAAATATTTTTCGGCGGGTTAAATATTAAGGTATTAAGATCGAGCATTCCCGTTAAGAACAACGATGGATACGGGAATGGGTAGTATGTATTATGTATGCTATGATGTCCGCGCGACTGTCGGCGGACTACTGCCTAATCGGTGTAGTTTGCATACAAAAATATTTTTTTCATTTCGTTGATTTTTTGAAGATGTGCATTAGTATTGGTTAACAATATAGTTTGAATACGGAAAGAATTCGTTCATTTAGTTTAACGTTCGTTTAGTTTATTCGTTAATTATTCGTTTATTTAGTTTATTCGTTAATTGGTAAACAATACAGGCGACACCCGGAAGCGCAATTCCTCCTAGTAAAAACTGCGGATAGCACATCTCTTATATTTCAATATCTTTGTTTCATACCCTACAGGGGTTTCCTTTACTTTTTTGGCGGACTCTACAGTTCTACAGATCTTCATTTACACCTACTACCAGGTTGAATGTATGACCAAAGTTTAATGAATTGAAATATGAATGGCCCTGAGGAAACCATTTTCTCTCGAGGTTGATGTCATCTTTGGGGATGCTACGTGGATGGTCTTTTTATGGAAAGGAAGGAGAGGTAAGGAAAAGGTATGAGGGATGCGTAGGATTCTGGGGGTCAGTGTGTCCAGGAGGGACGGACGTATGAATCCATTCTCCAACGAGGCGACGCGACGGGTGGAGAGAGTCCGGCTGGAGAGGTCAAAAGGACGTCCTCAGCCAGACTCCCGATACGGACCGCCATGCAGTATTTCGGCAAACGCATTTGCCGCTGAGACCTAGACAAACTTCACCCCATGAACCCGGGCATTCCTGCTAAAAAGAGAGTGCAATTCACATGCGATAAAAGTAAAGCCTTCAGAAAACCAAACTTGGAGAGAATGAGACGCATGCAGAGTGTTAGGAGTAGGATAATTCTAGGGTTTATTTATTGTAATATTGTTACGAAGTTTAAAAATTAATAAACATTTTATATTTAATATTACGTCTGAATTTTATTTTCATTTATTGTTTTCAATAGGTACCTACCTAATACGTATTACTGTAAAATATTATTTAGTATCAATTATTATAAGCAATAATTATCAGCCTGAAACACTCATCAACATTGAAAAATCTTCCAAGAAAAGATACTTGCCGCCAACGGGACTTGAACCCGTGTCCTTCTGCTTATAATAATTATTGCTTATAATAATTGTTACCCTTTGTGCTATGCATAAAAATCTTGTCTAAGCGTTAGTTTATAAATTAAAAATAATAAATAATATTTGACAAGTTTAAGTATTTCCCCAATAAATGTAGTAATAATTTGTCTCGACGCCACCTAGCGAGGGATTTAACACTTACAATGTCTCTCTCGCAAAAATAAAGTTGGTTGTTTTCAGGTGAAAAATATAATAAGCAGTAATTGTTGAATGAAACACTAGTATATATTGAATCATTTGGCGGGTATTTGATAAGCCACCATAGCTCAGTGGTCAAGAGCAGCTGACCGGCAATCAGAAGGACACGGGTTCAAGTCCCGTTGGCGGCAAGTATCTTTTCTCGGAAGATTTTTCAATGTTGATGAGTGTTTCAGGCTGATAATTATTGCTTATAATAATTGTTACCCTTTGTGCTATGCATAAAAATCTTGTCTAAACGTTAGTTTATAAATTAAAAATAATAATTATTTAGTATAGTTTATGTAATATGGCGGACTGGGATTGCACTACCCTCCCAACCCTGCTGGAATAAAAACTTAAATAAAAATAAAAATAAAGAAGAAAAAGAATTGTGATTAATTGAATGTAGAACAATATCCAACATAACCCAAAGCATTTCCTCTTCACAGTTTCACAGTTCTTGGGTAATTTTTATGATATTTATCAGTAAAATTATCACTCGGAAAATTAGTGTAATTAATGACGATGTCGTGAGCCTAGGTACATTTCGTAGAATGATGCAATTGACGCTTTATTTTCTATTTTACGCACTATGGCATCTGCAATGGGATTGTGTTGTGAGGCTAAAGACAGTGGCGTAGCTAGCATGGGGGGTGGTACCCGGGGCGGATGACACTCCCGGGGCGTGGTGTAACCCCCCCCCCCACCCTAGGAGTTGAGAAGAAAAAAATGAAAACGTTTCATAAAATATTCATATTCTAAAATATACATACTCAATTCATAAAACTTCATCAAATTGGTCCATCCATGTATACAATACCCCCGTCGCTACGCCACTGGCTCAAGGTAGTGGAGATGAGTAGAGGAAGGTGAGAAAGTACCTGGCTATTCAAATCTGGTCACATAAAAATATTTTTCAAACAAGCAACGTTTCTATTCCGCATGGTGGTCCTACACCAAATGTGACTAATGTGCCAAGGTGTGCCGCAAATTTACATCTTACTAATATTATAAATGCGAAAGTTTGAATGGATGTATTTGTGTGTTTGTTACTATTTCACGCAAAAACTACTGAATGGATTTTAATGAAACTTTACAATAATATAGCTCATACATCAGAATAACATATAGGCTATATATGTATAATGGTAAGCTCTGGCGTTATGAAATTTGTATAAATGTGTGTACTTCATATATTTTAGCGGCAGGGAGGAAAGGCAGGGGGAAGGGGAACGGGGGGGGGGAGGGGTTCGCGGAGAGGGAAGAGACGAGGGAGGGGGGAGGCGGGGAAGGTGGAAGGGAACAGGGACGCACGGGAAAGGACATGCAGGGAGAATCAATTTATTTCTTTGAATATCATTGCCTAACTAGTACTATACATATAGGAATGAATGAATTGTAAAATAACACAAATTAATCAAATAAAATTTACTAACGCACGCCGTAATTTGAACCCGCGATCTCCGGATTGCAAGTGAATCAGTCGACCACGGAGGCCGCCCTTTTTTTTTTTTTTTACATGAGCTCCACACAGGAGGCGCTGAGGAAAATAATTTTCCTCAGGGCCTATGTCATCTTTGGGGATGCTGTGTGGAGGGTTTTTTTAGGAAAAGGAAGGAGAGGAGAGTTCTGGGAAGGAAAAGGGTTTAAGGGGTGGGTAGGAATCTGGGGTTCAGTGTGTCTTGGTCATCCGCCTCCAAGACCTAGACAAACCTCACCCCATGAACCCGGGCACCCCTGCTAAATCACCAAATGTAGCGAACCACTTGGGGTGACCTATGGCAGAGGTGTTGGTTATCCAATAAAGGTTCCCGGGGCGGCGGTACCCATTCCCGCCTCCCAAATTGAAAATTTTCAATTGCCCTTGCGGTAATTGAAACACAAAACGGTGCTGTTTCAATTTTGAATGGAATTATTTACAACATTTTCAGAATATTTAAGTAATTTACTAAAACTTAACCTCTCGGACTAATTTGTTCGCGTTTCGAAATAACTCTTGTAGGTCTCATAGGATTCGTTGTCTCCCCTACTAAAAGTTAACCACAGAAGAAGTAAAATAAACACTTTTATGAAACCAAAGTTTAACCAAGAACGACAAAAAAGTGAGGTGACAACATTATTTATAATACACTAGCCAGTGCATTCCCATTCGCCCGTTCCCCTTCCGCCTCCCCTTCCCCTGTCGCGTTCCCTCTCCGCCTCCTCCACCTTCCCTCTCCCCACTCAACTCCCCTCCGTCCCCCGTCCCGTTACCCCCCCCTACAGAATTCCCCTCCCCCTCCAAGTTTCCCTTTCCCCTCCCTAGTTCCCCTCCTCCCCCCTCCCGCGAACCCCCTCCCCGAATTCTCCTCCCCCCTCCCGCATTCCATACATTCAGTCCCATTTCATTCAGTTTTCAAACAGCTCGCAATTGCAATTTTTTTAATACAAATTTCATAATGCCAGAGCTCACCAGTAGTTTTATACAAACCTTGTCCTGACAAAAACGAACACAAAAAAAAGAATTATCCAATTTAGTGCAGTCGTTCGGAAGTTATGCCCGTACATAGATTTAGGTGATTCATTTTTATTTATATAGATTATATAGAAGATAGATAGACAGAAGATAGATAGACAGATAGATAGATAGACAGAAGATAGATAGATAGATAGATAGAAGACAGAAGACAGAAGACAGAAGACAGAAGACAGAAGACAGAAGACAGAAGACAGAAGACAGAGGACAGAGGACAGAGGACAGAGGACAGAGGACAGAGGACAGAGGACAGAGGACAGAGGACAGAGGACAGAGGACAGAGGACAGAGGACAGAGGACAGAGGACAGAGGACAGAGGACAGAGGACAGAGGACAGAGGACAGAGGACAGAGGACAGAGGACAGAGGACAGAGGACAGAGGACAGAGGACAGAGGACAGAGGACAGAGGACAGAGGACAGAGGACAGAGGACAGAGGACAGAGGACAGAGGACAGAGGACAGAGGACAGAGGACAGAGGACAGAGGACAGAGGACAGAGGACAGAGGACAGAAGACAGAAGACAGAAGACAGAAGACAGAAGACAGAAGACAGAAGACAGAAGACAGAAGACAGAAGACAGAAGACAGAAGACAGAAGACAGAAGACAGAAGACAGAAGACAGAAGACAGAAGATAGATAAAACGTAAGGTTAGACACTTTTTAAACTTTTTTAAGTTTTCCTTTAAAATTTTTATATAAAAAAAAATATATGTTTAGTTCAAATTATAAAGTGTGAAAGTGTATATATTTTATCACCTTTTAAAAACAGTTTTTAGTTTTCGGATACGTTCAGCAATATTCCATTTATTTGGATTTTATCGCAAAGAGGAAATATTTTGACGCACTGACAAAGTATGGTCGAGGCCTGATGGGTTATAATAATGTGTAGGTATTGGCATTTCACGACGAGTCTGGATGTTATCGCGATACCTGATGATTGATTGATTGCAGTCATTTGATAAGTGGAATATTCCAATGCTCAAATTTCAGTAAAATAACAATGTTTCATTACACAATTCATTGTTTATCTGAACCAAAGGTAATCGAAACAAGGTAAATGGAACATGAACCATTATTAGTATCTACAGAGAAAACCAGAATTATTAGTAAGTATAGAGATAACCAGTTATTTAGTAAAGAGAAAACCTGAATTATTAAGGGCGCGCAACCCGGATTTGTACCGATTTATTACATATTTCCCTTAAACGCGGTAAGTTTTAAAGCTCTTAAAAAATATAAATGTTATTCTTGAAGATAATATCTAGACTTTGCCCGCGCCGAAACGCAAATTATATAAAATTCCCACGATAGAAAAAATCGCAAAGTATGCTCCAAAAATTATTATTAACACGTTTGTTTCAGTTATTTTACAAGTTATATGTATGAAAAAATTCACAGTGTTTCTTTAAATGCTGTTTAAGATAATTCCCGCGAGATTTTTGCTCTGTTTTAAACGAGTCGTGTTTTATTAAACATTTTCGCAATTTTCGCATCGATTTTGTCGCTGTAAATGTTAGCGCTCTCCTCTAACATTCGTAATTTCGTATCTCTCCATCTTCTTCTTTTTGGGCCCAGTTGCAGAGCCTTGATGTAGAGAAAACACGGTCGCTGAGAAATTTCAACAAAAGGTATTTTACCAAACTGTTGTCACTGTTGCTCTCACTCCCCCGAATACTGAGCGAAAGGGACAACTGCACCTTAATTGATAGGCTGAAAGTATCTTAATAAAATCATCAAAGTCGAAGTTTTGGTTTTCCTCATTTTTCTCCTCCAAAACTAGCCAGATTTTTAATTTTTGAAGTGAAAACTTCTTTAGCACCGATATGTTAGTTAAGATTTGAAACTCGATGAAACGGAAACGAGCGACACTAAAAACAGACAAACACATACATCTATAGGATTTAGCCTGCGAGAGAATGTGATAGACTCATCGGTGTCCTCTTTGTGCGATGCTAAGTAGAATAAAATGTTAAATAATTTTTAAACATGGTAACAATATTATAATAATTGAACCCCACAATTATCCTGCTCCTGATACTCTGCATTGGTCTCTTTCTCTCCAAGTTTAGTTTTCTGAAGGTTTCACTTTTACCGCGTGTGAACTACACACTTTAATTTTTTTTACTAACTGTGTTACAAGAAAATACTCCATGTCTGTACATTTTACTTTAACACAAATACATTGTCTAGTTTGTTTACGGAAGGTCTGTTGATGGCGTTCAAATCAGGCAATTTTTAACGATTTTCTCAATTTTAACGGTTTCCTCTCAACGTGTCGCCAACATCGTTTACCGTTTGGGGACTTGCAAGGGTGGCCGGGTTCATGTGGTGAAGTTTGTTCAAGTTTTGGGGGTGGATGGGTCTGCCCACGTGATCTCCCGATCCTGTGGGATCGGGAGAGGCCGGTTGAGGGAGACCCTTTGACCTCTCCAGCCGGACCCTATCAACCCGTCGCCTTGCATAGCAGTGGGAGGGATGGATTCATGCGATCGTCGCTCATCTGGACGCATTGAACTCCAGATTCCTACCCAACCGCATACATTTTTCCTTTTCATAACTTCCTCTCCTTTCTTACCCTAAAAATACCCTCCACACAGCATTCCCAAAGATGACATAGGGCCTGGGGGATTATTTTCCTTGGGGCCTCCTGTGTGGAGCTAATGTTAAAAAGTATGAGGGGTAGGTAGGAATCTGAGGGTCAATGGGTCCAGGAGTGACGGACGTATAAATCCATCCCTCCCATTACGGTGCAAGACGATAAATGATTATTATAAATTATGAATTAATAATTCTTAATTCATTCAGCCTACTTTAACCCTTCCTCTGCCCTGTTCCTGCCAAAAATCATACATGGTTTTACCACACATACGCCTCAGGGATCTCATTTAAACAGCACTCAGTTTACTTTCATTCTTCCTCTACCAGTTCCATGCCTCATTGCCATACATCAGGGTAGGTACTAGCAATCCATTGTGAAATGCTAGCTTCTGTGGACTGTTTTTTGTTAGCACCAACCGCGTTCAGTCCTTCATTAATAGTTTTGCTTGCATTTAACCTTCTTTCAATATTTCTATCAGCCTTCCCATCTCTCGTAAGCATACTTCCCAAATACGCAAACTCATCCACCTGCTCGAAATATTCATAATTTACAACTATATTGAACACTGTTTTCGTACTCTCTCTCTTTCAAACACCATGACTTTAAACTTACTAACATTCATCATTAACGCAATCTTCATACATGCATACTTCGTTCATTTCACTTTAGAACTTCCATACTATTATAAATCAGCACCGCATTATCAGCATACAACAGTGAAGAGATCTGTCATAACAAAATTGCAATTTGTTTTCTGATAGTCTTGGCAAATGTTATCAAGTCGCTAGCGTTGGTCCCACTGGCTCCTTATAAGGTATTGACATCAAAATAAACAAGTAAATAATGGAGTAAATGTCAATTTGTAGGAATGCCTTCAAGAGCAATTGAACAAAGTCAAATATAATGGTCGACGAGCAGTGGGCCTGAGAGAGCGAGCACGGTGAATTGTAAATTGTCATCCATTGTATCGCGGTCCTGCTTCGTGTAATTGAGGGGAATGGACTTTGTTAATTCTTAATTCCCAGCTTAAATTACTGCATTCACTACGAAGATACTATGTACAATAATACAACAAGGATCAGTATTAGGCCCAGTACTATTTATACTTACATAAAATACTAAAACATTGTAAAATGGGATTGTTTGCAGACGATGCACTGATTTATATTGCAGAAGATAAGTAACTATCTATCTTAAACTTCTGACAGTGACAGACTATAATTAAAATACGCCTGTTAGTTCGATCATATCCAGAAAAGCTCCCACAAAAAAACTCAACACCTAAACACGCTACAAGGTTCACAAAAAACTTATTGATACCACAAGCAAACAGAACTATATTTCAAAAAAGACCCTACTACAGCGCCATTAAAGTATATAACAACCTTCCACGTAACATTTAAATTCGGGAGGCGGGAATGGGTACCGCCGCCCCAGGAACCTTTATTGGATAACCAACACCTCTGCCACAGGTCACCCCAAGTTGTTCGCTACGTTTGGTGATTTAGCAGGAGTGCCCGGGTTCATGGGGTGAGGTTCGTCTAGGTCTTAAAGGCGGATGACCAGGACATACTGAACCCCAGATTCCTACCCACCCCTTAAACCCTTTTCCTTCCCAGAACTCTCTCTCCTTCCTTTCCTTAAAAAAAACCCTCCACACAGCATCCATAAAGATGACATAGGCCCTGAGGGAAATTATTTTCCTCAGGGCCTCTTGTGTGGAGCTCATGTAAAAAAAAAAAACATTGAACAAATAAACGATATACTCAAATTTAAATCATCACTAAAAACATTTCTTTTAAACACGTCTTTACACTTTAAATGAACACCATATGCTTACATAAATTAAATACCTTTGTTTTTATTTGCATATAATATTATATAACATGTAATTGTTGGGTTTTATAGTTATTATTGATTTTTATCTTATATATAAAAATCTCATGTCACTGTATTTGTGGTCGCACTCCTCCGAAATGGCTTGACCGATTTTTATGAATTTTTTATGTATATTTGTAAGTGTGAGAATAGGTTTTAAAGTACGTTGATTTCATACCGCTAGGTGATAAGGGTGTACCTACCCAGTAAAAAAATCAATTATTTTACTTTTTTTGTATTTTTGTATACTTGGCATCAAAAAATACCCATAACTCCAAATTTTAACACTCCTACCCCCGCCCTCTCATTTTTTTAATCGCGATTTTAGCTTTTTTGTATGAACAAGTTTAACCGTCTTTCGTATTTCAAACACAACGAAATTATTTATGTTGTTAATGACAGATGATGGAACATCGAACTTTCATCCACACATGCGCAAGACATTTTGATATTTCATTTTGATATTTCATTCGGCATCGTGTTCTCGCGTGGGCAAACCAGCGAGCTTATTTGTATTGGCTAAAGACAGACTGAAAAAAAATATCGTACACTCAATTGCTCTTCGAAATTCATATTTATTTTCTTTATTTCATTTTCCTAGTTAGTGTTTTTTTTTGCTTTTATCGGCGGTCATCGTCTACAGCGCTCCATTCCTCTTTCTGTCATAGATCCCATCCCCACACACTTACGATACATTCGTCATTTTTTATTTAAAAACCAAAATATTCATTAGAAATAATTTATATGGCAGAACAACGTTTGTGGGGTCAGCTAGTTATTAGTTATTATTGGGTTACCTGACAGAAATGTTATGTACCTATAGGTTATAATTTTGTTTATATGTTTTTTTGTCAAAATGGCTCAAACCAAAGAAATTAAATCTCAATGTTATGAAATAAAATACATGAATATATAAAAACGAACGCGAAATTATACTAATTGTGGAAGAAATTAAATATCTCGGTGAAATTATAGACTCAAATCTACTAAAACCTAACCTAACCTTTTTTTTACAGTGAATACCGCACAAGAATCTCAACTGCTCCCGTCTGGAGCCAGTGAGACTATGGCATCCCCAATTGGGGTATGTTGTGAGGCTGAAGGTAGTGGGGAGGGGAAGGAGGTGGGGAAGAGGAAGGTTGGGAAATACCTGACTATTCAGATCTGGTCACCAAACACGGCTGAAGCCATTTTCAAGCAACGTTTCAATTCTGAATGGTGGTCTTACACCAGGGCGATACTGATAGTATCTTCCACTCTGGAACATGCCGCAAATATACAAACCTAACCTAACCTAACAATCATTTATAGTCTTTACAGGATGTCGGTATTATTTTTGTCCCATTTTACAATTTTTGAACAATAATTTATTGTCTTTACAGGACGTCCATATTATTTTTATTCCATTTTTTGTTAGGTTAGGTTAGGTTTTAGTAGATATTTTGTTGGGGGATGTTTTTTCCGTAGGATATTTTGTCGGGGATATTTTGTCGGGGATATTTTGTAGCGGGATGAAAACGCGCGGAACCGGTCAGAACCTATTTAAAAAAAATCACATTCAATGACTTACAAGGGGTAATGAAATGTTTTTCCACTTTGTTGACTTGTCATGGAACCAAATTCTAGATTGTATCGAACTGTAATATAATGGGTAGTAGGTACTTGTCTGTCTGTAATTATAGCAGGCCAGGTTAGTTTCGCATTTCGCACGGCAGGGGTTATTGAAACCTCATGTGGGTGATTAATACGACATATCGGATTTCCCCGCTAGGTGGTGCGGTTTCCAGGGGTGTCACAACGAACCACTGAAACCGATGCATTCCGGCTGCCTTGCCAAAATGTTTCTGGCCCTATAAAAATAAATAAAAGATCTCTTTTATTTATTTTTATTGTGTTTTTCCACTGTGCTACTTTTCACTAGTAAAATTTTGAATTAAACATGTTTACTGGGAAACTTTTGACCGGGAATATTGGTATGAGGAATATTTATTTATTTATTTACGCCCATCTAGGCTTTTACATACATATATAAACCTATCAATATTTACGAAATTATACTAGTAAATAGTGCAGGAAATGACTGTTTACAACACTAGCACATAAACAAATATATAGCAAAAATACTATTGAATTAGATCCACACAGTATGCAGGCATAATATATAAAAACAAAAAAATACAAAAATAGCTTCTCTCCTTCAGCCGATAATATGCTTAAGTTAAGAGGGTATTACCAGAGAAAACCAGAAATATGTCATTTTTAAATCAGATTTTAGACGTATTGACTCTTTTCCACAAAAAAAAATGGATTTCGAAAGATTGTTCTTTTATCTAGCATTCGCATATTATAAATTTTGAGAAAAAATGTTTATTTTTAGTATAATAAGGTTTTAATAGGTCGTTGGCAGATTTGTTAAATTTTCAAAATAGATTTTGTATTATACCACACTCATTTCAAATCATATAATCATGCAGTAAAATAAATCAATACATTATCTGGGTATCGCATGTTTTAGAATTTTCATTTTAGTTCAAATAAAATCATTAAAAAATATAAACATACATGTGTTTTTTGACGAAAATTGGTCCGTTTGTATATTTATTTGCGCACTTACAAACTAATATATTTCAGATTTTTTAAACATTCTTATTTAACTTAGACATTATTGAAAAAGATAAATACTTATAATCAAAAAAATAATTAGAAAAAGTACATTATTTTAATAGTTCTTGACTTGATTTGCGCACTTACATTATTTTAATAGTTTTATCATCACAACTTTCAGCATTTTTGGTTGTAGGTATAAATTAAAGCAAATAAAATTTGGAATGAAATAAAATCGATATTGAGTTATAATTTTAAAAAGCTGGTACGGAGAATAATTAGTCTATCTCATTGTAACCGCCCTGAACAACTTTCGACGAAATGTGGATTTTCGGCCGCTGGCTGGTTAAACACTCTTAAGGAGACTAAAGTATTTATTTAAGGCCTGGTAGTAAGTGCTTACATAGAAGAAGAGGGGGAGATATAATAGATAAGGGTTACACGAATGTTAGAGGGAGCGCGATGATATAAAAAACGATAAAAAATAAGCGAAAATTGTGAAAATGTTTAATAAAAAGACTCGTTTAAAATGGAACAAAAATCTCGCGGGAAATGTCTTAAATAACATTTAAAGAAACACTGTAAATTTTTTCATACGTGTAACTTGTAAAATAACTGAAACAGTCGTGAAAATAATAATTTTCGGAGAATACTTTGCGATTTTTTGTCTATCGAGGGAATTTCACATAATTTGCGTTTCGGCGTGGGGAATGTATAGATATTATCTTAAAAAACAACACATATTTTTTGAAGTGAAACTCCTTTAGTCCCGTTGTGATTTGAAATTCGGATGACTAATCTCTCGGATTGACTAGCAATATGTCAATATTGTTGAAATTTCCTAGCTTATCTGGTTATATATCCCAACTTTTGTAAGCCCTTGTTATTTGTTTTATTCGAGAATTTAACTTTGTCCGCGTACCATAGTTTCACCATCCCTGTTTTTGGCTGTCAATATGAATCGATGCGATACGCCGAGACGCGGCGCCGACCCTTTGCTCAATTTTACCAGGAAATAATGTACCTACTGATTTTGTATATGTAGGGCTGTAGGCATACGTTTTTTTTTTTTATTATTTAGTAACCATGGGTATATTTATTATTTTTTACATTTTTATATGAAACATGTTAGGTATATATAAAAAATAGAAAATATATTTGTAGTCCTCCTCACTTGGAGATCCTGTGCTGAGGGGGACTATGCTTTGGATAAGTTTTCAGCGACTTCTATGGTTTAATTTCATGGTTTGGACAAGGTTTTCCAGAAACTTCTATGACGTATACTACTAGTAAGTTCATTTTCCGATAGTTCCCTTCAGCCAACATTTAATGTCGTTAATGTAGCTATTTTTTGTTTTAATTTGTTTGATACTAAGTGGGAGTTTGTTATATAACTTTACTGCTAAAAATTCAGAACTTCTTTGTCCAAATGAAGAGTTTTTGATATATTAAGTATGTCAGTTTGTTTGGCTCTGGTTTTATGAGCATGTGAGGTGTCTGCCTCTGAATCATTTTTGTGTTGATGTACTGGAATATTTTTGGTATAGATTTTCTGTATGCTTGGAACATCAAACTGTTTAAAAATTTCTGTAGTTGACGTCCTTATGGTCTTTATAATGCAATTATATAACGTATATTTCCAACTTCATATATTTTTTGTTTCAATCACCGCAAGGGCGGTCTCCGTGGTCTAAGGGTGAGGATGTCGACTAGCAATCCGGAGGTCGGGGGTACAAATTACGGCGTGCGCAAGTAAATTTTATTTGATTAATTTTTGTTATTTCGCAAGTAATTCATTAAAAATAATAAATAGTGTATTTACGGCACGTTTCAGGGTGGAAGATACTCTCAGTATCGCCCTGAGATTCGGAATTGAAACGTTGCTTTAAATGGCTTTAGCCGTGCTTGGTGATCAGATGTGAATAGCCAGGTACTTCCCTACCTTCCTCTTCCCCATCTCCTTCCCTTTTCTACTACCTTCAGCCTCACAACATACCCCAATTGGGGATGCCATAAACTCACTGACTCCAAACGGGAGCATTTGAGACTCTTGTGAGGTATTCACATAAAAAAGGGTGGCCTCCGTGGTCGAGGGGTGAGAATCTCGACTAGCAATTCGGAGGTCGGGGGTACAAATAACGCCGTGGGCAAATACATTTTATTTGATTAATTTGTATTATTTCGTATTTTATTAATTTTAAAAAAGTTTGTAAAGGTAATATATTTGCGGCACGCCGTAATACATTTGGTGTAGGACCACTCTTCAGAATTGAAACATTGCTTGAAATGGCTTTAGCCGTGCTTGGTTGCTAGATGAACAGCCGGGTATTTCCCCACCTTAAAATACGACTAAAGCCATTTCAAGCAACGTTTTCAAAGGGCTTTTCTGGCTAAAGAAGGGGGTAGCGCAACACGGCATAACACCCCAAAAACAAATAACGAAAAAACGTTTTCAAAGTTGTCGTTTTAATATTATATCCGAGCAGACTTGTGAAAAATCACGGGGTATTATAACTGTAGGATTTTTGAAGCTAATGTTTGCCTCAGGATGAATGACGTTCGAAGCAAATATTGTCAATTTTATTTATAACTAGCTGGTCCCGGCATGCGTCGCTATGCCACTTAATAAAGAAATTGTTTCTCCCTGAGTGTCCTTTCCCATCGTCCCGTTCCCCTTCCGCCTCCCCTTCTTCTCCTGCGTCCTCTTCCCCTCTCGCGTTCCCACTCCGTCACCTCCACCTTCCCTCTCCCTCCTCTACTCCCCCCCCCCCCCTTCACCGTCCCGCGAACCCCCCTCCCGAGTTCCCCTCCCCCTCCCAGGTCCCCCTTCCCGCGTTCCCCTTCCACCTTCCCCGCCTTCCCTCTTCCCTTTACCGCTCCCTCGTCCCGCCAACCCTCCTCCCGCTTTCCATATGGTCCCGGCATGCGTCGCTATGCCACTTAATAAAGAAATTGTTTCTCCCTGAGTGTCCTTTCCCATCGTCCCGTTCCCCTTCCGCCTCCCCTTCTTCTCCTGCGTCCTCTTCCCCTCTCGCGTTCCCACTCCGTCACCTCCACCTTCCCTCTCCCTACTCTACTCCCCCCCCCCCCTTCACCGTCCCGCGAACTCCCCTCCCGAGTTCCCCTCCACCTCCCAGGTCCCCCTTCCCGCGTTCCCCTTCCACCTTCCCCGCCTTCCCTCTTCCCTTTACCGCTCCCTCGTCCCGCCAACCCTCCTCCCGCGTTCCATATATTCAATCCCAGTACATTCAGTTCTTAAACAGCCCGCGTGCCACCTTTTACAATTTATCATGTATATTAAATTTGGTACCTAACATAGGTACCTATTTAAAATATCTAAAATTCTTGATTCGATTCAAAATATTAGGGGAGTACCTACTTTAAATAAATTTTTCAACTTTTCAAAAATAGAATCCTGATTGCACAATCATTCATTGTTTTGCAAAATGTCATTCTCTAACACGCGAACTGTCAAACGTGCGATGTTTTCTGTTATTATCTAATTTTCTGCGCAATTTTCTTAATTTTTCTCTCCGTAAGAACCATCCTCGCACTTCAAGGAATATTCTAAAAAAAGAATTAGCGAAATCGGTTCAGCTGATCTCGAGATTTGCGCTTACCAACACATTTAGCGATTCATTTTTATATTATAGATATAGTCAATTGTTGACAATTTGAGGTAATCAGAAATTTACTTTTTCGAAAAACACCGGTAGTAAACTTGAAAATCTTGAAATCTGTTAAACATTTAAGTTAAAGAAAAGAAATACATTTCAAATAATATGGAATTACTAATTAATTAAAATAAAATAATTTTCTTATTAAAGGTAGGTACGAATTTTGTCGTTTGTCGGAATAATTTTTGTTCATACAATCATTAACAATTTTAAAAATGACACATTAAAAAAGCAAATTTAAGTACATTGAACATGAAAAAAAATCACTCAGGAATTATCATTTCATGCACACACAACCGAAATTAGTATCTGAGATTGTATTTATTTATGTATTTGAAAAGATTTTTTTTTTCAATTTTTTCACTTGTTTTTGTTTAGCGTTTCTATTGGAGGTTGAAAAACTCAAACAAATCTTTGAGAAGGATCGGCCCTTTGCAGTAATTTCAAATAATAATTCAAAATGTAATATTTTCTCGCGAAATCCCAGGGGCCGTATTGATTCGGTACCCTGTCTGGCGTGCGCAATTAAATTGTATTTTATTTTATTAATTAATATAAATCACTGTCAATATTAATGAATATAAATTAATTTATGTAAAGAATTAGATACTATTAGTGTCGCCCTGGTAAAAGACCACCATCCAGAACAGAAATGCTGCTTGAAATGGTTTTATCCGTGTTTTGTAACCGGATCTGATTAGCCCTTTCCCTTTCTACTCCCTTCAGTTTCACAACGTATCCGAATTGAGGAAGCCATGGACCCACTGGCTACGGGACGGTTTTTTATATGAATACCTCACAAGAGTCCCAGCTGCTCCCATCTGGAGCCAGTGAGACTAAGGCATCCCCAATTGGGGTATTTTGTGACGCTGCAGATAGTGAGAAGGAGAAAGAGATGGGAAAGAGGAAGGTGGGGAAGTACCTGGCTATTCAGATCTGGTCACAAAACACGGATAAAGCCATTTCAAGCAACGTTTCAATTCTGAATGGTGGTCTTACACCAGGGTAATACTGAGATTATCTTCCACTCTGTAACGTGCCGCAAATATACCATATATTATTTTTAAATTAATTAATTGAGAAATAACACAAATTAATCTAATAAAATTTGTTTGCCCACGCCGGGATTCGATCCGCGACCTTTGGATTTCGAGTCAAGAGCCTTACCCCTCGACCACGCCAGCCAGGTTGGGACTCATACGCGGTATTCACATAAAAAAAAATACAAAAAGTCACTAACGAAGGCTGAAAAAAACTTAAATGTTCAAAAAAGATGAAAAAAACTGCAAATCGATTAAAAAAATACTATTTAAAATTGTTACCTTTGCTCCAATCTGGTTACCGCACTGCCCGGCCTGCAAATGCACTATTTCCCTCATTATTAATGTTTAATAAATCCAATTAATTGTAATAATACAATCCTCGATCTCTTTGGAGAGAATTAACTTGAATATCGCGACAGCAATACGTCTTGCCTCCTTACGAGCGAGTCACAAAATGATGGCCTGGTAGGTACTAACTACTAACTCGGGTAGGTACCGAGTCTGGGTAGGTATCTACTGACTTGGCTAGTACCAAATGCAATTTAACTTCCTTTCAAGAATGTTTTTCCTGCTGGTAACACTGGTGAGTTGGGTTTTTAAATTTAGATCCTTTCATGAAACTAAAAAGTCCTAAACATAGCATTATTGCGATTTCATATGAGAGACATTGAAGTCATATCTAGAGTGTCTGCCAGCCATCTTGTATGATAAACTTTTGAAATTATTAATACAAATAATTATAAAAGTAAGCATTATAATTTGAACACAAAGGTTTTTAAATATTTTATTTATTTATTGAAGTGAAAACTTCTTTAGCACCGTTGTGATTTGAAACTCCATGAAACTAAAAAGCGACACTAAGAAGAAACAAACACATAGACAATGTGATAGAATAATCGTTTTCCTCTTTGTGCAGTGCTTCTTAGCCTCCCCACTCTTGTCTACTTTAGTTTTCTAAAGGTTTCACTTCTACCGCTTGTGAACTGCACACTCCGCTTTTTTAATTATTTTTTTGATGTTATTGAAACTCATCGCCAATAAGGAACTCCAGTGAAAAATATTATGGCTTTAAAAAATATGTTCATATAGCTGAATATAAATATACAGGGTGTCCGAGGGTAAAGTGCATTAACTTCGGGAGGTGATTCTACATGATGGTAGGAGTAAAAAAGATTAACAATTTTTTCCGAAATTACAACATTTTTTCCCCATACAAAAAGACGTACCTACTAAAAATTCTTAGTGTGAGGTACGATCTTACTTGCTGAGAGCCTGCCGGGCGCCCGACTCGATTGTGATTGGCCCGTAACGTAACAGCGGAAAATAATAAATCTGGCCACACACGCCGGACTAATTTTATCTTTTTACCTCAAAACTACCCCAATAAGTTGGAATTTCGAAAAAAGTCTTTATCTTTTTTACTTGTACTATCATGTAGAATCACCTCCCGTAGTTAATGCACTTTACCCCCGGACACCCTGTATAAGTTTTATTAAATAATATTAAACGCACAGTTTTTAAAAAATTATTAAAATTTTTATTTTTAATCGGGTCGTAGAAACACGCCGTCAAGTTGGCATTATTGAAATATTTAGCGGTGACGTCACTGCTCATCGTGTCGTAACGTCACCGTAAAGTCCTTGTATGGGAATGTTGGTATGACACAAGCCATCGTATTAATTTATTCGTTTATTTACATACTGTTTATAGAGATTTAATTGTTGTGTTTATTGAAACATTATTTAGGCCTAAATAATTCAGTTTCAAAAATAAGGGTATCTCTTATTAGTTTTTCTTTATTATTGAAAATATTGAAAAACTACTCCACAAAAAAATAGTAATGCTACTCTAGGGAGAATACTTCGAACACCGAATTTCAAAATGGCGGCAGTTGATCAGCTGATTTCCCGATCTTGTAGTAACTTTTCAGGAGTGATGACGTCACACGATTCACTACACATATGTTTTCGGGGGATTTTGAAAAATTAAAACTTTGACAATTATTTTAACTATTAAAACTAACTCTAAAAAAACATGCAGTTATTTAAGTTAGAAGGTCATTATTCATAAAAAAAAAATAAAAAATTGGACTGGAGTTCTTTATTGGGGTATGTTGTGAGGCCGAAGGTATTGGGGAGGGGAATGAAATGGTGAAGAGGAAAGTGGGGAAGTACCTGGCTATTCAGATCTGGTAAAAAAACGACTAGAGCTATTTTAAGCAACGTTTCAATTCTGAATGGTGGTCATACACCAGTACTGAGAGTATCTTCTACTCGGGAACGTGCCGCAAATACACATTATATTATTTTTGATTAATTGATTGTGTAGCAATACAAATTAATTAAATTAAATTTACTTGCGCACGCCGGGATTTGAACCAGCGACCTCCGAATTGCAAGTCGAGAGCCTTACCCCTCGACCGCGGAGACCGTAATATTTTTTGTACATAAAGAAAAGGATACATAAGCATGTACAAAAAGAAAAGGATAGAAGAATTTTGGGACGCCTGAAAAACACATGGCGCGATCAAGTGATTCAAATACTTGAGGCGTGATATCACTAAAGTTAAGAGTCGAAAAATGTAAGAATATGTATGAGACGATGCGAGGATGTGAATGATGCAAGAACGAGTTATCTGGCGGTCTATTCTCTCTGCTTACCCCTGCGGGGATAAGTCCTGATATTAGTTAGTTAACTCCTCTGTTCGCTTTTGCGAATGAATCCTATGGGTATCACAGAAATCGTTGTCTCCCTTTCTATCACGGTGAGAAATATGATCTAAATGGTGTTAGAAGGATAAAACACCACGCTTTATATCAAAATCAAAAAAATTAACCACAAAATAATTACAATGTACACTTTTATGAAACCAAAGTTTCCGAAACTTAAACGTGATTTTTTATTAATTATTTTTTCATAAAACCACAAAAGGTTAGGTGACAATAACATTTATAATACGTCTAATAAAATGTGTGCGTATTTTTAAGGGAAAACTTCTTTAGCACCGTTGTGATTTGAAACTCGATGAAACGAAAAAGCGACACTAAAAAGAGACAAACACATACGTCTATAGGATTTAGCCTGCGAGAAAATGAGATAGAATAATCGGTCTCCTTTTTATGCGGTGCTTCGTAGCCTTCCCACTCGTGTTTTACTTTAGTTTTCTGATAGTCTCACTTTTAGCGCGTGTGAACTGCATGTTGTTAATTGCATTATGTTCGCATTAATTTATAGAATTATTATGTCCATTCCGAATTATCAAATGGAAAGTGTTTTTTATCACCTTTCAAAAACAGTAATTTGTTTTCGGATGCGTTAAGAAATATTCCAATTTATTTGTACTTTATTGCAAAGCGGAAATATTTTTACCTTCTGACAAAATATGCCCGAGGCCTAGGGTTAAAGAGATCAATTTTCTTTTCTCGCAAAAGAAACGCGTATGTAAAAAACTGGCCCCACAGCCGTGGCATATACATTTGTGTATATTTTTAATTTGTTTTATGTCAGAATTCAACAAACGGATATCTTAATTATATCGACTCTTGGTCAGTCAAAAGAGTGCACTTGTTTAAAAAGGGAATTGTAACAATATGTCCTTAATATGTTTTTATAAACTACGGAGTTACTTATTTATCTCAATGATTAATACAACTTTAGGCTGGCCGCATACATCAGGTTTTTCTATCCGGTTGTCTGATCAGACAACCGGAAGGTCTTCGCGCCATACATTTCTTATGAAAGTCCGCAGTCATCCGGTTCGAAAACCAGATCGGTACTAAAAATAAGCCACGCCCTTCCGCACCGGCCGTCCAAACCGTTCTGAAAAAGGGCGTGGCCCCGGTTCCATTACCTATCCACTTTTCGAATCGGATGTGTGCGGTGTTTATCCGATCCAATTGTCTGATCAGATAACCGGATGGAAAAACCTGATGTATGCGGCCAGCCTTAGACGTGTTAGGAAACTTCCCAATATGTTTGCTTAAGCCCCCGTAACAAATTGCTCTTAAACACTTTAAGTTTTTAAAAAATATGTTTTTCGAAGATAATATCCATACACTTGTAGAGCCGAAACGGTAAATAAATGAAATTACCTCGATGGAAAAAATCGCGAAGTATGCTCCGAAAATTATTTTTAAAATAAAAACATTAAAAACACTGAAATTAACAATTTACATCTTGTTATGTTCGCACATACGACAAAACAGTTAAAGAAGCGTCGCCTCTCCCACAGGTTGACAATCAAGTGTTCCTGTCGATGGATTCGCAAATTATCGTAATGGCGCGACCATTGCTTAGCAATACCGGAGAAAGAAAGCTATAAAAGGGCTAACGCACTTAAATTCGCTCTCTTTCCTTCCGCCTAGCTCATACTAGTAACATCGTGTACCTAGTTCTCGCCCGAGGCGATAGCCTCGCGGGCACCCCGTTTGGGTAACCTGAGACAATGGCGTTGCATTGGCCTTAGATTCGGTATATTAAGTGACTGTGATCCTGGAGCCCTGATCCTGGAAGTGGAGCAGCATGTCCATCTTTGCCCTGGTTGAATGCTGGCCCGCGATGTCCAGCGACTGATTCCTGTCTCCGGCTAAGGACTCTGCCCGGCAGGCATGAGCTTAGCCGGCACCTTCCACCGCACAATCCCTCAAGATGGCCAAGGTAGTCTCCTAATTATAACTCTAGATATTCGAGCCATTAACTTCCAGTTTAGTATCATTTCAAGTACCTATCTTCCGTTCTAAAAGCCTTTAGTCATTTAGGCCTTAAATCGTAATGTCCTATTGTACAAATTGAACCCCTTTATTGTAATAAATATGCTATGTAAAACCGACTTTCAATTACATTCATTCATCTTGTCGAGAGTGCACGAACTTAACCCTGAGACGAGTCCATGTGAGATGTGAGAGGTACGTAGTAAGGCGTTCGAGCCGCTCACCGTATGTTAATCTCATCTCATCTCTCAGTACATTACACTGGCGCCTGAATACTTTACAAGAAATGAATAATGTTATTGAAAAATGAATATATATTTCTATATTATATGCTAAAAAATTTGTGCTTATATTGTGTTTTAAAAAGATAAATGTAAAATGTGTTAATAAGTTCGTTTAAATAAAGCCAAACATATTCAAAATATAGTTATTCAGTTGACGCGGGAACAATGTACAGATTCTAGGGCGAGTCCATTGTTGATTTGAAATGTTGATGCAAATAAACCATAAATCGGGTTAAATACTAATTCAAAACAGTTATTTGTGTAATTTTGATAAAATTAACGAGAACAATTCTATTACAACATAATTAAATACGGTTATTTGAATAAAATAGTTCCAAAATACAGCGGCGTAATTGAATTGGACCCGTCCAAGTCAGAATATTTCGGTAGAAGCACGAAAGAAATAACTCGTAAATTTGCCGCGAAAGCAATATAAAAGAAGTTTTGAATTTCAATACATTTTAAAATGCATATTTCGTTGTGAAAATATTAATAACTCTTCTTGTTATTTCAAAACAAATTAATAGGTAATTAACTAAATATAATTCATAGTTTGAAAGTGAATTTAGTTATCCCGCGCAAAAAACGAAATCGTCATGTAGATATTCAAATTAGCAAACGGTCAGCAAGTCGAAACAGAACGAAGACGCGTGCAAGCGGTAGCAATAAAAATTGTATAGATTGGTCACCGTAAATAATAAAGTCCATAAGAATTGAGCCCACGGAATAAAAACAAAAAAGTAAAATAAAAGACAAATGAATACATTTTATTAAGAAATACAAAAGATATAAAATAAAATAAATTTCAAATGAAAAAAATCATTATATTGTTTCAAACAATGCATTAGAAACTACCGTTAAATTATTTTAAAAAGAATTGCGCGAAAAATAAGAAAAACATAATTTATATTCTGTAATAATAAATTGAAAGCAAAATAAATAGGAAATGAATAATAATAATCCTTGTAAATTACAAAGAATAACAAAAAATTAAATGTTAAACTGTTTAGAAAGAGAAATGTTTTATATGCGCTAAAATTAATAGGAGGCCTCTCTTGTAATACCCACGGAAGGGAACACGCATGATCCTCGTGATAGGTACCTTACGGGCTAGTCCAAGTTTTGCATTTTTTCGAAGCGCGTCGCGTGCACAGAACACAAAATCCAATGAATATTAAAGTGTGAGGTAAAATTTGTCGGGAATAATTTTTGAATTCTTATTAGATTAAAACGAAACATTGTTAAATGAATTTTTACATTATCAAGGAAGTGAAATAGTTTTAAATGCTTGAGTTAATTACGGAATGAAAATTTTATAAATTTTTTTTTTTTACTCTTTCCTGGTAGCATGTCTAGTATTGTTGGATAATAATAGATCTAGAGAATTGAAAATGCTTAAGAGGATAGTACACATTGAGATTTAAAAAGAAAATATGCAGTTCATGAATAATATGGTTTCAAATTCGAGTGAAAATTGGAAATAAATTAAAATAGTGACTTGTATAAAATCGTGTATATGATAAAAGTTAATAACTTGACGGTATCACCTGACTAACGTATCTTGGAATTTAGATGTAGTCCAAAAAAAAAAAAATACAGTCTAACAAGCATACCTACGGCAAGTTATATAAAATCATGATCCTTTAACAGCGACTTTTTTACATAGAGATCTATTAGACTATGGAAGGCAGATGCGACCCATAATTTAACCTCTGTGTGATTAAGTATGCTCGCGCAGTCGTATATCTCTGGAATCCAAACTCTGTTGTGGAGACGATTTTAATCTCAGAAACCGCTTAGCCCGGACAAGGAAGATTGCGAACGTAAAAACCCCTCCCTAATACAAGTTAAAGAGAAAAACATATATAAACATATGTATATTTCCAAAATATTGCTTGACGTTATTATTTAGAAACTAATTTTCCTATAAAAATAAAATAATAGTGGAAAAAAAAAAAAGTTAAGAACAGATTTCAACTAGTAAGATCATGTGGTAGAAAAAAAAAATCAAATCAAACTGGTTTTTTAATTGCAATGTTTTTTTTGGTGGAATAAATCAGAAACCACAAAGAGGATTGTAGTTGAAAATACACAAGTTGTAAAATCATTGTCATTTTGAAAGCTAATCTTATATATCATGAAAAAAGATAGTGATGGTAAGTAAGGCGGATGCGAAATTTACTGTCACAATTCAATATATAAGACAAGCCCGGGTGTAATTAATTGAAGAGTAATCTGAGATTGTACATCAATCAAGTGCCGTAATAGACCCCAAAACAAGTTGAACAATATTGCAAGACGCATATATGAAAATATATATGTATTTCCACGAATTTTTATTTATAAAAAGAGGAAAAAGTTGAAAACAGAATAGTTAAAAAGATTTAAAATAATGAAAAGTAAATAAATACTAGAGAATTTAAATTTAACGGAAGTAATAAAAAGTAATAGGAAAAGGTTAAAATTTTAATTAATTACAAATTAAAAGTTAAATTCGTTCATGAGACATAGAAAGTAGAGAAAAGTTTGAGAAATAACGAATGCACGCGCGTTATGCATAACAGCAGACATAAGTACCTACGCAGTAACAGATGGCCCGGCTAGGAAAGAAATTTTGTATATGAGAGAATACGGTACCTATGTAAAGCGTTGTAGAAAACGGCAAAAATTCAGGAAAGGTATAATTTGTATTGAGATTTTTTTTTTTTGTAGAAAAATAATTAAATTCTTGTATAGTTAGTTCTTTTTTGCTCTCTTAGTGATTCTAATATTAGTTATTTGAGAGTTAAGAATGTTGATTTAATCTGAGATCAGAGTAGCTAACTGAAATCTAGTTGAAAAAACAGGAGAGAGTGCAATTGAACAAGCTATTACGAAATAAACAGAATTCGGTCAGGAAAATATTTTTTTTTGTGTTTTGGAAGTTTAAAATAAACATTTTTCATAAGAAAATAATAAGAATTAAATTAAAATGATACGTTCTCATTCGTATAATAATAAAAAATAAAGATCATACCTGGTTTGAAAAAAAGGGAAGTAGGAATACTTGACTAATGTGGTTTGCTATTAAAAAAGGCGGGAAGGAAAGAAAAACAAAAATTTTGTATATAAAGGTAACCATTTTTGTATGAGATTATTATAAATAAACTATACTATAAATGTTATGTATATTATTGTATATAAAGGTAACCATTTTTGTATGAGATTATTATAAATAAACTATACTATAAATGTTATGTATATTATTGTATATAAAGGTAACCATTTTGTATGAGATTATTATAAATAAACTATACTATAAATGTTATGTATATAATTGTAAATAAAGGTAACCCATTTTGTGTAAATATTTATGTATATAAATTTTCGGTGTTGTTTATAGAATAGGTATATCTCTCTTTAAATTTCTTTTTCAATAAAAGTTGTGACAAATAATACAATACGTCGAAAAGTAAACAAGAAGTCGAACAAATAAGTACGGAAATAGATCTTCAAATATAGTCAGATTGTAAAAAATAAATAAATTAAATTTGAAAAAAGGTAGAGAGATTCTGCATAGTTATAACAATTGTCCTGAGCTAGTATTGAAAAATAAAATGTTGAATAATTCAGTTAAAAAATAAAGCTAAATCTCTTGTAACGATGCGGAAGTAAAAAGGCCTTCGTTAATAAAAGCTGTTTAACACAAAATGGAATATGTTTTACATATTAAATAAACAAAAGTAATAAAAATAAATGTTTTTAATATTTTGTCAAATAGATAAACAATTTTTAGCAAGAGCGAAATAAAGAAAGAATAAATCACGAGCATCCGTAAAGATTAATTGGTGACATTCGTAGAGATTTTTTGGTGTCCATTTTAAAAAATAGAAAGTAGTACACGAATTTAAAACAAAAAAGATAATCATTTCTTACTTAAGTTTAAATGAAAAAGATTTTTAATGAATAAAATTTTATTCTTCTTGACTTGTGTTACAAAAAAGACAACGTGGATCGTTGTTCGGAAATTATATTGTGCTTTGCGCAGATATTGAGTTCTAAGTGAGGTCAAGAAATGTAATACGGGTACGGGTACCAGCGTATACATTTCTAGTTTCAAAACATTATAGGAAAGTCTTCCTTAGAATTAAGACAAGTGGGGTTGCCAAGAGAGTAATCTTGGGCAATAAAAAAAAAAAAGAGAAAATTTGTAATACAAGAAGAGATACGAAATTTTTTTTTAACACTTCCAAGTGAGTTTTGAGTAATAGTCGAATAATGAAATATATATACTTAGTTTGGGTCTAACTAGAAAAAGACCATGGCGCCCAAAGTTAGAAAGGAACAGAAACATGTATTTACATATTTTAAATAAAACAAAGTTAACATTGTAAGGAAACAACGTAAATAAAACAAAACATAGATATTGAAAAGGGAATATTACATTGAGATGTATTGTGAGGTCAAAAGGTCCGTGACGTCACAATAGAAGGAGTATTAATTGGACTTAATGTTGTATTATATTGAAATTGAAGCAAAAAAAATTATATCAAGTTGTGAGAATAAGTTGAAAATTCCTGTCAAATAATCTTTAATAAGAAAGTAATACTAATTAAAAGGAATTTGGAATAAAAAATTAAGAAACAGAAAGAAAAGAAGTTTTTGCTAGCAAATTCAATTATAATATAGCGTTCAAATGTATATAATTGTATATATCTTTTTGTTGTTAATTTAAATGTTTATATCTCTCTGATTTGCTTTCAAACAAATAAAGTCGTTCAGTTAACTAACAAATATTAGATTTGGAAAATAATTTTTTTTAGTATTTTGATTGATTGAAGTTTAATAATAAATTTCTGTATAACCTGTGGAGTTATCCTGGGGTTAGTGTTGGAACATGTAGGTGTTTTTGAATCGGGTATGTACCCACCCTAATTGGGAATACAGAGAGATAAAATAAACTTTGGTTGTTTAGAGTATTTGAAAGAGAAAAACATAAACAGGTTCGAAAAATTGAGATTTGTATTAAAATCTAAAAGTTCATGGAAATTTTGTAATGAAGAGAAAGTTAATTGGTATTAATGTTCAAATCTTAATAAAAGTTCATGGAAATAATTGAGTTTGGTAATAAAAAGTTGAATTTAATTAAAAACATAGTCAAGATTTTTTTTTTTTAAAAAAAGAAAATAAATTTTAAAATAAAAAATTAAAGTTTCGTTAGCAAATTCAGTTATGCTTAAAAAAATTGAAATGTATATAAATTGTTAGCTTGTAAGATTGAAATGTTATAACATGTAAACACGCGAATTGGATACTTCGGTATTTAAGCGACGAAAGTCAACGTGTAATTCACCGTATATCGGTGTTGTTGTAAAAAAAAAAGTCTGTGTTATTGGAATTTAAAGCGTATTCGGTTGAAGATGAAGTTAAACAACTTAGAGAGAATATATATTATATTGAAAACTATCATAGATCTTAATTTTCTAGTGATGTTCTGTTTTTTTTGGTTATTTGTTTTATATATGTGTCTGTCAAGCGCAATCATTGAAAAGGATTACTATGTGTTCGAAGTCGTTTTCATTTGATTTGGTCAGTAAGACAGGGTCATTGTTTTTTAACATGACGTGAGGAAGGTGTGTGTCACCTGTGTTTACGCCGAGCACAATCATTGGAAAGGGAGTTTCCTGTGGATTGGTTAGTGAGGCAAGATCATTGTTCTTTAACATGATAGTGTATGCATACAAGGGATTGGATCTCTATAAAAATGATAGGATTTAAAGTATAGCCTTAGAATTATACCTACGTTACAGGATTTAATATATGCCTTATAATTATATTATAAACATGATAGGATCCGTATAGCCTCATAATTATACCCATTGTAAACTATGAAAACAGAACTGAAGATGGCTTAAGAGAAATTCATCAATAAAGTAATAGGGAATAAATCGCAAGTTACAATAACACAGCAAATTTAAAAAATACTACTCTAATTGGTGCATGTATTGTATTGTAACCTTTTAGTTTAGGTTGTAAAATGCGAATATGTATCAATTTCGATTGATTACATGACATTAAGTCGGCATTAAATGTCCATTTAATGGGCGAGAGAAAAAAAAATGTAAATAAAAAGTGTAAATATTCAAGAGGTTCACGTCTTGTATTGTCCTCTACACAAGGTGTAAAATGCGAATATGTATCAATTTCGATTGATTACATGACGTTTAGTCAGCATAAATTTTTGAAATTTTTTTTATTATTTTTATTATTTTTATTAAACATTACATAATGAATATAACTGACAAACGATTGGTATTGGCATAAAAATTTATGTAAAATGCGAAGGAATTGACCTCGGTTGTTCAGAAAAAAATGAAATCGCGTTAAAATATCCATTGAATGGATAAGATAAAAGAACAATGTATAGAATCCTGTACCAAGATTCATTTCAGCAAAGTTTTTTTTAATTATTGCGAAGAAGAAGGTGATGATTTGCTGCTACAGCAAATAATTTAACAGTTTATGTTAACAAATTTGGAAGATCAGCGTGTTTTGTATCGCGAGAGTAGCGTGTTTTGTATCGCAAAGGAGAAAAGGGAAAGGTACAAGTTCTTTTGAAATAGGGTTGTTTAGCTTGGCTCACAGGTAGATAAATTCGTTCTTGGCTCAGTAGGTAGGGAGTGTTAAATTAGTTGTGATAATGACAACTCTATGTCTTATAACCTACAGCACATCCAGAAATGTCTGCAAGAAACGAGAAAATATCTTCAGGGTACAAGGAACAATTTTTCAATAGAACTTAAATGGAAACTTACGATGACACAAATTAGAATGGATACTTCTTCAAAGAATTAAAGGAACACTCTTCAACAGTCCTGCAAATTCAATAATGCTGCGTTTACAACATACCACATTTTTGGTAAATGCCCAAGTCAAGCCAGAATAGACCTTACAATCTTCTTACATTATATTGGACAGAGAAGGCAGTGTTATGTTCGCACATACGACAAAACAGTTAAAGAAGCGTCGCCTCTCCCACAGGTTGACAATCAAGTGTTCCTGTCGATGGATTCGCAAATTATCGTAATGGCGCGACCATTGCTTAGCAATACCGGAGAAAGAAAGCTATAAAAGGGCTAACGCACTTAAATTCGCTCTCTTTCCTTCCGCCTAGCTCATACTAGTAACATCGTGTACCTAGTTCTCGCCCGAGGCGATAGCCTCGCGGGCACCCCGTTTGGGTAACCTGAGACAATGGCGTTGCATTGGCCTTAGATTCGGTATATTAAGTGACTGTGATCCTGGAGCCCTGATCCTGGAAGTGGAGCAGCATGTCCATCTTTGCCCTGGTTGAATGCTGGCCCGCGATGTCCAGCGACTGATTCCTGTCTCCGGCTAAGGACTCTGCCCGGCAGGCATGAGCTTAGCCGGCACCTTCCACCGCACAATCCCTCAAGATGGCCAAGGTAGTCTCCTAATTATAACTCTAGATATTCGAGCCATTAACTTCCAGTTTAGTATCATTTCAAGTACCTATCTTCCGTTCTAAAAGCCTTTAGTCATTTAGGCCTTAAATCGTAATGTCCTATTGTACAAATTGAACCCCTTTATTGTAATAAATATGCTATGTAAAACCGACTTTCAATTACATTCATTCATCTTGTCGAGAGTGCACGAACTTAACCCTGAGACGAGTCCATGTGAGATGTGAGAGGTACGTAGTAAGGCGTTCGAGCCGCTCACCGTATGTTAATCTCATCTCATCTCTCAGTACATTACAATCTTTAAAAGCTACATAAACATTTGTCGGGAAATTTTTGCTCTATTTTAAACGAGTCGTGTTGTATTAAATATTTTCTACATTTTCGCTTAATTATTATCTTTTTTAAGGCCCGGCTTCCCGCATATTCTATTAAATACTGTAATTATTAATGCTCTTACAAATAACCCCCCTCCCATCTCGGTGACCACGTAAAGTATATTCCAAGACCCCCCCCCCCCTTCCCCAACAGATTTCACGTAGTAATTCATAAATATGGTTTTGAATCATTTCTTGCCAACAAAAAGTAAAAAAAAAAAATTGGCTTATATTTGTCTTTATTAATACGGCGCTTGCTGCGTGACGGCAAGAGTGCATGCATACCTTTAATAATTACAAGTGGAAAAAATATTATCAAGATAAAACTTAAGTCAAAATTTGTGGAATTTTGAAGATCCCCCCCCCCCCCCCCCTGAACGGGTCACGTAGTAAGGGTACGTTCCCTTATATGTATGAAAAAAATCACACTGTTTCTTCAAATGCTTTTTTGGACAATCCGCACGAAATTTTTGCTCTATTTTAAACGAGTCGTGTTTTATTAAACATTTTCACAATATTCGCTTAAATATTATCGCTTTTAATATAAGCGTGCTTTTAATATTCGTATTTACATACCTATCTCTCCATCTTCTTCTTTTTGAGCGGTACACCGCGCCTCAAGCTGCACAGTTTGCACCAGCACCATGCAAGCGTTTTCTAGCTAGCCCTTTCAGATATTCCTAAATCCGGCCAGATCTTTGCGTGAGTCGACGTTTCCACCTAGAATAACCTACAAATAAATAATAAAACGAACGCGGGCCGCTGCACTCGCGACATTTCATTTTTTCCTGTTTTCAAAGACGGTCATTAGCATCCGTCTTGGTCTTGCCACGCTGCTAGCTGGAGGATGCTATATTTAGGCCAGATATGGCACTGGAAGTCTGACGACTAAATGACTAAATCTCTGACAAAATGAATCACTGACTAACTGACTCCAGGGAAGTGGAAAGGGACCTGCGAGAGGATACATTTGTAGCAAAGTTATTTAACCTTTCCTTGCAGATGCTGTCAACTGAGCTCTAATAAATTATTTTTAAAAATCGTTTAAAATATATTATTTGACATCGTCTCTAGTAATTATTTTAAATCTCTGTAAGTAAATATAGTAAACAAATTGATTGTTAAATTAAGAGCGTTTAACCAGCCAGCGGCCGAAAATCCACATTTCGTCGAAAGTTGTTCTTACGATCGTGCAGGGCGGTTACAATGAGAAAGATTAATTATTCTCCGTACCAGCTTTTTAAAATTGCACCAGCTTTTTAAAACATGCGATATCCAGATAATGTATTGATTTATTTTACTACATGATTATATGATTTGAAATGGGTGTGGTATAATACAAAATCTTTTTTGAAAATTTAACAAATCTGCCAACGACCTATGGTGTAACCTTATTATACTAAAAATAAACATTTTTTCTCAAAATTTAAAACCATTTATAATTTTTGAAATCGATTTATAATTTTTTGTAGAAAAGAGTCAATACGTCTAAAATCTGATTTAAAAATGACATATTTATGGTTTTCTCTGGTAATACCCTCTTAACAAGTTTAATTTGTAGAATTCTATTTTAATTTCAAGTTTTTCTTTTGTATGAAAATATTGTAGGAAAATAATTTCCCTCAGGGCCTGTATCATCTTTGGGGGTGCCGTATTGAAGGTTTTTGGGGAAAGGAAATAGTCAACCTGGTTCTTGAAGACACCCATATTGTAGGAGGGAGGAAACCCAGAGGTCTTATTTACTTACATACCTCTTATATTTGTATTCTTTCAATATTTTTTTTTATTACATATGAAAATTATTAATGATTATTAATTACCCTTTAAAATTTCCCCACTATTCAAATTTGACTAAAAAAAATAATTAATGGTTATTAATAACCTTTCAAATTTCAACCACTTATTGTGTTTATTTAAATTCGACTAAAGAAAGATTAAAAAAATATATTTATGCTTCTGCTCAGTCAGTTGGTGGGAAGGCACCCCTGCTAATTCATCAAATTCGTTGCAGGGGCGGGCGGTACCCAAACCCGTCTGCCAAATTGAAATGCATAATTTTAAACTATAGTATATGTGCCATTGTTAAAATGCTTTACCATCTTAATTGTGAGAATGGTTTTAGTGGCACACCTGCCTTTTCAAATATGCAAGAGTGAGACGGCAGAACTAGAGTATAAAAAGTAATACCTACAGACAGCTCCGTTAGCTGGCACGTAGCTTAAAACTTATATTGTGCAAATAAATGTTCATCTCGACCACGCGTCTATCATTTAAGATCTACAAGATCACATCACACGCCTACACAAAGTCTAAATAACATTAATTAAAAAATATATTTTTTATTATTTATTTATCTTAAAAATGGTACATATTACAATATTACTGATCTTCCATTAAAAGCATTTGTTTGCGGATGGAAAAAGAGTTTTATTTCATATATGTACAATTAATACCGTCACGTGTTTCACATATACATATAGGTATAGTTAATACAAGCACATCGTAATCAAGACCCTTTAACTAAAACTCACAAACATCCATGTATTTAATGAGAAACGGGTATAATTTTTAGTGCGACATTCATGTGAAAATGGGGGAAGCAGTTTTCCTGTTGATGATTTCTCTAAAATACTTTTTGATAGAGTTCAACAATGGGTCACTTGCATCATTTATTTTTTAAATTCCGGTTTAGGCAAATATTCTAAGATATTCTGTATTTTTTTTATCGTATTTTTGAAACCCTGGCGATTTTTTGAAAATTTCAAACCGAAATCAGACCATTTTTTTAAACTGGAAAGACGGGACATAATTTTATAGGTGCGAAAAAACGATAATTACATAGCCGAAAATCAATTAAAAAAAAACCTTTTCCGCAAGAAACAGGAGAATGACGAGGCATACCAAAAATATTACATCTCATAAATATTTTTTCCTTGATCCATCTTATTGATCATAAATCATTATAATTTTCAACGTGTACATATATTCTACTAAATCCAATGTAATATACTTGTATTTATAAATTATAATAATATTTTTTTTTTTTACATTAACTCCGCACAGGAGGCCCTGAGGAAAATAATTTCCCTCAGGGCCTATGTCATCTGGGATGCTGTGTGGAGGGTCTTTTTGAGGAGAGGAAGGAATGAACATTGGTCTTCAAGAGACCCATGTTGTAGGAAGGAGGAAACACAGAGGCCGGCAAATCATTCCACAGCCGAGCTGTTGAACACAAGAACGAGTCGAAGAAACGACCCGTTCTCATGTGACAAATGTCAACTGTGTACAAATGTTGGGCACGCGTTTGGCGTGTTTCCCGACTATGCACCGGTGCCGAAGGGATCAATGATGCTAGTTCCTCGGAGCATCTTCCATTGTAATACCGGTAGAACAAGGATAGCATTCCCACCCGACGCCTGAATAATAATAAGAATATTATAAAATTTTATTTTGTTAAAATCAGCACCACTATCATTATACCTTTAAAACACGTGCAGAAAGCGTAAAATGTACGGGGTTCTCTTCATAACATCTCAAAAAGTCAAACCAAATGATAAGTTCGCAGAGAACAAATAATAAATCTAGTGAACGTTAAATGTCAAATTCAAAAATTCGCCTGAAATCAAAGGGTTGCCATATAAAAAAAAAAAATCAGTGTGGAATTAATAGGAACATTTTCGGAGACCAAACATTTTCATGTAGTGACGTCACGGGCCCAAATCATGGATTTATTTATTTAAAAATAAAAATAAAAACAGTACATTTCTTCAAAATTTTACTAACATTTTCGTAATCTTAGTAAAAAAAATTATCCACACGATTTTTTCCAAGTCGTTATGAAATCCATGCAAGTGGCCTATGTACTTTGTCATTAATGCTTCTGATTTCTAATGGTAGGTTATTAAAGAAGTATTTTCCTTGGTGTGAATAATGGTGTTGGGCAAAAGAAGTGTTTAGTTTAAGGCTTACAATTACATGTTTAAGTCTAGTACGTAAATGTATATGTAAACGTAAATGTAAACTATTCAATTTTATCTGACTTAAAATTAGGAAACTAAAAATGTACGCACACTGTACAGCACCGGAATCCATGGATTTTTCACCACCGTAAAGGAACGGTTAATGCATTGAATTTTGTTTAAATGCTTACATTCCGGCGCGGCTTACGCTTACAGAAGATTAATCTAAGTGGACTTTAGAGCATTACTTTATCTGAATTAGTGAACGGATCTTGGAATTTCAAAGAAATTATCGCGAGCTGTCGAATTTTCTACGTATTTTTTTGCGGCATGAAAACCTGCATGCTATGTTGCCAACCCAATTTATAAAATAAAGCCAGACGTTTCCACAAAACGGAGTTAAAAAGGAGTTAAATTCTTGTTTAGCCTAAGTTATTACCGAAAAATCACCGATCTGGGGGGGTGGCATTTTTGAAGAAATAATACTTAAATTTCTTATTTTTCATTCGTGTGTTTCGTATATAAAGAGGAACTGGTTTATATCAAAAAGGAGCTAAGAAGCTAAACCACTTTTTAGGAGCTGGCGGCCGCTTTTTGGAGCTTAAGGCCCGGTAGTACCCGCACAAAAGAAGAAGAAGGAGATGTAATATGTAAAAACGAATGTAAGAGGGATCGCGTAGCAAAAATTGTGAAAGTCTTTAATAAAACACGACTCGTTTAAAACAAAACCAAAATGTGGGGAATGTCTAAAATAGCATTTACAGAAAGACGGAATTTTTCCAATTTTCATACTAGTAAAATAACAGAAAAAACGTGTTTATAATAATTTTCATACTAGTAAAATAACAGAAAAAACGTGTTTATAATAATTTTCATACTAGTAAAATAACAGAAAAACGTGTTTATAATAATTTTCATACTAGTAAAATAACAGAAAAACGTGTTTATAATAATTTTCATACTAGTAAAATAACAGAAAAACGTGTTTATAATAATTTTCATACTAGTAAAATAACAGAAAAACGTGTTTATAATAATTTTCATACTAGTAAAATAACAGAAAAACGTGTTTATAATAATTTTCATACTAGTAAAATAACAGAAAAACGTGTTTATAATAATTTTCATACTAGTAAAATAACAGAAAAACGTGTTTATAATAATTTTCATACTAGTAAAATAACAGAAAAACGTGTTTATAATAATTTTCATACTAGTAAAATAACAGAAAAACGTGTTTATAATAATTTTCATACTAGTAAAATAACAGAAAAACGTGTTTATAATAATTTTCATACTAGTAAAATAACAGAAAAACGTGTTTATAATAATTTTCATACTAGTAAAATAACAGAAAAACGTGTTTATAATAATTTTCATACTAGTAAAATAACAGAAAAACGTGTTTATAATAATTTTCATACTAGTAAAATAACAGAAAAACGTGTTTATAATAATTTTCATACTAGTAAAATAACAGAAAAACGTGTTTATAATAATTTTCATACTAGTAAAATAACAGAAAAACGTGTTTATAATAATTTTTGGGAGATTACTTTGCGATTTTTTTCTATCGAGTCGAGGGTTTTTTTGGGTTTTTTGGAGCTCCAGACCAGAGGTGGCTGCCAAATTCAACCGTGGGGCGCACTTGCGATTTGTACAGGGTTAGCAGTTGTGTACTGTTAAAGTATCTGCGGGCCCTGTACAGTACGCCCAGTTTCTAAGAGGCCAACTTAACTCTGGTTTCGATGGAGCCCCCGTACCTGAGCTGGTCACTTAGAGTTACACCAAGCATATCGATGGAGGTCCTGTTCGGAAGATTGCTTCTCTTGAAGGAGACTAGATTTTCATTTCGATCCCTTTTAGACATTATCAAACATGATTGGGTCTTTGAAACATTAAATTCGACGAGGTCATTCTTACCCCAAGAGAAAACACTCTCGAGGTAACAGTCCATTCTTTGCTTCAAAGCCCTCCGAGCTTTTGCAGTTTGTGAGCCCTTTGGGGGCTTGTCAAACAAAAAGCTATCATAGACTGTACTGTCATCCGCGTAACAATGAATCGGTGCACATGACAAGAGGTCATTGATGTGCAACAGAAACAAAGTCGGTGACAGAACCGATCCCTGTGGGACGACAGCATTTATCGAATGCGAGGAAGAGGTGAAACATCAGCAACCGCCTGAATCGACCTCTCCCTCAAAAAGTCGGCAATCCACGTCACGGGCGTAGCCAGGTGAATACGTACTTGCATATGTGATTGTTTGAATAATTTGATTGCTTAAAATGTTTTAAAATGTACAACTAACAAGAGATGAAACGATATCCGGCAACTATCCGGTATCCAGCCTATCCGGCCTAAATTTACTATCCGACCAGATACCGGATAGTAACTCAATATCCGGCCGGATACCGGATATTCAAAAACTACGACAATTTCCTATAATAAAATGCAATACATTAATCTTTATCAAGTAAATATCAATAAAATGGCTTATAATTATGACGGCTTTTATTTAAAGTCGAAAAAGTTACAAAAAAGCCACAAGGCCTTCCAAAAAACTAAAATTTTCTTCTGAGATATTCACTCTAATGATAAATACATAAATAGTAAATATCTAAACTTAAAACTTTTTACTTAAATTAACCTGATTAACTAATCACAACATAATAATATTGATCTGATCGCGTTCGCCGCACCTGTGCGGCGCTAAACTCGTCACGACATGCAACGAGACAATGGGCCGAATATCCGGCCATCCGGCCTCGCAGCTCGCTGGATATCCGGTATCCGGCTAAACAACTATCCGTTTCATCTCTACAACTAACGTTTATTATGTATTTTGTTTTTTAAAAGTTTTATTTTCTTTATACTTTTGTTACTTTAATTTTATTAAAAAAAAAAAAAGTATCCAATGTACATAAAGGTTTTCAACATAAATAAAAAGTTCGAAAATACCCCCCCCCCCCTCCCCCGACACGAGTTTTGATTTGCCAAGGTGGTGGTATATAATGTAAAGGTTATTGCATGCACTTTCAGTAGTTTTATTTTCTTGAACCCCCCCCCCCCCCCGAAACTAAAACCTGGCTAAGCCCGTGTTGACGGTCGTTAATAATTTTGTTCTTCTCGAGGTATGTGAGCAGTTTGTCGTTGATCACACGTTCCATCACCTTAGACAGAACTGATGTGATCGCTATGGGGCGGTAGTTGGCTGGGTTGGAGCGGTCACCCTTCTTTGGAATAGGGTGAATGATCGCTTTTTTCCAACCAGAGGTCACAGAGCCAGACTTCAGGGACATTTTGAAAAGCTTCGTCAAAACTGGAGCTATTTCTGCAGCGCACCTCTGTAATACCAGGGCAGGTATTCCGTCAGGCCCACTAGCTTTATTAATATTAAGCCCTCGTAAGACTTGGAGTATATCCCGATGCCGGATCCTCAGCTTTTTCATATGAAAACGAGTTTTCCGCAAACATTTTGCCTAATAAGTTAGCCTTTGCAGCGGCGGTATTTGCTAGAGAGCCGTCAGGTCTGGTAAGAGGTGGTAGACTGGGTTTGCAGAAATTGCGACCCATTAAGCCCGCAAGCGACCAGAACGCTCTGCTGCCATGCGGGCAGGCAGCCAGATTTCTGCTGATCTGCAGGTCGTGCTCGAATTTTGACCTGTTTATGGTCCTCTTGATTTCCTTTGCCATTTTGTTATATACTATTATGTTTTCGGACGTTCGAGATGTGTTGTAGGCTCGGTAAGCCGCGTTTTTTCGTCGCACTGCTTCAGAGCATTGTCGACTGAACCACGGCTTTGAGCCCACACCAGTTTCTTTAACATTGGATTGGATGAAGCCATCCATCGCGGATGTGATGACTTCACCAATTTCCTGGGCACATCTTGAGGGATCCGAGGTCCGAAAACAGACAGCTGACCACAATATTAATTGATATACTGATAGAAAAAAAATCGCAAAGTATGCTCCGAAAATTATTATAAACACGTTTTTTCTGTTATTTTACTAGTGTGAAAATTGAAAAAATTCCGTGTTTCTGTAAACGCTATTTTAGACATTCCTCACATTTTGGTTTTGTTTTAAACGAGTCGTGTTCTATTAAAGATTTTCACAATTTTTGCTACGCGATCCCTCTTACATTCGTTTTTACATATTATATCTCTTTCTTCTTCTTTTAAGCGGGTTCTACTTAGGAGCGGGTTTAGCTCCTCTTCAGTTCCTCTTCATATACGAAACACACGAATGAAAAATAAGAAATTTAAGTGTTATTTCTTTAAAAATGCCACCCCCCCCCCCCCCCCCCCCCCCAGATCGGTGATTTTTCGGTAATAACTTAGGCTAAACAAGAATTTAACTCTTTTTTAACTCCATTTTGTGGAAACGTCTGGCTTTATTTTATAAATTGGGTTGGCAACATAGCATGCAGGTTTTCATGCCGCAAAAAAATACGTAGAAAATTCGACAGCTCGCGATAATTTCTTTGAAATTCCAAGATCCGTTCACTAATTCAGATAAAGTAATGCTCTAAAGTCCACTTAGATTAATCTTCTGTAAGCCGACGCGACGCCTTACAGAATTAATTAATCTTCTGTAAGCGCAAGCCGCGCCGGAATGTAAGCATTTAAACAAAATTCAATGCATTAACCGTTCCCTTACGGTGCTGAAAAATCCATGGATTCCGGTGCTGTATATATGTACAGTGTACGTACATTTTTAGTTTCCTAATTTTTAAGTCGGATAAAATTGAATTGTTTACATTTACATTTACGTACTTCTTTTGCCCAACACCATTATTCACACCAAGGAAAATACTTATTTAATAACCTACAAGTAGAAATCAGATGCATTAATGACAAAGTACATAGGCCACTTGCATGGATTTCATAACGACTTGGAAAACTAATGGGAATAACCTTCAAAAGTTAAAGAATAGAGTTTTTCTTATAAAAAATTGAGCATTCATTTTACCCCAACATAATTTTTTTTTTTTTTTTAATTCGTTTATTCCAGATCTCCGGGAGGGTGGTGCAGTCCCACGAGTTCCATATTATACATATATAATACATTAAATTAAAATATTTCAAGATGAAAGATATTTTTTTACATAATGAAAGGAAATAAATAAAAGAAAATAATAACAATACAAAAATTAAAATAAAATTTGAAAAAAAAAAAAAAGTTAACTTTTTGTTATCTATTTCATCAGGAAGTGGCTCCATCGCTTATAAATGGGACCCTGCCAGAAGTGGAATGCTGCCATCACAAGAGTGTTTTCGCTCGAGGCCAATCGCGTTCTGTAGCTGGTGATCCGTTTTTTTATTAGTGTTCGGAATCCGGGAACGCGCCCTTCTTCAAACATCTCGGTGGCACTGCAGTACCAGGACAACCCAAAAAGCGTTCGATATGAATTGTTGTACTGTATTTCCATTCTTTTTAGTGTCGCTTTGTTGAAGTTGGTCCACAACTCCGAGGTATATAGGCTCGTGCAGTACGTGTTAAAAAGTTGCCTTTTTGCAGCTGGGCTGCACTTGTTAAATCTTCGAGAAATCATATTTGCCCTAATGCACAGTGATCTTCTCTGTCGCTCAATATCCGAGTCATCACTGAGGTCCGCTGCTACGATGTGTCCCAAGTATTTGACCTCGATTTTTTCTATTATTTTTGTGTCGTTTAGACTGACGGGTAATACTTTCATGGTGCCTGCGCCTGACTTGAATACGAGCAACACAGACTTAGTGGGGTTATAGACCATATTATGTTCAGCAGCGTATTCTTCACAAATCTTTAACAGCTTTCTCAGTCCTTTTATACTTGGTGACAAAATGACCATATCATCTGCATACGCAATGTTATTTACACAGTTATTTCCCAGGTGACAGCCTACGTTTGCCGAGGTGAGTTTATCGCTTAAATCGTTCATGTAGACGTTAAATAAAATCGGTGATAAGCTTCCCCCTTGTCTGACGCCGCATTTAATATTCACAGGTGTTGACATTTTATTTTTCCAAATAACTTGGTTCTCTTGTTCATGATGCCAGACTGCCAGAATGTTAATTATTGAACCTGGCACCTTCCTTTCTTTTAGTTTTTTCCAAAGTAGTGCGTGAGAAACCCGATCGAAGGCTTTACTTAAATCAAGAAAACAAGCATACACTGTTGTTTTTCTTGCCTTATAATATTCGATACATTGTTTTAAGCTCAATATTGCCATATCTGTAGACAATTTAGACTTAAAACCAAATTGATTGTCGGATGTGAATAGTTTGCCTTCTATTTGAATTTGTATAACTCTTTCAAATATTCTGGATATTATTGTGGCAAGAGATATCGGCCTATAGTTGGAAGTATTGGATAAGTCTTCTTGTCTGGATTTAACTAGTGGTACTATAATTGTACGTGAGAAGTTTCTTGGCATGTGCGTGTGTTGAAGAATCTGTGTAAATAATGTTGCTAGAAGCGTGTATATTTTTTCACCAGCGTTTCTTACATGTTCTATGCTCAGGCTATCATAACCGGGAGATTTTCCAGCTTTCATTCGTTTGACAGCGGTTTTAACCATATCTTCCGAAACGATTATGTTTTCGTCCTCATCTTCGCATGGTTTTTCTAAGAAGGTGGGTTCTTTTCTTTCCGATGTTTTCGCAAAGTAGGTTATGAAAATATTAGCAATCTTTTCTGCGTCTGATTCTCCTTCAATATGGGTCGATATCTGTGCTTTAGATTTAAAGATGTTGTTGGTTTTTTGCCAAAATTCTTTAAAATCTCTATCCTCAAATGCACCCGATATTTTGTCCAGTTTTATTTGTTCCGCTGTTTTTTGACATTTTCTTAGCTCAGATTTGAATTTTCTTCTCAATATTTTTCGGTTTTCTGCCAAAGGACCCGTCCGGGGTTTTCCATTTTCAATCCATTTCATAAGTGCATTTCGTGATGCTTCATAATGAATCGAAACACTGTCGTTCCATCCAGGAATATGTTTGGCTGTGGTGCTGTTATGTTTACGTCCACTCTCGAAGACGTTTTTTGCGGCCGTGCATAGTGACTCTACAATTCTCGCATACAGTTCATTGATGGCATCTTTATGAAAGTTATTTTTGCATCCTGACTTTTTACAGAGTTCGACACTGCTGCTGTAGTTAATGCAGTTTATTAAAAATGATGCTGTTACAGAATAGGACATGATCTGGGATATATTATGTGCTCTCCATTTTACTGGATCCAACGCAATCGGGGCAATTCCCTCCGTAGTGGTTATTCCTGTTGTTTCTAACCAAATAGACATGGGCCGGTGATCTGTCCAGTCAACATCGTATTTTATCGAAATATTTTTAGTCATCTTTTTAATTGTGGCCGTTCCTATGCAGTGATCTAACCAGCTCGTTGTATTATGTGCATCGCAAACGTAAGTGTAAGAATTTTCTGGCAGTTTTTCTACATCGACACAGTGATATTTATTTTCTTTGCAAAACGATAATAAATCTTTCCCAAATAATTTTCTTGGGTCGGAATTAAAGTCACCCATTACAAGGCAGTTCGTATATTGCTTGTCTTCAATAAGTGAATGTAAGTTTGCTAGGCATCTTGAGAATTCGGGTATGTTGTCATTACAGAAGGTTGGCATGTAAACTGTGAGAATCCACAACAATCCTTTATCCAGGGTTATTTCTATTCCCGCTACCCTACTGTCGTTGCAGTCGATAGCCTTGGCCCTTATTGTGCTGCGCCACAATATGCCCGTTCCGCCGTGTGGACGCCCTCTTAGTATGCTAGTGGATGTATCTACAGCAGATGTGCCTAAGCTTGAAAATTGGGGGTGTATTTCTGAAAGATAATTTATGTCAGTAGGTAAAAGCCATGTTTCTTGTAGTAAAATTACATCATATTCTTCACAAATATCGTGAATAATATAGTAGGTCACCACTGTATGGAAAAAAATCTTGTTTAAATTTGTCCAACAGTGATAAAAGGGTGTTAAATAAAGATATAAAATCACGTAATTTTTTTAATAATTGGATACCTTCTTCTTCCTCCGGATTGACTTTCACATAATAGAGAAAAACCCACCCTTGTTAAATCTAAATAAAATGTTAGATCAATTATTAAAAATTAACTATTTTTCACAAAAAACACGAAATAGAGGGAATATTTTGCTTAATTTATTTAAAAAATATATATATAATAAATATATTTATGAATGTAATTCAAATTATCTCAAGGCAGTGAATTCAAATACCAGCAAAATCCTTCTTACTCTCTAATTTCGGCGTTATTTTGCGAAACTCAATATATACCACGTTTGCTACGGAAGATTACAAAAAAATATGATTTAAAGTTTTAAAGGATTCATAGTAACTATTCATATAAACTAACCTGCACTTGGAATAGCCCCTTAGAATGAAAATTTTCAAAAATTTTCAAAAATTTGAGGTGAATCCGCAGGAAGAAGATGGCATCAAAAATTTGGAAGTTTTTAAACACGTAGTTTTGAACAGATTTGGTACCCTTTCATCGCTCTTAGAATTTTTTTTTTTTAAATGAACCACCTTAATATACAGTCTGACAAATAAATGTATATTAAAAACTAGCTGGTTCCCGGCATGTGTTGCTATGCCATTTAATAAAGATATCGTTTCTCCCTGCGTGTCCTTTCACATTCGTCCATCTTCCCTCTTCCCACTTCACTCCCCCCTTCCACCGTCCCGCGAACCCCCCTCGCGAGTTCTCCTCCCCCCTCCCAGATTCCCCTCCCCCCCCTCCCTCGAACCCCCTACCCGATTTCCCCTCCCCCTCCCGCATTCCATACATTCAGTCCCTGTACATTCATTTTTCAAACAGCTCGCGTGTCACCTATTGCAATTTTTTTATACAAATTTCATAATGCCCAAGCTCACCAATAGTCTTATACAAACCTTATCACGACATTAACAAACACAAGAAAAAAGAATTATCCAATTTGGTACAGTCGTTCGGAAGTTATTCTCGTACATACTTTTGGCGATTCATTTTTATTTATATAGATAGATAGATAGATAGATAGATAGATAGAAGATAGATAGATAGATATCACGTATCCTCTTAAAATATTTCATCAGCATTTGAAGTGAAATGAAGCGATTATTGTCGTAAAATAACATTATGTACCTACCTGCAATATTATCGGCTAATCCAATTTTGAGAATCAACTTTATGTACTTACCATCTAACACCTACCTATTAAGAGAAATGCAATAATTTCTACTGCGTCTATTTATATTATTACTTTAAAATATCTAAACTACATGTAGATCTAATTTAGTAACTGCAACGTTAGTATATTTCTTTATTAATATTTGTTATCATTCATAAGTTTATTTGTTTCTTAATTAAAAAAAGGATATCTTATTTCTTTATCTTTTTTCTGTAATGACACGACTCCCCAATTTAAACACGAGAAATGTTTTACACTTTTAAATTGGGTAGATTCATTAACAAGAAATTACTTTATTTGTAATTATTTTTAAGAACCTATATTTTCCTTATGTAAATCTGTTATATGTATGTATATTTTAAATAATAAAAAAAAAATTACTGCGTGGCGGGCCGGATCGCGAGAGACGGATTGATAGATGCCTTCGACCTCTCCAGCCGGACTCTCCTGATCCATCGCCTTGCACCGCAGTAAGAGGGATGGTTTTATACGTCTTCCCTTTTCCTTCCCAGAACTTCCTCTCCTTCACCAAAATGAAACAACCCGTCCTAACCTAACCTAATTTTATGTATAAGCCATCTCTATTATATATTTTACAGAGATACAATCAACAATTTACACAATACAATTACAGAGAAACAAACAACTGTAAGCCATCGATAAAAAAGTCATTTTTCCCCTCCTATGTATTTAATCTTTTTAAATATTATCAATAACAATATTCAGTGTGGTATATATTCTAAAAGACCATCATTCAGAATCAAAACATTGCTTGAATTGGCATTAGACCTATTTGTTGATCAGTTCTGAATAGCCAGGTACTTATTTCCCAATCTTCCACTTTCCCATCTCCTTCCCGTCCCTATTCTCTCCAGCCTCACAAGATCCCTCGATTGGGAATGTCATAGTCCCACTGGCTTTGGACAGTTGGGAGCAGTTGGGACTCTTGTGCGATATTCAAAAAGGGTAGTAAATTCAAAACTAAGATAAGTTAAACACATATATTTATTAAAGTAGAAAACACAGATATGATTTTAGATTTTCACGGCCAAACGTATTGTCGTTATTTATTTTTGTGGTGTTATGCCATGTTGCCCTACCGCCTCCTTTAGTCATCACACATCTGCCCTGATGATGAACGCCATTACGCTGTCCGAAACGTTGGCTAAAGAAAGAGGTTGCGCAATACGGCATAACACCCCAAAAATAAATAACATACAGCAATGAATAAAATATTATCTGTAGAATTAGCCTTCATTATATTATTAACTATTTCTTACAGATTAACATTAGCAGCAGATAACTAAAACTTTTTCAAATAAACTTTTTTTACATAAACTTAGTAAAACTTTTATATACTTTTATTGACTGGTCAGTGGTTGAGTGGGCATAGTGCTTGGGTCCCACCCGAGCGTCGCGTGTTCGATTCCTCGGCTGGCTAAATCCTCCATCACAACACAAGCAACATTTTCGGCTTTCTGTGGTGGTAGTAGGAGATTTTCAAACATTGTTGGGTTATTCGTAACCCGGGAATGTTTGTCTTTCTTTTAAAAAAAAAAAAAAAAACTTAAACAAATATTTTTTACATTAGTCAACGTTAGTCACAATATACAGGGTGTCCAGTAACTCGTCGTACAAGAGGGAAACTCGTGAATCTACATACCCAAGCGACTTCTTTTTATAATAAATGCAACAAATATTTAATAACAGCTCGATACTCAATTTTGGTAAATATGCAGTTAGTCTACCTCACGGATAATACGGAACGTTCGTGTTGTCGAAGTTTGATGCCCGGATAATACGGAATGTTCCTTTTTTTAACTAATAGACAATCAAATATGACATTTGTCGGAAGTACCAATCTTATAAAATAAATTCTCTAAAATAAACTCGCATTTCATCACAATTTTAAAAAACATCCCAGGTTTTGAATGGTTTGTTTGGCAAAGCAGGGTTTGTCTAGCGGGTTTGTGTAATTATTCTAATACATTTCTTTCCATGTTCTACAGTTATAAATACAGGTACAAACTTATCAATAATGCACTCACTTTGTTTTACGCAAAAATATTTTTTCTATGATTGACAGCATTGTCTATGAAATGTTAAAATAAAAACGATGGATAAACAATGGCGTTACCGCGAGAGTGAATTAATTTTAACAAAATTAAAATGTTAAATGCATATTTTTTGCATGTTTTTTGGTCTCCCCCGACATAAATACTCACTTTTCGTAATAATAAAGCTAAATCTAACAGTTTGAATAAAAAATATTCTGAATTAACGAGTAAGCGGTTTAATACATAAATAATTCAATTTTTCCATTTTCACAAAAACACACACATTGACTCACTCAAACGACTGTCAACTTAAAACTGCGCGTCCAAAATGGCCGAAACTTTGGTAAGTAACTGTCAAAAGATGCACAACTACATTGACGAGTGCTGCCATCTTCATATTCAGGTCGGAAACTTTTCAGATCACCCTCGTACATCACATAGACATAGGAACATCAAAAAACATTTTTTTTTCAATTTCAGCGTTTGTACGAAGATAATAAATATATTTTTAATTTTTTTTTATTCTACGTATTTTAATAGACAAAAGAGCTGATATTAATCCTCTAAACTAAAGTATTCGATCTAAAGAACTTGGAACTCGATTTACTTGAAAATGAAAACACAAAATCGTCTAATGTAATTTAGATTTACCAGTTTTCCACCCATTACTCGTGAGTTTCCAGACACCGTTTATATACCATACCACCCTAAAGAAACTAGACTAAAGCGAAACCTTTTATTGTTTCATTTGAAAATGTACCCATGCAAAATTAAATTAAAAAATATTTACCTACGTAATAAAATAATTTAACCCTCGTTCGTCCAGTTGATTAGTCAGACGTTAAGCTTTAAAGCTCCCTATTACGTTGTTCTATAAACTTATGAACCTATAAACTCATTGTTCTAAAAACTTGTTCCTTGTAAAACTTGTTAATTATTATTTTGTAATGTATAGTATGTGTTTGTGTGAATGAATGTAATGTATATGTTAGTATTATATTATCAATGCTGTGTTTGTCTTTAATTAGTGATAGCATCAACCATGTTCAGTGTAATTTTATCTGTGAAAGCTTTGATGTAAATCACTGTTGACAAACCTAATAAAAAAAAAAAAATAATAAAAAAATAAATAAATAAATTTAAAAAATCTCAGAAATATCGAAATTTGAGTTGAGTAGGCAGTTATACAGGGTGTCCGGGGGTAAAGTGCATTAACTTCGGGAGGTGATTCTGCATGATAGTGTAAGTAAAAAAGATATGTAACTTTTTTCGAAATTCCAACTTTTAGGGGTAGTTTTGTGGTAAAAAAAATAGACCGGCGCGCGTGCGCGGCCAGCTTTATTATTTTCCGCTGTTACGATATGGGCCAATCACCACCATTTATTGTTGCAACGATCGTGCCTGGCAGGCTCTCAGCAGGCTCCCGGCAAGTAAGATCGTACCTTACACTAAGGATTTTTAGTAGGTAGATCTTTTTGTACGGGAAAAAAAGTTGGAATTTCGAAAAAGGTTGTTAATCTTTTTTCCTCCTACCATCATGTAGAATCACCTCCCAAAGTTAATGCACTTTACCCCCGGACACCCTGTATGTAAAAGTGTCCACTGTATCTGGTACAAGACTCAGTTTACTCATAAACACCACCAAATCAATTATGATGCACAAAAACTTGTAATGGATTGAACAAAGTGTTAATATTTTCTGGATGACTAGTAGGATATTTCAAAATCTCATACTAATGTACCGGACCGTTATGCCTCCCGGTGTTATTTTACAGCGTATTAATTCGTAAAACACGGACGCATGTAAATAATACTTGATTTTTGATATCGTTTTCGCCCATTATCTCAAAATTTTGTACTTGGAGATGTCTGAATTATCAAAATAATGGACGATCGATATACCTACCTTATATAAAATAAAGTTTTATATAAAATAAATTCTTATATGAAGTAAATTCTTATATAAAATAAATTGCTGTAACTAAAATGGCGCCGTAACCGCGCTCAAAAAGATGAAGATTGAGAGATATGTAATTACACTAATTACGAATGTTAGAGGAGCGCGCTTATAATCGCGCGAAAATTTTGAAATCGATGCGAAAATTTTGAAAATGTTTAATGAAATACGACTCTTTTAAAATAGAACAAAAATCTCTGGGGGGTTGTATAAAACAGCATTTAAAGAAACACTGTGAATTTTTTCATACGTATAACTTGTAAAATAACTGAAACAGACTTGAAAATAATAATTTTATTAGCGATTTTTTACTATCGAAGGAATTTCATATAATTTGCGTTTCGGCGTGGATTCTTTTTTGTGCATCACTCACCAATTTTAAATCTTAACTCTCTTTAAAATTACGTAAAATGTAATATATTTACAGTATCGATTTTTTTTACTTTTACGCTGGCATTTACAGTATATAGACAAGTAGTTTTATCCTTGATGCATTTGAATGAAAATATGTTTATTCTTTTGTTACTCGGCGGTACATCCTCTCTGCACACCCCTGTCACTTTGCCCAAAACCGACTGTATATTTTACATAATGAAGGTGACACACACAGCTATAAAAGCGCGAGCAGATACGAGTATCTGTTAAACCGCGAGCGCTTATTTTTGTACCGTCACACTACCTTATCAAATATTTCTTCCTATGGTAGGAGAGGGGGTCAGATGAATTAGGGAGCTGCAACTAAATGCCATTTCTTTGTACTGAATCTGTCCATTTGACAGCTCTCCTGTTTACAGCAGAGTGGGGGTCGCATAACTTTTCGCATATCGCCTCAGAGCGGTTACTGTGTAAGATCTGTATTGTCTATAGTTGAACTGCGCATAAACCGCTCAGGTTTGGTGATGGGATTGTAAGGAGAGCGATATTTGGCATGCGGTGATCTTTTATCTTTTAGAGCTATGTGTACGCCAAGAAGGGGCCTCTCGGGGGATCAACTGGGAGATCGGTGGGGTCGGGGGATCACTTTAACCAGTGCTTCTTAACATCATTTGGAATAAATATGTAAATGAAATTTTGGTCCCCGGTGTCTTTTTGTTGTGTGGTTTTATCATTTTTTTTTCAAAATCAAACAAAAAGAATTCTTTCACATGTCATTTCTGGTGTTAAGCAGTCTTTTTCCTTTTTTGTTTCACCATTTTATATAGGGGGGGGGGGGGGGGAGAGTGCAAATGCCCCCTGGCCCACCCCTCCCACCATCCTGCCGTCACATTATTTATCTAATTCGGAATGTGGAGAGTTAAGTAGATAGATTATAGAAACACGCCAAAGATATTGAAATATAAGGAGATATGTTATGATGTCCGCCCGACTGTCAGCCGATTATGATCTAATGGTGCTAGTTTGAATACAGAATTTAGTTGATTTTTCGATGGTGTGCAGTAGTATTGATTAACAAAATAGTTTGATTACGGAAAGAATTCGTTCAATTATTTGATTTTTTTAAGGTGTTTAATAGTATTGGTTAACAAATTCGGCGATACGAGGAAGCACAGTTCAACCCAGTCAAAACTGCCAACAGCACATCTCTTATATTTCAATATCTTTGGAATAACCCATACGAAGGAGATTTATTTTATTTTATTTTATTAGGAACATTTACAGGTTAATAAGATGCATTAAAGAAAACAACAAAATTTAATAATTAGGTTACAACCCAATAACAAATGTTCACATCATGCCCAAATAATAAATAATTAGGTTACAACCCAATAACAAATGTTCACATCATGCCCAAATAATAAATAATTAGGTTACAACCCAATAACAAATGTTCACATCATGCCCAAATAATAAATAATTAGGTTACAACCCAATAACAAATGTTCACATCATGGCCAAAAAATAAATAATTAGGTTACAACCCAATAACAAATGTTCACATCATGCCCAAAAAATAAATAATTAGGTTACAACCCAATAACAAATGTTCACATCATGCCCAAATAATAAATAATTAGGTTACAACCCAATAACAAATGTTCACATTATGCCCAAATAATAAATAATTAGGTTACAACCCAATAACAAATGTTCACATCATGCCCAAATAATAAATAATTAGGTTACAACCCAATAACAAATGTTCACATCATGCCCAAATAATAAATAATTAGGTTACAACCCAATAACAAATGTTCACATCATGCCCAAATAATAAATAATTAGGTTACAACCCAATAACAAATTTTCACATCATGCCCAAAAAATAAATAATTAGGTTACAACCCAATAAAAAATGTTCACATCATGCCCAAATAATAAATAATTAGGTTACAACCCAATAACAAATGTTCACATCATGCCCAAATAATAAATAATTAGGTTACAACCCAATAACAAATGTTCACATCATGGCCAAAAAATAAATAATTAGGTTACAACCCAATAACAAATGTTCACATCATGCCCAAATAATAAATAATTAGGTTACAACCCAATAACAAATGTTCACATCATGCCCAAATAATAAATAATTAGGTTACAACCCAATAACAAATGTTCACATCATGGCCAAAAAATAAATAATTAGGTTACAACCCAATAACAAATGTTGACATCATGCCCAAATAATAAATAATTAGGTTACAACCCAATAACAAATGTTCACATTATGCCCAAATAATAAATAATTAGGTTACAACCCAATAACAAATGTTCACATCATGCCCAAATAATAAATAATTAGGTTACAACCCAATAACAAATGTTCACATCATGCCCAAAAAATAAATAATTAGGTTACAACCCAATAACAAATGTTCACATCATGCCCAAATAATAAATAATTAGGTTACAACCCAATAACAAATGTTCACATCATGCCCAAATAATGATTAATTAGGTTACAACCCAATAACAAATGTTCAAAACATGCCCAAATAATTAGGTTACAACATAATTACAAATGTTCACATCATGCCCAAATAATAAATAATGAGGTTACAACCCAATAACAAATGTTCACATTATGCCCAAATAATAAATAATTAGGTTACAACCCAATAACAAATGTTCACATCATGCCCAAATAATAAATAATTAGGTTACAACCCAATAACAAATGAACAAAACATGCCCAAATAATAAATAATTAGGTTACAACATAATTACAAATGATCACATCATGCCCAAATAATAAATAATTAGGTTACAACCCAATAACAAATGTTCACATCATGCTCAAATAATAAATAATTATGTTACAACCCAATAACAAATGTTCACATCATGCCCAAATAATAAATAATTAGGTTACAACCCAATAACAAATGTTCACATCATGCCCAAATAATAAATAATTAGGTTACAACCCAATAACAAATGTTCACATCATGCCCAAATAATAAATAAAAAAGTCAATAACTATTAACATTTTTTTAACCTACTATTACAGAGATCGGAACTAGATAAACTGCCTAAACATAATCTAGATATGCTGTCTAATACAAGCAAGAAAAAAAAAAGAAAAGTAGAAAAAATAAATATATGTTTAAGTATACAAAAATAATGATGTGAAAAACACCAGACGTAGGGTCGAGAAATAATATATACATTTATAAAAAAAACAAGTAAAAGTAAAATGATAGTACTCACAAAAAAAAATAGTAAAATAAAGTGTGCCAAAAATTGATAATATAACATTAAAAAAACATCACACTACATACATAAATGTAAAATAATGTTATATAAGGCTAAAGTAAAAAATAAAATAAATAAAAATAACTTTAAAAGTTTTATATAAGCACGAATTATCAATTATAAAAATATAATTACTTAGTTAAAGAATTTCTTTTTTAAACCATTTTTTGTTATTTTTTTTTAAATTTTTGCACATAACTTTTTTCTCAAAATAATATGTAATTATATCATAAATTTTAAGTTTTTAGTGTACCTATCAGAAATTATACATTCATTATTGCATAGTATCATGATTTGGAATTTAATTTAATAGAAAACCTTTTCTGCATCAATCTACCATATATTTGGATCCAGTGGTTCCCTGAAGATTACATGGTTTATCAGACATTTCAGAATAAAAAAATATTTCGAATAATTTTTTGACAAAAATCATAGGAACCGCCCGCATAATACAACAGTGACACATAAGCCCAGTTCCAACGTTATTTAATTCAGGGTTTTTAAAAATCCAGCGAAAATTCTGGCAGTTACGGTGTGGCCATTAACCAAAGCTAGTTGGAGGGGAGTTCTGTATTCTGTATCCCTCGAGTTCATCACCACTGCCAAATGCCTCTCATCTCCCTGAGGAAGTACAGTGCCACCCCGTTCCGCCATCTCAAACACCTCCTCCGCTAAACGCAGCAGACCGATGACAGAGGGACTGTAAGAACATTGCAGAGGCGTGCGATTGTTGCTTCTGTCTCGACTGTTGTGGCACGCACCGTGCTCCAACAGGCAATTCACAATATCATCTGCTCCCTTCTTAGAGGCAATATGCAGCGCTGTGGAACCTTTCATAACAGTTTTAGCATTGATAAAGTCACGGTAGGCGTTGGGTTTAATCCTCTTTACATTCTGCAACAAGAGACGCACCGTTTGCATACAAGCTCGGGACGTGGCGAGATGCAGGGGAGTGTTCCCCTTCTGTGACACGACAGTAGCGTCGGCTCCACTATCCAGCAACAGCTCCATAACCTCCAAAGTGGTGGCAAAGTGTAGCGCCGTTCTACCCTCACCATCCACAGTGTTCACATCCGATCCATTCTCTATTAAACTACAAACCTTGCCTCTATCTCCTTCACTGGTTGCATTTAGCAAATTTATATCACAAGGAGCAACATAGCCGAGATCTACATCCAATTTTGATTTGAAACTTTTTTCTATATTTTCTATTTGTTTATCCAGTTGTGTGAAATTTGGGTGGTTGAGGCCCAAGGTGGTATTCCTCGCATTCAACCCCGCCTTGTGAACCTTAATGGCATCGTGCAATTTATTCTGACGGAGATAAATAGCTGTTATATGGCTTTGTGTATAAATTGTATGACTGTTATTGAGCCCCAGCACATTCTTCTGAATAGCTAATGTTTCCTGGAATATTTGCAAGGCTTCGTCGAGTTTGTGTTGGTCCATAAGAACAAGTGCCATATTGCGCCTGGCTTGGAGGGTACCCGAGTGATTCAATCCTTGAATTTTTTTTCTGGCTTCATAAACGGTTCGATACATAGCTAAGGCCTCGTGGTGCTTGCCTTGATCATGTAACACTCCGGCAATATTATTTTGTTGATTAATAAGACTTATAGGATGACGGGAACCTAGTGTATTTTTATATATTTTGTAAACTTCCGTGTGAAAGCACAAGGCCTCTTCATGCTTCCCCAGAGTAGAAAGCGTAATCCCAGCGTTGATTTTAGTTTGTAAAAATATATCATGCTCCTCACCCAGCATTTCCAGTTGTATCGTCATAACCTCCTGAAATATATCCCATGCCTCTTTGTGCCTTCCTAGCTGGTTCAATGATAAAGCCATGGTACTCCTGGTCTCCAGGGAGTCTGGGTGGTGAGGACCAAATGTCTCCACTCTTTTCCTGTAGATATCTTCGAACATGGACATGGCTTCAAAATATTTACACTGTCGGCGCAATATGTGCGCTATATCGTATTGAATGTCCAATGTACCTGGATTATCCTCTCCGAAAATAACAATTCTTTCTCTTAGCTGCTGTTTTGAAATATCCAGAGCTTCTGTGAACTTTTCATGAGTCCACATTAAACAAAATAAAATATGAGGGATATGGGTTTGAAAAACCTTCTTTAACTCGTCTATGTCGGGGAAATTATTTTTCATAGCAACAACCACAAGCGTGTTGCCATCGGCGTCGCGAGCCCTCATCACCGCCTTTATGATTTCTATGTCCCTTATTTCGTTTATATCTTTAATTACCTTAACATCTCGGGTTCGTACTTTTCTGAAAAAGCGTGCAACAATTTGCAGTAAATATTTTATTTCTTCTTGTGTAGCAAAATCCAACGGAGTCTTCATATTGTCTGCCTTGAGGTTGTGTGCTGCGCCATTTTTCAACAAAGATTCAACTATTCCTGGATGAGAGTATTTGGATGCGTAATGCAGAGAAGCATTGCCGCCCTTCCCAACAGCATTTGGATTAGCTTTGCTCTCTAACAAAATGTCACATATCTCCTGAAAGCCCCTCCAAGAAGCGATATGTAATAGTGTGGCATTGGCAGAACTTTTCACATTTACATATTGTGCCAAGTCTTTTATCAAAATGCTAACAGTCAGAACATCATTGTTTTTAACGGCTCTATGTAGTTTTTCAATCGATTCTAGTACATCTTTGATATTGCCATTTTTAGTCAAATCTGAAGGGGTTCTACCAAAGTTGTCCGTGGCATCATACACTGCACCATTATGTAATAAAAACTTGACCATCTCTGTGTGTCCCTGTTCGGCAGAAAAGTGAATAGGCGTGGAGCCATTTAAATTAGTGGAATTAATATCGACTTGTTTGTCTATCAAGTATTGAGCCACAGCTAGTTGCCCTCCCCCTGCGGCGCAATGCATCATGGTGTAGCCATCGGGTCCCGGATCATCAACACTCATCCTAAGCTCCAGGAAGAAGGCCAAGATATTGTGGTTGCCATGTATAGCGGCTATGTGGAGTGGTTTAAAATCAAATGAGTTTCTTGCGTGTAAGTCCGCTCCTCGATCTACTAATAGTTTCGTTATTTCAAGATTACCCGCTTGAGCCGCGATATGCAGTAACGTCCTGTTGTCAGGGTCTCTCTCATTAATCCTGGATCCTACTTGTTGCAACAATATTATGGTATTTGACGTTTGGGATTTAGAAACTGCTAGTTCTAACGGTGTTACATTATTTGAATCTCTTATGTTAGAGTTCGCTCCCCAGTGAAGTAACCTTTCCGTGATATCTGGTTTGTTCACCTGGATTGCATGATATAATGGCGATAAATTAGGATCCGCGGGATTTATATTGGTCCCACTTTCTAGTAAAACTTCGACAAACTCTGTATGTCCTAACGACATTGCAATGAATAAAGGTGAAGGGTCTTGTAAGCAATCTGCAACTTTAATACCTCTCTTTATCAGCTCCCTGGCTATTAATGCATCACCACTTAAAGCAGCCGCGAATAAAAGGTTTGATCCATTTCCATATTTAATATTTATGTCAACATCTTTATTCTTCAATAAAGCTTCAAATATTCGTCTATGTCCTACTTTAATTGTAGTTAACAAAAGTTGACCTTCGCCTACATTAAAATCCGCTCCTTTGGCAATCAATATGTCGAGCATGTCTTTATTATTATTTCTTATTGCACTATATAATATGGAAAAACCCTCATAATCAACGTGGTTTATATCCGCTCCGTACTTTAATAAGATCTCAACAGTATTTTTGTGATTCCCACTGATAGCCAAAAGCAACGCGGTGTCCTCTTCATTATTCTTAGCATCAACATCCGCATTTCCTTTGAGCAATGCTTCTACCACTGAACTGTTTCCAGCAAACGACGCAATATGCAACGCTGTGCTACCAAATTCCCCTTTCTCATTGACATCGGCTCCGTGTTTTAGCAATAATTGGATAATTTTCTCGTTGCATTTTTTAGCAGCAGCTTCATGCAATGGTGTAATATTATTAGTGCTGTTTTTAGAGTTAACATTAGATCCCTTTTTTATCAAAGCCTCTGAAATCGCTTCATGACCATTTCCAGCACTTAAATGCAGAGGTGTGAAACCTTCTTCATTTACAGAATGGACATTAGCTCCTGCAGCTAGCAAAATGTCTACCACTTGTCTATGGCCTTCTTGTGCAGCCATGTGCAATGCCGTGTATTTATTAATGTTTAGGGTATGAAGGTCAATCCCCCTTCGAATTAAATTCTCTACAACAGAAGAATGGCCCCAATCGGCAGCATGGTGTAATACCGTTGATCCTAAGACATCCCTGCTATCCGCCAGAGCGCCATTCTGCAACAAGAGGTCAACTATTTCCGCATGTCCTTTGTTGGCCGCAAAGAGAAGCGGGGTGAGGTCTTCTTTTCCTCTTGCATTTATATTGGCGTTGTGTTGCAACAATAGTCTTATGATGAATGCATTGCCATTTAAAACAGCTATGTGGAAGGGGGTGTTATTGTGCATCAGGTCTCCGTTATTAATAAAAGCACCCTTTTCCATGAGGATCTTGACGACTTCTTCATGGTTGTTTTGCACTGCTTCATATAATGGAGACATACCCTTGAAGTCTCTGTGGTTTACATGAGCCCCTTTCTCCAGCAGAATGTTCACGACCTCCGTGTGACCTTTGCATGCTGCTATATTTAATGGAGACTCTCCTATGTTATTCTTGGCATTGACATCAGCTCCACTTAGCAGCAAGTACTTTATTGTTTCCATATTACCAACTGATACGGACATGTGAAGGGGAGTTTGGCTCCCAAAAAAAGATTTTTCATCCACAGAAGCACCTTTCTCCAGAAGGTATTTGACCACATCTAAGTAATTGTTCAGCGTGGCAGAATGCAATGGAAAATATCCCGAGTCGTCGTTGGTAGTTATTTTAGCTCCCAATGAAAGTAATGCGGCAACAGTTTTCTTGTGACCATTTTGGGAAGCCAGGTGTAATGGTGTCCTTCCAGAATCATCAACTTCGTTAATTGAGTTTCCCATCTCTGCCACTAAGAATTTCACTGTGATATTTCTTCCAGAGTTTGCGGCAACGTGTAAGGCAGTTTGCCCGTGGATATTTATCAGTCCAGTGCTAATCATTTTATCTTTCGTCAAAAATTTGACTGTTTCAATATTGGGTCCCCGTGCAGCATAGTGCAGCGTGGATGACAAATCTCTATTTGTTGAATATATATCAGCTCCTCCCGCGATTCCTAATTTGAATTTGTCAAAGTTCCCGTCCAGCAGAGACTTCCACATGTCCTTCTGTTTGTCAATAATAGATAAGCCACGCTCGTATTTCCGCCTCAATTGCGTGATATTGCCTTTTGAAACATTCCCTATTTTACAGTTCAGTAAAAGTTCTTTGCTTTCTACAAGTTTGACGGCATTAAGAAGCACAGCGGACCAAACATCAGTTGGCAGAATGTCTAACAAGGCGTTCTCGTGAGCCAAGTGGTTGCGCAAGCACCTACCACTCAACAGAGGCATGTCTTCATCTAAATACAGCACGTTGTTGGAAACACACTTAGAGCTATCTAATAGGGACATGATATCCAGAACGAGAGCTTCTACCATAAATCTGTTTGTATTTTTGTCTTCATAGAGTAAAGAAAGATGCTCATATAACTGACCACACATTCTATCAGTTCCTAAGATGTTCTTCAGATCTGTTATTTTTAGATTGAGTTGTTCACCAATTATTCCGTTGTTGTTTTCAGAATTTTTATATTGTTCTCCTCCATTTTCAAATTTATTGAATTTGTCTAAAAATATTTGTCTTCTATAATCATCAATACATTTAATGTCACCCTTGTCAAAAGATCCAGTAATTTCCATTTTAAATATGGCAATTAGTAGTTCAAAAGCAATCTCTGGTTTATTTCGAAAAGAGACGCTGTTGTACAAGTTGAAGAAAAGATCAACTAACAAATAATGTCTTTGAATTTCCGTACGATTTTTTTGAGACGGAGAGTTTTTTAAGACAACATTAATAAAATGTTTCATATCACTTGTCATGTCGTTACTTTTCAAATTACTGCGTTTATAGGAAGAAGAAATACCTAATTTAATAAAAAAAATATAATCTTCCGTTGTTAATCGATGATGCAAAATAAATTGGTTGAGGGCATCATTTATTTCAATAACCAGTTTCTTCTCATATGGAGTCTGATCTTCTATGTTTCTTATAAGATCTACAAGCTCTCGGTGGTATTTTGTAACAGTATCTATTTCTTGGACGTCCTCAATGCAAACATTGTTAAAAAAATTTGCAACTTCGTGAAAATCATCTACATTATCGCTATTGACGAGCGTAGTAAGCATACTTTTTACTTTATCCATTTTTTTGGAGTTTGTAATGTCAATAATGACAGTTGCTACCTTTTTAATATCATTTTGAATATTGGAATATAGTACAGAGTCTTCTGACTCTAGATGTAGATGAGATAGAGAGTTGCGTAAATCTCGCAGGACTTGTCTGGTTTCTTTGGGTGCAGAGAGGAGGAGAAGGTCACTCACGATTGGGGAGAGCTTGGGGCTGTCCAATGTGTTCTTCAGATGCTCTCCCATCACCTGGAGGGCTCTCTTGATAGTCAACTGGCCGAGTCTAGAAGCAGGGTCTGCCAGCAAGGCCGCCTCTAGGTATGCCTTCATGATGTTTAGCGAAGTAATGTCTCGAACCTCCTTATAGTCAGCGTACAAGTGCGGGTATCTGGTGATGATGTCAGCGACAACATCCTCGCGCTTTCGTCTCACCGGGTTCCTAAGCTTCTTAACATCTGTAGACCTGATGTGTTCCTCCAACTCTTGCAGGGCAGAGGCAAACTTTACCAACTCCTTCAGTAACCTCTCTTTCCTCAGTACGGACAGGTAGAATAAATTTAATTCTTGGTACTGAATGTGGGCGGATATAAAGCTCACCAAGCAGAACTCCATTTCTTCCCAGGGCAAAATTTTATACGTCGATTTTAATTGTTGTTTCAGTATGTGGATATTCTGAGCTATAAACTTGGCCGTGTATAAAAAGTGACTGTCCACTTCTGTATAGACATTAGCTTGTGCTATATGTTCCAGAAGCAGTTGGACGCGTTCTTGGATATCAGCTGTGGAAGTATCAGGAAGCACTTCGTCGCCTTTGGTGAAAAAACGTAGATCGACCAGCGTGTATTGTACAAAAATATGCATTTCCGCTGACAAGAGGATATTGTTCATGAGTGTTTCCTCGTAAGACTCGGAGACAAGTCGCTCCAAGAGTTCTGGAGTTACTGACCCGAGGAGTGTGCGAAGGAGCTCCACATTGCTGGAGCGGATGGCAAAATAGACGGCGCCGTGCCCTTCAACTTCCTGCTCTATTGAACACCAGCGGGGAAGAGCAACTGCACCATCAGAGGTGTCTTCCTTCAATAACAAGTTCAATAAGTCAGGCCTGTTGTGCTTGCAAGCCAAGGTGATGAAGGGGAAGGAGGGAGAGTCCATCCCCCGGAGCCCTCTCAGGTCTGCGCGGGACCGGCAGGCCAGGAGAGCTGACACTTGATGACTCTTATCTGCTTCCATTGTCAGTCACGCTACAAGTACACTTTGACAAATCACACAAAGCTTTTCAGCATAGTATCACAAAACTAGCACTGCACACAATGTCACACTTCTAACTCTTTTAGTTATTACTTTTAGACGTCGTCGCTCTACTTTGCAAATCCGAGTTCGTAGCTATGAACATCCCGTCTCTGTGCGACGCATTATCTTGAAGAGTGCAAGCAAGTAACAAATAATAGTTGAACATTAATGCAAAGACTCGAAATGTTATTGCTTTTACTTTATAATATAATTAATATCGTTTGCCCTTTTGGCTGCAAAAAAAAAATATTTGTTGCTTGGGAACTGTCTCGATCTCTTTTAGCTCTTTTGAAAAGGAAAATAATTATTATTGAACTCATGTTAATTTTCACTGATAAGATAGTACCGTATCAATTATTTAAGTACGTCAGACAATACATTCTTCAGATAAGATTGTAAGATTCATTTGCATTAATCCTAGGTACCAGAACAACATGATAACGCCAATTCGTAAAATCCTTTTTCGCAAGTTGAGTGACATCTTTTAGCATTTTTTTCATATATACCTACATATAAAACGAAAATATATATAAAAAATACTTATATACGCAAACTCATATTTGTAAGATAATGATAATTATATATTGAGTAAAAGAAATACTAAAGAATACAAATATCGAAAATAAATAGAAAGACAAGTAACATCAATAAAAATTAAGATTTTTTTCTTCATAAAAAGCAATTACTTTGTGGTTAGACGTTATCTCTATCTCTATATATTATAAATGAAAGTCCTCCGACGCGTCTGTCTGTCTGTCTGTTCGCGATAAACTCAAAAACTAATTAACGGATTTTCATGCGGTTTTCACCAATAGATAGAGTGATTCAAGAAGAATGTTTAAGTACATAATTTGTCAAGGTTTTGTGTAAATTGAACTGAAAATTGAAAAAATTTAAAAATATAATTTATAAAGGGAGCGAGCTGGTAAGCGGGCGGTGTGGATTTGATTTGTATGCAAATTAACAGATAGCGTTGGTTATAAAGGCTGGTTAACCAACCAGTAGGTTGCGTTGTATGTGTAGTATTTTTTTTAAATAAAACAAACACTTTCAGTCTTACTAAAAAAAACGCCTTAACGATCGTTAAACAGTAGATCCGATGCAGGGCATTTTTACACCTTTTCTAATAAAAATATTTTTTATGATTTTTTTATGATTCTTATGTTGGTTGCATTGAATGTCTCTAGATGTGTGCACTGTGCACTGTGCAGGCGCCGCTTTTACTCATCAATAATTTAATGTTTTTTATCATTATTTTCGTTTAAATGATCAGTGCACTACGCCATTATTATAATTAATAAAACTGGTGTTATTTTTTTTTCAGTTTTAGTCCTTTACATATTGTTTTGTTGATAATTTAGTTTTGCTAAATTCCCCCCCTCTTATAAGAAAAAATAAGAATAGGCTGACCCCTCCCCCCTGTTTAAAATATTTATTACGTAAGAATCTAAAGGAAAAAATGAATGCACGTTTGATTTGTTTTAATTTTTGCTTGCGCGGGTAGCGCTTCAACAAGTTTCATTTTTTTTTTTACATGAGCTTCACACAGGAGGCCTTGAGGAAAATAATTTCCCTCAGGGCCTGTGTCATCTTTGGGGATGCTGTGTGGAGGGTTTTTTTAACGAAAGGAAGGAGAGGAGAGTTCTGGGAAGGAAAAGGGTTTAAGGGGTGGGTAGGAATCTGGAGTTCAGTATGTCCTGGTCATCCGCCTCCAAGACCTAGACAAATCTCACCCCATGAACCCGGGCACCCCTTCTAAATCACCAAACGTAGCGAACCACTTGGGGTGACCTATGGCATTTGCAGATAATTGACTGATATAAACGTTTTACTCTTATTTTTTTTCTAAAGTGAAAAGTGTATAAATATAAAGGTCAAGGGGGTTCCTCTGTGACGTATAAAGTCGTCATATTTTTCGTTTTCTGTGTCTTAAAAAACTATTAATCTTAAATAGATACTTTTTTTTATTTGATTTATTAATTAATTTTTTTATTTATATATATTTTTATATTAATAAATTATTATATTTATATATTTAAATTTTATTTATTATTTTATTTTAATAAATAAAACATGTCGTCAGAATCGGAGGGCGAGGACAGCCGACTACAACAAGAACAACTACGTACTCTGTTGAGAAAATGCAAGGGTAAGGGAAAGTCGACTGGCTGGCCCAGAAAAAAAGCATTCGAAAATTTAATCTCAACTATCGACCCTCCTCCCCTACTAGAACGTCCAACTTCACCCTACACTAGCATACATAGAATATGCTTTTGGAGGCAGTTTCAGAAGCAGAGGCTGAATCAACCAGCGATGCCACCCACCAACCAGCTCGACAACCCGAACGCCTTCAGGTAAGTACCAAAACCAGAACCTCCCCAAATCAAGCAAATAGAAAGAAACAGCGTGGTGAGAACTCTTTTCCGTGTGGAGACGAATGTAGCTTCGACATTGACACTCTGACACCCGTACTGACGAACATTAACAAAATAACCGATATTGTGGTTGAGGTAAAAAACAAAATTAACAAGGAAGACAGGAGATCGATCCTCAATCAGCTTGAAGACATTTAAAAAAAAATTGTGACTATCGCCATCTCCAATGCAGCCGCAATCGCTCGTGCGCAAGCTTTTGCAGAGGTAATTAATGCTCAGAAAGGCTTAGCCTCCAAAATTAATCTCCTCATCAACAGGCCTCAACCAGCAGTTATCCCTCAGCCAATCATTGGAGGAAAGAAAACTTACGCCAGCGTAGCGTCGGAAGCCCCTGCATCCCAGACACTAGTGGTAAACGGACAGGAGAGAAAGGTCCCTCCGCTTCAACCTACCATACTGTTCTATCCAACCGTGCCAGAGGGAAAAACTTCTGAGGAAACTCTCATGAAAGTCCAAGCTGTACGAACCAGGAAAATTAAAGGGGCTGGCGTATTAGTACAGACCTCCAGCACGAGTGGGTTAGAAAATATAAAAAAGGCGGCCGCGAAAATCGAGGCAAGTGGTTTTAAGATGGTCCACCCTCAAGGGAACCTCCCCAGAATTGTCATATATGATGTGCCCAAAACCGAGGCAACTGCAGACCAGGCCCTCTTTGAGGAAATTTTCACAAACAATATTCTGGGAAAGACCAACATAACTAAGGATGACCACCTTAGAACCATGCGTCGAGTCTTGCTTTTCGGCAAACGAGACGGTAGCACGATGAACATGATCGTTACCTGTCATCCGGAGAGCAGAAAAATTCTTATAGACAGCGGACTCTGCTTCCTTGGTTGGAATGTCTGCCGTGTTCGCGACTTCTTAGGAGCCACCAGGTGCTTTAAGTGTCATCTTTACGGACACGTGAGTAAATTCTGTACCATGACCACCACCACGTGCCGCCACTGTGCTGAAAATGGTCACGAGATGGATAATTTCCCAAGGAAAGCAGAATCAAAGCAAGCGCTTTGGAAAACCATCGGCTCATTCCACCGGTTAATCATGCCCCGCCCACCAAGCAGCCATTGAAGCACAGATAAGACGCACCGACTATGGAAACTAATAACTTTATTACCATAGGTCAGATAAACTTGCAGAGATCCCGACTGGCCACGATCGAGGCGCTGCAGGCCCTGACTGACCTACATATTGACATCCTGCTAATCCAGGAGCAATACACCCGGCAAGGTAAAACGCCTACTACTAGTCCTGGAGCGGTACTCGAAGTAGGTAACTCCCCGGGAGCGGGTGTTCTCGTCGATCAGCCCCCTTCTCCTCGAGGGGTTATCGAATGAGAACCAAACCTGCGTTTCGTTTAATTTTGGCACAACCGAGATTATTATAATCTCGGTATACTTTAAGTACGGGAATCCTGTCTTGAGCTGGCCTGTCTGGACCACATATCTTGAGCCTGACGCGCGCCCTGAACGTGCTTAAAGGTCGTAACATAGTTATAGGGGGAGACTTTAACGCTCGCTCGCCTTTGTGGTATGATAATAGAGGAATTCGGACGGAACGCTCAGACGCTGTCGAAGATCTTATTGCAGCGCAGGGTCTATTTTTACTAGACGAGCCAGGTAGCTTATATACATTCTCTGGCACCCAAGGCGAGAGCAACATCGATCTAACTCTTTGCTCTGAATCCGTTGCGGCCAAGATATCTGAATGGAAAGTTCACGACCGTGCGATCGCCTCAGATCACAGATTAATTACATTTAAAGTGGGTGTCAAAAAGACCGAAATATCAAAAATAAATTTCAAAACCACTCAGGCGAACTGGGATAACTTCGGGGAAGCACTACGGGATACTTGGGGATTTCATGACGTAGCTGCTAGAGATCCGGACAATTTGGAGAACTTTTTTAATGCTGCCCTGGTATCAGCTGCTGATCGATCTTTGGGAAGATCAAACCCAAAGAAGATCATAAGGACGCCATGGTGGTCGAGTGAGCTGACTTTGCTTAAGGGGGCCTATAAGAGGGCCTACAGGGCTCTGAGTCAATCCAGGCAGGGAGTTTGCACGACGGAGGAGACATCTGCACTTCTGGGCCGCCTCAGACTGGCCCGTACAGCCTTCAAATCGGCCGTACTTACAGCGAAACGAGCCGCATGGCATAATTGGGTTAAAGATGTGGGTAACGCCAACCCGTGGAAAATTCCCAGCGCTGTTGCAAAGACGGGAAATGGTTCTGACCGGTTTTTAACAAGCATCGTCATTGATAACAATGGCAGGAATGTTGAGAGTACGGACGTGACTTTCCACACTCGAAACACTTCTGGGAAAGTTAGTTCCTCTAGACTCAGTAATTGGGGAAAGCGACCACCACCAACAAATTAGAAATCTGTCACGGCTTCTTCCTAGAAACCTCTCCCAGGAGGACCAGATTACACCTGTAAGTAAAGCTGAATTGGAGGTAATAATAAAGGGCTTAGGTTCTAAGAAGGCACCCGGCTTTGACAAATTGAACGGAGTAATAGTGAAGAAAGCATGGGTCCATGCCAAGGAGGAGCTCTTCCAAGTCATGGACACGTGTCTGCGAAGAGGGGTTTTTCCCCACAGAGTGGAAGAAAGGGGTGCTCCGTATTATACCCAAGGGCAACGATAAGCCAAAGATGGATATCAAGGCTTATAGACCTATTACGCTGCTTCCTGTTCTGGGGAAGATTCTAGAAAAAATTATACGGAACCGCCTATGCCAAACCCTGTCTCCAGCGGACGACTGTCAATTTGGCTTTGTCCCGGGTAAATCCACGGAGCACGCCATTAAGTTTGCGCTTGAAAGGGTGAGGGACAGACGTCCAAAGAGGTACATGATTGGAGTCTTCTTAGACATCACTGGTGCCTTCGATCATGCGTGGTGGCCGATGATACTGTCGAAAGTAAAAACCCGTAACTGTCCTCGTAAGTTGTTTAAGATAGTCTCTGACTATCTCAACAACAGAAGTATCTCCTTAACATATGGTGATATCACCATTAACCGGGAAGTGAACATGGGTTGCCCACAAGGCTCGGTCCTTGGCCCGGAATTTTGGAATATACTCTTTGACGATTCCTCCAGGCTGCCCTTGTCTGAAGGATGTATCTCGGTCGACTACGCTGATGACAAATTATTACTGGTCTCGGGGAACAGCAGGAGAGAAGTTGAAAGTAAAGCTGAAGAAGGTTTGAGAGTAACCCTTGAGTGGGGTAAGAGAAACAGGCTGTATTTCACTCCCCAAAAGACCATGGGTCTCCTTATGAAGGGCTTCCTCGACAGAGGAAGAAATCCTACTATAAAAATGGGAGACTCCAACATCCGATTTGTGGAAAATGCAAGATACCTAGGCGTTATCTTGGATCGCTCTTCATCTTTCCTGGCGCATGTCAAGAGTGTATCAAGCAGGGCCCAGGCTCTGTTCATGAAACTGAGAAGAATCTCAACTGCGGAGTGGGGATTACGCTCTCCGGCACTTCCCTGCTGTATAGGGGAGCGACATATTAGGAACCATCGCCCAAATGGCAGTAAAAATGGCAAACCTTGAGGGCGAGTTAACGGTTCTTAAAAATGCAACTCCAAATGTGTGCTCCCCACAAGCCCAAACCCAAACTGTCTGTGAAATTCTCGCAGAAATGAAAGAACAGAGTTACAGAGACAAAAATCTGATAATTCTCAACATTCCAGAGAATACGTCAACATCTCAAACTGAATCATTAAATAGTGACATCGCATCAGTTAAAAAAATTATCTCCGATATGGATATCTCAACAACAAACCTCGACTTAAAAATCTACAGATTGGGTAATAGGAAAGCCGACAAGCCGAGAGGTATAAAAGTTGAATTTCCGGAAGCAAAATGGCCGAAAATACTACTAAAAAAGAAAAATACATTGAAATATCCGAATAATATACATAATATCCGAATGTACCAAGACCAGACTTTTCTACAACGCAAACAATTAACTGACTTAAGAGATGAATTAGAAAAAAGAAAGTCTTCTGGTGAAGCGGACATCACAATTAAATACCTAAACAACAATCCTACAATTGTTAAAACACACTCAAAAAACTAAACACTAAAATTTTTATATATTATCAAAATGTACGAGGACTACAAACACAATTCCAGGACCTGATTGACACAGAAGTGGGAATCTTTAATCATACCCAGAATCTTTCTGATCATAAAAATATTGCAGAAAAACTACAAAAACACATTAGAATAAAAAATATATCACGTCACAAACATCCGAGCACATCAAAAGGAAAAACCTCAATGTCCTTTATGTACCTAAATGTGAGAAGCTTGAAAGGTAAACTAGATGACATCAAATGCCTACTAAAATCCACGATATCGAACTTCAACATTATCCTCCTGTGTGAGACCTGGCTCAAAGAAGCGGACCTAAAGTACGTCAACCTAGAAGGATACAAACACGAAGCATCTTGCCGGCCGCAGGGAGCTGGTGGCGGAGTCTCTATATTTATAAAAGATTCTCTGGAATACAATGTGATTAATAACACTAGTGACCCCGACAACAATTTTCTATGGCTTCATGTAAACAAACTCAATTTAAAAATAGGTTTAGTGAATAAAAAACCAAATACTGTTTTCAAAGACTTCCTGGAAACACTGTCCTCTCATCTCGAATCGTATAAAAGAGGTATTGTATTTGGAGACTTCAACATAAATCTGCTTGACTCAACCAACGCACATACTTGTAAATATACGAATACAATTAGATTTAATAATTACACTATTTTGAACAAAATAAACAAAAAACATGCCACACGCATCACAGAAAATACAAACACAATCATAGATCATATACTTACAGATACAAAACTATCATATTCACTTACGAATTGTGATAATTCCATATCTGATCACAATATACTACTCCTTGATGTAATTCACACATATGTTAAAAACACATCTTTAAAATCGTCCCAAAAATACACACATATTTATCTTGATAATCTAAAGAATGATGTCATGCAAAATCCCTTTCATTTAAATTTGAATGACAACTCGATGTTAAATTATGATAATCTTGTAAATTACCTGACAACAAAAATTAATTCTAATAGTACCACAAAAATTAAAACCAAAAACATAAATAACCCAGACTGGATGACCAAAGACCTTATAAAATTAATCAATAAAAGAAATAAATTACATCTGAAACTAAAAAAACAACCAAATAACACATTACTAAAAGCAGAATTTTTAAAAATAAGAAATAATATCACTACAAAAAAACGAAACTTAAAACAAACACACTACAGTAATCTCTTTAAAAAATGCGAAAATAACAGTAAAAAATCTTGGAACTTAATTAATAATATTCTTAAGAACCAATCTTACACCTCAAGAAATTTTTGTAATAAATTAATCATTAATGATGAAATAATCACTAACAATGTAGAGATATGCGACCAATTTAATAATTTCTTTTGCAACATTGGCTCCTCCCTAGCCGATAATATACGTGGTAAAGTCAAACACAATCCAGCCAATGAAATAACGTTAGTGCATGACAGCATTGAATTTTTATATCTTCAGCCCACTACGGAGTTAGAAATAAGTCAAATATTAAAATCTCTAAAACCAAATGCAAGTGCAAGTTACGATTCACTCACATATAAAACAGTGCTAAGTATCTCCACAGAATTGATTCCTACTCTAACAAAATTAATCAATCAATGTTTCAAAGAAGGAACTTTTCCCGATAGCTGTAAAATTGCTAAGGTGATACCAATTCACAAAGGTGGGTCCAAAACAAATACCTCAAACTACAGACCCATCTCAATCTTACCAATTTTATCAAAAAATTTTGAACGTGTAATTTACGAAAGATTAAACAATTTTCTGCTAAAAAAATCATTCTTATATAAAAAAAAACAATACGGCTTTAGGAAAAAATCGAACACACTAGGAGCAATAAATGACTTAATCAGTAAACTTAGAAGCGGCATTGATGGTGGAAATTATATTTTATCTATATTAGTTGACCTTCAAAAAGCCTTTGATACAGTTATTCACGACATACTTCTCAAGAAACTCAAGAAAATTGGTGTAGTTGGTCCTGTTCTTAATCTACTCAAATCATATCTTAGCAATAGAAAGCAATTTGTTAGCATTAACAATCAAAATAGCAAATACGTTCCAATAAACTATGGAGTTCGGCAGGGGTCCATACTAGGTCCACTACTGTTCCAAATTTACATAAATGATATTTCGCAATTAATTTTAAATGGTGAAATCTTTTTATATGCAGATGATACAGCAATTTTTTACTTGGGTAAAGATTTAGATATTTTACTAGAAAATGCACAAACAGATCTATAAAAAGTCAACAGTTGGCTCCAATCAAATATGTTAACAATGAATGTTAAAAAAACAGGATACATGATCTTAAACTCACCCCGTAAAATAGTTCCTCCTCATTTACCCTTAAAAATTGAAAACAATGAACTTCAAATCCTGATCCAGGAAAAATATCTTGGGCTGTGCATTGATCAGCATTTGACATTTAAACAACATATACAAGGTATTAAAGATAAAATCATCCCCTTAATTAGCGTATTTAGCCGGATATCATATCTGTTGCCAAATAAATTTAAAAAAGGTTTATATTATAGTCTCGTACACTCACATTTAAATTACTTGATTGAAATCTGGGGAAACGCATGTGAAACATACATAAATGAATTACAGGTAATACAAAACAAGGTAATCAAAAAACTATTTAACTACAAGCCCAGAACACCCACAAAAAATATATATGGAAACAAAACTACTAACGTTAAGAAAACTATATGAATACAATACATGTCTCCTTATATACAAAATAAACAATAAACTCGTACACACAAACACAGAATTCATTAAAACGTCCCAAGTACACAAACACTTTACGAGACAACACGATAACATACATTTAAACACCATCCACACTAACTATGGTAAACAATCCATTGGTTACGAGGGAGGAAACTTATATAATTGCCTCCCAAACGACATTAAAAACGAAAAGAAGCTGGGTAAATTTTAAAAAAAATTATTAATATTTATTCTTGAAAAACAAAATAATGATGTTGAATAGCGCTGTATTGAAATATTTACTTTATTTTAATTTGTATACTTATTTCTAGTTAAATGAGTGAAAATGTAATTTTCTTTTAACTGGAATAAAAAAAATATTTAAAAAAAAATGTGGCACAAGTCACGTACGCAGCCTCTGTATGGGAGCATCGCCCAGACAACGTACTGATCCACTCGGCACTTAAGCGGGGCCAGCGAACTCCCCTGCTGGCACTCTCGGGCGCATACAGGACTGTAGCTTCGGACGCATTGCCGGTTCTGGCCGGTATTTTGCCCATTGATCTAGAAGTAAGGGAAGTGTTAACTAAGAAAAAACTAATTAGAGGAAGGTCAGCCGTCCATCTTGGAGTTGAACTAATACCAGGTGGGGCAGTACCTCTCCCTCGACTGCTGAAAGAGATGCATGAACTCACTCTTAATGAATGGCAAAAACGTTGGGATAGATGGAATACGGGCAGATGGACTTTCTCCTTCTTCCCGTCAGTTAAAGCCAGAATGGAAGGGGCGTTCATCAAATTGGATCATCACTTAACACCAATACTTTCAGGTCATGGTGAATTCAGGGGAAGACTGCACAGCCTGACCCCATCTCCCCATCCAAACTGTGCGTGTGGTGACACAAACCAAACAGCCGAGCACATTCTGTGGCACTGTGCGATTTTGACGGACGCAAGGGACGAAATGTTGGAAGGTCTGAAAGTAACTACGAGACCAGCATGGAATGCGGATCTCGTGTCGAACAAGGAGAATCTCGAATGCCTGAGGAAATTTATAAGGATTTGGGTTGAGAAATGGCCTGAACATAGAGTCGATGATTAAATTTAACTTCATTGTTTAGGATCCAGGTGTAATTGCTCCTGGCATCCACGGTCACCCTTTTACAATATTTATACTACTACTACTGCCCGGATATTACGCACTACATTTTGTTATTCACACTGAAACTGTTTACTCATGTATCATGTTTTGTATTAATATATATCATGTTTTCTTAGGTATCATCTTCAACAACCTCTTTAACATCTAAAATTTGTCTATTACTTATTTTTTTCCTTTTTGTTTAACTAGATATTATCAATAACCTTCGCGTATCCTAACTATACTTGCATTTTTCTAGCACTCTTTTTCTAAATCTTAGATATATATCAACAAGTTTTTCGTGTCTTGACTTGTATCATTCAAGGAGCCGGAACTGAACTACCATCTCATTTTTGTATTGTCCTACACCCCATCAAGGGGGTGGACTAGATCTATGTCCGTGCAACAACCGAGAAGATGACTCCCAAGGTAGCCGCTGCATAACCCGCCCGCGCCTCCCCTGTCACCATGAGCGGGCCAGAAGACCAACCATAGCGGATCGGTGCCCTTCCGCCCTGCCTCCGGTGACCCGATGCTCTCTTTTATCCCTAGTGTCTTCAGGTCTTTCTGTCCTTAATCCCAACACTTTCTTCAAGGGCCTACCGGGGAGCCGGCTTAGGGGCACGGACACCGAGTCTCGCTTGCGACTGGACTAATGGCTCCGCTTATCCTCGGCGAGACTGCCGGGTGACTGTAGCTCAGCTGCTTTGGTTAAGTTAAACAACCTCATCAAATTATGTATTTTTACAAATATTAACAAACTTTTATTTCAGCTACATCAGGTGGCGGAGATGAGACGTGATACTGTGAAATAAATAACTAACAACATGTACGCACTCGTAACATACTGCCTGCTAATAATGTATGCCCGGACATTGGGGGTCTAGAGTCATTTTAAATAAAAAGTAGCTTCTTTATAAATAAAAAATTAGAGTCCCGACGAGTACGGTGAAGGAGGAAACTATCTGTTTCCTTAGAACGCCGTGGGAAAGTGGTGGGCAACCTCCAATGCGCGGGTCCGTTGCCATGGAAATGGAAATCGTTTACCCATACGCATCCGAGCGAACCTCGGCATTCGCGCGGTGCCCGTAAGTATAATTTTAACTTTGCGCATTTTTGTGATCTTACGTAAGAACTATCTCCCACCCCCTTGTAAGAAAAAATAAGACATGGTCGACCTCCCTCCCCCCTAAATCGTCTTACGTAATAAATTAATGACCCCTAACAATTGATTTATCTAACATTTTTTTAAAAGACAAACATTTCGGAGAAAAACTCTTTCTGCCTTCGCTATAAGCGGGCACCAGTGGGTGGGCCTGCTCATGACTCCTCGAGAAAAAAATATTTCTCAATTTTTTTTATCAATCAAAATTATTGTTTTTCTAAAAATGATGAAAGATTTTTCAGTCCACTTTCACTCATCGTGGTGTTAAAAAAAAGTATGGACACTACTATGGCAAGTTTTTTTTTAAGTTTACGCATCTAATCAAGATTCCAAAATGGTATAATTCTCTCGGAAAACTAGCCACAAAAAAAATGTTACTATTTTTAACAAGAACCAAATTTCATAAATTATTGCTGTTGACAGTAATCACTTTTACTATGTACACAAAATAGGTTTTTTGTTGTTGAAAAAAATGTTGAATTAATCAAAACAAATGGTACCAACCATTTTTGAAAAAAAAAATGGAATTTTTTTTTTCAATTTTTCTCTAGGAGTCATGAGCAGGCCCACCCACTGACTGGTGCCCGCTTATCGTTGAATTTTGGGAGATGTTGTATTAGTGGGAAATAATTGCTTGTGCAATGATAGGGGACTTAGCTAACAGAGGAATGGAACCCGTGATGGCAAGGTGGGTACCCGACGCACTTATAAATATACCAAACCACGCACGACGCACTTATCCACTCATCTAATCCAGGGGTGTTCTGCCCAAAAAATTTATTTCCCTAGATTTTGAGGTGAAATTTCTCTAGAATTTCCCTAGATTTCGCAGGAACAATCTTGGCAAATCAAATCTAGGACTTGGAAAGTGGTAATCCTTTTACATACAATAAACTTTTTTGTGTTTCCTAGGCATTTTGTTTTAAAAAGGTTTATTTTCTACGTACCTACATTGGATACTTTTTTTTATTTAAGAAAAAATTAAATAAAATTTAAGTAACAAATGTACATAGAAAATAAAATATTTCAAAACAAAATACATGATACAAAATACTTAATAATCACATTTACGCAATTACCTGCGTAGTCACCTGATTGTGTAACGTAATATGATTAATTAATTGGAAAGATATCGGATTATTAATTAATGTAACCATAATATTTACGCAATGAATAAAGAAAAAAAAACTTATAATACTGTGCTTTTCCAAACAAAACACTTTTTGCTAGGTGAATTAGAAACGGAATAAGGAACTCCAGTGAAAAATATTATGGCTTTAAAAAAATATGTTCATACAGACCAATAAACGCTGATTCTGAATATATAAGTTTTATTTAATAATATTTAACGCAGAGTTTTTAAAAAAAAATATTAAAAAGTCCATTTTTAATCGGGTCGTAAAAATACAGCGTCAAGTTGGCATTATTGAAATGGTTAGTGGTGACGTCACTGTTCCTTGTGTCATGACTTCACCGTAAAGTCATTGAATTGGAAATATACGGGAATGTAGGAATGACACAAGCCATCGTATTAGTTTATTCGTTTATTTACATATCTACTGTTTATAGAGATTTAGTTGTTGTGTTTATTGAAACCTTATTTAGGCCTAAATAATTCAGTATCAAAAATAGAGGTATCTCTATTAATTAATTTTTTTTTTTTTTTTTTTTTATTTTTTTTTTTTTTTATTAGTAATAGAAGGTACATAAATTACAAATAAATTTTATACAGTATTTAATTACATGGTAGATATATTTGATGTACCCCCATAATTAAGCAAGGCTTGTGTGTTTTTCAATATTAAAATATTGAAAAACTTTAAATTGTTCGAAAAAACCGTATAAGTATACTATATCATAATGCTACCTACTGCTCCACGACCCAATCAAAATGGCCGCAATCGATCAGCTGATATCGTTTGCCTACACTTTTGTGGGTGATTCTTCGTTTTTGATAATATTGATTTTAAAAGCTAAAAAAAATAATAATTTCAAATAATTTTTATACTACCCTCCCGTAATAATATTCAAAAATATAATAAATATAATATAATGAATAAATAATTCCACCTAAATAATGTTTTAACTTATCGAATAGTATCATCTTTCTTCCGTATAATTTATCATACAAAATGACAACACCTGTTGAAAATAAAAATAACTTTTCAGGAGTCGATGACGTCACGCGATTCAATACACATGCGGTGGTTTTCGGGGAGTCGTCTACTAATATCTACAGGAATTCCAAAAACTGAAAAAATCGAACTAATATCTATGAGAACCAAAGTGTTGACGAATATCTACAGCTCAAACTGCTGACTAATATCTATGAGAACCAAAGTGTTGACGAATATCTACAGCTCAAACTGCTGACTAATATCTATGAGAACCAAAGTGTTGACGAATATCTACAGCAATGGCAGAGGTTGGATTTGCAATTATGTATAACATATTGGAATAACGTAATATTGCGTATGCAGTTTAAAAAACTTAATTTATGTATGTATGTATGTAAAAATCCCTAATATCGCACTATTGGACACATTTAGCGGATTAGTCCAACCTACGTTCTATAGATATTAGTTCAACCTACGTTCTGTAGATATTAGTCAACACTGGGACCGTCATAGATATTCGTCCGACCTTAGCTCTGTAGATATTAGTCAACACTCTGAAGTTCGTAGATATTAGTTCAACGTATGAGCTGTAGATATTCATCCGACATACAGGCTGTAGATATTAGTATCTGGAGTCGTTTTCGGGGAATCTTGAAAAATTAAAACTTTGACAATTATTTTAACTATTAAAACTAACTCTAAAAAAATAAAATATATGCAGTTATTTAAGTTAGAGGGTAAATAAAAAAAAAAAAAAAATAGACTGGAGTTCTCTATTCCAAATTAAAAAAAAAATACTTTGCAAAATAAAAATCAACCGGAATCACCGAAAAATCGGAACGTAATTTTGTTTTTTTTCAGAGGTCCCCATTTATCTTTTTAGATACTTAACATCATTTTGAGTTGTCAGTGTTAAAAATAACATTGCATGTAGATAAGTACATTAGGGAACGTACCCATACTACGTGACACGTTTAGGGGGGGGGGGGGGTCTGCAAAATGTCACGCTTGGTACAAATGAGCGGCGGCGGGCTTAGGTTTTTGGTCACCGGGGGGGGGGGTTAAAAATTGCAAAAAGTTGGTCACGTAGTATGGGTACGTTCCCTTAAGTGCAGTTAGGAAATTTGTAATATTGTTTTTGGATGGAGATCTTAGATACAACATTTAAGATTCATGGGAATCCCAAAATAAATATATATATATAATACCAGTAACATTGTCTTATGTAATAAAAATTTTGCCAGAGTTCGAAATTTCCCTAGATTTTGTGCTGATTTCCCTTTTCCCTAAAAACTTTTTTCTCCCCTAGAAATTTCTCTAGACATACCGTCACTGATCTAATCTCTTTGCTCCGGTCTTTTGGATTTGGGCGGTTGAAGGTGGCCATCTACTGACAATATTTAGAAGCTTTGGCTCGACGCCGACCTGTTGTGAAAATTTGATTCCTTGATGTAGCGAAGATTCAAACCAAAACATTAATTAATCGAAACAAATTCAATAGATATCACTCCTAGTTTAAAAATTGAAGAAAAAATGTTTTACAGGAAATTCAAAGCACTATTTTTAGGGTGAATTGCCTATTTCAAAAAAAGATTAACTCAGAATTTTAACAATTAATCAAAATTCAAGTTCTGTGAAAGGTCTACTCAAGTTATGATATTGTTTAATTTTTTTAATCCATTTATTATTACAACGATGGTCCGACAAAGGAATAATAATAATTCGGTTGTGCATACTAACGATGCGAGTTACAGAGACTGCACACAGTCCTGCATGCTGTATTTTATATCGGTAAGGCGTTTTATGTGTGATCTAGGCTTTGGTTTGAGTGACCAGCTCAGGCACGGGGCGTCATCGAAGCCAGAATCAAGTTAACAATATAGTTAATTAATATAGGTACAGTGTCGATTTTTTGTACCTATGCGCTGGTATATACCTAGACAAGTTAATTTTCCTCGATGCGATTGAATGCAAATATGTTTTATACTTTGTTATTCGGCGGTACATCCTCTCTGCACATCCCTTCGGGTCACATAGTTAGGTTTTGTGTAAGTAGATATACCGTATTTTCCCTAAACCGACTGCATATTGTATATAAATATGCCGGGGGCCAACTGTCGGTGCATCAACTGTCATGGAACCGTCCTGCCCATCGCAGACTTTGAGATGTACTTAATTGTCATGTTTAGTTTTAGTTTTGAAAGTAACTACCATAAGGGGGCATACATTGATTACTTGAGCTCAAAAAGAGGGGGGGGGGGGTCCAGCAAAATCTCAAGTTACTTGATAAGAATATACGAAGTGGCCCAAATTTATCTCACCAAGGGGGGTCTAGATTGGAAGAAAAAATGCTCACTTAATTAATGTATGCCCCCTTCAGCCTTTTCAATTGTGGCTCCACCGGAGAATGCTCAAAGGTCATGGACCGACATGATCACCAACACAGAAATTCTCAGGCGGGCTAGAGCAGATAGAGAACGGCTCACATTAATAAAAGTCAGTAAAAGTCGCATACTTGGAGGGGAAAAATATCAATTGCTCCAATTAATATTAAAAGGCAAGATAGAGGGTCGGCGACGGCCTGGTAGGAGACAAACGTCTTGGATGCGAAATGTACGAGAGTGGACCGATATTAGAAGTGTGGAGGAGCAGCGGGCAGTGCAAGATAGATATACATTCAACCGGAGTGATCGCCAATATCGCTCGTGGGAACCTGATAGGGCAAACGAAGAAGAAGAAGTTTTAATTCGGAATAAAAGAAATTAGTTTACAATGGAAAATGTAATAGTACTTTATATTATCATATTTACTCCTGCGTAGCGGAACAAATCATTCGCAATTGTAGAATTTTTCCAATTTATTTAGGGGACAAAAGCGTGCATTTTTAAAACGGTTGAATTAACAGCACATTTGGGGGAGGGTAATGTTTTGGTACCAGGTACGAAACATTTAAAAGGGCAGGTTTTTAATGTTTTTATTGCCCTTATATTATGGGGATATTGACTATAAATTATAACGTAATAATATTACCTACCTAATGTTTTGTTTTGGAAGAGCTACGCCACCACAACATGCATTCAACTTTCTGCCTATAACTTTTTTAAGTTAGGTACTTTGTATTTTAAGATACTTTAGGACTCCAACTTGGAGAAATTAGAGGGCCCCCATTCATATCCACCTTACTTGTCCAACAGAAACAAATTACATGCACCGCGCCGATTGTAGAAAACGATAGTTGCTTAGCTTTTACCCTTTCGTTGATCATGTTATTACAGAATTCGACGCTCGTTTTAAACCACATGAATCGACGATCGAAGGAATTCAAATGCTGCTACCTGATAAAACCAGTAATGACTCCGGGATAAAAGAAAATCTTAAAAAGATTGCACAAACATTTCTGGGTGATGAAAATGAAAGCACAATATTTCTGAGTGAATATGAGATATGGCACAATCACTGGAAATCTGTAGCACAAAATCCTGCAACTGTGATCGACGCTATCGATAACTGCGATGATCAGTTTTTCCCTTTAATAAAAAAGCTTCTCATTATTTTAGCCACACTCCCAGTGTCCACTGCAACCCCTGAAAGATCTTTCTCTACCTTAAAGAGGTTAAAAACTTACCTAAGAAATAAAATGGGCGATGAAAGACTTACTATTTAATGAGCGCACACCGAGATCTGGCGGTGCAACTTGATTCCGAAGAAATTATTAATCAGTTAGCAATAACACCTAAAAGACTACTTTAAAGTTTGTTACTTTTGAATAAATATTGCAATACATACATTACATGTAACTTTTTTTATTTAAAGGCGCCTACTTAGAGTAACCTAAGTTATGTATTATAGATTACCCGCGACTATACTTGCGTTTTATAGTCGCAGGCAATGTTTAATTTGTAAATGATGAATTTAATCGGCGTTGCTCTGTTTTTTTTACTTTGCCCCCCCCCCCCCCCCCCCCCCCCCTTGTCAAAGCTATAGCTACGTCCGTGCTCATAGCCATTGGCAAAGTGGAAGACAGGAGAAGCAGAGGGAGATCACCAATGCACTGGAGTGACCAAGTATCACTGATCACTGGTGTCTGGTAAGTCGGGATTCTTGGCTCTCCACGCAGCGCAGAACAAAAAGGAGTAGAGTAGCCTTGTCCACCATGGAAATTGAAGTAGAGGTCAAGATGCTCAGCGATGATGAACCAACTTGAGAAAAACGTTTTTGAAAACTTCTTTAGCACGGTTATGATTTGAAACTCGATGAAACGGAAACGAGCGACACTAAAAAGAAACAAACACATACATCTATAGCAGGGTTTAAAGTGGGGTCCGTAGCATGTGTGTCTTGGTAAAGATCTTGGCGAGTTTTGGTGTTCTTTGATTCAAGCTTACCCTCTTCTTGTCAAGCGAGCTATGTCCGTTCTGATACCATTTGCTGCTACTTATCTTTGCGAGGCAGGGTTTTCGGTTCTGGTGTCAATAAAAACAAAAAATCGCATTCAATTGAACGTCACAGATGACATGCGCCTTGCCTTATCGAAGACAATCCCACAATTTAACTTATTGAGGCCAAACAGCAGCACCCTTCTCATTAACTTAGTAAGTAGGTAAGTGTAATGAAAGGACCAATAAAAGTATTTTTTATTAGTATAAATAAGGTTTTTTCATTTCTAAAAATATTATTGTCGGGGGGGAGGGGGGGTCCGTGGCATTGTTTGAATTGTGAAAGTGGTCCGTGACTGCAAAAGTTTAAGAAACTCTGATCTATAGTATTTAGCCTGCGAGAGAATGAGATTGCAATAAAATATGTATTTATTTCAAGGGTACTCGGTTCCAATATAATACGATAAATCCACGGTCCCACGCAAGTCTCTCTTGGTCTAGTGGTCTTGGTCTAGTAACCAGACATTCAACGAACCAACGAATCCTAAGAAATAAAAAAATAAATATATAAATATTTTTATTTTTTTTGTATAATCAATATCCAATCTTCAAACGATTCCAAAACGATCAGGTAAAGAAAACACAAAAGAAAACGACATCTAGTGACTACGAAGAAGAAAACACAATAATGAGATGACCAAATAGTGGAAATGGATGGAAAAGGTGCACTTGAATTCGACGACAAAAATATGGAAACAATCATCCTTCACATTGGATATGATTTTTATTTATTTTTGGGGTGTTATGCCGTGTTGCGCTACTCTCTCCCTTAGCCAACGTTTCGGACAGCGTTACAGTGTGACACATCTGCCCTGATGTAACGCTGTCACATCTACCCTGACACATCTGCCCTGATGATGGACACTGTAACGCTGTCCGAAACGTTGGCTAAAGGAGGAGGTAGCGCAACACGGCATAACACCCCAAAAATAAATAACAAAAATCCTTCACATTGATTAAAAAAAAGTGTTTCGAAATCTCCCCACTTCGTCTACTTTAATTTTCTGAAGGTTCCACTTCTATCGCGTGTGAATTGCACATTTTGATATTTATTTATTTTTTATTGATATTTTCATTGAGAAAATGTTACGATTATAGTATCTACCTAACGAGTAATGGAGCGAATTTATCTTTTACAATGTTGTTCATAGATTCTATCACTGAGCAGATAATTGCAAAAAGTGTGATCTAAATTGGTTGAATAAAAAAATGATTATGAATATTCATTTTCTAAAATATTGAGCTATAAATAGGCATAACAGCATCGACGGGCGGGGAAGAGGGGTAATAAATTAATTGCAAAACGTCAAGTTTTTTCTTTCAGAGCAGAAAGTACAAAAACTACGAAGTTCCTAATACGAAGAAGTTCCCTTCAAAAACCTAAATCCTAACTCAATCGAAAATCCAAAAACAGAAAATGGAGATAATGTTGGTAGTTCTTAGTCGAACAGTTAAATATGACCGAATCGGATAGGGACATCTATATTAGCTCAGTTGGTAGAACTGTGTCCCGGCTAGGCGAAGGTCCTGGGTTCGGGTCCTAGATGTGACTGTATCTTTTTTAACCGTATCTTTTTATTTAATTAAAATACTAGGGAATTAAAATCTTCCAAGTTCGCAATCCTTTTCGTTTATGTTGTACAGGGAATCCCTCTTATTTTAAGCGACTCTCCAGTAGTTTCCGCAACTAATTGAGACTTTTAGGTAAAAATAGTCAGTCGGGTGTTACGTAACGTTAAGGTGGAGGGGAGGGGTACAGAAAAACGTTACGGCGCATTACATGGGGGAGGGAGGATCAAAAATCTTCAAAAATTGCGTTACTTAAAACTTGAACGCCCCCTAAGATGTTAGAGAGATTTGGAAATAGTCGAGGTAAGATGTTAGAGATATTTGGAAATAGTCGAGGTAAGATGTTAGAGAGATTTGGAAATGGTCGAGGTAAGATGTTAGAGAGATTTGGAAATGGTCGAGGAAAGATGTTAGAGAGATTTGGAAATGGTCGAGGAAAGATGTTAGAGAGATTTGGAAATGGTCAAGGTAAGATGTTAGAGAGATTTGGAAATGGTCAAGGTAAGATGTTAGAGAGATTTGGAAATGGTCGAGGTAAAATGTTAGAGAGATTTGGAAATGGTGGAGATAAGATGTTAAGAGAGCTGGAGATTTAAAATTGGTGGCGGTTAGGGGCCGTTCAAGTATTACGTAACGCACTTGGGGGGAGGGGGGGGGGGGTCTTGTGAAACGTTACTGTGCGTTAACCTATTTTTTGCATTTTGTTTTTCCTGTTAAGCACTTGCATACTGCTTACTAACAACGTATGCAAGGACACTGGAGGTCTAGATTCGTTCAAAATAAATAAATGTATATTCGTTTAATAAAAAAAATTAGAATCTTGCGAGAGCCTTGAAGGAGTAACCATCAGTTACTTATACCAGGGCGGGTAAGAGGTGGATTAACTCCACTGTGCGTTACGAGGGGGGGAGGGGGGGGTGTTCGAAAAACGCGTTAAGTAACATGTTTTTATTAATTAACATAAAATAAACTGGCGAATTAAAATCTTCCAAGTTGGCAATCCTTTTCGTTCTCGAAATCTCCTGTTTTATTTATTACCGCAAACACGATTAAAACAAGAAAAAAAGGTATTTAAGCGACTTACTTTCCAGTAGGTACTTTGCGCAACTTAATTGTGACATTCAGGTAAAAATTGTCACTTAGGCATTACGAAACGTTTAGGGGCGGAGGGGGGGGGGGGGGGGAGGGTACGGAAAAACGTTACGGCGCATTACATGGGGGGGTCAAAAATCTTAAAAAATTGCGTTACGTAATACTTGAACGCCCCCTAAGGTGTTAGAGAGATTAGAATTAATGGAGCTAAGATGTTGGAGAAATTCGGAATTGCTGGAGGTAAGATATTAGAGAGATTTGGAATTGGTGGAGGTAAGATGTTAGAGATATTTGGAATTGGTGGAGGTAAGATGTTAGAGATATTTGGAATTGGTGGAGGTAAGATATTAGAGAGATTTGGAATTGGTGGAGGTAAGATGTTAGAGATATTTGGAATTTTGACGATTTTGGAATTTTGACGACCTCCGTAGTCCAGTGGGTAAGACTCTTGACTCACAATCCGGAGGTCGCGGGTTCGAACCCGGCATGCGCAAATAAATTTTATTTGATTAATTTGTGTTATTTCACAATTAATTCATTTAAAATAATATATAGTATATTTGCGGCATGTTCCAGAGTGGAAGATACTATCAGTATCGCCCTGGTGTAAGACCACCATTCAGAATTGAAACGTTGCTTGAAAATGTCTTTAGCCGTGTTTAGTGACCAGATCTGAATAGCCAGGTACTTCCCAACCTTCCTCTGCCCCACCTCCTTCCCCTCCCCACTACCTTCAGCCTCACAACATACCCCAATTGGGGAGCAGTTGAGATTCTTGTGCGGTATTCACTGTAAAAAAAAAAAAAATTTTGGAGGTAAGATGTTAGAGATATTTGGAATTGGTGGAGGTAAGATGTTAGAGAGATTTGGAATTGATGGAGGTAAGATGTTAGAAAGATTTGGAATTGGTGGAGGTAAGACGTTAGAGATGTTTAGAATTGGTCGATGTAAGATGCTAGAGAGATTTGGAAATGGTCGAGGTAAAATGTTAGAGAGATTTGGAATTGGTCGAGGTAAGATGTTAGAGAGATTTGGAATTGGTGGAGGTAAGATGTTAGAGAGATTTTGAATTGGTGGAGGTACGATATTATTTAAGTTTAATAATTTAATTAGTCAAGGAGAGCGAAATATTTAGAATTGGTGGCGATTATATTTATTTGAAATTTGGAATTGGATTTGAGAGATATAACATGAGATATAAAATGAGAGATGGAATTGTCCGAGGATAGAGAGACATTTGGGATTACTAAATTTTTTCTATCATATATTTTTTTTTTTATCAAAATATTATACTTATGCAAATGGGTGTTCAATCGTCAAACGCTAATTTAAGTTTTAATAAATTATGACTACCATCCCACATAATTTGCCTTCAATATGTCTATCACAATCATGTCGCCATCCTTGAAATGAATCATACAATTTAAAATATTATTTTCTCTTCCTAGTGCGTAGGAAAGTAGGAACTGGTGGCAAAAAATGCACCGCATCATTGACCCATTAACTAAATCGTAGAGTTGCCTTAAATTGCGAGAAAAAAACATGTTTGAGAGTGATTTTTATTACATACTAGCTGACCCGACGAACTTCGTACCGTCTCAGAATCAATAATTGTTGTATTAGCATGTTAGCTGTTAAAAGTTAAAAGTTATAAGTTAAAATTACGCAATGAAGCAATTAACGATGCGCATCTGTCCGTGTTTTGTTTTTGTCAGTATCAGAGATGGCGTTGTGTACGGATGTATATTTTTGTGATTTTATTACTTTTCCACTTACTTACGGGAATTGCGTTAAATTTTCTTTATACGTGTAAGGAATATTTATTATAAATATCGTATTTTTCCTTCGGAGGGGTGCAGACATACGTTCACCGTTTGTCTCATTATCGACTACTAGCAGACCCGGTCGCACGTTGCTGTGGCTAACGAAATACAACGCCATTACCCAACCTTTATAAAATCCACACCACCCGCTTGCCAGCTGCCCGCCGCCCGCTGCCTGAATTGAATATTTGAATTTCTCGGCTTTTCTCTACTATAATAAGCATTTATTATACATATAAACCTTCCCCTTGAATCACTCTATCTATTGATGAAAACCGCATGAAAATCTGTTTCGTAGTTTAAAAGATCTATGCGCACATACATTTTGAGCGACTTCATTTTATACTATGTAATGCAATTCGAGCGATCGCCACTAATTATACAATGCGTGCAATGCAACACTGGATATTTGAAAAGGGAAAATCAAATGCCTACTTACTTTAGGACATCTATTTTCCAATTTCTGCCGTAGAACGAATTTCAAAAGTGACTATAGTACGGCCCGCCAGCCGTTTTAAATCGCACAAAAATATGTTTTCTTTGAATTTCTCGGCTTTTCTCTAATATAATTTGCATGTATTATACATTATAACATTCCTCTTGAATCACTCTATCTATTGGTGAAAACCGTATGAATGTCCGTTGCGTAGTTTAAAAGATTAACGCGCACATACATTTTGAGCGACTTCATTTTATACTATGTAATGATGGTGATGACTAGCGAATTCCCGGTATGCGTTGCAATACCATATAAATTAAATAAATTATTTCTCCCTGCGTGTCCTTTCCTCTCCAACTTTCCCCTCCACCTTTCCCGCCTTCCACCCTCAGAAGTCCCGCGAACCTCCCCCTCTCATTTTTCACATTTTTAAACGACTTCGAAAAGGAGGAGGTTCTCAATTCGACCGTATTTTTTTTTTGACACCGACTCCAAAAATAACAATCGTACCTACATATTGATGAGTAGAAAAAGTAAGTTGATTATGAAGTTGTAGAAGAATACGAAATTATTTTTTTACTTTTTAGTGCATTTTTTAAGTTGTTTTTTTGTTTTGTTAAAATTTTAGTTTATCTATTTTAAATAATTCAATTTTTTATAACTTTTTCTTTTTTCTTTAAAGATTTTTTTCTTCTAACTCCACATTATTTATTTATTTTATTTTATTTTATTCATCTATTTAACGCCCAAAGGGCTTTTACATGTTTGGTGGTACAATTAATTCATGACAGATGATTTTTAAACAGATAAAGAAATAATAAAAATAAAATTAGATAATCGCTAAGTTGATGATAAATATGTCAACATCACCTAAGTACTGATTTCACATAGTGTGAAATCGTTGTATCGGAGAGTGGCCAATGTAGTTCCGCTTATGAATGCTCCAGTAGAATGTATTTTTTCTTTAATCTTCCATGTTTTTCTGTACATATCAACTATGTGACATGTAATCTATTTAATATACAAAAATGAATGTTTCTTTTTTGTCCTTTATACGTTCCTGAACCATTCAACCGGTTGCGATGAAACTTTGGTAGTCAAAGTTTCCTATATAGGAAATAATGTCGTAACGCCAGAGCTCAGCATTATGTATACATTTTATATGATTGTGAGCTCTGGCGTTACGAAATTATTTCCTATATCATTCCTATACTAATTGCGATGAAAATTTGGTGATTTTCTGTGCGCATGCCCGCAAAGGTTTCTATACAGGAAATAATTTCGTAACGCCAGAGCTCAGCATTATAAAAATAAAAAATTATATATACATATGTAATGGTGAGCTCTTGCGTTACGAAATTATTTCCTATACCATTCCTACACTAATTGCGATGATACTTTGGTGATTTTCTGTGCGCATGCCCGCAAAGGTTCCTATATGGGAAATAATTTCGTAATGCCAGAGCTCAGCATTATGTATACATATATAATTATGAGATCTGGCGTTACGAAATTATTTCCTATAACAATTGCAATATAACTTTGCTGATTTTCTGTGCGCATGCCCGCGAAGGTTTCTTTATATATGCTTGTGAGCTCTGGCGTTATGAAATTTGCATAAATAAATTACAGTAGGTAGTGCGTGATTTGTTTGAAAATATGTGTATTTCATATAGTTTAGCTGCAGGGAGGGAAGGAGGGAGGGGGGAGGGGAATTAAGGAGGGTGGAAGACGGGGAACTTGGAATGGGATAAAAAGGGGACGCGAGGGAGAACGGGAGCGGGAAGGGGGACATTAAAAAGGACGTTAATAAGGACATTAAAAAGGATGCATTAAAAAGGACGCGTAGGGAGCAATCAATTTCTTTCTTTATGTGGCATACTCGCTAGTTATTTTAATAAAATATGTTTGACTGTTTGTCTCCTTAATAAACTAACATAAAATATTCAAAATTATTTATCTTTCTAATACCATAAAGAGGAAATATTTTATTGTTCGTTTGCGTTGAATAGGCTCCGAAACTACTGAACCGATTTGAAAAATTCTTTCGACGATAGAAAGCCGGCATAGTCCAGCGATAAGGCTCTTGACTCGCACACCGAAGATCGCGGGATCGAATCCCGGCGTGGCAAATAAATTTATTTTGATTAATTTGTGTTATTTCACAATTTATTCATTTAAAATAATATATAGTATATTTGCGGCACGTTCCAGAGTGGAAGATACTCTCAGTATCGCCCTGGTGTAAGAATTGAAACGTGTTTGGTGACCAGATCTGAATAGCCAGGTACATCCCCACCTTTTTCTTCCCTATCTCCTTCCCTCCCCACCACCTTCAGCCTCACAGCATACTCTAATTGGGGATGCCATAGTCTCACTGGCTTCAAACGGGAGCAGTTGGGACTCGTGTGCGGTATTCATATAAAAAAGCTACATTATCAGCGAGTAACATAGGCTGTATATAATGGTAAGCTCTGGCGTTATGAATTTTGTATAAATGAAAATGTGTGTATTTCATATATTTTAGCGACAGGGAGGAAAGGCAGGGGGAAGGTGGGGTTTGCGAAGACGGAAGAGACGAGGGAGGGGGAAGGTGGGGAAGGTCGAAGGGAACGGGGATGCACGGGAAAGGACACGCTGGGAGAATCAATTTATTTCTTTGAATGTCATGGCAACGCATGCCGGGTACTAGCTAGTATTACATATTATCATTGTACCTATATTGAGTCGAACATCTGCTCCCAAGGACAACTGCATACACTAAACCAAAACTAAAGTCAGTGTTTTCCTCTGTGGGTGGGTTGTGTGTCTACCACCAAGACACAGTTTACGGGGGATTGCCCCTCCCACATCTGTTGGATATTGTGGGAGATCAAATAACGTCAAATTCAGGCAATCAAAGGCAGACTTGATTACTTTTATTAATCCAATGAATAGACGATCACTAGAAGTGTTATCTGTCATACTTTGCCGATTAGACCATAGGTCTCAATTTGGGAGGCGGGAATGGGTACCGCCGCCCCGGGAACCTTAATTGGATAACCAACACCTCTGCCATAGGTCACCCCAAGAGGTTCGCTACGTTTAGTGATTTAGCAGTGGTGTCCGGGTTCATGGGGGAGGTTTGTCTAGGTCTTGGAAACGGATGACCAGGACACACTTTGACTTTGGACTATGCTTTGGATCAGTTTTCAGCGACTTCTATGGTTTAACTTCAGGTTTTCCAGATACTTCATAAGAAGTAAATTAGTAATTTCATTTTCCGATAGTTCTTTCAGCCAACATTAATGTCCTTAATGTACCTAGGCATTTTTTATTTTAATTTGTTTGATACTAAGTAGGAGTTTGTTATATAACTTTCCTTCTAAAAATTCAGAATTTAGACTGAAGTCTGAACTCACAATTCAGACATCAGAGTTCAAATGAAGAGTTACACTTTGGTATATTAAGCATGTCTGTTTGTTTGGCTCTGGTTTTATGAGCATGTGAGGTGTCTGCCTCTAAATCATTTTTTGGTGATATACTAGAGTGTTTTGGGCATAGATTTTCTGTATGCTTAGAACATCAAACTGTTTAAAAGTTTCTGTTGTTGACGTCCTTATGGGGACCTTTAATGTGGTCTTTATGATATAATTCTGAGTTACCTTCAGTTGTTTTATGTAATTAGATGCTGCTGAGCCCCATCCTATTATTCCATATTCCAATCGAGTGTGGCATAAAGCATAATATACTCTCTTTAAATCCCTCATTGACAAGATACAATAACCATAATAACGATTTTAATTTGGAATAGACATGACAACAATGAACCACTTGTAAGGTATTCTCCAAACAATATCAAAGTAAGCAACACCCGAGGTAACCAATACTACTGGGAATTACTGAAGGAAGCGAAGGTTCGGTTTAGGTTTCGGTTTCGGTTTGGGCAAGTTTCGGCATCATTTTCGGTTTTTTTTAGACATGTTAAAAATCGATTGTTTACTATTATTTGGCTTATTTTTTACATTTGTTCAGGTGTTAAATTAAATAAATAAAACAACAATAATTGAAGTATGTGAAAAAAATATATATATTACTTCTATAAAACTGGAACATGTTTTGTTATTTTTTTATAAATTTTATTTGACACCGAAGATTCGGTTTCGGTGGAAAGTCCTGTTTCGGACGGACTGGTCCGGATGGAAATAACGAAAATAATTAAATGTAATAATAATAATATCTTTACTTGGAAAACAAACAGCTTTACAAAGATACATAAAAAAGAGTGCTAAAATAAAACAGTAAGCCTAAAAACATGTTTTCGCTGATAATTTTTTTTTTTTAGTAGCTAGACAAGAAAAACATAAAGAAAAACTAAGAAAAAAATAGTTAAGAGAAGCTAAATACTTAAATATGCATGATAAGAATATAGAAAAACACAATAAAGGGTAAGCTTATGATCTTATAGGAGTATAAGGATGATATGTATGTAATTATGGAGTATGTAAATATATTGCAAATTAGGAAAAGAAATCTGATAAATAATACAATAAATATAAATATGGATGTTAAGTGGTGTGTTGTGATGCATTACATTTATCTCATACCTAGTGTTGCTTTGAATTTGTTGAAAGTTATAAAAGTCAATGATATCCGAAAGTCAATGACGATTTCCTAACAAATAATGCAAGAAAACCCACATATTTGAATAAAATCCTTGCTGATCACCCTTCTCCCCTCCTCCCCTCATGTTATGTGTATAAACCGTAGATTAAGAATTATTTGTACCAGTCTGAAGATAGTGTACAAGCTGAAACCGGTTACGGTCAAATTAATTAAAATGGAAATAAGTTTCATATTTGTTTTATTATCTGATTTTCGGGGTGGCGGCTCCCATTCCCGCCTCTCAATTTTTTAATTTTTATTATTTCATAAATGTTTACATGTTACAGTTTTGGTTATTTTTTAACTACCATACTAGGGTATTGCCCGTGTTGAGGTAGTCATACATGAAATATTATTTTATATAAACAGATAATAAAATATAAGAAGAGGAAAGAAAAAAATAACATATTTAGGGATAAATAAAACTAAAAACAAATAGTAATCCAAATAAAAATATAAGAATAAATTAAGCTGAGAAATAAAGAATAAAAAGATAATTTAAAGAAGATTGAAATAAACATTGGTAAGTATTATTCTTCTTGAAATAAAAATAGAAATAAAATTTGGTAAGTATTCTTCTGCACGAGAGTACATGTTTGTAGTCACTTTTGAAATTCGTTTTATGAAAGAAATTGGAAAATAGATGTGTTAGAGAAAGTAAATTTTTTTGTTTGTTATTTTTTATGTAATACTAGCTGGTCCCGGCATGCGTTGCTATGCCATTTAATAAAGAAATTGTTTCTCCCTGAGTGTCCTTTCCCATTCGTCCCGTTCCCCTTCCGCCTCCCTTTCTTCTCCAGCGTCCTCTTCCCCTCTCGCTTTTCCACTCCGTCACCTCCACCTTCCCTCTCCCCACTCCACTACCCCCCCCCCCCCTTCCCCCGCCTCGCGAACCCCCCTCCCGAGTTCTCCTCCCCCCTCCCAGATCCCCCTCCCCCCTCCCAGGTTCCCCCCCCCCCTCCCTGGTTCCCCTCCCCCATCTCTCCCTCCCTCCCGCTTTCCATAGCAATAGCCGCTTCCTCGCGTGCCATTTTATACAAATTTCATAATGCCAAAGCTCACCAAAAAAAAGAAATTTCCAATTTGGAGCAGTCTTTCGAAAGTTATGCGCTTAGCAACACATTCAGCAATTGATTTTTATATTATAGATCAAGTTAAATTAATTAATTAATTAAATTTGCCATAATTTTTTAATTAATGTTAATATTATTTGTTTTTTTTTATTGTAATATTAAGCTCTTATTTGTTGTTTGAAGAAATCTCTTCCCTTTTCAAATATCCAATATTTGATACGGGCTTTAAAGAGAGATTTAGAATTAAGTGTATGACTTTATATCGGCACTCAAAGCATTATATGTATATTTTAGGAGCGATGTACCTTAGGGACCACGCAACCATAAACAATTTAACTACTTATTAACAAGGGCCAAGACCCCCCCCCCCCCCCCCACCCACCCCCCCTAGTGTGAGGTCACATATTTTGCAATTTTACATCTAAAAAAGTAATGCGTTTTAATCATTTATATTTTTTAATGTGACGTCACAGAGCTGATAACCCCCCCCCCTCCCCCTACCCCTTGTCACACAATGTCACACTTCTGTACCCCTCTCCCCCCCTTAATGTGTGATGTAATGTATGGATGGTCCTTTAGTGTTAGCCTTTGCATATTTAAAATTCGGTCGGTAGTGTGGAGGGCAATTAATATTTAAGTCAACTGTAAGGTAAGTTTTGTTCCATTGGCCCGAAAAGCCAGCAGGTTGCAGTTCGCTTGCGGATGTATTGATTCTGTGACCGGGTAACCCCACCCGTTCCACCGACCCCACCCACCGGCAGTTAGAGTAAAAACTACCCCTTCGTGTTAGAATTTACTCCGCATTCGGTTACTTTCACTTTAATAGCCTTGTTACAAATAAATTGATTGAAACTTTAATTTACCTACGACCTCCGTAGTCCAGTGGGTAAGACTCTTGACTCACAATCCGGAGGTCGCGGGTTCGAACCCGGCATGCGCAAATAAATTTTATTTGATTAATTTGTGTTATTTCACAATTAATTTATTTAAAATAATATATAGTATATTTGCGGCATGTTCCAGAGTGGAAGATACTATCAGTATCGCCCTGGTGTAAGACCACCATTCAGAATTGAAACGTTGCTTGAAAATGGCTTTAGCCGTGCTTAGTGACCAGATCTGAATAGCCAGGTACTTCCCAACCTTCCTCTTCCCCACCTCCTTCCCCTCCCCACTACCTTAAGCCTCACAACATACCCCAATTGGGGATGCCATAGTCTCACTGGCTCCAGACGGGAGCAGTTGAGATTCTTGTGCGGTATTCACTGTAAAAAAAAAAAAAAAAAAATACTTGAAGTAAGGCGCAAACTTTGATAAATATTATCATTTACCTGATTCAATCAGTGATGATACTGATGATCGAATAATAATGATTTATTGAAAATATGAAAATATTAATAACATTTAAGAGGAAACCGGGCGGCGTATTGTCCATACAAACGTATCCCCTAATATCCTCTCCGGATTTTGACAATACTGCAAATATTTTTTAACTTGCTGGTTCCCGGCATGCGTTGCTATGCTATTTAATAAGGAATTTTTTTCTCCCTGTATGTCCTTTCTCATTTGTCCCGTTCCCCTTCCGCCTCCCCTTCCTCTCCCGCGTCCCTTTCCCCTCTCGCGTTCCCACTCGGCCTCCTCCACCTTCCCTCTCCCCACTCCACACCCCCCCCTTTCCCCGTCCCGCGAACCCCCCTCCCGAGTTACCTCCCCCCTCCCGCGAATCCCTACCCGAGTTCCCCTCCTCCCTCCCGCATTCCATACATTCAGTCCCGGTGGATTCAGTTTTCAAACAGCTCGCGTGTGACCTATTGCAATATTTTTATACACATTTCTTTATGCCAGAGCTCACCAGTAGTTGTATACAAACCTTGTCCTGATAATAACGAATACAACAAAAAAAGAATTATCCAATTTGGTGCAGTCGTTGTCACAATAATAATTATTAAATTCGAATAATTATTCTCGTGACTGAATCAACTTTCACCTGGCCGCTCACGTTATTTTTTGAACCACCGTGGGTTTTTTCTTTTTTTGCGTGTGGCAATGTTAGTTTCTAGCTTCCGGCACTTTTTGAATATCCGCCGTGACAGGAGCACGACGGTTATTTGACTTGTCACTTAGTGGTTAGTTTTGCAAGTTTTTAACCTGGGTTAATCCCTTATAATTATGATTTAAGAATACAAACCGCGAGCCGGATGATAAAGTTTGATTTTGAAAACGCGACCCGAAGTAATTGAGTGTGCGTTGTCGGCCGTCGGTGTGAGAGCTTCATGTGCTTCGCCATGTTTGCATTGAGATAAATCCACGCAATCCTATGTCGTACGGTGACGTGAAACGCGACGGAACACCTTTGTGGCCTTGCCTGGCCTCTGCTTCCTGTCGTTGTGGCAAATTCCTCGTGGAAAGCCTTTGATGGAGCTCACGCCTTGAGCTTGGCAAATACCCCGTATTCCATGGTGCCTTCAGCCGGAATCCTGGTCATCAGGTGGAACCTGCTGCCCTGCTGCCCGACTAGCTGAGTCGGTGGAGAATGAGTTGGTGATTTGCGGTCGCGTCCCATGGATACGATCCTGGTATGCATTCTTCGGATGCGGTTCCTTCGGATATTTCCCCACGACTTCGAGGCTACAGTTTATGGTGTTCACGAGTGGTTAGTAAGATTTTAGATAACATGACTTGGTCCAACAGGTGTGCTACCTGCTATATTTGTTTTTTAGTTTTTAGTTTGTCGCCCTTCCGGTGTTATTTCGGGGTAATTGAAACCCCCTGGTAATATGTTTTCTGAAATATATGTTTAATTTTGTTTTATGGAAAAGTACTCTTTTATTTAAAAAAGATAACCTAATCATGCTGGGGAGAATCCCGTATATCCATTCACAATCCTGACGAGATTCACTTGCTCTACCTATACATATAAAATACTACTCCTGGTTCCCCGGAACTATATACGTTACATCGTTTGGAAGTTATGAGCGTACATACATTTCGTAGATTCATTTTTATTTATATAGATTTAGTGTGGAATCGACTATTGTCGGTGCGTTTTACTTTTTTGGATAACTTTTTTTTTTAATTTTAGCTCCACACAGGAGGCCCTGAGGAAAATAATATTAGGGGTGGGTAGGAATCTGGGGGTCAGTGTATCCAAGAATGACGGACATATGAACCCATCCCTCCCCATACGGTGCATGGGACAATTCTTATTAATAATAATAGTAATACACGTAGATGATAATATTATATAATATAAAATAATATTACATGTACTTATAATGAAAATATTTTTTTTTTCATATCATCCAATTTAATGTAGATATGAATGAAATGCAATCTTTCAATTCAATTTCACTTCCCAAACTACCGAAAAATGTGAATTTTCGCACACGTGATAAAAATTATTATAATAAATGAAATAACAAAAATTAACCAATATTAAGGTTTACTTTGCTTTATTAGTACGTGATTAGTGTGTTTTTTTGTCGTTTTAGACCCTATTTTTTACCTGCCCATACCCTCACTGTGCCATCTAAATGCCCCCTAATTTTCTGTGGATCTTCTATTGCCCCCCTGAAAGTCTCAAACGCCCACTAGGTCTGAACCTTCTATTTTTTTTAAATATTTTTTTTCCTATAATATGAAGGTTATTGCATGCACTTTCAGTAGTTTTATTTTCTTGAACCCCCTGGATACTAAAACCGGTTCCATGCTAACTCAGAATGAAACCAACTCAGAAACACCTCAGAAATGTCATTGAAAGTTATGAAAAAATAATTTAACCTAACTTAACCTATTTGACCAATTTTTTTTATCTCTTTTTTTATCTTAATGACCTTTCTGAGGTGCTTCTTAGTTGGTTTCATTCTGAATTGTCTGGTCACCACTAAAACCTGGCTACGCCCGTGGGCCCGCGGGTCGCAGTTTGAAGACCGCGGCCTTGTGCTAACTACTTGATGAAATTTTGCACACTTGACTTTCAAAATAAGATGAAAATTCAGCCTATAAAGAAGTACATATTTATATACAAGGTATCCAAATATTTTCAATTATATTCCCAACGTACCTAACCAGGCAATGTTTGCCTGTATTTAAAATAAACAATAATGATTGCCAGCTAGTATGACAACACTGTATTGTTAGGTGGGGCCTAGGAGACTGGTCCATTGAGCCGAGACGAGGAGTGAGGGGTTAGGAGTGAAGAGTGATCAGGAGTTGAAATGAGTCACCGTCACCAGGTATGAGTATTGTTTTTGGCGCGAATGATTTGCTTCACTCGGCGCCAACGGAATAAGTCGACTTATATTCCAGGAAGAACCGCGTACGATGCAATAAAATGATGCCGTTGTATACAGATGTAAATGGCTAAAACTTATTTATTAGTGGCCCGGGTTTTATACATAGTTTTCGGAATCAAATATAGAGAGTGACCTTCCTCTTGTTTTGTAGGTCACATGTGCAAAATTTCATCAACCTCGGCGTAAAACTGTAGATTTACATACAAATCAAATCAACACCGCCCGCTTGCCAGCCCGCTTGTCTACCACATACAGACATTCTCCTTTGTTTCAACAAATTTGCACAAAGCCTTGAGAAATTATTTACCTAAACCTTTCACTCTATCTGTTGGTGAAAACCGCATGAAAATCCATTCAGTAGTTTTTGAGTTTATTGCGAACAGACAGACAGACTCGGCGAAGGACTTTAATTTATAATTTATAGGTGTAAGGTTCAATTCAAAACAGTGATAAACACAATTTACCAAATTTTCAAAGATTTTCAATTTCTGATTGCTTTATTTATTTTGTTATAACTTAATTTACATCCCTTTATTTGTATATACAAAATCTACGTGTGTCGTGAATGATGTTCGTATTATCAGGAGTAAATGTACACTAAAGTTATAAAATTAATATAGATCAACCTATAAAGAGGAAAGGATAGATGGTATGGTTAAATTTTTAAAAAAAATATGGTTAATTTAAAAAATAAATAAAATAAAAAATAACTTATTCGTAAGCGTTTGTAAAGGTCATTTCATGAACATTAAATGATAAATTTAAAAAAAAATTATGGTTAATTTAAAAAAAACATATTTGTAAGCGTTTGTAATGGTTATTTCATGAACATTCTCCAGCCCTAAAGAGTCCTAAATTCTCCAGTATTTTAAAATAAATATCAACTCTACTTTTGCCACTAATCTATTCATAAATGTAATACTAACTTACTAACAGTGATGAGGGTAGCAAATAAAGTAAAATCATGCAATGTCCAGTGTGTTAACTGTAATGTCCTCCGCGTGCAAAGCCGTATCTTCTCCAAGCATAAACTTTCTAATTAAAGTGTGTTTATCGGAAGTGACCTGCCAGGTAAGTATGTTTCTGTATCCATTTGTAAATAGTAAAATTAGTTAGAACCTAAGAATTCCTAATAAATTAAAAATTAAAGCGCCCTTGAGGTGATTTTTCACAAAAAAACGGAGCTCTATAAGTTAACCAATTATCATTATTATTGTTAAAAGGATTTCTTTTATATACGTAGAACTAATAGAAACATTGAGGTAAGAGTTAAAGAATATCTCAGAGCTTTAAATGGCAAAAGTAATTCTGAGTTCGCAGATAATTTATTGAAAAATGATCACACTTATGATAAAAAAATTAGGACTAAAATACTTCATACAGATTATAAGACATTTCAGATTAATAATTTTGAAATTTTGTAAATAAGAAAATGTTTATATATCACAGCAGATATAATTTATGAGAAAAAAATGTAGAAACCCTCTTTTAAACATTTTCCGACTTGATCGGTCTTTCCGTTCTAATGATATCATATTCCTAAATTCTAATAAACCTCACTCTTACCCCACCCCCTTCCTTGTACTTCTGCCTGTCCATAGGTGATTTAAATTTAATTTTAAATTTTAACTTGAGTGTTCGTTTACTCCTGATGAGGTGAACATTGTTCACTAATCATGTGGATTGTGTGCATATATTTTACTAGCTTTTGCCCCCGGCTTCGCTCGCAAATTCGCCCTCCACCTCTCCCCTCTCCCCAACCCCCCTCCCCCCACCTTCCTTCCCCCTCCCTCCTCTCCCCCGCTTCCTCCCCCTCGACTCCCCCCCCCCTTCTCCTCTCCATACCTTTTACATACATTTTTCAAACAGCTCGCGTGCCACCTATTAAAACTTAACAATCAAACACGCGCAGTTTCGCAATTATAAAAATAGAATAGCTGTTGGGTAAGATCAAACTGTAGATTAGTACCGATTTTATACATATTTGACTTTTTACATCAAAGGAATCGCCATAGTAACCTAAACAAATAACAAAATGACAGCGCACGTCAAACAATTACTTAGCAACGCTTTGCTTTTCGTCCGGACAATAAACGTATAATAAATAATTTCATAACGCCAGAGCTTATTCATAACGCCAGAACTTACCAATATATACAGCCTATTACTTGCAAATAATGTAGCTTTATATTGGTGAAAGAATTTTTAAAGTCCATTCAGTAGATTTTGTGTGAAAGAGAAACAAACATACATCCATACATCCATACAATATCATTTCGCCTTTATAATATTTATAGGACAAATAATGTGTAAACTTAGTTACTTGACTGTAGTTGACGTAAATTAAGATATTTGTCATTTTTATTTTTTTTTAATAAAGAAAATTTTCTCTAGAAATGCCTCCCATGCAGAACTGAATGTAAACCAAAATCGTCATTGAATACCTTATGGTTCTATCCAATTTACCATGCACTCTGTCCGTCTTTCACTTGTCTGTTCCCTTTTAAGTTTCAAATGATGATAAATGGAAATTTAAGGACAGATTTTCCAGACTTTCAACTCGTTGAAACCCTTTTGCTTAACCGAGGGGTGGACCAAAAGCTCAAATTAATTAATAACATTGGAATATTTGCTATATTTATTCATTTTCCTGCAGTTTTAATATTTTTTTCTATGCTGAGACAAAGTGTTGCTTTGGGTAATGGAGTGTGTCTAAGTAGTAAAAATCAGAGTGTGCAATTCATACGCGGTAGTAGTGAAACCTTCAGAAAACTAAACTTCGATAGATTGAGACGAATGCATCAGGAGTAGGTTAATTGTTTGTTAATTGTTACCAAGTTTAAAAATGATTTTACTTTTTTTTCTACGAAGCACCGCCCAAAAGGATACCAATTAATCTATTTCATTCTCGAATAGATGTATATTTTTGTCTCTTTTTAGTGTCGCTATTTTTCGTTTCATCGCGTTTCAAATTAGGGGCCGTTCAAGTATCGTAATACGTTACGTAAGACAAGACCACCCCCCCCCCCCCGCAAGTGCGTTACGTATAACGCACTTGGGGGGGGTGTCATAATAAAAATATGACTTAAACATCTGCCAGCTTTATTTTTAAAAGGGGCGCCACTGGTTGATTAACCAGGCTAGCAGTTAGTAAAACAATAAACCTCTCTCAGGGTCTTTGGTATGAAAACTATACGATTAAATTAGAAGGATTTTTAAAATAAAATAGACAGTATTATTAAGAAATATGAATTAAAAGATTTATTATCACATAATAAAATAAAACTGGAACCAATAAACATATTAACAGAACTTAAGACTCACCTTCCTTGAATCGACCAAAAATATACATGATTCTAACTATCTATCTAAATTACGATCTTGAGCTTCTGGTTTTTCTCCTGAAGTATGGTCAGACAAAATACCTGGAACTGATTTCAGCCGAAAACAGTATCTGCTCCCAAAATCAAAAGCCAGCCATGAAAATCTTGTATTATCAGGCGAGAATAATTATTCCTTCGTTATTTAACAGATTAAATTTCTTGTATTTTAAATCTTCCATGTTTTAAAATAAATTGCTTGTTACTTGGCAAGTAAATTCAAAATTAACCATCAGTTATATTCGGTGAAAATTACGAAGACAGAAATGTGTGTTTACAACACTTATCGGCACCACGATTACAATAGTCGCGGCCTAGTTAATTATGATCCAGTTCGGATAAAATAATAATCGTTTTACTTTATAAAATTATTAACGTAATCAATAAGAATCACGCCCGACTTGTCAGTAAAACCCTCCACCACCATAGAAAGATTACTCAGAAGTGGGCTCTAAACAAAATATTCGATTTTTATACCCTATTCAAAAAAGAAAAAATGAATGATGTTACTTCCAAAATTTAAAAAAATAAATTTATGAAGAAGCTTATTTAATATTATTTAATCACCTCTTGAAATGAGGTACCTGCTTGCCTAAATCTATGATAAAATAAACTTCGAGATATATTGACAAATATTTTATCATAACATTACCTCCCGGACCACGCAAATGTTTGTCCCCAAACATAATTATAAAAGAAACCTATTCTATCTGATACATTTGTCGATCCAAGGATTTCTATTAAATAAAAACAACAAAGCAATTAGTAATATTTAACAATCTTTTCAAAGATTAATAAAACATAATTTATAATAAATAATTCGTATGAACCTTTGAAATATTTAAAATTGATTAAATTTGAATTAGAATTAGAATACAATATTATTGATTATTATAGTTAAAATACCTGAAATAAACAGGACATAATTAAATGTTACGTGAACAACAATCATTAAATGATAAATAAACAACACACTTTAAACTGAAAGAGAAAAAAAAAATATTATAAATATTAATTCTACAAATTTTACATAACTCCTTCAAAAACGTCATATCACTTTTATGCTCAAAAGCGTCACTGTCCCAAATCAGGGTATTAAGCCTCAATAGGCATCACTTTTAGGGAGATCAATCAACCCTCACTTTGCACTGAATTTAAATCCATCTTTAGGATATCAAGAATGTTCACTCCGTGGAGTTTCCTGACTAACTCACTAAGGTCATTTGGTCTATCCAAGAAGGAAATTTATATAATAGCAATCAACATTTATGTAAAATCAAATTATTTAAATGTCATAATGTCATCAACCATCGCCAATGAATGGTGCCAAATAATTGAGGTAGACAACCAGCTTTGTGGAGTCGAAATTGTTTAGTAAATTTGTTTGAAACAAACAAATTTCAGTTTCCCAAGAGAAAACAAACACTTTTTAAGCAAAAGTTTATAAATTAAATAAACTAATCTCTTCAATTAGTATAAAAAATATATAATGCATACTCGAATGCATAGGAGATATGCTCTATTATAAACTAACTTAACAACATCTAGATCTCTATATATATATATATGTTTTATATATATATATATATAAATATTTAAAAACAAATGCGACATGAAATGAAATTAAATTTAAATTAAACATTATTTTATGTAAATTTTATATTTTTCAACTATCAAGACAACTCAAGTTGCAAAGAGGTACGAATCTTTGGATCTCTGAGTAATCCTGTCAATTAAAAAAAAAACACAGTTCATTATAAACCTTTTGTTTAGAATTTAAAAAAAAAAATAAAGTATAAATACTTAGTGGTTAATTTTTTTAAATTCTAAGTTAATAAAAAACTAAAATATATACAAATATATATATATATATATATATATATATATATATATATATATATATATATGTAGAACAATTTTCTCGGTTTACCCGCGTAACGTAGTCCTTAAAAGGACTTTTTAACTCCTGACGTTTCGGACAGATCACACTGTCCATCTTCAGAGGCCTTATGTCTTGAGTTTTTGTCTCAAACTGATAGCTTTCGCATGTCTGTTCGGTCCAAAAGCTAAAACTTAAGTCACTTAAGTTTTAGCTTTTGGACCGAACAGACATGCGAAAGCTATCAGTTTGAGACAAAAACTCAAGACATAAGGCCTCTGAAGATGGACAGTGTGATCTGTCCGAAACGTCAGGAGTTAAAAAGTCCTTTTAAGGACTACGTTACGCGGGTAAACCGAGAAAATTGTTCTACATCTTACACCCGTGAAAACCTTAATCATAACATATATATATATATATATATATATATATATATATATACAAAAACAACGTGATTCTTATTTTAGTTTGTCTGTTCATTCATAACATGTCAATTAATAAGTTATATTATTAATAACTTCGTACTAATATACGATAATGGTTGAACTCGAGCGAAGTACTAGAGTTGTACGTGTGTTATAAATTGTTGTTTAAACAATATTTTGGAATTATTCATTTCATAATTAATGTTCTTTATTTCATAATCATATTTAAAAATATTTGAACTCGAGTCTAAAACTAGAGTTTAAAAAAATAATAATTTTCCTTCTCAAGGAAAATTAATTTGAATTCCGCATTCAAATTATATTAATTATGTATCAACCCGGTTGATCAGACCTGATTGAAATGTATCGAAATTTGAATAAATTTCTGCTGATGTTTTCAGCCAAACCCTTGGAAACCACCATATAACTTAGGAATATAAGCTCGGCTTTACAGAACTCACATGTTTTAAAGTCAATGAATAGATTCTCCATGATTATGACACCAAAAAAAAATTACACGTCGAGTGTACAATATTTATTACTGATTGTATGGGCTTGAATTTTATTGACTCTGACGTAGAGCATAACGTAAGACAATATAAAGGCATGCACAAATTAATTGAGACTTGATATATTTGAGAAAAATAATGATGTGATTTTGCAGAAATCACTACCAATAGTACCGTGTGAAAAAATTAACATACAACTCGATTTCAAATAGAGTTTATGAATTACTTGTAGAATGTTGTGTCAGAATTGCTCATTAAAACTTCCAGAACAACTCGAACCACTCAAAACAAGTTTCACACCACCTAGTACTGCGAGTATGCACATGGACCAGTGGACTGCAGTCCTTCCATCACCTATAGGTATTATCCGTCTACAGGCAACGGATCCACTGCCTTCCGCCTGACGATGTAGCACACTGTGTTCCGTACCTGAGTCAGCAGCTCAGGGTTTGATGAGCAGACAGCAAGCATCTCTCGCCCTCTGTCTGTCATGTAAGGTAAACGTTATCGACGCCGGATCGATACGTTGCGGATGGGGTACAAGCCCACCCTTACCTTTGGAACTTATTTGGACCATTAGGAATGGTAAGTTGAACACCAGGACCCAGTTGTTTAGACTGGATATACCTCCGCTAACTCCCCTCCAATGATAATAATGACGTTGCGTCATTGTCCGATTATTTCTCGAAGTCTTATCACATTTCGTGTATATTGTCCTTTATTTGTTAAAATAATGATAATAAATATCACATTATTCCTTGTGTCACCGTTGACAATTACTGTTTTTCAGAATTGTTATTAAAAATAATGCCCGTTTTTGTAAACATTGATAATAAATATCAAAATTGATTGTGTCACGATTGACAATAAATAGTTTTAAAAGTTTTATAATTATGTATATTGGTATACAATCTATGACGTTACATATTAATACAATCGACTATTTCATTCTATCTCGAATCCTGGGGTGATCGGCCCACCACCTCAAAAAACGAAATAGAAAGAAACTGTCTAACCAGTAAAGGCAACTCTGAAATATCTGCATTCCGTGCGCATGAAATACGAACAAATCGAGTGGCTCCATTCAAGTTATTTGTATTCATTTATAGAAATATTTTTTTTGAATAAAATCTTTACTATTAGATTGTAAATTACTTTTAAATAATGATAAAATCTGCATTTCGAAAAAAAAAACCTTATTTGTTAAAATATTATAAAAGGAAAAATTGATTCTTGTTTACGATGCAGTCGTTGAATAAGACGCTTAAATAGATCTTTTGTTTTATCATTTATATTCTCGAATGAAGTCAACATTTTGGAAAAATTATTCAAAGTTGTTCTATTTGCAATTCGTTTGAAAATCACAGCCGTAATAATTCATTTAAATAATTCGTAGTAATATATTATTTTGGAAATGACGTAGCGAAATGAAAATAGTTATACCGAAATACAAACAATAAACAATAACATTTGATTGTATATCCTTTGTTTTTCTTTTAAATAAATAGTACGCGGCATTATTCCATAATGAAAGTGTAGATGAATGAAATGTGTTTCGAATTAATTGAAGATTGAAGACGTTCCCAATTGTATAATAAATAGTACGCGGCCGTAATAATTCAAACACAACGAAAAGATATTAAATCTTGCTTGATTAAAATTAGAAATGACTTTACGAGCTGAAAATAGTTAAGCTATTTTACCATTTTAACCGAGAAAAAAAATAATCAATTTTGATAACATTCTATTGTTTTTAAACAAATGAAATATTTTCAAAACAAATGAAACTTGTTAATAACAAAAGCTCTTGAGAGAAAAAAAAATAAAAAATGACATGTTATCAATAAACAGACATATTTCTGAAGCAAAATAAATACATTTCATTAGTAAAAATCCTTGTAAAATAATCATAACGTATAAAACGAAACCCAACACGTTTAAGGTCGCCAAATTGTCATATTAAGAAATTGAATAAAAAGATTATATAGGCAACGAAAAATGACAATGACAAATAACATAGTAACCGTACTTAGGACTCACCTTCCTTGAATCGACCAAAAATATACATGATTCTAACTATCTATCTAAATTACGATCTTGAGCTTCTGGTTTTTCTCCTGAAGTATGGTCAGACAAAATACCTGGAACTGATTTCAGCCGAAAACAGTATCTGCTCCCAAAATCAAAAGCCAGCCATGAAAATCTTGTATTATCAGGCGAGAATAATTATTCCTTCGTTATTTAACAGATTAAATTTCTTGTATTTTAAATCTTCCATGTTTTAAAATAAATTGCTTGTTACTTGGCAAGTAAATTCAAAATTAACCATCAGTTATATTCGGTGAAAATTACGAAGACAGAAATGTGTGTTTACAACACTTATCGGCACCACGATTACAATAGTCGCGGCCTAGTTAATTATGATCCAGTTCGGATAAAATAATAATCGTTTTACTTTATAAAATTATTAACGTAATCAATAAGAATCACGCCCGACTTGTCAGTAAAACCCTCCACCACCATAGAAAGATTACTCAGAAGTGGGCTCTAAACAAAATATTCGATTTTTATACCCTATTCAAAAAAGAAAAAATGAATGATGTTACTTCCAAAATTTAAAAAAATAAATTTATGAAGAAGCTTATTTAATATTATTTAATCACCTCTTGAAATGAGGTACCTGCTTGCCTAAATCAATGATAAAATAAACTTCGAGATATATTGACAAATATTTTATCATAACAGGGGGTCTTATGAAACGTTACTGTGCTTTACGAGGGGGGGTTCGAACAACGCGTTACGTAACATGTTTTTCTTTATTTAGATTTAAAAAAAAAAAACTAGGGTATTAAAATCTGCGAAGTTGGCAATCCTTTTCGTTCTCGAAATCTCTTGTTTTATTTATTACCGCGAATGCGATTAAAACAAGAAAAACGTATTTAAGCGAAGTTCCAGTACTTAATTGTGACTTTCAGGTAAAAATTGTCACTTAGGCGTCACGTAACGTTTACGGGAGGTGGGAGGGGAGGGTGGTACGGAAAAACGTTACGGCGCGTTACATAGGGGGGAGAGGGGGGATCAAAAATCTTCAAAAATTGCGTTATGTAATACTTGAACGCCCCCTTACAATGGCGCTAAAGATGTTTTCACTTCAAAAATTTAGAACAGTTTTACATCATAATATTTATTCACTGAAATGATCTGATTGATAATAATTTGGTAATTTCAGAAGGAAAAATCGAGCATACATCGGACACGTAGATACTTCTGTTGGTTTATCCCTTCAGAGCCTGCCTATGTTACTGTGAACCATCATGTGTTTTTTTTAAACTATAATCTCCTTTTGTTAACTACTATAGTAACCTTATAAACTTGCTCCCGGTTCCCAGATCCCAGATCAGCAGAGATCTGTTACGGTAATATTTCGTATCCGAGAGCAACATTCCTTATGCGGAGGTGAAATCAATGAGCCATATGGCGGCTCAGTGCTCAACTCTCTGCTCGCTGCGGGTTTGTCATTCGCATCTCGGTAGATCAACATCGTTACACTGAATTCACAACACCGCCCATTGCCCATTGCCCATTGCCTTACTACAAGTACCGGTAATACCGATGCAATAACAACCAACAACCTTCGCTTCAAAACACGTTCCTTATGTTTTTCACAGGAATAAATATCAACAATCCAATAATATTTTGGTGATTTGTATAGCACCGTCTTTGTGAAAATTCATCTCAAGGAGGCTGTACCAATTTATGATATATTAGTGATTTCCACTTAATAAAGAAATTGTCCCTGTGTGTTCTTTCCCGTTCGTCTCGTGCCCCTTCCGCCGCCCCTTCCACTCTTATGTCCCCTTCCCCTCAAGCGTTCCCCCTCCACCTTCCCCGCCTTCCCTTACTTCATTCCCCGCTCCCCCTTCCCGCCAACCCCCCTCCCGCGTTCCATATATTCAGTCCTAGTACATTCAGTTTTTAAACAGCTCGCGTGCCACCTACTACAATTTTTCATTTTTCATATATTACAAACATTTTTTTTAAATTGAAAGAATAGTTAATACATATCAACAAACAAGTCCTACTAAGCCAATTGAATTGGCTTGTCAACAAACAGGTGCTTATAGTTTAGTTACATATAGGTACATTTTTCATAAGGTACATTTTAATTAAGTTATAATTTACATCTTATATCTACAATATTTTTTCATACATTTTTTCATAAAATATAAATATTTTTTTCCGATAGCCAATTTTTAACCATATATTCAACCTTATTCATAGAATCACGTTGCTTTATAGTGTCAGGTAATAAATTAAATATCTTCGGTATGTTGTATTCAAACGTTCTCTGTCTGTACTTATTATTAAATTTCGGAACTATTAACCCGTCGTTGCGCGTGAATCTAGTGCTGTATTTATGTTCTAATTTCTCTTTACGCTGGGGGGTAAATATATGCTGAATTGTAATTTTGTGTCATAGTATTGCCTTAACAGGTAAAAATTTCGCACTCTGAAACAGCAACGGTGTATTATGTCTCTGTTTGAAAATATTAGGGACGACTAATAATTTTACAATAGCGTTTTGTACAACTTGGACTTGTTTCAGATTGGTTATAGTAGTATTTCCTCATATTGTTAGTCCATATCTTACATTGGATTCTGCCAGTGACGTATAACTTATTTTAAGGCTGACTTTATTCAGGCTGATAATAATTGCTTATAATAATTATTTTAAGTGTTTCAATTGATAGGAAAAAATTAAATGTGTACATTCTGCCAGCAATTGATCTGAGTCGACAGTGAGTTGACAGGTTTTTTGTGCAGGCGCTAGAGGTAGTTGAGTATGCTAAATGTGAGGACCGAATTCCACCAATGGATTTGAGTTAAAAAAAGGTCAAAGATTAATAATGTGGATTTTGCCGGTCAATTTTTTGGTCCATTTTTTTTACCCCCTCTTCTCGTATTTGTAAAGGGAATGTATTGAGTACACGATATTAGATCATTTTAATGATTTCAGTTATAATTTATAGTTTTTTCTAATGGTAAAAGTGAGGATGGATTCTTAAATGAAAAATAAAACGAAAATAAAAGTAATAAAATCATATTTATTCATTAAAAAAAGTATATATATAAAAACAGCGAAATTAAACAGAAATATACGTAAAGTGGGCAAACAAGTATTCATTTTTATTTAGACATTATTTATTGATACATTTACAAAGAGAAATACAAAATAATTCTGATTTTTTGCAACTGCAAGACATTGTACGACAATTTGCAGTACATTTACAAGATTGAATTAATGACTCTGGTAAAGACGGCTTAGTCATTTGTCGTGGACGTAAGTTACCGTTCAGATTTTCATAACCAAATAAACTATAATCAATGGGTTGGAATTGTGTTTGATGAGAATTTTTCCAAATAAATGTTTGTACTGTAGCCCTTAATAAATGCAAATGATGTGCATATCATTTTCATCACATTAAAACCGAAACCTATGTTTTGAGAAATCAGTTTAGTTTATGTTTTTTAAATAAATATGTGCAAACTATTTCTAACTGTTTCAATTGCTCATTCTGTAGGTCAAGGTTTCCCAAATACATAAGAGCTGTTTGTACAAAATCTTCAGACGCAGCTTTCAAACATTGCATTTTACTGCTAAATCTGCTAGTAGTAGGCATCGCAGCCACTTACAGCATATAATGCTGGCAAAATATCGCATATGCTTTCACCCAGGGATTCAGCAGCTAAATGGCATCCTAGAAAATATTTCTTTGTATGGGAACCGTCGAACCATAGCCCAAGACACCCAATATTTGCTAAGTATTTCCAGAAATAAATTATTTATATACAACGTGTCTAGAAACTCGTAGTACAAGCGGGAAACTAGTGAATCTATATCACGCAGAGAACCCAAAAAACGTATTTTTTTCGATCTGAACATTTCGATTTTTATTTTATTTTTTAACTTTTTTTTATTTTTTCGGCAACTAAAGGGTAAAAAAAACTTTCGAGCCTGGTTTACCATTCGATGCATTTTAAAAGACATTACACATCTGATATTAACGTCCCTTAGTGACCGATTTTTTCAAATTTGACCAAAAAAAATCCAACTTCGGACCCGATTTACTCGAAAACGAAAGCTCGAATCAAAAAAATTATATCACGAATGGACTCCGAATGTGATGTAGATTGACCAGTTTCCCGCTTGTACTACGAGTTTCCGGATACCGTGTATAATAAACAATATATTTTTTTTTATATCCTACATATACCATCAAGTAGGTATTTTTTTTTAAAGAAAGACAAACATTCCCGGGTTGCGAATAACCTGACAATATTTGAAAATCTCCTACCACAGTACGGGGAAAATGTTGCTTATATCGTGTTTTGGTGGAGGACTTGAACTCACGACACCTGATTGGCACCCGAACGCGATGCTATCTCGACCATGGCAGGTCACTTTTTGATACTACTTTATTAATAATATAAATATAGTATAGTATATTGTAAAGGTCCCGCTAATTATAGAAGAATGGTCATCGTCGCACAATGATGACCTCTCCCTGGATTTACTGTAACACCTCGTTAAAGAGAAAATTGGAAGCATACTTTTTTGGGCGCGAGGTCCACTGTTCGAAAAACTAACTCACTTTCCTTTCTTTAGTATCGCATCAATCTCCATACAAAGCAAACAATTTGAGAAGTAAAAAAAGCTGACATAATATTATAAAACCTAAGACATTATGCGGTAAAGATGATAATGCATAAGTCATAAAAGATGAATCAACTACAAGGCAAGGTCAGACTTGTTACTTTTTATAGTAACGTCTGTGGGTCCACCAATCAGCTTGCATCGCGTGGGTGGGGGCCTTTACATAATTAGCATTGTTCCATAACAATGAAGTACTAGGCGTACCGCTAGACAAAATGAGAGAAAAAAACGTTTATTACTATGGCAACATTCAGATTCAATATTGAATTGAATCACCCATAAAATATGGTATTTTTTATATCTTTCTTGAAATAATTGAGTTTGTATACGGACAAAATAATAATAATAATAATTTTTATTTTAGTAATTTGTACATTTAAGTTAACAAATTTCTAATTGATAATAATATTTCATATTCACTATATTTTTTCAAGTTTTATGTAGCTCCTACAATACATCTTGAACTTTCCAATTGGTGTGGACTTTAAAGTTTCTGGTAGTGTGCTATACAACTTCATTCCCTTGTACAGTAGACTGTTCTGCGTATTCGCTTTGTCCTTTTTTTGTAGCCTAATTTCCTTGCACGTCCTTGTGTTATATCTGTGAATGTCTTTATTGTATAAAATTTTATTTGAGAAGTATTTTGGTAACGTGTTCAAGGTCAGCATCTGTTACACGGTCAACCAATTTAGTTCCTTTAACATTTTAATAATTTTTGAAAATCTGTTTCGTTTTACTATTTATTTATTTTGATAATGAGCTGATATTTATTTATTTTATATTTATTTTAATATTGATCTGTTTTACTATTTATTTATTTTGATATTGAGCGTTTTTGAAATTAGCGTGACAATTCTCTATAAAGTACCGTGACGGCGTAAAAAAGTACAATAAACATACGTTCCTTATCACAATAATGCTACAGCTCTTTCAAAATATGAAATACACGAAGTACGAAGGTCTTTTTCCTGCAAAGGAAAAAAGTCATCATATTTTTGCATCTATCTCACACATGGCACCATAGCTCTCCGAAAACCCTCCGAGTACCCTTATATATATAATATAAAATAATAATAATAATATCTTTATTCAATGAAATTGGCAACTTAATAACTAAAAAAATTACACGTTCAATGTAGTTTACTAATAGATTACATCAATCAGTACAAAAAATTAACAAATAGAAAGTAATGTAAGAACGGTTACACCGAAGTACAATATTTTTAGTCGTGCATAGCCTGCCTCACTAGGTGAACCTGTATTGAGGCAGATATTACAAACTACTAAAAAATGTATTAAGGGGGTGGGATGAACGCCATTAAGGGGGGGGGGAATAAGATTTGAAAACCCTTTTTAAAAAAAAAACTGAATGCACAACATGTCGAGAGTATTGTGTCAAAATTTCAAGTAGGTAAATCGGAGCAAAACTAAAGAACAGCATTTCGAGCGACCGGCCCTCATGCTCGATTCAAGTATATCTATATATCTATCTTCTTCTATCTATCTATCTTCTATCTATCTATATATCGCATTTTTGACTTCAACATCCTGCAAAAAAAAACTCTTCCTGATTACAAGGTCGTAGGTCACCCCAAGGTCGTCGGTCACCCAACAGTCGTAGGTCACCCCAGGGTCATATGTCACCCCAATGTCGTATGTCACCCCAATGTCATATTTTATTTTATATTTGTAATATTTGTTTCAAATAAATATGTTGTCACTTTTAACAGAGAAATCCACATGCACAATGTAAACGTCCTAAATATGGAAATCAGTTACCAAAAGTATACCTTTAGCATATTCGCTATGTATAAAACTCACGCCTCAATATTACCAATATATGTAGATGAACTAAAATGCATTCTTCTTGCTAACAGAAATAAGAAAACCATTGTTTCGGAGACATTAACCTGAAAATCGCAAATGATTACTCGTCTTATGATAAAGATAATTGTATTAATATGATGGCAGAATTAAATTATGTATTACGAGAATTATTCCAGGTCAACGACCTTCGTGCATAGATCATGTTTTTACAAATATTCAAGACATAAAAAACATAGCATCTGCAGTTATACAAACGACAATCACAGATCATTTCGGGTGCATTTTTACGTACAATTATGAAAACAAATGTTCACCATTACCTACCCAAACTCCGGAGAATGAAAACGGCCGACGCAAAACGCTCAACATAAATGCCCTAGAACATAATCTAGACAAAGAGAAATGGCACTATATTTTTAATTGTAATGATACGAATGAATGCTTCACTATTTAAAAAAAAATATATCAATGCACGTAAGTACTGCACATTCTATTGATTCCAGAAAACAACCATCAAAATTTAAACCGGTTAAACCATGGATAACTTTTGGATTAATTGTATCAATCAGACACAAAGAAGCAATATACAAAAAATTTATCCGACAACCTACAAACGAAATCTTAAAAAAATACCTAAAAGCATACAAAAACAAACTTACGTATTTAAAAAAAAAACACAAAAGAAAACTATTTTCGGCGAAAACTAGAAGCAACGGAGAACGATGCAAAAAAAGTCTGGCATGTTATAAATGAAATCATAGATAAGAAAAAACATAAAAAATTAAATACATTGTACATAATAATATCATAATACGATGCGAAGAAAATCTATCAGCTGCCGCTAACATATTTAACAACTTTTTTGCAAATGTAGGCAAAAATCTTGCAAATCAAATACAAAAAATACCGTCTAATGACGAACAGAACATTAACGTCAATATCTTAAACAAAATTGACGTGTTACCCCTTATTTCAGCCCAGGAAATCGAACACATCACTTCAAGCATGAAGGGAAGATCGGCACCTGGTTTCGATGGAGTTATTGTCGAAACACTAAAAGCTATCAAAAAACATATTTCAAAACCATTAACACATTTAATCAACATTAGTCTTCAAAGCGGAATATTCCCAACGATATATAAACAAACCATCATCACTCCAAAAGAAGTGACAAATTATCGTCCAATTTCGCTGATTTCAAACATTGCCAAAATCTTTGAAAGAATAATCAAATAAGATAAACTGAATTTATTAACAAAAATAACATAATTCACGACAACCAATATGGATTTATGAAAAATAGAAGTACCCAAGATGAGATTGCCAAATTATCGATCATTATTCAGACCACATTAGACAAATCTTTGAAATGCCTCGGAATCTTCATAGATCTTCAAAAAGCTTTCGATAGTATTTCTTGAACGATTAAAAATCTCGGATTGATAATAGAACAACATATGAAGTGGAAGAGCCATATCTGTGAATTGGTTAAGCGTATCAGAAAGTGTATATATATATATATTCATAAGATTAAGAAATATTTTAAAACTCAACAATCTAAAAAGAGTATACTGTGCACTCATCCAGTCATTAATTCAATATGGAAATATTGGATGGGGGGGTCACACAACAATATTCTAACCCCGATCAAAGTGATCCAGAAACTAATCATTAAAGTAATCCTAAAGAAACCCCCCCACTTATCCAACAGAAATGTTTTTCGCAGCTTTCACGGTGCCTCGAGTAGAGAATATCTTCAAGAAAAATGCAATTATCCAAATTTACAAAGATAATATCATCAAGAAATTTGAAACTCACCAATCAAAAAGATATGAAGACAACATCAACATACCAAAATTTAATACTAAACTAATGCAAAACAATTATATCTATTTAGGAATAAAGTTTTTCAACAACCTTCCCATTGAAATTTTAAAAAAACAAAGACATCAATAAACTGAAACTCAAGCTGAAGCTACACTTCATCAGGAATAATTAACTAAATAATTACCTGTTTTTCTCTTTCTTTCTATTTATTATTAATCTATATTCATCTGTATTTTATTTAGATTTTTCGAATTTCTCCAAAGTGCACAATATTTTAGTATTTAACCGTATCCTATATACGTACACCTACACATTATAGATTTTTTTTTTTTATTAGTAGTAAAAGGTACATAAATTACAAATAAATTTTATACAGTAATTAATTACATAGTAGATATATTTTATGTACCCCCATAATTAAGCAAGGCTTGTGTGTATGGGGGGGATGATCCAGAAGTCTCAATTGTTCCTATTATATACTTACCTATTGCATAATGTTATTCTATTTCAGTTATAATTAGTGTAACTCGCTCATCAAGCACAAGAACTAGCTTCTTCTTTGGTGAGATAGCAATTTTTAAATAATTTCTGTACCGATATGTAATTTATATAACTCCACTGTACAATTATATATCTAAATTAAATAAAATAAAAAAATAAAAAGTTAGTGGAGTTTTACTTCAGTCGGTGGTCTAAAGCACACTCGTTTTTTTATTATTGTACAAAAATTGCATACAATTGTCATTAGGAGATTAGTTCCACAGATTAGTTACAACCACAAATTAAATAATCATGAACGCATTAGCGTAATAACAACACACACACAAATACCATACCTACCAACATTATGACATGGAATAGGAAAATATATATATTTTTTTAAATATCATGAAAAAGTTGTGCAACATAATATCAGCAATACATTAAAATAGTTAATGACATACTTGCAATTTAATGCATGGTACGAAAGAGCAAAGAATAATCTTAAGGTAAACGTCACGTACGTTATAATCTACGCAATCACAGATGGCGCCAATTAACTTATTTTAGGTTTTTAATACTTTTTGTACGTTAGGGAACGTACCCATACTACGTGACCCGTTCAGAGGGGGTGGGTCTTCAAAATACCACGCTTGGTACAAAAAAGCGACGGGTGGCTTAGGTTTTTGGTCACCGGGGGGGGGGGTTTAAAAAATTTTAAAATTTGGTCACGTAGTATGGGTACGTTCCCTTACGATTTAAAATATTAAGGTAAATTAATTGTTTGCGCCCGTACATATTTAATATGAATTTTTTTCCATTATTATTTTCTCTTGTCTTTTCTTTTATTTCTTTCATTTACTCTGTTCTGTATTTCTTATAAATTTTATTAACAATTTTTTTTTCATGTACCTGTATATTTTATGTACCTTGACTTGGTCGAAGACCTGTCTCAATTTTAAAAAAAGTTATTGTCAAAAGAACCCGTTGACAAACTGATATCAATCAGTTTAACGGGACTTAATTTAAAAAATGTAAAAAAACTGTAAATAAATAATAAAGGAATTTTATTAATAAAGGAATTTTAATATAAATAAATAGTTTTGTCTATAAACAAACTCAAATCTTTCAAGAAAGGCTGAAAAATTAAATTTTGTATTGGTGACTCAATCCAATATTGTATTTTTCAGCCTTTCTTGAAAGATTTGGGTTTGTTTATGGACAAAACTATTTATTTATATTCATATTGAATATGTACGAGCGCAAACAATTAATTTACCTTAATATTTTAAGGCGTAAAGTGCAAAAAATATTAAAAACCTAAAATAATTTAATTGGCGCCATCTGTGAATGCGTAGATTATAACTTACGTGACGTTTAACCAATACATAAGGTTACTCCCTAAGAGCCATGATTTTAACATCAGTGAGAATTTTAATTGTGCATAAATGTGGTGGGGGGCAATTGTCGGGGGTTCCACTTTCATGGAATCAGTAACTACCACTAATTTTAAAAGATTATAATTTTGATGCAGAATAAATTCTGAAAACTTTGGTGTGCCTTGTTCGAAAAAAAAAGGTTACGGATCACTGATGTATATAGTATATAGTATATAATATGTATATAGTCTGTCCATAAATTCTTAATCATTCGATTTCAAAGCTGAGATGACTAGGAGCCCTTTACGTTCCTCTACAGTGGGTAATAACAATGGATTCTATTCATAGTGTGTTTCACAGGCGTGCCTGTGTGCCAAATTTGGCTCAGTTTTTACTCACTTCTGCTGTAACTCAAAGGTTTCACAGAATTTTAACAAATCATCAAATTTCAAAGTCAATTTTCAAATTCTGTGAATTTCCTATTCAAGTTCTGTCATTATCATTACTGTGAAACAACCGGCCGATGATGAAATAATAACAGATGAATAATAATTGTTCAAATTTCAAAAGTTCATTTTCTAGATCTGTGAAAGTTCTGTTTTCATTTAACTTTTGTGAAAAAAGTGGTCAAAAATGAGATAATAACATAAATAACTTGAATTGAACTTTTCCAGAATCGGGAACCATTTATTGGATAATCAACACCTCTGCCGTAGGTCAAACCAAGCGATTCGCTACTTTTTTGACAAAGCAGAGATGCCCGGGTTCATGGGGTGAGAATAATTGTCTAGGTCTTTGCGGTGGGTGCGTCTGCCCTGGTCTGCCCAAATACTGGGAGTGTATTTGGAGAGACTGGTTGAGGGAGGCCTTTTGACTTCTCCAGCCGGACGTGCGCATGTTTCGCTAAGTTTTTTTTATGTGAGTTGAATTCGTTCGGGCTTGGGGAACCGTAAGTTGTTCACATACAATATACAAGATATGAATAAAGACCTCATTAACTAATAAATTTCCCTTTTAGTGTCAAAAAGTAAATGCGGATTGCAAATGCATATTTAGGTTATTATTTCAAAAGTGTCAATTTATTAATATTTTTATGTTCCGTTCATGGAGATACTTACAAACTATGTAATTGTGACGCAACCACAAGTACCCTGCTGATATACTACTTTTTAATGCTGTTCTCCGTACACGGCGCTACCCGAAATATACTGAACTTGATCATTTTTCACGTGCAGCCGTGGAGTTAAAACGATGTCAAGCAATGTCAAACGACTTTTTTCCAACATCAATCCATGCCTTTTCCACTAAATCCTTTCTTACATATTCTGGTAAAGTAATTCTGGTAAAAACGCATTTTTTCCACTTCCAGAACAAATCTAACATTACTTCCATGTTCCGACGCCATTTCTGTCAAACGTCAAACGAATAAGTATCAGACACAAATGATGCGACGCGTCACGCGCGATCAGCACTGTCGGTATCGTGATACTGATTGGAATTGGAAACCGACAGACGTCGCGTAGCGCCGTGTACGGGCACAAGCAAAATCGTACGGGGGGTACTTACGATCGGCGCGTATGATACGCTCACGAGGATCGAGTAGCTTGTAAGTAGCGTCATGTACGGAGGCACTAAATGTTTGGGGTTTTACGTTTCGGAATGTAAATTCATAGAAAACACCTCCAGTATTGTCAGCGTGCAGCGGTTTCTTATTTATTTCCTATCAATATCGGTCCGGCTGTTAACAGTGAAACCATGCTCTGGGCATTGATAAAATATCGTCAAAAGTTACACCTATCGATTCGATATTGTAAAGTTATAGATTTCACCGGAGATTTCCCAAACCAAACATCACTGTTTAGTACGCTCTCGTATTCAAAATCCTAGAATGAGGTTTAAAAATGTATGCAGCGAGCAGGCAACAAGCAAGCCCACAATGTTCATAAATAGAAACGTATCCTAAACACCTAAACAGGCTGCTTGTCGAGCCAGCCGCTTTCAGACCTGTGAATAATGCATGTTTATAGTGATTAGATTAGTACCGAGGTTGTATACGAGTGGGAGTGAGCAGGTACCCTTGTAGGGAGATTCAATAAGAAAAGGTGTTTATGGATAATTGGCGTGTATTCGGTAAAGTATCGTAAGTCAGGATCACTCCTACTCTCGTCCCTGTGCGATCAGTATAATATGACCATATCGATAACTAAGCACAATCGATAAAGGTTTAATCGAACGAAGTATCAAAAGTCTGGAGCACTCATACCCTCATCCCTGCGTGACCGGTGCAACACGATCATATCATAACACTAAGCAGAATAGATAAAGATTCATTCAGAGATGTCGCTTTTTTGCCAATATTGGCTAAATTAACAACATTTTATCGTTTTATGGTTAATTAAGGTGTATTAAATAAAGTATCATAAGTCAGGAGCACTCTACTCCCGTCACTGTGCGATCGTTAGCACACGATAATATCGTTAACTAAGCAGAACCGATAAGATTTATAATAGATGTCAGTTTTTTATCAACATTGGCAAAATTAACAAGGTTTAGTCGTTTTATGGTTAACTGGCGTGTATTCGATAAAGTAGCATAAGTCAGGATCATTCCTACTCCCGTCCCTGTGCGACCGATACAACACGATCATATCGATAACTAAGCAGAATCAATTAAGATTTAATCGAACGTATTAAAAGTCTGGAGCACTCCTATCCTCGTTCCTGCGCGACCGGTGCGACACGACCATGTCGATATCTAAGCAGAATCGATAAATATTTAATCGGAAATGTCGGGTATTTGTCAACATTGTCTAAATTCACAGGGTATTGTCGTTTTATGGTTAATTAGCGTGTATTCGACAAAGTATCATGACGCAAATGTGAATGGTAGAAGGATTCGGGGACGCCCGAGGAAGACATGGCACGACCAAGTGAATCCGATACTTGAGTCGGGCAATGTGAAGAGTCGGAATGATAGAAGAGCATGTATGAGACGATGTATGAATGTGAACGAGGCAAGGAGTGTATGCCAAGATCGAGTTGTTTGGCAGTCCGTCCTCTCTGCCTACCCCTGCGGGAAACGGCGTGATGGTTAGTTAGTTATCATAAGTCAGGAGCACTCCTACTCCTGTCCATGTGCGACCGGTATAACACGACCATATTATCGATTACTAAGCAGAATCGATAAAGATTTAATCGGAAATGTCGGTTATTTGTCGACATCGGCTAAATTAATTAGATTTAGTCGATGTTAAGTTGTGTTTGTTCGGTCAAGCTCGGAAGTGTTACTTAATAACCGATATGGTCGATATAAACCTTTATCGAAGTGATTGTGGTGAGAACCATAAGGAACGATTCCGGTTCTTCTTGGCGATAAGGATTTGTTCCTTAAAATTAATGATTTTTTGAAAGGACACGCAGGGGAGGGGTGACTTGCAAAGGGGACATAGTACCGGTAGGGGTTAGTAAATATTGTGTATCCAAAAACACTTCAATAAACATAATTAAAAACAACCATTTTCTTTCATTGAGTGGCATTGCATTTTTTGTTCCCATGAACCCGGACACTCCTGCTAAGTCACCAAACGGACCACTCGGGATGACCTATGGCAGAGGTGTTGATTATCAAAAAAATGATTCCTGGGGCGGCGGTAAGCATATCTCGCTTCCCAAAATAAAATAAATAAATATTATTGTATATTAAATTATAATCATTACTTTTTAATAATAATTTAATATTAATAAAACAAGTGTTTTTAGCTACATGAAACAGATCTACTTGTTTTGTTATTTTTATAAAACTCACTAATTATTACAGTACAAAACCGTACCAGAACCAATATCCATTAAATTATACACTCAAATAGTCATGGGAACAGTATTTTGACAGCTGTCAGTGTTGCCGCTGTCATCGATCAGCTGCTCAACCGTGCGGCGCCATGTTGTTATTTTGCCCCTGGTGTGACCAGTGCGTAAAAATGTCGTTATAAAAACATTGCGTACGGGTACGGGTAGGTACCGAGGGTTAGTTATATTTTGACAGGTGCGTGTCTGACTAGCTTTAAACACCCTATTTTTTACTGATATTTAAATGAGGATAATTTTATTTTACTCGAATCTATAGCTAGATTATTAATGGTTTTCCATAATTAGTCACGTGTGAAGCTCAACTACACGAGATAATAATAATAACAATATTTGGATGTTTTGAATAGCGCCGTTTTTTTAAAAATCACCTCAAAGGCGCTGTACAAATTTATAATATACTAGCGAGTACCGGCATGCGTTGCAATGCAACTTAATAAAGAAATGGTTTCTCCCTGCGTGTCCTTTCCCATTTGTCCCATTTCTCTTCCGCCTCCCCACCTTCTCCCACTTTCCCTTCCCCTCACGCATTCCCCCTCCACCTTCCCCGCCTTTCCTCATTCAATTCAAATTCAAAGTATTCGGTTTGGGTTAGTATCATAAGTGAGTACTTCAATTAAATTCATTTATTTAAAGAGTTTATTCGAAAATTTAATTTTGATTGAACAATAGATGGTTTGCAAAATTGAGACATTTTTGACAGTTTCTTAAGAGTTTTTGAAATGATTAAAAAACTTTTCAGGTGTATTGTCATATGGTTGTAATGATCGAGGGTGGAAAGAAGGTTTTTTTTATTTTTTTATTTATTTTCGCAATGCTGATTAAAAATACGTACAAAGTTACATAGTTACATAAGGTTTTAACAAAGAAACAAAAAAAATTGCCTTTCTTCACCATAAAGAGACAATGCTCTTGTGTTTGGTGAGGGAATTCTAGCTCAATAAGTCAATTAAAAGATCGTGTAAGTTAGTAATAAGTAATAACATATCCGCAAAGAATGTAATAACATATCCGTAAAGAATGAACCAAGAAAGTAGTGTAAGAAGAATATACGACGCGAATGTGAATGGTAGAAGAAGTCGGGGATGCCCGAGGAATACATGGCACGATCAAGTAAATCAGATACTTGAGTCGGGCCACGTCAAAAGTCGAAATAATAGAAGAGAATGTATGAGACGATGTATGAATGTGAGTGAGGCAAAGAGTGTGTGCCAAGACCGAGTTGTTTGGCGGTAAGTCCCCTCTGCCTACCCCTGCTGGAAACGGCGTGATGGTTGGTTAGTTAGTTAGTTAGTTAGAAAATCAAATATAAATTTAAAAATAAAAATCATGATAAGTTTAAAAAATTATAATATAAATTAAAAAATCATTATAAAATAACGAATCATGAAGTTAGTAACAAAAATTATTGTAATAAGTAAGTAAAGGATATGTAAGAAAGAACGCAAGATTTATACAATAGTATACTTAGAGATATAGAAACTAAGAAATGGGAGAAAAAGAAGGAATGAACGATTTATAAAATAGCAGACTAGTAAACATATTTGGGACTTTTATAGCAGTTTAAGGTAATTTTTTAATTTGGTCTTAAATTCATGCATATTTTCGATGGTTTTTTTTACTTTAATGGGAGGTTGTTGTAATAGATTATGCCCAGATAAAGAAAGGAATTTTGAATGTGCTTAGTATTAGATTTTGGGATTTTAATAGTTTTCTGGTATCTTGCTGATGTAAAGATATTTATTAGATAGATATTTTGAAAGTTTCGAACATTTCCTATGCATAATAGCAATGCAAAACAACAAACGTGCAAGTAAGCAAGCAAACATACATTTATATAGAATTCTACAATCTTACTTCTAACCACAGTTTAGATAAAACAATATAACAACTTATGACTAAATATTGCCTCCACCGGTTCGTCGATCACTAATTCAAAACTTGCTACGTTTGGTTACTTAGCCGGGGTGCCCGGGTTTATGGGGTAAAGTTTGTCCGGTTACTGGCGGTGGATTTTATTTATTTATGAATTTTTATTTTAGTAATTTGTACATTTAAGTTTACAAAATTTCTAATTATTTATAATATTTCATAATATTGCAAACTAAATTTTATGTAGCTCCTACAATACATCTTGAACTTTCCAATTGGTGTGGACTTTAACGTTTCTGGTAGCTTGTTATATAACTTCATGTAAACTGTTCTGCGTATTCGCCTTATCTTTTTTTAAGCCTGATTTCCTTGCACGTCCTTGTGTTATGTCTGTGAATGTCCTTGTTGAATATAATTTTATTTGAGAAGTATGTTTATTTATTTTATGTATAAATATCATCGTATTCAAGGTCAGCATCTGTTTCAAGGTTAGCCAATTCAGTTCCTTCAACATTTTGTTTAATTTTGAAAATCTATTTCGCCGAAATATTATTCTCATTGCCCGTTTTGAAGAATTTGAAACTTATTTTGTTCTCGTTCGTTACATAGGAAAAGGATAGTTGAGCAATAGTTAAAATATGGAGCAATAATTGATTTGTAGATAGTGATTGCAGTTTTACTAGATATTTTTTGCCGAATTCTTCCCAAAAAGATAATTTTTTCGATGCGTCCGCCCACAAGCTACATGGTAGGCCGGATCAGGAGAGAATGGTTGAGGGAGTCCCGTTGACTTCTCCAGCCGTACTCTCTCGAAACAGGGATAGATTCGTACGTCCGTCACTCCTTGACACACTTACCCCCGGATTCTTGCCATCCCCTACTGCCTCTTTCCTTCCCAGAACTTCCTCTCCTTCTTATCCTAAAAAGATCCTAAATATAGCATCCCCAAAGATGACACTGTTCCTAAGGGGAATTATTTTTCTCAGGACCTCCTGTGTGAAACTAATGTTAAAATATATATATATGATGTTCATTGTTCAATGTACATTTGTATATTGTATTATTTAATCTCTGCACAGGCAGAAATATACAGGACCGTACTTACCTGGGTGATCATTTGAGATTAACACTGTTTATTGTTTATTTAGAGAAATTTAGATACAGTTTGCACGCAGAGTGGAAAACAAGACCTGCTTTTGGAAATGCTGAACACTACACTACAGCTCTCTGCCTCAAAAATAAGCCCGAATAAACTACCTCAAACTACTTGAGGACTTAAGTTCATAAAAATGGGAAAACGTTCGAGTCCAAGGGGATGCTCATTCAGCAACGACGGAATTCATCACCAAGTTACATGATTACATATCTAAACATACCAGTAACAAACTCATATCTAATAACTAATAAGCAATTAAAACTCACGCCATGGATCACCCCTGGCCTTGTCAAATCAATTCACAGAAGGAACCTACTCCACAAAAAAGCGAAAAAGAACCCAGCGAATATTATATTACAAACTCGCTATAAAAAGTATAGGAACGTGTGCAAAAAAATTATTATATCAACTAAAGAAATCTATTTAAAAAAAAATTATTTACAAAAATAACTATACGCCAAAAAGGCTATGGGAAGCATTTCGTGATATAACTAAAACCAAAATTAATAAATCTTCTGAAATTAAATCATTGTAGATTGAAAACACTACCACGTCAGAACCAAAAAGGTGGTAAATATTCACAAATAATTATTTCACGTGTGTGGGCAAAAAAAATTCTCGGTAAAATTAACACAACTGAAACTGATCTAGCTAAAATAACTGGCTGTAATCTCGGGCATAATGTCAACGGAGACTAAAATTTCATATTCATATTTTACAAAAAATGTCTTTAAAGTCAACAGCTTTTACAAAACTGTTTTCATATAGTAGAACATATCAAATAAAATCAATCTTATCTTCATAAGATTATCCGGAAAAAACCATCTACATTTTCTACTGAAAAAATATTTTCAATATTCAATGTACCTACCTACAATTGACAAAATATATAAAAAATATTCATACAAACTTTCAATGAAATATAGCTTAATAATAAATATTCCAATATATCGGCAAGATATCAGAATAATATTAACAAAATTTAATACCAAACACAAAATTTAATCTTACCAAAAAAACCTATCTCTATCTAAGTATAACTTATTTCAACAACCTCCCGTTAAACTTAAAAATTATCGAATATAATCATAAAATCCAACTTAAAATGAAAAATTACTTGAAACTACTGTAAGAGTTCATAGGTATCTATTATTATTATTTCTTTTAAATCTTGAAATCTATCTTCTTTATATATAAAAATGAATCGGTAAATGTGTTGCTAAGCGCAAATCTCGAGAGCACCTGAACCGATTTCGCTAATTCTTTTTTTTTAAATATTCCTTAAAGTACGAGGATGGTTCTTACGGAGAGAAAAATTAAGAAAATTGCGCAGAAAATTGGATAATTTCAGAAAACATCGCACGTTTGACAGTTCGCGTGTTTGAGAATGACATTTTGCAAAACAATGATTGTTCAATCAGGATTCTATTTTTGAAAATATTTAAGTTGATAAATTTATTTAGAGTAGGTACTCCCCTAATAGTTTGAATCGAATCAAGAATTTTAGATATTTTAAATAGGTACCTATGTTAGGTGCCAAATTTAATATACATTAAAAATGGAAATTTGAATAAAAATTGTAAAAGGTGGCACGCGGGCTGTTTAAAAACTGAATGTACTGGGATTGAATATATGGAACGCGGGAGGAGGGTTGGCGGGAAGAGGGAGCGGGAAAGAGAAGAGGTAAGGCGGGGAAGGTGGAAGGGGAACTCGGGAGGGGAAGGGGGCATGTGAGGGGGGAGGGGGATTCGCGGGACGGGGGAAGGGGGGGGGAGTGGAGTGGGGAGAGGGAAGGTGGAGGTGACGGAGTGGGAACTCGAGAGGGAAGAGGACGCAGGAGAAGAAGGGAAGGCGGAAGGGGAACGGGACGAATGGGAAAGGACACTCAGGGAGAAACAATTTCTTTATGAAATGGCATAGCAACGCATGCCGGGACCAGCTAGTTATTGATAAATCTTGAGTTTTCTTTCTTATATTTTTGTTATTATTTGCAATATTTTATTATTTAGGGAGGACGGGGCAAGATGGGGTAGTTAACGTGGGTAAGGTGGGAGAGACCGCCGGGCAAGATGGGGTTAAGGTTCACACTTGGGGCAAACAAGTATTGATTCCTAGTCTTCGTCTTCGGCACCTGCACAAGAACAGTGAGCCCACTCTTGACACATTTGGCAGTCAACCTTCCACCTACTGACTCCAAATATCTTCCCTTACAATAAAGGCAAAATGTATTTTTTTTGTCCTCAAAAACTAGAAGTTTTTTCGACAAATTGAGTTCTCTTAGTTTTTTTTAAATGTTTTCTAAAATAAATAAATAAAATAATCGAAAGAAAGGGGAGGGCATAATGGAGAGGGCATGATGGCATTACCCCGTCATGCCCCCGATCGTTATTTTTAAGCATTGTAATAAATATGTACACTTGTGATAATTCATCTAAACCGTGAGAAACCAAAATTAGCTCAGCGCTTACGACATATACAAGGGATGACTGCAGTCGCAGTACTAAAGGCATGGGGTGCGGTGGGGGCACAAATGAACGAATTATCAGGATCGTAGCAGTTTTGAACAAAGCAATATATCAAAAACTCCATCTTGCCCCCCATCCCGTCTTGCCCCGCTCTCCTACTTCTTACATGATAGCAAATGTGTGAATTTCCTCACCGAGGTGAGGAACGGCTATTTTTATATTCCTTTACAACACTGTTTAACCAATAAAAAATGTATGCTAATTGTAAAAAAGGTACAAATATTAAATTTAAAAAACTTAAAATCTATAGTGAGAAACACCCTAGAAATAACCAACCCCTAAAAAAACAAAAAACAATAATAACCTAATCAAGTATTTTATTAAGTACCGAGCTAGCTAGATACATTGCATCAAAACGGGAATAAACCTACCTAATGATGAGGGTATTTTCCCCGCATGACGACGAATTTCTCCGCATAGACTAGGCGTGGCTAGTCTGGAGGGGGGTGGTGTGCCGGCCTCCCCCTGATGCAATGAGTTCCACCCCACTCTAGTTTCGTCTGCTTCGCGCGATACCAGTATTATTTTTGTTAGGGGTGGGTCGGGAAAGGGTAGGTCTTACAGACTGAATGTATCGATTGTACCAGACCAGACTAGGGGTAGACGGAATTCGGATTATGAAATATTTACTTTTCAAACTTTCAATTTTTTGCAACTGCTCGAAGTAGGACTATGTCATATTTAATTTTTTTATTGTGTAAGTATAATAGACCTTTTTTATGTGAACAGAGCGCCAACCGCCTGGAGCCAGTGAGGCTATGGCATCCCTGATTGGGGTATGTTGTGAGGCTGAAGGTAAGTGGAGAAGGCAAGGAGATAGGGAACAATACCTGGCCAGTGACCACACATGGCTAAAGCCATCTCAAACAACGTTTCAAATCTGAATGTTGGTCTGAGAGTATCTTCCACTGTTGAGCGTGAAGCAAATATAACTTATACTAGTTTTTATTGCATTCTGAAAATGCAAATCAATCATACAAAATTTATTTGCGAAAGCCAGGATTTGAACCTGCGACCTCTGGATCGCTAGTCGAGAGCTCTTCTCCTCGACCACGGAGGCCGTCAGACTGCATCCATTTATGTAACAAATGTAATGTAAAGTGTCACCTATATTTTGACATAAAAGTTATAACACAGGTACATTTTGCAGTGCATAAGGTTATGGAGTTCTGGTTTTTTGATATGTTGTATAGTACATGACAAACTTTAAGACCGGCCTGACGTTGATCAGAAATCGTCACAATTGGCGAGTTTCAGGACAGAAAAATGGCATGTCCCCCCGCCCACGCCTTCTCTGTCGCACGTATGTTTTTGGGCATCTTTCTCTTTCACTTACTTTCATTGTAAAGTCAGTAACTTACCATATTCAGGCCGGTCTTCAAGTTTGGCATGTACTATACGTTGTATGCACCCGGATCGTACTTAAAATCCTATTTTCTGGCAAAAAGTTCATGCACGCACGATGCAGCGTCGGTACGACTAGATTTGTGTGACCATTTCAGGTTTTCTCTAAATTTCTCTCAAACTGTGCTTCCTACAAAAAATTTGCTAAAATTTATTTTTATTTTTCTTTTATTCTTTGTATTTATACTTACCGAGATACAGAGCTTCAAAGAAAAAATCCACTGGCGGTAAAAGTGAAACCTTCAGAAAACTTAAGTAGACAAGAGTGGGATGGCTACGAAGCATTTTTTATCAATGTGAATGATGATCTTTTTATTCCACATTTTTGTCGTCGTATTCCAGTGCACCTTTTGTTATACATTTGGTCATCTTGTTTGTATTTGTGTTTTCTTATTCGGAGTAGCCAGATGTCGCAATCTTTTGCCTCTTTATTTCTAATTGGTTTGAAGATTGGATATTGATTTTACAGAAATGTTTTTTTTATTTATTTCGTAGAATTCAATCGTTGGTCCTCTGTATGTCTGGCCGCGCGTGGGGCCGTGGATTTATCGTGTTTTATTGGAACCGAATACCCGTAAAATAAATAAGTATTTTATCTCATTTTCAATCGCCACCTCATTCTCTCGCAGGCTAAATCCTATAGATGTACCTATGTGTTTGTTTTTTTTTAGTTTCAAAAAAATCACAACGGTGCTAATAAAGATGTTTTCACTTCAAAAAATATCAAAAACAAAAAAAATTAACGGTATGTTTGCCGAACCTTATAAGGACAATTATCTGCCGGACAGATCCGCATGTGAATTCTACACTAATTAAAAAGAATTCGAACACGGTGTTTTGAAATTAGTGGTACCCACTTTCCGAAAGGAGATTATAAATATGTACATTTTTTTAATATGAGTAGCATTCGGTTATTTACCTGACAAGATTTTTGAAAAGTTCGTAATGAGATAATGTTGGTTGTACAATGATGGGTGACTTGCTGGCAGAAGAATTAAAACCACAACGCCTGAGTGAGAATCTGAGGTATGTATTATAAAGTCATCTAATATGTTCCTACCTTTAAATTGGGAGGCGGGTATGAGTTCACCGCCCTGTCAACCATTTATTGAATAACCAACACCCCCGCCACAGGTCCACTACGTTTGGGGACTTGCAGAGGTGCCCGGTTTCATGGGGTGAGGTTTGTCCAGGTCTTGGAGGCACATGCATTTGCCGAATTGGGACGGACTGGTTTAGGGAGACCTTTTTACATCTCCAGCCGGAATCTCTCGACCCATCGCGATGGATTCATACGTCCGTCACTCCTGGACTCATTGACCCCAGATTCTTACCCACCCTCATACCTTTTTCCTTCCCAGTACTTCTTCTCAATTATTTCCTAAAAAGACCCTCCACACAGCATCCCCAAAGATGACATAGGCCCAGACGGGAATTATTTTCCTCGGGGTCTCGTGTGTGGAGCTAATGTTAAAAAAATAAGTTATTTTATACAATTATTAAACTCAACATAGGCTAGTCATAGTGACGTTAAAAAATGAAATGTAAACAATAATACCATATAAAGAAACATCAAACAATAAAAATTTACCCAGCTACTAAATTATCATTAATTTGTAAAACATAAATTGTTCAAGCAATTAATATAGGTTTTTCAACGGAAACTTAAACATGAGGTAACTCAATTCAATATGTTAGTTAGTTCGTCATCTCTCCAACCCCCTGGCATATATGTAACGGGGTATGCAGTGAGTGGGGTGGTAGGGCGGTACGGTGTCCCAGTGCTGGTGTGTGGTGTGGGCGGGGGCGGGTGGGGGAGGGCGGGATCGATACCCGCCCCTGGCCGACTGCCAGACGAGCCTTAAATGGGTGTGTTTGCCGCATACAGCTGATATTTTAAGCTTTGTAAAAAAAATAGCAATTTAAGATTCAATCGATCAAAACTAAAATGCAGCTTTAATAAATTTATTTATTTATTAACGGTCTGATGTTCAATTAAGTGCTGGAGAAAAAGTTTAGGATTCCATGGACAGACCCAAATGTGTTCATTCGGGAAGAGCTAGGCATCCACAATAGGCTTTCAACTATCTGTCTACAACGTATCATAAGCCTCGATGACATTGAGCGAGTTTACAAGCTACTAGTCGACGAATTCACTATCTGCTAGTAATCTCGCTCAGTGTAATCGTATTACTAGCTAACTAGCAGATTGTGAACAACCTACGAAAAAAGTTGAAAGGGGGTCAACTTTGCTCGCTACTCGCTAGCGTGTTTGGATATTATATGGATATGTGCAAGATGGCGGCCCTCGAACAGCTGATTTCATAACTGTCAAACTACTGCTTGATCTGGATTATTCATTGTACAATCTGTTAAGTAACCGGCAAATAGCTACTAGCGGTGAGCTAACTGCGAATATCTCAGTTTTCTACAAAATGTTCACAGAATTAGTTCGCGCGGGAGTCATTATTTTAGCTCAACTTTTCGCTAGCTAGTTCGCTACTGAGCGAGTGGAATGTTTTATGCGTCATTATCACAATCGCATTCGCCGATTTGCCCGCTTTTAAACTTACCGGCTAGTAGCTTGTTAACTCACTCAATGTAATCGAGTCTTTAAGATACTTTTGACAAGCTGCTCTCCAAACTGAGGACTCTAACTTGGAGATATTCATAGTCACTGGCAAAGTGGAAGGCAGAAGAAACAGGGGAATGTCATTAATGCCCTGGAGTGACCAAGGTTTACCTGCATCTGGTACCCGCAACTCTCCACGCAGCGCAGGACCTTGAGGAGTAGAGGAAATTGTCCACCATGGAAATTGGAGTAGGGGTCATGATCCTCAGCAATGAGGAACTGACTTGAAGAAGTCCAATTTACAAAATCAACAGCAGGAAATTAAATAAAAATTTAAATTTTAAATGACGATATTGCACGTAAATGATGATGAAAGCAAAGACAAGGCAGAGACAAACATAATAAAATAGAATAATAGAAGTGACAAGTCAAGTCAAGACCTGCTGGAAGTAATTTTTTATTTATTTATTTATTTATTCAATGCCCAGAGGGCTTTTACATGTTTGGTAGTACAATTAATTCATGACAAATGATTTTTAAACAGATAAAGAAATAATAAAGATAAAATTAGATAAAAAATGCACACAAGTCACAAAAATACAGCGATTTGATAAGTTTACAAAAATACAGATATGTTTAGGAATAGTTTTGGAATAAGTTTTTTACAAGATCTACAAAATTCGCCAAGTTTATTTTAAATATATCAACATCACGTAAGTACTGATTTCCCGTAGTGTGAAATTGTTGTATCGGAGAGTGGGAAATGTAGTTCCGCTTGTGAATGCTGCAGTAGAATAATATTAATGAGGCTTAATTTATTGGATAACCAACACCTCTGCCATAGGTCACCCCAAGTGGTTCGCTACGTTTGATAACTTAGCAAGGGTGCCCGGGTTCACGGGGTGAGGTTTTATCCGGGTCTTGACGGTGAATGAATCTGCTCCCCAGCTGCATTCTGGCGAAACTGGTTGAGGGAGCACTTTTGATCTCTCCAACAAGACTCTCTCGGAACATCGCCTTGCACTGCAGTGGGAAGGATAGATTCATACGTAACTTCTGGACAAACAAGATTCCTACACATCCTTCATACCTTTTTTCTTTCCCAGACCAGGTGACATACGCCCTGACAGGAATTATTTTCTTAGGGGCCTCCAGTGTGGAGCTAAAGTAAAAAATTAGTTGACTGACAAAAATAATTTAGACTTATACCCAAAAATCAAGGTCTTGACTTGAGTTGACCAGTCTACACATTCTGGGAACAATAACCATAATTAGTCGAGTGTTGATTGAGGAAGAGCAGGTAATTATTTCTGAATCTACGAAAGGGGATATTTAAAGGGATGAGTTGTAGTAAAGTAGATGAATCATTAATTCAATAGGCCACTTGCATGGATTTCATAACGACTTAGAAAAATCGTACTAAGTTCGTAATCGTAATCGTTACTAAGATTATTAGAAATGTTAGTAAAATTTTTTAGAAATGTACAGTTTTTTTATTTTTAAATAAATAAATCCATTATTTGGGCCCGTGACGTCACTACATGAAAATGTCCCGTCTCCGAAAATGTTCCTATTAATTTTGTAAAATTCCACACTGATTTATTTTTTTATATGGCAACACTTTGATTTCAGGCGAATTTTTGAATTATTTGGTTTGACTTTTTGACAGATGTTATGAAGAGAACCCCGTACATTTTACGCTGCTGTACGTGTTTTAGAGGTATAATGGTAGTGGTGCTGATTTTAATAAAATCGAATGTTATAATGTTCTTATTATTATTATAATTTACAAATACAAGTATATTACATTGGATTTAGTAATATAGACGTTGAACAGTACAATGATTTATGATCAATAAGATGGATCAAGGAAAAAATATTTATGAGATGTAATATTTTTGGTATACCACGTTATTCTCCCGTGCCCTTTCTTGTGGAAAACGTTTTTTTTTAAATGATTTTCGGCATTATCGTTTTTATCAAATGTAATTATCGTTTTTCGCACCCATAAAATTATGTCCCGTCTTTGCGGTTCATAAAAGATGGTCTTTTTCGGATTGAAATTTTCAAAAAATCGCCAGGGTTTCAAAAATACGATTAATAAAAAATACAGAATGTCTTAGAATATTTGCCTAAACCAGATTTTTTTTTTTAAATGTGATGCAAGTGGCCCATTGATAATTTGACGAACAAATGAGATTAATTCTGTAAGAGAAAAGTTTAGAGTGAGTTAAATTTCATAACATGCGCAACTGTCTCATTCTACATTCAACATTAAAAATCTAGAACTCTTACATAGCTCGAAGTCAACTTACATACAACAAAACATCTCACTGCTTCGATTGCTTCTCGACATACCCCATATTCGGGATGCCATAGACTTTAACATAAGTCACATAAAAAGTTATATTATATGCAAGATGGGACATACACTTAGCAGTGGCGGTCCGTGAGTTTTCTGTGAGCTAGAGCGCTAAGGTTGAAAAATATGATGTTAGGGGGCATACATTAATTACGTGAGCATAAAAGGGGGGAGGGGAGGTCCGCAAAATCTCACGTTACTTGAAAAGAATATATGAAATGGCCCAAATTTATCTCACCAAGGGGGGGGGGGGGTGAGGGGTCGAGATTGGAAGAATAACTGCAATGACAAGTATAAAACGTAATTAATGTATGCCCCCTTATTAACGTTGTTGTAGCTGAAAACGACTTTTTTTTTCAAAATTTCAACCTTTGGTATGAAGATCTTCAGGATTCTTTCAGTCAAGGAATGCGCCGCATCCACCTACTGAAAGATCTTCATACAAAAAGCTGAAATAAAAATCATTTTCAAATACGTATTTTGTATTTGTATTTCATACCTACCTACCTACCAACCAAACAAAGTGTCGTGCCACTGTCATCTCCTAGATTATTAAAGATAATAACAGAAAAAGTTAAAGTGATCGATCCGTAAATTGCTGAAGTTACTAAATTCAATATCGCGCATCGACTGTGCCTATTTCCAATTCAAATTAGTGTATTTTTTCGGATTTATCAGCCGTTGAAAATCTCATTCACAGTGACTAAACGAAGAATATAAACATTCATAAAAATCTCTGAAACCCAAGTGAAAATTTAACTAACAACAGTGAAGTAGTGTATATACCACTACAGTGGAATACTCAACACAAAAAACAGTGTCTAAATTGTCCGATTAATAAAAATATAAACGTTATAAAGTTCGATACGGATCTCCGCTATTCATTTGACAACAAACAAACAAGTCAAGAAAGTTAGCCCTATTGCGGACTTTACAGCAGACAGGCGCATAACACTGAAAATAATTCTCATAAAAATTTAATAAGTCATACCTCTAAATTCAACATGAGTGAGTGCCGTGCCTGCCCAGAAAACATTCTCTCCGACGATTCTATGTTCGTTTGCTCAAAGTGCAAAGGGACATATCACCTCCACTGTGGTGGCGTGACAGAGAACACACATCGCCGCCTCACCAAAGAACGTCGCGCTCAGCAAAAATGCAAGCAGTGCATCAACTCGATGACGGGCAGTGATGGCAAACCATTGGAAGTACTATCCAATAAACAAAACAAGGATACCATAAAAAACTCGACCGATTTGAGTGTATATAACTCAAACGAGCTCCTTCAATCTCAAAATTCTATTATTAAACAAAATAATAAAATTCTGGAAACGATATCGAATATGAGTAAGCAATATGAAGATATACTCATAAGAGTTCATAATCTTGAAGAACAAAATGAAGAGCTAAAAAATAAAAACACTAAACTTGAAACCCGAATTGAATTTTTGGAAGGGCAAATGGATAGTATAGACCGTGCAAATAGGTCTAAAAACATTGAAGTTCGGGGAATCCCTGAACTAATGGGTGAGAACTTAAAAAATGTGTTCTATAACATTCATCAAACTACAAAGTCTAATGTTAATATAAACGAAGTTGAAGCAGCTTACCGAATTTCTCAAATAACTAATAAGGAACCTAAACCCATCATCTTCAAATTCAAAACTAACATGGACCGTGACCAATTTCTTTCCGATGTCAAAACCTACAACAAGCAAGCATCCAGTCCAGCCGAAAAATTAAATACACAACAACTGGGGATTGCTGGCACTAGCTCGAAAGTCTACGTTTCCGAACACCTGACTTTTCGAGCCAAACATCTATGGTACCTGGCCCGTAAGGCAACAAGAGACGACAAATTTAAATACGCGTGGATTAAACAAGGACGTATATACTTGCGTAAGGATTTCGGAACGCCTGCAATACTCGTCAGTGAAACAAACAAAGATCGATTATTGTTATCATTACCCGAAATGCCATCAACAAACTAAATATAATGAACATCTGTTTGATAATATTAATATCCTCAACTATTATTTCTTTCTACATAATATTTACCCTCGTAACACGATCATTTGTAAAATCAATATTCCTCCAATGACTACCTCTTTGGAGCGAAATTCTTTTAATTTAATTCTTCATATTTTTGGCAAGCTTATGGATGTATGTCTCTCACTTTTAATTTTCTGTATACCACAATACTTTATGTTTTATTTTATTTATATGCTTATGTTTTATAATCTTTTTAAGCGTATGTTTTATTTTCTTTATATGCTTATGTTCATAATTTATATGCTTATGTTATACATTCGCAGCAACTATGAGTACATTTTATACACCTATGCTTGTATTATAAATACTGTGTATGCTTATGTTAAATATCCACAACAACTTAATCCTTTTATCACTGGTATATTTTATATGCTTATGCTTATGTTTTATTTTCTTTGTATGCTTATGTTTTATAATCTTTTTAAGCTTATGTTTTATTTTCTTTTCAAACTTACATTCTATATTCTTTATGTGCTTATGTTTATAATTTATATGCTTATGTTATACATCCGCAGCGACTATAAGTACATTTTATACACCTATGCTTATATTATAAATACTTTATATGCTTATGTTAAATATTCGCAACAACTAAATCCTTATACCACTTATATACTTTTTATGCTAATGCTGATGTTTTATACTGTTTATAAGCTTATGTTTTATTTACAGTTTATTTTTTACATGCTTATATTTTATATTCTATATACGCTCGTAGTATATATTATCTATACGCTTATACTATATTTTCGCAACAACTATTTGTATACCTTATATATATCTATGTTTGTATTACATATACTATATATTCTTATATTATAAATTCACAACAACGAAATTCTTATTTCACAAAGCTAACACTATATGCTTATGTCATATATTCATTATGTGCTTATATTATATATTCACAACAACTTTATTTACAGTTTATATATTTATGCATATGTTATATATTTATATCAACTAAATCTTTATCTCATAAACGTACTAATGTCACTACAACTTGGTTGTTAATAATTTATGCGAAACAAAAAACCAGAAAATGGAAGACATAGCAGATTTAATAGATAACACAACACCAATCCCATGTATATCTACCAATGATTCCGAAGTAGTACGTCAACTATTATTTAATTCAACCCTTTCGATATTCTCTATGAACATAAGAAGTATAAACAAAAATTTTGATGAACTCCTAATTCTCCTCACTGACCTTGTCTCAGATTTTGATATAATTGTCTTGAGTGAATGCTGGATTCAAGAAAATTTCATCCCTAAAACGATAAGAAACTACAATCAATATAATACTCTACACAACCAAACTCAGAACGATGGAGTCATTGTATACATTAAAAATCACATCTCACACTCAGTAAAAGAGATCAAAATTAAATATGCAAACTGTCTACAAATTCAACTTGATAATCATATAACACTTCTTACAATGTACAGATCTCCGAATACACATAATATAACCCCATTCATACATTCACTGCATGAAATTTTATCAAACATTGAACGCTGCCAAAACACCTTTATAATTGGTGATCTTAACATAAATATAATTAATAAAATGCACCCTCAAGCAAATGATTACCTAAACGCACTAACTTTATTAGGATATTTTCCAGCCGTTACAGCACCAACTAGAGAATCAGATTCAAACACTAGCAGTTGTATAGATCATGTATTTGTTAAGAGTGAACTAGACACCAAATCCATTGTCTATCAATCAACTGTTACAGATCACTATTCAATCATCACTTCTCTCTCGCATAAAAATCACAAATCACCACAAAATACTTCCCCCCAAGAAAAGATCTCATATGAAACTCTCCTAAACAGTGTCTCTAAAGAAAACTGGGAACTTATATATTCTTGTACCGACGTCACCTCTGCATGTGAATTATTTATACCTTACGTAACCACTTAACCGATGCTACATCATACACAAAAAGTAAAAAAAAACGATCTGACACAAAACTCAAACCATGGATCACTGCAGGAATTCTCTACTGTATCAGAAAGCGCGATAAGATTCATAACTTCTGTAGAAAAAATCCCCACGATTATGCATCTCTCTTATTCTACAAACGTTATAGAAATAACTGCAAAAAAATAATTGACAATGTTAAAAGAGATTACTACCATAAACAAATCAGTGAAGCTAACGGTGATAATAAAAAAATTTGGAATATCGTTAAAGATATAGCCAATATTAATAAAACCAATACACCCATTGTTAAGATTAACATCGAAGACCAAATATTACATGTCAATTCCGACCCCGAAAAAATTTCCGACCATTTCAATCAATTTTTCTCCAATATTGGATCTAACTTAGCAAAAAATATTTTAGACAGACACAACGTCTCAGACAAAGATCTTGCAAACAATATACCCCTCACTAATCTTAGCTATAACCCTTTCCACTTCACTCCCACTACTGACGCAGAAATTTTAGAACTAATCTCATCCCTTAAAAACAGTAACTCTGTAGGTATAGATCACATTTCAACAAAAATCATCAAACATATCCAAAAATATATAGCCTCACCTCTGAAACATATAATCAATCTAAGCTTTAAAACTGGTGTATTTCCTAACTCCTTAAAACAGGCCACAATAATCCCAATATTCAAATCAGGAGACAAACTATCTGTAAATAACTATCGACCGATATCTTTACTTAGCACAATATCTAAAATCATAGAAAAAGCGGTGAAGAATAGACTCTACAAGTTCCTTGAAGATAACAAAATATTATCGGACAATCAATATGGTTTCCGCAAAGGTAGGAGTACCTCAGATGCAATAGCCGCCCTCACAAAAATAGTTTCCTTTAATCTCGACCTTGGTCGAAAACCGCTTGCTGTTTTCCTCGATCTCTCAAAAGCATTTGATACGGTCTCTCATCCCTTACTGCTTAAAAAACTTCAACAGATCGGAATAACTGGGATACCCTACACATGGTTCGAAAACTACCTAACAAACCGAACTCAACAAACTCTTATCCACTCTGACAAAATAAATAAAAGCAAAAAATTATCCATGTCTTACGGTGTACCGCAAGGCAGTGTACTAGGACCAATCCTATTTCTTTTATACATCAACACACTATGTACCATGGATATTGGAGGTAAGATATTATCATTTGCTGACGATACAGTCTTAATATTCGAAGATGAAACATGGCAAGCAGTTATAAACAAAACTAATAATGGCCTAATAAAAGTGAGGCATTGGCTTGACACAAATCTCCTTACACTCAATATTGAAAAAACACAATATATGACGTTTTCCATACGCAAACATAATTTTCCCATCAACTGCCCTAAACCAATAATTCACTCGTGTTCACTAAACATGCACCCACACCCACCCGGAACCCCACCTATTACAAATTGCACGTGTCCTACCCTTAAATCATCTAAGGAAGTTAAATATCTGGGCATAATCATAGATGACCAATTACGTTGGGAAGCACACATAAGTGGCACAGTTAAAAGACTCCGTAAGCTCTGCCATATATTCTGCTCTCTTAGATCCATCTTAGACCTAAAAACACTCAGAAGCGTATATTTTTCCCTTTTTCAATCCATTGCAACATACGGTATTTTGGGATGGGGTGGTTGCACAGAATCCGCCATTAATCCAATAATTACAGTTCAAAAACTAATACTGAGAATCATATTTAAATGCCAACCTACCCACCCCTCTAATGTGCTATTTACTAAATTTAAGGTCTTAGATATTCGCCAACTATTCACTAAGACAAGCCTATTCTACATACGGAAAAATAACCTACTGGTGGCTCCACAACATCAAGCCAAAACCCGCTTTTCATCAAATCTGGGATGCGTGGTCCCAAAAACTAGAACCACATTCGCTCACCGACAATTTTGGTTCATTGCCCCCAAAATATACAATGCATTGAGCACCGATATAAAATCAAATATTACCATACCTCTTTTTACTATTCGTGTTCAAAATTGGATATTCGAAAGGGGACGAGATTTTTTTAAAGAATATATGACTTCCTAACCATTTTAAAAGAAAAGAAAATAATTAAATCAACTAAATAAAATATCATACTTGACAAACCTCCAGTAAAAATTTTAGCTTTCATAAAAAAAAAAAAAAAATTATAGATAAACATATGTAAATCCTACTTCTTAGTATTTTATAAAGTTATATTTTAGTATTTTATTTTTTATATAGTATTTTATTTTTAACTTCTTTAAAACATTTTCTTTTTTATAATCCTTTATATATTTATATGTATATGTATATATATATTTATATATGTGTGTTTGTATGTATTTATATGTATTTGTGTATGTATGTGCATATGTATATGTATGTGCATACGTATACATATATCTTGTTATATTTTACCTTAAATATTTTTATCTTTTTTCTTTATCTTGTTTCTAATATCTTATAATTTCTATTTCAAACCTATATTTTGTTCTAGTTCATACACTGTATAACTTTAATCACGTATGATTACCTTAACACGGGCATTAGCCTAGTATGGTAATCAAGAAAAAAAAACATAAAAGTGTATTTTCAAAAATTGTATGAAATAATAAAAAAATAAAAAAAATTACTTACTAAAAACGTATTTGGTAATTGGTATTTCAATTACCTGCTGCTGAGGTATTTTGTAATTTGTATTTCAAATACTTATGGCTTCAAAATACATTTAGCGATCTTAATAATGATAATGAAAAATAAACACACATAGATAATACATAGACTAAAAACGCTAGAATCCTGTACTATTGTCCTTTGCTACAGCACTCTTACTAATAATTATTTGTAGATCTCTTATATCATTGCTTTATAATGTACGGTACATTTTTTTTAAGTCAAGCTAGTTATTATTATTGTCCTGTGCTATTATTATTGTACATTTTGTATCATATCATATTATACTTGTCATTGCTTTGTATTGTACATTTTTGTATCATAGTATAGATCAAGCACTATAGGAATAATTTGATTGATTACTAGATTATTTTTAAGTTAATTTTATTTTTATTTTTTTTTATTATAATCTATTTTTTTATGTTACATAGGTAATTGTGCTGTGCCTGTCTCACTAGGAGTTCCTGTGTTGAGAGCAGGCGCATTTTAACATAAATAGTTTATAAAGGATAACAACAACAATGTTATTTACATTTAGAGTAAAAGTACAAGGACAATCAGCATCGTATCAATGGGTTAGCATGCATTAGGAGGTTCTAAAAATATTGTTGATATATGATCTGTCTTTGGTAGTGATCCAAAACTTGGTATCTGTTTTGTATTTTACGTGATTAGTGTGCTGTCTAATGGTCAGTGGAAGTGTATTATAAAGTTTTTTTGCAAAGTACCTGAAGTTTCTTTGACCAAACGTTGTTTTGGCGAAAGGGATAAGTAAGAGATTTTACCCTTTGGTTCTCGTATCACGAACAGTTTGGACGAACAGTTACTGTAGAGCGCACTTGAATAATAATAATAATAATTGGCTAATTTATATAGCGCGGTTTTCGTGGAAAATCACCTCAAGGGCGCTGTACAAATAAGTGAAATAACACAAAACTGCGCTATACAAATGTCATCCATTTATATATAAAAATTAGCAGACCCGGCCAAACGTTGCTGTGGCTAACGAAACCTTTATAATCAACGGCATCTGTTAATCAAATCCATACCACCCGTTTGTTAGCACGCTGCACGCTGCCCGCTGCCCGTTGCCGCTTGGCCAGATATATTATGTATTTCAACCAATTTACACAAAACCTTGACTAATTATATACCTAAAAACTTTTCTAATGAATCACTCTATCTATTGGTGAAAACCGCATGAAAATCCGTTTTGTAGTTTAAAAGATCTAAGCGCACATACAGCGTTAGCGACTTCATTTTATACTATGTAAAGAAGATGAATCCTTGTTTCCCTTGGTCACGCCATAACTTCAGAATGACTTTTCCTATTTCATTCATTTTTTTTAAAGTTTTCTAATACTTTATAGAAGGTTCTTACAGAAAGAAAAATTACGAAAATTACTCAGAAAATTGGATAATTTCAGAAAACTTTAAGACTATTTTAACTTTGCACGTTTAACAGTTCGCGCGATTGATGAAATTGAATTTAGCAGGCAGCTGTTTTTTTTGTAACAAAAGAATTGCTTATGGATTTTTTAAATTATATATATTTTAGATAAGTACCTATGTTAGGTACCAGATTTGATTGATTGTTCTTATAATATTTTTCAAACAATGCGCATCTGCAATATCAGGTCCACTCACCGCACTATTTAACCACCTACTTTCTTCTGGACATTTTCCAACCCGTTGGAAATCTAGTTATATTACCCCGATTTTCAAAAAAGGTGACGACACAGACATTAAAAACTACCGTCCTATATGCATACAATCAGCACTCCCGGAAATCTTTGAATCCCTTGTTCTCGATTTAATTTATCCATCAATATTAAAAGTAATTGATAAAAACCAACACGGATTCGTTTCTGGTAGGTCAACTGCTACTAACCTGTTACTTTACCATAACTATATTACAGAATCTTTTACAAAAAAAAAACAAGTTGACAGTATCTACACAGATTTTTCAAAAGCTTTCGACAAAGTGTCACATAAATTATTACTTAGTAAACTGTATGCCTTGGGACTGAGAGGCAAGTTGTTAAACTGGTTCTCAAGTTATTTGTCTAACAGAATCTTATTTGTTAAAATTAAACATTCTAAATCTAAGTTGTTACATGCAACTAGTGGTCTACCACAAGGGAGTCATCTCGGCCCCATCCTTTTCTTAATATTCATAAATGATATCATAAGTTGTTTCGACGATGTAGAAGTTCTGCTTTTTGCCGATGACATCAAATTATACAAAGAAATATCTAATATAGGTGACTGCCTAATCCTACAGTCAAACATCGTCAAATTACAAAATTGGTGTGTCGCAAACAACTTATTCCTCAATATCGATAAATGTAAGACACTAACATTTTGTCGAACAAAGACCCCACTATCTTTCAAATACACAATAGATAATAAAATCTTAGAAAAAGTCAAAGAAATTAGGGATCTTGGAGTTGTGTTTGATTCGCAATTAAATTTTATAAATCACATACAACAAATAACTAACAAAGGCATGAAAACACTAGGATTTATAATCAGAACAATCAAAGACTTCGATTCGCTGGAAGTTATAAAAATCGTATATTTGTCACTCGTACGCAGCTTGCTGGAATACAATTCCACAGTTTGGTCCCCATATTATCAAATTCATATAAGAAATATCGAAAGAGTGCAGCACAAATTTTTAAGATTTATTAACTTCAAATTACACATACCTATTCAACACATCAACTACTCATCTTTACTAAATACACTTAAATTGCATTCCTTAGAAAACAGAAGAAAAATAAACGACCTAACTTTTTTGTTTAAAATTATTCACTCCGAATTAGATTGTTGCGAACTCCTGCATCTCATTGACTTTAAGGTACCAACTCGAGCGACAAGGCAAAACACATTATTCTGCAACAATAATTCTCTAACCAACTACCACACACACGCATCAATTTCTCGACTACACACACTAGGGAACAAATATACCTCAAATATCGATGTATTTAATACAAGTTTACCGTTATTCAAGAAATATCTGAACAATATTTTTATGTAGAATATGTTGATATCTAAGGAGCATCACGTAGGGTCTATTGCGTATATTTGTGTATTTCTATCTCTCTGTAAAAACTTGTTAACGTTTTCTTTTTATGTATCTTGCATTTTGTCATGTATTATTTATAACATTTAATAAGTCACCTGTAAATTTTGTATTTACTAACATACCAACAAATTTATTTTCTATGCCATTCACAACTAAGATACTTTCTCTTTTATTGTAATGCACTATCTTTCCTTAAATTTATCTGTATACCTACCTTTCATATGATGTTTACTTGTTATGTTTTTATAGTTTATCTTTTTTATTAAAAAAAAAAAAAAAACTGTCTCTGTATCATAAACTTGTCATGTAAAAGCCCATCAGGGCGTTGAAAATTAATAAATAAAAATTAATAAATATAGAAAAATGAATATTTGTAATATGTGAAATGTGAAAATTTGAATAAAAAAATTGTAATAGCTGGCACGCGAGTTGTTTGAAAACTGAATGTACTGGGACTAAATATATGGAACGCGAGAGGTGGGTTGGCAGGGTGGGGGAGCGGGAGAGGGGAGAGGATAGGCAGGGAAGGTGGAAGGGGAATGCAAGAGGGGAAGGGGATGCGGTAGGGGAACGGGGACGCACGGGAAAGGACATGCAGGGAGAAACAATGTATTTCTTTAAATATGGCATTGCAATGCAAGCCGGGCACCAGCTAGTGTTATTATAATAATAATTATTATTATTATCTAACACAAGTCCTATACCACAAAACTTTACAAGTGGAGCGGAGACGAGATGTGTCTCCTGAGCAATATGATTAGTCAATTTTAGCACGTCTCACTCTGCTCAGCTTTGCTTCTATGGAAACGCACCCTTAGATATGGGCACTTACGACAATTTATTGCAACCAAAGGTTCTACCAAAACCAAATGTATTTTGTATTTTGTAATTTGTATTTTGTATTTGAAATTAAAAAATGGTTAAAATACTGTATTCTGTATTTTGTATTTCAAATACACGACTTGAAAGTATTTTGTATTTCGTATTTTAAATACACGTGAAAAACTATTTTGTAATTTGTATTTTAATTAGAGCAAAGCATGTATTTTGCCCAGCCCTGCACGTCAGTAATGTTGTATTTGTTCCCTAAGCCGACTCCATACGTAGTAAGTCGTATTTTTAGTCTTAATTTTTGTTATATCTAAATTAATCAATTAATTAAATTAATAAGGCATCCATTAATTACGTTAGCTGTTTATATTAAATTTAGACTACCCCCCCCCCCCCCTTTTGATGAGATTAAATGAGATTTGGTGGGACCCCCCACACCTCACGTGAAATTTACACTACAGTTGTTAAAGGACTAAATTTATTTTCATAAAAAATAAAAATAATACAACTTTCATAGCAAATTTATTTAACACTCCAAAAGAGGTGAAACATTTTTTTTATTATCTCTATAATACTATACATTATTTTTAAGTTGGTGTGAGATTTTTATTGACCTCCCCCTCAGTTTAAATGAGATTTGATGAGATTTTACTGGATCCCTCCCCCCCATTTTGAGCTCACGTAATTAATTTATGCGCCCTAAGTCCTTGGTTATACGGCGAGGGATCAATTTGCAGAGGGATCAACTGTCCGGGGTATTAACTGTCGGGCGAATCGACTATCCGAGAGATCAACTGTCGGCGGGCCATCTCTCGGGTCACCATAATGTGCATTATATAAAACGGTTGGTTCGCCTTTGACTTCTCGTCCCCGTTAGCTAAGACGTCACCGACACATTATGGAAGTAAAGGTGTGAGGTGTGAGAGTTTAGTTCCCCGACCTTGACCTTGACCTTTTCCCTTGTGGCATAATAAATATTGCGAAAATACGCAGTGAGAATTCCAACCGATGTTCGCGATGAAAGGAAAATGCCTTCAAACGAATATCCAACAAATTTAGATATTCTAAGCCGTCCAAATATAGAACTTTTACATATATTTTCTATTTCCAGATGTTTGTGTAATTAGACAGTTATTTTCCTCTTGTCAGCGCGCAAAATTTCATTACGAGGTATTAAAAATCGGCGTTAATGGAGGGAGAAGGTCAGCTAGCTAGCTTACTAGGCTAAAAACAAAGCTAGTTCTGTTAACACGTAGCTAGAGTTACTAGCTTACTAGATTGAGATCGACTAATTGATTGATAAAACTAGCAATAGATTGCTAGCCTAGCTTGAGACGCTGCTTTACTAAGTTAAAAAGAAAGCTAGTTCTGTTTGAAAGCTAATTCTCAGGCGGGCTAGAGCAGATAGAGAACAACTGCTCACATTTGTAAAAGTAAGGAAAATATCATATCTGGGTCACATACTTCGTGGGGAGAAATATCACTTGTTCCAATTAATATTAAAAGGCAAGATAGAAGGTCGCCTTGGGCCTGGCAGGATACAAATGTCTTGGCTGCGAAATGACCGGTATTAGAAGTGTGGAGGAGCTATTCCGGGCAGCGCAAGATAGAGATGCATTTATCGTCGGGGAACCTGAAAGGGCACACGAAGAAGAAGAAGAATTGATTAATAAAACAAGCAATAGATTGCTATCCTGTCTTAAGACAATAGCTTACTAGGTTAAAAACAAATCTAGCTTTGTCCACATATAGCTAGAGTTACTGGCTTAGTAGATTACTACCAAAAGATAGAAATTCTGGCTTAAGACACAAGCTTACTAAGTTAAAAACAAATCTAGCTCTGTCAACATATAGCTAGAGTTACTAGCATATTATATTACTACCAAGAGAGAGCCATTCTGGCTTAAGACACTAGCTTACTAGGTTAAAAACAAATCTAGCTCTGTCGACATATAGCTAGAGTTACTAGCGAGAGATAGCCATTCTGGCTTAAGACACTAGCTTACTAAGTTAAAAACAAATCAAATTCTTTTGACATATAGCTAGAGTTACTAGCTTATTAGATTACTACGAAGAGATAGCCATTCTGGCTTAAGACACTAGCCTACTAGGTTAAATACAAATCTAGCTCTGTCGACATATAGCTAGAGTTATTAGCTTATTATATTACTTCCAAGAGGTAGCCATTCTGGCTTAAGACACAAGCTTACTAGGTTAAAAACAAATCGAGCTCTGTCGACATATAGCTAGAGTTACTAGCTTATTATATTACTACCAAGAGATAGCCATTCTGGCTTAAGACACTAGCTTACTAGGTTAAAAACAAATCTAGCTCTGTCGACATATAGCTAGAGTTATTAGCTTATTCTATTACTTCCAAGAGGTATCCATTCTGGCTTAAGACACAAGCTTACTACGTTAAAAACAAATCGAGCTCTGTCGACATATAGCTAGAGTTACTAGCTTATTATATTACTACCAAGAGATAGCCATTCTGGCTTAAGACACTAGCTTACTAGGTTAAAAACAAATCTAGCTCTGTCGACATATAGCTAGAGTTACTAGCTTATTAGATTACAACCAAGAGATAGCCATTCTGGCTTAAGACACTAGCTTACTAGGTTAAAAACAAATCTAGCTCTGTCGACATATAGCTAGAGTTACTAGCTTATTAGATTACTACGAAGAGATAGCCATTCTGGCTTAAGACACTAGCTTACTAGGTTAAAAACAAAAATAGCCTTACTAGCTTACTAGGTCGCTATCTTGACTTGAAATACTAGCCTCGTGCGGCCCGGGCGTAGCCAGTAATCAATAATTTCGATACTATTTCTCGATTTTGTCTTACAATAATGTAATAATGTAATAATTATTAATGAATGGTCTTCGAAGACCACATAATGTGTCCGTCCGTAATGTGAATGGAAAAAGATAAAAGCGGTTAGTGTAAGTCAGGTAGCGAGAAAAATAGCTGACCGCAAACCTGGGAACTTATATAATAAGTAATAATATATGTCATGATTATTTATAAAACAGGAAATCCATTTTTAACTATCTGATAATCCATCACACGCCATTTCCCCGCATATTAATATGTAGTTTTATATTATGGGAGGCGGTTATGGGTACCGCCGCCCCGGGGACCAACTCTCCTGTCATAGGTCATCCCAAGTGGTTCGCTACGTTTGGTGACCTAGCAGGGTTCCACAACAACTCAAGATCATGCAATTTCAACACCCCTTTGAAAAGTCATTAAAAGTTGTGAAAAAATTCTAAAATAGTCTTTACCTAACGTAATCTATGTAAAAAAAAATCACAATTTTAATGGTTTTCAGTGAGTCGTCCAGTCATCCCCGGGTTCGCGGGGTTAGGTTTGTCTAGGTCTTGGTGGCAGATCCTTTGTCCACACACTGCGTGGCGGGCCGGATCGGGAGAGACTGGTTGAGGCAGACCTTTTGACCTCTCCAGCCGAAACCATCGCCTTACACCACAGTGGGAGGGATGGATTCAAACTTTCGTTACACCTGAACACATTGACCCCTCGTTTCCTACCTACCCCTCGTACCTTTTTCCTGGCCAGAACTTCCTCTCTTTCCTTTTCCTAAAAAGACCCTCGACACAGCATCCCCAAAGATGACATACGCCGTGAGGGATTTTTTTTCGTCGGGGCTTCCTGTGTGGAGATAATGTAAAAAAGGGAGGGCCATACAAAACGGTCTTACTTCTTGCACATATCGTCTTCTGTTATTCAGATTTGTGAACCTTGACAAGACCCTTTTTGTATAGCTACCAAAAAACTCTCTAACGGTTGAATAATTTCCAGAGTTTCTAATTTCCGGGTCAACGCGAGTGTTTTCAGCTCAAAAATATACAATAAATTGAAATATTAAATTGTCTAAAATTCATTCATTCATTCATTAATTCATTCATTCAATTCATTCAATCATTCATTCATTCAAAAATTTATCAGAACAACAAGCTTTATATTCAAATATAAATGATAATATTTTTACAGAATAAGTCAACCAATTATTCATCCTTATGAACTTAACAACTCTACCCTTACCTCTGTCGAAGAAATTAGTGACTTGGGCATAACTTTCGACTCTAAATTAAAGTTCATATCCCATATAAACTCAATCTATAATAAAGGTATCAAAATGCTTGGCTTCGTTTTTAGAAATTCCAGAGGTTTCAAGAATATTTCAACTTTAAAAATTTTGTATACATCCTTAGTACGTAGTCAAGTCGAATATAACTCCTCGATCTGGTCCCCCCATTTTAAAATACATTCAGATTCAATCGAAAAAATTCAACACAAATTCTTAAGACACTTTAATTTTAACCTCGGTATTCCCATTGAAAACATAAATTATAATTACTTGATGAAAGAATTAAATTTACTAAGACTGTCAGATCGAAGAATTATATCCGACTTAATATTAATGTTCAAAATTGTAAATGGTAGAATAGACAGTCCTGATCTAACTAAGCTCATTGAATTTCATATTCCCACGAGAACCACTCGTTCTAAAATCCTTTAACATGTAACAATAATCGGACTGAGTATACGAAACACTCACTTTTACCTAGGTTGCATGAAGTTAATAGATATGCAGATGTGATAGATCTATTTAACTGCACGGAACATAGGTACAAGACGGCTATGCTATCATATTTTTTTAATCACTATTAATTTTATTTGTATTATAGATTTTTGCATGTGAATGTATCTCTGGTGTCACTTCCCAATGTATCGTCACAATAGAGAACTCCAGTCCATTTTTTTTATTTTTTTAAAGCCATAATATTTTTCACTGGAGTTCCTTATTAACTGTTATACATACACTGTTTTACCATTACTAATATTTTGAATATGAATTTGTGACATGTAATCAATGTTTATGGCATACTTATGCCGTTTGTATTAAATAAATAACCGTACATAAATCTAAAAGTTAATAATGTAAACCTCAATGAAACCAAAGTTTCCAGCCTAATTTGAAAAAAAAAATGAAACTCTATGAAATGGTGAAAAAGTGATGTGACCATGGAACTGAACTACTATTGAATTGATTAATATCCATACTCTTAGGATGTGACAATAACATTTATAATAAAATTTGCAGTGTCCGACCGAAACAGAACTTTCCACCGAAACCGAATCTTCGGTGTCTGTCTCAGTTTCGGCCGAAACCGAAACTTTTTTAGACATGCTAAAAATCTGATTGATTGTTATTTGGATTATATTTACACTTATTCAGACAGTTAACACGTGTTAAATTAAATAAATAAAAAAAACTATAATTGAAAATACCCAATTTGAGGTCCTTCCGTTATAATGTAAGTGTTAATTATTAACAAAATTTTGTTTCAAGAAGTAGTTAGCATGATTTTTTATTTTTTATAAATTTGATTTGTTTTATAGAAGTAATATAAAAAAATATAATATTTTTTCATATACTTCATTATTATTTTTTTTATTTAATTTAAAAGGTGTTAACTTTACTGTCTGAATAAGTGTAAAAAATAAACCAAATGACATTAAACATTCGATTTTTAACATGTCTAAGAAAGTCTCGATTCTGTGCAGGGCGATCCGTTTGATAGATTCTCCCATCTTGACAGACGGATTGCAATCTTTAGAGCAGAGGCGTCGAGTGGGAATGCTTTCCTTGTTCTACCGGTATTTCAATGGAAGATGCTCCGAGGAACTAGCGTCATTGATCCCTTGGGCACCGGTGCATAGTCGGGAAACATGCCAAACGCGTGCCCAACTCGTGCACAGTTGACATTTGTCACATGAGAACGGGTCGCTTATTCGACTCGCTCTTGTGTTCAATAGCTCGGCTGTGGATAGATTTGCAGATAGACAAACTATTATAACAACTCATGGCTATCAGATTACATCCACTGGTTCGTCGATCACTAACATAAAACTATTTTTCAATTTGGGAGGCGGGAATGGGTACCGCCGGCCCGGGAACCTTTATTGGATAACCAACACCTCTGCCGTAGGTCACCCCAAGTGGTTCGCTACGTTTGGTGATTTAGCAGGGGTGCCCGGGTTCATGGGGTGAGGTTTGTCTAGGTTTTGGAGGTGGATGACCAGGACACACTGAACCCCAGATTCCTACCCACCCCTTAAACCCTTTTCCTTCCCAGACCCTCCTCTCCTTCCTCCTTAAAAAAAACCCCTCCACACAGCATCCCCAAAGATGACATAGGCCCGGAGGTTGTTTTCCTTGGGGCCTCCTGTGTGGAGCACATGTAAAAAATATATTTTTTTTATGTACAATGCATTTGACCAACGAATGTATGTATGTATATTTCCGTCTTGTTGTGACAGGACGAGAAAAGTCACAATATGAACTATGTCTCGAGTGGGAAACAACTTCAAATTGGACTATTGGACATTGCGTTTTTCTTCAGCGTTATTTCATTGCCTATGCGGAAACCATTAGAGGTGAAAGACCCACATAATGTCCATTGCGAACTTGGGCTGGTTTTTTTGTAACCCAAAAGAAATCCATATTCACGAAAACATATATTATAATAATGTAGTGGGCGCTACCCGCAACGGTGTCCTATAATAATTATTGCTCTTATGCATTATTTAAATTTCCTTGGTTGGAAATGGCGTGATAGGTGTACCAACATAGACATACTTACTATAAATGTTTTTTTCAATGTTCAATTATTTTTCATTAGAAACATTAATTAAACAATATGAAATAGTACAAACGTGATAGTGAACACTTTTTGAATACATCTATATAGTTGTTTGAGAATATTAGGAGACATTTAATATCGCATTTATTGATTTAACACGCAGTCTGACGTTTATTTTTTTACCGCTTATTAAATTGGGTTGGTACAACTGAATGCAGCAAAATGAATAAACAAAGTCATGCTTACAAAAAAACTTGCGATCTTAGCGGAATGAATGAGAATTACAATGATAAACGTTGTTATAATGATTTTTTCAATAGTTTTTTTGTTACTTAAAACTTACTCCGCTAGATGGCAGTATAAATATTGTAAAAAATAATGTGATTGTTGTCTAGTGTCATTTTGCTAGTGCTACTGCGGACGGATCCGTTCTAGGCTCTCCCTTTGTCTTCAAAATGATCCATTTAACAGAAAGAGAGATCATAACGGAGTTTTGAGTGGCAGGACCGTATAGCGCAGGCGTACGTTCGGCCAATGGGAGGCAAGCATTGGGCGTCGACGAGGCTTCAAATATCCGTCGACAGAGGCAGAATCATCACAGCGAGCTAATTCTTCGTCTGACTCGGGCGTCCAGTGTTCAGTAAATTTTAGTTTTTTTATAAAAGTAACAAGAAATAATATATAATTCAAAATGAGGGAAATCGTGCACATTCAAGCCGGACAATGCGGAAACCAGATCGGAGCCAAGGTAATTAACAGTGCTGTATTATATTTTAATAAAAGTTCCAGTGGCGTATATACTATGTTTGCTTGTTTGACGTATGTACCGGCTTTTTCTTTCTTTGTCCGACATTTTGTCAAGTGATAAAATCTCAAAATACAACGGTTAAAAGTGTTTTTTTACCTGCGGCAATCGTTTGTAAAGGTTCAACTATCATTTAAACATCGAAATTGTTTAATTCCAACGGCAAATAACTTAAATATGTACATTTTTACGAACAGCAGCTGGGGTGTGGCGGGTCGTCATAATTATTTGTTCACATACCAACTGCTCTGTACTAGTATACTAAACAACAGTTTTCTCGTATAATATTCAAAGATTGTTTTAAATTGTGCAAAGTTTTGATTGAAAAGTTAACTTTTATCCAGTTCTTTTTTTAAATGGGACTAAATCGATATACCTTCCCTCTTGTGAAAGTTCATCTCTAGCCATGTAATAAATTTTGTTGTTTCCATCGATTATTACGATTAATTATTATACGTATTGTGGTTTTTAATACCTTTGTGGTATAAAATGTCGTTTGTTTTAAAATATTTTCTTTCGAATCAATAATTTCAAACCAGCAGTTCCCGAACGGATAAATTTTCCAACGCTCATTTTGAATCGAAATTAGTCAACCGTTTGGTGGCCGGCTGGTATAAACTTGTGCAGGCGTCATAGCTAATATTGACCTACAAAAAACACCTACCTAAGGCTCCTACGCACTTACAAGATTACTTCCAATGGGTTGCTACGCCGGCCATACTACATTTTGATTACCTAGGTGCATAGGTACCAAAATGTCAGACGATGGATAGTTTTACTGCATATCTAACAGGAGTTGCATAATTTCCACTAGATTGCACCAAATTTCATTTATTTTAAGTTTTTTTTTTTATGAAAATGTCTAATCAGAATGATCATTATACAACCCCTAGTACCTGCCTACCAGTTTTTTCTTGTAATTTCGTATGAAATGGCAGATCAAAAAATGGTTTTCACCGCAATCTTGCTGACGTGCAAGTACGTCAATGCTAACGTGTTACTTTTTATCCCAATATATGTTCTGTGACAGTTTTATTCAAATTCTGTTTTATATCATTGCGGCCAGTTGCTTCACAGAACTGAAATTATAACAGAACCTGTGATAGACTCAGATAACTTTGCAAGCGGCCAGAATACAAAAAAGACGCTATTATGTACCTACCTAATATTCGGCTGTCAAAATATTTTCAATAAATTATAGTTAATTTTGTAACCCCCGTTTAAAATCTTACGGTTCCTGTTAAAAAAAAATGTATTTATTTCTTTCAAAATTCGTGTACCGTTTTAAAATCTAGTGAGTAGGTAGGTACCCACCTACCAACCCGAGAGGAAGTTGAATTTTCTCTTTCAAAATTCGAACAATTTTTTAAAAGCTAGTGAATTTATTCAACGTTTACAATTTATGTAGATACCTAGGTAGGTACTTATCTAGGGGTAATTTTGATACAAACTCTTTCAAAATTCGAACATTGTACGACCTTTACAGTAGGTAGGTAGGTACCTACCTCACCAACGTACATTATTTGATTATCTCTTTCAAAGTTTGAACACCCTTATAAAATCTAGTGATATTATCTAAATTTTGCAGTAGGTACCTACCTTCCGAAGAGTACATTTCATTCTCTCTTTAAAAATTCGAAAACTTTTTTAAGATTATCCGAAGTTTACAGTACCTACCTGGCTTGCCAAAGTGTTTTTTTTGTGTTGTTTCTTTCGTATTAATATTATGATTTTATTTGAATTAAACATTTTGGATTTTTCCGCATTCGTGCATCTCTCGGCCGAACCGCGATCTCTCGACCGAGAAATGTAGTTCATCTTATTATAAATTACTTGCGCTAAAATCGTAATAAATTCAACAATGGTTCTGAGTTCTGGCTACTAAGATAACTAGAGTGTCTTCGGTCGCTTCGATACGGTCCGGCGATTTCTAGAGTGCAATGCACTCGATTATAACCTCTTTCCTCTCTAGCAGGGGACTTAAATCTTTTTAGATTATCAGGCTTTCTATTTTGAATTTTGTACATTTATGTTGATACTGCACAAGAGTCCCAAATGTCCGAAGCCAGTGGGACTATGGCGTACCAAATTGGGACATATTGTGAGGCTGAAAGATGTGGGGAGAGGATGGAGTTGTTTTTAGGTGAATACCGCACAAGAGTCCCAACTGCCGGAAACCAATGGGACTATGACATACCAAATTGAGAAATGTTGTGGGGTTAAACGGTGTGGCGACGGGAAGGAGATTTTTTAACATGAATACCGCCCAAGAGTCCCAACTATCCGGAACTAGTTCGACTATGGCATACACAAAGGTTATGAATCTGAAGGGTGAAAGGAGATTTTTTTGTGTGAATACCGCACAAGAGTCCCAACTGTCTGGTGCCAATGAGACTATGGCATACCCTATTTGGGTATCTTATGAGGCTGAAGGGTGTGGCAATGGGATGGAATAGTTTTTTTATGCGAATACCGCACAAGAGTCCCAACTGTCCAGAGCCAGAGGGACTATGGCATACCCTATTTGGGTATGTTGTGAGGCTTAAGGGTGTGGGGAGGGGATGGAGTAGTTTTTTATGTGAATACCGCACTAGAGTCCCATAACTGTCCGGAGCCAGTAGGATTATGGCATGCCCTGTTAGGATGAATGGTGTGTGGATGGAAAGGAGATGAGAAAGAAGAAGGTTTGGGCACTGGATTCTGAATGGTGGTCTCCAGGGCGATGCTGAAAGTATCCACAACTCTGAATACTTCCTTGCCCCATCTCCTTCCCCTCCGCTTTAGCCTCACAACACACTCCAACTGGAGTTGCCTCAATTCTACTGGCTTAAAACGGCTGGGACTCTTTTCTGAGTATTCACATTTTTATAAATCATATCTTGATTCATGATATTATAATGATTTGTCCCCAATAAGTGTCAGTGAAGCAAGAAGTCTGGGTGTGGCTCGCTATTCACAATGCATCGTTAGAGTTCAGTCAAGCACGTAATACAGTGGCACTTTTTACATGTAGAGTTCTTTTTTCTGCCGGCTGCACTCTCAGAACAGAGATCCTTTCCGCACGAATGCACTCTGAACGACGAACGAACACGGCCGATCAAAAACGAACTTGAATCATTTGTACAGTCGATTAATTTTTTGTCGATTTCGTGCAGTTGCGACATGATTTACAAGAGTCTAATTTCCCGAAGATACCGAATGAGGTTTGTTGTGAGGATTAAGGGAGATGGGAAGAGGAAGGTTGCTGATGTACCTGGCTATTTAAATCTTTTCACCGTCTTATTTATATTACGCCTGCATTCTTTTCGATTTTAAAATTTAATTAATTTCGAACTGTGCTCCCAACGAAGTGAGATTATGGCATTGCCAATTGGGGTATGTTGTGCGGCTGTAGGTCGTGGGGAGGGGAAAAAGATGGGGTAATAAAGTACCTTGATATTCAGATCGCAGTTTCGACAATCGCGTTCAGTCGTCCATTAATGGAGTTTCCTTCATTCACAATTCTTACAATGCATTTCTTTGGCGGCCTCCGTGGTCGAGGGGTTGAGGCTCTCGACTAGCAATCCGCGCGGCTTAAAAACCCGGCCTGTGCAAATAAATATCTATTTAGTAGTGTGTATACAAAGTGATATGTTTTCATTTAATTTTAATTTTATTTGATCAATTTGTGTTATTTCACAATGTATTAATTTAAAAATATAATATATTATATTTGCGGCACGTTCCAGAGTGGAAGATACTCTCAGTATCGCCCTGGTGCAAAACCACCATTCGAAATTGAAACGTTGCTTGAAATTGTTTTATCCATATTTAGTGACCAGTTCTGAATAGCCAGGTACTTTCCCACCTTCCTCTTCCACATTTCCTTCCCCTCCCCACTACATTTAGCCTCACAACATATCCAAATTGGGGATACCATGGTCTCACTGGCTTCAGACGGGAGCAGTTGGAACTCACATTTCTATCTCTCGTGAAGATAACTCCTTCACTTGCTGCGAGAATTCACCCTTTTTAGTTTTTTTTTTTTTAGTTTATATCTTGTTCAATGAATCATTAAAATGTTTGTAGTTTCCTTGTAAGTAAATTAACTACATTTTTTTTTATAGGCTTCGTTATGTTCCTCTAACGGCACACCTGGCGCCCAATTAGCGTTACCGTCCAAAGGTTGTATAGTATAGCACTACTCCTTTTAAGTCGTGGTTATCCCGGAAATGCCCGTGACAACTTGCAATTACACGTGTCGGCATATTGTTCGTATTATTCGATGTGCAGACATTTTGGACATAAAATTACAAATTATTGAAGCTTATATTTTAACCACTTTTAATTGAACGAAGCAACTTTAAAACTGCAATCAATAAATACACATCGATCGTCCGGTTGTTTAGTCGAACATCTCCGAAAAATCGAAATTTGAGTTGAGTATGCAGTTGTATGTAAAACAATTCGATACAAGACTCAGGTTACTCATAAACACCACCAAATCAATTATAATGCACAAAAACTTGTAGGGGATTAAGCATAATGTTGATGTTTTCTGGATCAGAATTTTTTAAAAATGTTTTACTAATGTACTGGACCGTTGTGCCTCCTGGTGTTATTTTATAGCATATTTAATACGTAAAACACAACAACGTGTAAATAATATTTAATTTATGGTGAGCATTGCAATATTGGTTTCCTCATTATTTCAAAACTTAGTATTTGGAGATGTCTGACTAATCAACTGGACGATCGACATAATTTTTTACCTAACCATCTCGATTTTGCCACAGAGGTTGACCACATAACTTAAAGTTCGATTCTCTGTCACACCCGATTGTCAAGAGTTATAGATAACTCTCAGTATTACTACTACTAACCACTCTCAGTATCTCCCTGGCGAAAAGCTACCGTTCAAAATCATTCTTTATTAAAATTACTCTAGCGGCTATCGTGATTTATTTTTGGGTTATTACGCCATGTTGCGCTACCTTATTATTTAGCCAACGTTTCGGAAGACGTTACAGTGTCCATCATCAGGTCAGATGTTTCATAATACGTAAGATTATACCGTAATATTATGGACACTGTAATGCTGTACGAAACGTTGGCTAAAGAATGAGGTAGCGCAACACTGCATAATAACCCAAAAATAAATCACGATATTTTTTGCCGTGAAAATCTCAAATCGTATCTACTTTCGCCGTATTTTTAATGACCAGATCTTGAATAGCCAGGCACTTCCTGTCCTTCGTCTTTCCCATCTTCTTCCCCTCCCCACTCTTCAGTTTCAAAGCACACCCCAATTGTGGATGCCAGAGTCACACTGACTCCGGGCAGCTCGTACTCTGGTGTGGATTTTACGGGCGTCTGTTCGCCCGAAATTAGCTCAATTTTTCATTACTGCTTTCGATATTAGTATCGAATTTCTTTATTGAATAGATAATCAATTTCAATCGCCTCTCTGGGGGCTAGGAGTCAAAAGCTCCATACTATCCATATATTCGTACAAATGTAAACTGGTATTATATTTCCATACATACCTGAATACGTGCCCAACAAGAATAAAAACAATTCAGAGGAGTTTTCAAAGAAATAATTACCTTTATACTTTTTTGAAAAAGTAAAATATTGATATTTTCGCCATTGAAAGTATCAAATAAAGTGTTACGTCAAGAAAGATATTGACGCTAGCGATTCTGACCTTATCCTTCATACAGTTTCTTTATACATAAAAAAATTGAAATTAAACCACAGACGAGAGGTTAATAGCGCCACCACTTTTTTTTTCAAATCGGTGTAAGTAGATCAAACCTCTACTGATTATCGGTTCAGCAGCTCCAATTATGATTTGTAAAAGTTTTTGTAATTTTGACAATATCGAGTTCGGTTATTTGCAAATATGGCTTCCAAGGATATCCGTTATTGGCACATTATATGAAATAATGTGCCAATAAGTACGTCTTTATTTTCGCTCTTCCGTTTTGCCTAATTTACATACAATGTCGTATCAAGTTCCTTCCGATCGGAGAAAGGGACCCTTTGATGTTTTGGACATGTAGAGCGGATGGGCGTAGAAAGAATAACATAATATGGCAAGCCATATCGATAACTAGACTAATATGACTCGAACTGCTTAATATATCGGTAAAAAAAAATTGCCCTACAATAGCAATTTTGCCTATGCCCTAGTCGGCTGTTAGTCGTTCTCAAACGTCAAATTTATGTGTGTTGGTTTTACATGTTAATTAATCTACGGAGCGAACGCTCGATAAATCAACTAGGTATATAGTCAATAGAAATTGTCGATGTGTTGACTAATTACCGATATTGTCGATAAAAAAACCTCTATGGTGTCAATAATGATTAACTGTGTAAACGACTTATAATCTTCACAGTAATTTAGTCGATATCAACGTGCTACCAAGTGTCGACTAACTACCGATATTGTCGATAAAAAAACACCTTTATCGTGTCAATGTTGATAATTTTACCCTTAATTTAATTGTTACCCTTTGTGCTATGCATTAAAATCTTGTCTTAAACACTAGTTTATCAATTAAAAAATAATAATTAAGTCAACCACGCTAGGCACTATAAGTCGACCACGCTAGGCACTAGCTAGATCAAGATTTTTCGATCTCTTCGAATTCCCTTCGCCTTTTGTAATAGTGAAATATTTTTTTCTTGTTCAGCATCATCTACGTATTCTCTCATCTATGCTTGTCTTTAAATAACTTTATCTATGTAAACCACTTCCACCCTTGCTGTGTGAATGAAAATAACCTTGACATTCCGGACCCCATTTATTTATTTAAACGCGACAGGATAGGCAGAAAAAATTGTCGAAGAAATGCAATGGTAGATATGACTAAAGACCGGAAATTTTCCACGGGATGTTTTAAAAACACTGATAAATAAATCCCTGGCAGTGTGATTTATACAGATTTGAAAGAAAACTGTTGTCGCCAAAATTACACAATATAAGATCTTCAACTACTAGATAATAACAGACCAGTAAAAAATCAAGGGATTTTATTATGATTCCAATTTTGAGAAAATCAATTAAAATAATTTTCTGTTAGAATATTATATTTAGCAGGTTTCAGACTGGCGATACCTACCTATAATAATATTTTAACAGAAAATGATTTTAATTGCCTTTTTTTCAATCTGCAATTAAGCATACTTTATTGCAGACTCTGAAAAATCACGAGATATTAATACTCGTAGTTCCAATTTTGAAAAAGGCAGTTAAAATCATTTTCTGTTAAAATATATTAAATTATAGGTACGCATCGCCATTCGTTCCTCCGTGATATCGCCAGTCTGAAACCTGCGGACACGTGAAAAAACATGGGATATTATAATTCCAATTTTGAAAAAAAAATCTGTTAAAATATTATTACAGGTTTTATCACTTGTTGTCTGAGTTCCGATTTTGAAAATGACACTTAAATTCAAAGCAAATTTGAGTTCATTGAACCAGAGTTACGTAGGACAGACGCACAATCGAAATTAGTATTTTTAGGTGTCATTTGTAAAATCCTGCCCACCGGTAGGCCGGATCGGGAGAGGCTGATCGAGAGATACCTTTTGACCTCTCCAGCAAGACCCTCGGAATCGTATGGGAGGGATGGATTCATACGTCCATCACTTCTGGAGACCCTCCTGAACCCCCAGATTCCTACCCACCCGTCATACTGTTTTCCTTCACAAGAACTTCACTTTCGTCCTTTCGTCAAAAGACCCTCCACACAGCATCCCCAAAGATTACATGGGCCCTGATGGGAATTATTTTCCTCACTAAAGATCATATTTTTGTGATTGTCCATTCCGTGGTTGAAACTTCCGACTTTGAAAATAATAACTCAGATCTTAGTTTGTATTGGAAATAACATGGGTTATTTTTAGTACACGGCGGTGCATTCATCCGCGGCGCGGTTGTAATCCAGTCTTGTCGGATATTTTATAGCCATTCACGTCTTCGGTACTACATTATAATGTAATATTAAAATAGAATTGAATACTGCTTACCTCGTCGGAGAGCACAGAATGTTGTACAGATTGACATGCTTGTCTTTACAGTTGGGGTTGTTGCTAGTGTACATAGATATTTTTGATGCAACAAAATGTATGGGTTAATATAATAATTATTAATCTCAATATTGGAGGCGGGTATGGGTACCGCCGCTCCGGTAACACCCCTGCCATTGGTCACCCCAAGTGGTTGACTACTTTTGATGACTTAGGGGTGCCGGAGTTCATGTTTGTCTTTGCTACCAATGCGTTTACCCAGCTACTGCACGGTGGGCCGGATCGGCAGAGATTGGTTGAAGGAGACCTGACCTAGACTTCTCCAGTTGGACTCTCACGACCCATCGCCTTGCACCGCAGTAGGACGGATGAATTCATACGTCCGTCACTTCTGGACACATTGATCTCCAGATTCCTACCCACCCCTCATACCCTTTTCCTTCCCAGAATTTCCTCCTTTGTTTCGCTGAAGAAACCCTCCACGTAGCATCCCCGAAGATGATTTTTTCCTCGCGGCCTGCCTCCTGTGTTAATTTAGCATAATAAGTGACTATGACATTGCCTGTTGGGGTATGTTGTGAAGATGAAGGAAGTGTAAAGGAAATGAGATGTGAAAGAGGAAGGTTCGAAGTACCATGCTATTCAGTTCTGGAAGCAACGTTATTGCTGTTAAAATCGTTGTTTTTTTTGTTTTTTATGTTATTTTTTCAAAAGTATCTTAAATATTGATGAAACCGGGTAGGGACTACAGAAAATTAAAAAGGGTGCTGAAATTTATTAAGATATTTAAAATCAAATTTGAAAAATGAAATAATAACAATAATATTTCCCTAAATTGGTGCTAAAATAAATTTCTCGTTCATTATGGTAATTACTGAGATAAATTTGCATTATAATGAAATGTTTTTTCAGATGGCGAAGATAAATTACCTTCATAATGCATTTTGCAAGCATGAAAAATAACGTCATCATTTATAAAAATAAATTATTAGTCGTCACAATGATCCGATGCAGCATTGCACATCCAATATAGAGGTGTTTATAAAAAAAACTAATTTACATACATAATAAGACGACCTTTCGGCTCCTAGAGGTGGATTTGACCAAACGAGCATGCTTTCTTGATCTTTAGTATAAACTGTAATTCGTTTTCACCATTTACATCAAAAGAATGCCAACGAACAAGAATTCTTGTAAATGCTCTAAAGATGTTTAGTAAGGCGAGCGAATTGTTGCTCATTCTTCAACAATCAGTGGTAGTGTTCAGCACACCATTTTCTACACGATTTCCCACCAAACATCTTTTTTGTGCGATTTATTTTTATAATTTCCATAAGTTGAAAACAGACATCTGAAATGTTGGTACGCTTCTGTCATTTGTAGACATTTTTCATTACTCCAATCCATAATTACTACTAATAAACAGGTGGAAGCGAGTTCCAAGAACACAATAACACTTAGTTTACCAGCAATGCTCTAGGGCGCTCTTGCGGCGTTTACTTCAAACGGAAGATCATTCTTAGAGCATTCTACTAAATTTCGGCGAACACACTCGGAGCACCGAAAGAATGCTCTGTAACTGTTTACACCAAAATAAAAAGAGCAGACTAGAATGAGCTTGTTTGCTGGTTTGATCTAAACCTAAACCCACCTAAAGAAAGAAAATTCAGTATTTGACAATGTTCGACCAAATTAGGAAGAATTTAGCTTATTTCCGGCACGTTGCGACACACTTCTATCGTTTTGTCTATTCAGTGGATGTAGATCCCAAAAGAACAGCGCTGCATTTAGTAGGTTTTGCATTTCCTGGGTGCATTTCAATTTACCGCTAGTAACTAACGGTCGGCCATACACCGTACACCGTAATCCGCGCGAACAATGAATTATTTTATGAAGACTGTTTCAAGACGATGATGTCATAATATTATTTAAATATAGTATGTTATTTACGATATTATTGAAAATAATTATGGAAGAGACCCGTACAAACAAATACTCAGAAGTTTATTTACTGGCCTACCTCACTGGCTCCAGACGGTTGGGAGCAGTTGGTGCTTAATGGAAATGTATTAGGTTAAGTTACCTACTTATCTTTTCTAAACAAATGAATAGCTATGAGTAACAAACACATTATTAATTATGATATGGATGGTGCGAGATTGGTCGTTACTATGATGGAAGTCCACCATTCGGAATCGAAACTTTGCTTGAAATGTCTTTGTTTGATGACTAGATCTAATTAGCCGACTACTTCCGCATCGTCCTATTCTCAGCTTCGTAACATTCCCCAATTGGATGCCATCGACCCAATGGTTCCGGTCATTTGTAACTCTCGTGTCGTGCTCATATTTATTATTTATTTTAAGCAGCTATTAAACTGACAAAATAACAAAAAATTTGAGTTATTCACTCAGAAATGTTCACAAAACACCAATCTGAACAAAATTTTCCAAGAATTCAAAGCGATTGCGGGTATTTTGCCTTATTTTTATCAACGATGTTATGATTTCACGGCTCAAGTCAGTCCGTGATTCACTTCTTGAGCATTCCTGCATCGTCTCATCATTCCTCGGTCGCTTGGTTACCACGTCATCGGTGTTTTTGTCGAATCATTTGGCCTGACACTTAGCGTGACTTTTCTAGAATGCACATTTCGTATTTATTAAGATGTTAGTGGTTTTCATCATGTTGGTATTTCTACTAGCGTGACTTCTTCTAAAATCGTGTGGTTTCGTCAAAGTAATAGTCGAGTAACTAACTGACTGACCGTCACCGAGTTCCTCGCAGGAGTAACTATAACTCTGTCTTAGCACCCTCGCTCTTTGCTTCTTTATTTGAGGGAAGTATGTTTACGTGAAATGGGGAAGGCTAATAGAGATCTTGAAAGAAGATTAAATGCAGGTAACTCCATTAATGGAGGACTGAACGCGGTTGACGCTGACAAAAAACTGTCCAAAGAAGCGAAGCTAGAGGTCCGCAATGGAGTGCTGGTACCTACTCTGATGTATGGCAGCGAGGCATCGAACTGGCAGAGGAAGGAAGAAAGTAGACTATATGCTGTGGAAATGAGGTGCCTAAGGCGTAAACGTTGTAGGATCGTGTTAAAAATGTGGAGATACGCAAAGAATGATGATATAAATAATGAGAAGGTTAAGAAAGGGACGCTCACATAATTTGGGCATGTAGAGTGAATAAACAAGAGAATTACGACACAAATGTGAATGGTGAAAGAAGTGAAGGACGCCCGCCTATCCAAATGTTTGCTCATTAATACCAGGAACTAATATTGTCAACAGATGGATGTCTCTGCGGTTCCAATTATGTATCAATATTAGTAGATTCCTGTTTTACCATGGTAACCATTTTTCTTTTGTTTTTACGAGGCTGGATTTTTTTTCTCTTGAAATTTCCAGACATGGCACGAGCAAGTGAATCAGATACTTGAGAGAAGGGCCATGTCAAGAGTAATAGAAGAGTATATATGAGATGATGTATGAATGTGAATGAGGCAGGGAGTGTGTGCCAAACCGAGTTTGACGGTCCGTCCTCTCTGCCTTCGGGGAAACGGCGTGATGGTTAGTTTAGTTAAAACATTATTAATTTTATCTGCCATTAATATATCATTTTGAGGTGTTCTTGATGATATCCCAACATCATTCAAAGAGCTTGAACACTTTCTGAAATGAAATATTGTAAAACAAAAGAAAGAATTCAAAACAATAGAAAGTATTTTGGTTCTTACGGTACATGTACGTTGCAGTTATCTGCAATTATAATTTGAATTAAGTCCATAAACCCACGTTAAAACACTGCCCCTCCTTGAAATAAGTCCCACCATAACAATGTTCCAAGGGCGTTCCACTTCTGCAAGATGGATGCTGTAGAAATAACTTTAACGTCATCTCAAAACCTACGCTCCATTAGCGGCAGTTGCGAGATTAATTTATTCAAATGCGACCACGAACGATGCAGCTAGGAACATTTGAACACAGCCTCCTTTTCAAATGAACATTATTTCTTTGTGGTGGGAGGATTTGTTCCAACCGCAAGTCGTAAACATCAGATCTTGTACTTCCAGTTTGAAGGAAACATGTAGAAAGGGATCAGAAAATGGCATAGCTCCTTAAGCATATTTAGGCCATATTTATTTTATCAAAACATATTAATCTGGTTTAATGAACTCGAATTTGATTATAAGTGTCATTTTCAAAACTGAAACTGATTGTTCGAAGAATTTACAATAATTTCTGTCATTTTGTTATGTTGGCATTCCTGTTCCTATACCAAGAGCTATGTGCTAGTTTGTAGCATGCTTAATGCTGATACATAAAATACTTCTAACTTTTGAGAGGCTCTTGAGATATACATCCCGGCTTTTTAATGGTTTATACGGCAAGCAGGGTTTGTCTAACGATTAGACGTTATTATTAAGCTACGGTCGAAATTTAAGAATCCTTCTACCAGTACAACTCTGACACGTCGCCTTACACAAAACCGTTTTCGTACGTGGAGATTGTATACAAGTGTACTTTTGTAATAGAACCGAATTAAAGCCTTGCCGAAAGATGGCGCCACTTACGTTTGCATGATTAGCATCGCCTGGCAGGCGTAAGTACCTACTACGAATTTGTAATTTCGTGTGTCTCTCCGGATATGGAGAGATTGACGATAATATGATTATTATTGTAAGTGACTGTTGTGAATAATAATACCACGCGACTATATATTACATATGACGTAATTGCCTGTCGCGGTTACTTTGTCCCGGTGACCAGCTTTCTCTGGGCCATATTGGATCCGAGGAAACGGTTGTCTTTGGAACCAGTTCGTATCGGATTTATAAAATGGTCACCAATACTCTAACTGGGTGAATGGTAACCAATACTCTAAGCCGAACCACAATCCGTCCGGAGGGCCAGCAGCCAAAAACTGCTAGCGTGTAGTTATTCTAATACATTTCTTTTGCCTAAAAGCCTTTTTTCATTTTATTTTTTTTCCAGAATTTTTGCCCAACTAGTTCTTACCTAATACGAATAGATTACGTGGTAGAAACGGAACTTCTAGCTCGTAGTTATGTTATAATATCGTGTCCTTTTTCGAAAAATTACCTTTTTTGTAATGAACATTGACGGACCCTTTGTAATAGGTCCACTGGAATGGAAAGGGCCATTGTTCAATAATGTAATGACCTGTAATCATGAATCTTACGTATTATTTTGATGATGATAGTATAAATAACATGGAGGACAGGCCACAGCTCGAAGAAAGGTCTCGTCCGATATAATGTCTGTGGTAATCACATTATAACAAAACTAATGGTGCATTTCAATATTTTATTTCACCATTTTTTAATAGATTTTTTTTGTTTTATTTGTATGTCTACGTACTAGGAACCTTTTAACCGGGATCTAATGATACCATGATACCAGGAATGTATTAGATACTACCTGCCCGGAAAACGTTTTTCTGCCTTATAAATTATTTCTATGTGTGGAGGAAAGTTCGATGAGACGGACGTAGCGCCATCTGTCATTCAACAACATAAATAATTTCGTTCTCTTTGAAATACGAACGACGGTTAAATTTGTTCTTACAAAAATACTGAAATCTCGATTAAAAAATGGGAGGGTTGGGGGGGGGGGTAGGAGGGTGAAAATTTGTGGTTGTAGGTATTTTTTGATGCCAAAAAATAGAAAAAAAAATTGGAAGGGGACACCCTAATCACCTATTGGTATGAATTATACTTTACGACCTATTCTCATACCTACCAAATATTCATAAAAATCGGTGGAGCCGTTTCGGAGGAGTGCGACCACAAACACCGATTGATAAGATGTAAACATTTTGTAACTAAATTAAATATACTATAAAAAAAAGGACACACAAATGTTGAATATTGTGAAGAAAAGATCAACCGTAAACCACCTTTTGGGTGAGGGAAAGGAGATGGAGAAGAGGCAGGTTGGGAATTACCTGGCTATTCAGATCTTGTCACCAAACACGGCTAAAGTCATTTCAAGCAGAGTTTCAGTTCTGAATGGTGGTTATTACACCAGGGCGATACTGCAGAGTATCTTCCACTCTGGAACGTGCCGCAAATATGCTATATATATATTATTATGTTTAACTGAATTAATTGCGAAATAACACAAATTAATCAAATAAAATTTATTTGCGAACGTCGGGATTCGATCCCGCGACCTTCGGATTGTGAGCCAAGCCTTACCCCTCGACCACGAAGGACTTTTATGAGATTTTGAGTAATCTAATAATATAGGGTATCAGATAGGGTAAGCTATTCTGTGCGCTATGCCTATAAGCATTAAAGTAGTTTTTTGTGCGATGGATGCTCCAATGGCATCCGTATTCGTCCTGACTTCAACCAGCAGGCTTGACTAAACGCACATGCGTGAATATAAAAAATATCACACTCGTTTCTGCGACGTAGACGCGGAATCAACGGAGCATCCACTGTTTTGCTGGTGGATGCTCCGTTCATATAACTGCATACTCAACGGAAATTTCGATTTCTCGGAGATGTTGATTAATTAAGTGAACGATATTTATATTATTTAAATCTTTTTTAGGTAAAAATATTCTAGGTGTTGTGTGGATTTGATTTAAACAGAGGTGCTTTTATCTGAGTTCGAGTTTTTGTGGTTGGCGTTTCAATTGGTAAAAAATTATTGTTCAAACAACCAATAATATTTTTATCAATATGGTAGGTAATTTTTTTAAAGTACAATAACAGAAAGCAAATCTCGTAGAATCTGAATTTATAATACGTGTGAGAAGATCTGCAGTGAAAGTTAAATTTCAGATGGGACTTAAATAATTCCTAAGACATTTATTTGTCCATTGTTTTGCTTTGGATTTGATATCAGCGTATTTCACGATTCTCGCCGCTTTAAACGTTACCCCCTTTCACCATTTGTACAATGGAATAGAAATAGGCCAAACGGCAATACGAATAATAGATAAACTAACGGAAATCAATTGTCAGTATCGCCCTGTTGGAAGACTACCATTCAGAGTCGAAACATTGTTTGAAATGGCTTCAGCCGTGTTTGACGGCTTTTTTTATGTGAAAACCGCACAAGAGACTCAACCGCCTGAATCCAATGAGACTATGGTATCCCCAGTCGAGGTATGTTGTGAGGATGAAGGAGAAATGTGGGTAAGTTCCTGGTTATTCAGATCTGGTCAATTTCAAACATCGTTTCAATTCTGAATGGTAGCCTTACACCAGGGCTATACTGAGAGTGTCTTCCACTCTGGAACGTGCCGCAAATATATCTATCTTTGTTATGTAAAATGACACATTTCAATAAACTAAAATTTACTTGCGCACGCCGCGATTGGGAACCCGCGACCTTCGGATTGCTAGTCGATAACCTTACCCCTCGACCATGGAGGCCAACTAGATCTGAATAGTCGGATACTTGTCAAACTTCCTCTTTCCATCTTCCTTTGGCCATTCCATTACAACATACCCCAATTGGGATACTAATGACTTGGGACGGGAATAAGATAATTGGGAGACACCTGGCTTCTCAGATCTTCTTACTAAACACGGCTAAAACTATTTCCAGCAACACTTCTGTTTTGAATTATGATTTTTCTCAAGGGCGATACTGTTTTTTTTTACATTAGGGGTCGTCCATTAATCACGTGAGGCTCGAAAGGGGGGGGGGGTCGGAAAAAATCAGAAATATCACCGGGGGGGGGGGTGTATAATGAGATATCACGTGTATTTATTTTTCGTGATAATATTCTGAAAATTTCAAAATACTTGGTACTAAAAAAAAATACACGTGATTAATGGACGACCCCTTAGCTCCATTCAGGAAGCTCCGAGATGTAGGAGGGTGAAACACAAGACGCCGGATAATCGTTGCACAATGAGTCGTAAAAACGACCCGTTCTCATGTTTTGGCTGAAACTTCTCCAGCACCACATTTCGAAGGCGTCTTTCCGCACACTTCATAATAGTAAACTTGACATTGACGTCTAACAGAAACTGGTTTTAATTGTTCGCCGCTGGTTAATTGTTTCCACAGCTTACTTCTACCTACGTGAGAAATATGCTGTTAAAGCCGTTCCGTCTCGCTCTGAATGTCGGCCTTTTTGTATAATGCTTTTCTAACCCATTTCGCCTGCAATCTGCATTCGGCCGAAACGCGAAACGAAACTTTAACGCCAGCTCGGCGAACCGTTTTTTTAATTAAAACTTGTAATTAAATTATTACACCGCGTGATAGTTAATTAAATTTGTTTGCGTTTAATAAATTTATTTTTTGGCACCATCGCATCGGTTCCATTTTTGAAAATATCCATCTATTTTTTTAAGCGAAAACTTCTTCAGCGCCGTTGTGTTTTAAGAAACGAAAAATAGCGACACTAAAAAGAGACGTAGGATTTAGTCTGCGAGAGAATGAGATAGACCAATCGCTCTCCTCTTTGTGCGGTGCTTCGTGGTCTCCCCACTCTTGCCTACTTTAGTTTTCTGAAGGATACTTTAAAAGCTTGTCTGAATCTTCGCAAAAGCAGTTCCAATTTTGATGATGACACTTACATCCAAAGCAAATTACTCTGGTGCAATGAACTCGAATGACACATTAGTTCATATTTTGAAAATGACAATTAAAATAACTTTATATTCTAAAATATTGTATTAACGTCGCTTTGGCGCTTGTCTAAATTCTTCACACAAGCAGTTAAAATTCTGAAAATGATATCAGAACAAATCCGAGTTCGTTGAACCACAGATACACATACAGACACACAAGTGAAGTTAATATTTTCGATGATTTATTTATTATGGAAATCAATATTCTAAATTAAAACATAATATTCAATAATATAATATATGTGCCTAGATTGTACACACTGAACAGATAAAATTATTATGGGCGTGTCTGTTTGCGAAGTAGAGTCAATTTTATCTTACTTTTGCATAAAAATAACACTTCTATTAAGAATACACAGAACAAATCAGCTGTCATTATATAAGATGTGTGAATGTGAATAAAGCAAGGAGTGGAAGATACTCTCAGTGTCTATGGAGTAAGACAACCATTCAGAATTGAAACGTTGCTTGAAATGGCTTTAGTCGTGTTTGGAGACCAGATCTGAATAGCCAGGTGGGTCCCCAACTCCATCGATTTTCAATCACGACGGTGCTAAAGAAGTTTTCACTAAAATAACACAGTTGTGTGGTGGTCCATCCTCTGCCTAACTCTTCGGGAAAACGACGCGATATTTAATTTAACGATATAATGTTTTTCAACTATAGATAAATAATATTATAGTTAATTATCAGGTACAAATTTTTCGTTTATTTGTTGTAAACGAAATTTAATATCGGCAATCACTATTTTCCGTACAATAACCCGAATTAAACATTGAAACAACCGGCCCCGTTTTCCATGTTTACTGGGGAAATCAATTCTTAAATCCCCTCTCCACTCCCCATACCTAAACTCATGCGGTATTAAGCACCTGCAATCGATTTTCTCGTTAAAACACGCACATTCCCTGTTTCTCGGATTATTTATTCGAAATAAGTAGGAACCCGGCACTTGCCTATATTATGTATTTTACTAGCTGGGGTACCCGGCTTCGCTCAGGGAGTTGATATGAGATTGAACTGACGTTAGAACCCACATAGGATCTTGCTTTATATACCCCTACCAATTGGTAGTCCCACCCGTACAAAAAATGGCTTCGAATGGTCCACAATGTTCCTGAACATTCTATATCATTCGAGAGTGTTCTGGAATGTTCCACAATGATCTGGGATGTTCCCGAACGTTCCAGTCTATTCCACAACATTCTAGAATGTTCCGGGATGTTCTGAAATGTTGTGGAATGCTCTCGAATGTTGTGGACTGTTCTAGAAATTTATAGAGGACGAAACTTTCAGCCCTTATATCTTCAAAAGCACGCCCTTCAGGTAAAAACGGGAACCTTCTTCATGGATAGGGGATAGGTGGCTACCATACCATATAACTTCCTTGATTTACCGGGACTCGTTTCTGAGTTTCAGCGGCAAGCACATTGTGGTACACTTTATTTTATAATATACTAGCTGACCCGGCCACGCGTTGCTGTAGCTAACGAAACACAACGCTTTCTACTGGATGGTTACCCACCTTTATAATTCGATAAATTTACTCACATCGCCATCTGTTAATTTGCATACAAATCAAATCCACACCGTCCGCTTGCCAGTCCGCTCGTCCTTGACAAATTGTATACTAAACCTTCTTCATGAATCACTCTATCTTTTGGTGAAAACCGCTTGAAAATCCGTTCAGTATTTATTGAGTTTATCGCGAACAGACAGACGCAGCGGAGGACTTTAAGGGCCCGCTACCTGAATTACTACCGATTTCTTACAACGTTAAGTTTTAAATCTCTTAAAAAATATATCTAGCAATGTCTAGATATTCTTGAAGACAATATCTAGACATTGCCCGCGCCGAAACGCAAATTATATAAAATTCCCTCGATAGAAAAAAATCGCAAAGTATGCTCCAAAAAATATTATAAACAAGTTTGTTTCAGTTATTTTACAAGTTATATGTATGAAAAAAATCACAGTGTTTCTTTAAATGCTGTTTAAAACAATGCCCGCGAGATTTTTGCTCTATTTTAAACGAGTCGTGTTTTATTAAACATTTTCGCATCGATTTTGTCGCTGTAAATGTTAGCTCCTCTAACATTCGTAATTTCGTATCTCTCCATCTTTTTCTTTTCGGGTCCGGTTGCGGAGCCTTAATTAATTTGTAATATTTGGAGATATTGATTATTATTATTATTTTTCCGATCTGCTGTTTGTATAGGCGAGTTTATGGTGCTGCCAGACCGGCGCGGCGGCGGCGGTGATGTCATGGACTATTAAACAGCAAGCGAGTAGGTGTCCGTTTTGGTTAATTCTACGTAAATCAACGGTGTATGGGGTTGTTTCATACCACTGAGAAGGTTAAACGATAGCAGTGTGTTTTGGACGTGTCTGTACGCCTGAAGTAAGCTCAAATTTTCCTTAGTTTATGAAATTTATTAATCAATGTCATGGTCTTACTGGGGCCTAGGAGTCGTAAGGTCTTATTTAAACTGGCGACATCAGATTTCTTGCGAATCGGTACAGCGATACGTTTGGGTAATTCGCTTATTCTATAATATCTATATGATTTCGATTGTAATATTAATTGTCTTCACACATTTTCTTATCAATCATCACACTTACTAATTTCGGTTGTGCGCCTCTCTGTCTGTGAGTGATTGTAACTTCTAATGAATGAACACTGATTTTCGTTATTTGTTTTTGGGGTGTTATGCCGTGTTGCGCTACCTCCTTCTTTAGCCAACGTTTCGGACATCGTTGCAGTGTCCATCATCAGGGCAGATCCGGCAGATCCGGTAGATGTGAAAATGCTTTTGGCCGTGAAAATCTTAAAACTTATCGAACACTGATTTGTTTCGAATTGCAGTGTCAAAAAATTGGGAATGATGTGTAAAGAATTTAGACAAACACTAAAGTTCTTACCTATTGATATAATATTTTAAAATATAAAATGTTTACAATTGTCATTTAAAAAATAGGAATTAATGTGTCAACTGAGTTCATTGAACCAGAGTTATTTGCTTCGTATTTCAGACACTAACAACTAGCTATAATATAATATTTCAACAGATAGGTAATTATTTTTATTGTCATTTCCAAAATTGGGACTGATGTGTTAAGAATTCATACAAGGTATAATTCAGACAAGATATAAAGTACCTAACCTACCTGTAAAATAAAATTCATTTACCAAAAATTCGTTTTAATTTTATATTTGAAACCTGTATTTCTTTTGCTTAAATTTCTTCGGGTTAATTTAGCTGTTAAAGTAAAATTTCATGATTTTTCTGCAATTTTTCCATTTTCAAGAAAGCGTCATTGAAGTGAAAACTTCTTTAGCACCGTTGTGATTTGAAACTCGATTAAAACGAAAAAAAGCGACACTAAAAAGAGACAAAAACATACACCTATAGGACTTAGCCAGAGAGAAAATGGTAGTATATTCGGTCTCCTCTTTGTGCGGTGCTTCGTAGCCTCCCCACTCTTGTCTACTTTAGTTTTCTGAAGGTTGCACTTCTATCACCTGTGAATTGTATCTCTTTTAAAAAGCGATGAAACATTGAATGATGAAAAAATGTGAATCTTCCAATGACCGTTTCATTGCGAACCCGTCTCGCAGGTTGCTAAAACAATAAGCATTAAAGTCACGTACGACACGACGCGTCACGTTCAATTTGATTTAATATTCGTCGGGCGCCTGTCTGTCTTTCACCGGCGATTCATACATAATATTATTTTATATTTCTGTAGTCCAGTTGAATAAAAATTGACGAGTGTTTGCCGGTGAGTGAGTCACACCACACTCCATAAGTAATTTATAAGTATATCGTAAGCGCATAATTCATAGCAATATTCGTCCGAATGTTTTAATAAAGCCAATATTATGGAATATGGTAGACTTAAGGCGTTGTTAGCAGTTGTTTGGCCGACCGACACATTATTAGAGTTTGTCTACTTGGGAAGTATGTTTACGAGAGATGGAAGGGCTGACAGAGATATCGAAAGAAGGGTAAATGCAGGCAACTCTATTAATGGAGGACTGAACGCCGTTGGCGCCAACAAAAGACAGTCCAAAGAAGCGAAGTTAGCCGTCCATAATGGAGTGCTGGTACCTACCCTGATGTGTGGCAGTGAGACATGGAACTGGCAGAGGAAGGATGAAAGTAGACTGAATGCTGTAGAAATGAGATTCCTGGGGTGTATGTGTGGTAAAACCATGTACGATCGTGTGAGAAACGTGGAGATCCGCGAAGAATGCAAAGCTGTTGTATGCGTAATGAGTAAGATTAAGAAAGGGACGCTCAGATGGTTTGGGCATGTAGAGCGAATAAACGAGGAAAGGAGTGTAAGGAGAATATATGACGCAAATGTGAATGGAAGAAGAAGTCGGGGGCGCCCAAGGAAGACATGGCACGACCTAGTTAATCAGATACTTGAGTCGGGCCATGTGAAGAGTCGGAATAATAGAAGAGCATGTATGAGACGATGTATGAATGTGAACGAGGCAAGGAGTGTGTGCCAAGATCCAGTTGTTTGGCGGTCCGTCCTCTCTGCCTACCCCTGCGGGGAAACGGCGTGATGGTTAGTTATAGCCCATTCACATGGTTTATTTATCGTTCATTTCGTGATTTCATTCCGCCTCTTTCCCTCGAAATGAACCGTGTGAACATGAAAGTGAAGAGAGACAGTGCCGAATGAAGCATTCCAACAATGTTGGAATGCCTCCTTCGGCACCGTTCACTCGCAACCGGAATTTCAACAATGTCGGAATGCTTCCTTCGGCACCGTTCACTCGCAACCGGAATTTAACATCACGTGACGCGAATGATGTGTGTGAACACTCAAGTCTTTCACTCGCGAATTAGTCGACCGAGAATGTTCTGGCGAGAGGACGAGTAGCCGGAGCGGCTTAAACGTCAAAATGCTCTGTTTAGTTGCTGTTCGAAATAACTCCTACACGTCTTATAGAAAATCACCTTTCCAAAACAGTTTTTAGTTTTTGGATACGTTAATAAATATTCCATTTATATGGATTTTATTGCAAGCCGAGGCCTATTATGGAATAAAAAAAATTTCATGGTGCAAAAATACTGGTAGATATCAGTTTTCAGGTTATTATTTAACCATATGTTCATTTTATGGTGCTAAATTTTACAAGAATCGCCAATTTCTCGTAATTTGTTCGACGTTATCGGAAATGTCAATTGAAATCGCAAATATTCCCGAACTTAGCCGTCAGCGCCGGACGAATTCCAATGCGCGCCGCGACTACGCTCGACGACTTCGTAGCGAGAATGTCAAGTGAACTCTTCCTTCGAAGGAACCGTCTGAACACGCGGTGAAACGAGAATGGAACATTTCATCGAGTAAACCTTCATCCGAGTGAACCATGTGACTTCAGCATTAGTTAGTTATTTGACATCATCACAATATTTGACATAGTCACATTATTTGACACCGTCACATTATTTGACATCGTCGCAAATCGACGGTTAGCACCACCATTTTGAATGTATTCATTACATTTGAACGGTCTCGTTGCTCGTTGTTGGCATTAGTTAATTTTGAAATTTTACAAACCGCTGTCGTGCCGGTTATTAAGGTTTTGGACCGTTCAAATGTCACAAAATTCAAAATGGCGCTGATTAGCCCTTATGATATTTTATCTGGTTCTGCACCATTCTGCCGTCATAAGCAAAAAGCCAGCTAAGAATTTGCAACAAAGGTTATATTCTGATGCTTTTACGAGACCTTTCATATTACATTTGAATGTGACTTTGAAAAATCCTAGCTGCCTTTTTGCTTTTTTAAACATTTTTAAAATTCATCTATTCTGTCAATCAGGGAATACCTTGGAATCTTGGAAGTGGAAATTAACCCACTTTCCTACATCCGATCAAACTTCAACTCGGCAGATAGACTTGTTGTCGATGACAATGCATTCTATCAAATTTTGATGGCAATCACTCACGAAACACATACATACATATTATACGCATTTTTCTGAAATTAAAGCACTTAAGGGCCGGCTACCCGAATTACTACCGATTTCTTACGTACTCCCTTAAACACGTTAAGTTTTAAAGCTCTTAAAAAAAATATATGTTATTCTTGAAGATAATATCTAGACTTTGCCCGCGCCGAAACGCAAATTATATAAAATTCCCTCGATAGAAAAAAATCGCAAAGTATGCTCCAAAAATTATTATAAACACGTTTGTTTCAGTTATTTTACAAGTTATATGTATGAAAAAAATCACAGTGTTTCTTTAAATGCTGTTTAAGACAATGCCTGTGAGATTTTTGCTCTATTTTAAACGAGTCGTGTTTTATTAAACATTTTCGCATCGATTTTGTCGCTGTAAATGTTAGCGCTCTCCTCTAACATTCGTAATTTCGTATCTCTCCATCTTATTTTCGGACCCGGTTGCGGAGCCTTAATATACGAAATAAATGTCAGATATGATTTTAGATTTTCATAGCCAAAAAGTATTTTCGTTATTTATTTTTGGGATGTTATGTCGTTTTGCGCTACCTCCTTCTTTAGCCAACGTTTCGGTGTCCATCATCACATCTGTCCTGATGATGGACACTGTAACACTGTCAAAACTTTGGCTACACGGCGTAACCCTGAAGAATAAATAACGAAAAAAAATTACGTTTCTAAAGCCATTTGAAAATAGATGAATTACTTATATAAAAAAAAACTTTTGCTTTTGTGTCCTTTTTTTGTTATAATCTAAAAAAAACATTTGATTACCTACTATCAATTGTTTGTTATTGTTTTATGTTTAGATTTGAGTCACAACAAACTGCTGTTCGCTGATTTGACAGCGGGACTAAAAAATAATAAAGCACATGACATCACCAACCAGTTATCGCATTCAACCTTTGCGTACCTGTTCAAGTTGTCCGAGATTCGTGCTCAAATGACCGTACATGGAGACGGGCCGTTTTATTTGCTGTAACATTTATTAAAATGCTGCTCGCCGCTATGCATGTGATAATTATATTCACATTGCGTAATCATCGGCTTTATATCCAAGAATTGAATGTTTTTATAGATTATCTTAGCAAAGCTTGTCATATCCATAAAACGCTGTAGTGAAATTGAATGTTTAAGGGCCCGCAACCCGGATTTGTACCGATTTATTACATCTTAAACACGGTAAGTTTTAAAGCTCTTAAAAAAATATATGTTATTCTTGAAGATAATATCTAGTCTTTGCCCGCGTCGAAGCGTATGCTCCAAAAATTATTATTAACACGTTTGTTTCAGTTATTTTACAAGTTATATGTATGAAAAAATTCACAGCGTTTCTTTTAATGCTGTTTAAGATAATGCCCGCGAGATTTTTGCTGTATTTTAAACGAGTCGTGTTTTATTTAACATTTTCGCATCGATTTTGTCGCAGTAAATGTTAGCGCTCTCCTCTAACATTCGTAATTTCGTATCTCTCCATCTTCTTCTTTTCGGGCCCGGTTGCAGAGCCAACCACTAAATGCACAGTCGTTCAGTAACGACAATCATTTTTAACTAGAGCATTTAAAAACTAATGAAATTCTGTTACAGTCGCATTCGGGATTTGTTTCAAATCAACAATTATTTTTTTAATTGAAAACTTCTTTAGGACCGTGATTTGAAACTCGATGAAACGAAAAAGCGACACTAAAAAGAGACAAACACATACTCGTACATCTATACGATTTAGCCTGCGTGAGGATGAGATAGAATAATCGGTCTCCTCTTTGTGCGGTGCTTCGTAACCTCCCCACTCTTGTCTGCTTTAGTCTTCTGAAGGTTTCACTTCTACCCTGTGTAAACTGCACATTTGTATTTTTTTAAGTAAACACATCTTTGAAACTCGATGAATCGAAAAATAGCGACACTAAAAATGGATAAACACATACATCTATAGGATTTATCGAATAAGATGTTACAATCGGTCTCCTCTTTGTGCGGTGCCTCGTAGCCTCCCCACTCTCGTCTACTTTGGTCTTCTGAAGGCTTCACTTCTACCGCGTATGAATTACTCACTCTGATTTTTTATTATTATGACAACTGTTTTGTCTTGCAAGGCCATTTTTAAAATGTGGTTATACCACTTTGTTACGACATATTTATATGATTTTTTCAGTAAATCGGTTTAACCGGTAATAAATCATTTTGGGCATCTTAAAAATTGAAATTGGGCGGGGGTAAATAGAATCATCTCAAAGTGGTCTAACCACAGTTTTAAAATGATCGTGTAAGCCGAAACAGCTGTCACAATAATAAAAAATTAAAATTGTTGCAGAACTTATTAATAACACTATTAAATTTGATTTGACGAAAATAAACACAAAAACCTTACAAACCTTGCACCGCGGGAAAAAAACTTTTTATGTTACATACAATTATAGCTATTTCGTGGAAGTAAGTGACGTTAACAACTTTTCCAACCAATAAAACCCATTCAATAAGTACAGATCTTGACAATTTTAAATTAGTTACGATAGACCGTTACATGTTGCTTAATTTGGTCATGCGACAAGTCACTCTGTTTATTATTAATGTCTGTTTGTTGGGGTTGTCGGTGCCTGTCTCCAACCCTCCCATCCATTCATCCCTGTGCGTGGCACCGACTCGCCTGACTGGTGACTGAGCTTGTTTCTAAATGTCACTTCCGTTGGTAATGCACCTGTCTTTTTGTTTCGGGTAGGCTGTCGGATATTTATCTAATGAATGTCTTTTGTACGAGTTGTGATGTTATCGGCAATTAGCTAATGGGTGTTTATTTTTGTCCACAGTTCTGGGAAATCATCTCAGACGAGCACGGCATTGACCCCACCGGCGCATACCACGGAGACTCTGAGCTCCAGCTCGAGCGTATCAACGTGTACTACAATGAGGCCAGCGGCTCCAAGTACGTCCCCCGCGCCATCCTCGTGGATCTCGAGCCCGGTACCATGGACTCAGTCAGGTCCGGCCCCTTCGGACAGATCTTCCGGCCAGACAACTTCGTGTTCGGACAGTCCGGCGCCGGCAACAACTGGGCCAAGGGACATTACACAGAGGGAGCCGAGCTGGTCGACTCTGTCCTCGACGTGGTGAGGAAGGAGGCCGAGTCCTGCGACTGCTTGCAAGGCTTCCAGCTCACCCACTCCCTCGGCGGCGGCACCGGCTCCGGTATGGGAACACTCCTCATCAGCAAGATCCGCGAAGAATACCCCGACAGAATCATGAACACCTACTCGGTCGTGCCTTCCCCCAAGGTATCCGACACCGTCGTGGAGCCCTACAACGCCACCCTCTCCGTGCATCAGCTCGTTGAGAACACAGACGAGACCTACTGTATCGACAACGAAGCCCTCTACGACATCTGCTTCAGAACGCTCAAACTGTCCACGCCTACGTACGGAGATCTCAACCATCTCGTCTCCCTCACCATGTCCGGCGTGACCACCTGCCTCCGCTTCCCCGGCCAGCTGAACGCCGATCTCAGGAAGCTGGCTGTAAACATGGTGCCTTTCCCCCGCCTGCATTTCTTCATGCCCGGCTTTGCCCCCCTCACCTCCCGCGGCTCCCAGCAGTATCGCGCGCTCACCGTGCCCGAGCTCACCCAGCAAATGTTCGACGCCAAGAACATGATGGCCGCGTGCGACCCCCGCCACGGACGCTACCTCACGGTGGCCGCCATCTTCCGAGGCCGCATGTCCATGAAGGAGGTCGACGAGCAGATGCTCAACATCCAGAACAAGAACTCCTCGTACTTCGTCGAATGGATCCCCAACAACGTTAAGACCGCCGTGTGCGACATTCCCCCAAGAGGACTGAAGATGTCCGCCACCTTCATCGGAAACTCCACCGCCATCCAGGAGCTGTTCAAGCGCATTAGCGAACAGTTCACCGCTATGTTCAGGCGCAAGGCTTTCTTGCATTGGTACACAGGAGAAGGCATGGATGAGATGGAATTCACTGAAGCCGAAAGCAACATGAACGACTTGGTGTCCGAGTACCAGCAATACCAGGAGGCCACGGCTGACGAGGAGGCGGAGTTCGACGAAGAACAGGAGGCCGAGGTGGACGAGAACTAGAAGATTACTAGATCTGGCTAGCTCGTCTGTCGCCCATCATCAGCTTCACTAAACCACGGCGCGCGCCTGAGAGATATATGTTGCCACATACGAGTACAGCATACTGGCTGTACGAGCTTCGACATTATTTATTAGTATAGAACCAGCGCCGCTGTCACCGCCATTCTTTACCATCTCGCGTGTAATTTTTTTATATTTAACATTTTGTACATTTCCCCGTCTGAATATAAAAAACATTCCCGTCTTGTGTGCGAAGGAAAAAAGATCTTTTTAATTTTAAGCCTGTCTTGTCATCTCGAATATTTATAAAACTTTTTATATCGCCTGTTTGTTTTTGTACGATTTTCATCATTTTCTTCATTTGAAGCATCTAATATTATCGTTAGATTTCTTTATTTGTTTAATTCATTGATTCATCATTAAAGACGCCTATATCATTTTATAATAACTGGTTTACATTCAATACACCCAACCCCGATCCCTACTCCTCTTAACAGGATAACAAGTCATTCAAAATTAGTCGTTATAATCAAACAGATAAATCCGGCTCGAAGGACCAACTTTTTCACAAACTGCACTGCAGTACTTAGCATAGACAGGGGGTAGATTGAACGAAGGATCTCAACTAACCTTGTATTTTTTTTTTTTTTTTATTTATCTATAATAAAATATGTTTACAATGGTTTTATTTGTATGCCTGTCTCACTAGGGTATACCTGTGTCGAGACAGGCGTACAGGTATATAAATGAATATAGTAATTACAAGGATATTTCAGGTAAAATACATATTATGAATAGAATTAAAACAGAAGGGTGATTGGAAGGGTAATAAATCTTTTAAAGAGAGTTATTTTATAAATTTTGGAGATGGAGTAATGAAATCAATTCTGCCTAGTCTATTTATAGGTTAAATTTGACAGGATTCCATTATTTTCATTTGTTTTATATGGGTTAGGTTGTATGTGAATAGTTATTTATGTCTATGTGTGATTTATTTTACAGATATTTGTGATAGTGTGGCGTCCAATACTTATAATCCATTTTTTAATATCTTGTTTGAATTTTGTAAAGGAGTCACTTTGTCTGATCGTAGTTGGTAGTGTATTGTATAGTTTGCAAGCTATGTATTTAGAGTGTCTTTGCCCGAAGGTGGTTTTGAAAAAACGAGTTTGGAGAAGTTCGTTGTTTTTGGCTCGGGTATTGTGTATTGTTTGTGTAGCTTTGTATGGTGTTTTGTTGTTTTTGTGTAAATTAAGTAATATGGATCTTGACTAGAGCTGTTTTATGTCCATAACGTTGAAGGAATTGATGATAGTATCAGTGCTGGTAGTAAGCGGCATTTTAAGAATTATTTTTATGATTAGTTTTTGTGCTTTCATGATGGGATCAAGGGTATTGGAATATGCATTACCCCAGGCTAGAATTCCGTATTCGATGTGAGATTGGCACAATGAGTAATATACTGTTTTTAAAAGTTTTAGGTGAAGGAAATTGCGTGTTTGTTTGAAAAAGTATATAGATTTTCGGATTTTGTTTGTAGTATTATGTATATGTTGCTTCCAATTCAGGTGTGTATCGAAGGTTAGTCCTAAATATTTGATAATGTTTACTTGCTCTAGGCATCGTGTTAGATCCTACCACTGACCTTTCTTGACTTCTAGGCTCAGTAACTTGATAATATAATCAAACGTAGATCCGGCTCGAAGGACCAAATTTTTCACAAACTGCACTACAGTATTTAAGCTTAGCCAGAGAGAAGATCTATCGAAGGAGCCCAACTAACCTTGCATCAAAACGTGTGTTAGGCCCTACCACTGAACTTTCTCGACTCCTAGGCCCCAGACAGGCTGATGAAATTCATTATCTGCTCGAGAAACAATTTCGGTATTTGATAAGATAAATAGGTACAAGAGAATGTGTCAATTATGATTACGTGCTGTGCCAACTAACTTTATTATCCGAACGTAGATAAATTCAATAATTGAGAGCCTTGAACTATTATACTTGATTTCTCTCCGTACCCCTAGCAGACAACATCGAGGCGATATCTACCTTATTATTGTGGCAATTCCAACATGGAATCACAATTGTATACTCCCGTTCGCCGTATACAGAATTTGGATAATGATTATGAGGATATTGTTGACATATTTAACGCATCAATCACTAAATGTAAACAGGTCTTAGTAGAATTTATATCAGGAAGCAGAACTACAAATATAAACAAACTGTCATAGCTCTGCCCCGACTACTTCATTTATTTATTGTTCTATTGTTAATTTACTATTTTTCCATCTTGCATTGTGGAGTATTTATTATTGTGAATCAAATGTTCTCTGTTAAAAAAACATGTAAAAGGCCAGCTGGGCGGGAAATTCAAAAGTAAAATAAATATGCTGATCGAATTTATCTGAAGAAAGGTAAAATCGATCTCACTTCTGGCTCAGTGGACAAGATCACAACACACATTGGTTTATTTCTTCAAGGTGGGGCCTGCGTTCATTAAAATATAGAGTTCGCAGAATTTAGTGTATTAATAAGGCTCGAAGGTTCAGATCTGTGTGGGAAAGGAGTTATGCCGTATCGGGTCTCCATCCAAAAAATTATGCGTTGAGTTTCTTACGAAATTGACTCTGCCTAATAAGGAGACGACCAGATGTATCCGATAGTCCAATCGGTGTACTTAAACTTACAGTAGTGTGAAGGCCTACCTTTGGACTATACTGGTTATGAAGGGCCAGCAGACAAGTTTGGTATCACCGATAATATAAACATTATGGAAAATATACAGATGGGTAAGTGCCTAGATGTTCAGATTTGGTCACCAATCACGGCTAAAGCCATTCCAAGCAACGATGGGCCGTAATTTTGAATGATGGTCTTTCACAAGATCGATATTGAAAATATCTACCACTCTGGAACGTGTCGCAAATATACTAAACACCAGAGGTGGCTCTAGGGGTCCAGAAGTGGAAGATAATTTTTAAAAATGATATTATGATACAATATCAAATAAAATACGATAATATTGAATTGTAATTACCTCACGAGTTAGAGAGTCAAATTACCTTTAATATAGTAAATTATTTCATGCGACAAGCCTACAATTTGCAAAATAAACCTACGATTATCAAACCATCTCTTTCGGACGCTTAATATTCATCGTGCTTTCTCTCGCTCACGGCCATGACCCAAACTGTCTTCAGAATCCGAAAAATTGACCGAGCCAATCACAGTGCGTGGGAAAGAAAGCTTCTATTTATGAGTTAGATGTCACTGCTTGCCGCTGCCGGTTATCACGCGGGGCATTTCAAATACTTACAATCATATCAGTTGTTTTGATTAGCATAATATTTCACAATGTTTTACTGTCATCTTATAATTTTGGGAAGTTTTTGACCAATTGGCCTGAAGGAAAGACCGCCACCGGTAAACACTGTCCGCAAACTCGTAGTAGGTACGAATGGGGAAACTGGTAATAGAAACTACATTATATTAATATTGGAGTCGATTTGCGGTATAACTTTTTTTGATTTAGAGTAAATAGAATCCAAAGTTGCTAGGGGGTTAATATCCGCTATTTAATGTCTTTTAAACACTCGGACCCATAAGCTTGTTTACACGACATTGGTAGATATAGGTATGGAAATGCGTAGCATCGAAGACCCAGTTATAAAAGCTTTATAATCCTTTAGTTGCCTAAGAAAGTGGGAAAAAGTAAAAATTAAACTAAGCAAATGCTCAGGATAAAATGTAAAGCTTGTACTAAGAGTTTCGGACATCGTGTATATTATTTTTAATTAATAGACTGTGAAATAACGCAAATTAATGCAATAAAATTTAGATTACGTTTTTAGATTTTCACGGCCAAAAGTATTTTCGTTATTTGTTTGGGGGGTGTTACGCCGTGTTGCGCTACCTCCTTCTTTAGACAGCGTTTCGGACAGCGTTGCAGTGTCCATCATCATGTGTAGGTACATGTGACACATCTGCCGGATACCTACACATCCCCGTTGTTTATTTCATGTGTCACATGTACCTACACATCTGCCGGATCGGCCCTGATGATGGACACTGCAACGCTGTCCGAAACGTTGGCTAAAGAAGGAGGTAGCGCAACACGACATAACACCCCCAAAACAAATAGCGACAATAAAATTAACTTTCGGAGGTCTATGGATTCATAGCCAAGGATCGCAGCCAGGAAGGTCGTCTCGCCTACCTCATTTCTACAAGGTGACGCAAAAGTCATCACCCTATCGGAAGATGTCATAATTTGTGCAAATGGCGGCAGATGTCAGTTCTGCTTTGACATTTGTGAACTAAACAGATACAAAATACACGTCAACAAGATATGAATCGCCATACCTACTCATCAAGAACGTGAAAAATTTTTGAACAAACGCATTTCCGGATCGCCTAATCTCTCGTTTTAGTGATTTGCACTGGCCTGCAAGGTCGCCCAATTTAACCGTTCCAGACTTCTTTTGTGGGGTTTCTTGAAGTCACGAGTCTATATCAACAAGCCTCAAACTCGTGAAGCCCTCAAAGGGAATATAAGAATGCGAGAACCTCTCGCCGGAAGTTATGGAAGATGCCATAAATCGGGCACATCGGGTCATCAATTCTGACGGCGGCGGCATTTTCGGCGGCGATATCATTTTCTCGACTTAATGGAAAAATAAATAAAACAATAAATAACCCAATTCAAAAGCAGAACCAACTTTTTTTATTAATTAAAAAAAATCGGTAATTATCGGTTCGGACTGGCCACGCTTATTACGAATAATTTTTAGAAAAAAACTTTAGATTCGCCTTAATTACTATAAAAGGAAACTTTTTGGCTTTGGGGTAGCGGAAAATAATGCATTTTAATTTTCAATTGCATAAAACCAAAATTCACTTCGCGAACCGACGCAGCGAAAATCCGCGGCCGTAGCTGTCACTGTTATGGACTGTAGCCGACTTCATGGGATACCTACATGAAATACCGCGAATCACAAACCATGTTACACAAACCTAGCGTAGCCGCTGAACTAATTGAAAACTGGGATGTTTTTCATGCCTTGACGCGAGTAGGCGTTAAAGGGGCACATTCTTTTGTATCACAAACCATGTTACACAAACAAGCCCGCTAGACAAATTTCATAATTACGCGCCTTATCCCATGAAGTCGGCTACAGTCGTATGAGCTCTTGCTAATTTATCAAGGATACCAACATAACAGTGACATTTACGGCCGCGGAATTTCGCTGGGTCGGTTCGCGAAGTGAATTTTGGTTTTATGCAATTGAAAATTAAAATGCATTATTTTCCGCCGCCCCAAAGCCAAAAAGTTTCCTTTAATAGTAATTAAGGCGAATCTAAAGTTTTTTTCTAAAAATTATTCGTAATAAGCGTGGCCAGTCCGAACCGATATTTACCAAAAATTCAGCCAAAGAACATCGGGTGCCAACTTTTGCGCCACCTTGTATGTACACTAAACGCATAATTTAGGTACCTCGGCGACAGTCAGCGCGCTTCCACGCCGTATCCCCGTTGTTTATTTCATATTGCCTTCGCCCCCCCTTTCTTCCCTTCAGTACTTATGTTGGCACTTACTGCGAACCCGGCTTTTACGAAATAAAATTGACCTTTTTACTGATGAAAGTTGAGCTTTATTTTTGACATTTAACGCAATACCTAACCTAATAACTGTTCATACAGCACAAAGGAAATTTGTATTGTGAGCGTGTGCGTGTACCCTCTGTGAATGTGTTTGTTCAATTTCATCATTATTACTTTTGCTGAAATTATGTAACTTTTTTTTAAGTGAAAACTTCTTTAGCACCGTTGTGACTTGAAACTTGATGAAACCTAAAAGCGACACTAAAAAGGGACAAACACATACATCTATAGGACTTAACCTGGCAGAGAATGAGAATAATCGGTCTCCTCTTTGGTGATTCGTAACTTCCCCACTATTAACTTCTTGTTCTGAAGGTTTCACTTCTACCGTGTCTGAGGAAAATATTTTTTTTATATGTCATCTTTGGGGATGTTCTGTGTGGAAGATCTTTTAAAGGAGAAGAAGTTCTGGGAAGGAAAAGGTGGTGGGTAGGAATCTGGGGTTCAGTGTGTCCAGGAGTGACGGACGCATGAACCATCCCTCCCACTGCAATGCAAGGCGATGGATCGAGGGAGTCCATCCGGCTGGAGAGGTCAATGGGTCTCCCTCGATCGGTCTCTTCCAATCCCGCTCGTCGCGCAAATCTAGAAAAACCTCACTTTGTGAACCCGGGTACCTACCCCTACGAAGTCACCAAAGGTAGTGAACCACTTGGAGTGACAGAGGTGTTAATTAGTTAGTTATTTTTTTTATTAATTCATCTTTATTAATTAAATTACATTGGTGATGTACCTACTATGCTTGTCTCACTAGAAACTCCTGTGTTAAGAGCAGGCGCAGTTAAACATAAGCAGTTTACATAGAAATAAAAATAACAACAACTTATTTTAAATGAAAGACAATTGAGACATTGAGAATGCAGACTTATAAATAGGTTTAAATAAAGTTATCCAATGAATAGTTCCCGGGGTGGCGGTACCCATTACCGGATAAAAAATTTCATTGGCATGCCTGGGTCTGCGTAAGGCCTCATTCTGACGTTTCAGTTTTAGTTGAACAACTTTTATTGAACGACAAAAAATGAACTCTATAATTTCTGACTTTTTGCCGACCGATCTTGGGAATATATGTTGTTGAAAAGACTTAAAAAATGTATTTTTGGGTTAGAAAGATTCTTAGAAGAATTGATTTATATGCATCTAATACTATTTTGAGATATAAATTAAAAATATTAGAACATACTGATACAGAGCAGAAACCCTTCACATAGAAGAAGTAGTGCACAATTTAAAGACAACTACTCATACGAAGTGGTTGATTAATTCCCCTACCTGGGCTCCAGTCTGACAGAGAACAATGAGGATCCAGCAGAAATCAGAAGGAGAATCACAGCAGCAAACAAAACATGCTTCTCTTTGCTGCCAGTGTTTAATAGTCACGTAGCGTCCGCAGGAAAATCAAAGTAACCATATATAAGACCATTGTCAGAACAGCATTGGCATACGGATGTGAGGCGCTGACACTGACGGCAAAGATGGCTGAAATGCTGGATACTTTTGAAAGAAAGGTGTTGAGAAGAATATGTGGACCCGTGAAAGAGGGGGAACAGTGGCGCATCCGGCACAACAAAGAACTGTATGATATATATCAGGCCCCTAACATCTCAGCCCGTATAAGGCTCCTCAGGTTGAAATGGGCTGAGCATGTACAGAGAATGCTGGATACACGCGTCCCAAAAAGAATTTTGACAGGACACCCAAGTGAAAGAAGAAAAGTGGGAAGACCCAGAATGAGGTGGGGAGACGAGGTAAGAGAGGATGCAGCACAGCTTTTCCAGGTAACAAACTGGAAGTCAGCCACTCAGGACAGGAGGAGTTGGAGGCGAATGTTGCAGGAGGCCAAAGCTCGATATGGGCTGTAGCGCAATCAAAAAAGAAGAAGAACACACTGAAGGAAATCTAAATCATTTAAAAATTTCGGAAGAAGAATTTGATGAACTTTTACCTTTATGAAAATGCATGATAAATTTCAATAACATGATACTGATGCGAACAACATTAAATGATTGAAAAACAAAATTCATTTTAAGACTCCACTATTTTTTGCTTTCATTACTAATCCTAATTTCTTCTTGTCCATGGATCTGAATATCTTATTTTTTATGTCTACGTGTCAATACCGCAACACCCATTTAGAAAATATATTATTTAATGTGCTGTCATAGGCATTTCTATTTTTATACAAATCTTGTTTTCGATCCCAAGACAGTGATGGCTTTGGTACAGATCTATAAATCTAAACATCATATATCATCCAACCATTTCATATTTTTTCATTAAAAAGGTTGCCACGACAGTAGGTAAGTCTAATACCATCTATTTTCGCTCGCAGGGAATTAAAAATCGCAAGCGAGTTGAAATAAGTGTTCAGACGTGGCGATTCGGTGTGAAACTCGAACGATGAGTCGTACTTGAACGGAAAAAGTAGACGGGTTTTCAACTTTAGTTGCTCAACTAAAAACTAGATCAACTTTATTGAAAGAGTGTCCCCACTTGTCAATAAGCTTTCAAGTTTCATTCAACCAACTAGAGACCAAGAGAGGTGATCAACCAAAAATAAACCATCTGTCCGAATGAACCATGAGGTGAGGTCGAAAACTGACGACAGATTTATTTGAAATTGGCGTAGAGATACAAATTTAATTATCTGTTCAATGCACCCTCTACCCTGTCTAAACGTCTGTTACGTCATTTACCCTAGGCATAAAGAGTAAGGATAGAACGCCAGCCAAAACTGGGCAATCCATAACCCATTGCTATCTTCATTGTTATTTTATTCCGCGATATATCAATCTCCATTTATTTTATTTGTATTCATTGAACATTATACAATACATCATTCTAAATTATTGCACATTGTTCAATATTGATACATTGTACAATATTTCAATCTGTATTGTGACGGCCTCAGTGGCTACGAATTCGGAGAAATTTTATTTGATTAATTTGTGTTATTTCACTTTTTTTAACATTATTATTTAATAATCTTTTATACATTATAGTTTGTTGTCTTTTCGACCACCATACTAGGCTTGTGTTGTGGTAGTCATTGTCCTGGTGTAAGACCGCCATTCAGAATGGAAACGTTGCTTGAAATGTGTTTAGCCTTGTTTGGTGAGCAGATCTGAAAAGCCAGGAATATCCCCCCCAGGAATACTCCCCACCTTCCTCCTCACATCCCCTTCTCCTTCCCACTATCTTCAGTTTTACAACATATCCAATTGGAGATGCCATAGTCTGACTGGCTCCAGACGGTTGGGAACAGTTGAGACTCTTGTGGTATTCACAAAAAAAAATAGTTTGTAATACTGGCGCTTTACGCAAAGTTTTTCAAAATAACATATGGACTATAGGCTGTAATTTTCCTGTATTTTGAACGTCAAGTGTGCAAAATTTCATCAAGAATTGTCAAAAATCTGTTTGGAATGTGGGTAAAGAAGGTGGGGTGTTTTTTTCTCATGTAGACAGTCACCTTTCTCTTGGTTTGAAAGTCAAGTGTGCAAAATTTCATCGAGAAGTGTCAAAAGTCTGTTTCAGAGGGTTGAAAAAGGGGGAGCGGGTGTTTTTTCGGAATCTCCTTCAGACAGTCACCCTGCTTTTTATTTGAAGGTCAAGTGTGCAAAATTTCATAAAGAAGTGTCAAAAACCTGTTTTGGAACGTGAGAAAAAAGATGGGGTGTTTTTTTCGAAATCTCATGCAGTCATCCTTCTCTTGATTTGAAAGTCAAGTGTTCAAAATTTCATTAAGAAATGTCAAAAGTCTGTTTTAAGGGGGAAAGGAGGTGGGGTTTTTTTTCGAAACCTTATGTAGACAGACACCTTTCTCGTGTTTTGAAGGTCTAATGTGAAAAATTTCATCAACCTCGGATTAAAACTGTAGATTTGTATTAAAAAAAAACACTACCATGCAGCCACCGACACCCTTTTTTACAGATATTCGCGACATGCTCCACGGAGGAAGATACTCTCACTGTCGCTCTGGTCAAAGACCACCATTCGTGCATTGCTTGAAATGGCTTTAGCTGTATTTGTTGACCAGATCACAGTCTTCCCCACCTTCCTCTTCCTCATCTCCTTCCCTTCCCCACTACCATCAGTCTCAGAACATACCCCAATTGGGGATGCAATGGACTGACTGACTGGCTCTAGACGGTTGGGAGCAGTTGGGACTCTTGTGCGATTTTCAATTTTTTTTTAAAATCCCAGTGGTACCTTAGAATGAATAATTACTTTTTTATGTAACCTATGTCTGTATATATGTTATAATATATATGTCAGGTCCTTCGCCTCTATTACCCTTGACACGGTGAATCATATAACCGCCCCAAGCTTAAATAAATACCTCCCCTTTGGGAGAGGGAGTGAGCTATGTGCCAAAGTCCCTACCTACAATAATAGTACCTACCCGATGGTAAGGTACCGATGTGGTTGTTCACATCACTAGGGAGGGTTTGTGGCGTCATTTTCACACAGAACGATGACTCACTTCCCGCCCGAATGGCTGAATTATTCTGCCGTCATTATTATTTCAGCTGGAGTATGATGTCTTTGGCCAGCGATAACAAATTGGATAATCTGTGACCCGATTCTCATATTTAATAGAACCTTTCAACTCCTAGCTACCAGGCAGAGGGCCCGGGTTCAAGGGGTAGGGTTTGTCCAGATTAGGTAGCGGCCGATGCGCCTGCCCACCTACTGCGTGGCGCGCCGGACCAGGGGAGACTGGTTGAGGGAGACCTTTTCTCTCTGCCGACCCATTGCCTTGCACCGCGGTGGGAGGGATGGATTTATACGTTCGTCACTCCTGAACACATTGACACTCAGTTTCCTACCTACTCCGCATACCCTTTTCCTTCCCAGAAATTCCACACAGCATCCCCAAAGATGTAGTCTCCGCGGAAATTTATTTCTTCAGGGCCTCCTGTGTGGAGATCTCCGACATCTTCATTCAGATATCTCCGAAAAATCGAAATTTGAGTTGATTTTATAAGAGTGTGCCCTCTATCTGAAGAGCGATTCTATAACTTTTGTGGGATCGTTATCAGCAAACGGACGTGATCTCCTGTCATATTTGTGAGATTTCAACGTATTTTCTGTCACATATTTTAATTTAGATCGTTTTAAAGACGAATTCCTACAAGTAGGTATGCATGATTATTTAATGTACGTTTTACACAGAAAAAGCAAATAAATCACACAAATCTGTCAGGAAATCACGTCCGTTATCTGATAACGATCCCACAAAAGATATAGAATCGCTATTCTGGTGCAATACTCAGATTACCAATAAACACTACCGAATCAATTAAAATGCACGAAAACCAGAAGTGAAGTAAACAAAAAATGTTTTCTGGGTCACTAGTGGAATATTTTAAAAAAATCCCACTAACGTACCGATCCGTTATGCATCCCGATGTTTAATATGTAAAACACAGACACGGGATTTGAACCCGTGATCTCCGGACTGCTAGTCGACAGGCTAGGAGTCCTCGACCACGGAGGCCGTCAATGTAATTATGAAGGCTTACAATTTTTTGGGGTATTTGTGAGAGGGAATGGGAAATGTCCTTCGACCAAGTATATCCTGGGGTCCTAGCATGGTCGATCGATATAGGTTTTATCGAAAATGTCGGTAACTTGCGATGGCTCCCGAGCACGACTGTAGACCGCTAACGAACAAACAATAGTTCGCAATGACTAGGGGTTCCTAATATATTTGACGTAAACTGTTGTTTATTCGTTAGCGGCCTGCAGTCGTGCTCGGGAGCGATCGCAAGTTACCGACATTTTCGATAAAGCCTATATCGATCGACCATGCTAGGGGGCCTGGTCAAAGGAAATGTCAATAAACAAATTTAAGTGGATAAAGGCATTTTTCATTCATTTTTCATAGTGGATAAAGGCATCTCATCTCTCTCCCCGCGACTCAAATAAATTGTTTTAGAAAAACTCTGTCGAGGGTATTTTAGGTTCATGTTTCTCACTGATCTCTTTCATAGATAAAATAAGATAGACCACAGAATAGATGAGACTAGCAGTAAAAGACCCGCTCCACAGGTTTTGGCTGCTAGGACCTGCGGGCGGCTTTTGGTTCGGCTTCGCCAAGTTTAAGTGTTGGTGACCAATTTATAAATCCGATAGGAACTGGTTAAAAAAAAGCCGAGTCCTCGGATCCACTGTGATCCAGTAACAGCTAGTCACCCGCACAATCTTAACTTCGACTCGCAATGACGTCATGTATAATATATAGACGCGCGCTATTATTATTCACAACTGCCAGTTACAATAATAATCACATTATCATCAATCTCTCCATAAGCGGAGAGATTCACGAAATTACAAATCCAATAATACTTACACCTACCTGTTAAGGTAAGTGGCCTCATCTTCTGGCATATTTGGTTACTTGCTTTAATTCGATTCTATTACAAAAGCAGCCTTTTAACAAACTTCAAGTACGAAGATGGTTTTGCATAAGGCGCGGCGTCAGGGATGTATTCGAAGTCGGGTTCTTAAATTTCAATCGAATAGTCGCTAGGCTATTAATAACATCCGGTAGGAAAGCGCTATTATGATGATGAAACTAATTACTAATTTTGAAATGTAAGCAAAGAATGATCAGACTTTTGGATCTCGGAACACGTATATATCTCCATATCTCATTCCTTGTGTTCTTCTTTATTCTGTGGTTTGGATGTGTTGAGTGGGAGGCATCATCCGCCGTTACCAAATATGGCGAAAAGCGGGAAAGTGTGTGTCGTCAGTCGTGCCTCTGGTCGACATGGCGCCAATATGCCAATTAGGCAACACAATACATATACACGTGCTCACAAACACAGGCACAGGGGTTCAATAATTGTGAAGGAAGCGTTTACAAATAATTTTTTTAAATTTGTGAAAATATAAATAAATGAATACATACAGAGCCTTATATACTAATAAAAATCACTTAACGACCGTTAAACGGTGTTTCTGCTTTACAACTTTACTAATAACATGATGCCATTTTAAGTTGGCTGCATTGACCTTTTGTTGATTTGCGCAAGCGTGGCGGCCATGTTTTTTCGTTCATTGGCGGGAATTTTTTTTGTGACATGTGGGATTTTGCGCGCAGTTGATTTAATGTTTTTTTAAAAAAAACACTGAAAGACAAAATTACTGCACTCACAGCTCAAGTGAAATCACTTCCATATTGGAGGAACAAATCAATCCCTCTTCTTGTTAAAAGCCTCCATACGTACAGTGCGTATAAACCCCTCTTAAATCCATCAGACAGACTTCCTTTATATGCCAACTCCTTTTGTATTCATTTGTGTAAACCAAATATTCTTTTTTCTCTCGGCATAATTAACAATCACGAAGCTCCAAGAAAACTTATCCAAATTTTAAATTCTAAATATTCCAACTGGAAAATTATTTACACAGATGGTTCCAAGTCTCCCTTATCAAACCATGTGGGAGCGGCATTCCACTGCCCATCAGATCAAGTCTATAGAAAAATTAAACTTCCAAAAGAGGCTTCCGTTTTCACTGCTGAATGTATAGCCATTTTTGAATCCCTCAAATACATTGACGATGATCACATTGGAGACTTCTTAATTCTCTCCGATTCCCTGAGTGCACTTCAAAAATTAAACTCTTCCCCCTTCCATTACCCAGAAGACGATTTCTGTGTTGGAATTCGTACTTTAATTCATAAATTAACCGACTCCGACAAAGAAATCGTCTTGGCTTGGATACCTAGTCACTGCGGTATCCCTGGAAATGAAAAGGCCGATTCATTGGCGAAAGATGCCATTATTTCGGGGGATATTTTATATAAATTTTTAAACACCGATGACATTTTCATAAAATTGAAGGAAAAAATGATTTCCACATGGCAGAATCATTGGGGAGAATCTAGTCAATCAAAAGGATATAACTTTTTCACAATTCAGCCAACGATTCCTTCAAAACCGTGGTTTTCCAGACTTTCTTTTAACAAATTCTCGACATCCTCCATTTGCCGCATGCGGATAGGACATTGCTGCCACAATGTTCACCTGACAAAAATTCATGTTAAGAATTCTGCGATGTGTGAATGTCGTCTTGGTGAAGAGGATCTCAATCATATTTTTTTCAGTTGCCCTTTAAATAATTCATACAAAAATTTCATCCCTCACCTAATCAGTTCGGGCATATTGCCTCCCTACAACATTGCATGCCTGTTATCTTCTGTGAACAAAGGTGTGTATAAAATCTTGGCTAATTTCCTGAATATTAACAGCATCAATTTGTAACTGTAAGTTAATTTTCATGTATTTATTTTATTTTTTACCCACAATAAATTGTGTCAGCATATCTTTTAATTTCCTTGTTATGTTTAATTAAAATCATTTCATATTGTAATAATTTTGTGTATAATAATAATAATATTTGCATAGTATTATTATATAATCTAGATAGGTTCTTGTTATTAAAACTAAATTAGTTAATATTAACCAAAAATTACAGTCACAAAATTACACTCACAAAAGCATTCACTTGACACTGGCCAGAACACTCCTTTGGGGTGAAAAGCCATAAAAAAAAAAGTTTTTTTATCAGAATTTCCGTTGTAAAAATCAATTCACTATTATATTAGTACTAGCTGGTTCCCGGCATGCGTTGCACGGCCATATTCAAAGAAATAAATGGTTTCTCCCTGCATGTCCTTCCCGTGCGTCCCCGTTCCCCTCCCGCATCACCTTCCTTCCACGTTCCTCGCCTACCCTCTCCACTCTCCCGCTCCCCAGTCCCGCCAACCCCCCTCCCGCGTTCCATATATTCAGTCCCAGTACATTCAGTTTTCAATCAACACGCCATAAATGAATTCTTATAAATGAATAGCGAAAATTTCAATAAACAATTACAATTTGTTTATTGAAATTTTCGTTATTCATTTATAAGAATTCATTTTTGTATATTATAAAAACAATCAATCCAATCTGGTACCTAACATATGTACCTATTTAAAATATCTATAATTTTAAAAATCCATAAACAAATCTTTTGTTACAAAAAAAGCCTGCTAAATTCAATTTCATCAAACGCGCGAAGTTAAAATAGTCGTTAAGTTTTCTGAAATTATCCAATTTTCTGCACAATTTTCATAATTTTTCTTTCCGTAAGAACCTTCTACAAAGAATTAGAAAATTTAAAAAAAAAGGTTAAATAGGTAAAGTCGTTCTGAAGTTATGGCGTGACCAAGGGAAACTGGAATCCATTTATATATACCTACATAAGATAATTGAACATATTTACTTTTATTATTTATTTTTTTCAATTTTAGTGCTTTCATAATGGCTCTCTTGTTACTTTAATTTTGTTAACATAAAAAAATATATAGATTTCGGATAATTTATATTTTATCCGCTTGAGTTTAATAAAATTTCAATTAGATTAATGTTATTTAATAACATAAATGGCTTGTGCGTGTGTAAATAAAAACAAAATTCGAGTTATCAACTTTAAATTATGCATAAATGAATTCAAAATGTCGGATTTTTTCTGTTACGCTCTTGGAATAATTGTTATAATTTTAAATTGTAAGAACTGTAAAAAAGTGAAGTCACAATTTTCTTCCAATTTCATTAAATAAAAGGATTGTGTTTTTTTAATTTTTAAATTTATCAAAATTTAATAGAATACGTTTGGGGTAAGCTTTTTTTTCAACTTTTTGAACGGTAGCGACGTTCCATCGCTAAACTGAATCCTTAATATGTTTATAATCATGCACGCACACATGCAACATATCTCCGATCCCGACTCTGAAATAAAGAGGTGATTAAAAGATGTTTTGATGACCTCAGTTGCTCAGTGGCGAGTGCACGCTGTTGTGATGGGCTAATTATAGACTTCTCTAAAGGCAGCTAAATAATTAAACAATAATTACCTTAGCCATGTCTACACTTTTAGGTCTAAAGTAGGCCGATAAAATCAATTATCAACTCAAGATATTTTAATTAATTTTATTATTTGCTGTATAATTCAATTTGGGAGGAGGAACCATTAGTTAAGATCGCAAGCAGTTAGGATGAAATCTTTAGGAGAATTTGTATTTCTTACATTAGGCAACTTTATAATATTTCTATTTTTGAAACTGACAATTCATGGTGAATATCCATTTTCTTAATATATAAATCAGGGTTAGTTACACCATTTATAACTCAAGAACAGCTGGACCGATTTTTATGATCTTTGATTTGTTGGATTTGCTCCGCCCCGAATAGCAGAATAGCTATTAAAACTTCGCAAAAATTCACGAAAAAAAATTATTAACAAAATTCTTTTCCTCATACATTTTATATGGAAAGAGATGCAGATGAGATCTTTTGAAAGAGCTGTAGGAATATTGTGATAAGTATAATATTGAAGAGTGAGTGAATTCCAAAAATTCAAAAACGTCAAATGTCAACGTGATGATTGTTTTGCTTTTGTTCTTAAACATATAATGCTGCCCCTCTTTCTTACACACTAAATGTCAACAGTCGAAAATGAGACAAACGGTGAACATATAATGCTGCCCCTCTTTCTTACACACTAAATGTCAACAGGCGAAAATGAGACAAACGGTGAACACCTCTTTCTTACACACTAAATGTCAACAGTCGAAAATGAGACAAACGGTGAACATATAATGCTGCCCCTCTTTCTTACACACTAAATGTCAACAGTCGAAAATGAGACAAACGGTGAACATATGCCTGCACCCCTCCAAAAGAAAATACAATAATTATAATAAATCTCCCTCACACGTATAAAGAAAAGGAAACGCAATTCCGGAAAGTAAGTGGAAAAGTTAGAATATCACAAAAAAATATAAATCCGTACTCAACGCCATCTCTGATACTGACAAAAACAAAACACGGACAGATGAGCATCGTTAATTGCTAATAAAAAAACTGCATTTAATTCAGCTAATAAATTAACAACATTTATTGATTCAGAGACGGTACGAAGTTCGCCGGGTCAGCTAGTATCTATATAATACCTACTTCATACAAAACATCAACAATGAATAAAAAATGCTATATAATAGTAGACCTAGATTTTTTTCTCACTTTCTTTTAAACGTTTTTTTTTAAACAGGTTCGTAACATTTTTTGCCTTAGCGGGCGGCGAACATTGATGGAATACATTACCTCCAGAGGTAACTAACTACCTGACTGTAGAAATAATGATTAATGTGATCCCGGAGAGATAAACTGAGACAAGTGTGCTATGGGCGTGTCCGTGCTCCCGAAGTAAGCTCCATTTTACCCTACTTCTGCTGTTATTGATCAAAAATGACAAAAAAACGAAATTCAAAAATTTAAACTTCTTTACGCACGCTTGACTTGGGGAGTAAGCTGGCGAATGCGTGAAGAGAGCGTTACGAAAAGCGAGGCGAACGGTAGCAGGCGCAGGCCTATTGTCTGTAGCATACTGTAGGAGCAAGAGAGAGCAGTGCGCGCGCACATTTTCTTTCTCTCTTCCTATCATATAGATGGAACAGAAGTTTTATTTCAGTTGTGTGGTCTAAAGCACACTTGCTTTTTTTGCATAGATTTTAAAAATTACAATACATTTCAACTTAATTACTAAAAAAACAACTAATACGTGTGGATGTATGTATGGTAAAAGATGCGTTCAAATACCATTTTTATTCAAAGTTTAAAATTTCCCGCAAAAAAACGATTCCTTTGCCGCTATTTTTCTTAAGTGAAAACTTCTCTAGCACCGTTGTGATTTGAAACTCGATGAAACGAAAAAGCGGCACCAAAAAGAGACAAATACATACATCTACACTATCTATAGGATTTAGCCTGAGAGAATAAGATAGACTAATCGGTCTCCTCTTTGAGTGGTGCTTCGAGCCTCCCCACTCTTGTCTACTTTAGTTTTCTGAAGTGAATTGCACTCTATTTTTTTAATTCAAATCAAATTTAATAATTTTTTACTAAGTTCTGCAAGTATTTTATTTGTTTTATTATTATTGTGACAGCTGTTTTGTTTTGCAAGACCATTTTCAAACTGTGGTTAGACCATTTTGTCTACTTTAATTTTCTGAAGGTTTCACCTCTACCGCGTGCGAACTTGAGTTTCGCTTCAATCTAAATACGCAAGAATTACTTAGTTAACCTAAAATAAGAATCCAATAACTTATTTTGTGCATGCTTCTTGTAGTAAATTATTAGAATGAAGTATAATTTAAATTTAAAAAAAATATATGTGAATACCTAACAAGAGTCCCAACTGCTCCCGTCTTCAGCCAATGAGACTATATCCCCAATTGGGGTATGTTGTGAGGCTGAAGATAAGTGGGGAGAGGAAAAAGATGGGGAAGTACCTGGCTTTCAGATCTAGTCACCAAACACGGTTAAAGCCATTTCAAGCAACTTTTTAGTTTTGAATGTTGGTCTTACATCAATGCGGTACTGAGAGTATCACCACTCTGGAACTTGCCCCAACCTTATATTATTTTAAATGATTAAACACAAATCAATCGCCGGTATCTGAACCCGGAACCTCGGGATCGTTAGTCGAGAGCCTTGCCCCTCGACCACGGAGGCCGTCTGTTTAGGAATAATTTCCCAAAAGTCTTTCTTAGGCAGATAAACATGTCTGGGGCCGAGTCAGAAAGACTTTTGTGACATCAGTTTTCAACAGCTTTGGCACTTCAGTTTTTTTTCCCCTTTATTTTTTCCCAATTGTTACATTTGGCATATACAATATTATAAAAAACATAAGAATAATGGGAACCCACTAAGGCGCAGCCTGTGCGTGGGTAATATAGTTAAATACATTGTATTATTGTATCTAGAAAGAAACAAAACAGTGGCATATAAAGAAAAATCGTGATAACATTTTGTCTGAACAGCTTGGGTAAAAAGTGTATACACTAATAATAAAGTACTATAGATATATATAAATATACATTCTTAGGTATTAGATAGAAAGGCAAATTTTTGAATACTGTAATAAACATAATTTGAAAAATTAATTTATAAATAAAATAATACATGATATAAACTTAATTTCAACGGGTTCAAGCGCTAGAAAACAGTTGTTAAAGTTATAACAAAAAAGGAGTAAAAAGCCCTAATCAAACCAAACTTTATAACAGACCAAACACCAGAAAATATTCGATTTATTATATTATTTACAATAATAAAAAATAGCATTTCCCCCAGATTTAAAAAAAGGAAACTTTTTGGTAAATATTTCAATAAACAGAGATTCAAATATATATTTGAATATATATATTTATCGAATAAAAAGGATATATCCAGTCATTTTTTTATGCGAATGACTGGAGAATCATCGCTTTTCCTTTTTTTTCTGATCTGTTAGTACAGTTATAGTTTTTTTTATTTAAATAAAACGTACAACGAAGTTGCATTCCCATGAGTTATCAAAACTCATTAAGAGGGCATTACCAGAGAAAGCCTGAAATACGTCATTTTCAAAAAAGTTTTTAGACGTATTGACTCTTTTCCACAAAAAATTATAAATAGATTTCGAAAGATTGTTCTTTTATTTAGCATTCGTATATAATAAATTTTTTGATTTTTTTTTAATTTTTAGTATAATAAGGTTATTCCATAGGTCGTTGGCAGATTTGTTAAATTTTAAAAAAAGTTTTTGTATTATACCACACCCATTTCAAATAATGTAATCATGCAGTAAAATAAATCAATACATTATCTAGCAAAGTTATGTATTAGAATTTTAATTTTAGTTTCAATAAAATCATTAAAAAATATGTACGTACATGTGTTTCTTGACGAAAATTGGTCCATTTATTTGCGCACTTACAAACTAATATATTTCAGATTTTTTTAACATTCTTATTAAATTTAGACATTATTGAAAAATGATAAATACTTATAATCAAAAAATATCTACAAAAAGTACACTATTTTAATAGTTTTATCATCACGCCTTTCAGCATTTTTGGATGAAGGTATAAATTAAAGCTAATTTAGATTGAAATAAATTCGATATTGAGTTATAATTTAAAAAAGCTGGTACGGAGAATAATTAATCTTTCTCATTGTAACCGTCCTGCACGATCGGAAGAACAACTTTCGACGAAATGTGGATTTTCGTCCGCTGGCTGGTTAAACGCTCTTAAGGGATCGCCAATTGGTACTTTTGAAAAGTTAAACCCAACCCAACCCAATATGCAGACACAATATATGAAAAAAAAAATTGCAAAACATTTCACAGAACCTACATACAGACACAACAAATGAAGAATCACTTTACAAATATTTCACAGAAACATGTCTTATAAGATTTTATGAATAATTATTACAACCACTCATTTGATTTATGTACTGTTGATGTCAAAAAGTTAAAATAAAGTATCCTCCATGATGGACACGCATTAAAAAAAAACAAAATCAGGAAAATACAATAAAAGGTACGGGCTCAAAAATATACAGACCTAACACAAGATGTTTACATACAAAATACATGACAAGATTTAAAAAAGATATGAACCGCGCCCGTCATATCTGGATGTACAAAGTTTGGTACTTGGAGATAATCAGGATAGCAATCATAACAGAGTTTGTACCTACTTATGACTCTCCAAATAACATTTGAAAAAATAGGATATCAATATATCGTTTCGAGATTTGTTAGAGGCGTATCTGTCTTAATTCTTCGTTATAGTTAGTGTAGGCAATGTATTATAATGATTTCAGTCCGAAAGTTATAGATTACATTTCTAGGTAGGCAGGAACCTATAATCTGTTCAGTGACTATGACTAAGTCCCGGGGCGCTCAGCAAACAGCTGTTTCAGAAATAGTTGTAATTTACAAATCATTATAATACGAGTATATAGACTATTTTTAGTTACTAGCGCAGACCCGTGAAAAATCACGGATAGGCTGAATTCTCAACAAATCAGTTCCAATTTTGAAAATGATGTCAAAATTATTTTCTGATAAAAATATTATAAAAAGATAGGTATCTCAGTGGTGGAGGGACTCTCGACTAACAATCCGAAGGCCACGGGTTCAATTCCCGGCGTGCGGAAGTAAATTTTATTCGATTAATTTGGGTTATTTCACAATTACATTGTTATATTAAAAATATATACATAGTGTGTCTGCGACACGTTCCAGAGTGAAAGACACCCTCAGTATCGCCCTGGTGTAAGACCACAATTCAGAATTGAAACGTTGCTTAAAATGGCTTTAGCCGTGTTTTGTGACCAGATCTGAACGGGGAAGTACTTTCCCACCATATTTTCCCCATCTCCTTCCTCTCCCATTACCTTCAATACCCCAATTGGGGATGACATAGTCTCACTGGCTCCAGGCGGGAGCAGTAGGGACCTTGTGCGGTATTCACTTTAAAAATAAATATGTACTTTATCGCTTGTCTGAATTCTCCAAACAAACGCGTCCAATTTTCAGGTACTTCCCCACCTTCCTCCTCCCCATCTCCTTCCCCTCTCCACTCTCTTCAGCCTCCCAACATACTCCAATTGGGGATGCCATATTCTCATCGACTCCAAACGGTTGGGGGCAGTTGGAATTCTTGAGCGGTACACACTAGATGGAGAGTTAGGACTATATATTATTGTGTGTGGACCTTGTGGTCCTAGAGAATAGTGTGAGAGGTTACTCATAGATGGCTCTACTGCACTAGATAGTAGTTTGATTGGTTACCCATAGATGGCACTAAACATTAGTTTAACAGGTTACCCATAGATGACACCTAGCTGCCGATAACGAAGGGATCATGATAAATACTGTTGCATCCTCAAGGTCGGGGTCCAGTGGAGGTAATCCACCACTTACCCGCCCTGGTATAAGTAACAGATGGTTACTCCTTCAAGGCTCTCGCAAGGACTCTAATTTTTTCGAAAGAACGAATCTACATTTAAGTGTGAACGAATCTAGACCTCCAGTGTCCCTGCATACAGTGTTAGGAAGCAGTATGCAAGTGCTTACATAATATACAAAATACGAAAAATATAAAGCAAGTCAGGGATAAACAAATTAGAAAAGATTAGAGAAAAACATAAAAGGCGGCTGCTCGCTGGGTAATAGCATCTTGCGTATGTTGCAAGCATCTGCAAGAAAAGATAATGAAAACAAGAATTGTGATATGAAGTACGCTTGTGTCGGGTGGGATACATCTCTCGTCATCTGACAGTACCAGCCAGAATGTGTATGGTGGTCAGTCTGCCGTGAATGAATCTCAACGTCCGCGCCCTTTAGCCGGTTTCTCGGTTGTGCCTTGACGATAGTAAGTGGGAAATAGGGGAACGTACCCGAAGACCCTAAGGATGGAAGCGTCGAGTTGCCGGAGGCAGGGCGGAAGGACGCCGAGTTCACCCAGCCAAACCTCAGACCCATACATAAGGTCGGAGTCCAGATAATTCTTATAGCTTGCAAATTCTATAAATCTCACCAAACTGAGAAGTGTTTGGCAGAAGAAGGAGAGGAAGGTCAACAACGCGCTGGATTGACCAACTGGCGTCCGCTACGTCAGTGGTCTTGGTTCTCCATACAGCGCAGGACTGCGAGGAGTTAGGAGCCTTGTCCACCATGGAAATTGGAGTAAGGGTTACGATCCCCAACAATGAGGAACCGACATGAGAACAAGTCATTTATCACGATTAATGTTCAAAGTGTTTTTTTAATCCGTCGTTTTTATTTAAAGAGAGTTTGTGATACAAACCTGGAAATACAACATGTAGGTCACAAGAGACATAATCCCCTTAAGGTCACCCACTGGATGTGATTAAAATAAGCCCAAATCTACTGAACAAGAAATTTAGGAGCGTGAGATTCCTAATATAACAATAGACTGGGTGCGGCACGAGCTATACTTATTTTATAAGTTTACAATGCAGAGTTGTCTCATGGCTTCAGGGGCGGATTCTAGAAGAATGTCCCGTTTATGAGTTTCTCTGTAGCACATATGTGCTGAGCCAAGTGACTCAAGATGCCGTCGACTGGCTGAATAACATCCGCCATACGAAGAAGAAGAAAAGAGACGAATTTACTCGCACTTTTTGAAGACCGCGCATTCACAAAGTGCGCCACGCGATCGTCCAACTGGAGACCTTTTGACCTGTCCGGCCGGACTCTCTCAACCTATCGCCTTGCACCGCAGTGGAAGGAATGGATTCATACGTCCGTTACTTCTCACTGACCCCCAGAATCCTACCCATTATACCTTTTTTCTTCCCAGAACTTAAACATGACGCAGGACCCGATGAAAATTCCTTTCCTGAAAAAAAAGATAACCGCCAACCATACTAACACCATCTGCTTCGATCTTTTCAGATTACCTGCCATTAGACCACTATCGGTGTCAGTTTTTAAAAAGTGTGAATGTAAGGCGGAAATAGGTACCGCTGCCCCGGGAACCATTTACTGGATAACCAAAACCTCTGCCATAGGTCACCCCAAGTGACCTTGGGGTGACCTATGGTTCGCTACATTTGGTAACATGGTAACTTAGCCTGGATTCATGGGATGAGGTTTGTCTAGGTCTTAGCAGCCTTAGGATGCGTCTGCCCACCTATTGCGTGGCGGGCCGGATCGAATTAGACTGGTTGAGGAAGGCCTTTTGATCTCTCCAGCCGGACTCTCTCGACCCATCGCCTTGCATCGCAGATGGAAAGATTTCTCATACATACAAGGATTTTTTTTATTTTTTTATTTATTTAATTACAGAATACATTTTGTACAAAAAAATTTGAGTAGACCCACAAAGCTGTCATATGGCAGCTTGTCTGCAGGTTCCAACAATTTAAACATTCTTAATATAATATCTAAGAAAATATTTGTAAATACATTTATAGTTTTAAGGAAACATTAGAATGGATCACATAATATTAGATAATTTAACTTACAACCATAAATATATAAGATATTTCAATATACCTGCCTAATAACAAGATATGTAGGCAGCTATATTAAGATATTCAAAGATACATGGAGTTTTCGCTCATTAACCATAGTTTTATCATTTTAGGACATAGTCTCTCATTTTTTTCAAATTTTATGTTTTTTATTGATTTTATTGAAAATCACTGGTATTAGATATTCAAGAGTACGGCTTCCATATTTATTTAATATTCGAGGAGTTTTTAGGCCCTTTCCTTCTCTAAATCTTGTGGTATGTTTGTGTACAAGTAGGTGTTTGTAAGGGCTTTCCCCCCATATTATCCATAATAGTAGTGAACCTTTTATTGAGGAGACCTTTTATTGTAAGTAAGCTCTCTGAGCCATACAGTAGTTTTAAGTTATGTCTCTGTTTGTAAATATTTGTTGTGACAATTTTTTTATTATGGCAGTTTGTAAATTTTCAATATATTTAATGTGAGTAGTGTTTGCATGTCCCCAAGTTCGAATACCATATCTAAAGATGGACTCTACCATAGAAAAATATATGAGTTTAAGAGTACAATGAGGCAAAATAAATTTTAATTTGTAAAAGTTACTAGCTAAGGATCTGAGCTGGTTACAAATTTTAGCCACTTGTTTATCCCACTTAAAATTATTATCAACAATTATTCCCAGATAAGTATATTCATTTGTGAAATCTATTTTTTCACAGTCACAAACATTAATAATTCCTCTATGTATACAGTCAAAGCTATGAGCGGTTATTTTAGGAACATTCCACATTTTCAAACTTGGTGATTTTATGTACATGCATTTGGTTTTTTTTACATTAATAATTAATCCTACATCATGAGCCCATTTGAGAAGCTCGTTAAAATCTCTTTGTAATTCTTGTATAGCTATTTCAGGATTTTCATTTGATACAACAAGAGCAGTATCATCAGCAAAAATGAATCGACGAGCTTTTTTGAAAATCTTACACATAGCAATTACATATATAATATATAATTTTGGACCTAGAATTGACCCTTGCGGTACTCCCGATTTGATGTATCTTGATTTACTAATTATATTTTATTATTTTATTCGTCATTACTGTCTCTCCCTAAAAATACCCTCCACACAGCATCCCCAAAGATTGTGCCCGTATGATGTATAGATGGGGTCTTAAAGAGTCGGCGATATGTGAATGCGGCGAGGTGCAGACGAACATGTGGACAACGAATACCCGCTCCATTCATTCCCGACAGGGATTGATGAGGTCCTCAGGGCAACGCCTGAGGCCCTAGACTGGCTCGCAGACCTAAATGTCCCCTCTGACCCCCCCCCCCCCCCCACCATACGAAAGAAGAAGAAACATGTATGAAGCTAATGTAAAAAGGGTGGAGTTTGACCTCCTCCACAAACTTTTGAGAACTGTTTATGTGTGTATGGGAACATCATTATATTTTGGGGTTTATTAACTAGCTTTTTCCCGCTAGCTCCACCCTCCAACCCCTTCCCCCATCCACTCTCCCCCTCCACCCTCCCCCTGCACCCTCCCCCTCCCGCATTTTTTCAAGTTATCCCCCAATATTTTGAATCAAATTAATAATTATACATGTCTTACTAATCGTGCCACCTATACCAATTTTTTATACAAATTTTGTAATGCCAGAGCTCTGAGCTACATGTTAATCTATAGCCTATATGTTATTCTGATGTATGAGCTATATTATTGTAAAGTTTCATTAAAATCCATTCATTAGTTTTTGCGTGAAAGAGTAACAAATATACATACATCCATACGTACATCTATACATACATCCATACAAACTTTCGCCTTTATAATATTAGTAGGATATTGGTTTTGGAGGAAGGCCTTGGCGGTTCAAATTCAAATTCTAATGCGCGTTTTCATCCCGCAACAAAATATCCCCAACAATATATCTTACATCATTAATTAATTAATTAATGATGTAAGATATATTAATTAATTAATTATGTAAGATGTAAGATAATTCATTAATCATTCAACAAAATATCTCCTAACACCTAACCTAACCTAACCTGTGTCTAATGTCTTTTTGTCTGTATTATTTTGTCCCATTCTACTATTTTTGAACAATAATTTTTATTGTCTTTAAAGGATGTCTGTATTTTTTGTCCTATTTTTTTGTTAGGTTGGGTTAGGTTTTAGTATATAAATATGTTGTTGGGGAATGTTATGGTCGTAGGATATTTTGTCGGCGATATTTCGTCGGCGATATTTCGTCGGTGATATTTTTTCTGGGATATTTTGTCGGCGATATTTCGTCGGGGATATTTCGTCGGTGATATTTTGTCTGGGATATTTTGTCGGCGATATTTCGTCGGCGATATTTCGTCGGTGATATTTTGTCTGGGATATTTTGTCGGCGATATTTCGTCGGCGATATTTCGTCGGTGATATTTTGTCTGGGATATTTTGTCGGGGATATTTTGTTGGTGATATTTTGTCTGGGATATTTTGTCGGCGATATTTCGTCGGGGATATTTCATCGGGGATATTTCGTCTGGGATATTTTGTCGGCGATATTTTGTCCGGGATATTTTGTCGGCGATATTTCGTCGGGGATATTTCGTGTGGGATATTTTGTCTGTGATATTTTGTCTGGGATATTTTGTCTGGGATATTTTGTCGCGGATGAAAAGTCGCAAAACAGTTCAAATCCGCCCCTGAACATCATTAACATCATTAATCATTACCGTATATACATAGGTATAATATTGTATATATTACGAGTACTACGATTATGGACTACTAATGTTATAATCTAATCCGGGGGTGGCGCCAGGTGACGTAACGCCCTCGTGCTCGGGTTACATTGCACGTACATCTTATGATGCGGAACCAAATAATAAAGGTATTAGATTTAGACAGGGGCACAAGCGACTAATTGACGGTCCCCTAAAAAGGGCTAACTATAGTGAATAAGTAAACCTATGTTTCAATTGTGTTTTGGGCGTATCAATGTGTCCAAAACTATTTACTTCTGGTGAAATTGATACAAAATATCGAAATATTTTTTTGAATACATAAACAAATTCATAGAACTGTAAAAAAAATATTGTTATGTAAATTATAAAATATGTATAATAAAATTAACAGCCCTGAAGTCTTGGCGCTCATAAATTTTAATGTGCCAGCCAGAAACACAAGGTCATTACTACAGTTTTATTGTGGCAATACTACGACCATGTCCCATTTCAATATACCACTTCACAGAATTCAAAACTTAGGCGTAATATGTTAATCCTCTTTAAGATAAATTGTTTGCATGTATTATATATAAATGTATTTTTTCATTGTTACAATATTTTTTATTTTTTTATTTTTTTTATTTAGTAACTATATAATATTTTTTACATTTTTATATGAAACATGTTAGTTAGATGTATATATAAAATATATTCGTAGTCCTCCTCACTAGGAGATCCTGTGCTGAGGGGGACTATGCTTTGGATAAGTTTTTCAGCGACTTCTATGGTTTAACTTCATTGATTGGATAAGGTTTTCCAGAAACTTCTATGATGTTTTAAGTATACTAGTAAGTTCATTTTCCGATAGATTCTTCAGCCAACATTTAATGTCCTTAATGTAGCTATTTTTTATTTTTATTTGTTTGATACTAAGTGGGAGCTTGTTATATAACTTTACTGCTAAAAATGCAGAACTTCTTTGACCAAATGAAGAGTTACACTTTGGTATATTAAGTATGTCTGTTTGTTTGGCTCTGGTTTTATGAGCGTGGGAGGTGTCTGCCTCTGAATCATTTTTGTGGTGATGTACTAGAATGTTTTTGGCATAGATTTTCTGTATGCTTGGAACATCAAACTGTTTAAAAATTTCTGCCGTTGACGTCCTTATGGGGAGCTTTAGAATGGTCTTTATAATGCAATTCTGAGTTATCTTAAGTTGTTTTAAGTGATTAGATGCTGCTGAGCCCCATCCTATTACTCCATATTCCAATCGAGAGTGGCATAAAGCATAATATACTCTCTTTAGATCCCTCATTGACAAGATGTTTCTTAATTTTTTGAAGAAGTAGATGAGTTTAGTTAGCTTTTTTGAGGTAAGATCAATGTGTGAATTCCACTGTAGATTTTCATCAATTTCAATCCCAAGATATTTAATACTTTTGGTTTGGGTTATAGATGGGCAGGAACATTGTGGAAAAGTATTTTGACATTCATGTAATTTGAGGGTATGTATTGTAATATGTATTTAAATATCGTAGCATTTATTTTCGTTTTGTTATCTGAATATCTACAAATGTCTTTCTCAACTCTTTCTTTCTGTTTTACAAACTCAATAGAGCTGTATTTTTCATGTTCTTGCTGTACACTATGTTATATTAGGTAAAAGCCATAGGCATCCAAATTCAATAGACCAGAAGATACAGGTAAGGGGTAAAACCAAACTATGGGGGGCGAAGAGGGGAAAGATACTGTGATTCGTTAAAAAATCAATCTGACAGTATATAGGCATCTCGCATTATAATATCACCATTTAGTTCTTAAAAGCAAAATCTGCTTTGAATGAATAGACCTTTTTACATGGGAGCGCGAATTGCTTGCCACGTTAATAACATATTTGCGAAGGACAAATGCTTGCCCCGAAAAATTTCGCTAATATTCACATAGCACTATTTTGTTGCCGTGTTTAGTTAAGACACTTTTACAAATGTTTCATAATTTACTTACCCCTGTAACCTGCGACGAGCACACTAGAGAAACGCCCACATTCGCTATGTTCCAGATAGGTCTATAGCACAAGCTCTCATATTTTGCCGTGTTATTTCGTAAAATGTATGATGTTACCTCTGCGCTGGTCAAGACAAGAATGATGACATCACATTTTTTGATTCAAGCGAGGCTCTCGTAAAGCCCAGCTGGGTCCAAGGAGAAGCTCCATCTGGCTCCATGTGGAGGGGGAAATAATACGTTTTTATCACTTAGGGCAGGTCCAGATATATTCATATGTCCGTGGTAAAAGCCGAAAGGCGTTAATATTATAAATAAATAAATAAGTAAATTGATGAAATCCCATTTTTTAAATCAATATTCAGGGTGTAACAGCAAATACCGGAAGTATTTCAATCATCGATTAATGGGCGTATTTGGAGTACAAAAATAAAACGTAATTTTTCTGTACGATGATTTTTTTTCTACACGACACGTCGCGACCGGACCACGTGATATGCGCGCTGTTCCGTGTGTTACCGTGCTGTTGGAAAAAGATGGAGTGCTTATCGCGTGACTCGTTAGGCTATAACTATTCAGGAACCATTTATTGGATAACCGTTTATTCACCGCCGCCCAAGGAACCATTTATTGGATAACCAACACACCTGCCATAGGTCACCCCAAGTGGTTTGTTTGGTGACTTAGCAGGGATGCCCGGGTTCGTGGGATGAGGTTTATCTATCTAGGTTGTGGCGGCGGATGCGTTTACTCACCTACTGCATGGCGGGCAGGATCGGGAGAGACTGGATAAGGGAGACGTTTTGACCTCTCCAACAGGACTCACTCGGAACATCACCTTGCACCGCAGTAGGAGAGATGGATTCATATGTCCGTCACTCCTGGAAAAAACTGACTCCCAGATTTCTACCCATCCCTCATACATTTTTCCTTCCCAGAACTTTTTCTCCTTCCTTTCCCTCCACAAAAGACTCCACACAGCATCACCAAAGAAGATGTAGGCCCTTCGGGGATTTGTGTGGAGCGAACAAAAAATATTTGGAGTCTATTTAGTGGAACTTACTGTTAATTTTTTTCGATTTGAGCTTTAAAAAATTGGAAAATCGTTGCCGAAAAAAATAATTACATAGTTCAGATCGAAGTTTTTTTGGGTTCTCTATATAGTCTACAGAGTGTTAAAGGACGTACTTGACTTACTTTAACCAGTGATTCCTGACATTATTTGGAGTAATAAATGTAAATGAAATTTTGGTCTCCGGTGACATTTTTGATTTTTTTTTCTACAAAAACATAAAAAAATGGTAGGTGTTGGACAGTTAGAAGCGGGAGAATTTACACTCGTCTGAGTGACCAGTGACGACATGCGGAAGAATTTTTTTTTTGTTTGATTTAGACGAATAATTTTTTGAAAAGAAAAGTTGTCAAAAAAGTCACCGGAGACCATAATTTCATTGACAGTTTTTACTCCAAATAATGTCAGGAATCACTGGTTTAAGTATGTCCCTTAACACCCTGTATATTACGTAGATTTACCAGTTTCCCGCTTATACTACAAGTTTCCAGACACTGTATAATATACTTACAGAAGATAGGTAGTGCGTGTGTAGAAACATGAACCGCGTTTATTATTCTGAACACGTTAATTTTGGAGAGGAAGTCCAAAAAGAAATATCAAATTAGCATGACTAAAAAGAGATTTAATTTATTGGTCTGTGATGAATCCCAAAACAAACTGGAGGTAGGTTGGATAAAACTTATAGAAAATATTAATTAAGGTAATGCACTACGTCGTGTAAAATTCTGGATCAGGCCGCTAACAATAATACTCTTTATATAGATGGCGATAAGGCTTAAATTCCCATTTAACAACAGCTCTAAAAAAAACATCGCCAAAGTTTGATTTTATTTTTCGAAGCGCAGGCACAAATATTTAAATGTTTTACGATAATTTTTTTGAAGAATTTAATTTTGTCCCGTTGGCGGCAAGTATCTTTTCTCGGAAGATTTTTCTATGTGGATGAGTGTTTCAGGCTGATATTTAATTTTGTCCCGTTGGCGGCAAGTATCTTTTCTCGGAAGATTTTTCTATGTGGATGAGTGTTTCAGGCTGATATTTAATTTTGTCCCGTTGGCGGCAAGTATCTTTTCTCGGAAGATTTTTCTATGTGGATGAGTGTTTCAGGCTGATATTTAATTTTGTCCCGTTGGCGGCAAGTATCTTTTCTCGGAAGATTTTTCTATGTGGATGAGTGTTTCAGGCTGATATTTAATTTTGTCCCGTTGGCGGCAAGTATCTTTTCTCGGAAGATTTTTCTATGTGGATGAGTGTTTCAGGCTGATATTTAATTTTGTCCCGTTGGCGGCAAGTATCTTTTCTCGGAAGATTTTTCTATGTGGATGAGTGTTTCAGGCTGATATTTAATTTTGTCCCGTTGGCGGCAAGTATCTTTTCTCGGAAGATTTTTCTATGTGGATGAGTGTTTCAGGCTGATATTTAATTTTGTCCCGTTGGCGGCAAGTATCTTTTCTCGGAAGATTTTTCTATGTGGATGAGTGTTTCAGGCTGATATTTAATTTTGTCCCGTTGGCGGCAAGTATCTTTTCTCGGAAGATTTTTCTATGTGGATGAGTGTTTCAGGCTGATATTTAATTTTGTCCCGTTGGCGGCAAGTATCTTTTCTCGGAAGATTTTTCTATGTGGATGAGTGTTTCAGGCTGATATTTAATTTTGTCCCGTTGGCGGCAAGTATCTTTTCTCGGAAGATTTTTCTATGTGGATGAGTGTTTCAGGCTGATATTTAATTTTGTCCCGTTGGCGGCAAGTATCTTTTCTCGGAAGATTTTTCTATGTGGATGAGTGTTTCAGGCTGATATTTAATTTTGTCCCGTTGGCGGCAAGTATCTTTTCTCGGAAGATTTTTCTATGTGGATGAGTGTTTCAGGCTGATATTTAATTTTGTCCCGTTGGCGGCAAGTATCTTTTCTCGGAAGATTTTTCTATGTGGATGAGTGTTTCAGGCTGATATTTAATTTTGTCCCGTTGGCGGCAAGTATCTTTTCTCGGAAGATTTTTCTATGTGGATGAGTGTTTCAGGCTGATATTTAATTTTGTCCCGTTGGCGGCAAGTATCTTTTCTCGGAAGATTTTTCTATGTGGATGAGTGTTTCAGGCTGATATTTAATTTTGTCCCGTTGGCGGCAAGTATCTTTTCTCGGAAGATTTTTCTATGTGGATGAGTGTTTCAGGCTGATATTTAATTTTGTCCCGTTGGCGGCAAGTATCTTTTCTCGGAAGATTTTTCTATGTGGATGAGTGTTTCAGGCTGATATTTAATTTTGTCCCGTTGGCGGCAAGTATCTTTTCTCGGAAGATTTTTCTATGTGGATGAGTGTTTCAGGCTGATATTTAATTTTGTCCCGTTGGCGGCAAGTATCTTTTCTCGGAAGATTTTTCTATGTGGATGAGTGTTTCAGGCTGATATTTAATTTTGTCCCGTTGGCGGCAAGTATCTTTTCTCGGAAGATTTTTCTATGTGGATGAGTGTTTCAGGCTGATATTTAATTTTGTCCCGTTGGCGGCAAGTATCTTTTCTCGGAAGATTTTTCTATGTGGATGAGTGTTTCAGGCTGATATTTAATTTTGTCCCGTTGGCGGCAAGTATCTTTTCTCGGAAGATTTTTCTATGTGGATGAGTGTTTCAGGCTGATATTTAATTTTGTCCCGTTGGCGGCAAGTATCTTTTCTCGGAAGATTTTTCTATGTGGATGAGTGTTTCAGGCTGATATTTAATTTTGTCCCGTTGGCGGCAAGTATCTTTTCTCGGAAGATTTTTCTATGTGGATGAGTGTTTCAGGCTGATATTTAATTTTGTCCCGTTGGCGGCAAGTATCTTTTCTCGGAAGATTTTTCTATGTGGATGAGTGTTTCAGGCTGATATTTAATTTTGTCCCGTTGGCGGCAAGTATCTTTTCTCGGAAGATTTTTCTATGTGGATGAGTGTTTCAGGCTGATATTTAATTTTGTCCCGTTGGCGGCAAGTATCTTTTCTCGGAAGATTTTTCTATGTGGATGAGTGTTTCAGGCTGATATTTAATTTTGTCCCGTTGGCGGCAAGTATCTTTTCTCGGAAGATTTTTCTATGTGGATGAGTGTTTCAGGCTGATATTTAATTTTGTCCCGTTGGCGGCAAGTATCTTTTCTCGGAAGATTTTTCTATGTGGATGAGTGTTTCAGGCTGATATTTAATTTTGTCCCGTTGGCGGCAAGTATCTTTTCTCGGAAGATTTTTCTATGTGGATGAGTGTTTCAGGCTGATATTTAATTTTGTCCCGTTGGCGGCAAGTATCTTTTCTCGGAAGATTTTTCTATGTGGATGAGTGTTTCAGGCTGATATTTAATTTTGTCCCGTTGGCGGCAAGTATCTTTTCTCGGAAGATTTTTCTATGTGGATGAGTGTTTCAGGCTGATATTTAATTTTGTCCCGTTGGCGGCAAGTATCTTTTCTCGGAAGATTTTTCTATGTGGATGAGTGTTTCAGGCTGATATTTAATTTTGTCCCGTTGGCGGCAAGTATCTTTTCTCGGAAGATTTTTCTATGTGGATGAGTGTTTCAGGCTGATATTTAATTTTGTCCCGTTGGCGGCAAGTATCTTTTCTCGGAAGATTTTTCTATGTGGATGAGTGTTTCAGGCTGATATTTAATTTTGTCCCGTTGGCGGCAAGTATCTTTTCTCGGAAGATTTTTCTATGTGGATGAGTGTTTCAGGCTGATATTTAATTTTGTCCCGTTGGCGGCAAGTATCTTTTCTCGGAAGATTTTTCTATGTGGATGAGTGTTTCAGGCTGATATTTAATTTTGTCCCGTTGGCGGCAAGTATCTTTTCTCGGAAGATTTTTCTATGTGGATGAGTGTTTCAGGCTGATATTTAATTTTGTCCCGTTGGCGGCAAGTATCTTTTCTCGGAAGATTTTTCTATGTGGATGAGTGTTTCAGGCTGATATTTAATTTTGTCCCGTTGGCGGCAAGTATCTTTTCTCGGAAGATTTTTCTATGTGGATGAGTGTTTCAGGCTGATATTTAATTTTGTCCCGTTGGCGGCAAGTATCTTTTCTCGGAAGATTTTTCTATGTGGATGAGTGTTTCAGGCTGATATTTAATTTTGTCCCGTTGGCGGCAAGTATCTTTTCTCGGAAGATTTTTCTATGTGGATGAGTGTTTCAGGCTGATATTTAATTTTGTCCCGTTGGCGGCAAGTATCTTTTCTCGGAAGATTTTTCTATGTGGATGAGTGTTTCAGGCTGATATTTAATTTTGTCCCGTTGGCGGCAAGTATCTTTTCTCGGAAGATTTTTCTATGTGGATGAGTGTTTCAGGCTGATATTTAATTTTGTCCCGTTGGCGGCAAGTATCTTTTCTCGGAAGATTTTTCTATGTGGATGAGTGTTTCAGGCTGATATTTAATTTTGTCCCGTTGGCGGCAAGTATCTTTTCTCGGAAGATTTTTCTATGTGGATGAGTGTTTCAGGCTGATATTTAATTTTGTCCCGTTGGCGGCAAGTATCTTTTCTCGGAAGATTTTTCTATGTGGATGAGTGTTTCAGGCTGATATTTAATTTTGTCCCGTTGGCGGCAAGTATCTTTTCTCGGAAGATTTTTCTATGTGGATGAGTGTTTCAGGCTGATAATTATTGCTTATAATAATTGTTAATTTTACACGTTATCCAATAAAACCATAAACGAAAATGGGTTCAGAAGAAGGATATTTTGAAATTGAAAGCAGTTTTTGAAGTAAAACTTCTTTACGCACGCTTGACTTGGGGAGTAAGCTGGTGAATGCGTGACGAGAGCGTTACGAAAAGTGTGATCGGGCGAGGCGAACGGTCGGGCGAGGCGAACGGAAGTTGAGAGGGAGGTATAAGTTGGTAAAGTTTTACTTCAGTCTTGTGGTCTAAAGCACGCTCGTTTTTTATAGAACTGATACTTTATTTTTTTCTGGGCTAATAAAAATACCAGTAGTATTTCAAAGGCAAATATGTGTTCTACTCGCAGTATTTAATTAAAGGCAAATATGTGTTCTACTCGCAGTATTTAATTAAAGGCAAATATGTGTTCTACTCGCAGTATTTAATTAAAGGCAAATATGTGTTCTACTCGCAGTATTTAATTAAAGGCAAATATGTGTTCTACTCGCAGTATTTAATTAAAGGCAAATATGTGTTCTACTCGCAGTATTTAATTAAAGGCAAATATGTGTTCTACTCGCAGTATTTAATTAAAGGCAAATATGTGTTCTACTCGCAGTATTTAATTAAAGGCAAATATGTGTTCTACTCGCAGTATTTAATTAAAGGCAAATATGTGTTCTACTCGCAGTATTTAATTAAAGGCAAATATGTGTTCTACTCGCAGTATTTAATTAAAGGCAAATATGTGTTCTACTCGCAGTATTTAATTAAAGGCAAATATGTGTTCTACTCGCAGTATTTAATTAAAGGCAAATATGTGTTCTACTCGCAGTATTTAATTAAAGGCAAATATGTGTTCTACTCGCAGTATTTAATTAAAGGCAAATATGTGTTCTACTCGCAGTATTTAATTAAAGGCAAATATGTGTTCTACTCGCAGTATTTAATTAAAGCATCTAAAATATTTATAAGTCATCTAATTTATAAAGCTAAATCACATGTTTTTGCATTGCTTAGTAGTAACATCATCTTAAAGTTGTATGACAATTGGAGTGTTAAATTGATAAGGATCTGTTTGAATTGATTAATATCTGATTATTAACCTGTAAACAAGTTAACAGAACTTGTCTCTCTGGTTAGGTTAGGATTAGATCCACCCACTCAGTAGGTACAACTCCACCAAGTCAACCCACTGAGTCACCGAACCGCCACCCACTCAGTTCAAGCATGACCGCTTCTTGCAAGAATCGGAACTGAGAATTAACTAACTTTTTTTAATATATTAACTAATTTCCCTGAACGTCCTTATGGTCACTCGTAAAGTTTGCCAGAGGAAGCTCACTAATGCGCTGCAGTGACCAAATATCACTGGATTCTGGTACTAGAGTGTCCTTGGCTCCCCAAACAGCGCAGAACCGCGAAGAGTGGAGGAGCCTTATCCACCATAGAAATTGGAGTAGGGTAGTAGCGATCCTTAGCAATGAAGAACCGACTTGAGAAGAAGAATTTCCCTCAAGGCCTCCTGTGTATGTGGGGTGCTGTGTGGAGGGTCTTTTAGGAGAGAGGAAGAAATGAACCTGCGACTTTAAGAGACTCATGTTGTAGCAGGGAGAAATCACCAGAAAACCGCCAGAAGCAGGCAAATCATTTCAATCAAGAACGAGTCGTAAAATTCGTTATCGTGTCGCACAATATTATACATGTCAACTGTATGTAATTGTTGAGCGCGCGTTTGGCGTATTTCCCAATATGTACCGGTGCCGAAGGGATCAATGACACTTACTAGTTTATCAGAGCATCTGCCATTGAAATATCGGTAAAACTAGGTCAGCATTCCCACCTGACGCCTGTGCTCTAAAGATTGCAATCGCCAGATAATCTTCAACCTTCCTCTTCTCTATTTCCCCTCGGCACTCCCTCCAGCCTCATAACATACTCTAATTGGAGATTCCATAGTCCCACTGGCTTGGACAGTTAGGACTCTTATGTGGAGTTCACATTAACAAAATTCCAATCTATTTTCATCCTACCTGTATTAGATTCATGCCTAACACCCATATACATTTAATAGAAACGAATGGAGATGTGGCATGTACTCATAGCGTGCCTAATTATAAAACTAACCTTAATTTATAAAAATGAACGTTTCTTTGTTTGTACCTTACGTGTTCATAAACCATTCATCGAATTGCGCTTAAAATTTGGGGATTCGATGTGCACAGACTGCACAGTGTACATGCTCGTGATGGTTTTTATGTATAACAGTGAGTTCTGGCGTTATGAAATTATTTCCTGTACTATGCATTCGACTGAATGGTACAGGAAACATTAAATTTGAAACTTTGGTGATCTGTTGTGTGCACGCCCGCGAAGGTTTCTACATATATACTGGTGAGCAAGGGCGGCTGGTCGAACAGTGTGTTTGTGTGCAGCACTGGTAAATTATATCGTCTAAAATTACTTTATAATATCTTACCGAAAAATATAAAATCTATGAATTTCATTACAAATATATCCTACCAATATAATGCATAATATAATATGAATCAGGGAGAGCAAATTCTCAAAGTTCCGCGCGAAGTTACCCTGTCCGGTGTGCAGGCCGATTGCAAGCGGAACGAATTATGGTTTTGTATCGAATATCCCAAACATCGCCAGCGCGCAACGCCGGCCATATGTATGAAAAATTAAGCTACATATATTGGTGTGCCACCCAGCGGCCTTTATCATGCAAACTTAAATTTGGATTTAAGGCAAAAATACTTAACCAAATTGAATAATTCTTTTTTTAATCAAAAGGTACAGCAAATACCTAAATTTTACATATATTTGCTTTTTTATTGATTGGTTTTTTAAATTATAAAACGCTGATCATTAAGGAATACCTTTTTTTTATGGGTAACTTTGACAATTTTGCCCTCGTGCTGTTTATACATTGTTTATAAATACTGTTTGTATCCTGTTTAAAATGAAATATAAAACTAACTAACCAACCATCAAGCCGTTTCCCCACAGGGGTAGGCAGAGAGGACGGACCGCCAAATAACTCGGTCTTGGCAGACACTCTTTGCCTCACTCACATTCATACATCGTCTCATACATTCTCTTCTATTATTCCGACTTTCGACATGGCCCGACTCAAGTAGCTGATTCACTTGATCGTGCCATGTCTTCCTCGGGCGTCCCCGACTTCTTCTACCATTCACATTTGCGTCGTATATTCTTCTTACACTACTTTCAAATTTATTTTATTTTATGAAATATAAAATAAAATAAATTAAACATTGTAAAAAAAAAAATTTTTTGGGTTGAAAATTTTAGATTTATTTACGAAAAAATAGTATTGTGTTTTGATTTTCTTAGTACCGAAAAATAAAAATTTTAATTAAAAAGCGATATGTAGAAGTTTTCGCACTTCGAAAACAGCTTAAAATAGATCTTCTCTCCAAATAAGATTAGTGGAATCATTTTTACCCAATGTTGCTTAGTAATCGTTATCTCATAGTTACGGATTATCAGTGAACCACCACGTTTTCGGGGCAGCGGCCGCCACTGCTGCTGAGTTATGACGTTATAAAATTTCCTTAAAAAATTTATAACGTCATAATTCATAGGTGGCGCGCGAGTTGTTTGAAAAATGAGTGTATTTAATTTGGTTTAGCGGCAGGGAAGAAGGAGGGAGGGGAAGGGGAATCCAGGAGGGGGTAGGGGGGAGGGTAATGAAGGAGAGGGAAGGCGGGGAAGGTGAAGGGTACGAATGGAAACGACACGCAATGAGAAACAATTTCTTTATTAAGAGGAATAAAAACCCTAGAAATATTTCGAATCTGATGGGTGCAAAATTTTAAAATCGAGGGTCTTTTTGCACGAGGCTAGTAAGCGAAAAAGTGGTTTTTATTTTTTTTGTGCATAATTTTATAGAACGAAAAAAAGTTAGAACACGGAAAACCTCAAAAATAGTCTTAGCCATAAAGGGGTATTTTTTAAAAATTGTTTCTTGTATTACTTCATAGTTAAGCCATGAAAAAACATTTTATTTGGTGGTTTACGCTTATATTTTTTGTTACGTAAATAATAATTTTATTGTAATTCCAATTCATAGAAAAGCTAGTAAAAGCTTCGATTTATCCGTAGCATATTTTTTGATGTTCATACTGTAAGCCGATTCGTCATAAAGATTAATCAAAATAGTATCTAAATAGGATTTCACGTATATATTCATCTTAAGTGGCACTAGGAACTCGCTAGTTATTAGATATTTACTGTTTGTATATTTATTTAACACAACAAAGGCGGGTTTGACGTATTATATACATATAATAGGCTTTCTCCGCATATTCTGAGATATCTTGGACACGTTTCTCGTCAAACTGAGAACTTATTGAAACTCATAGTCACTGGCAAAGTGTTTGGCAGGAGAAGCAAAGGAAGATCACCGATGTGCTGGAGTGATCAAGCATCACAGGCGTCCAGAACGTCTGTATCATGCAGCACAGGACCTTGCAGAGTGGAGAAGCCTTGGTCACGGGGACTATTGGAACGGGATCACGGTCCTCAGGAATGACTATCCCAGTCCTAGAGATGGTCCAGTCACCGTTAGACCCACCTACCGAAACCGTCACCCGCCCCAACTGTGGATGGGACGGGAATCGGACGCCGTGACGTGATTGCATGCGCAAACCAATCTAACTAACTATATTCTATCAGGGGTATGAAACAAGACATCTACTTATTATAATTAATTTCTTTTTTAACTTTTTGGGCGTTTTTCAGTTTAAATGCTTGACTTTTTAGATTTGGCTACGATCAAATTAATTACACATTTGAGACGGGTCTTGTCAAGAGACAGAAGAAAATAAGAGTACGTGTGACATGATATATATTTTTGTATATATGAATGTGAATGAAGCAAGGAGTGTGTGATGAGACAAAGTTGTGTGGCAGTCTATCCTCTCCTTCTGCTCTCCCACTTGTATATTACTAGCTTTTTCCCGCGGCTTCGCTCGCATGGTATTAGGGGATTTCCACTCAGCCTCCTCCACCTTCCCTCTCCCCTCCCCCCTCCCCCTCCACCCACCCCTTTCCACACTCCTCCCCCCTCCACCTTCCCTCTCCCCAGACCACTCATCCATCAACCCCCCTCTCCCTCCCCCTCCTCCGCTCATCTCTCCCCCACCCCACACCCTCCCCACTCAACATCCCCCCACCTTCCTCCACCCCTGCCCCTTCCCTTCCTTCCCTCCCCCCTCTTCCACCCCACTCCGTCTCCTCCCCCTTCCTTCTCTCCACTCCACTCCCCCCATCAACTCCCTCCCCCTCTCCCTTCACCCACCACTCCCCTCACCCCCTACCCCTCCACATTCCCTTTCCCCAAACCACTCCCCCCCCATCAACCTCCTTCCCTCCATCCCCTACCCCTCCCCTCACCCTCCTTCATCCTTCCCCATTCCCCTTCCTTCCCTCACCCTCCCCTAACCCCCTCCTCCCACCCTCCTCCCTCTCCCCTTCCCCCCTCCACCAACATCCTCCCAACACCCCCTCCCCACTCCCCCCACTCACCTCTCGCATTCCACACATTCATTCCCGATACATTCAGTTTTAAAACTGCTCGCATGCCACCTATTATAATTTCTTAAACAAATTTCATAATGCCAAAACTCAACGGTAGTTTTATACAAAAAAACGAACAAAAAAAAGAATTATCCAATTTGGTTCAGTCGTTCGGGTTTATGCGCATACATACATTTCGGTGATTCATTTTTAGAGAGAGATATTCTACCAAAATATCCAGTACGGCAGATACCGGTCTATAATTGTTGTGTGATAGAAAATGTCAAAATTTGGGAATGACATTTTGCAAAAGAAAGATTCTTAAATAAAATTTCTATTTTAGAAAATATTTAAATTAGCGAATTTATTTGAAGTACCTACTTCCCTAATAATTTGAATAGATTAAAAAATTATAGATACCTTACTAATCGTGCCACCTATTGCAATTTTTTCATACAAATTTCGTAATGCCAGAGCTCTGAGCTATAGCCTATATGTTTATATTATTGTAAAGTTTCATTAAAATCCATTCAGTAAAGTAGGAATTAGTATTTTATACATATTTGAATTTTAACATCAAAGGGATGTCCATAGTAACCTAATTAAAAAAAAAACATCGTTTCCAAGGCGACAATTGGCGTTTGCAATAAATCGATTTTGTTGGCGGCAGAAAACGTATGATAAATAATTTCATAACGCCAGAGATTATTCATAAAGCCAGAGCTTACCAATATATATAGCCTATAGATCTCACAAATAATGTAGCTTTCTATTAGTGAAAGAGTTTTTAAAATCTATTCAGTAATTTTTGCGTGAAAAATGTATACACTTAATACAAACGAAAGAAAAAGAGAGACAAAATAAAATAGCAGAATTTAATACAAGCAAATAGAAGAGAATGTAAGTAAATAATACAAACGGAAGAGAACACAAGAAAATAACAGAAATATGAATACAAGCAAACTGCAGAAAATACCAGGAAATAACAGAAAACAGAAGAGAATTCAAGAAAATATCAGAAAAATAATATAAGTAAACATAAGAGAATGCAAGAAAATAGCAGAAGAGAATACAAGCAAACCGAATAGAATGCAAGAACATAACAGAAAAGAGTACCTGCAAACAGAATAGTGTAATAATGTAAAAAAAGTTCAAGCAAACAGAATAGAATGCAAGAATGTAACAGAAAAGAATACAAGCAAACAGAAGAGAATACAAGAAAGTAACAAAAGATTATACAACCAAACTGAAGAGTATACAAGAAAATAGGACAAGAGAATACAAGTAAACAGAAAAGTATACCTACAAGAAAATAACGGAAAAGAATACAAGAAAATAATAGAATAAAATGACACAAGAGATTACAAGCAAACAGAAGAGAATACAATAAAACAACAGAAAAGAATATAAGCAAACAGAAGAGAATACAAGAAAATAACAAAAGAGAATAAAAGCAATCAGACGCGAATACAAAAAATAACAGAAAAAAATACAAGAAAATAACAGAAAATAATACAAGCCAACAGAAGAGAGTAAAAGCATAATTTATATATATATGTATTTTTTTTTTTTTTTTTTATTTTTTTTTTTGTACATACAATAATGACATTACATTTTTCAGATACATTTTTTATATAACGTGATTCACCTTTTTTTAGAGCATGCTCGTGTAAAAAAGGTGGAGCAGCGTGTGTGAAAAACTATTAACTATATAAAAATCTATTGCTGTTCGTTTGTCTCGCTAAAACTCGAGAACGGCTGGGTCGATTTAGCTGATTTTGGTTTTGAAATGTTGGTCGTAGTCCAGGGAAGGTTTAAACGGTGAGAAAATATGAAAAAACTGCAGGGAAGATAGTAAAAACAACAATTTAATTTTACCATACAAACTGTTCTACCTACTTTCCTGTCAATCATTCGACGTTCGTCCCTTCGGTATGGTAAACTCGGGTCCACTCGAATTGAAGCACGTAGAGGATTTTGAATCGACAACATATATCCACATTACTCGGATTATCGCGTATTTAAATTTTAATATTTTGATGGTTGTCATTGTTGGTTCGATCAGAATAACAAAATTGCAAATTTCAGAAGAAAAGCAAACAAATTGTTGCCTTGGGAACGATGTTTTTTTTTTTAATTAGGCCATTTACAGATGACCGGGACACACTGAACCCCAGATTCCTACCCACCCCTTAAACCCTTTTCCTTCCCAGAACTCTCCTCTCCTTCCTTTCCTTAAAAAAACCCTCTACACAGCATCCCCAAAGATGACATAGGCCCTGATGGAAATTATTTTCCTCAGGGCCTCCTGTGTGGAGCTCATGTAAAAAAAAAAAAAAAAAATTACCCTTAAAAGAGTGCTTTTTTGGTGTCGTAGTTAATATCTATCTCTAAAAATGAATCGCCGAAATGTATGTATGCGCATAACTTCCGAACGACTGCGCCAAATTGGATAATTCTTTTTTTTTCGTTATTTAGTACAAAAGTACTGTTGAGCTCTGGCATTATGAAATTCGTATAAAAAATTGTAAAACGTGGCACGCGAGCAGTTTCAAAGCTGAATGTATCGGGAATGAATGTATGGAATGCAGGAGGGGGGAGGCGAACGAGGGCGGGGAACTCGGGAGGGTAATCCGCAGGAGGGGTGAGGCGAATACGGGAGGGGTGGGGGAACTCGGGAGGGGGGTTCGCGGGACGGGGGAAGGCGGGGGAGTAGAGTGAGAAGAGGGAAGGTAGAGGAGGAGGAATGGAAACGCGAAAGGGGAAGGGGACGCGGGGAAGAAGGTGAATGGGACGAATGGGAAAGGACGCGCAGGGAGAAACAATTTCTATATTAAATGGCATAGCAATAGATGCCGGGTACCAGCTAGTATAATATAAGGATATATCAAAATATCAAAGTTTTTAACGATTTAGTGATAAAATTATTGGCTTAATAATTACAATTTTCCGCAAAGAGTTATTGAGCAATTGTTCTGAAACAAAAATATCAATAATTTATTAGATTGAGCTTTTCTGACTGAGAGCAGTGTGGTTAATGGCCGTAACAGCAGTTAAATATATTCCCGTCTAGGTACTGTTACGAGGCAATTAAGTCTACGATATTTTCATATCTCGTCCAAAGAGGCGAATGAAATTGGATTTTTCGCGTTTTTTCGATGACGCGTGCTAATCGTGCTGTGGATGCAGTTCGTGCAACTTGCACGCGGGGGCTATCTATCTATATATGTATGTAATGAATGGTGTGAATAATTATTATTTTATTTAGTGTACGCCACGCCTTTTTTACGGTTCCATTCCAACTGGTCTCAGGCTTGGCGCGCCACTCAGCCGTGGAAAATATTTTTAAAAATTAAGCAGATAAACTAATAATTTACATAATTATTGCTTTAACTAAAGTTTATTAGAGCAATAAGGGTCTAAATTTGGAATTCAAACCATCTGTCTCCTGTGACTTAAACGCTTTGTGAATGCGTATGTACACAAAACATTATTTGTTTGCATACACATTGTGTCCCCTCAGTTTGTTTTGTTTTTCCGAAACATTGGGGCACGACAATTATATTTTATGTTTTATTTTATTTATAAACAGAAACAAACAGTACATTGATTACAGTGATAAGAACAATTTACAGTTATTAAGTAATATTTCATGGTGGGTACCTATGATATGTTTCTTTGTGGTGTCTTATTTAAGGTATGCATATATTTAGGAACTACCGGGTGATGTGCGTATTGGGTAGGTGTGTGAGTATGTTTGTGGATGTGAGAAGTGGTGATGTGTGAAAGGATATACAGGGTCATCGAAAAATATGGACAACATTTTAAATAACTGTTATAAAAAAACTATTAGAGGTAATTCAATGGTTTTGATCTTAAAATGTGCGGAAAAAGATTAAAAAAAAATCGTACCTTAGTATATTTCGATGTGTGCACCGTTCGTCGCTCTGCAGCCCTTCCACCTTCCCCGCCTACCCTCTCCCCTCTCCCGTTCCACCGTCCCGCAAACCCCCCTCCCGCGTTCCATATATTCAGTCCCAGTACATTCAGTTTTCAAACAGCTTGCGTGCCATCTATTACAATTTTTTTATTAAAATTTTCATTTTTCGTATATTACAAATATTCATTTTTCTATATTATAAGAAAAATCAAAAAAATTTGGTACATAACATAGGTACCTATTTAAAATATCTTTAATTTTAAAAATCCATAGACAATTCTTTTGTTACAAAAACAGCTGTCTGCTTAATTCAATTTCATCAAACGCGCGAACTGTCAAACGTGCGAAATTAAAATAGTCGTTAAGTTTTCTGAAATTATCCAATTTTCTTATTTTTTTTCCGTAAGAACCTTCTACAAAGTATTAGAAAACTTTTTTTTTAAAGTTGGATGAAATAGGTGAGGTCGTTCTGAAGTTATGGCGTGACCAAGGGAAACAAGGATCCATTTTTACATATATAGATATAGAGATTGGCCAGTTGTTTCGCATAACTGAAATGGTAAAATGAAAAGAACTCTCACAGAACTTGAAAATTAGCTTTCAAAATTATTTTTGAAATTCTGCGAAACAACTGGTCCTTAAAATCAGCTTGATTATCTTGTAAACTGTTGAATCATAGTCTATGAACTCCGGGCAATGTGCATACTATTTAATTGACTTTAATTGGTGTGTTACTCGCCTACCTTTGTCTCCTGACCCTCTGGATGACAAGATTTATCTATTGTTATTATAGTACGTGCCAAATTTTAAGACCGGCCTGAACATGGTACGATTCATTCTCGCGCAGTTACTGACTTTACATCTTTACAATGAACGTAAGCGAAAGAGAAAGATTCGTAAGAACATATATGTTCGACAGAGTAAGGCATGGGCGGGGGGAGGGCATGCCACTTAGGGAACGTACCCATACTACGTGACCTCTTCGGGGGGGGGGGGGGGGTCTTCAAAATATCACGCTCGGTACAAATGAGCGGCAGTTTGCTTAGGATTTTGGTCACCGGGGGGGGGAGGGGGTTAAAAATTGCAAAAAATTGGTCACGTAGTATGGGTACGTTCCCTTACCAGTTCTCTGTTCTTAATTTCGCCTATTGCGACGATTTCTGATCAATTTTAAGCCGGTCTTAAAGTTTGACGTATACTAAATCAATTCTTAGAAGTGGTAATATTTTATATTAACAATATCCGTAAACAGTCGACATTTTCTACCACCATCGCAAACTGCCTAAAACATTTGATAGTTGATATCAACTAGAATGTGGAAGATACTCTCAGTATCGCCCTGGCGTAAGATCATCATTAAGAATTGAAACGTTGCTTGAGATGGCTTTAGTCGAGTTTGGTAACTAGATCTGAAAAGCCAGGTACTTCACAACCTTCCATTTCCCCATCTCCTTCCCCTCCCCACTACCTTCAACCTCACAACATACCCCAATTGGGGATGCCCTAGTCTCATTGGATCCAGACGGGAATAGTTGGGACCCTTGGGCGGTATTACAAATATACAAAGTATCAAGGGACGTACTTGACTTACTTTAACCGGTGATTCCTGACATTATTTGAAGTAAAAATTTTATTGAAATTTTGGTCTCCGGTGACATTTTTGATATTCTTTTTTCAACTAAAAACAAGGTCTGTAGCCCGCTTAAAGCCGGCTACAGACCTTCAGTTTTAACTGTGCAATTTAACTGTACGGTCGAACTGTACAGATAAATCGTAGGTCCATACAGCCTACACACATTCAAGTAAAACTGCGAGATCTTTCAGTTTTTATCAACATGGCCTCCATAGACGACGCTTTAGCCATTGCAGGGCTAAAGATGTATTAAAAGAAAATGAGTATATTAAAAGAAAAATAAAAGAGAAATTAAAATTCAATGAATTATTTGTATTAAAAGAGAAATTTGTATTAATTTAATGAGTGTATTAAAAGAAACTGCGACAAAACTGACGAAACTGTACAGTTTTCGACTACACACTGTCAGTTTTAACTGCACAGTTCTAACTGTACAGATTTATCTATGCGTATTTTGATTAGATCTCAGTTAAACTGTACAGTTAAAACTGAAGGTCTGTAGCCCGCTTTTTCTTTGTAACTATATTCCATACTTTCAAAATTAACGTCACGGCTAGAAGTATTGTGGGGGTCTACGAAGACGTCGCGGTGCGGTGTGTGAAAGATGCAAGAAAATGAAAAGATTTTTTCCTTTGGAGAAAACAGACCTCAGTGGCGGATTAAGGGGGGGGCGGCCTGCCCCGGGCCCCCGGTCCTGGAGGCCCCCAAACGCCTCTATGTTCCCTTGATCAAATTCTAAACAAGGCTCTAAAAAAAAAAATTGTAATTTTTTATTTCATTTTTTGATAGATGCTCTTGTTAAAAATGCTCTCACCGAATTTTTTAAAGAAATTCGAAAAACTGACTGAAATACCACATTTTATGTGAAACCGTTTGAAACAGTTTGTATGTTGAATTATTCTTCAGCTAAACATTGAATGCGTCTTATTTTTTAATTAATTTTATTTTCGATTGTTTATAGTAAATTTCCATCGTTCATAAAAAAAAGAAGTGGACCCTTTATAAAACAATCCTTACGAAGTGTCATAATTACGGCCGGATTAAACATGTCGGGGCCCCTAGGCAAAGCACGTCTCGGGGCCCCTATGGTATAGGCCGATGCGTGGCCCCTAGGCACAGGCCCGTGGCCCCCTACACTGCCTTGTGGACAATAGGGCCCTGCCAGGGCCGGCTTAAACATGTCCGGGACCTTAGGCAATGCACGCCTCGAGGCCCCTTTACCGTAGGGGCCCCTACCCGATGTGGGGCCCCTAGGCAGTGGCCTACACTGCCTTATGGATAATATTGCCCTGCCAGGGCCGGCTTAAACATGTCGGGGCCCCTAGGCAATCCACGTCTTTACTCTAGGGGCCCCTACCCGATGCAGGGCACCTAGGCAGTTGCCTATACGTCTAATGGATAATACGGCCCTGGCTACAGTGACTGGATTTTAGAAGGCAGTGGTCTACACTGTCTTATGGACAAGATGGCCCTGCCAGGGCAGTTGCCTATACGTCTTATGGATAATTTGGTCCTGGCTATAGTGACTGGATGTTCGAACTGTTTAAGACTTGATGCATGGTGCATGCAAATCAGATGTTTAGTTTTTCTAATATGTTGTCAACCAGGTTGAAAAACGTAGTTTTGAGATAAACGCGTTCAAAGTTTTGCTGAAGGATAATTCAACGCACAAACTGTTTAAAACGGTTTCATATAAGATGCTGTATCTCCGTCAATTTTACGAATTTCTTTACATTTGGTGAAAGCATTATTAACAAATGCATCTTTTAGAAAATGAAATAAAAAAGTGACAAATTTTTTTTTTTAGTGTCCTGGTGCCTTTAAAATATGCTTAGTACCAATCTAAGAGGTGGTTTGGAGGTGGGAGGTCCCATACAAACATCATCCTATACAGATAAAATAGGAATAAATAAATATAGCCTGAACCAGTAAGTTACAATTTTTAAAATAAAAATACTACTACTAATCTTTCTAATGTCTGTACAGTTTTAGTTCCAGTTTCACTTACGTATTGCACTTCGTATTATTTTTAGTATCTTAGGCCCTTTGCTAAAGGCTACCTTATCATTAAAGATAATATTGATAGTAATAAAATAGGCAAGTAATTAAAATGATTCAGTGGCGGACTAATGGGGGGGGGGGGGGCGGAAGGGGCGGCCTCTGGTCCCCGGGGGCATCCAAACGCCTCCATATTTCCTTAATCAAATCCTAAACAAGGCTTTAAGGCACAGGAAACTTAAAAAAAAACGTTTTAAATTTTTTTTTTCATTTTCTAAAGTTAACAATGCTCTCACCAAATGTTTTTACAGCATTTTATGTGAAACCGTTTGAAACAGTGTGTAGGTTGAATTATTCTTCAGCAAAACTTAGAATGCGTTTTTCTCCAAACTTTTTTTAACTCGTTTTTCAACCTGGTTGACAACATATTAAAAGATCTTTATGTGTATTTTATTGCAATTACATATTTGCATGAACCAAGTCTTAGACTGTTCGAAAATCCAATGTCTATGGTACCAGGTAGGGGAATTTTCATATCTAAAAAAAAGAAAAATGGTGGACCATAGAATTTTTAATTCGATTTTTTATGGAAAATTTTCAGCGTTCTTAAAAAATTAGAAGGGGGCCCTTTATAAAAAAAATCCCTATGTGGTGCCACGCCATAGTGACTGAATTTTCTAAGAGTATAAGACTTGGTGCATACAAATCGGATGTATAGTTTTTCAAATATGTTGTCAATCAGGTTGAAAAACGTAGTTTCGAGAAAAATGCGTTCAAAGATACAAAATGTGTAAAACTTTCATAAAACATTAGGTGATAGCATTATAACAAATGCATCTTTTGGAAAATGAAAAACGAAAAAATTTTTAAAAAAATGTAAATGCCCTGGTGTCTTAAAACCTTGTTTAGGATTTTATCAAGACAACATGGAGGCGCTTGGAGGCCCCCCAGGACCAGAGGCCCGTGTAAACTGAATAAAAATCTTGTAAATTTACATCTACTTTTGGGGGGGGGCTCATTCAGCTTTGCCGCCCCGGGCCTCTGACGGGCTTAGTCCGCCACTGACAGACCTACGTACATTGTGTGTCATCTTTTCAAAGAGCTGCAACATTTTTGTGATAATGAACGTATGTTTATTGCTTTTTTTGTGCCGTCACGGTACCGTAATCGTGATTGTCACGGTAATGATAAAAGCGTTCAATGTATCGTGTTATCCCAAGAACAACGGTCAATGTTGACAGATCCGCCTATGACATGAACAACGATTAATCATTGTTTGGCATGTGTAGGGTTAGGTGCACCGATGTGGGTTCTGGCGTCTTATTGCTAGTATTTTAGTATTCCTGTGGGTGTTTGTACTTGAATATGGGAACAGTTGGCTTGCCGAAACTCCCACTGAGCGTGGGCGGACTCGTGTTGTCGGTGATGGTAGAATTACGGCGAGTGTCCTTGTTTTGCAGTTTGTATAGAGCTAGAGGAGGTAGCTATATTTGGGATATACATGTAAAATTAACCTACCTATTATCTCATTATAACACGTAAGTTAATTTGGCTTGTGGCGGGTTTGGGATCCATAGAAAGCAAAACTGTTTATTTATTTATGTATAAAATGTTTGGTAATACAATTAATTCAAGACGGAAGATTTTTAAACAGATAAAGAAATAATAAAAATAAAATTAGTTAAAAATGCACACAGGTCATAAAAATACAAAAAATACAGCGATTTGATAGGTTTATAAAAATACAGATATGTTTAGGAATAGTTTTAGAATAAGTTTTTTAAAATATCTACAAAATTCGCCAAGTTGACGTTAAATATGTCAACATCACCTAAGGGGGCATACATTAATTACGTGAGCCCAAAAGGGGGGAGGGGTCCAGCAAAATCTCACGTTAATTGAAAAGAATATACGAAGTGGCCCAAATTTATCTCACCAAGGGGGGGAGGGTCTGAGAAAAACTGCTCACGTAATTAATGTATGCCCCCTATGTACTGATTTCCCATAATTCCCCATAGTGTGAAATCGTTGTATCGGAGAGTGGGCAATGTAGTTCCGCTTATGAATGCTGCAGTAGAATGATGTATTTTGTAGTGTGGTTACTGTAGGTATTCGTAAGTTTATGAATTCTGTTAAATAAATGCGTAATTTTGCTAGGTACCTATCTCGAATGTAAAATCATTTGTCTGTCTATTCAATTTTGGACGTATGGGGTTGTCTAAGTCTTGACGTCGGATGCGATTGCCCTCCTACTGCGTGGCTGGCCGGATTGGGAGAGACTGGTTGAGGGAGACCTTTTGACCTCCCCAACCGGTTTTTCTCGACCCATCGCTTTGCGCCTCAGTGAGAGGGATGAATTCATACGTCCATCACTTTGAACCTACCGCCTCCCAAATTCTTACCCACCCCTCACACCTTTTTCCTTCCCAGAACTCTTTTTGCTTTCCATTAAAAGATCCTCCACACAGCATCCTCAAAGATGAATAGGCCCTGAAGGATTTTTTTCTCGGGGTCTCCTGGGTAAAGATACCTAATGCAAAAAACGGTTCCATGACAACTCAGAATCAAAAAGTCATTAAAAGCTTAGAAAAAAATTGAATAATAGCCCATAAACCTTAACTAACCTAACCTAACCTAAACTAACGTAATCTATTTAACCTTTTTTTTTTCATCACTTTTAATGACTCTTTAAAGGAGGTGTTGAGTGAAATGCATTCTGAGTTACAATGAAATGCATTTTGGTCACCGTAAAAAATAGACATGGTTACTAAGGTGAGGGTTTGTTTTTTTAACAGGATTTGTGCCTCTGACTCTGTTTTGTAAAAGGCGCAAATAACAGAAAAGACGTTACAAGGGACCTCTCTGAGGTAAGAGTGTTTGAGATAGGAGATAGGGCCAAGTCCATATGCCGATTTGAAAGAGAGCTGACGTAGCCAATTTGTTTAAAACCTTTTGAATTCCAAGGAGGACACAATTTGGGAGGCGGGTGCGGATACTGCCGCCCGGGAAATTATTTACTGGATAACCAACCTCTGCCATAGGTCACTACAAGTGCTTTGCTACGTTTGTTGACTTAGCAGGGGTTTACAGGGTGAGGTTTGTCCAGCTCCTATTGGACACACTGCTTTGACTGCCCAGATTTCTACCCACCCCTCAGAACCTCCTCTCCTTAAAAAGAAAACAGTATCCCCAAAGATGATGACATGGGCCATGGAATTAATGTAAAAAATTATGTGAATTATCTTTTTGAGATAATATCGAAATTTTTAAAATGTTTGATAAATTTCAGGAGAAGTGAGAACAAATTTAAGATTGGTCCCCCTCCTCCCTCCTCCCCCCCTTCCCACTGATTTCCTCACTGAATAAGTGAGGAAATTTATTTTTTTGAAAAATGGGGGAATTTTTGAAACCACCATTTTGATGGGATAGCCCTTTGTAATGATGCACAGCAGGCACCCTTGGATTTTTCCTTCTTGTATTCTAAGTTTTTTTTTTATGTTGTGCACATTTAAATGTTCTTTTCTAAAAAATAAAATAAACATGTAAAACCCACTGTGCGTGAAAAATCATTTACTTAAGTTGATGCACCCCTTCTAGTAAATTTCAGGATCAGGTCACTAACAATAACACTCCTTATGTAGATGGCGATAAAGTTTAAATTCCCGCTGAACACCAGCCCAAAAAAACCCGAAAGCCTAAAAGCCGTTTTATTTTATTTTGCGAAGCCCAGTTTAAATATTTAAATGTTTAACAATCATTTTCTAAACAAGTTATACAATAAAACTGAATAGTGTTTTGTAAATAGGAGATTTTGAACTTCAAAGCAGTTTTTAGAGGCCTGATACTTTTTTTCTGGACATGTTAAATTAAAACATCTAAAATGTTTCTAAAGCCTCGATGACACACGGCTAGTTTACAAGCTACTATCTGGGAAATTCACTATCTGTTAGTAAACTCGCACAGTGTCATCGTGTCACTTGCTAACTAGCAGCAACTAGCAGATTGCAGAAAGTTGAAAGGTCGTCAACTTTACTCGCCTACACGCTTGCTCGTGATTGGTTTATTTACGTTTCCAACATGGCTTCCGATAAACAGCTGATTTCGACTGTCAAAAATCTGAAGAATTAGTTCACGCAGGCGTCGTTATTCTTGTTACTGGCGCTAAAAGCGACCTCAGTTTCCTACGCTTCTGAGCGAGTGGACAGTTTTGTGTGTCATCATGACAATCTCACTCGCCGATTTACCCGCTTTTAAAACTTAGTAGATAGTAGCTTGTAACTCGCCGTGTGTCATCGAGGCTTTATGATCTAATTATTAAATTAAAATCACATGATTTTGCATTGCTTAGTAGTGCATCAACTTTAAGTCGGGTGCGTTACATATGTCGTACTTGTGTCTGGTAATGTTATATTATCATGAAAACAAGCTTATGGATCCGAGTGGTGAAATAAATAAATAGGTAACAGCGAGTGTTTCCAGTTCACTCCACTAAGATATTCAAATAAGATTTTTTTTAATTTTATGTGAATACCGCACAAGTTTCCACCGCCCGAAACCAACAGGACTATAGTATCCCCAATTTGAAGGATGTTGTTGCTGAAAGAAACGAGAAGGAGATGGGGAAGAAGAAGGTTGGTACATTCCTTAATTATATCCACATCGACGGTTCCAAAGAACAATGTGGGATGGGCGATTTTGTAGTTTTGCGGTAGAGCTATTTAAAGTTTCATTTTTTTCATTTTTACTGGTTTTAGATCAAGAAATACAGTGTTGTTTTGAAAGTTTGCATTTCATTTCATTCAAAATTTCGAAAATACAGACTTTTAAATCATCAAAAAGGAAATAAAAATAAGCCAATAAAACAATTTTAAAATTTTACCAGATCCGATATTGTTCTTTGGGACCGTCGATGCTAATATTATTTTTAGGCAATTTCAATGAACTTTTTTTTTTATGTGAATACCTCACAAAAGTCCCAGCTGCTCACGTCCAGGGCCAGTGAGACTATGGCATTCCCAATACGGGTATGTTATGAGGCTGAAGGTAGTGGGGAAGGGAATGAGATGGGAAAGAGGAAGGTGGGGAGGTACCTGGCTGTTCAGATCTAGTCACTAAACACAGCAAAATCCATTTCAAGTGATGTTTCAATTCTGAATGGTGGTCTTACACCAGGGCGATACTGAGAGCATCTTCCACTCGTGCCACAAATATATACATATAATATGATTTTAGATTTTCATGGCCAAAAGTATTTTTGGGGTGTTATGCCGTGTTGCGCTACCTCCTCCTTTAACCAAAGTTTCGGACAGCGTTGCAGTGTCCATCATCAGGGCAGATGCTAAAGGAGGAGGTAGCACAACACGGCATAACACCCCAAAAATAAATAACAAACATATACATATTTATATATTATTTTAAATGAAATAATTGTGAAATAACATAAATTAATCAAATAAAATTTATTTACCCATGCTGGAATTCTGGAATTCGATCCCACAACTTTCGGATTGCAAACTTACCCCTCGCCCATGCCGGCCATCAATACTAGCGTCATAGCTGTGAAATGATTTTCTGGCTTTTGCATTCACTCCTTCCCACAACATTTTGCCCAGGCATACTCATTCTGTTCCTTAAAATGACTCCACCCAGCATCTCCAAAGATGACAGTCCTCCTGTGCTTATTCGTGTGTGCCCTGACTGCCCAAAGCCAGTGAGACTATGACATCCCAATTGAACGCAGTGAGGCAGAAGGGAGAGGGGTTATGAAACGGGGAAGAGAAAGACGGGGAAGTACCTGGTTATTCAGATCTGGTCATCAAACACATTGGCTAATGCCATTTTAAGTTATGTTTCGATTCTGAATGGTCAATAAAAAGTAAAATTAAATAAGAATAAATTAATAAAACATCTTTTTTTATTATAATAAAAGTTTTTATTTTGCAATATTTTTGCTTGTAAGTTGGATAAATGATTTTTTAAATTTCCTTAGTAAATAAACATAATATACAGTTAAAATTTTAAAACAATATATTTTTATTTGTACATTATTAATATATTATTATAGAATTTGTAATTTACTTAAAAACTTAATAAATGTAAATTATAATTACATATTTAAAACGTAAATTATTATTTAAAAAAAAAACTTCATTTAAATAAGAAGATATAATTTACATTAAATTTGTTCATAATTCTAAATAATTCATTTTGTGCAAACATTCCTACAACACACTCAATATAGGTAATCAAATTTTAACAATTTATAAATAAATAAAATAGTTATTAAGATATGCAAAGCAAAAAGGTTTACACAATTTGAAAGCACCATAAATAGATTAAATTTAATAAATTAATAACTAAATATTATCAATTCTTATGTTACAAACAGTGTATTGATCGAGCAATTAGAGTTGATCCAAACGATGACCCGACAGTTGATGGCCAGACAGTTGATCGCCCGACAGTTGATAGCCCGACAGTTGATCGCCCGACAGTTGATCGCCCGACAGTTGATCGCCCGACAGTTGATCGCCTGACAGTTGATCGCCCGACAGTTGATCGTCCGACAGTTGATCGCCCGACAGTTGATCGCCCGACAGTTAGCCCATCGAAATTATATTTATTAAAAAATTATAATTTCTTGTGCATTATTTAACAATTTCAAATCTAAAATCGACTTCAAAACTACATTTAATAATAAGGGGCCATCCATAAATTACGTCACACCTTAAGGGGGGGGGGGGGGGGGTGAGTAGAGAAGCGTGACATTGTGTGACAACGGGTATGGGGGGGTCATCAGCACTGTGACGTCACATGTAAGAAAAAATTGAACTACTTGTTAGATTATTTTTAGATGTAAAATTGCAAAATATGTGAAGTCACACTAGGGGGAGGGGGTCACAAATGTGACGATGTGTGACAGGGGCGGGGGGAGGGATAAAAAAATCATGAAATTCGTGTGACGTAATTTATGGATGTTGGTATGGATAGGTAAGTTGGTATGGATATCAAATGAATTTATTTACAATGTCGATTTTTTGTACTAATACGCTGGAATACACAGTATATAGACAACTAATTTATCCTTGATGCATTTGGATGAAAACATGTTTATACTTTTGTTACTCAGCGGTACATCCTCTCTGCATACCCCTTCGGATACACTTAGTTACATTTTAAGTAAGTAGGTATGTACTATGTATTTTTCATAAACCGACTGCATATTGTATACATATAAGCATGCCGGGGGGGGCCAATCTGTCGGAAGATCAACTGTCATGGAATCGATCTAAATAACACATCCTCAAGATTGTGTGTCTTGGTGCAAATCTATTTCACTGAGAAACAGCCTTTTGTCTTGCTTATATCTATTTATTGTTTTTAGCGAAAAATGTAGAAAAAAATATGTATTATGTTGTTTAATTTGAATATTGGGAAAGTTTTACTATTTTTATTTGTATTAAAAATGCATTTTTATCTATTTTACTAAATTCATTCCTGAAATCGTATAAAAACTTAGAAACGTGATGTACGCTAGCAATGTATTTGTGTGAATAGTTTGTTAATAGCAATTCTGACTGTGGTATTTATACTACACCATAAATATCATCCCACAGTGAACAAATAATCTCTAGAAAGGTGATCTATGTATACCGATTTTTAAAGAAAAAAATTCGAGTGCAGTTAACACGAAACTTTACCAAAACAATCTCAACCAATGAAGAACCAAGGAGCCTTGAAAAGTGAGATCATAATCAAAGCAGCCAATGAGTGCAGACCTGGTGCCGTTTCCGTTTTATATCTCAACCAATAGGAGTCTTGATAGGAGTTTTATGCTTCGCAGGTGCTGTATGCATCATTTACGTTTCATCCAAATTCCTCATCACAACGGGGCTATAGAAGTTTCACTTCAAAAACTAATGTCACCAAATTGTTAACATATCTCGACTCACATAATAACAACAAAATATTTAGTTTTTGAGAAACATTCAAACAAAAAGAAACGTTTTCCGTCGGTCACGGAAAGCAAAAACATTGTGGAAACAAAGCCCCGGTATTTCAATGTTTTATGTAAATGTTTAAAAAAAAACAAAACATTTTCTGTGCAGGAGACTCGCTAACAAAAAATCACCGAGAAGTAAAGCAAGAAATTATATTATTTATTACAGACTTACAAACCTATCTGTGCATACATCCAAAAGAGGAACTATGTAACAAAAGGTGCAAACTAACAGAAACAGGACTTTACAAAAAATAATAGAAACAAGGGAGAAAGGGCCATTAACGCTCGTTAATATAAAACACCCACTACTGCAAATCGCATCTATGCACAGCAGTGCCCCGCTTTAGTTTCTATCTACACACCAAATGCATCACTTTGAAAGTCCGCACAGTTTGATCATAGGTAGTCAGCATGCTTCCATGGCAGATCTCCCTTTGCTTCTATTTTCTATGGTACCTCTCTATACATTTACTATCACACATCACATCAAAGTTACATTTCTTAGAAAAGAATTGCTTAGCTAAGTAAACGATTTTTTTAAATGAACAAGTAGGTATGCATTTATAAGTTATTTTTTTAAATTACCTACAAAAACGTGAAGGAATTGATATATTATTATTATTAAAGAAAGTCTCAAATGATGAACCCTGCTGTCGTGAAATTTGCATAACTTTTGCAACTTTTATGTATTTTTGTTCGCAGAGTTGTTTTCATGGTGAACTGAGGAGCTTTGAAATATCCAATAAAATGTCAAAAGTAAAATAAATGTGTGTAGGTGTAAGCTAATATTTTCAAACATTAGAAAAATATTGACTAATGACTTATGTAAGCTAATTTCAAAAACACTTTTTTTTTTATAATTTATCATTTATAAATATTGTGCAAAATTTGAATCCAGAAATTTGATCACGTAAATTGGGAATTTCATTTATGTTTTTACATTTTTATGATTAATTACCGGAGTTGTAGATACTCTCAGTATCGCCCTGGTGGAATGCCACCACTCAGGATTTTAAACGTGAATACAGCACAAGAGTCCCAATTATTTACTCCCGGTTAGGCAATTCAAATCTGATCACCAAACACGGCTAAAGCCATTTCAAACAAAGTTTCGATTCTGAATGGCGGTCTTTCACCAGGGTGATATTGAGAATATCTGCAACACTTAGGACCAGTTGTTTCACAGAATTTGAACATTTATTTTCAAATTTCATAGTTAATTTTCAAGTTCTGTGAAAGTTGTATTCAAGTCCCGGTTTTAGTTCAACGTGGACCAGTTGCTTCACAGAAATGAAATAAAAAGAGAACTTTCACAAAACTTGAAAATTAACATAGAAATTTGAAGAATTATTGAAATTCTGTGAAACATTCCGTCCTTTTAGTTCGGTTTCTCTAAAATTAGTATTTTAAAAGTTACCAATGCAACAAAAACTGCTTATTTTTTAATGTTATGTCTTTTCTATTATTTAAAGTAGTCCTTGAATAATATAATATAAACACGGCTGTGAAAAATCTACAAAAATAATAATAAATAAACTGATCAATTAGCTTCATCTAATTTCTTTTCGTTCCAAATGTGGCTCACGATAGCCAAGGCACCTCCAGGAATAAAGCGAACAAAGTTATCACCGGCCAGCGGTCCCAGTGCGTACATGCCCTTGGGGGCGTTCAAAACGGAATGCGACACTTTATCTATGGCAATGGGATTGTTCCTACAGTCTATGGGCTTTGTGGGACAAACCCCCAAACCAATACCACATCCCTGCAATTCTTTATCACAAAATTCTTTAGTTCTGTCTTTGATATCTATGGTTTTGAAACCGTTTACTAAGGCAACTATATTATCTGTGGTTGTGACACCGTTTATAACTTTATCTGTGGTTTTGACACCATTAGTGACTTTTTCTGTGGCTTTGACACCGTTAACTAAACCATTAGTGACTATACCATTACAAACTTTATCCGTGGCTTGAACACCATTATTCGAACTATAAGCGTCTGTACTCTTAATATCTGCAGTTTTTACACCATTAGTAACTTTATCTGTGGCTTTGACACCATTAACCAAGCCGTTAATGACTGTACCATTTGCTACAAAGCCATTAGAAACTTTATCCATGGCTTTTACATTATCTGGGTTTTTACCACCATTAGTGACTGTAGCAATATTTGTAATGTTAACAAAACCATTAGAGACTTCATCATTATTCACACTATAAGCATTTGAATTTGTGTTTTTAACACCGTTAACTAAACAAGTAACTTTAATATCCTCAACTTTAACATCGCCATTCAATAAATGTTTTCCGTTACCCTTCTCAACGGCAACTATTTCATCATCGATCATCTTTGTCTTCTCACAGATTCTTTCGACATCTTCTAAAGCGCTTTTCTTTTCATTTCTATCGTCCATTCTGGCCTTTTGAAGCCCCTGGCCAACAATATTCTTCAAATTATACCATTGTGTTTTCAGAAAGCAGCTTTTGGTTGTGTATTCCGTTTGTGCGGGAGGTTTTCTTCGATTTTGATTCTTGTAGGAGCATTTGATGCACATTTCTGTTGGGTGCGGCATCAATTTTCCATTGCTGTCATTGTTTGTAAGGCTCATCTCGAAGGTTTGCTCTTTTTTGATGCTGGCAATTGGTGGAGCATCTGTCTTCTCAATTTCATCATCCAAATTCCAGGTGATGTAGCTATCCTCGAAGCTGTCCGGTAAGAAGTTCAAATCCGGGCGGGAACCAATTAGAACCACGCAGAGCGACACGTCGATGTCGACGGCTTCGTTTGTCTTTGTGTTGAGCAGCTTGGCGGACCTATGGGTGATGATTTCTGTGGGGTTGTCAGTCTCCAAAGCGAGACGCCCGTTGTGATGGATTTCGAGAAGCACGTGGTCGGGAAGCGCCGTATAAAGCGGCTGATTGCCCGATACTCCGGCCTTCATCATCTCGTGCACCTAGAAACAGAAAAAAATATCATGAATACTATTTTCAGTTGTCTGCGCTGTGCGTTAGTCTTGCATGATATCTAGTTCAATGAACTCTAATTTGCTTTGAATAAAGAAAAACTGATTGTAAGAAGAATTTAGACAAGTGATAGAGTAGGCACCTACCTAACTATTTAATATAATATTTTTATCAGAAAATTATTTTAATTAATGACATTTTCAAAATTGGATCCGATTTGTCAACAAATCAGACAAACCGGTGATTTTTAATAAATATGTTTGTTGGTTGGGAGTGGAAGGCACCAATAGACGTAGGAAATATTAATGTATTTTTTTACAGTACAAATAACTAAATAATAGAATAAATCATTTTAATTTTAAAAGAAGATAAAAGTATGCAGAAAAGGAAGATAAAAATATGCAGAAAAAGAAGACGCAACGATGGTGTCAATGATGGGAAGATCAGATACTTGAGGAATTGAACACAGTGTTGTGGAACAAGTAGATATTCACAAACCGCTTTTAGACATTCACAAGTTCACTCATGACAATCCTGGTGAACAATATTAACACTCTTTGAGAGAGAAGATTAGTTCTACCTTTTACACCGGTTCTACTTGAATGCCCGGAAAGGCATTGCTGTCAAATACGTTTGTATTAATATTAAGGGGCTGTACGTATATGTAAAAAAACATATGTATATGTGATACAAGATGAGGAAATCTTCATATCTCCTTGGCTTTTGCGTGGAATAATATTTTATCAAAATGAATGTTACACTTTGGCACTGGAGATGCGTAAATTGTTTTTTTTTTTATAAATGATTTCCAATTTTTTTTGTAAAGTAATAAAATACAAACATTTTTTACACATAAAATGTCACTAAATGGCCCAACACGGACTTTAACTTTTGTTTATGGAGTCCTTATTACAAAGTAGACCATAATTTTTGACAAATACATATTTTCAAACATATGAGTATCGATTTAATACAAATTTCATTTTCTCCAACAAATTCCTTGTGTGGTGTGTTAAAAGAACTGAACTACTGTCTAAGGCCGTGGTCGTCAAACTGCGGATATTTGTGCGGCCCGCACAAATATCTGGCGTTTTCTTTTTAAATATTTTCTTTTTCATGTACTATACTATCCATTTTTTTGCAGCCCGCACAGATATCTGCCGTTTTCTTTTTAAATATATATTTTTTCATGTACATACTATCCGGTTTTTTGTGGCCCGCACAAATATCTGCCGTTTTCTTTTTAAATATGTATATATTTTTTCATGCACAATCCGCACAAATATCTGCCGTTTTTATTTTAAATATATATTTTTTCATGCAAAATTAATTATATTATCTGTTTTTTTGCATCCCGCACAATTAACTGCTGTTATCTTTTTTATGTACATATTTATATTATCCGTTTTTTTTTTTTTTATATTTTATTTACGTATACCCCCATATGATTTAAAAACGTTGATTTTAATTGATTGACATTTGATTTTAAAACGCCCAGCTGGTTTTTAAATACATAGTGTATGTCATAGGTTTTTAGCATGGGCGATAACGCCCCCTTGTGGTCGTTTGTGACTTTCAGGGGGGCAGTAGAAGACCCAGAGAAAATTAGAAGGCGTAGAGATGGCACAGTGAGGGTGTGGATAGGTTAAAAAAAATGGTCCAAAAAGATAAAAAAACACGCTTATCACGTAGGTACTAATAAAGCAAAGCAAACTTTATTATTGGTTAATTTTTGTTATTGTATGTATTGTAATCATTTTTATCATGTGTGCGAAAATTCACACATTTCGACAGGGAAGTGGATGAAAATTGAACTGAAAGATTCCATTACAGATCTACACATTTAAAAAAAATATATATTAGGGGTCGCCCATTAATCACGTGATATCTCATTACACCCCCCCCCCCGGTGATATTTCGTGATTTTTTCCGAACCCCCCCCCCCTTTAGAGCCTCACGTGATTAATGGACGACCCCTAATTATGATTTTATATGAATTATTTTTTATTAAGAATTGATACAATATCATGAACACAAGAAGGAAGGAGGTAGCAACCCGGTACTTAAATACAAAAGAATTGCCTTTTTAACTTGCTAAACAAAAAGGTACAACACCCCCCCCCCCCCCCCCTCCCCCCTTGACCAGAAAAGTGTGACGACCGCTGGTCGGTCCGGTGGTAATAACTGTTTGGAGTGGAGAGAATGAAATTCTTCTCGGGTCATTGCTTCATTGCTAAAGATCGTGATAACTAACCACTAACATAACCCTAATGTACCAGGCTGCTACACTCCTCACGGACCTGCATTCGTGGAGGGCCGAGAACACCGACATTCCTGGAACCAGTAATACTTAATCACCTTCTGCTTCTCCTGTCAAACACTTTCCGAGTGACCATAAGATACTGCACGTTCGAGTCTCAGTTTCGCGAGCAAAGTGTCCAAACCTAGGATATGCTGTATGCAGACAGTTGATAGCCTATTACGGATTCCAATTTCTTCCGGAATGATTCATACCTGATGGTACTCAGGATACAGGTCCTTGGGCAGGCTCTTGAGCGCAGTGGAGGCTCCACGGTAGGCGTGCGCCACCGGCAGGCCACTTGCTCTCAGCCGCAGGATGGCGTCGGCCGCACTGAGGCCGGATCCGATCACCAGCACGGGCAGCGGGTTCTCTCCTGCTGGAACCAAATACAAATAACATACATTGAAGGAAACTCCACCACTTTCCTAACAGCATTATAAGGAAACATATGGTTTCCTCCTTCACCGCACACGTCAAGACTCTATTTTTATTGAATGAAGCTACATTTATTTGAGCGACTCTAGACCCTCCAATGTCCATGCATACGGGGTTAGTAAGCAGTATCCAAGTACTTACATTAACATAACACAGTAGTACAAAAAAGAAACAAAAGTGGCAGCTCGTGGTAGCCCAAGTCACAAATAACGTACATGAAAATACATGCTGAAAGAATGCCAGACGACAGGAAAAAATGATGGCTATGTAGGTGGTCCGGTTGAAGCAATCCAGAGGCAGATCGAGGAAGAAGTGGATATACAGTGTGTAAGAGGATTAGAGCAGGACGAGAAGGACTGAGGACTGGAGGTGAATGGAGAGGCAAAAGGCCATTTTCAAAATTTAAACTGATTGTGTCAAGAATACAGACAAGCGATAAAGTACCTCTACCTATAATATAATATTTGTTACCAGAAAATTATTTTAATTATATAAATTTTAAATGTGTACTTTAGGTGTTCACAGAATTTTAAGCATTCATAAATTTCAAAGTTATTTTTCAAGTTCTGTAAAGTTTCCAATCAAATTCTGTTATTATATCATTATTGGACCAGTTGATTCACACAACTGAAAAATAGTAGAACTGAATGGAACCTTAACAGAGCTGGGAAATTAACTTTAAAATTGCTGAATTGTTCAAATTCTGTAAAATAACCGGTCCCTGGGGTTGTGATTTTCTGGCCTGCGCTTTTCCATTTTTATTTTTGGGTTATTATGCCGTGTTTAGCTACCTTCTTCTTTAGCCAATCAAAGCATATTAAAATATAAGATAACATCTGCCCTGATGATGTACACCGTAAAGCTGTCCGAAATATTGGCTAAAGAAGGATGTAGCGCAACATAATACCACAAGAATAACACATAAATCACGATAATACTATTGGCCGTCTCAAATCATATTTGTTGTCGTACCTTTTTCTTTAGCTTTCTCCAAGGCGTCAAGTGCCGTCTTCAGCTGCGGAGGGGATCTGACAGCGGCCAGCGGGTTCAGGGGTCCCGAGCTGTCAGGGCCCCCTGCTGTCGGGGGATTGGGGGCCCCCGAGGCCAGAGGGTTTGGGCGGTCCGAGGCTCCTGTGGCCAGCACCACCCGCGAACACACATAGTGGAACGGGGCCTTTTTCGATGTGTCATAACTGTAATAAGAATCAAATATTTGATTGGAATTTTTTAATTATATTTCCATACTAACATCACGTAGGAGCCCCAAAGCGAAATAATTTATTTTTGTCAACTTTGACAATGCTGAGGAGGGTCTCTTTGAGGAATAAACCTCGGCCTTGAAGAGACTTGTATTGTAGGAGGGAGGAAACACCAAGACTGGCAAATCATTCCACAATCAAGCTGTTGATTGCAAGAACAAGTCTTAACCCGGCGATTGCCGCTCGTGCTCCGGTGTGTCATGAGATTTTACACGCGATTTTGACCCTCATGTATAAAGAAAGTGTATGAAGAACACGGTCAGAATCGCTTGCTCTATTATCGCCCTTTACCATAGCGAAACCTGCAATGCAACTAGTCACTCCAAATAATTTATATTTAATTTTCAGCGAGCGCGGGGATGTGCGCAGTTCTTGCGCATGCGCGGGAAAAATTCCTTTATCTACGATTTTGACCCTTCTATGTACAAAATTTGTAAAGGACAGTGTCAGAATCGCTGGACACAAATGTCATTTCTGCCGCCGGGTGCCGCGCCATAATTTATGCATCTTACTCGACTAAAACATCGTAAAACCTATCAATTTACGTAATTAACGCAAGTAATGTTGTTTTGGTAGATAGTTTATTGTTCTAGAAACGTGTTTCAGTCAATAAAATATACAATAGCTCAAAATTGATCCACAAAACATTCATTTCAAAATTCAAAAGTGGTGCTTTTTGCTGGCCTTCCCTGGCTGACCAGGGGTTAAGAGCGACTCGTACTTGTGATCAACTGGGCAAATGCAGAAGGGATCAATAATGCTGGTTCCTCAAATCATCTTCCATTCAAATAACAGAAGAACATATACAGCATTTCCAATTGTGCTTTAAAGATTGCAATTCATTTCTTGACCTGGGAGAATTTTTCAAATGTACTGCCCGTTTCTGCAGTCATGTGTATTTTCAGGTATTTTGGGGCTCAGACCAGGAGTGGCTGCCAAATTCAACAGTGAGGAGCACTTGCAATTTGTAGAGGATCAGCAGTTGTGTACTATTAAATTATCTGGGTGCCCTATACAGTATGTACGCTTGGAAGAAGTTAACATATGATAAGGGGAGGTTCTGACGTAGGTTTTGACAGAGGTTTTGACGACCTCCGTAGTCCAGTGGGTAAGACACTTGACTCACAATCCGGAGGTTGCGGGTTCGAACCCGGCATGCGCAAATAAATTTTATTTGATTAATTTGTGTTATTTCACAATTAATTAATTTAAAATAATATATAGTATATTTGCGGCATGTTCCAGAGTGGAAGATACTATCAGTATCGCCCTGGTGTAAGACCACCATTCAGAATCGAAACGTTGCTTGAAAATGGCTTTAGCCGTGTTTGGTGACCAGATCTGAATAGCCAGGTACTTCCCAACCTTCCTCTTCCCCACCTCCTTCCCCTTCCCACTACCTTCAGCCTCACAACATACCCCAATTGGGGATGCCATAGTCTCACTGGCTCCAGACGGGAGCAGTTGAGATTCTTGTGCGGTATTCACTGTAAAAAAAAAAAAAAAAATAGGTTCTGTTTCACATATCGGAGGTAACTCACCCAGAAACACACCACGCTGCGGTGGTGGGATGGTCTGCGGAGTCAGGACTCGACTCTGCCTTGCCCACCAGCTTGATGGGCTTCACGGAGGTCACCATGGTGTGGTTGCGAAAGAATCGCTGAAATCAAAAGTGAAAACATATAAAAAAAACTAAAAAGCATTAATTTTAAATTTTTAAGTGTCCACGAAGATTAACACTTCTGTTGGCGAAGATTAACATTTCAGGTCCAGATAAAATTCTAAATGTCTCAATCAAGTTACCCTTTTCTCTTCTTTATTTTAATATTGGTAATTTTAGTTCCTTGTGTCTATCTTTATATTGCCAATCTTATCAAAATTCTTGGCTAACCTGAATGCCCGTTTGGTTGACATATCGCTCGTAGTAGGCAGCCACTGCGCGTACCGGCGCTCTCTGGTCGGGGCGTGCGCCGGGGATAGCCTCCCTCTGCGGCAGGGCCATCCAGCGGGCGGGGCTCAGCGTGGCCACACAGGGATCAAGGCGGTGCCACAGACCCCCCGGGCGTCCCCTGCCCAGCACCACGTGGTCTATCTGAAATCACACAGATTGTACGTTAGTTATATCGTAACAGATTAACCACTTCAACAAAGGCATGTTTTGAAAGGCATGGATCCTGAGGCAAATCAATATCTTTACATATGTAGCATAAAGCAAAGCTACTCCCGCTGTCTGTACACTTAGATCTTTTAAACTATGCAATTTATTTTCATGCGGTTTTCACCAATAGATAGAGTGATTCATGAGGAAGGTTTAGGTATATAATTTGTTAGGGTTTTGTGTAAATTAGTTGAAATGTATAATATATAAATGGAGCGGGCGGTGTTGATTTGACATGTATGCAAATCAACAGATGGTGTTGGTCACAAGGGTTGGGTAATGGCATTGTCAGTAGATGGCATTGTGTTTCGTTAGCCACAGCAACGTGTGGCCAGGTCTGCTAGTATATTATAAAAGAAAGTGTACAATGTGCGGGCCGCTAAAATTCAGAAACAAGTCCCGGTACGATCAAGGAAATTAAATGGTGTGGTAGCCCTCTATCCCCCATCCATGAAGAAGGTTCCAGTTTTTACCCGAAGGGCGTGCTTTTGAAGATATAAGGGCTGGAAGTTTCGTCCTCTAGAAATTCTAGAACAGTCCAGAACATTTGAGAGTGTACGAGAGCATTCCATAACATTCCAGAACATCCCGAAACATTCTGGATGTTGTACACCATTCATCCGATTGCTATGAAACTTTGATGATTTGTTGAGCGCGTGCCCGCAAAGATTTCTATATACAATTGAGATCTCAAGAGTTGTTTGAAAAATGTGTGAATTTCATATAGTTTAGCGGCAGGGAGGGAAAGCGCGAGAGGAAGGAGAATTCCGGGGGAGAGGGGGATTTGCGGGAGGACGAAGGTGAAAGAGGAACGCGGGAAAGGGGATGGGGAACGGGGACGCATGGGAAAGGACACGCAGGGGAGAGGTGATGGAATAGTTGTGAGGAGTGTGTGTATCTCTTATAGTTTAGCGGCAAAGGAGAGTGGGACAAGCAAATCCGAGCAGGGAGGTGGAACAGTGTGCGAAGTAATAGGAAAAGAATATTGTGCATTCAAAAGTACCTCAATAAACAGAATTAAAACACAAATACTTTCTTTCTTTGAGTGGCCATTGTAACGCATGCTGGAGATGACTAACTAACTAACCATCATGCCGTTTTCCGCAGGGGTAGGCAGAGAGGACGGACTGCCAAACAACTTGGTCTTGGCACACACTCTTTGCCTCACTCACATTCATACGTCGTCTCATACATACTCTTCTATTATTCTGACTTTTGACTTTTTTTTTTTTTTTTTTTTTTATTAATAAATTTTTTTTGTTACATACATAAAAATATTACAAAAAACATTTCTTTTGATAAGAAGTAAAAAAAAAAGGAACTATAAAATTAAATATGTAGCTTAAAGATAAACAATATTACAATTTAACAAAAAAAAAAGATATTACAATAGTATACATATATGTATGATCACAAAAAAAAATCCCACATAGGCATCGCCAGTTCGTGGGTATATTTAAGTTTTTTTTAATGCAGTTAAGTTACAACATGGCAAATTAAACTTTAAATTAGAAAATTAAAACATAATTATGGTTTAACATATTTATAGAACAAAAATTCCGTATTTCCAAAACTAAAGTTAAGAAAAGAAGAAAAAAATATATATATATGAAAAACAAAAAAGGTTAAATAAAAATTAGGATTTGTAAAGTTATAACAGGTATGATGTTATAGCAGGTATGTATTTGTATCATTTGTAGTTACCCAAGTCTTTATTAATTTTTTGTATATGCTGTAAGAGGATATGTTTTTAGATTTAATTTCTATAGTCTGATACAGTGCATTATAGATTTTTGGTGCAATGAAAAAAGCATGTCTCTGCGCAAGCCTAGTTTTGCATAGGGGAACCTCAAATGCATTATTTACTCTACTGCTGGAGCGATTTTAGTTTTTTGTAAAATATACATTTCGTGAAAATATATATTTCAGACATTGCATACAGTAGATTTTTCTTATATCTAAGAGTTCAGCTTCTTGGAATAATTGCAAGGAGGGGTAGGTAACATCTTTATGCAACATTATTTTTATTATTAATTTTTGAGTAATTTCTAGTTGCTTAATATGGGTATCATAAATACCCCCCCATCCAATTATTCCATAAGATATTATTGGCATAACATATATATTCCCCCAATAAATACCCCCCATCCAATTATTCCATAAGATATTATTGGCATAACATAATATATTCCATGGCCCGACACAAGTATCTGATTTACTTGATCGTGCCATGTCTTCCTCAGACATCCCCGACTTCTTCTACCATTCATATTTGCGTCATATATTCTTTTTAAACTACTTTCTTCGTTCATTCGCTTTACATGACCAAACAATCTAAGAGTACCTTTCTTAATCTTACTCATTATGCTTACACCAGCCTTACATTCTTTGCGGATAATCCACATTTCTCACATGATCATACATGGTTTGCTACACTTACGCCTCAGGGATCTCATTTCAACAGCATTCAGTTTACTTTCATCCTTCCTCTGCCAGTTCCATGCCTCACTGCCATACATCAGGGTAGGTACCAGGACTCCATCGTGGACTGCTAACTTCGCTTCTTTTGACAGTTTTTTATTTGCGCCAACGGCATTCAGTGTTCCATTAATGGAGTTACCGGCATTTACCCTTCTTTCAATATCTCTATCAGCCTTCCCATCTCTTGTAAACATACTACCCAGATACACAAACTCATATCTGCTCCAAGTATTCATCATTCACAACTATGTTGCATACTGGAAATAAATATTTCTAAGTGCTTTATTGTGCGCTTTACTAGAAATAAAAACGTATTAATCCATGAATACTCAATTAATCATGTACCGTTGTCTATCAAATTCGAAAGTAAGGACCTTGGGGTTATACTTGATAGTAAACTGAATTTCAATAAACATATCATTATACTTACCTATTGCATAATGTTATTCTATTTCTGTTATAATTAGTGTAACTCGCTCATCAAACACAAGAACTAGTTTCTTCTTTGGTGAGATTGCAATTTTAAATAATTTGTATACCGATATGTAATTTATATAAAACCACTGTACTATATATCTATATTAAATAAAAAAAATAAAAAAATAAATATCGACCATATAGTCACTAACGCATCTTCTATGCTTGGTTTCATAATCCGCTCCTGTAAACAATTTAAAGACCTTACTACTTTCAAAACACTGTATTTCTCATATGTTCGTAGTATCCTTGAATACGCATCTTTAGTGTGGAACCCAGGCTATGCAGTGCACAAAAATAGAATTGAAAGCGTTCAAAATAGATTTTTGATACCTCAATTTCTGCTCTTTTCGATCTCATGTTAGTAATGAAGACTCTGCAAAGTTCTTCAAAATACAAACGTTAACTTGTCGAAGAAATATAGCAGATTCGGTAATGTAATTTAAAATTACAAATAACTTAATCGATTGTCCTGATCTTCTTCAACGCCTATCATTCCATGTTCCAAATCGCAACAGCAGGCAGTCGCTTACCTTTAATCTCCCTCTTTGCAAGACCAACTCCAAACAGAACTCATTTATCTACAGATCCACACACTCATTTAACTTAAATTATTACCACATTGACATTTTTAACTCAACTTTACGTGACATAAAACGAAAACTCACCAAGCAACATGACTCAAACTAGAAAGTTCAATCCCTATATATATTCCCGTCCTTTGCCTCTTAATCCTCTTCCTATGTTCCTCTCCCCCCCCCCCCTTTTTATATTTTGTAACTAAAAAATAAAACTAAGAAAATACCCTTACAATGTCACACTTTATTATTTATTATTAACTATCATCAGTGGAAAATTCATAATTGGCATAATTAACATCTTATTATTGTATTATTTTGTAATCTCTGATTTGCTGTCAGCTTTTTCTAAAATAAATTAAATTAAATTAAATTAAAAAATACTGTTTTCGTACTCTCTCTTTCAAACACCATGACTTTAGACTTACTTACATTCATCATTAACTCATTCTTCATACATACTTGGTTCATCCTAGATACGAGAGACTGTAGATCTTCCATACTGTTAGAAATCGGCACCGCATCATCAGCATACAATAGGCAACATACTTTCAGACTACTCTTGCCGGAGATACTAGCTAGTAAAATATAAATACTTTTTCAGCTTCGCAAATCCCACAATTATAATATACGGTTATGTTTCATGGGTCTGTGGGTCTGCGCTGGTTATGAAATAAAAATGATGCAATTCATGTGCAAATTATCAGGAAACAAATAAATATATTGCACAATATTTAATTGCAATAAATTCACTTACTCACAAAATTACGCAACGGGTAAAACAATAATAAAATTTATTATTTCGTTTATCATTTCCTTTTTTATCTCAAAGTGGTTAATATTTAGTGCAAGTAATGCTGATTCTATCGCCCCAACACTTGAAAACAGTGGAAATTTCCACTGTTTGATAAACTTGAATGAAGTGGCTATCTATAATATTTACTACACTGCTACCCATTGAGATCTGAATGAACGCTACCTGTATTCCTATACACCTATATCCTATACTATTCCTATACTACAGGGGTGGCCAACTTGATTAGACCCAAGATCGACCATTCACTGGCGAAACCCTGTGCGATCTACCCAGTGGCGTAGAGTGGGGGGGGGGGGTACACGGAAATTCTATTTTTTTATTATTACCACCTCATTTTATACCGATTTTCGTAATCAAATGTGACGAGTACTCTCCAATAAAAATCATATTTATTTTTGTACATTAACTCCACATAGAAGGCCCTGTGGGAAAAAATTCCCTCAGGGTCTATATCGCACACCTAGATAAAGAGTAGTACAACTCAAAATACCTCTTTTTTCAGGAACAGCGAAAAACGTTTTACTCGATTTCTATTTGACCGATTAAAAATATTGTATGTTATTTTACTATGATATTTATTTGCTTAATTACTTAACCATCAAATTCACGTGTCATGCGTTTATTAATTAATTTTATGTTATTTTAGTATTTGTGACAAAATCATTGTTTAATAATTTTATCAACTCAAATTGATTCCATATTAGTGATAAATTTTGAATTAATGCACTCTTATTCTGTATATTTTGTTTTATACTCTTCACAATATCGGAGTAAGTGGAATTGATATGTAGAACGCCCGAGAAACAAGACAAGTTCAATCACGAATACCAAATCAACTCAAAATATTCACGCACTATGACTGCGATTAATCACGAAAACAAGACTAAGTCGAAATAATCCAGTATTTGTGCGTATTGAGGGCACCTTCCCCTACAGCTGGTATGTCGTAACTGGTGATGCGTTACTATTGTTGGTGGGGGTTTTCGTAGAGCAATTCAGAAAGACTGACTTAAGTGCCATCTACAATTTTATTGATGGAGATTTTTAAACAGTTGTCTTTGTGGTTTGTGTTTACGACGCAGATTCCGAAAATGGCAATAACTCGATTTTGGATTATTTCGAGTTGTGCTATTCTTTATCTAGGTGTGCGATATCATCTTTGAAGATGCTGTGTGGAGGATCATTTGAGGTGAGGGAGGAGTGAACAAGGGCCGTGAAGAGACCCATGCTGTAAAAGGCAGGTACAAATTAGAAACTGCTCTCGGTAATCGAGAATTGCATCAAAGAAAAAGAATTTTCCTGTTGTTGGAGTAGTTTTAATTCACCCCATACAGATTTGTGTTCAGAATATAACGATAAATTAAATAACAAATTGCAGATTTATTGTGTACCAAATGAAGCTTTACATTTGAGATGCAAAATTCTGAGAAATCGACTGTTCCGTGTGTAACTATTATTTTGGGATTCTTTCGCCGAATCAACCTTAAGTTAAAACCTGCCTAAAATTTTTTAGACTATGTGTTCTGAACACAGTGTAAAAATTCGAGATGCGAAATTCTATTACACGGATACCATTCTCGATTTCCGAGAGCAGTTATAAATTTTTAGTAGAATTTATAACATGAATTTTATTGGAAAAATACTCGTCACATGTGATAAAATCTGCTCCGCCGTGGGCGGCTAAAACCATTTTTTTCTATCGAGGGAATTTTATATAATTTGCATTTCGGCGCAGGCAAAGTCTAGATATTATCTTCAAGAATAACATATTATTCTTGAAGATAATATCTAGACTTTGAGCTTTAAAACTTACCGTGTTTAAGGGAAATATGTAATAAATCGGTACAAATCCGGGTTGCGGGCCCTTAATAGCGACGTCGGTTTTCTTTCAAATCGATGTAGATAAAACTTCTACTGATTATCGGTTCAATAGCTCCAACTATGGTTTTACACATTATAAAAGTCTTTATAATTTTGACAATATCGTGTTCGGTAACTTAAAAATATGGCTTCCAAGGATATCCGTTATTTAATGTGCCAATATGTATAACATTATTTTCGCTCTTCCGTTTTGCCTAATTAAGTTAATATCCCAAAGTGTAATAAAATTTGGTTTCATAAAGGTGTACATTTTAATTTTTTTGCAGTTAACTTTCTGATTTGAATATAAAGCACAGTGTTTTCTCTTTCTAACATCGTTTAGATCATATTTTTCACTATGATAGTAAGAGAGACAATGATTTCTATGAGACCTATATGAGTTGTTCCCAAAAGCGAACAAAGTAGCCTGAGAGGTTAAGACACTCGAATACGAATCTAGAGGTCGCGGGTTCAGGAAATCAAGATACAATAAGTGTTAGTATAACGCCTGCCAAGAAATACATAAATACCAATCGTCATACATCACACTGGTAACTCCTGTATTTATGTCTTTTAGTCGGCATTTGCAGTCCAGCTGCAGTCACCTGCATATCATAAATTTTGTAATAATAATTTTTCTGTCTAACGGGGTAGATATTTTACTATTTCGCTTATTGACAGCTTATTGAGATAGGTAGTGAAATACCCCCTAATTATAATTGTATTAGTTTTATTTATATACCTGTGATTAATAGCAATTTTAATGCATGAATTAATTAGGTGATATTTTAAAGAAAATTGGGTAAATATTCCACTAACCGCCGCAGTTTTGTAAATTAAACTACATTTCAATTTAATTACTATAAGAAACAACTAATTACGTTTGGTTAGATAGTAAAAGATGCATTAAAATTCCATTTTTATTGTTTTTGTATGGTAACATTTGCGTAATTTCATCTAAATACACATTAATTACATAGTTTACACAAACTAATAACCTATTTTGTGCATGCAAATAGTTGTTTCTTGTAGTAATTGTTAAAATGAAGTGTAATTTCCATTCTAATCCGTGCCTATAAGTGCGGCGGTTAGGTAAACACTTTTAAGAGTTGGTGTCGTAAAACAAGCGCAGTACTTAGTTCGTTAGCACAATACGGACTACCGCATTTAAGAAACCTGTCAAAATGTGTTGTATTAACGTCCTATACACAAATGGGCCGATTTAACATGCGTTACTCTGTCGCAAAAGATACAGAATGACCCTTCTGGTCATCAAATGCGACTAAAGCCGATTCAAGCGTAAATGCGAATTAGGCGCAGGTATTTATTTATCTTTCTACAAACAAGAGAAGTATTCTCTCCATGTGCGACCATCATAAACCCTGAGATTACAAAAAGCTAATATTGAATTCCAAAACAGGTACATGTATGTATCACGCCGTTATCTCTGTTTGAAGATCATTAGGTAAGTATTTTGTTATATAAATTCATTGCAAAGCGACCTTGAGATATTTGTAACAAAAACATCTTTGCTTAAATTTCATATGCAGAACTTCATTTCACCATTATTGTGAAATTTAAATAGGATGACGAAATTCAAATACATGATGTCAGGCAAGTGTGCGAGAGACAGAGCACGTGCTAAATGGGCTAGAACTAAAAGGTACAACGGCGATAGTGATTTGCAATCAATATTATACGGGAGGCATTTCTAGTGATCTTTATTATTCTATGACAAAACGGTGCTATAAAAATTATCGAAATATTAAAAATATTATTATCTAACAGCAATTAACCTCTCTGCTAGTGAGTTTTGGCAAACATACGTGGGGAATGAGATTTTTAAGTTTTGGTCCATTTTTTTATATTTTCATGTATTTTTTTTTTTTTATATCTCCACACAGGAGGCCTTGAGGAAAATAATTTCCCTCAGGGCCTATGTCATCTGGGATGCTGTGTGGGAGTCTTTTTAAGGAGTGGAAAGAATGAACATTGGTCTTGAAGAAACCCATGTTGTAGGAGGGAGGAAACACAGAGGCCGGCACATCATTCCACAGCCAAGCTGTTGAACACAAGAACAAGTCGAAGAAGCGACCCGTTCTCATGTGACAAATGTCAACCATGTACAAATGTTGGGCACGCGTTTGGCGTGTTTCCCGACTATGCACCAGTGCCGAAGGGATCAATGACGCTAATTCCTCGGAGCATCTTCCATTGTAATACCGGTAGAACAAGTATAGCATTCCCACCCGACGCCTATACTCTAAGGATTGCAATCCGTCCGTTAAGATGGGAGAATCTATTAAACGGACCGCCCGTTTCTGCACAGAGTCGAGGGTATTTTCCAGGTATTTTGGAGCTCCAGACCAGAGATGGCTGCCAAATTCAACCGTGGGGCGCACTTGTGATTTGAACAGGGTTAGCAGTTGTGTACTATTAAAGTATCTTCGGGCCCTGTACAGTACGCCCAGTTTTTGAGAGGCTAACTTTACTCTGGCTTCGATGAAATGTTTATATCTTCGCTTAAGTATATATATATTATAGTAGATTAACCAATAATAGTCTTATATTTTGAATAAAAACATCATCCACGCAAAAACAACATGTGCACGCAAAAAAATTGCTTCCTTCCTCTGACGACCGCTGAATGACGCAAAAAGAATTTTAAAACTAAAACTGTGAAGTCGGTATGGTAGGTATGTGTTCCAAACCTTCAACAAACTACGCGCAGATGTCCATAGATGCCACTACAAGTCAAATATGCTCATTAAATATGAGCATAAAAATAATAATAATATTTGTATAGCGTCGTTTTTGTGAAAAATTACCTCAAGAGTGCAGTACAAACTTATAATACATTTCTACAATCTTAACTACAAACTAGATAAACTATTATAACTAGTGAAAAAATTCGGCAAAAAAAATCTAGTTTCGACATCAGTTTCGGTTTCAGCAGAATAGACATGTTAAAAATCAATTGTTTACTGATATTTGGCTATTATTTTACACGTATTCAGACAGTTAACACGTCTTAAATTAAATAAATAAATTAAAAAAAACAATAATTAAAGTACATGAAAAAATAATATTTTTTTATATTACTTCTATAAAACAAACAAAATTTGTAAAAAATAACAAAATACTTCGGGTGAGTTCGTGGCTAGTATGTCACCCGCCATCATCAGCAAAATACTCAATTAATGAGGTCCTTCCTGCGTTGATTATTGACAAATGTTTGTTGCAAGAAGTAGTCAACATGTTTATTAATTTTGATTTGTTTTATAGCAGTAATAATTTATTTTTTTTACATACTTCAATTATTGTTTTTTTATTTCATTTAACATGTATAAAAAGAATTTTGTGATTGTAAACGCAATAAAAATTAAAATACTCAATTAAAGAGGTCCTTTCCTTATAATGTAAGTGTTGATAATTGAAAAAATTTTGTTCCAAGAAGTAGTTAACGTTTTTTGCTATTTTTTTTTTAATTTTGTTTGTTTTATAGAAGTAAAATAAAAAAAATATTATTTTTTCACATACTTCAATTACTGTTTTTTTTTTATTTAATTTAACACGTGTTAACCCGTCTGCTTGTTTAGGAATAAATACATCCCAAAACACGTAACCGCGTTATACTTTCATAAGACCAAAAACGTCCCGAGCGACCTTACATTTTAAAAGCTTATCTTTATCTCTCTTCCTCTCATGTAAACATATGTAATTTTTCTTTCAACCAGAAAGAGAATGAAATAATGCTTCTTATTGTCTTTGAAATATGAAAGCTATCTTGCATTGATATTTTACAATCTCAATCCAAAGTGACGGTTTCAGAATTTTTGTGCGAAACTGAGGCTTCCGGATTGTGAGGTGCGAATATATTCAACCGAGCAAACGGGTTAACTGTCTATAAGTGTAAAAAATAAGCCAAATAACAGTAAACAATCGATTTTTAACATGTCTAAAGAAGTTTCAGACACCGAAGATTCGGTTTCGGTGGAAAGTCCTGTTTCGGTCGGACACTAATTATAACAACTTATGACTAACAAATTGTAACCACCGGTTCATTGATCACCAATACAATACTATATGTACAATGCATTTGACCAATGAACGTGAAACTGCGTTAAAATGTGATACCATGAGTTAATTTCTTTTTTCAGACGATTAAACTCATATTTCAAAACTGCATCATGATGAATATGAAATTGTGAGATGAATAAAGCTTTTTAATTTACTTTACACATACAAAATAAAGGCCGTAAACTCAATCTTTTAGAGCAGTTGGAAAATAGTAATAATTCTAATAATGCAAAAGCTAATTTGATAAATGAACAAAAAAATATAATTCGCTCGCCACTCTTAGATACGTTTAAACCAATGTCAAATATCAGAGAGCACAATAATACTTAATTACGCTGGAAAAAGAAACCCCTGAGTCATCATTTGGAAATAACTCACTTAAATACTAATGACTTTCAGTCAAATTTTAACAATGCAGTAATTGGGGAAACTTTAAAATAACCATTAATAATATAATCTGTCATTTTACCATTGACGTTATATAAATGGACTCGCCAAAGTCTCACATACTCGCAAAATAATGTGGCAAGTAAGCAACACTCTTTTGTTTTCAGCGGTTTTCAGTAATTTCTTAATTCAAAAGTTATTCATGTATTAAAAAGATAATATGCTACTTCCACACCGTAGCCAAACTTCCAACTCGAACTTCCAACGCACGAACTACCCTTCTACGCAATCGTCCGAAAGTTTGAAGTTGGAAGCTGGCTTCAGTGTGGCCGTACCATAAGACAATCAAAGAATGTGTGTTTTTTCTCTATGACGCACAAAATTGTCGGACGGGGAACATAAAAATTAATTGTATATGCTTATAATAATAAGTAATTTGTGTGTACATATAAATAAAATGTTATTTCTTCACTATTACTACTGTTTGCCGTGTAATGGAAACATTTTCTCATCACGCAGGAGGGCATTTTGGCGCTTTTTAAATGCAATTTTCCCACTGGTAAGAAGACACGACCTTCCTCGACGAGTGACAGTTTAGTACAAAAGTACTAGAAATCGAGACCAGTGCGATTGCCTTGCTTTTGGCTTCCCACTTTGAGATTTCTACCCAGCGTCTACAGTATATAACGTCTTTGCGTTTTACAAAGAAATCAATTAGGATAGGTAATATAATAAAAGCAATGAGTTTTTCACGATAAGTACCTATCTAGAAATGATATAAATGTATCGTCTGTAAGTGGTTTAAACCGCAGTTTGATAACCACTGGAGTGACAGCGCAATTTAAAACTTTTTTCTCCGATTGCTCGAGATTTTTGGGTGATCATTTTGAATATTTTCCGCCCACATACAAACTGATTATAGTTCTATACAGGGTGTCCGGGGGTAAAGTGCATTAACTTCGGGAGGTGAATCTACATGATGGTAGGAGTAAATTTCAAGGCTGGAGACAAGTCTGATATAAGGAATTACAGACCAGTAGCTGTACTGTCAACTATACCAAAAATATTTTAAATGATTATTTACAAGAAATTGCATCACCAAATTATGCCATTTCTAGGAGAAAACCAACACGGTTTCATGCCAAGAAAATCCACAGTTTCAAATTTGTTAACATTTTCGCGATTGGTGGCCGTCGGACTGGACTCGAGACACCAAACAGATGTAGTGTATACGGATTTTGCCAAGGCTTTTGATCGAGTTGATCATGATATTTTACAACTTAAAATGTACAAACTTGGTTTCGATCAACAAACACTTATATTCTTCGCGTCCTATTTAAAAGCTAGAAGTCAATATGTAATAATAAATGGACATGAATCTAAACAATTCTCAGCGTTATCAGGTATTCCCCAAGGTTCAAACCTTGGTCCTTTGCTGTTCCTTATACTTATAGATGACATTCAGGTTTGTGTAAAATATTGCAAATGTCTTCTATTTGCAGATGACCTCAAACTTTTGATGGAAATAATCTGTTACCATGACTGCTTAAAAATGCAATCTGACCTTGATGCTATTGCAGAATGGTCAGTAAAAAACAAATTAGAATTCAATATAAAAAAATGTGTAACTATGACATATACCCGCTCCCAGAAGCTCATAGTTTTTGAATACAACATTAAAGGGAAAACATTATGCCGAGTCAATAGCTTTAAAGATCTCGGTATCGTCTTTGATCCCAAACTGACATTCTCGGATCATATATCACGGCTCACTCCAGCATGCTACAAACTCCTGGGTTTCATCATCAGAATATGTAAGCAATTTGATGACCCAGATGCAATGATAGCCATGTTTGATGGAGTCATAAGAAGTAAGCTGGAGTATGCCAGTGGTGTGTGGACTCCGCACCAAGCGAAATATATTAATATGCTAGAACAAATTCAGAAAAAGTTCCTTAGGTATGTCTATATGCGGATGAATGGAACGTACCCGAGATTCATGCACCATATGGAATTACTTGAGGCAACAAATAGATTTAGCTTGGAAACTAGACGTTATGCAAATCTTGCAATTCTTAGTTTTAACATAATCCATAATCGTATTGACAGCCCATTCTTCTTGGAATGTTATGGCTTATACGTGCCTGAAAATTTCAGCCGTAGTCGTCGACACGCCTTGTTCAAAATACCATACCGCAGAACAGATGTTCTAGCACAGCATAGCATGACAAGAGGAATGGTGCTGTTGAACGAAATATCGGAAACACTAGATATATATAACTCTTCTTCAGATAGCCTTAAGATTTCTTTGTATAATAATCATCTTCCTAGGTGTTAAGGCTGTCAAGAGAAAATTGTACAGTAATTGGATAAAAATCTGTTGTACAATAAAAATAAAAAAATGAAATAAAAAAATAAAAAATGATTAACAACTTTTTCTGAAATTTCAACTTTTTTTTCCCATACAAAAAGACGTACCTACTAAAAATCCTTAGTGTGAGGTACGATATTACTTGCTGAGAGCCTGCCGGGCGTCCGACTCGATTGTGATTGGCCCGTATCGTAACAGCGGAAAATAATAAATCTGGCCGCACACGCCGGACTAATTTTATCTTTTTACCTCAAAACACCCCTAAAAGTTGGAATTTCGAAAGTTATTTATCTTTTTGATTGTACTATCATGTAGAATCACCTCCCGAAGTTAATGCACTTTATCCCTGGACACCCTTTATAACCAATGAATTCACCTATCTTTTGTCGATTATCACATATTCGTAGGATTAAAAAAAATATATTATAAAACCGTAAACTTCTACTTAATTACTTACAAATAAGGGAAAATTTGCCAAAATTGGCAGCAAAGCAAACCGAGGTATTTTAAATAGTGCCATATCGTGGCAAAAAGCGCTCCACTGGAAAATGCCTTCAGAAGGCAAAAGACCTGTCGATAATAATAAATGAAAATAGCTGCGTCGCCCTACAAAATGCAGAGCTCACCTCACAAGACGTTTTTATTGCAATATAAAATCAGATTTCTGCTTTTTAGTTGAGATATTATATAATGGAGATTTGGCAATGAATCATTATAAATTAGGTTATCTCAAATGAGACAAGTTAATTGATGTTTACATATATATTTTTAAATAATTATTGTTGATCTTATATTAAGATGTAGGAACTAACGCCAGCTAAATAACGTAGCAACATGTTATTGGACCTACATATTATATATCTTGTCCATATCAACTCATTAAAGATTTATTGCTGTTTGATTACAACAAAAGATTAGATATGTATTATGAAAATTAAAAAATTAATAAAAGGAGAAATTGATAACATGTTTACAAAAGGTGAATAATAAGAAACCAGCTGTTAAAAAGCTGATCCGCTGGTTTTTGCTGCTAGGCCCTGCGGACAGCGGGCGAAACGACAATAGCTTTGTAACAAACTTCACATACCAAGATGGTTTTGCATAAGGCGCGGCGTCATAGATGTACTCGAAGTCGGGTCCTTAGATTTCAACCATACAGACGCTAGCGTATTAATACTATCAGATATAAAATGATTTGAGATATTCACAGCCAAAAGAATGTTTGTGGTTTTTGGGGTATAATTTTTTTGTTTACATTAGCTCAGGAGGCTGTGAGGAAAATAATTTCCTTCCACACAGCATCCCCAAAAATTTCAAAGGCATCTTTGATGATGCTGTGTGGAGGATTTTATTTAAGGAAAAATGAGGAGAGGAAGATCTGGGAAGGAAAACGGTATGAAGGGTGAGTAGGAATCTGGTGTTAGTGTGTCCAGGAGTGACAGATGTTTGAATGCATCCCTTCAACTGCGGTGCAATGCGATAGGTCGAGAGCTGGAGAGGTCAAGAGGTTCCCCTCAACAATATTAATAAACTTTGCACTGCGTATGATAATTATCAAAGATATAGCAAATGTTGAATCCAAAACTACAAATTACACCCTCAGATGCACTTGCAATGGACTGTACATACTAAAAACGAAAAGAGACGAAATGGTGTTTACTAGAATTGGGTGATAGGTAATATGTATAGGAAAAACGAGGTATGCAAGGAAAGGGAAGGAAAGGAAAAAAGCCAATCACTTACCACTGTATCTTAAAAACGAGACTGTGTACACATGTTTGGGCATGTAGAGCGAATGAACGAGGAAAGGAGTGTAAGGAGAATATGTGACGCAAATGTGAATCGTAGAAGAAATCGGGGACGCCCGAGAAAGACATGGCACGACCAAGTGAATCAGATACTTGAGTCGGGCCACACAAAAGTCAGAATAATAGAAGAGCATGAATGTGAATGAGGCAAGTAGTGTGTGCCAAGACCAAGTTATTTGGCGGACCATCCTCTCTGCCTACCCCTGCGGAAAACGGCATGATGGTTAGTTAGTTATTTAGATAAAAACTTCTTCCTAGGTAGTTGCTAAACTTCTGTTTTCAAAACAAATGCACTCGAATTTTCACTATTTTTCTTGTAATGACATAATTTGGAACAATGGTTCCGAATTTCAAATACTTTTCCAGCAATGTGTTGGTTTGGGTGAGGTGGGAACTGAATAAATAACATTCCAATAGGAACTAAGCATATTCTCATTTCAAAACCAAACAGCTAACACAGCCGCCATTTCACTGGCGCCAACGACTGTTAGAGTTTTCCAAATTACCTGCCATTGGGTTATGTTGTGACGCTGAAGGAAGTGAGGAAGAGGAAGGTTGGGTAGTAATTAGTTGTTGTTTGTACCTGTCTTTCCGGATAGTACTTCCAGGTGAGCATGGATGGATTGTCTGATCCCATATCGGCTCCCGGGTGCATCAAACTGTCCACCTGGAAAATTAAAATACATTATAAATTATTTGTTCACACTTAGTAGAAACAGATTAAAAATAAAATGAGTGATGAATTCGAAAATCTAATAAAGCATGAAACCAATGAAGATTCAATAGAAAGGTACTCTCAGTATCGCCCTGGTGTAAGACCGCCATTCAGAATTGAAACATTGCTAGAAATTACTTTAGCCGTGTTTGGTGACCAGATCTGAGTAGCCAGGTACTTACCCACCTTCCTCTTCCCATCTCCTTCCCCTCCCCAATACCTTCAGCCCCAGAACATACCCCAATTGGGGATGTCATAGTATCGCTGGCTCCAGACGAGAGCAATTGGAACTCTTGTGTGGTATTGATATTGTAGGAAGATGAGTAGAATCTAAAGGATAGAGTAGTATCTACTCTCAGTATCGCCCTGGTGTAAGACGCCATTTAGAATTGAAAAATTGCTTAAAATGACTTTGGCCGTATACATTTTAAGATTTTCACGGCCAAAAGTATTTTCGTTATTTGTTTTTGGGGTGTTATGCTGTGTTGCGCTACCTCCTTCTTGAGCCAACGTTTCGGACAAAATTTCGGACAGCGTTCACACATCTACCGGATCTGCCCTAATGATGAACACTGCAACGCTGTCCGAAACGTTGGCTCAAGCGCAACACGGCATAACACCCCAAAAGCAAATAACGAAAAGACTTTAGCCGTGTTTGGTGACCAGATCTGAATAGCCAGGTACTTCCCCACCTTCCTCTTCCCCTCCTTCCCCTCTTTCCTCTCCCCACTACATTCACAGCCTCACAAAATATCCCAATTAGGGATGCCGTAGTCTCACTGGCTCCAGATGGGAGCAGTTGGAACTCTTGAAAGAGGAAAATAATTTCCCTAAGCTCAACTTAGGGGAGCGTGGAGGGTCTAATTAAGGAAAGGGAAAGAGGTAGTTCTGGAAAGGAAAAGGGTATGAGGGGTGGGTAGGAATCTGGTGGTCAGTATCTCCAGGAGTGATGGACATATGAATCTAGACCGAGGAAGAGGTGAATAGACTATGTGGAAGAGGATTGGAGCAGGGAGGGAAGGACTCAGGACTGGAAGCGAATGGCTAGGGACCACAGCCAGTGGATAATGAACACAAATATCCCTGAGCTGTATGTGTGGTAAAGCAATGTACAATCCGCAAAGAATGCAAGATGTAAGCGTAGTGAATAAGATTAAGAAAGGGATGCTCAGATGGTTTGGGGATGTAGAGCGAATGAACGAAGAAAGGAGTGTAAAATGGCGAGGCACCACAACCAGTATAGAAAACTGCATAGTGATGATGAAAAGAAAGATCTCTGAGGCGTATGTGCAGAAAAACCATGTACAATCGTAAGAAATGTGGAAATCAGCAAAGAATGCAAAATGTAAGCGCAATGTGAGAGATTTACAAAAGGGACGCTCAGATGGTTTGGGAATGTAGAGCGAATGAACGAGGAAAGGAGTGTAAAATGGCGAGGGACCACAGCCAGTGGAGAATACTACATAATGATGATGAACACAAAGATCCCTTAGGCCTATGTATGATAAAACCATGTACGATCATGTGAGAAATGCCGAGATCCTAAAAGAATGCAAGATATAAGCGCAATGAGTGAGATTACGAAAGGGCCGCTCAGATGGTTTGGGCGTGTAGAGCGAATGAACGAGGAAAGGAGTGTAAGGAGAATATATGAAACAAAGTGAATGGTAGATGAAGTCGGGGAAGCCCGAGGAAAACAAGATGATGTATGTAAGTGAATGAGGCAAGGAGTGTGTGCCAAGACTGAGTTGTTTGGCAGTCCGTTTGAAACGGCGTGATGGTTAGATAATTAGTTATAAATTATCTCGCTGTTATTTTCGCCTACAAAACCAATTAAAGTCCAGACTGCTGTCCAGAAACACGAAGATATTAGTGTACAAAACTCTTATCAGACCAGTACTTGCGTGCGCAGCTGAGACTTGGGTACTAACTAAGAGGAATGAACAAGCACTGGACGTTTTTGAAAGAAAAATTTTGAGGCGCATCTTCGGACCGGTTCTAGAAAATGGATTTTGGCGCAGACGTTATAACAATGAGCTCTATACTTTGTTTAACGAGCTAAACGTCGCAAAATTTATAAAACTGCGAAGACTTTGGTGGCTGGGTCATGTGGAGAGAATGACCTAGCACTAAGCACCAAAGTCCCTGCTGAACTCAAGACCAATAGGGCGAAGGAGCCTGGAAAGACCAGGACTAAGATGGAGCGACAACGTCCTCAAAGACATATCTATCTTGGAGCTTCTAAACTGGAGAGAGCTGGCATAAAATCGAGATGAGTGGAGGAAGACTCTTGAGGAGGCCAAGACCCACCAGGGGTTGTAGAGCCAATAGTGATGATGATGATGAAATTATCTCATTTCATAATTGTATGTTTTCCATTCTTATAAGAGGTATTCTATAGTATACTGCAATTGTTAAGTCAATCTGTTACATTTGAACTTTATACAAATGGCTGACAGCTGTCACATTGTTAAATGAATCAACAAATAAGCAATGACTTCAGACAGGCGTTGTATTTATGAATAAATAAATAACAATAAGAACGCACGCCGACCGTCATTAATCATTACCAATAATTAGCTGCGTTTGAAACACCTGGACGTACAATGACTATTATAAAATTCGTGATATTACTGCGTGATTAATGAACATCATGCCGACAGAATTCATGTGAACAGATTTTTCTACTGAGAAAACGGAACCTGTGTCATCTTTGGAGATGCTGTGTGGAGGGTCTTTTTAGGAATGACATATGAATCTGTCCCTCCAACCGCTGCACACAAGGTGTTGAGAAATCGTGAGAATAGATTCATTTACTGAGAAAACTAAACATATATAATCTTTGGGGATGCCGTCTGGAGGGTCTTTTTAGGAGTAACATAATATGAATCCGTCTCTCCAACTGCGGTACATAAGGCATTGAGAATTCATGTGAATAGATTTTTCTACTGAGAAAATGGAAATTAAATCGCAAGATTTTGGTGGTCACCGCCGCACGTAATCACCATGCCTTTTTTGATCAAATTCCCAATTTAAGATTTGCACATGTTATTAAACACTATAAACCTTACAGCAACATTACACAGCAAATTTAAAATTTAAAATATCTCACTTTAACAGCATGGCTGCTATAACCTAAGAAATTTCGGGCGTCCCTATTGAAAGGTCCTTTACACGATATCATAGTTCTAGTATCTTTTAACTTTTTCGTTTTCATACAGAACATGTGAAAAGGAAGATGACATTCGTCGATGATGTGCATATTATGAGCTTTCTCTAGTATTATTTTATATAATAATGTGTAATCTCACCAGCGGAGGTAGTGTTGGGTGTGGTTAGGTTAGGTTCAATTATATAATAAATTTGGCATATGCACTAGGGATGTCGAAAGTGAAAAAAAATATTGATATATCGATGTATCGATATTTATTAAAATATCAATATCGACGACGATATATCGAGGAAAAAATATCAATGTATCGATATATCGGTCAAATTTTCAAAAGATTTCGAGTTTTTAAAATAATAGTGTATTCAGCTCAATATTATTAATAGTAATTTTTATTATTACAGTTGCAATTGCATTATTTTAATGTAAAATTGCATTAATATACAAAAATCTCAATAAAAATTAAGGTATTATTATCAGTATTAATGTTTATTAGGTAATAATTACAAAAATATCAAAAACTAAAAAGCTTCTTGTAACTTATATGTAAACTGAGATGCATACAAAGTTTGTATGCGTCTCAGTAACATTCTATTGGCGTATTAATCTGTCAAAAAGGACTTCGTGTTTGGAACAAGGTATAGTCAATAATCATAGACAATTGGTAAGAACACATAGGAGTGGCTTAGAAAAAAATGGCAGAAAATAGCGTACATTTTTATGTATTTACATACACATATGAGATAGTATTAGTGATCACAAATACTAATGCAAAGACAATAAATTTGTAAGCTATTAATAGTTAAAATTTCAACCACCAGATGTCATGACCCAATGCAGTTACTTTTTTCCGTTCGTTCCTATACGGTTTTGGATTCTAGTGACTTTAGTTACATAAATAAAAAATTATATCGTTTTTGATACAATTTTCGATATTGGATATTTTGTATGGATATATCGGATCAAAATATATCGGCTAAAAATATCGATGTTTTGAATTTAAAATATCGATACTTTTTCAACGAGCCTAATATGCACAAGCAGCATCATGAGGCTAGGTTAGGCTACAAAGGCTGGGTTACAGTTGTTTGGATAGATTAGCTTAGTTGTTATCGCCGTGCACAGGTATAGTATAATTTATAGGATTGGGTAATATAAGGTCAGGTTCAGCTCACCAGCAATGGTACGGGGTTGGTGCTCCTCCCCTCGAGCCCCTCGGCCAGTTCAGCAAGCGGCTGCAGGGCGAGGGGGCGCCCGGGTGGTGTGCAGTGCAGCCGGGCCTGCAGCATGGGGTCGGGGTGCTCCGCCACCCCTCCAGAGGCGCGAAGCAGTGCCCAGTGCCCCGCCAGTTGATGGGACACGGATATGCCACTGGGGCCGTTGCCTGGAACAAAAAAATAATTTAATTTATCCAAAGAAAGGTAAATATTCCTAAGCAATTCATTATGCCGGGGCGCCTGCCCCGGGTGGCAATTTTAGAGGGCTGATATGTCTGATTAAAAAAAAACTTGATTCACAAAGCGCCTGCCATCATAAAAGTTCTAATATGCTGATATCAAGTTTAGAAACCGATTGGTAACGATAGACATCATATACCTAACTATTAACACATTATATGCAGAAACAGTAGTGAAGACGAAAAAGGCAAACATTATGGACATATGAATATATCTGGACCTGCCCTAAGTGATAAAAGCGTATTTTTCCCCCTCCCCATAACGGTTCCATGGAGCCGGCTGGGCTTACGAGAGCCTCGCTTGAATCTAAAAAATGTGACGTCATCATTCTTGTCCGTACCAGCTTCGAGCACACATCGTACATTTTACGAAATAACATGGCAAAAATGATAGCTTGTGCTATACATTAATACCCTAAAATATGTCGAACAACGAATGTGGGCGGTTCTTGAGTGAGCTCGTCATTGGTTACAGGGGTAAGTAAATTATGAAACATTTGTAGAAGGGTCTTAACTAAATACGGCAACAAAATATGTGCCTGTGAAAAGGGGCGAACTTTACTTTGCCGCATTTGTTAATAACGTGGCGAGCAATTAGCGCTCCCATGTAAAAAGGTCTATTCATTCAAAAGCAGATTTTGCTTTTAAGAACTAAATGGTGATATTATAATGCGAGATGCCTATATACTGTCAGATTAAATTTTTAACGAATCACAGTCATCTTTCCCCTCTTCGCCCCCCCATAGTTTGGTTTTACCCCTCATCTGTATCTTCTCGTCTATTAAATTTGGATGTCTATGGCAAACATGAATTATAATATTACTACATTTTGAACAGCGCGCCACTTAAAGTCTTTGCTCATATTTCCGAAAATCCGTTCGTAGGAGCAGAATCTATAAAGCACCTATGAACAGATAATTCCTATGGAATATTTTAAGCAAATAACATTCTGCATCAAAGAGTGATAGGTACGTACCTTTCTAAAATATTCATATTGTGTCACGACACATCTATCACTAGCATTTACCATTATGCGTGGTGACTGGACAATTCGGATTAATGCAATTGGTTAAATAGGTTACGGTAGGTTAGGTAATGTCCTTTTAGGCTTTGTCCTTTTTTTGTAGCCTGATTTCCTTGCACGTCCTTGTGTTATGTCTCTGAATGTCCTTGTTTTATATCATTTTATTTGAAAGGTATTTTCATAACAGGTTGTTTACTATTTGTGGATATGGATAAATGTCATCGTGTTTAAGGTCAGCATCTGTTTCACGGTTAGCCAATTTAGTTCCTTTAACATTTACAAAAATATCATAACTTTTAATGACTTTTCAAAGGGGTGTTTGAAGTTGCATGATTCTGAGTTGAAATCTGAGCTTTTATAAAATTGGAATAATGTCATATTTGTGCGCTCCTAGAATGAAAGCAAAACACAATAATAAATAATGGCTGCACAAAACATTTCTTGCATTATGATGAAGGAATTTCCCAAGACTGCTAACCAAGCAATCCAGTTCAACAGAAGACTTTGGAGTTTGGACTAAATTATCGGAGTTCAACGGAGGCCAATATAAATTTGCTAATTCTGACCTGTTTCCACACAGAAAAGTACCCTAAGTACCTTCTAAGTATTATAAAATGTTGTCGTTTCTAAGTTATTTACAAAACAGAAAATGATAAAATAATAGGTTAAGTGATATCAGGTCAGGTTAGGTTATGTTTGTTCTTTTCTTCAATGTTTTGGAAACTAGCAGTACAAGCTGGAAACCGGTGAATCTACGAGTACATCAAACGTAGAGCCAAGCAATTAAAGTGTAAAAAAAAAATTTGGAGCCAGATCTAAGCTTCGTAGCATTTTAAATGACAACAGTAACCCCGTAGAAACCGATTTTTTTTAAATTTAAACATAAATCTTAACTTCAGACCAAAGCGGCCTACACACGACACTGCATGTAGTGACTGCGGCAGTGACTGCAGAGAGTGTGGGTTTGAGCGAACTAGCGCTTTCTCGTTCTAGCGGCCCTTTAAAAAATGAGACAGCGCTAGTTTGCTCAACTCCACGCTCTCTGCAGTCACTGCCGCAGTCACTACTAGCAGTGTCGTGAGGAGAGCCCATTAATTTACTCGAAAACGAAAGCTCGAATGAAAAAAAATTATACAATAAAATTGACTCCAAATGTCATTGATGTAGATCATAGATTCTCAAACTTATTTTGCCCACTGCCCACTTTGAAAATATATTTTTTTCTAGAGCCCCCCAATTTATTTTACTCATGGGGGGGGGGGCTCAACTATCACGGAATCAATAATTCAATTAAAAATACGTAAAATTATTAGTTATACTTTTTTGTTGAGCAAGTAAAAAAAATTATTATTTTGTATTTTGAATACCCCTTCTTGTATTCATGATTTAGTGTCAATTCGTAACAATAATAATACCCAAACAAAACACCAGATCGAACGACTTAACTAGAATACCACACAGTAAATCTAAATATGCCCAAAACTCTGTAATAGTACGTATCTGTGAAACTTACAATGCCTTACGAGATGTAGACATTTTCAACCATGACTTGAAGTCATATAAAATGCAGCTTAATAAATTAATAACTTAAAATACTTTTTTGTGAAAATTATATTATTATCAACCATAGTAAATAGTATAACCATGTTTGTTAATAATTTTACGTTTTTCTATATTATCTTTTATGTTCTTTTTTATGTTCTTCTTTTCTTTATTATGTTTATTTTTTTCTTTGTCATTTAATAAGTTGAGTAGGTAAAAATACTAAACCAATATTTTTTAACATAATGGAACTTAATTGATCTACAACATATGAATTTTATTGTTATAATCATTTTTCTGTATGACTGTTTGTTTCCTCAATAAAAAGAAATAAAAAAATAAGATTATTAGTATGTGATTCGAGTTTTTTTTGTCTTTTTAGACCATTTTTTTACCTGCCCACACCCTCACTGTGCCATCTTAACGCCCCCTAATTTTCTCTGGGTCTTCTACACAATTTACTAAAGTTATCATTATCACCCATGTTGAGAACCTATGATGTAGATTCACCAGTTTTCCGCTTGTACCACTAGTTTCTGGATATTGTGTATAATAATACCAACCTATGATGACCACCTCCTTGTAGATGGCGTCATCCGGCAAGCCGGGCAGGGAGAGCAGTTCCCTCATGTTCCCGCTGGGGGACGCAGCCCCAGTCCAAACGTTCCAACGTGTTCCCGCGACAGTTTCACGCCGCTAGTGCTGGTCTCAAGGAGCTGGAGGGACGGCTGTCGCTGGCCCGTATTTTATATTCTGGAAGGAACAAAATAACAACTAATTACATATTGAGACATGACAGGACAACTAATTGCATAATGAGACATTACATAACTAATTACATAATGAGACATGAAATAACAATTAATTACATATTGAGACATGACACGATAACTAATTATGTAATGCGACATAACATAGCTCTTGACTCGCAATCCGAAGGTCGCGGGATCGAATCCCAGTGGGGCCAAATAAATTTTGTTTTATTTGTGTTTTTTCACAATTAATTAATTTAAAATAATAAATAGTATATTTGCGGCACGTTCCAGAGTGGAAGATGCTCTCAGTATCGCCCTGGTGTAAGACCGCCATTCAGAATTGAAACGTTGCTTGAAATGGCTTTAGCCATGTTTAGTGACCAGATCTGAATAGCCAGGTACCTCCCCTCCTTCCTCTTCCCCTCCCCACTACCTTCAGCCTCACAACATACCCCAATTGGGGAGGCCATAATCTCACTGTGTCCGGACGGAAGCAGTTGGGACTCTTATGCGGAATGCATGTAGAGATATTTCAGGGAGGGTGGTGCAATCCCTCAAGATCCATGTAATACTGAGAATATTTAAAAATATAATACATATTATAAATATAAACTTAATATGCATAAATAGATGTTTATGTAAGTATATATATGTATGTGTACATGTATGTATGTATGTGTGCATATATGTATGTGTATTTATGTACATGCATAACAGTTACCTTACTTATTTGTGTTTATTTTCCAGGCAACTTTGGGAATTTGTGAGTTATTGGAAACATTTCTACCAATTTTTTTAAATAATTTTACTTAAATATGTTTACCTACACTTACTAGACTTCATTTTAAAATAACTATCCTCCATTAGTCACCATGATACAGGCAGCTGCCTAGTATGGTGACCTAATGTGTCTTCTCAAGTAAATGTATTCATGTAACATGTACTTATAAATAAATAAATAATCTACGCAGCAAGAAAAAACAATTTTGGGAAAGGCGGTGCTATTTTAAATAAAAATGTGATACCATGTTAAATGTTTTTGTACTTCACAAAAAAGTGGCGGAACTGCCGTTTTTTAATTAAAAAAAAATTTAAATCGTGGCTCTTTTGACGTGAAAAGTTCGCTACGTTCCATTTTTTGGCAGGTCAAAATTAATATTGCTTCCACATTCTCAAATATCAGAAAATCTGCGTTAAAAACACCAAAATTCTCGATATTTACCAGAAAATTGCGAATTTCGCGTTATTCTCGGGAAAATTGCAAAATTCGCATTTATCGCGTAAAAACGATGAATTTCGCGTTGTCGCAAATGAGAAATTTTCAGGTCTCTATAAATAAAATATTCGTTATTTCCCCTTGAATAATACAGAAACGAGTAAATTAATTTAAAAACGCAAAACCTGAACAAATTACAACATAAAATCCATAAGTAACACCAAAGTATTTCAAATGGCTCCATGACATCTCAACAAAGTGGCATTTCAACACCTCTTTGAAAAGTCATTAAAAGTGATGATTTTTTTTAAATTATAAAATTTAATTTTTTATAGCATAACCTAACCTAACTTAATGTAACATTTTTAATGACTTCAAAAAAGTGGTGAAGTTGTATATTGTTGAGATGTCTTGTCACCATTTAAAAATTTAGTAGATCGTTGATATCACCTTTTCTTTGAAAGTAGGTTGTTTACACCACACTTACATTCCCTCGGGGCCTATCTCATCTTTGGGGATGCTGTGTGGAGGGTCTTTTATGGAAAGGACAGAAGTTCTGGAAAGGAAAAATTTACGAGGGATGGATAGTAATCTGTTGGACAATGTGTTCAGGAGTGACGAGCGTATGAATCCATCCCTCCCACTGCGGTGCAAGGCGATTCGTCGAGAGTCCGGCTGGAAAACGTCTTTCTCAACCAGTCTCACCCAATACAGCCCACCACGAAGTAGTTGGGCAAAAGCACCCCATGAACCCGGGAACCTTTGCTAAGTCACCAAACGTAGCGAACCACTTGGGGTGACCTATGGCAAGAGTGTTGGTTATCGGGGCGGCGGTACCCATACCCGCTTTCCAAATGAGAACCTTACTGATCCTGATCAGTTTCTCGGATGGTTTTCAATACCCCTTTTTATAGCTTGCAGCGTAGACAATGGTCGCCACAGAGATGTCCTTACACGTGACTTGACAATTAAACGACAATCATAAAATCCTCGTAAATCATTGCCAAATATACTCAAGTCTGAAGTAATCACATTTATTGCCACTCGGACACATTTTATAGCTTTATTAATATCCACTGAAGAGCTAAACCTGGTAGAAGTGTATTGTGGGCGTGACCGTTTGTCCGAAGTGAGCTCAATTTTTCCTTATCTTTTTTAACCCCTCAGGCTAACTTATACAGGTCTCATAGAAATCGTTGTGCTCCCTTACTGTCATAGCGAGAAATCTGATACAAACGGTGTTAGAAAGGTGCCACCACGCCTTATATTCAAATCTAACCTTTATGAAATCAAAGTTTCGGATCGCGATTTAAACAAAATTATGAGTCTTTGAAAAAGAGAGGTGACCAAAATGTCTCTACAAATTATAAATTAAAATCCTCCGCCGCGTCCCCCTGTTTGTTCGCGATAAACTCAAAAACTACTGAAAGAATTTTCATGCGGTTTTCACCAATAGATAGAGTGATTCACGAGGAAGGTTTACGTATATAATTTGTCAAGGTTTTGTGTAATTTAATTGAAATATATAATTACAGAAGAATGTCTGTATGTGGTGGACGAGCGAGCTAGCAAACAGGCGGTGTAGATTTGATTTGCATTCAAATCTACAGTTTTATGCCGAGGCTGATGAAATTTTGCACACGTGACCTTCAAAACAAGAGGAAGGTCACATGTGGAAAACCCGGGCGATTTCAGCTAGTTTATAATAATTTGTTTAATAAAATATCAATGTGTGCTTCTTTTTTTCGTTGTCAGTAATTTAAGTTAGAAAAAACGTAGGGTTAGCCATTTTTAAAACTTCTTTATGTTGGCACGCAAAATTTTTATATGTTTATTTCGATTTATACAATTTGAAAGCGTATTTTATCACCTTTCATAAACAGTTTTTAGTTTTCGAATATTTCAGGAATATTCCATTTATTTGGATTTTATTGCAAAGCGGAAATATTTTGACCCTCTGACAAAATATGGTTGAGGCCCGAGGAGTTAAACTGATCGAAACTTTTTCTAATATGGAAATTGGTTCTCGAGACAAACAATTTTACCGGCCATTTTTATGTGAGTGCTAATTCGAGATCTCGCGAGATTAGAAATTACAATCTCCTGAGATCTCGGAATTTTCGGGTTCTCGTTAATTAAAAGAAAATATTATTTGAAAGAAAACCAATCATTTATTCTTTCATATTAGGGAACGTACCCATACTACGTGACCAACTTTTTTCAATTTTTAACTCTTTGCTCACGCTCACAAATAGATAAATTAAAATAAATCGTAAAAAAAAAATTTAAGTATGAAAAAATTCACATTGTATCTTTAGATGTAACTAGAGCACTTGTCGAGAGAGTCGTGTTTTAATAAATATTTTCACTTAATCATAATCTTTTTTTTTTAATATTAGCGCGCTCCCTCTTACATTCGTATTTAAATATCCCGCTTTCTTCTACTTTTTGAACGCTTACTGCCGGGCCTTAATCTTCACCTTAAATGAATTTCTATTTTTGAAATGCAAGCAAAGAATGGTCACACTCTTGAATCGAGAAACACGCCCACATCGCATATCTTGTGTTCTTCTCAATTCTATGCCAATTATGAATACAAATTAATGAAAAGCGTTAAGGAATTACTGTTAATTACATAATTACATACAATAGAAAATAATTTTTACATGATTAATTCAAATAACCTCGGACACAAGGTCGATCATTTTAAGGGCAAAGATAATGACAATAAATGGTAACCGGACAATTCAGAATCAACTCAACACCTGCATTGAAAACTCATTAAAAGTGATTAAAAATATACTTGTATGTATCAAAAATTGGTGAAATAGATTACGTTAGGTTAGGTTAGGTTATGGGCTATTTTACAATATTTTTTCACTTTTAATGACTTTTCAAAGAGGTGTTGAATTGACTTAATTCTGAGTTATCATGGAACCCAAGAAATACACATTATATTTAATCTAAAAGACGATAATGATTAAAAAAAACAGTGTATAATTTATTTATTTTTTACAATAGGTCCACACAGGAGGCTTTAAGAAAATCATTTTCTCTGGGATGGTCTGGGGATTATTTTAAAGGAAAGGAAGTAGAGGAAGTTCTAGGAATGAAAAGGGTGTGAGGGGTGGGTAGGAATCTGGGGTCAATACATCTAGAAGTCTAGGAGTCCAGGAGTGACGGACGTATGAATCCACTGCGGTGCAGTCGGGAGAGACCAACTGGAGAGGCCAAATGGTCTCCCTCAACCAGTCTCTCCAGATCCGGCCCGCCAGGCAGTAATTAGGCAGACGCATCCGCCGCCAAAACCCGGACAAACTTCACCCATTGAACTCGGGCACCCCTGTCACCAAACGCAGCGAATCTCTATGGCAGATGTGTTGGTTATCCAATAAATGGTTCCCAGTTTCCAGAGTTCCCGCCACCCACATTGAAATTGTTCTTAGAACTGCGTTCTATACCGAAACCGATATCCTCAATTTACATAATGCATTTCGACCCCTGGGCCCCACAGGCAGGTCAATGAAATCGATTATCTATAAGAAAAAATAACGATTTTTTTCAAAATAATGTTTTAACAATTTTATCAAAAGTGATTATGAAAAATGTTATGTTACATCGGAGCACATAAACACGCCCGCAACACACAGTTCTATCTTTTTTATGTTCAGTGGTAGAGAAACTTTGTTTAGATTCCAAGAAAGCTTTTTCTCAAGAACTGAGCCAATACGTTTTTTCTCTTATTACATCTGAAGTGACCTGCCGGTGCCAGGTGAGAATGTTTTCTATATCTGCACATACAATATAGATAGAGGGGGTATTTCACCATCCTTCTCGTAGATTATCCACACGATAACGTACATTTTAGATTAATTAAACACGATTTATTTATTTAAAAAGTGCAAATTTACTATTCGCTACTTGAACCTATAGCTGATTCCAGACTCACGGCGAGAAGTCTCGGCGAGACTTCTCACGAGAACAAGCACTTATCCACACTCTCATTTTTCTCACTCGTGATCTGTTTCCCATCCGGTATGGACGACATTACAGACGATATTCAAAATGCAGCAGGTTTGGCTCTGTGCGCCATGGCATATTATAATTTTGTGAACGTTGTAACTAAAAATAATTCCGGTAACTAGTAAAAAGGGAATATTTTTTCTTTTTGAGTTCAGGTACTTGCATCTCCATTAAGTCTGTTCCACGCATCGTGGTTCAAATTTTTGTCTTTATAATTCCGATGTTTTGCATTCCATAACACCGGTTCAGATTGAAAATCATCATCATCATTACATAGTATAAAATGAAATCGCTCAAAATGTATGTGCGCATAGATCTTTTAAACTACGCAACGGATTTTCATGCGGTATTCACCAATAGGTAGAGTGATTCAAGAGGAAGGTTTATATGTATAATACATGCTCATTTTAGTAGAGAAAAGCCGAGAAATTCAAATATTCAATTCAGGCAGTGGGCAGCGGGCAGCGGGCAGCTGGCAAGCGGGTGGTGTGGATTTTATAAAGGTTGGGTAATGGCGTTGTGTTTCGTTAGCCACAGCAATGTGTGGCCGTGTCTGCTAGTATTCTATAAATTGTAACTCTTGTTGATTGTTCCACATTTTAAAGTAAACAAAATTTTCGATACAAAAACAAAAATATAACACACGTCTACTCTCAACCGCTCACTAAACAACACTGAGACAAAACGTGAGTGTAGTAGCCTTCTCGCTTCTCGCCCGAGAAATCCTTTGAAGCGGCCAAATTTACCGACAGCGATCCGAGAAGAGGCGAGCCGAGAAAGAGAATGCGAGAAACTCATCACATTCACGCTTCTCGGGTGTTCTCGGGGCTTCTCGCCGTGAGTCTGGAGGGGCTATATGAATAGTGGCTATATATATGAGTTTTTTTACCTGTTCAGAGTATTTATTTGTTAACCCCTCAGGCCTCGGGCCTATGTTCTCGGAAGGTCAAAATATTTCCACTGTATTATTATGTATATTTCCGCATATCCAAATATATGCAAAATTTCTGAACGCATCCTAAAACTAAAAACTGTTTTCGAAATGTGAAAGGTGACAAGGTAACATTGATTACAATATATTATAATAAAACGAATATAAAACTTTATTCCACTTAATTTTATTGGACCGTAACCGGTTTCAGCTCGTCAAAGCCATCTTCAGACTGGTACAAATATTTCCTAGTCTACGGTTTATATACACAATATTTGTACCAGTCTGAAGATGGCTTTGACGAGCTGAAACCGGTTACGGTCCAATAAAATTAAGTGGAATAAAGTTTTATATTCGTTTTATTATAATATATTATAATGGAATTCCACCATGAAATATCACTCTCAAAAATAGAAACATTGATTACGTTTGTATGGACAAAACGCCGCCCGGTTACCTCTTAAGTATGGCCTGGGATCCCGAAAGCTTATCAAAATTACAAACTCTTTTAACTTAGAACTTTGAGATAACTTTTGTAATCTTCTTTACATAGTATAAAATGAAGTCGCTCAAGCTGTATGTGCGCTTAGATCTTTTAAACTATGCAGCGGATTTGCATGCGATTTTCACCAATAAATAAAGTGATTCAAGAGGAAGGTTTATATGTACAATACATACAATATTATAGTAGAGAAAAGCCGAGAAATTCAAATATTCAATTCAGGCAGCGGGCTGCGGGCGGCTGCCAAGCGGGCGGTATAGATTGTGGCTTTTGTTATAAAGGTTGGGTAATCTTTACAAAATATAAAATGAAGTCGCTCACGCTGTCTGTGCGCTTAGATCTTTTAAACTAAGCAACGGATTTCCATGCGGTTTTCACCAATAAATAGAGTGATTCATGAGGAAGGGTTGTAGGTATATAATTTGTCGAGGTTTTGTGTAAATTGGTTGATATATATTATATATCTGGCCAAGCGGCAGCAAACGGGCGGTGTGGATTTGATTTAACAAATGGCGTTGGTTGTGAAGGTTGAGTAATGGCGTGGCGTTATGTTTCGTTAGCTACAGCAACGTGTGTTCGGATCTGCTAGTACTATATAAAAGCTTCATTTAAAATAATAGTTAATTTACATACACCTGAGTAAAGCCGAACGGGATCCGACACATTTCCAATGCAGGTTTCGGCCGAGTCGAAGTTTCGGATAATTTTCGGATACCGCGGCCGAAACCAAAGCCGAAGCCGAAACTAAAGCCGAAGCCGAAACTTCGGTCGGTCAATAAAAAAAGTACGTTTTATGTTTTATACATACGAGAATGTCTCTGAACGTCCTTCTACGAGTGGAAACCGGTTGTTGCGAGCGTGCTAAACGGAAGTAAGGAACTAGTAACTAGTAGTAGCCTACAATAAACCACTTGCGATGTTTGACATTGAGAAATACCTCAACAAGAAGTTGTATTACTCACAGGTGTGGGTGAACAGTGGAGAGCGAGCCACACACAGATTTATTTTAACGAAAATAGTAGTCCACCGACATTCGCGCGGACATCATAGCATATCTACGACCTCCGTAGTCCAGTGGGTAAGACTCTTGAGTCACAATCCGGAGGTCGCGGGTTCGAACCCGGCATGCGCAAATAAATTTTATTTGATTAATTTGTTTTATTTCACAATTAATTCAAAATAAATTAAAAATTAAAAATAATATATAGTATATTTTCGGCATGTTCCCGAGTGGCAGATACTATCAGTATCGCCCTGGTGTAAGACCACCATTCAAAATTGAAACGTTGCTTGAAAATGGCTTTAGCTGTGTTTAGTGACCAGATCTGAATAGCCAGGTACTTCCCAACCTTCCTCTTCCCCACCTCTTTCCCCTCCCCACTACCTTCAGCCTCACAACATACCCCAATTGGGGATGCCATAGTCTCACTGGCTCCAGACGGGAGCAGTTGAGATTCTTGTGCGGTATTCACTGTAAACAAAAAAAAATCTCTTTTGTATTTGAATATCATCTTTGGTTATATCCATCCATGCATTCATCATTAAAAAAGAAGTCCAGGTAAGACGAGAGATCCTGGGTTCGAGTCCTAGTTGCGACTGTTATATTTTTTATTTATCTGTGTCTTGTTCTTGATTTGATAATATGTTTTATACTTTTGTTCACCGGCGGTATATCCTCTCTGCACACCCCTTCGGGGACACTTAGTTACATATTGTGTAAGTAGGTATACCGTATTTTCTCAAAACCGACTGCATATTGCAACAAGTATGCCAGGGGGCCAACTGTCATGGAATCCTCATAAACTATGCATGCAATAGAACGAGATGGTTGTTACCTCTCAGCGGCAAGATTTTTTTAATTTTCGATTTTAAAAAAAGGTTTCCCGTCCCTTTTAATATCCAACTAGTAAGAATCGCATCTCATTTGCGCGCTCGTAAATCAAAACTAAGGTAAAGTTGTTCCACTAAATGCTAACCAAGTTCGGTGAACTTTGGCATCTGCGGACAACCTTCAACGCAAACCGCAAATCTTAAAGCGTTGGTAGATGAAAATTAACGCCATGACCGATTGCAGATTTCACAAGTCGAAGAATCGAGCAAAAGCGCCTTATAGTAGTCACAGGGAGAGGTCGTACGTACATCAGCGGTGATCGTCCTTTTTATTTATTTACATAAGAGTAAAGAGAGAGTTTAGAGTAGCACTGATATGAAAGTTAAGGTTAACTATTTTGCTGATTACTTCAAAAGTGTATATGACGAAGATATCCCAGAAAATTACATACCACCACCTTCCCTTATTGAGAGCATGCATATCCCTGCTGTACACATCAATATAAACGACGTTAAATCTAAAATTAAATCTCTAGACAAAAACAAAAAGGCCGGACCTGATAACGTGCACCCCAATATTCTCATAAATTGCATTGCTTCACTGGCTGAGCCGATTTGTCTTTTGTTTAATCAATCGCTTGATACAGGTTGCTTCCCGGACATTTGGAAACGTTGTTATCTAACGCCTATACTAAAAAAGGGTAATAAAAGTGATGTCACTAACTATAGACCTATATGTAAGCTATCTATAATTCCGAAACTTTTTGAAAAATTACTTCTTGATAAAATTTCCCCATATATTAACCGTCTCATTGTTCCAAATCAACATGGATTTTTGTCTGGCAGGTCAACTCTGACAAATCTCTCATTATATGAAAACTTTATATCAAATGCATTAGCTAACAAAACTCAAGTCGATTCCATATACACAGATTTTATCAAAGCCTTTGACAAAGTGTGCCATAAAATTCTACTGGTTAAACTACGTAAGCTCGGTATTGACGGAAAACTTTTAGACTGGTTTGCAAGCTATCTATCTGATAGAGTTCTACTTGTAAAAATTAATTTGTTTTATTCCAATCAATTTAAAGCTACCAGTGGTGTACCTCAAGGGTCCCATTTAGGCCCAATTTTGTTTTTACTGTTCATAAATGATATTGTTGACATATTTGATAAAGATGTGGATGTATTGCTTTTTGCAGATGATTTAAAAATATTTAAAATCATCAAAACCGCTGAAGATTGTGCCTGTCTACAAAATAATTTAAACAAATTAATTAGTTGGTGCTCTATTAACAAACTTTATCTGAACATAAATAAGTGTTATTCAATAAGTTTTTACAGAATAAGTCAACCAATTATTCATCCTTATGAACTTAACAACTCTACCCTTACCTCTGTCGCAGAAATTAGTGACTTGGGCATAATTTTCGACTCTAAATTAAACTTCATATCCCATATAAACTCAATCTATAATAAAGGTATCAAAATGCTTGGCTTCGTTCTTAGAAATTCCAAAGGTTTCAAGAATATTTCAACTTTAAAAATTTTGTATACATCCTTAGTACGTAGTCAAGTCGAATATAACTCCTCGATCTGGTCCCCCCATTTTAAAATACATTCAGATTCAATCGAAAAAATTCAACACAAATTCTTAAGACACATTAATTTTAACCTCGGTATTCCCATTGAAAACATAAATTATAATTACTTGATGAAAGAATTAAATTTACTAAGACTGTCAGATCGAAGAATTATATCCGACTTAATATTAATGTTCAAAATTGTAAATGGTAGAATAGACAGTCCTGATCTAACTAAGCTCATTGAATTTCATATTCCCACGAGAACTACTCGTTCTAAAATCCTTTTTAAATGTAACAATAATCGGACTGAGTATACGAAACACTCACTTTTACCTAGGTTGCATGAAGTTACTAATAGATATGCTGATGTGATAGATCTATTTAACTGCACGGAACATAGGTACAAGACGGCTATGCTATCATATTTTTTTAATGACTATTAATTTTATTTGTATTATAGATTTTTGCATGTAAATGTATCTCTGGTGTCACTTCACAATGTATCGTCACAATTAACTGTTATACATACACTGTTTTACCATTACTAATATTTTGAATATGAATTTGTGACATGTAATTAATGTTTATGGCATACTTATGCCGTTTGTATTAAATAAATAAATAAATAACGCTAAACTACTAATGTAGTTTGTCAGCAGGTACATAATGAAAACATTGGTACATTTTCAAACATTGTAATTTTCATGCTAAATATCAATTAAAGAAATTATTTAAATTACGGAAAGAGTGTAAATAGCACTATACCTAAGCCTTATATAATAAAAAAGTACAAATGGATTTAGTATGAACAAATGAATATAATCAACAAGTAAATGAATAGTTTCACATACATGAGGTTATTTTATTTTCATATACAAAAATTATAATGAATTTACCAATTCTTTCAAATCTGAGTTTCAGTAAAGAATACAAGGATTTCGGTAGGGCATCAATATAAATCATCCCCATCTAATAGCCATTTCCTTAGATTAGGTATATTTGACTTTACCATTAAAAACTTTAATTTTTATTGTCATTGGTAGTTTATTAAATATTTTGGGTACAATATAGTTGAGGGTTCCTTCACCGTATTTGTTGGTACACTTCGGAACCACTAATCCTTCATTTTAAGTGAATCTTGTATTATGTTTATGGTAAACTCTTTCCCTATACAAGGAATCGGACAATATAACATGTTGACTTATAATATTATAAAACAATAATCCTCTGACAGGTAAAACATTTAGAGACTTGAATATTAATTTAGTGTCGCTTCTGTGTTCATTAAGTGTACTTATGGATTAATAATTTTGTCAAAGAGTTTTGCAATGTTTGGATATAATTTATATTAGTTTTACAAGAATGTCCACAAAATTTTACATCTCGCAGTTGTATTAAAATGTACATATACTTTTTATAGATAAATAAATAAATAAAAAACGAAAAAGATAGAAGAAACTAAAACGATGACGTCGCGTACGATCTCTTTCTTGGCTACACAGAGGAATCCTATAAACGTAATCTATACCGATTTGAAATAAAACCTTATAAGAAGTGTTGCATTCAAAACAACTTACAAATTACAGCTTCAAATGCACTTGTAATGGACTGTAAATACTTAAAACCGAAACGAGACTTTGCTGGAATTGGGTGGATAATATCTAAAAATAATGTATTGTATAATGTGTAGGAAAAACAAGGTACGCAAGGAAAAGTTATGACCAATCACTTACCACTGATTGACTCTATGCGGAGGATCACACGACACTATCACAATATAGTTTATAGTTCCACCGCAATATCTTGTGGTAATAAAACGATATTCAACATTAATAGAATACTTAGTATTAACCACGTGTATCGTTAACAAAATATTGTGCACGTGTTTCGTAAGCAATGCTTACTTCTTCATCGGGGTTTTATAAGGAACTCCAGTGAAAAATATTATGGCTTTAAAAAAATATGTTCATATAGACCAATAAACGCTGATTCTGAATATATAAGTTTTATTTAATAATATTAAACGCAGAGTTTTTAAAAAATGATTAAAAAGTCCATTTTTAAACCTCAAATCAAAACACACTGTCAAGTTGGCATTACTGAAATGATTAGTGGTGACGTCACTGTTCCTCGTGTCGTGTCGTCACCGTAAAGTCATTGTATGGGAAATGTACGGGAACATACGGGAATGTAGGAATGACACAAGCCATCGTATTAATTTATTCGTTTATTTACATATCTACTGTTTATAGAGATTTAGTTTTTGTGTTTATTGAAACATTATTTAGGCCTAAATAATTCAGTATCAAAAATTATTTAAAATATTGAAAAACTTTAAACTGTGCGAAAAAATCGTATAAATATACTGTATCATAATGCTACCTACTAGTTCACGGCCAAATAAAAATGGCCGCAATCGATCACCTGATATCGTTTGTCTACACTTTTGTGGGTGATTCTTCGTTTTTGATGATATTGATTTTAAAAGCTAAAAAAATAATAATTTCAAATAATTTTTATACCACCCTCCCGTAATAATATTCAAAAATATAATAAATATAATATAATGAATAAATAATTCCACCTAAATAATGTTTTAACTTATCGAATAGTATCATCTTTCTTCCGTATAATTATCAAACAAAATGACAACACCTGTTGAAAATAAAAATAACTTTTCAGGAGTGATGACGTCACACGATTGTAGTGACACATGCGGTGGTTTTCGGGGATCTTGAAAAATTAAAACTTTGACAATTATTTTAACTATTAAAACTAATTCCAAAAAAAAATATGCAGTTATTTAAGTTAGAAGGTCAATAAAAAAAGAATTTAAAAAATTAGACTGGAGTTCTCTATTACAAATATAGACATATATGACATGTATCAATGGATGGGCGTGAGTGGGAAGGGGGAGGGTTCAAGGTTCGAGGGTTCATAATTTTTAAGGGAACATGTTTAATAATGGGTCGTTTAATTTTTTATTTCATTATTAATAATATTTAAATTCATCTTTACGCTATTTCGAATTTCTAAGACTTCTAGTTTTTCCAAATGAATACCATTAACATTACAATGTCGGTTTTTTAAACAATAAACGTGGTTAAAACTAAGTATTCTTTTTTTAATTAAAATGGTGCCACAAAATAAAAATTGATCATTGAATAAATAAAAATAATATTTGCTGTGTTTGAAGAAACTATGATATTATGTACTTCAAAGATTGTCAAATTCCTTCTTGAAATTATGTACACGAAAAACACCAACAACTTGCTTCCAAGGTAGCTCCAAAACTTCTTCTGTTTTCAAAACAAATGCACTCGAATTTGCACTATTTTCCTCGCGATTGTTCCAAATTTCGAATACTTTTGATATTATTTATGGCGATGGTTAGGGAGAGGTAGGAATTTAATAAACATCCCGGTAGGAACTAGGAACTAAGCATATTCTATAGGCCAAAGAAAATGATTACGTATCTCATAAAGAAAGAATTTAATATTTTATTAATAGGCCCACTTGCATGGATTTCAGAATGACTTGAATCGTGTGGATAATTTTTTTCTATTCTTTCAATTTAGATGTTTCGTGTCGGACCGCTGCCGCACGTTTACCGTGTCGCTGGTTATAACCCGCTGCCGTGCCGCTGCAGTACGGTAGCAATCCGATACCAAACGCCTAAATTGAAAGCGTATCGGACTGCCGTGCGTTTGTATGCTAGTGATGTTTAGACGTCGGTCGTTTGATGTTTTAAATTCATTTGACAGCAGTTAAGCCATGGACTCTGACGAAGAAACATTATTGTTAGTGCTCTTGTTTAAAAACATCCAACAGAAACAGACAGCAAAACGACGCCCCCGTTTATAAGAGCATCGCCGATGTTTTTATTAACATGTTTGGTGATTTCCATAATCTTTACACTAGGTGGCAAGAAACTGCAGGACGTATTTCAATTTCATTTATAAATTCTTCCACGTTTACATCATCCATTTTAGCAAACAATAAACATAAAAATTCGATGAAATTAGCTCTCACGTTTTGTCACCGCACTATTCAACAGCGAAATGAACACGTGGAGCTTGCGACGTTGCCGTCCTGTCGTCGAGCGTTCTCGGTACCGACGCGCGACGCAGCACTGTTGCCGCTCCGTGCACTTTGTATGACCGTCCTTGCGCCATAAAACAAACGCACCGCTTCGGCACTGCAGCGGTCCGACACGAAACGTCTAAATTGAAGGCGCCCTAAGATTACGAAAATACGAGTATTACTAATTTTTTTTAGAAATTTAATAGTTTTTTTTTTAAATAAATAAATTCGTTTTTTGGGCTCGTGTCGTCACTACATGAAAATGTTCCGTCTCCGATAATATTCAATTAATTTTGTAAAATTCCACACAAATTATTTTTTTTTATATGGCAACACTTTGATTTCCGGCGAATTTTTAAAATTGACACTTAAAATTCATTAAAAAAAACGGAATGTCTTAGAATATTTGCCTAAACCGGAATTTTTTTTTTAAATGTGATGCAAGTGGCCTATTTCACAATATTCGTGTACGGTTCAATCAATAATGATGTAATAAAACTAATTATTGCAAGAGGCAATGGAAGAGAGATAGAGTGGAAAATACTCTCAGTATCAGCCTTGTGGTGTAAGATCACCGTTCAGAATTGAAACGTTGCTTTAAATGACTTTAGCCGTGTTTGGTGACCAGATCTGAATAGCGAGATACTTCCCCGCCTTGCTCTTCTCCTCCCCACTACCTAAAATAAAGTTTATTGAAAAGAAAACATACCCTTCATAAGCCTCACAGCATACCCTAATTTGGAATTACTATATAGTATACTATACTGGCAGATGGGGGGGACACTTGTGCGGTATTCGCATATTAAAAAAATGTTTTTTTTTCAAATCCGGATTTCATATTTGAAAATCCGAATTTCATTCCACTGAATAATCCGAAAACCAGAATGGTTATCTCCACGCTTGAATGAAACAGCATTGTTAACGAACCCAATAAAGAATGAATGTAACCCGAGTCGGCAACAGCTAATTTAACTGATTAAATGTGCACTTCATTTTAATTACAAATTGTGACTACCAATAGAGTTTTATTTATTTTTTTATCATTTTTTAAATGTTTATCTTAGGTCGAAAGAGTAACACGAGGCAGTCGGATATTATTATTACGAGTATAAAAAGCGTATGGATTATATCTGTCGTAGATTATGCTACGGCGCGGCGTTTGGTCAATGCTTCATGAATGTGTCCGGACTAAGAACCTTTTATGAACTTCGAATGCCAACGAAATTGTTCCACAGGTTTTAATTTAATGTGGATAGACTAGTATCTACGCTTCAGCAGTTTGAATATGGTTCAGACAGTTCGGACTTATGTGAATTTGGAACCCTGTCCGGACATAGAATTCTGTCCGATGCTGGAGTCGCGCGCGGTCAATTAGACTCGTATCCAGTTGATTAGTTAGACATCTCCGAAATAAATAATTTGTGTAACGGCTGTACCCTCTATCTGGTACAATACTCATAAACACTACCAAATCAGTGTAGAATAATGCAGAAGAACTTTTAGTGAATTAAACAAAATGTTGATATTTTCTGGGTCACTGGTAGAATATTTAAAAATATCATACTAATGTAGCGGATCATTACGCCTCCCGGTGTTATTTTATAGCATATTTAATGTGTAAATACTATTTGATTGTGGTGAGCATTCGAATATTGCTTGCCGCATTATCTCAAAACTTAGTATTTGGAGATAAATGACTAATCAACTGGACGATCGATATCGTCACGGAACCTTGTCCGGACTTAGAACCCTATCCGGATTTATTGCTGTGGTGCTTGGACTGGTATCTATGCTTCAGCATTTCGTAGATGGTCCAAACTGTCCGGACTTGGAACCCTGTCCGGATATAGAATTCTGTCCGGCGCTGGAGTGGCACTCGGTCAATTAGACCCGTATCTATGATGTATACGTCTGAAAAATCGAAATACGAAAAATCTAAATTTGAGTTGAGTATGCAGTTATACGTAAAAGTGTACCCTCTATCTGGTACAAAACTCAGATTAGTCATAAACGCCACCAAATCAATTATAATGCAGAAGAACTTGTAGTGAATTTAACAAAATGTTTTAAAAAAAAACTTATCTTAACTTAGGACTCTGACCGGTCATAGAAATCTATCCGGACTTAAGTCGTAAACAAGAAACCGAAGACAGACCAAGTGGTAAATAATGCAGTTTACTGTCCGGACGTGGTACCTTATTTGAACATACAACCTTTTCCGAACAAAGAACTCTATCCGGCGCTGGTGTGGCGCTTGGTAAATTAGACTCGTATCCATCATGTATACGTCTGGATAGGGTCCAAACTGTCCGGACATGGAACCCTGTTCGGAATAGAAATCTGTTCGGAAAGATTATTGTCGCGGTGCTTGGTCAACTAGACTATAAGTATCTATGCGCCATTCGTTCGTGCACGGTCGAAACTGTCCGGACTTGGAACCATGTCTGAACTTGAAACTCCGTCCGATCATAGAATTCTGTCCGTACTTTAGTCGTAAACAACAAACCGGAGAAAGACCAAGTGGAGAATAAAGCAGTCTACATCACGAATAAAAAGCAGTAACTTCAATTCCAATCACATTTAGATGTATTTTTTTGTTCATATTAAGCAGATACTTTATGATGTGAAATTATAATTTAAAATAAAACAATAACTTTGTAAACACCACTTTTATTTTGTATACTTTACTATAATAAATAAAGTATATCAAATAATAGTAGTGTTTACAAAGTTATTGTTTTATTTTAAATTATTATTTTTTTACTTTAGCTCCACACAAGAGGTACTGAGGGAAATAATTTCCTCAGGGCCTATGTCATCTTAGAAGATGCTGTGTGAGGAAAAAAGAGGAGAGGAAGTTCTGGGAAGGAAAAAGTTTGGGGGAATATGAAGGAATCTGGGAGTCCAGGAGTGACGGACCAATTGCGGCGCAAGGGGATTCCGGCTGGAGAGGTCAAAAAGCCTCCTTCAACCAGTCTCTCTCAATCCGGCCCGCCACACAGAAGGTGGACAGATCGAGATTTGATCGAAATGAATAATAAAACAGTGAAATATAAAATATTGTTACATCACTCAATAAATATTTTCGGAAGAGATAAGTTATTTTTACGTCTGATTGATTGCGAGTTATTTTGAGTTTTGTTTAAAATATATCATATTTAACCAACTGGGATTATAAAAGAAAAAAACATTTTTTATCAAAGTTATTTATAAACTCCCAAATTGCGCCACAACACACAAAAGCAAATGAAACAATATTATTGAATTAAGCAAATCATCCACTTTCATGTTATTTGTTATGCTTGTCAGCTGATCGCAGTTCGATCAATAACTTATACGGACCGAGATTCGGTGTTGAACGGAGACCATTCAAATTAAATGCCAAAAAATCAAAATGCCACCTAGCATCATCATTTTGATGACGTTAGGATAGGTGAAGTGATGAAGTTAGTGTGCGCAACAACTTAAGAGGGAATAACCAGACAAAACCGGAAATCATTCTTAAATGTCATTTTTAAATCAAATTTTAACCGTATTGACTCTTTTTCCACAAAAAAGTATGAATTGATTTCGAAAGATTGTTCTTTTATCTGGTAAAGTAATATTTTAAATTATGAGAAAATGTGTTTATTTTTACCATAATAAGGTTATACCGTAGGTTATTGGCAGATTTGTTAAATTTTCAAACAAAATTTCGTATTATACAATACACATTTCAAATCATATAATCATGCAGTAAAAAAAATCAATAAATTATCTGGGAAAGCTGTGTTTCAGAATTTTAATTTTAGTTTAAATAAAATCATTTAAAAAAAAGATCCGCGCACGTCTTTTGTTATGTAAATACTTAAGTTTGTCTATTTATTTACGATCTTACAAACCAAAGATATTCAAATACAGAAGAGATACGCTATGGTGTCCGCGCAACTGTCGCCGGACTACGCGCTAATTAGCGTAGTTTTCATACAAAAAGAATTTGTTCATTTCGTTGATTTTTTGAAAATGTGCATTAATATTGGTTAACAATATATTTTGAATAAGGGAAGAATTCGTTCATTTAGTTTAACGTTCGTTTGGTTTATTCGTTAATTATTTGTTCTTTTAGTTTATTTGTTAATTGGTAAACAATATCGGCGTTAGCGGAAGCGCAGACCCACATAGTAAAAACAGCAGATAGCACATCTACTTATATTTCAATATCTTTGTTACAAACTAATATATTTAAGATTTTTTTACATTCTTATTTTGCTTAGACATTATTGAAAAATTATAAATACTTATGATCAAAAAATAATTACAAAAAGTACATAATTTTAATAGTTTTATCAGTACGCCTTTCAGCTTTTTGAATGCGGGAATAAATTAAAGCAAATTTTGAATGAAATAAAATCGATATTGAGTTATAATTTTAAAAAGGTGGTACGGAGAATAATTAATCTTTTTCATTGGAACCGCCCAGTACGATCGTAAGAACATCTTTCGACGAAATTTGGATTCTCGGCCGCTGGCTGGTTAAATGCCCTTAACCTAAACCCTAAACAATGATATTTTTTTTAAACTCATAATAATAAATAATACTTACATTATGTATTTTTGAATTCAAGACACTCTTGCACCCACCCCCTCGCAGAGATCTGAAAATTTAAAAAAAATATATATTATTAGACAGTCGCAGTAGAATAACGGTTGGTTTAGGGAGACCTAATCTAGACCTCTCCAGCCGAACTCCCTCGACCCATCGCCTTGCACCCTAGTGGGAGGGATGGATTCATATTATATCCGTCACTACTGGACACATTGACCCAATCCTCATACCCTTTTGCCTTCCCTGAAATTCCTCTCCAAAAAACTTATGAAACTTCGTAAAATTTTTAATAGTTATTTTTACGAAAAGACAAAAAATGAGGTGACAATAACGTTTATAATATATTTGTCTAAAAATATTTGTTTGATTTTTTTGGCGTTATTTAAAAACTTTTTTAAATTTGCATTATTTCAAAAAATATTTGTTTATTTTTTAGTTGTCGAATAAATTCATTAATATTCAATTTATTAGGATTTTATTGCAAAGCGGAAATTTTCTGACAGAATAAGCACAATGGTCAACAGAGACAACCAAACCAAAAAAAAGTTAAATAAAGCGATAAAATATTTAGTCCACACAACGCAAAAGAAGATTCCAAACAACGATATATCGTTGTGCATCACTCAAAGGGTTAAATTTAAAAATAACTTAGGGAACGTACCCATACTACGTGACACGTTTGGGGGGGGGTCTTCAAAATGTCACGCTCCATACAAATGAGCGGCGAGTTGCTTAGGTTTTTGGTCACCGGGGGGGGGGGGGTTAGAAATTGCAAAAAGTTGGTCACGTAGTATGGGTTCGTTCCCTTATAATAAAACATACTGCGTATGCACCTCACATAACTTATTTTTACTTTCGAGTATTAAAAATCGCAAAAACAAACAATAACACAAGTATTTATAACTAAGGACGGTATCGGTCACAAATTGCGTCACATTCTAAGCGCTCTGCCCTCGAAACCAGATACCGAATCGACGATAAGAATGGAAGAGGACGACCGTAACCTTGCGCCACTGATCGAGTAGTCTCGGAAGGTCTAGGTTTTGAACCATTTATAAAATAAACAGCGATAAAAATGATAACAGAAAATTTTATAATGGTAACACTGTAGTTATCTGTAATGAGCAACTTGCATTCGTTATTAATGGATTTTTAAAAAACGTGTGATTTTTTTTGTGAACACCGCATAATTAAACGACGGCCTCCTTAGTCTAGAGGTAAGGCTCTTGACTCGCAATCCGAAGGTCGCGGGATCGAATCCCGGCGTGCGCAAATAATTTTTATTTGATTAATTTGTGTTATTTCACGATTAATTCATTTCAAATAATATATGATATATTTACGGCGTAATGGTGTAATCGCCCACATTCAGAATTGAAATTTGCTTGAAATGACTTTAACCGTGTTTGGTGACCAGATCTGAATAGCCAGGTACTTCCCCACCTTTCTCTTCCCCACCTCCTTCCCCTCCCCACTACCTTCAGCCTCACAACACACCCCAATTGGGGATGCCATAGTCTCACTGGTTCCAGACGGGAGCAAATGAGAGTATTATGAGGTATTCACATTAAAAGATAAAATTTAAAAAATTCCCAACTGTAATTGTTCTATCGGTATTTCAATGGATTATGTTCCGAGGAACCAGAGTCATTAATTCCTTTGGCACCGGTGATGGTTGGGTAACATGCTAAGCGCGCGTTGACATTAATTTGTCACACGAGAGCGGGTCGTTTATACGACCTCAGCTGTGGAAGGATATTGTTAGCCTCTGCGTTTCTTTCTTCTTACAGCATGGGTCCCTTCAAAATTCATTTTCACGTTGGCTGGAGGGAGTGGGGAGGGCAAGAGGAAGGATGGCTAGTAACTGGCTATTCAGACCTGGTTACGAAAAATGGCTAACGCCATTTCAATTAAAGCAGTTTCAATTCTGAACAGAATTTTCTATCGAGAATACGGAAATGCTCCAAAAAGTTCATGTGTTTTTTTTTTATAAATAATATTATACATTTAAGAACTTAACTCTTTACGACACTAAAATATAAAAATGAATAGGTATATATCAATCTAGTTATGTAAAAAAGTGTCAGTGACGGAATGTCGGCATGGATTTGATTTGCATACAAATCCAAATCTCTAATCGGAGTTTAATGACATTTCGTGCACAACAAGAGGAACTGTCAACATTCAAATATCGAAAAACTCGGTGACAGGCCCGGGCGACGCCGGAATTTCAGCTAATAATGATAATAATAATTCCTGTTAATAATAGTTCAAATAACATAGATTTAAAATGATAGTCGTAAACCACGTGGGCCTTTTAAAATTAATATAGCGGCTCAAACACCAATAAAGACTATTGTGCCGGACGGGTTGTCGGAGAAATCAAAGACGAGGTTCTTTAGCTACGGCCGTCTTCGTTCTCTATTTTTCCGCCCCCAACGCGGTACAACTCAACGCCCGTATTATGCGGCCTATCTACAGTATATGTGAGAGACGAGACGTCCCTTACAACTATATATTTAGGGTTTATAAAAAACTAGCAGACCCGGCCACACGTTGCTGTGGCTAACGAAACACAACGCCATTACCCAACCTTTATAAAATCCACACCACCCGCTTGCCAGCTGCCTGCTGCCTGAACTGAATACTTGAATTTCTCGGCTTTTCTCTATAAATAATAATAATATAATAATAATAATAATAATAATGATTTATTGTCTTCATTTGTTAATAACAAATAGAGATAATGATATCCTCAGTGGGATCTCCCGTGCTGAGGATTTCATTTACATTTTATAATTTAATTATAAGAATAATATGAATTCGACATAACATATATCATGTAGCTTTTTTTTTTTAACAATTATAAAGTAAATAAGATAGTGTTTTTTTATAATTCAGTTCATTAGATTCGGTTTAAGCATGTATTATAATATAAGCATGTATTATACATATAAACCTTCCTATTGAATCACTCTATTGGTGAAAACTGCTTGAAAATCCGTTGCGTAGTTTAAAAGATCTATGCGCACATACATTTTGAGCGTTCTTCATTTTATACTATGTAATGATAATGATTCTTCAACATCGCATTATTGAAAATGTCGTACTTCTGAAAAACGACTGCAGTGTTGATAATATAGTATTGATAAAAAGGATTAAAAAATCATCCAATCTTTTTTGACTTGTCCTATTCGGGTAGGGGACCCTACTACGCTAATTCAGCAGTCTCCGTCCATTTCCTATCTTTATGATAATATTAACAAATAATTTTCCTTGCTTTATTAATAAATGTTATATTATAATATTAATAATATATAACATTTATTAAAGCAAATATCAACGGAAACATTTCATGGAATGCAATACGACTAAATTCCTCCCGTTTGCTCAAGCGGCTTGACACGCCAAATCAACTACTTAAATGGGAGAACTATGACTAAATTCCTCTCGTTTACTCAAGCGGCTTGAGCACAGACAACAATAGATTACACGATTATGTGCTTGCCGTCAAGCCGCTTGATCGCGTCCGAATCCCATTAAAAATAATTCCTGAACCGAAAAGCAACAAATCATCATGCAAGTCGCTCATCGGGTAACTCGTATTTTTGTGCGCAGTAAGTTTAATGGACGATTAATAATTATATAATGAAATTGATTGAAGATAAATGGAAACTCTTAGAACCTGTGGGACTTAATTGGATGCTATTATTGGCGGATTGTTGATATAGTCCACTGAACAGGTTAACTGAAGTATGTTAGGGGCTTGGCCGTGTACTCGAAGTAGGCTCAATTTTTTCTTACTTTGGTGAAATTGATCAAATATCTTTACTACGTCTGCGTACCGCCCGGGATATTCATTGGATAACCACTCTGTCATAAACCCAAGTGGTTCGTTGACGTTCGGTGACTTAGTAGGGGTGCCCGGATTCATGGTGTCAGGTGTGTCTAGTGAGGTCTTACTGCGTGGCGGGCCGAATCGCGAGAAACCCGATTGAGGGATACCCTTTGACCCATCGCCTTGCAACGTAGTGGGAGGAATAGATTCATACGATTCAATGCTGACTCAGAATCAAGTCAACTCAACACATCTTTGAAAAGTCATTAAAAGCTATGAAAAAAATTATTTTAAAATAGCACTTCACCCATAACGTAATCTAATTAAACAATTTTTTTATATATATTTTTTTCATCACTTTAAAGGAGGTTCTGAGTTGTCTGGTCGCCGATTCTTACGTCACTCCTAGATACACTAACCACCAGATTCCTACCCACTCTTCAAATTGCCGAACCTGTTTTACTAAAATTTCAGTAGGTATTTCAGTATAGAGCTTTTTACAGTTGACCAGAGCTTTTCACAGTTTACAGTCTAAGAAATTTTTACAGTTTAAAACTTTTTACAGTTTACAGTCTAAAAACTTTTATACAGAAAACCTTATGTATTTTCCTAACTAACCGTTTAAAAATTACAGATAAATCATCCGTAGTATTTCTTGCGTTAGGTTAGCAGACTACAAAAGTGTGTATCTTTGAGTTCACAGACCATTGTAAAAAGTATTGCAGACATTCCGCCATGCAAAATATGTTTAAATAACGATAATTATGATTGATAGTGATATTTGGTCGCCAGGCGACTAAAATATTATAAAGATAACATTAAAAAATATATTATTCGTTTTATTAACATAAAGTGATTAATTATTTAGGCCGATATTAAAGGAGTTATGATACTAGAGCTGATGCAGGTCAGTGAGATATGTAAACGTGGCAAAGGAAGTATTGTAGCAGTCACAAGTGTTCCCAACCATCCTAAGCCAGTGAGACATGTAAACGTGGCAAAGGAAGGATCTTAGCAGAATCACAAGTGTTCCCAACTATCGTGAGCCAGTGAGACATGTAAACGTGGCAAAGGAAGTATTGTAGCAGAGTCACAGTGTTCCCTACTATCCTGAGCCAGTGAGTCATGTAAACGTGGCAAAGGAAGGATCGTAGCAGAATCACAAGTGTTCCCAACTATCGTGAGCCAGTGAGACATGTAAACGTGGCAAAGGAAGGATCGTAGCAGTCACAGTGTTCCCCACTATCCTGAGCCAGTGAGTCATGTAAACGTGGCAAAAGAAGTATCGTAGCAGAATCACAAGTGTTCCCAACTATCGTGAGCCAGTGAGACATGTAAACGTGGCAAAGGATTATGGAAGAGGCACAAGTGTTTTCAACTATCCTGTGCCAGTAAGATTTGTAAATATGGCAAAGGAAGGATCACAGAAGAGTCATAAGTGTTCCCAACTACCCTGAACCAGTGAGACATGTAACTAAGGCAAATAAAGAGGAAGGTGGGGAAATATCTGGCTATTCAGGTCTGGTCACCAAACACGGATAAAACCATTTCAAGCGACGTTTCGATACTAAAGTTTTGTCTTTCACTATTATTATCTAGCGGGGCACGTAATAAGAAATCCGTCTCCTTCCAGCAGCATGGAAACACATGAAACAGCGTGCGTATCACATGATCCCATATAGTATTTGCTTTTGTAAATTTTTTTTGCTGCCTTCGAAAAATACTTTTTTTTTTAAATAATAATAATATTGAATAACAAAACTTTCAAAATATAAAAAAAAGAAGCCTACCTTTAAATGATCAATAATAGAATCACCTGGCATTTCATACATTAACAACCTTCAAGCATTAATTATTATTTTTAATTGTTAAACTAACGTTTTAAGACAAGATTTTTATGCATAGCACAAAGGGTAACAATTATTATAAGCAATAATTATCAGCCTGAAACACTCATCCACATTGAAAAAATCTTCCGAGAAAAAATACATGACGCCAACGGGACATGAACCCGTGCCCTTCTGATTGCCGGTCAGCTGTTCTCCCAATTGAGCTATGGCGGCTTATCTTATACCCGTCAAATGATTCAATATATACTAGTGTTTCATTTAACAATTACTTTATATTATTTTTTTCTACCTGAAAACAACCAACTTTATTTTTGCGACAGAGACACTGTTAGTGTTAAATCCGACGCTAGGTGGCGTCGAGACAAATTATGTCTTCATTTATTGGGGAAATACTTAAACTTGTCAAATATTAATTATTATTTTTAATTGTTAAACTAACGTTTTAAGACAAGGTTTTTATGCATAGCACAAAGGGTAACAATTATTATAAGCAATAATTATCAGCCTGAAACACTCATCCACATTGAAAAAAATCTTCCGAGAAAAAATACATGACGCCAACTGCTTATAATAATTGTTAACCTTCAAACACTTCATGGTAGATTGCTATTGCTGCTTTCAGCTGTTACAATCAGTTTCATTTCCTATAGGATATCCCCGTCCGCAGTAATGACGACGTTATAAGAATATAATGTCGTAACATTGGCAATATATTATCGTATTACGTAGTAGCGAAAACATACATTTCATAATTACGTGGGAGTCCCTAAGGAAAAAATCTTCAGGGCCTGTATCATGTTTGGGGTAGCTGTGTGGAGGTCTTTATAGGGAAAGGAAGGAGAAGAAGTTCTGTGAAGGAAAAAGAGGTGCGGGTGGGTAGAAATCTAGGGATCAACGTGTCCGAGAGTGACGGACGTCGAGACGTATGAATCCATCCCTCCCACTACGTACAAGGCGATGCACAGTGCATTGAGGTGCAGGGGGAGAGGAAAAAAATCATAACTCCGGTTACACGTAGAAATTTAATTTCTGTTTTTTTTTTCAGTTTCATAATTCTAAGTCAATAGATTCATAGTTAGTTCCATTTTATGTTTTAATTGGTTATTTCATTTTTATTTTATTCTTCCTCTTCTCTTTTTTTTCTTTTGCAATGCTAAACAAATAACAGTTAGGTACTATATTTCAAACTTTTTTTATTATTTTATTTTATATTCTTTCTTTCTCTTCTTTTCATTTCCTCTTTTTATTTCATCAAATTTCTTTCTTTTTTGTACAAATCATTCTCCACATGTTTCATACCCAAAATTATTTGACTGTCCTAAAACGGGATAATACTCCCGGTTGGGCAGTCAAAATTTAATAAATAATGTATGTATATATAAATGTATAATATTGTGCTAAATAAACAAATAAATAAAAAAATAAAAAATATATAAAATTTACGTTACGAATAATCCAATATTGTTTGAAAATCTCCTACTACCTCCACAGTAAGCGGAAAATGTTGTTTGTGACGTGATAGAGGACTTAGCCAGCCGAGGATTCCAGCGCGCGACGCCCGGGTTTTTTTTTTTTTTTTTTACATGAGCTCCACACAAGAGGCGCTGAGGAAAATAAATTTTCCTCAGGGCCTATGTCATCTTTGGGGATGGTGTTTGGAGGGTTTTTTTAGGAAAAGGAAGGAGAGGAGAGTTCTGGGAAGGAAAAGGGTTTAAGAGGTGGGTAGGAATCTGGGGTTCAGTGTGTCTTGGTCATCCGCCTCCAAGTCCTAGAAAAACCTCACCCCATGAACCCGGGCACCCCTGCTAAATCACCAAACTTAGCGAACCCCTTGGGGTGACCTATGGCAGAGGTGTTGGTTATCCAATAAAGGTTCCCGGGCGGCGGTACCCATTCCCGCCTCCCAAATTGAAATTTGGTCCCGGACGGGACCCAAACGCGAAGCCAACTCAACCACTGACCGGTCAACCACTTTTAACTTTACAATATTTTGTGTTGTACTCTTTATATGTTAATGGCACATGTTGTGCCGTGTATGTGGAAATAAATAGATATGTGTTATTTTTTTTTAATAAAAGATGTCACCGGAGGTCAAAATTTCGTTGACATTTTTACTCAAAATAATGTCAGGAATCACTATTTAAAGTAAGTCAAGTACGTCCCTTAACACCCTGTGTGGTTTGAAGGTCGCAGCTATGAATGTATTTTCTACCCGGGAACAGAGTGTAAAACGAAAAATAGATTTAGCACAGTAAACAGGGCAGTAAGTAGATCAAATATAGACGTTCAAGGCCGTGTGACATATTATTAAAAATGGTAAATAGACCAAACTGAGTCATGAAAAGTGATGAACAAAAAATTCATGATAACTAGGTTAGTTTTTAGGACTTTTAAAAGTATTATTATTTATTATAAGTAATAATTATTAGCATGAAACACTCATCTACATTGAAAAAATCTCCCGAGAAAAGATACATGCCGCCGACGGGACTCGAACCCGCGTCCTTCTGATTTCCGGTCAAATGCTGTAATAAGCAGTAATCGTTGAATGAAACACTAGTAAATATTGAATTATTTGGCGGGTACGAGATAAGCCGACGTAGTTCAATGTTAGAGCATTTGACCGGAAATCAGAAGGACGCGGGTTCGAGTCCCGTCGGCGGCATGTATCTTTTCTCGGAAGATTTTAAGTAGATGAGTGTTTCAGGCTAATAATTATTACTTATAATAATTCTTACCCTTTGTACTATACATAAAAAATTTGTCTTAAAAGTTTATCAATTAAAAATAATAATAATTATTATTTAAATTATAAAAACAGTTTGAAATTGGCGTGTAAATATCTATGAGAGGCGAGCGAATTATATACATATATTTATTTTTAACTTTATGAGTAAAACCTCAAATTGTAATATTTAATTAAATTGAGAAAACATTAGCGAAACTCAATCGAAAATCTGGAGACAGAAAAATCAAAAAAAAAATATTGGCACCTCTAGAACTAGAACCCACTTCGGCTTTCTTGGTCAAGCTCTACCAACTGAGCTAAGGTGTCTATAACTAATTCGGTCACTTTTAACATATCATACTTCGACTAAAAACTACCAACATTATCTTCATTTTCTGAACGCATATACAGGGTGTCCGGGGGTAAAGTGCATTAACTTCGGGAGGTGATTCTACAAGATATTATAAGTAAAAGAGATAAATAACTTTTTTCGAAATTCTAACTTTTAGGGGTAGTTTTATGGTAAAAAGATAAAATTAGATAAATTATTATTTACCGCTGTTGCGATACGGGCCAATGACAACCATGCAATGTTGCTACAACCGTGCCCGGCAGGCTCTCAGCAAGTAATATCGTATAGGTAATGTATTGGTCTATCTGTGATATTGATCGTCAAGAGAGGCCCACCAACCCGATAAGGCTCTCTGTCTTGCTTTCGCCCACTTATTGTAACTAGTTAGAAGAGAGGCAAGTTTTTACGACATCCTTGAGACTGCACTTACGAGGTGTCCTATTCATTCGGTTCGTAATTTGAATTAAAAATACGTGCACCCACATATCGCAAGTGAAATAATTATAATTTTTTAAATTTGAAATAATAAATAGTTTTCATTATTTTTAATTCGAATCTTTATTAGTAGATTTAAAGAGTGTTTGTAAAGTGCGCAAGTTTAATATTTATTACATCTTGGAGTCCTATTACAAACTCGTGAAATTTTATTCCGCGAGTTTAATTATTTTATTCATAATATAAAAAAAAACGGTGGTCAACTTTTAAGCATAAATGACTTGTATGATTTGACGTCTAAGGCAACTGTAGTATCACAGACTAGTATTCAACAGTTAATCTTTTGTACCTTTGTGTTATAGTAGTCTGTTATATTTTAGATAATATACCTACGTATGGATAGTTGCCGATGACTGTTGATGACTGATACACAATTATTAAATAATTACTGTTGTTAATACATAATTATAATTGTTTTGGTAATTAAGTTTAACAGTAGTTTGCTTTTCAAAATCTATGCCTATTAAACGTGTAGCGGCATGTGGCGGCTTGTGGATTATTTACTTTAAAAAATATTATGTAAGTATGTTTATTGTAATAAATTAATCTTTTTAATTAACACAATATTTTTTAATCTTGTCGTTATTTATGAATACCCATTTGAATTCAATCCTGAAGATTATCACATTTAGTTAATAAACTATATTTTTCTTCCTAAACCTTCAGTATTTCACTAAAAATGTTGTAAAACAACATTAGTTTTATGTTACCGACTTCAACACGCTTTGGATTCGAATTCTCAATTGTGAAATAATTATTAATTTTTTTTTTAAGCCTTAAACTTAACACGCTGTATGAAAGTTTTGTATCTGTGTGAGTACTGTGATGAAGTCAACTTAACTTGCGAGACCTATACCTCACACTAAGGATTTTTAGTAGGTACGTCTTTTTTGTATAGGAAAAAAATGTTGGAATTTCGGAAAAAGTTAATCTTTTTTATTCCTACCATCATTTAGAATCACCTCTCGAAGTTAATGCACTTTACCCCCGGACAACCTATATGATTGGCTGCTATCTTTATGAACGATTGCAAGATTCAAACCCGAACCAAATGCTATCTAGATAGAGCCTGGATAATTTTTTTATCCATTTTATTTTTAATCTGTCTCCAAATTTTTGAGTTTCGCTAATATATTTAATTAAATATACTTATATATTTGTATATATTTTTGTGCTCGCCATTCTTAATTTTAAATTCTTAATTACGCTGGAAAATAAACCCAAGAGTCATCATTTTGGAATAACCCACATAACGTCTAGACTAGCGACCTTTTTAACGAATTTTGTGCATTTGTCGGTATTTGAACACGCGACATCGGGAATCGTAGTCGAGGATATTTAAACCGCTAGACCTCGAAGGTCATGAACTCATTGCCAGAGCTGGTCATTGGGTTGGCAGTGTTGCAGTTGCGAATCTGGCGCGATAGGCATAACTTTTTAACATTTTATTTTTAACTAGCGAGTACCCGAAATACCACTACAAGAGTGCAAGAAATAAATCCCCGTTCCCTTTCAGCATCCCCCCCCCCCCACCCTTCCGGATTCTCCTCCCCACCCGCCATCCCTCCCTGCCGCTAAACTGTATATGAAATACACACATTTTTCAGACAACTCGCGCGCCACCTATTTTAAAAATGTACACAACTTTCATAACGCCTGGACTAACAATAATAATAATAAATTTGGACAGCTTATATAGCGCTGTTTTTGCGAAAAATCGCCTCAAGAGCGCTGAAATGTACATAGATATCTTCGCGGGCGTGCGCACATCAAATCCTCAAATTTTTAAACGGATGAATAAATAGGAAATAATTTCATAACGCCAGAGCTCACCATTATATACAGAATCCTTCGCGAACGTGCGCACAACAAATCACAAAATTTTCATCGCAATCCGATGAATGTAAAATAAATAATAATTTCATAACGCCGGAGCTCACCATTATACAACAGAAACCTTCGCGAACGTGCGCACAACAAATCATTAAAGTTTCAGCGCAAATGGAAGAATGATATAGGAAATAATTTCATAACGCCAGAGCTCACCATTATAAATAGAAACCTTCCCGGGCGTGCGCACAACAAATCTCCAAACTTCCATCGCAATCAATTGAATGATACAGGAAATAATAAGAGACAAATAAAGAAACATTAATTTTTATATACATATATAGATTTGTAAAAATGTAACGAGACGCCACTCTCGCCAAGATCCAAGATGAGATAACACCGCCAGCCGCCAGACAGGTGAACTATTTCTGTACCCACGTGGAGGCGGCATACTAAATTCTTATTATAACATAATATTTTTATAAATGTGGGTATTGTTGCAATAGACGGCCCCGCCTTTGGATGCTGGGAGAAATGAGAATTGATGGCCCGGCTTCCCGCATTTCTACCGATTTATTACTTATTGAAATTTGTAAATGAATTTTTTGTGTTGACTTTTTTGGCTATTTTTGATTTTAAATTTTTTTTCTTTGAAAAGAAACAAAAAAATCTTCACATCATCGGTAAAAGTAAATCAAGTACGTTCCTTAAAGAAGAAGGAGATATTATGTAAATACGAATGTTAGAGGGAGCGAGCTTATATGAAAAACGTTAATATGTGAAAATGTTTAATAAAACACGACTCGTTTAAAGTGGAGCAAAAATCTCGTGGGGAATGTCTAAAATAGCATTTAAAGAAATTCTGTAATTGTTTTTAATACACATAACAATGTGTGTTGCATTCAGTTCGCTCCAGTATAAGTACTTACATAGTTCTCGTCTATTTATTACACTCACATACTCTCTTTATATTTACTCATGTTACATTTAGTTCGTACTTAAAGAAATTTGTTTTTCTTTTCTTTTTATAATACTGCATACCAAAAAAGAAATTTTTTGTCATAAATGAAAGATATTAATTTAGATATATTTTTTTTATAATTTTACTTATATATGTTCACACTTACCAGTACTAGACTTCATTTCAAAATAACTATCCTCTATTGGTCACCATGATACAGGCAGCTGCCCAATACGGTGACCTAATGTATCTTCTCAAGTAAATGTATTATTTATGTAAAATGTACTTATAAATCAATAAAATAAAGGAAAAAACGTGTTTATACTAATTTCGGAGCATTTAGTTTTTGGGATGCGGGAATGGGTACCGCCACCCTTATTGCCCCGGGAGCCTTTATTGTATAACCAACACCTCTGCCATAGGTCACCCCAAGTGGTTCGCTGCGTATGGTGACTTAGCAGGGGTGCCCAGATTTTATGGTGTGAGGTTTGTCCTAGGTCTTGGAGGCGGATGACCAGGACACACTGAACCCCAGATTCCTACCCACCCCTTAAACCCTTTTCCTTCCCAGAACTCTCCTGTCCTTCCTTTCCTTAAAAACAAACCCTCCACACAGCATCCCCGAAGATGACATAGACCCTGAGGGAAATTATTTTCCTCAGAAACTCCTGTGTGGAGCTCATGTAAAAAAATATATATATATATATACTTTGCGATTTTTTTCTACCGAGGAAATTTCATATAAATGCGCTTTCGTGTTTTGGCCTAGAAAATCTTCCCATAAAGTATTTATCACATAAAAACAGACACCCACACCCATCACCACAAAATGCAGGATTTCATCTACTGAAATCACTGAAGGCCGCACAGTTTCATGTTGACTGTCGGCCGACTCCTCCCGGATAAGGTTTTTCATAGTTTCCTTATTCCCAAAGGTAAATGCGGAGGAGCTTCAAATAAAAGGAAATGACCGACTCCTTCCCACTCCCAACATAACACAAACACACACGTATGTATATATTTTCACTTGCTTGAATTCAGTTGCTTTGTGGAGCTAAGCGAAACATGCAATTTTAGTAGGGTTTTTTACATAACAATTTTTCCCTACCGACAAAACACAAGACCTCTAAGCCTATAACAGCCAGGTACTATTTCTAAATACCCACATGAGGTAAAAATTGCAAGGCGCATATGACGCCGTTCTATTTGTATAAGGAACATTAAATTTAAATTCAGTAAATTTAAATGATTCATCTCTTCAAGAAACATAAGAATCTAGTAAATCAAAAAAAGGCCTAGAAAATGTATAGATATATTTTAGAATAACATATATTTTTTAACAGCTTTAAAACTTAAACAGCCTTACTAAAAAAAACCAAAGCACGCCAGATAACCCGTATTATTGCAGCAACATGAATAAAACAAAAATACACTAAAACACGATAACATTACTAATAAGATTTGGTCTTAAAATGTATTGTAAATCCGGCAACAATGCATATTTAAGTACTAAATTGTTTGTTTTCCTTCATAACCGCTAGGTGGCGCGGCGGCGCGGCGCCTGCGCATTCGTTGTTCGCGCTCGAAAAAGACGCTGGAAGCGCGAAATGATTTCTGTGTGTGCGAAATGATTTTTGTGTGTGCAATATTACTTATGTGATGGTTAATTTCTATTAATATGAATAATTTACTCTTATATTTATATCATTGATATATTTACCGTGTTTTTTTGGTTTTTCATAAGTTTTAGTCAAGTTATAAAACAATAATCGTACTTTGAAAATTGAAGTGGTTAAAACAGAGACAAACTACCCTCTCAGGCCGTGGAAACCATGTGTATTTCTTTCAATGAACAAATTTTTAGTTAGTAATGTTTTCACATCCGCGGCCGTTTGTCAATTGAATAAAATTTTCACTGGGTTTTTTAGTTAGGCTGAAAGTATTTACGGAAAATATATAATAAATCGGTAGAAATGCGGGAAGCCGGGGCCCTGTATAAATTTTAGATTCTAAAAGTCACTCCTTCATTCATTAAAGTAGAAACACTTTGCTGCATACCACGATTTGATAATATTTATTATTTATGTACTTCACACTTGACCTGTGAAAACATTTGCCATGAATGTTGGTTTTCCCGACAGTCGGCAGATGACTGGGGACTGGGTACACTGGGTTATCTCATAATAGGTCTAGTCGCTAGTGTCTGGTGGGGTCTTGCATCAGAATACTCTAGAAAAAACAAAACTGATAAAGAGGCCAAATATCCAACCAAACTGAATATTTTTTTAATCAAAAGGTATTTATTTATTTGTTTGTTTACGCCGTATAGCAAATATTTCTACTTCTTATTCAGGGTGTCCGGGGGTAAAGTGCATTAAGGCGGTACACAATCCTAATAATTTTTGCACGCTCAAAACTGACAATAATGACTTTTTGATTTCCATGCCGCACAAGAAATGCGAGTTATTTATATATTAGATTAATAAAAACAGTACCTTACCATTAATATATTTTACGTACAACGATTTCAAAACTATGTAACCCGTTTATCAAGTATAAAGTTAGCGGTAAGCACCAGATTTTATTTTTCTAGACGATGAATTAATAATTTCGGGAGGACAACATGGAGACACATTTTAAAGATTTGTAGCACGTTCTTCGGAATTAATTAAAATGAACGCGGCAGAAAGATCGAATCTCCAGGCCTGCTAGGGTGAATTCGACCGTACGTTCGTACAATACGCCGTGCCGCGGCGTATATTTGTTTACACCCTTTCTTCACTTACGTCGTTAAATTCCCACATTATTTTATCTTCTTCTTCTTTTCTTTGATACGGCAAATTCGACATTAGGTCCGTCCAGTGCACGGGTCGCGAGTCGCAATTTGTATACACGGCTTCTTTACTTACGTCTTTAAGATTCTGAATATATTTTAGGGTATATTGTCGTCTTAACTTCGGGAGGTGATTCTACATGATAGTAACTATAAGTAAAAAAATATAAATAGCTTTTTTCGAAATTCCAACTTTTAGGGGTAGTTTTACGGTAGAAAGCGGCCAGCTTTATTATTTTCGATACGATACGGGCCAATCACCACCATACAACGTTGCCACGATCGTGCCCGGCATGTAAGATCGTACCTCACACTAAGGATTTTTAGTAGACAGATCTTTTTGTATGGGAAAAAAATGTTGGAATTTCGAAAAAAGTTGTTCATCTTTTTTACACCTACCATACCATGGACCTGTATATAAAAATCACGTGTCACGGTGTTTGTGGTCGCACTCCTCCGAATCGGCTTGACCGATTTTTATGAAATTTTTTATGTATATTTGGTATGTATGAGAATAGGTTTTAAAGTATATTTCATACCGCTGGGTAATTAGTGTGTCCCTATCCAGAAAAAAATGTATTTTTTGACATATTTTTTATTTGGCATTAAAAAATACCTATAACCCCAAACTTTAACCCTCCTTCCATTTTTTGATCGCGATTTTAGTATTTTTGTATGAACAAATTTAACCCCATTTCGTATTTCAAACAGAACGAAATTATTTATGTTGTTGAATGACAGATGGCGCTACGTCTGCCTCATCGAACTTTCATCAAGACATTCACAAGAAGCGTCGCGTCATTTTGATATTTCATTCGGCATCATGTTCTCGCGTGGGCAAAGCATCGAGATTATTTGTGTTGGCTAAAGACGGACTGGCATAAAATAATACACTCAATTGCTCTTCGAAATTCATATTGATTTTCTTTATTTCATTTTCCTACTTTAGTTGGTGTTTTTTTTGTTTTTATCGGCGGTCATCGTCTACAGCGCTCCATTCCTCTTTCTGTCATAGATCCCATCCCCACACACTTACAATACATTCGTTATTTTTTTATTTAACAACCAAAATATTCACTAGAAATAATTCATATGGCAGAACAACGTTTGTCGGGTCAGCTAGTTATTTATATTTGTTTCAAATTATCAAATACAGGGTGCGGCAGGGAAACTTGCTGATTTGAATTGGACGCCGACGAGCGAGGCGTGGTCAGAAAGGGGTGGGGAGGGTCTCATTGGAAAGAGGGGGTCCTGAAGTTTTGTTACACCACAAGCCAGTTGTCGTCATGCGTTAGACAAAGGAACAGCGTGCGTTTGCCATCGAGGCCTACTTTTCTAACGGTATTTCGGTGGTCGCCACCCAACGTGCCTTCCGTACTCGGTTCAATATTCATCCCGCGGGTCCCGTTCCTAGGCGGCAATCAATTGTTTCGTGGGTGGACACATTCGGGGAAAGTGAGAGTGTGGCAAGAGAAGGCCCAGGAGGTCAACGGACTTCCAGAACTCCAGAAAACGTCGAGAGGGTGAGGGAGTCGTTTTTGCGCTCTTTGTTTTCTTCTTCCACGACTTGAAGAAATGGAAGTTGGGGACGTATGGTTCCAGCAGGACGGAGCTTTTGAGGGAACACTTCCACGAGCGCCTTATCTCCTTGAGGGGTGACGTACCGCGTACCGTGGCCGGCGCGCTCCCCCGATTTGGCACCCTGCGATTTTTTTATGGGGGTAACTCAAATCCATCGTTTATAACGACAAACCCCGGACCCTGCAACACCTGAAGGACAACATCTGCCAAGCCATCACCAACATTCCCGTCGATTTGCTCGAAAGAGTGGAGCGAAACTTCAAATCTAGGGTAGATCAGTGTATCACTAATGAGGGCCGCCATTTGCCCGATGTCATTTTGAAAACTAGTTAAAACAAAAATTCACAATGTGTGCTATACAATACAAAAAGAATTAAATCGATATATAAAGTATTTTTTCTTTTATTGACTTTTCAAATCAGCAAGTTTCCCTGCCGCACCCTGTATTTGCGAGTGTCCGGCATGCGTGGCAATGCCACTCAAAGAAAGAAAATGTTTGTAATTTTATTCTGTTCTACCGTCTTGTGCGTACGTCAATAAATCAGAAGGTTTTCCAATGCGCGAGCAGGCCACGTATAGCTAGCTGTCCCTTATACCCTGCTATGTCCTTTTTTATATGAAAACCTCTCAAGAATCCCAGCTGCTCCCGTCTGGAGCTAGTGAGACTGTGGCATCCCCAATTCAGGTATGTTGCGAGGCTGAAGGTAGCGGGGAGGGGAAGGAGACAAGAAGAGGAAGGTGGGGAAGTACCTGGCTATTCAGATCAGGTCGCCAAACACGGCTAACGTCATTTCAAGCAACGTTTCAATTCTGAATGGTGGTCTCACACCAGGGCGATACTGAGATTATCTTCCACTCTGGAACGTGCCGCAAATAAACTATACATTATTTTTAAATGAATTAATTGTGAAATAAAACAAATTATTCAAATAATAATAATTTTATTACGCCGGCATTCGATCTCGCGACCTTCGGATTGCGAGTAAAGAGCCTTACCCCTAGACCAAGCCAGACGCCCTACTGCTACTATGTCTTCTTTTCAATCCCTCTCTCTGCTCTTCCCTCCCCTGCGTGTCCTTTCCCTTCCACCTTTTCCCCTCCTTTTTTTTACAGGCTATCGGTAAGGAGATTGTAGATTGACTGAGATTTGTTCTGCTTTCCGCCACATACAGACTTGGTACAAGAGCTTATTTGCCACAAACCTCGCACAACGCACTGAAGGTTAGTTCATATAATTAGCAACTTGGTAAACAGTCCTACTATCCGAATTACCGATGAAATAATAAACAGTAAACACACACGAGCCGGACAAACAAAACGGTATTGACATCTTTACTTCAAAACTTCAAAACAAATCTTGCACGTATGCAATATCTCGCAAGTAGAGTGGCTTATAACATGTTGTACTTAAGGCGCCGAAAAGAAGAAGATGGAGAGATATGAAATTACGAATGTTAGAGAAGAACGCTAACATTTAAAGCGTCAAAATCGATGCGAAAATTGCGAAAATGTTTAATAAAACACGAATCGTTTAAAATAGAGCAAAAATCTCGTGGGAGGCTTCTTAAGCATCATTTAAAGAAACATTATGAATTTTTTCACAAATATAATTTATAAGATAATAGAAATAGACTTTAATAATTTTTGAAGCATACTTTGCGATTTTTTTTCTATCGAGGGAATTTCATATAATTTGCGTATCGGCGTGGGCAGCATCTAGACATCTTCAAAAATAACTTTTTTTTTAAGAGCTTAAAAACTTCAAATGTTTAAGGGAGATTATGTAAGAAATCGGTTAGCGGCGCCTTAAATGCGAAAGAAGGTAAACCAGTAATTCTGTTTCTGTGAACAGTGAACCAAGGCATACGCGTACTAAAAATAATGTTTCTTTCAAATCGTCTCTGATGTCAGAGTCTCGTCTTTCAAGATGTCAGGAGTTCCACTAAAGAACACCAAGGAGTTTGTGTACCTCGGGAGCAAAATAACATGGGACGGTCGGTCTAAGAGCGAGGTCGACAGCCGTATACACCAGGCTAGGCTTGCATTCAATAAAAGGTCGAAAATAATAGAATCGAATAATATAGACCTGAAACTGAGAATACTCCTCATCAAGACCTATGTATGGAGTATCTTGATGTACGGCTGCGAAACATGGTGCTTATCCGAAAGAGATAAACGGAGACTAGAGGCTTTTGAGATGTGGTCCTATAGAAGACTACTAGGAATTTCCTGGAGAGACCACATCACAAATGAGGAGGTTCTCCAAAAAATCGAAGGAGGAAGGCACCTGCTCAGGACCTTGTCCGAAAGGCGCGCAAGATGGATCGGCCATGCAATAAGACAAGAAGGCCTCTTGCATGCCATAATGGAGGGTATGACCGAGGGGACAAACGCTAGGGGACGCCCACGCCGAGAGTACCTGGAGGACCTGCTGGTGGACGTGCGCTGCTTATCATATGCAGAATTCAAAAGAGCCGCACAAGACAGGGAAGAGTGGAAGAAACGAATAGATGAAATTGCTGCAAACCAATCCCAGGATTGAAACCAGAGAGAGAGAAATCGTCTCTTATTTCATAAATCAACACGGAAATTGCCTCTGAAATCATAAGATTTCTAAGTAGGTATTTAAATACTTATCTACATTTAAAATAAGTAATCTTAATATATAAAACAAAGTCGGGTTAGTTACACCATTTATAACTCAAGAACGGCTGGACCAATGTTTATGATCTTTGATTTGTTGGATTTGTCTCCACCCCGAATAGCGGATTAGCTATTAAAACATCGGATAAATTCACAAACAAAAAATTATTAAGAATTTTTTTTTCCTCATACATTTTGTATGGAACGAAACCTCATCTTTTGAAAGAGCTGCAGCAATATTGTGATAAATATAATATTGAATAGTGCGTGAATTCCAAAAATTCAAAAACGTCAAATGTCAATGCGCTGATTGCTTTGCCTTTGTTCTTAAACATACAATACTGCCCCCCCCCCTCTTTCTTACACACTAAATGTCAATAGTCTTAAATGAGACAAACGGTGAACGTATGTCTGCACCCCTCCAAAGGAAAAATACAATCATTATAATAAATCACCTTCACACGTATAAAGAAAATGAAACGCAATTCCCGTAAGTAAGTGGAAAAATAAGAAAATCACAAAAAATATAAATCCGTACACAACGCCATCTCTGAAACTGATAAAAGCAAAACACGGACAGTGATAATAATTGCTTCATTGTGTAATTTTTAACTTAATAAAAAAAACTTAATTTAATTTAGCTAATAATTTAACACAACAGTTATTGATTCTGAGGCGGTACGAAGTTCGTCGGGTCAGCTAGTTATATATAAATTATAGAATCTGTCTTTATTGACTGACAATTATTTTTTTGGTTCCATCCCAACTCATCAAGTCATCTCAATCATCATTGAAAAATATAAATATATATATATACTTTAAGACATTGTTTTTTCTCTTCGCTTATTCTTCTTTTTTTTATGAGTTCAAAATTGTAGTTATTAACTAAAGCTTCTACGAGGAATTCAATCGTAACACTTGTTTCATTCAATAAATAATATGTTTATATAATTAATCAATGTAATATGAAATTATGATATGAACTAAATTTGTCAATTTGACTGGCCTAAAACAGGATCCATTCCTAGTTGGCTAGTCAAAGTTTCCATATATGTTTCATTGTATAATTTTATGTGAAATAAATATTATTATTATTATTATTATTATATTGAAAAATGCCATTAATCTAACCTATTTAACCAATTTTAATACATTTTTACACCACTTCTAAAGACTTTTCAAATGAGGTGTTGAGTTGATTTCGATTGGTCCGGTCACCATTTTATCAAAATATCTTCAGGCAAGTAGGTATCTTAATAAGCGCATACACGTCATTTGGGGGGGGAGGTTAGTCTAAAACCTCACCACATATCACCAAGGGGGGGGGGGGTTAAAAAGTTGCTAAAAAACATCACGTGATTAATGGACGACCCCTTAATAGATTCTCCCATATTAACAGACGGATTGCAATCTTTTGAGCACAGGCGTCAGGTAGATATGCTGTCCTTGTTCTACAGGTATTACAATGAAGGATGCTCCAAGGAACTAGCGTTATGATCTCTTCGGCACCGGTGCATAGACGGGAAACACGCCAAACGCGCTCCCAACATATGTACACGGTTGACATTTGTCACATGAGAACGGATGCTTCTTCGACTCGTTCTTAAGTTCAACAACTCGGCTGTGGAACGATTTGCCGGCCTACAATTTTTTTCAATTTACAACTAATTACAACGAATATTGGTCTATTCAAGAGCAATATTCAATCCTTCATCTCCTCAAAAAGACCCTCCACACAGCATCTCAAATGACACAGGCCCCGAGGGAAATTATTTTCTCCAGGGCCTCCTGTGTAGAGCTATTGTAAAAAAATATGTATATATATATATACATGCATTAGGAACCCTGGTTCTAGGTCAAGATCAAGGTGAAATAATTCTGCGTAGAAATAATATGTTACCTTGAAACGGAGTGAAATCGCCGAAAGAAATAGTTATTGTTATTGTATTTCCCCGTGTAGATATACTATATCTGTATACGTATAGTCCGTACGGTGTGCATCTAGTTTAGTTGCTAAGAAGCACTATTATTAGGTGAGTGAGGAGTACGGAAATAGTACGAGGTAAGAGCGTTTGTCCACCGCGGCCGTCACCGAGACACGAAATTATTTCAGACCGAGTTAGGAACAACGTGACTCGGCGATCGTGTGTCAACCGCGACCGATCTGTGGTTTCGACTTATGCGGGTAATTTCGACGCATACCCAACACAAGACAAAAACCCGTGGGCAACGCCGGCAAACTCTAATATAGAGGACAAGATCAGGCGCGTTTGTATTGTCAGCATCACGGAGCCGTCACGACCTCGGACCGAGTTCTAGCAGCACCGCCGAACGAACTATAACCCAGACACTCCCACAAAAAAACTATACCAGGAAATGAACCTTTTGAAAATAAGAACATTGTACGAATATAACATATGTCTTTTAATCTACAAAATACAAAATGGACTTATACACACAAACACAACATTTATAAAAACATCACAAGTACACGAACATTATACTAGACAACACAATAAATTGTACACAAATACTGTCAAGACTGAAAGTGGCAAGAGAAGTATTGGCCATGAGGGAGTTCACATATATAATCTCCTTCCAGATAACCTAAAAACGGACTAAACTTAAGATGTTGGAACAATATTAAAAATATTACTTCTATACTCGTATTACTATACTATATATATGCTCTGTGTTTAAGTTAAGAAAGCGAAATATTATATTTCTTTTAACTTAATAATAATAAAAAAAAATTTAAAAAAACGTAACGAAACCATAATATCGGCACATCTCGGCAGCCGAGATGACGGCGCTCGGATGACGGATGGACGGTGGAAACCCGGCCTTGATCACTTCGGCAACGTCAACTCGTTTTTGGTGAAGACGCCGATGGACAAACATCCTAACGATTTTAACTCTTTCGGGACCTCGATTTTAACCCTTTTTAAAACGTTGCCTGAAGTGGCTTCAGCCGTGTTTAGTGACCAGATATGAATAGCTAGGTACTTCCCCATCTTTCTCTTTTTTTTTTACTTTTCCCCATCTCCTTTCCCTCCCCACTACCTTCAGCCTCACAACATACCCCAATTTGGGAATTCCATAATCTCACTGGCTCCAGACGGGAGCAGGTGGGACTCTTGTGCGGTATTTACATAAAAAAGCAGTATAGTAATATAATTTTTTGTAGCATTTACGTATTCTCAGAAGAAAAATTGAATTGATTGAAATGTTACGTAAAATAAAATCTGCGTCAAATAAAACACTCACGTGCACTCCAAATACTCACGTGCTCAATTTATCAATTTAACCTTACTCTTGGTGGAGTTGACGAAACGTTTTCAAATATCTGAATTCTTTCTTAAATAGATAATCAATTTCTTTGGACTGTCTGAAGTCGAAGTCAAAGTCAAATGGTCTAATGCAAATCAGAAATCGTTTTGCGTTTCATGACAATAACAATTTTCAACGGAGATAGTCCCGTAATCTGTCGAGTATATTTTAAAATACTTTCGCCGCGTACATCTTATCATAGATTACAAGTTAATTCACCGGCTATCTCTATGCAAGCGTACTAATGGATGACCGAATTGGATAAATCGGGAATCGGCCGAGAGATGCTCAAGACATTGAGACGGGGATGGTTCAGAATTATTTAGAAGATGTGTCTGCGTCTATTCTTAAACCCCGACTGGTCGCGCGTCTCTTCTGATCCCGAAACACAACTAAAAAAAGTTCACTGATCAAGTTTCCAGGTGAAAAACTGGATTACATCATGGAACAGTGGTTAATTTACAGAAATCCAAAAGCAATTAAAAACAAACCAGCGGAATTGAGAGAAGATTTGGATGGGCTGCTTTCAGAAAACTTGGCAATAACCAAAAAAACAGGAAGATACTGCAATACGCGCATTTAACAAATTAATGTATTTACTTCTAGTAATAATGTTTGGATTGAATAACTGAACACTAACGAAGAATTTTGTGAAGAAAATGGCGACCACATAAAGAACCATGGCCTTTTGCTAGATAGGTACTAGTCCTTGCAAGAGAGAAAAACGAACGAGTGGACAAGAAACAAGTCTGATGCTATAACTGAAACAATGTCGATATCATCATCACAATATCCAATCTCAAGTGGACCCATGCTGGCAAGAATTCCTGATGATGACCATTGGAATCACAGTATCATAGGATGACGGTCCGATGATCCTTGGTTTGAAAAGTGAAGCAAGAGTCAACCAAGCATGATACCATGGGCTGAAGACCCGAAAAGAACTAACTCAGCAGCCAAGAAAAGGCAAGTCGGCCAAAAATGAGGGAGGACTTTGTCTAAATATGGACACCAGAGGACTCATAAAGAAGATGACATAATATTGTTAAGTTACATGTAAGACGTAAATGATGTTTATTGTAATTTTTTCTTAATTTCCGAGATGAGAATGTGGCACTGGACCAAAAAATGATATCACTCTTCCTCTCGTGTGGGTTCCAATTCCAAGCAAAGATAAAATCAACTAGAAAACTGAATGCTTTGGAGATACTATGAATATAAATAGATTCAGAACATTCTAATGTTTTAATATTTCGATTATTTATTTCGCTATTTCGCATTCTTATTATTTCGCTATTTCGTATAATCTTTTTTCGTTTTCTTAATTATAGAATCTTTTTTCCTGATCCTCATCGTATTAAACATCAATCTGCATCTTTATAAACTTCATGATTTGCACCATCTGCATCACCTTTAGGAACTTTATATTCATCATCTTCATCATTATAACTTCATCATCTGCATCGTCTTTATAAACTTTATATTTATCATCTTCATATTTATAAACTTCATGATCTTTACCATATTTATTAACTTGCATCATGTTTATCAACTTCACATTCATCATCTTCATCTTTATAAACTTCATGATAATCTTCAGCCTTATCATTTTATCAACTTCATATTCATCATATTTAATCTTTATAAACATCATGATCTTCACCATCTGCCAAAGCCATCTTTATCAACTTCATATTTATCATCTTCATCTTTATAACCTTCACAATTTTTACCATCTGCACACTTTTATCAACATCATCATATGCAGGATCTGCGTCATCTTTATAAACTGCATGATCTTCTTCACTATCTATACCAACTTCATATTCATCTTTATAAACTTCATAATCTTCACCATCTGCATCATCTTATTCAACTTCATATTCATCATCTTTATAAACTTCACGATCTTCACCATCTTATACAACGTCATATTCATCATCTTCACCATCTGCATCATCCTATACAACTTCCTATTCATCATCTTCATCTTTATAAACTTCACGATCTTCATAATCTGCATCTTTACTAATTTTATGATCTTCACCATCAACATCATCTTATACAACTTCATATTCATCATCTTCATAAACTTCATGATCTTCACCATTTGCATCATCTTATACAACTTCATATTCATATTCATCATCTTCATCTTTATAAACTTCACGATCTTCATAATCTGCATCATCTAATACAACTTCACAGTCATTATCTTCGTCTTTATAAACTTCATGAACTTCAATATCTACACCATCTAACCAATAATGATTCTAAACTTATCTTTTATTTCAATTTGTATAACGCTGAACCCTGGGTGAGCCCGTAGTAGGTACTTAACATTTACATTTGACACTAACCGCTCTATTGGGTTAGTTATTGGTGTTATTTCTTATTCATATTCGATTCAACAATAGATACGCGATTAAATTATGAATAAATTTGACAACATTAACTATTAATTAATGAAAAATAATTCTAACACGTCATAGCAATCATTTTAATCACTTGACGATATCCCATTCATACATACCAAAGTTCACACATAATAATTATAATTGTACTAGCGCACACCCGTGAAAAATCACGGGATATTTGACAAATAAGTTCCAACCCTGAAAACAACAATTAAAATATTTTCTTGTTAAAATATTAAATTATAGTTAGGTACTTCATCGCTTATCTGAATTTTTCACAAATCAGTTCTAATTTTGAAAATGACTAAATTAATTAATAATTAAATTCAAGGCAAATTCGGGATCCTATTGTGAAATCACTAAAATCGGGATGTTTCAAAATCCATCACATTTGCAGATCATCAAATCAACGATCTGCGATTTTTTTTTTTAAATTTGAATGATCTCCGTTAAACGTAATTTTCGGCCCGTTTCAGCCTTCGATCTAAAGGTAACAAGCTACCAAGCATAACGGTCACCTACCAGAGCGTAGATGCTCTCAGTATCACCCTGGTGAAAGACCACCATTAATAATCGAAAAGTTTTATGAAATTACTTTAGTTGTGTTTGATGATCAGATATTAATAGCCAGGTACCTACTTCCCAAAATTTCTCTTCCAATTTCCTCCCCTTTCTAACTCCCTTCCGCTTCACAACATACCCCAATTGGGGATTCCATAGTCTCACTTGCTCAAGACAGTTGTTAGCAGTCGGAAATCTTGTGCGGTATTAACATAAAAACATAAATGTATGTATATATCAGTACGTTGTGAGGCCGAAGGGATCGGGAGGAGAAGGAGATGGGAAAGAGAAAGTTTGATGAATACCTACCTAGCTAATCAGATCTGGTCACTAAACATGTATAAATTTCAGACAATGTGTAGATTCTGAATGCTGGTCTTTCACACGGCGACACGTAGGCAATCTCTTGACTTTTATTTCTAAAATTGTTACCGGTATTATAGACAGCCCTGGTTTATTATAACAAGAATTACTTGATCGAAAATTCCTTTTAATTACGGAATAAACAGGAAGAGTCATTTAGATACTCGCTTGTACCTATATTGCATGGAGTCGGAAATGCTTTCTCAAAGGTAGTTGTGTTCCAACTGCACGGAATTTAGTTATAAACTGTACCTATACGTTACAATAACATACATCAATAAATCAACGCTAGTAAAATACCTACCAGTCTTATGTATATCACATGTTTTGTAGTTCCACAAAATTATGAATTGTAAGCTGGGGTACCCGGCTTCGCTCAGGGAGTTGATATGAGATTGAACTGAGGTTCGAACTAGGGATGTTACGAATGTGATATTTTTCACATTCGCGAATGCGAATGTTCAGAGTGCAAATGTGCGAATGCGAACGTTAAGGATCACATAAAAAAAAAATTTTGTCAACATTAATCATCGTTTTAATAAAAAAATAAAAACAATACCTAAATCAATTCTTATACAGTAAGTTATAATCGTATTTAAGCAATTTAATAATCGAAGTTCAAAAGGGGCATATTATATGTGTTAGCAACGCCGAAGTAGTGCGCCCAACTGTAGAATAAGTTTTCTCACCAACATTGGACTTCGCGCGGTCTCGATCTATAGGCGTGAAAAATTGCCATATTTCACTTTTCTTTCCCGGTGCCATGCTTAACTTAAAACTGTAAAAACAGCCCAAAACAATTACAAACTCATAAACTATTTGTTTATTTACGTAGGTAACGACTGATTAGTTACGTACAATAGAACATTTACAACCGACTGAGGCGACTGACAAGTGACATGACAAATGACAACTAAAACGATACAATCAAGGAATCACAAACAATATAGCGAGAGAGTAATGCTTTCTATTGGTCGAATGAAGCACGTGATGCCGGCTAGCGCGCTCATGTGCTTGCGCGAAAAACAAAAGACACGTGGACAGTGCGCGAGTCACGACTTGATCTGCACACATTCGCATTCGCTAAACATTCACATCGATTGTTGCGAATGCGAATGTCGATGCGAATGTTTAAATGATGCGATTGCGAATGTTCGTAACATCCCTGGTTCGAACCCACGATGGATCTTGCTTTATATACCCTTACCAATGGATAGTCCCACCCGTACAAAAAAAGGCTTCGAATGATCCACAATGATCTAGGATGTTCCGGGATGTTCTGGAATGTTGTGGAATGCTATAGAATATTCTCAAATGTTCTGGACTGTTCTAGAAATTTCTAAAGGGCAAAACTTCCAGCCTTTTTATCTTCAAAAGCACAAGCATCAGGTAAAAACGGGAACCTTCTTCATGGATGGGGGATAGAGGATTACCACACCGTATGACTCCCTTGATCGTTCCGGGACTCGTTTCTGAGTTTTATCGGGACGCACACTTTTGTACACTTTCTTTTATAATATTTATTGATTATGTTTTGTAAAAGCCCGTGTAGGCATATCTTACTTTACTATTACTATCTTACTAACATTATAAACGCGAAAGTTTGTATGGATGTATGTGCGTTTAACGCAAAAACTCACTTAGTTAATTTGCAAAACTACTGAATGAATTTTAATGAAACTTTACAATAATACATCAGAATAACGTATAGACTATAATTTATAAAGCTAGCTAGGAAGCGGACGCGTGCGGGAACCAGCTAGTATTAATATAAATAAATAAAGTATCTATCAATATGTTAAATAAAGATTTTGGTATTAAGTATAATAATATATATTTTTGAATGTAGCTATTACTTTGTGGTTATCCAAAAAAATAAAAAAACTGTCAAATTAGTATAAGCTTTCCCTGACGAAGGAACGTTTGTTCCGAAACCGGTCGGATTTGCACATTTTTTATGTGGTTTATACAAAGTTGTATTGTTTCATTTTTTTATAATAATATATAACTGTTTGTATAAAATCATAAATTCAATGTTTGATACCCCTGATTTATTATATGTAATTTCTTTTCATACTCCAGGCAGGTCAGTCACAAGACAGTACCTACCATATTATTGTAGTAATTCTAAGTCAACAAGTCAATATTATACTCCTATGCGACGGATTCAACAGCTTGGAAACAAATACTCCGATGTTGTTGATATATTTAGTACATCAATTTTATTATATGTATAAGCATACCTTATTGAAGTTTCTTTCATCAAATAGGGGAATATTTTGATAAAGCTATTAAAATTGACTAACACATTGACAGTATTTTGTTGGCTGAAAGAAAAAAACTATTTCGGATTTTTTGTATTTTGTATTTTGTACCTACATCCTGTGTGGTTCAAATTCAATACCTAATATTTTTACTTTGTATTTATTTTTGTGCAAGTGTTTTAAACAGTAGTTTCCTGCACTATTTACTAGTATAATTTCATTAGTATTGTTATATATATGTATGTAAAAGCCTAAATAGGCGTAAATAAATAAATAATAACTTAATACAACACGTAGCAACAAGAGAAATAATAATAAGCAAATTGCAATAAACGTATTTTTCGAAATCATAATCACAGTATGTTATTTGCAAAAAACTGTGCGATAGTATTATTTACCTGATAAGGTAAAAAAACATGACAATTTTAGATAACAAAAACATAATAATTATTTATATCAAATGACTATAGGAATATGTTTGGCACATGTCTTACGCAAAAATATATTAAAAGTAATTTTCACAATGTTTTTTCTGGGAAATTGATGCCCTTTCTTAGTGGAAATGTTTTTATCTTTATTATTAGTTATTGACGGCCTCCGTGGTCCTGAGGTAAGACTCTCGATTCACTATCCGAAGGTCGCGGGATCGAACCCGGCGTGCGCAAATAAATGTTATTTGATTGATTTGAGGTGTTTCCAATTAATTAATTAAAAAATATATAGTATATTTGCGGCACGTTCCAATCCAGAGTGGAAGATACTCTCAGTATCGCCCTGGTGTTAGACCACCATTCAGAATTGAAACGTTTCTTGAAATGGCTTTAGTCGTGTTTGGTGACCAGCTAGTGAGCAGCTGGTGAATAGCTAAATACTTCCCCACCTTCCTCTTCCCCATCTCGTTCCCCTCGCCTCTACCTTCAGCCTCACAACATACCCCAATTGGGGATGCCATTAGTAGGGGAGGCATTGACGCTAAATGGGTAGTTACTCGAGCGTCGTGGGGACCTATTGGATTGCAAAGATTAGATGCTAAAAAGAAAAAAAGTTTACATGATGTATGCCATTCCAGTGGTGGGGAGAGCGAGTATAAATTTTCAAACATGTAAAAAAAAATCGTCACCATGACATACTCGAGCTCGTCAGATTTTAATAGCGTATACGCCCTCCTACCCTACGTGTTTCTGGTAACGGGGAGATATTAATCTGACGACTTGAGTGGTGGGGGTGGCCGTATGAAGAGGTACAAAATTGAAAAAAAAACATTTATTCGAGCATGTCAGATTAAGGTAATGTGAGTTAATTACATGCAGAAAAGTTTACATTCCAATAATCTGACGATTTGGACGTAACCTAAACTCATGGCAGATTTTTTAAAATGTAAAAAAAAAATATTCAATTCAATTTATTTTCAAAAACATTACAAAATTTAAAATTTTAATGCGTTTTAGAATATATTTGTAACAGTATTACATTAAGCATAAATATACATGGTAGGCAAAAAAACTATATAAGCATCAATTGGGCTTGCCTTTTAAAGGCAGCTTCACTGATGCTAAATATGTCGATATCCGAATTAATTCTGTTCAACAGCAAGATTGCTCTCCCGACCGGCATGACCATTGGCAAGTTAGTCCTGCAGGCCGGAAGATAGAACAGCCTATGCTGTCGATGGCGAAGATAACCATCGGGAACATAAAAATGAATGTTCTCCAAGATAGTTGAGTTTTCAAACCATCCGCGAATCAATCTGAAGAAATGCGTAGCAAGGTGTACATCCCTTCTGACACGTAGATAGTTCATTCCGAGCATACCCAAAAGAAAGTCGGTAGGATAGAGCCACGGGTAATAATCGTGACCTTGACTTACTCGAGCTCGTCAGATTTTTATACAGAAGGTTCAGCGTGATGTCCTTGTTGTGCTGATCAATAATCTGACGATTATGTGGAGGAATTTTCTTAATCTGACGGTTTAAAAAAAAAAAGTTTTTTGTTGTTGTTTTTATTACTGAATAGAACAATGAACAAAAAATAATATGGGTATAATGTTAAAAAGAAAATCTCTTAGTGAAAAAAAAGGTTAACCCTAGAAAGATAACCTACGCCTCAGAGGCGCCCGCGAAACCGATATATCGCTGTCTTTTTTTTACCGACGCGTGTACAAACTTTTGTTTCCGAGCCAACTGAGTCGTCGATCAACACTGCCGGGTTTGGCTCGACGATACTCCAAAACCGCTATGCATTTTTGTAATGATTCCGGCGTTAATTTTATATTTTTTTCAAATGTTTCTTGTCTACAAATAACACACACGCTATTTTCACTCATTGTCGTAGTACAGATTAAACTCGCTGTATTTCACTTATTAAACTTCTTTACAAAATTAATTAACCAAAGCGTTGTCAATCTACGAATGCGAACGCGCGACCCTGGCTCTGGCTGCGACCATTGACGTAATGGCTGCGACAGAATATATCTACCTAGAGAACAAGCGCCCCCGAAGCGCGGAGGAGGAAATACAAAGTTTAGTCACTTCGGCATGTGGAAATCGTCAGATTATATTATTTCCATGATCCTTACATTATTTCCTTCAAAAAAAAAAAAAAAAAAATTAACCGCGCTCGAGTAAATCCACGTGACGTTTTTTTTGCAACTTTGTGACTCACTAACTTTCTCACGTTACGTTCAAATCGTCAGATTATTGAAATGTAAACTTTTCTGCATGTAATTAACTCACATTACCTTAATCTGACACGCTCGAGTATAGGTCTCGCAAGTTAAGTTGACTTCATCACAGTACTCACACAGATGCAAAACTTTCATACAGCGTGTTTCGTTTTAGGCAACAAAAAAGCAATTAATAATTATTTCACAATTGAGAATTCGAATCCAAAGCGTGTTTTAATCGGTGTCATAAAACTAATGTTGTTTTACAACATTTTTATAGAAATACTGAAGATTTAGGAAGAAAAATAAGTTTATTAACTAAATGTGATAATCTTCAGGATTGAATTCAAATGGGTATTCATAGCTAACAACAAGGTTAAAAAAATATTGTGTTATTTAAAAAGATTAATTTATTTTAATATTCATATTTATATAGATAATATTTTATAAAGTAAATAATCTACAAGCCGCCACGTACCGCTACACGTTTAATAGGCATAGATTTTGAAAAGTAAACGACTGTTAAACATAATTAGCAAAAGAAACATCGGTTTCGGTCGGGAGAGATGGAAAAACATGCATTCAAATTCGGTTTTCAAAGTTAAAATTTCCCATATAAAACATCTCCATTGCCGCCATTTTTTTGTACGGATTTGACATTTGTAAAGTTTCGTTTAAAACTCAATACGCATGAATTACTTGGTTTACCTAAACCAAGAACCTAATGTTGAAATGAAGTGTGATTTCCAAAATCTGTGCTTAAAAATTTGGCTGCTTATGGATTATTTATTTTTTATAAATATGTGTTAGCAATCATCAGCAATAGTAATTATTTAATTATGTATCAGTCATCATCAGCAACTATCTATACGTATATTATCTAAAATATAACAGATTACTAACACAAAGGTATAAAAGATTAACTGTTGAATAGGTACTAGTCTGTGAAACTCCAGTTGCCTTAGACGTCAAATCATACAAGTCATTTATGCTTAAGTTGACCACCGTTTTTTACATTATGAATAAGTAAAATAATTAAACATACGAAATAAAATTTCACGAGTTGGTCCATTCAGTGATTTGCCACGTTACGTTTCGTAACAGGACTCCATGATATCGTAATAAATATTACAAACACTTTACAAACACTCTGTAAATCTACTAATAAAGATTCGAATTAATAATAAAAACTATTTATTATTCAAAATTTAAAAATTTGATTTTACACTTGCGAAATGTAGGTGCACGTATGTTTAAATCAAATTACGAACCGAATAAATAGAATAGAACAGCCTGTAAGTACAGCCTCAAAAGGGTGTCGTAAAACTTGCCTCTCTTCTAACTAGTTGCAATAAGTTGGCGTAAGCAAGACAGAGAGCCTTATCGCGTTTGTGGGTGTCGCTTAACGTTCACACAGATAGACCAATACATCAATACTAAGCATTTTTATTGCTTCCAACTTAAAATGTTTTACCTATAACTACAGGGATCGATTTTTTTTACTAATCTGATCGGTTGTCCTAGCCGCACCCACCAATATTATGGGTTCATATATGGTGGTAGTCCATAACAAGGTCGTGAGGTATCTCCCCTTAGTTAATCTGACACGCTTGAGTAAATCACAAAATCCCTGCTTCGCCTCCCCTACTAATAGTCCCAATGGCTCCAGACGGGAGCAGTTTGGACTATTGTGCGGTATTCATTTAAAAAAATGATTACATGACATTTTTATTTCATTTATTTATTTAATATACAGGACAACTAGCATTAATGGTTGATTAAGGATTACCGGTCTATCGATGAGGATTAACGATTTCTTTCAATCCTAAGAGCTTCGTTAGTTCAGCTCCATTCATTAATATTCAGTTGATTTGCACAACGAACGACTTTAAGTTGTGGTGTTTTCTCTTTCTAACACCACTTAGATCATATTTCTAATCATGACAGTCAGGGAGACATAATGATTTCTATGAGACCTATATGAGTTGTTCCGAAAACCAAACAAATTATCCTGAGGGGTTAATCAACGACTGATCAACCCTTTGAACGTTGGATGGTATTCCGAAAATATGCCCGCAAATTTCATTAAAAATTCTTTTAAAATAATTCAGAGTAGCTACAATAATCAAATAGTACCTAGGTCCTAGATTGATATTGGGACAAAGTAACCGCCACAGGTAATGACGTCATATATAATATAAAGGGTGTTAAGGGACGTACTTGGCTTACTTTAACCAGTGATTCCTGACATCATTTGGAGTAAAATATGTAAATAAAATTGTGGTCTCCGGTGACTTTTTTCGATCTTTTTTTTCATCATTTGAAACAAAAAAAATTCTTCCGCATGTCATCACTGGTCACTCAGCCGAGTAACCGACCAACCCCTAACCCCGCCTCCAACTATCCAACATCTATCATTTTTTATGTTTTTGTAGAAAAAATATTAAAAAAACATCAAAAATATCACCGGAGACCAAAGTTTCAAAACATTTTTTATTCCAAATAATGTCAGGAATCACTGGTTAAAGTAAGTCAAGTGCGTCCCTTAAAACCCTGTATAGAAGCGTGGTATTATTATTCACAGCTGTCAGTTACAATAATAATCATACTATTGTCAAACTTTCCATATTCGGAGAGATTCACGAAATTACAAATTGAGTACATCGGAGCATCGCCTACCAGGGGATGCTCTTCACGCTAGCTGTTAACGTAAGTGGTGCCATCTTTTGGCATTCCTTTAATTCGGTTCTATTACAAAAGTAAATTTATATTTTTGTATACAAACTCCACATATGAAAAAAAAATTGCGTAAAGCGCGGCGTCAGAGTTGCATTCTAGGCTATTAATACTGCTTGATTGATGATGACGAGTGTAAGTACCTACTTAAATAAGGTATGCAGGTAATTCAACGATCAAATTCTGTGACATGTGAAATGTGAACTCAAGTATAAGAGTGGCTCCCAACCTTTGTTTTTATTCAAAGTAAAGTTAATACGTAAATATCAACAAACAAGTCCTGCTAAGCTTTTTTAGAGTTAATAGTGTCAATAGAGTTATCGATAAATAAAACAATAACATGTAATTTATTATTTAATTGATTATTTATGTAATTGGATTTTTTAGATAAAGAATACCTGGTACGCATGTAAAAGAAATATGGGGCGAATTTACGTCGTACATCTCAAGATGCTTTTCACCTCAAACAGATTACGCCGATTGACTTACATGTAAATAGACTTCTAGAATTTATTTTGCGGTAAAAACCGGTAAAATATATGTATCAATATGATAACAAACCGGTTTTGGTTATAAAAAATTCTTAGTGATCTAAGTCCCCAAACTTTGGGATTCAATTCGTTCAATGAACAGATAATCTGTAGACGTGTGATATATATATAAGGGCTTAAAAATATTGGGATTTATAACTAGGCTAACAAGAAATTTTGACAATATAAAGTGTATTAAACTGTTATATTTTGCCTATGTTAGAAGTCAACTTGAGTACAATTCTCCCGTATGGAATCCACATTATAGTATACACGTACAAGCTGTTGAAAGAATACAAAAATTCTTACGTTTTCCATATTTTAAAATGGGTATTCCAGCAAATATGTTGAACTACAACACTATTTTAAATGATATGAATATGCTTAAATTGTCCGACAGAAGAATTTTCACTGACTTGGTATTTCTATACAAAATTCTAAATGATTTAGTTGATAGTCCGGTATTGCTAGAATTGATAAGCTTCCGGATTCCACTACGTAATACTAGAAGTCTGGATTTATTTCAGTGAAGAAATTCTGGGACTAACTACCACATGTATTTTTGCCAAGAATACTAATGGAGGGAAACAATTATAAAATATTGTTACTGAGACAGTTCAGTTATGTCCAATTAATGCTGTGTATTTTTTATTATTCATTTGTAATGTTTGTAAAAGCCCCGAAAAAGGGCGTTAATAAATAAATAAATATATAACTACAGGTTTGAAAGAAAAATGATGTCAATTTAATTTATTCTTTTAAAAACAATTTATATTTCAAATCGTTTTTAAAAGATACTCCAAATCCTACATAACTGACAAGCAACCATTAAGTCCTATTGATCGTACAAAATGAGCAAAACGCGCTAATCAGCAAGGAATAAACTGAATGTATAAGCAGATTTATACTAGCAGCAACAAAGCTTGCCGTCTAAATTCTGCTTCAATGATGTTCAACATATCAAATATTCGAAGTGATTCTATTTAAAAACAAGATAGCTTTCCCCACTGTCATGACCATGGAACTATGATTCTAGTAATGACCATTGGCTAGTTAGTTCTGCAAGCCGGGAGATAAAACAGTCTATGCTGTCGGTGGCGGAGATAACCATCGTGAAAATATAAACTGATGCCAATTAAAATTCCAATCAAAACACGCCGATCAGCAAGGAATAAACGTGTATAAGCAGATTTATACTAACTGCAACAAAGCTAGCCGTCTAAATTCTGATTCAATGATGTTAAACATATCAACATTCGAAGTGGTTCTATTTAACAACAAGATAGCACTCCCCACTGGCATGACTATTGGCTAGTTAGTTCGGCAAGGAGATAAAACAGTATGTGCTGTAACCATCGGGAACATAGAAAATAATGCTAATTCACATAACATGTCGACTACTGGACTCCAGATAGATCAATTTGAATTGATGATAAGAAAAATAAGAAAAAAATATCAAGCGAATAACTGTATTTAGACAGCCCTGTGGAACAGGTTATTAAAATTTGTTAGCAAAAAATGGATTGAGTCAAGGCGAGGAATAGGTTATCAACGTTTGTCAGCAATGTACTGGATAAAGACAATACGAGGAAGTAGGTTATCAACGTTTTCGAGCAAATAACTGTATTTAGACAGCCCTGTGGAACAGTTTATTAAAATTTGTCAGCAAAAACTGGATTGAGTCAAGACGAGGAATAGGTTATCAACGTTTGTCAGCAAAGAGCTAAATGGAGACAATACGAGGAATCAACGCTTTCAAGCAAAGAATTGTGTTAAGACAGCTCTGTGGAACAGGTTATTAAAATGCGTCAGCAAAAAAAAAGGAATGAGTCACGACAAGAAATAGGTTATCAACGTTTGCCAGCAAAGCAACGGATCTTACAGCATGATCTTACACTCATCAGCAAAAGAGCAGAATTGATTAGCATGACGAATTGGTTATCAAAGTATGTCAGCAAAAGGAACAGGATTGACACAACTTAAGAAACGAGTATATCAAAGAATGTCAGCAAAATAACTGCATTGCAACGACCGATGAATATGATCGGCTGGCTAAATCCTCCACCACGACACAAGGAGATATTAAAATGTTTACAGGTTTATTTATATTAAAAAAAATAATATAATTACGAACAGGTTTGTCAATTCGTAACCCGGGAATGTTTGTCTTTCTTTATATTAAAAAAAAAACAAAAAAAAAAAACAAAAAAAAAAACAAAAACAAAACAAAACAAAATAAAACAAAAAACAATTAGCATAATTACGAACATGTTATCAAGATTCACCAGCACAAAAAAAGGATTACAACAAAAGGAAAAAAATCGTAAGTTTGTCAGCAAACAACTGGATTTAGACAAAAATTTCCATTGTTTTGTTTATCAGTAGTTTTGTTGCCATATTTAAATCAAAATCTTTTTAGAATGCTACAAAGTTAAAGAATGCCTGCCACAGTTGATGGCATTTCCGAACTTGAGTGTTTTATTATGCGTATCTAATGATAGACGTTAACACAGCTCAATAAAGATTTTTCAATATCGTTCTGTGGGTTATTGATAACAGTTGAAGGGTACACATACCACACAGGGGCGCGGCTAAATAACTCCAGAGCCCCGGGGCAAGCCACACCCCCCCCCCCGCAAGGAAAGTGAATAAAATAAATAACATTATTTACTAGTGATTAGTGATTACTAGCTTATAATCTGGAAATGTTTGAGATTGTTTAAAAATATATACTATACATATCGATCGATAAGTTGATTAAGTCAGACACTTCCGAAAAATCTAAATTTGAGTAGAGTATTTAGCTACAACATGTAAAATTGTACCCTCTATCTGGTACAATACTCAGATAAACACCACAAAATCAATTGTAATGCAGAAGACTTGTGAAATAAACAAATAAAATATGTTTTCTGGATTACTAGTAGGATATTTCATAATGTCATACTAATGTACGAGGCCGTTATGCTTCCCGGTGTTATTTGATATGTAAAACACAGGAAAGTGTAAATAATATTTGATTTATTAGCATTTAGCTTTATTGATATTCGAATATTGTTTTCCTCATTATCTCAATACTCAAGACCATCGATATATGTCCTGGCCTCGGAGGGGGTCCGACCTCCGAGCGGATGCCAATTTTGCCCGAGCGTCGTTACGCCAATGCACACAATAAGTTCAGTTTACGTAAGCAAGGTTTGCCCGCGATAAGATCTCGATATTTATTGCAAAAAAAAAAATAACATTAATCATACATAAACATGATTTGCGGTGTTGTTCATGTAATCTACTACACTACGCAACCACAACGGCGTACATTTCTTAAAATGTAACAGTCCTACCTAGTCCTAGTCCTAGTCCTCTTCCCCATATCCTTCCTCACCCCTCTCCTATCAACCCTACAACATAATACCTTAAGATGAAGCCATACTAAATAATGAAAAATCATATGTTTTTGTTTTGAAAATTTGATCGCTTAGGAGTATTATAGATGCTTCAATTAAATACTGCATGTAGAACATATCTTGGCCCTTAAAAATATCGATAATTTTAATGAGTATGATAATGAGTATTTTAATAAGCCTAGAAAAAATAAAGAAGGCCTATAAAAAACATTTTTAAGTCCAAACTCTCCTATTTACAAACCCCTTTTCGGATATGGTTTTATGGTTTAATGTGGAAAATTGAGTTTCTTTTCATTCGTCGGCCGGCGATCGACGAATTTAGATTTTCAAAGTGAACGCTATGCCGTCTATCCAAGGACTACATACTAGCCACACCCATTTTTTAATCAATTCTCTCCCGGACGGAACGGAGATTAGACTTTAGGCTCCGCGTCGCTTGGTTCCGTGAAATCAATTTTAAATTTCCGTTTTATTACAATAAACAATGCTTAAAAAAGGATAACAATTATTATAAGCAATAATTATCAGCCTGAAACACTCATCCACATTGAAAAATCTTCCGAGAAAAAATACACGAAACACTCATCCATATTGAAAAATGTGGATGAGTGTTTCAGGCTGATAATTATTGCTTATAATAATTGTTACCCTTTGTGCTATGCATAAAAATCTTGTCTTAAACGTTAGTTTAACAATTAAAAATAATAATGAATATTTGACAAGTTTAAGTATATCCCCAATAAATGAAGACATAATTTGTCTCGACGCCACCTAGCGAGGGATTTAACACTAACAGTGTCTCTCTCGCAAAAATAAAGTTGGTTGTTTTCAGGTGGAAAAAATATAATAAGCCGTAATTGTTGAATGAAACACCAGTATATATTGAATCATTTGGCGGGTATAAGATAAGCCGCCATAGCTCAATTGGGAGAGCAGCTGACCGGCAATCAGAAGGGCACGGGTTCATGTCCCGTTGGCGTCATGTATTTTTTTTTTCTCGGAAGATTTTTCAATGTGGATGAGTGTTTCAGGCTGATAATTATTGCTTATAATAATTGTTACCCTTTGTGCTATGCATAGAAATCTTGCCTTAAACGTTAGTTTAACAATTAAAAATAATACTTAAAAAAGGAGTTAATGTTTTTTACAGGCCGTTACAAAATCAACAAATCTCAAATACCTTTTCCAACCTTTCCAAAAGCTTTTTCTCAAGTATTTTTAAACTCCCCCCACAAAGGGGCCTGAGGTTACAGGCTTTACGTAACATACAGTTTCAATCAAGATATTGAAATATAAGAGATATCGGCGGACTACGGTCTAATTAGGTCCTAGTTTGAATACGGAATTCAGTTGATTTTTTGAAGGTGTGCAGTAGTATTGGTTTAAATTATTATTATGTATTACAACTAATTAAGAATGTTGTGATGAATGGTGTGCTCACCTTTCATTGGAATTATCACTGAAACCGTATTAAAATTGTTAACAAATGTAATAATTATATGTGATATAATCTATAATCCCAACAAGTTAAAATTAATCACCATACTAGTAAACCACTGCCAATTACATATGGAGTTCCACAAGGAAGCATACTAGGGCCCGTGCTATTCACTATCTACATAAATGAACTCTGTAATTTGGAAATAGACGGAGAAATAATTAGTTATGCGGACGACACAGTATTACTCTTCAAATCTAAAGACTGGAACAATGTGTATAATACAGCAGAATTAGGAATCACGCGAGTGAAAACATGGTTAGACACAAACAAACTTACATTAAATATATCGAAAACAAAATTCACAACGTACAGTATAAATAGCACGGGACAGCCAACAAATAAAACAAACACCATAAAAATACACGATTGTTTAAACACCAAAAACTGCGACTGCCCTGCTATAGTAAAAACAGACCAAATAAAATATCTAGGAATCATAATTGATCATAATCTCAAATGGGCACATCATATAAATCATATCACCAATAAACTCCTCAAAACAATTCATCTTTTCCTAACCATAAGAAACATATACAAACTAAAACAAATGAAAACAATATATTTTGCACTCTGCCAATCTATAATAGAATATGGAATCATTGTTTGGGGAGGAGCAACAAACTCAGCTATTGCTCATATGGAAACCACACAGAGAACCATCTTAAAGATTATACTAAAAAAACACAGAATGACTGACACAGACCAAATATTCAACATGTTCGACGGACTTGATATACGACAATTATACATAAAAACACTTCTTAACTATATCTTTGACCAAAAACACAAACTCCAACAAACACAAACCATTAATAGACCAGTTAGACAAGCATACATACAAAACTTAAAAACACCGACGATAAACACAAGCTTTGGACAAAGACATCACAAATACCAGGCAATAAAAGCATTCAACCATATTTCACTTGATTTAAAAAAAGAAGAAAACAAAAAACTTTTCACACTCAAAATTAAAAGATGGATTAAAGACCAAAAAAGACAACTTTACAAAAAAATCACAACATAAAAAAAATAAATAAATAAAAACACATAGACATAAACACCATTGCAATACTCACTAATATATAAAACCTTTTAATTTCACTATCGGTTTATATGTATCTATCCTATTTATATAGTTTTATTCTATTGTTTTATTTTAGTGTTATTTTGCTCTATTTTGTTTTGCTCTATTTTCTTTCTTTCAATTCTCATATGTTATTGTTGAGTCTCTTTTTTCTTTAGTTTTTATTTTATATGTATCTTAAATTAAAAAAAAATTAAATAAATCATATCAAACTGTAAAATGAGGTCCTCAGCACGGGTAAAGCACCCAGTGAGGCCCACATTAGTCAAATATGTAACACACATGTATAAATCAGGTGAATCAAATAAAAAAATAAAATCTATTGGCGAGTCGACAAATAAATAAAGAAAATAATATATTTTTTAAATAAAAACAATATCGGGGACACCAGGAAGCACAGTCCCATCCAGTAAAAGCTGCCGATAGCACATCTCTTATATTTAAATATTTTTAACAACAACGTACAGGCACGAGCGCTCTTTTGATGGGTAACATAAAATAATGAAAATATAATGTCAAGAGACTGAATTATAAAAATTATACATGAGATGATGTATGAATGTGAATGAAACAAGAAGTGTTCGCCAGGTCAGAGTTGTGCGACGGTCGTACCTCTCTTTCTAACCCTCCACGAAAAGGGGCGACGGTTATTTAGTTAAACAAATAAACACACAATTCCATTAATGGTTACATTATGTAAATACAAGTATTTGTTTCTGACAACTTTATAGGATTCACCCCTTGGGTCAAGTTAACCCCAAGTTTCAGCTTAATTAGGTGAGTGCTGGTGTAAATCGCCGAATAAAGTCAAATAAAACGCTCCCTATTGCAAGTCAAACAAATTAAACCGGATTTAATCACTTAAATAATCAATATATACCTGTGTTTCCTCCTTCCTACAACATGGGTCTCTTCAAGACCAATGTTCATTCCTTCCTCTCCTCAAAAAGACCCTCCACACACCATCCCAGATGACATAGGCCCTGAGGGAAATTATTTTCCTCAAGGCCTCCTGTGTATATTAATATATTGTGAAATGACTCAAATTATTGCTGGCATTTGAGTCATTTCACAATTTATTAATATTATTTATTCTGTTTTTACATTAGCTCCACATAGGAGGCCCTGAGGAAAATAATTTCCATTAGAACGTGTGTTATCTATGGGGACCCCAATGTCATCTTAAGGGATGCTGTGTGGGGGATCGAATGAAAGAAGGAGGCCAAGTTCTGGGAAGGAAAAAGGCATAAGGGGTGGGTAAAAATATATTGGTCAGTGTGTCCAGGAGTGACGGACGTATGAATCCATCTTTAGTCCGGTTGAAGTGGTCTAGGTTAAGTCTCTTTCAACCAGTCTCTCCCGATCCGGCCCGCCACGCAGTAGGTGGGAAAACGCATTAACTGTCAAAACCTAGACAAACCTCATTCAAAAAAAAAAAAAAAAAAAAAAAACTTCAAAGTAAAAGCACCCATTGACAAACTACTTAAAAGTAGTTTATTGGGACTTTTCTTTTTTGTAATATCTTATTTTATTTTGATTTCCTGTAATATTTATAACTTTTTTTTTCTTCTAATAAATAAAAAAAAAAAAAAAAAAATGAAACCCGGACACCCCTGGTAAATTACCAAACGTAGCGAACGACTTGAGGTGATCTATGGCAGGGTGTTGCCTATCCAATAAAAGGTTCCTGGGGTGACGATAGCCATACCCGCCTCTTAAATTACATAAATACTTACCTGCTTAAAATATATTTTATAATTTTCCTCACGCGGAATGTAATGCAAAACCGTCGAGGTAAACAGCACTTTGGTACATTCAATCAATAATAAATATGACACTTGATCATCCGAAATTTCGCCCCCCGGCATACTTATATACAATATGCTGTCGTTTTAGGGAATATAACAAAGTGTCTCCGAAGGGTGTGCAGAGAGGATGTACCGCCGAATAATAAAAGTATAAAACATATTTTCATTCAAATGTATCAAGGATAAAACTACTTGTCTATATACTGTATAATACTGTCTATATACATGTCTATATACTGTATAATACTGTCTATATACTGTATAATACTGTCTATATACTGTATAGTACTGTCTATATACTTTATAATACTGTCTATATACTTGTCTATATACTGTATAATACTGTCTATATACTTGTCTATATATGTATACTGTATAATACTGTCTATATACTTGTCTATATACTGTAAAATACTGTCTATATACTTGTCTATATACTGTATAATACTGTCTATATACTGTATAAGTACAATTTTTACAATTGTTTAATATCCATGTACCAACTTACTATTAAATAAGGGTCGACCGAGATCTCGGTCTCGGCATTCTCGGCTACAAATTCTACCGAGAACTCTGTCTCGGTTCTCGGCGAAAAGTCCACATTCGTCACTTGGTAAGAATATCTAGACGCGTTCTACGCCGAAACACAAATTATTTACAATTCCCTCGATAGAAAAAAATCGCAAAGTATGCTCCGACAATTAATTTAAACACGATTGTTTCAGTTATTTTACAAGTTATGGTTTGAAAAAATTCACAATGTTTCTACAAATGATACTTAAGATACCTTCCACGAGATTTTTGCTCTATTTTAAACGAGTCATGTTTTATTAAATATTTTCGCATCGATTTTATCGCTTTAAATATTAGCGCGCTCCTCTAACATTCGTAATTACATATCTCTCCATTTCCTTCTTTTTGAGCGCGGATGCGGCGCCTTAATGTAAATTATTATTACATTCTTAAATATACTATATTATGCAAAAATAGCGCATTTTCTTTTTTTTTCTCAATTTATCTTTTCTCGGTCTCGGCCGAGATTTTAATTTATTCTCGGTCTCGGTCTCGGCCTAGAACTAAAAACCTGTCTCGGTCGACCCTTACTGTTAAAGGTATTTTTAAGTCGATTTTATGTTTGAAATTGGTAAAAAATTATAATTTTACAATAATTATAATTTCGGGTGGCTAAATGTCGAGGGATCAACTTCGGGTCACCCGGAATAATAAAGTGGACTTTATCGTGTTTTAGTATAATTTATTCCGACAAAATGGCAGACAATCCGGTGACGATAAGACAAAGTAGTTTTATGCTGATTCATCGATGTATTCAATCGATTTCTAGCCCTAACGTGAAAACCATTATTTATTCACAAATACACTGGCTACTTGTTCCATTCACAGGTGAGTTCAAGCAGGCAATAGCAGTATTATCGAAAAAATTACAAGTGTGCAATTCACACGCGGTAGAAGTGAAACATTCAGAAAACTAAACTTACTGCCGTACTCATAATCGCATAATAAGATAATACCACGGTAATACGAACGGGTTAAGTGAAATTTGTATGATAATTTCACCTAACCCGTTCGTATTACCGTGGTATTATTATCTTATTCTGCGATTATGAGTAAGGTGGCCGAGAGAATAAGACGAATGCAGATTATCAGAAGTAGGATAATTGTAGGGTTTATTTATTACTAGCAGACCCGGCAACACGTTGCTGTGGCTAACGAAACACAACGCCATTACCCAACCTTTATAAAATCCACACTACCCGCTTGCCAGCTGCCCGAATTGAATATTTGAATTTCTCGGCTTTTCTCTACTATAATAAGCATGTATTATGCATATAAACCTTCCTCTTGAATCACTATCTATTGATGAAATCCGCATGAAAATCTGTTGCGTAGTTTAAAAGACTTCATTTTATACTATGCAATGATAATATTGTTATCGAGTTATAAATGTATGTGTTTATCTGTCTCTTTTTAGTGTCTCTCGTTTCCGTTTCATTGAATTTCAAATCACAACGGTGCTAAAGAAGTTTTCACCTAAAAAAATCTTGTAACAGCAGGTACAATAGTTTCGATTCGGGAGGCGGGCATGGAAACCATTTATTGAGTAACCAAAATCCCTGCCGCTGGTCACCCCAAGTGGTTCGCTATGTTTGGTGACTTAGCAGGGGTGTCCGGGTTAATTGGGCGAGGTTTGGCTGCCTCCGTGGTCGAGGGGAAAAGCTCTCGACTCGCAAACCGAAGGTCGCGGGAGCGAATTCCGGCGTGGGCAATTAAATTTTATTTGATTAATTTGTTTTATTTCACAATTAAATCATTTTAAATAATATATATAGTATATTTGAGGCACGTTCTAGAGTGGAAGATTACCTCAGTATCGTCCTGGTGTAAGACCACCATTCAGAATTGAAACGCTGCTTGAAATGGCTTTAGCCATGTGTGGTGACCAGAGTAGTATTTGGTGACCAGATATGAATAGCCAGATTCTTTCTCACCTTCCTCTTACCATGTCTCCTTTCCTTCCCCATTATCTTCAGCCTCACAACATACCCCAACTGGACATGCTCACTGGCTCCAGATGAGAGCAATGGTTTTTCGGCGGTCTTGGCGGCGAATGTGTTTGCCCACCTATTGTGTGGCAGGATAGAAAGAGACTGAGGTTGAGGGAGACCTAACCTAGACCTCTCCAGCAGGAACACTCTCGACCCATCACCTTGCACCGAAGTGAGAGAAATTTTTACGTCCGTCACTCCTGGACACATTGACCCCCACATACTTTTTCCTTCCCAGAACTTCCTCACTTTCCTTTCCCTAAAAGATCCTACGATGACAAAGGCCTTGAGGGTTATTTTTTTCTATGAAACTCAGGAAAAAAATGGTATTAGACGGCTACATCAAAACTAAACCCAAAATACCATATTAAAAAAAATGGCGCTTGTAACACGGTATCACTTCTACATACATTACATAACACACTTCACCACAATCTGCACATCTACCCTGATGACTGATGACGAACACTGAAGCGCTGTCCGAAATATTGGCTAAAGAAGGAGGAAGAGCAACACGGCATAACAACACAAAAAATAATCATGATGATAAGTTTGACCGTGAAAATATAAAATCATAATAATTATCCTCCGGTGTCCATTTTAAAAAGTGCCAGTCATCCGTCACTAAATGTAAATATCGATAAAACGATAAAGCCCGTCCCTAGTCCCTAGTCCCTAGGTGGGCCGAATCGATATAAAGGCGAACAACAACATTAGGTACTTTATGTATACTATGTACATCCAATGAACAGGTAATGCATAGAACTCTGAAATACATACATACTGAATTGAAAAAAAAAACATCGTTGCCAGTTTACATAATGTCGATATTCTATATGGTGTAAAACTGTCCTAAAAGACAGAAAGTAAATTGGGTGAACCGACAGTTGTTGATCTACCGAAAGTTGGCCCTCGGTATTCATATGTCCGTGGCCCTCGGAGATAGTACTTATTATTTTAAAAAATACAGGTGTGCAGTTCACACGCGGTAGAAATGAAACCTTCAGAAAACTAAAGTAGACAAGAGTGGGGAGGCTATGAAGCACCGCAAAAGAGGAGACAGGCTAAATCCTATAGATCATACGTTCTCAACGTGGGCGATAACGCCCCCCCCCCCCCCCCCCCCCCCGGGGGCGTTTCAGACCTGGCAAATGCTTCGTGGTATTCCATTACGCCCCCTTCGTCGTGATATCCCGTTACCAATTGCCTCCGTAATCAGGCGTGCTCTATGAGTTTTCGGTCTTCCCAGGACTTCAGGAACAAATCCAAAGTAATGGCCGGTTTCAATTAAATGCTCGGCGATTGCCGATTTGTCAGGGTGGCCAAGTTTACATGCTCGAAAGTGTTCCGATATCCTTTTGGAGATCGTCCGCTCTGTCTGGCCCACATAGAGACCTTATCACATCCGGAACAGCTGAGTTTATATACTCCATCTGTTTCCAGAGGAAACTTGGTCTTTGCAGGCCTCAAAAAGTCTCGAATTTTTGTCGTGGTTCCGAAGACAGTCTTAATGCTTTCTTTTTTCAATAGCCTGGCAATTCTGTCTGTCACATTTTGAACGTAAGGCAGGAAAGCGCAGCCCTTTGACTCTTGTTCAATTCTGTCTTCGTTTGGTGCAGATTTGGCTCTTATGATTTGCCTTGTCTGACTTGCTGGGTAACCGTTACGCTCCAGTGCATCGGTCAGTTTTGTAAGTTCTGCTCCGATTTTTGTTACGGAGGCCATTGAAATTCACAAAAATCCTATAAATATTAATAGAGACGACGGAGCTAAACTCAATAGTTCTTGGTATCCGGTAATTGACGGTTACATCAAGGCTAAACGCAAAAAAACATGTTGAAGTATATTGTCGCGCCAGCTCGTAGAGGAGTGGAGCTGGCGACACGGTATCGCTCCTAAGTAGATAACTATTACACATCTGCCCTGATGATGGACACTGCAACGCTGTCCGAAACGTTGGCTAAAGAAGAAGGTAGCGCAACATGGCATAATACCCCAAAAACTAATAACAAAAAAAAGGAGGCCGATTATTCTATCTCACAAGCTAAATCCTATAGATGTATGTGTATATTTATTTTTTGTGTCGCATTTTCGTTTACATGAGTTTTAAATCACAACGGTGCTAAAGAAGTTTTCACTTCAATTTTAACTTTTTGTGCATTTTTTATCAATTTCAAACCCAAAACTGACTTCAAAGATAAGTTGGTATGGATATCAAACGAATTTATTTACAATGTCGATGCTCTACAATGGTAAGCGGCAACTAAGAATGAAATCAACTCTTTTTTTAATTAGTTAAATAAGTTAAGTTTAGGTTATTTTAAATTTATTTTTTAATGTCCTTTCTGAGGTGTTTCTGAGTTGGTTTCATTCCGAGTTGGCATGTAACCCTTTACAATACAAGTAGGTTTATTTTTTTTAAAGAAAGACAAACATTCCCAGGTTACGAATAACCCGACAATATTTTAAAATCTCCTACTACCACCACAGTAAGCCGAAAATGTTGCTTGAGTCGTGATGGAGGACTTTGCCAGCCGAGGCATCGAACACGGAACGCCTGGGTGGGACCCAAACGCGATGCCCACTCAACCACTAACCGGTCAATGTATGAGTGACCAGTGATGGATGATGAAAAAAAAGTTTTTTGTTTTGTTTTGAAAAAAAATATTTTGTTTAAACATCTCAATTTGGGAGGCGGAATGGGTACCGCCGCCCCGGAAACCATTTATTGGATAACCAACACCTCTGCCATAGGTCACCCCAAGTGGTTCGCTACGTTTGGTGATTTAGCAGGGGTCCCCGGGTTCATGAGGTGAGGTTTGTCCAGGTCTTGGTGGCCGATACGTCTGCCCACCTGCTGCGTGTTGGGCAGGATCGAGAGAGACTTGTTGAGGGAGATCTTTTACCCTCCAGCCAGTATCTCTCAACCCATCGCCTTGCACCTCATTAAAGGGATAGATTCATATGTTCGTCACTCCTTGACACACAAGCCCAGATAGACGATAAGACCTTACGACTTCTGGGCATCCAGATAGACCGATGAAATTGACTTATTTGTCCAAAAAATAATTTCTAGATTTGAAGATTTACACACGAGTAGTTACACTCTCGTAAAGGTTATATATTATATACATATATATGTTTATACTGTTTCTAATCAATGTTGCATGTTAGTATTTAATGATTTGAGTTTAATCCGATTGTAACCTGAAAATGTAATTACTCATGATTATATTACATGTATATGTATATAAAAACAAATAAAAAAATAAAATAAAAAAAGATGTTTGATTTAGTTTCACCAGAAGCAAGTTTAAATTGAGCTTACTTCGGGTATACGGATACGCCCACAACACCCTTCTATCTATATATTTATCTCTTCAGTGCTTACAACACTATTGGAAAATTTCGCTGATAACGATCATTATTCCTTATTTTGGCCGTTCATAAATAATGATTATGAATGTGAGTGTTACGCTTTCTTTACCAACTACCAGAACACACAATATGTCGACCATTGGAAATTAAATGTCGATTTGCGTTACATTATGTCCGTCACTAGGCGGATTAAGGGTCGATATTGGGGTGGGCACTGTGGCGTAACGTTAAATTTACGGCCCCCGAAAAATATTACTAAGGTATCAAACAATTGAAAGGTACAGGGCATGGACGCACAAATGAACAATCGGAAAGTAGTACACGTTTGACAAAAAAAAAACAAGTTTCAAGAACCACAAACTAAAATTAATATACCAGTTAGATGAGCATACATACAAAACATAAAAGCTCTGACGATAAGCAAAAGTTTTGGACAGACACCACTCAATCTTACAATCAATACAAAAAAACAGTCCACATACAAAATTCAGATAAGAACAAAAAAGACGATATTACAATAAAATATATCTTGAAAGAATAAGACGTGTGCCTTATGTAGGTATACACATTTACACAAACGTACCTCAAAATTATGTACATACATATATTGCTTATTTTTTAAGTAAAACTCCTTTACGCACGCTTGACTTGGGTAGTAAGCTGGTGAATGCATGACGAGAGCGTTACGAAAAACGAGGCGAATGGTAGTTGAGAGGGAGATATAAGTTAGTGAAGATAGAAAGAGAGAGAGTTACGTTTCGTATATTACTCTAGGAGTAAGATAGAGAGGTGCGAGCACACATTTTCTTTCTCTCATCGCCCGTTTCGTATATCTAGGACACAGTGCAGGCCTATTGTCTGTATCACATTGCAGGAACAAGGGAGAACAGTGCGCGCGCACATTTTCTTTCTCTCTTCCTATCATATAGATGGAGCTAAATAAGTTTTACTTCAGTCGTGTGGTCTAAAGCACACTCGTTTTATTATGCCTTTATTCTTTTGTTTTTATAACTTTACTTTACAATTGTTTTATTTTCTGACATTTCTTCTAGATTCCTTTAATTTCAATACAGTCCATTTTATTTACATACATAACTTATAAAATTGTAAAATGGGGTCCTCAGCACGGTATGGCACCCAGTGAGGCACACATTACCAAGTTATGTTTTTTTTTTAAATACTGCTAATGTAACAATAAAAAATAAACACATATCGCACATCAATAAGTTAAAAAAAGAAAAATTTGACGGGAGAACGAACAAGAATGATAATAATTGATTAAACAAGTGGTCCCGTCGAAAAGAGACACTCTCGCGGAGAATTATCTAACTTAAATACGTTTTTCGTGGGCCATAGATAATCACAATCACTTTACTATTCACAGATAAAAATATTTTTTTATAAATTTTAACTTAAAACCCTTTAAAAAAAACATTAACTCCACACAGGAGGCCCTGAGGAAAATAATTTCCCTCAAGGCCTATGTCATATTTGAAGATGCTGTGTGGAGGGTATTTTTGAGGAGAAGAAGGCGTAAACTTGGGTCTTGAAGATGACCCGCGATGTAGGAGGACGAAACACAGAGTCTAACAAATCGTTCCACAGCCGAGCTGTTGAACACAAGAACGAGTCGTAGACACATATGTTCGGCGCGTGTTTGGCGTGTTTCATGACTATGCACCGGTGCCGAGGGGAACAATGACGCTAGTTCCTAGGAACATCTTCCATTTACCGATTAACAGGACAGCATACCCACCTTAGGGAACGTACCCATACTACGTGACACGTTTAGGGGGGGGGGGGTCTTCAAAATGTCACGCTCTATACAAATGAGCGGCGGGTTGCTTAGGTTTTTGGTCACCGGGGGGGGGGGGGGGGGTTAAAAATTGCAAAAAGTTGGTCACGTAGTATGGGTACGTTCCCTACGCCTGTGCTCTAAAGATTGCTTTTTTATTTATTGTTATCTTATTATATTTATTTATTATGTGTAATTATTATTAAGCGTTACAGCTGTTTCGCCTTCTGAAGGCGTTATTAAACTGTTTGATAATGCCTTCAGAAGGCGAAATAGCTGTCACGCGTAATAAGAATTACACACCAGATCTTGTTCATAATAAACTATTTTATACATCAAACCTAAAGATTGCAATCAGTTAGGTTAAAGTTGTGACACTCTTTTCTACAGAATGTGCGATATATGTACATGTACAGCGCCCTTGAGGTGATTTTTCACAAAAACGGCGCTATATAAATCATCCAAATATTATTATTATTATTATTATGTACATTTACGAAAAATGCCCCCCGCGGACTGTTGCAGCACGCAGTTACGCCACTGGGTCGACAACTCTATTAAAATACATAATGATTTTGTCCATCAGTTTTACTCTATCATTTTATCGATTAGAATCTACATCCATTATTCAAAGGGTGGAATATGAAACATTACGTTAAATGAGAAAAATTATCCTTTTTAATAAATGAAAATGACATAATGACAACATTGACTACTTTGTAAGCGACGATAAAAGTTAGAGGTCAATATTGAATATTTTTGAGTACTAAAATAATATTTTTTTTTAAAGAAAGACAAACATTCCCGGATTACTAATATCCGGACCAAATATGAAAATCTCCTACTGCCACCGCAGTAAGCGAAAATGTTGCTTATATCGTGAAGGAGGACTTAGCCAGCCGAGGAATTGAACACACTACGTCTGGTTGAGACCCAGACGCGATGCCAACTCGGCCACTCGGACAATTGAAAAATATGGATTAATATACCAGGCGTCTTATCTTTTTTGTGGTCAAAAGGTGAGGCTCTCGGCTATTCCGGACGTCGCAGGTTCAATTCCCGGCGTGCGCAAGTAAACTTTATTTGATTAAGTTGTGTTATTTCAAAATTTATTAATTAAAAATAATATTTAGTATATTCGTGGCATGTTCCAGAGTGGAAGATACTGTCAATATCGCCCTGGTGTAAGACCACAATTCAGAATTGAAATGGCTTTAGCCGTATTTGGTCACCAGATCTGAATAGCCTGGTACTTTCCCATCTTTCCTCTTCCCCATTTCCTTCCCCTCACCAACGTCTTAGGCCTCACAACATACCGCAATTGAGGGTGGTATAGTCTCACTGGCTTCAAACGGGAGCAGTTGGGACTCTTGAAATGTATTCACAAAAAAATTATAATTAAAACAATTTAAAACTTTTACTTTCTTTCTTTACTTTGAACGTAACCAGTTTCAACTTGTCACGGCCATTTTCAAGGCTAGTATAATTTTTCCTTAAACTATGATACATTATAAATAATATTTGAGGTTGCAGGGGTAGTAAACAATGATTTTATCTATATATATATAAAAATCTCGTGTCACGGTGTTTGTGGTCGCACTCCTCCGAAACGGCTTGACCGATTTTTATGTACATTTGGTGGGTATGAGAATAGGTTTTAAAGTACGAGTATATTTCATACCGCTAGGTGATTAGGGTGTCCCTATTTGTGGAGACAATTTTTTTTGTATTTATTTTTTATTTGGCATCATAAAATACCTGAGTCCTCAAATTTTAACCCTCCTACCCCCACCCTCCCATTTTTTTTAATCACGATTTTAGTATTTTTGTATGAACAAATTTAACCGTCTTTCGTATATCAAACAGAACGAATTTATTTATGTTGTTGAATGACAGATGGCGCTACGTCCGCCTCATCGAACTTTCATCCACACATGCGCAAGACATTCACGAGAAGCGTCGCGTCATCATCGGCAAATCATCGAGCTTATTTCTGTTAGCTAAAGACGGACTGACAATAAATATCGTACACTGAATTGATCTTCGAAATTCACATTGATTTTCTTTATTTCATTTTCCTACTTTAGTTGGTGTTTTCTTGCTTTTTGGGGGTCATCGTCTACAGCGCCCCATTCCTCTTTCTGTCATAGATCCCATCCCCACACACTTACAATACATTCGTTATTTTATATTTATCAACCAAAATAATCACTGGAAATAACTTATATGGCCGAACAACCTTTGTCGGGTCAGCTAGTCTATTCTATATATAAAACTCTCGTGTCACGCACGGTGTTTGTGGTCGCACTTCTCCAAAACGGCTCGACCGATTTTTATGAAATTTTTTATGTATATTTGTTAGGTATGAGAATACGTCGTAAAGTATATTTTTTACCGCTAGGTAATTAGGGTGTCCCTACACAAATTTTTTTGGCATCAAAAAATACCTATAACCCCAAATTTTCACCCTCCTATTTTTAATCACGATTTTAGTATTTTTGTATGCACCAACAACCATCGAGCTTATTTGTGTTGCCTGAAGACGGACTAACAAAAAATATCGTACACTCAATTGCTCCAAATTAATATTCATTTTCTTTATTTCATTTTCCTACTTTAGGATAAAAAACAAAAGTTTGGTGAAGTAAAAGATTGGTGCATTCTGAATTTATTACGAGTTTATTGTCGGGATTTCCCATCTTCATTACTGTGTCGTGTTTCACCACGGAATTTCCAACTTGTAATGGTTAATGGTTTTACGAATTTATTTAGAGAATATTTCACTTCCATTCCCGTTAAAAAGTTGTAGAATGTTTTTTAATAATTTATAATATTATCTTATATATAAAAAATGAATCGCTGAATGTGTTGCTAAGCGCATAACTTTCGAACGACTGCACCAAATTGGATAATTCTTTTTTTGTGTGTTCGTCATTGTCAGTACAAAGTTTTTATAAGATTCCGGTGAGCTCTGGCATTATAAAATTTGTATAAAAAAATGCTATTGGTGGCACGCGAGGTTTGAAAACTGAATGTATGGAAAGCGGGAGGGAGGGAGGGGGAGGGGAACATGTGATGGGGGAGGGGGATATGGGAGGGAGGAGGGGAACTCGGGAGGGGGGTTCGCGGGACTGGGGAAGGGAGGGGAGTGGAGTGGGGAGAGGGAAGGTGGAGGTGACGGAGTGGGAACGCGAGAGGGGAAGAGGACGCAGGAGAAGAAGGGGAGGCGGAAGAGGAACGGTAGAATGGGAAAGAACACTCAGGGAGAAACAATTTCTTTATTAAATGGCATAGCAACGCATGCCGGGACCAGCTAGTTTATAATAGAATTCAACAACGAATTGTCAGTATCAAACAGTGTTGCCAACTCAGTTCCTACAGCTCTAATTTAGCTCTAGATTTAAAAAACATGTATTGGCTTCTTAGCTCGTTTTTTTTCAGAAAATCTAGCTTTTTTTTTGTACAAAACTCATGAACGAAAAATGACCAATGGAGTTTTTTTTTAAAGAAAGACAAAAATTCCCGGGTTACGAATTACCCGACACTATTTGAAAATCTCCTACTACCACCGCAGTAAGCGGAAAATGTTGCTTGTGTTGTGTTGGAGAACTTAGCCAGCCAGGAATCGAACACGCAACGCCTGGGTGGGATCCAAACGCGATGCCAACTCAGCATATGACTGGTTATTGTCGCATTGGATTTTACCTAAGACTTTACACGAATACATGAAAATTCGGAGGAACCAGTTTCTTAACCAATTTGGGAAGCGGGTATGGGTACCGCCGCACCGGGGACCATTTATTGGATAACTAACCCCTCTGCCATAGATCCCCCTAAATAGTTTGCTACGTTTGGTGATTTAGCAGGGTTTTCCGGGTTCATGTTATGGGGTTTGTCCAGGTCTTGGCGGCGGATGACCTGCCCGCCAGCTGCATGGCAGGTCGTATCGGGAGAGAATGGTTGAAGGAGTCCCTTTGACTTCTCAAACCCTACTCTCTCCAAACATCGCCTTGCACCGTACAGCGGGAAGGATGGATTCATACGTCCGTCGCTCCTAGACACACTAACTCCCAGATTCCTACCCACCCTTAATACCCTTATCCTTCCCAGAACTTCCTTTCCTAAAAAAAACATTCACACAGCAATCCCAAAGGAGACGTAGACGTAGACTGTTGTGTGGAGCAAAGTAAAAAAAAAAAAAAAAAACCCAGGAACGTGAATTTTCGGTCCCGACTTAGGCCATACAAGATTTTAACTTTATTAGCTCCTTTTCGGATGATTTCTGGCTTTATTAAAAAAACAAATCGAGTTGGCAGCACTAGTATCAAATATAGAAATAATATTAAAGTGTGTAATATTAACTATTATTTTTATTTACAAAAAAGTTAACGCCTTGGGAAATCAAGTGAGGACTTTTGCGTCACTTGGAATAAGTAGTTATTCATAAGATCTGATTCATCCGTGACCCGTGACCAACATGTTCGTTATTTGTTTTTGGGGTGTTATGCCGTGTTGCGCTACCTCCTTCTTTAGCCAACGTTTCGGACATCGTTGCAGTGTCCATCATCAGGGCAGATCCGGCAGATCCGGTAGATGTGTCTACCGGATCTGCCGGATCTGCCCTGATGATGGACACTGCAACGATGTCCGAAACGTTGGCTAAAGAAGGAGGTAGCGCAACACGGCATAACACCCCAAAAACAAATAACGAAAATGCTTTTGGCCGTGAAAATCTTAAAACTTACCGTGACCAACATGATTTAAATTACACTATCAGCATGACTTGCAAAAAAGAACTTCAATGAAAATATTATGGATTCAAAAATATACCTTTTGATTGAACATCAAACGTCGATTCTGAATAAATTCGAAATTCTGAAACTGGTAACTGGGCATATCAGATTTCTTTCAAAACAGAATACATATATAAAAATCAAATTATTTATGCATTAAACCGCTTACTCGAATACGGAATACTTTTTATCCAAACAGTTAGATTTAGCTTTATTATTACGAAAAGTGAGTATTTATGTTGGGGGAGACCAAAAACATGCAAAAAATATGCATTTAACATTTTAATTTTGTTAAAATTAATTCACTCTCGCGGTAACGTCATTGTTTATCCATCGTTTTAATTTTAACATTTCATAGACAACGCTGCCAATCATAGAAAAAATATTTTTGCGTAAAACAAAGTGAATGCATCATTGACAAATTTTTACCTGTATTTATAACAGTAGAACATGGAAAGAAATGTATTAAAATAATTACTAGACCCAGCAGTCGTCACACTTTTCTGGTCGAGGGCCACATAGCACAATGTGAGGTATCACCGCGGGCCGCACACGTATGATTTCGGGGGGGGGGGGGGGGGGTGTTGTACCTTTCTGTGTAGCATGTTAAAAAAGCAATTATTTTATATTTAAGTACCGGGTTGCTACTTCCTTCCTTCTTGTGTTCATGATATAGTGTCAATTCTTAATAATAATTAATAATACATGTAAATTATATTAAAAATAAAAAATTTTGTAATGGAATCTTTCAGTTCAATTTTCATCCACTTCCCGAACTATCGAAATATGTGAATTTTTGCACACCTGATAAAAATGATAACAATACATTCAATAACAAAAATGAACAAATATAAAAGTTTATTTTGCTTTATTAGCACGTGATACGCGTGTTTTTTGGTCTTTTTTGACCATTTTTTTTTTACCTACCTACACCTTCACTGTACCATCTCTACGCCCTCTAATTTTCTCTGGGTCTTCTACTGCCCCCCCCCCCCCCCCCTGAAAGTCTCAAACGACAATATAATTAATTGTAAAAAATGGATAATATAATTAATTGTACATGAAAAAAATTATATTTAAAAAGAAAATGGCAGATATTTGTGCGGGCCGCAAAAAAACGATAATATAATTGTACATGAAAAAAAATATATTTAAAAAGAAAACGGCAAATATTAGTTCGGGCCGCAAAAAACCGGATAGTATCTATAATTGTACATGAAAAAATATAGTTAAAAAGAAAACGGCAGATATTTGTGCGGGCCGCAAAAAAACGGATATAGTATAATTGTACTCGTACATGAAAAAAGTATGGTTAAAAAGAAAACGGCAGATATTTGTGCGGGCGCAAAAACCGGATAGTACATGAAAAAAATATTTAAAAAGAAAACGGCAGATATTTCTGCGGGCCGCAAAAAAACGGATAGTATAACTAATTGTACATGAAAAAAATATATTTATAAAGAAAACGGCAGATATTTGTGCGAGCTGCAAAAAAATGAATAGTATAATTATTGTACATGAAAAAAATATTTAAAAAGAAAACGGCAGATATTTGTGCGGGCCGCAAAAAACGGATTGTATAATTATACTCGAAAAAAATATATTTAAAAAGAAAACGCCAGATATTTGTGCGGGCCGCACAAATATATATTATATACATGACAATAGATCTGAAAAGTATTTTTAATCATTACAAAAATTTAACGAAACTGACAAAAATGTTACAATTTGAGAATGATATTTTGCAAACCATCTATTGTTCAATCAAAATTCATTTTTCGAAACCTCTTTAAATTTATGAATTTAATCGAACTACTACTACTACTACTACTACTACTACTACTACTACTACTACTACTACTACTACTACTACTACTACTACTACTACTACTACTACTACTACTACTACTACTACTACTACTACTACTACTACTACTACTACTACTACTACTACTACTACTACTACTACTACTACTACTACTACTACTACTACTACTACTACTACTACTACTACTACTACTACTACTACTACTACTACTACTACTACTACTACTACTACTACTACTACTACTACTACTACTACTACTACTACTACTACTACTACTACTACTACTACTACTACTACTACTACTACTACTACTACTACTACTACTACTACTACTACTACTACTACTACTACTACTACTACTACTACTACTACTACTACTACTACTACTACTACTACTACTACTACTACTACTACTACTACTACTACTACTACTACTACTACTACTACTACTACTACTACTACTACTACTACTACTACTACTACTACTACTACTACTACTACTACTACTACTACTACTACTACTACTACTACTACTACTACTACTACTACTACTACTACTACTACTACTACTACTACTACTACTACTACTACTACTACTACTACTACTACTACTACTACTACTACTACTACTACTACTACTACTACTACTACTACTACTACTACTACTACTACTACTACTACTACTACTACTACTACTACTACTCACCTCACCTAACCAAAATCGAACACTTTGAATCTAATCAAAAATTATATTTATTTTAAATAGGTACTTATGTTAGGTACCAAATTTGATTGATTGTTTTTAAAATATACAAAAATGAATGTTTGTAATATATGAAAAATGAAAATTTGTGAAAAAAAATTGCTATAGGTGGCACCCGAGCTGTTTGAAAATATTGAACGCGAGAGATGGAGGGGATCGCGGGAGTGGGAGAAAGTGGAAGAGGAACGCATGAGGGGAAAGGGACACGGGAGGGAAAGGGGAGGCGGAAGGGGAACGATTGGGAAAAGAAACGCAAGGAAAAACAATTTCTTTATTAGTGGCACTGCAACGCTTGCAGGGAACTCGCTAGTTCTGAATAAATTCGAAATTCTGAAACTGGAACCTGGCCATATCAGATTTCTTTCAAAACAGATATAATATAACACCTCTAGGGGCCATATGTTCAGAGGTAACAGGCAAGTTATTGATTTATATCCGTGATCATTAAAAGCCATGTAAAATGTATTAAGTTACAACGTTACAAGTCAATATATCGATCCACTGGCTATGAAAATGTAATCAATATAAGCAGTGACAAAAGGACTCGCAATAAAAAAAAAAATTTACCCAACAAAAATTGGTTCCAGAACAACTCAGAATCAACTCAACTCAACACCTCTTTGAAAAGTCATTAAAAGCTTGAAAAAAATCAGAGTTTGTAATTCACACGCGGTAGAAGTGAAACCTTCAGACTTCAGAAAACTAAAGTAGACAAGATGTGAAGGATGATTTTTTCCATATTTTTGTCGTCGAATTCCAGTGCAATTTTCTTCGGAGTCGCTAGATGACGGGTGGGCACCTTCAGTGACAATTTCCCCTTACACAGGTTAACACAGAGCACCCATTAGAACGGACGTTAAGTCCAGTTAAATATTCATTGTAAATAAGACGACAATAAATACGACTCGTAACCGGAAGAACCGAAGTATCATTGAAACTCCCGATCATCCGAGTTGTATTAAGAAAAAAATTGTATCAATTTATTTAGGCTTACACAAAGCGTTTGACACAATTTCGCGCGAAAAACTAAAATAACGTCGGTATTAGTGACATAGAACTAGGCGTACTGAAAAGCTTCATGTCGGGTAGAAAGCATCTCAAGCGAGCCACTTCTAACTAAATACGGAATAACACAGGAAAGCATTCTTGGACCCCTAGTGTTCCTTACAAATAAACGACCTGTGTTACATTGATATTGACGGTCAAATCGTAACATTCGCTGACGATACAGTACTTAAACCACAAAATCATTGCGATATCGATGACTTCGTGTGGAAAATTACCGGTATCAAATGAAAAACTGATAAAAAATACAATCAATGCATCGAATTTGCCGCAAAAATGCATAAAGATATGAAAGAATGCGAGATAACAGAATTAACTGGGATTTTAGTCTTTCCGATGAAAAATAACAACCAGGCACAAATTTGCGATTTATTCAACGATATTTCAATTTTGTAAGGCGTCTTTGAGGGGACATATCACAAAAATGACGCTATAAAAATTAGGCAAGCACCGACAACAATAACATATTATCTATAATAATGGTACGAAATATAAAAATCCGTTCACACAGACCCTTCTTTGACCCTCCTCAAAACATTGCCCAGCCGTTGTCGATACTACCTATAGTTCCCCTATCTGTTCACCATTTAAATTAAAAATAATAATGAAATAGCAAAAAATGAAACGACCTTGAGTTACATGAATTATGTACTCGTACAAGGAAAAACAACTAAAATAAATCGACAAAGTTTGGTGTCTGTATTTTTAACACCTAAAATCACATTCATACATGTTTTTATGATTCATGATAATATGTACGTAAAACGTGGAAATGTATTTTTCATAAGCCATAAAATAGAAATAAGTAATACATTAGACTTACTTCGAAAACGAACCAAGTAAAAAAATCCGAGTGTGCAATTCACAAGCGGTAGAAGTGAAACCTTCAGAAAAAACTAAAGTAGACATGAGTGGGGAGACTACGAAGCACTTTTTTATCAATGTGAAGGATGTTTTTTTTTTCCATATTTTTGTCGTCGAATTTTATTGCACCTTTTCCTATACTTTTGGACTTTTTTCCCATTTTAAACTCAAAAATATTTTTTTACATAATTTCTAGATATATTCATACAACATAAAATAAGATACAAGTAACGTAAAAGTAAGAAAAAAGGAAATATATACATCTTATTAGAATATGTATTTTCTTCTTCTGAGTCACTTGACGGCCGGCGGGTCTAGCGGTAAAGCTCTTGACTCGCAATACGAAGGTCGCGGGATCGAATCCCGGCGTGGCAAATAAATTTAATTTGATTAATTTGTGTTATTTCACAATAAATTCATAAAAAAAAAAAAAAAAAATATATATATATATATATATATATATATATATATATATATATATATATATATATATATAGTATATTTGCCCTGGTGTAAGACCATCATTCAGAATGGAAACGTTGCTTGAAATTGCTTTTAGCCGTGTTTGGTCAGATCTGAATAGCCAGGTACTTCCCCACCTTCCTGTTCCCCATCTCCATCCCCACCCCACTACCTTCAGCCTCACACATACCCCAATCGCGGATGCCATAGTCTCACTAGCTCCGGACGGGAGCAGTTGGGACTCTTGGGCGGTATTCATATTTAAAAAAAGATGTCGCTTTCTTTTGTGTTTTTTTTACCTGTTCATTTTGGAGTGGTTTGAAGATTTGATATTGATTGAACAAAAAAATATTTATATATTTTTTGGATTTAATAGGATTCGATTCTTGGTCCGTTGAATATCTGGCCGCTAAGACTAGTCAGGCGTTTTATACCACTAGACTAAGGTATACTTGCGCGGGACCGTGGATGTATAGCATTATATTGTGAGATATAGGTACAAGTGAAACAAATAAATATTTTATTGCAATTTCATTCTCTCGCAGGTTAAAACCTGTAGACGTATGTGTTTGTCTCTTTTTAGTGTCGCTCGCTACCGTTTCAACGAGTTTCAAATCACAACGGTGCTAAAGAAGTTTTCACTTCAAAAAATCCAGATTCGTAATTAGGTAACACTTTTATATCAACTACCCGTATCTACTGAGTCTTTGGGGATATTATGTGGATGGCTTTTTTTGGAAAAAGGAAGGTGAACCTGGTTTTGAAGATGACCATGTTGAAGGAAGAAAGAAATACGGGGGCCAGTAAATCATCCAACAGTCGAGCTGTTAATACAGGAACGAGTAGTGAGTGACGTTGCATATTACTGGTTACAAATAAGAGTTATATATTTGCAAGGGGAAGGTCAACATACGTTTTGCAATATCACGACCAACCGGTTAGTAGCGCAGTATTTAAAGAAAATTAACCCGGGCATTGGGGGTTCGATCTCTACTCGTTTAGTTCTCCATCATTACACAAGCCATATTTTGCGTATATAACGATGGACGTGGATGAATTTACAATATTCTGAGATTATTTGTAAGCCGAGGAATGCTGTATTTCTAAAAATAAAAAGAAACCCTTTTGTGTAGGTATGTGTACATTAGTTTAAGAATTTTCGTAAAAACATTATCAAAACAACAAAAAATGTTAATCCACCAATACTATCTTACACCTAGACGCATTTAATATCCCCACGTTTACGGAACTAAATGCTGCAGATCTTTCTTACACATTAAACAATGGTGAGACAACAGATGAGACATACAATGAACGTATATCTATTTCCTCCAAAATACAACTTTTTTCTTTGGAGAGGAAACAGACATACGTGCATTGTGTGTTACATCTTTTCTCTCACCATTATTTAATGTATAAGGAAAAGCTGCAGTACCTACTATTGTGGAAAGGAACGTATGTGTATTGCCTTTTTGTTCCGTCGCTGTTCCGTAAACGTGGGAATATTAAAAGCGCGAACGGTACGTCTACAATATTCTTGCAAAGACTTCATTAAGATTTTATTGAATTCATCTGAAATTTCCTTTTCAACCTTTCGCCGCCCTCGAGGCCACCATCGCCTCCCTAGATCTCACCAACGAACCCAGGGAGGCGGTAGCGCCCCCGTTGAGGATCATTGAATTAAACAAACAAAAGTGGAACCTATTTTTTCACTTCACGTCTCATCTAAACAATACATTAATACTCTACAACTTTGACCAGAATGATTTTTTTCATTGCTGTTATATAATACTCAATTTATTTATTTTATTTATTTATTTTGAAAACATTGCATATTACATCTTTATAATGATCTTTGGCTGTCCAACTAGGCAATTTGCCCGTTTTAGGACAGTCAAAATGAGCAGTTTTTTTACATGTAATTAGTGTGTTGACTATAATATTGCCTTTTACTTAAAAATAACAAATGATATGATAAATGCAAAATTTTGTCCTTTTATAGAACCAAAAAACCTATTCAGTTTGATTACAAACTAAATAGTGTTTGTCTATCTACTGTCACATTTATCAAGGACCTTGGGGTCACTCTAGACTGCAAACCTTCTTTCCGTGATCACATTAATAATATCGTAAATAAATCACTTAATAGAATTACCTCTGACTTCAAACATATAAGTACACTTAAAACTCTTTACTGTTCCGGTGGTTCGCCCTCACCTTGAATATGCTAGTGTCATTTGGTCTCCTTTCTAAGCTGTCCACATTTGTCACATCGAATCCGTACAACATCGTTTCCTAAGAGGAATTGCTTGGAGGTTGGGTCTTGAAAGAGGCAAGTACTCATATGATGAAATTGAATACATTTTAAACATTTCTTTTTTAGAAAAACGTAGAAAGGACTCTGATCTAATTTGCGTATTTAAAATTATCAACAGTATTACTGATACATCTGCATTGTTACAACTCATCCAGTTTAACATCCCTTCCCGAAGACTTCGAAATAATGAAGTGCTGTTCCTCAATCAACATTCTACTAAGTTTTAAGATTTTCACGGCCAAAAGCATTTTCGTTGTCACACATCTACCGGATCTGCCCTGATGATGGACACTGCAACGATGTCCGAAACGTTGGCTAAAGAAGGAGGTAGCGCAACACGGCATAACACCCCAAAAACAAATAACGAAAACATTCTACTAATTATGGATACCATTCTCCCTTAACCAGAATGTCGAAACTTGTCAACGCAAGTCAAAGCATTGATTTTTTTGGTGTAAAACTAAATGACTTTCGGCAGTCGATACGCAATATTTAAATGCTTCTTCATGCTTTGACTTGTAGTGTCTCTGTATGTACTTTTTACATTTTATATTGTCATTGCTATTCATTTATATGTGCTCCCCCTTCACTGTCATCTCTGTTTTTTTTTTTATTCGCGTTATTATTATGTTTTTAATGGACTGTTCTCCGTAAAATAATAAATAAATAACACTTGATAAATAATGCAAGGTTTTGATGGTACATACAAAAAGTTACTTATAAGTGTAAATTATATATTTAACAATGAAAAAAAATGTAGAGAAAAGAAATAAAAAGAAAATTCGAAAAAAAAAACTTTTTTTATAAACGTGTATGCTTTTAACTATTCCAAGAAATTTTAGTATTGATTTTGATGAATTAATCAACTCGAGAATCAAAAAATGGATAAAAAATAAAGTACATAAAAGAAAATGCAAAGAAAAATTTAAGCAGTTTTTGAACTTACATTGTACAATAAACAAAAATTTTAACAAAACAAAAAACGACTTCAAAAATGCACTAAAAAGCAAAAAAATAATTTGGTATTCTTCTACAACTTCATCATCAACTTACTTTTTCTACTCATCGACATGTAGGTACGATTGTTATTTTTGGAGTCGGTGTCAGCCAAGGTAGGTTTGTAACTAGATACATAGTTATAGGTGAGTTGTGCTTGTGTCGCACGAGCGACTTGACGAGGCGAGAGACGAGAGCGGGGCCGCGGTTTGAGGGGAGCTGTCAAGTGAACACGCTGGGCCGGGTACCTACCTTTGCTGACACCGACTCCAAAAATAACAATCGTACCTACATGTCGATGAGTAGAAAAAGTAAGTTGATGATGAAGTTGTAGAAGAATACGAAATTATTTTTTTTTGCTTTTTAGTGCATTTTTTTAAGTAGTTTTTTTTTGTTTTGTTAAAATTTTTGTTTATTTTTCGATTTTTAGTGAATCTGAATTACTCTAATGAATATGGGTAGACCTTCTAAACGTGCTGCTCATATGAGACAGACATAATTTGACCATAATGACGTTAGGTCAAAGAGATTCGGCCGAGTATCGTTAATTTGCTCCTAAGAATTGAAGAGTTCCGTTACTTTGTCATGGATCCCATAATCAGAACCTAACCAAACCCTCATCAAACTACCCTTGAAGTACATCCTTTCCAATAAAAAAAGAATCATCGAAATCGGTTAGCGTGATATTGAGTTATTCGTCCATCTGTCGCGCACATACTTAATGGAAATTTAAGACTTATATGTTTTTCTCATAGATGCCATTGTCGGAACTGGACCAAATTAAAATGGGACCACACGGGAAGTACCAGCTTTCAAATAAAAAAAAGAATCATCAATATCGGTTTACCTAGTCGAAAGTTCTGAGGTAACAAACATTTAAAAAAATACAGACGAATTGATAACCTCCTCCTTTTTGAAGTCGTTTAAAAATAAGCAACCATAGCGCCGTTTTCAAAGAAAATCACCTCAAACACTTTGTTGAGTGATTAGCTACAATAAATTGATATACGTGCAAAGTAGTCCTGGGTCGATCGTGAAAGACCTGGTCGTCGAAACCCGCTCACGAGCCACCAAAGAGCGAGCGGGTTATTTATTCGTCAGCACCCGGGTCTTCCGGGACCCGTGAACCGCGACACACTCCCGCAACCTACCAACTACGACACATTCCTGCACCCCGTGACTCACGGACCGATCGCCGGGTGCCCATGTGGCGAGTGGCGAGACGTGTCAGCTCCCGGAACTCTCGAACTGCAACTGCGACACACTCGGTCGCCGATTGCCGATCAACGCACACACGTGCGTGACGTAACAGTATCCTGCTTCCTGCCCGTGTGTCACGTCATAGCGGGATTGTTTAGTAGATTCGATTTTTGAATATTCGACTAGACACAGAGACGTTTTTAATAAGAGCGTATCTTGGTACTGTTAATCAAAGTGCTAAGTGCTGTTTTCATAAAAACTTTTAATTTTTCGTGTGGGTGTGAATGTAATTGTGCATTGTAATAGAAACTATAAACTGGTAAAAGTGTAAAATGTCTGACCTTAATAAAAAGAAATTATAATAAAGCATTACAGCTTACAGCTAATTTACTTATTTAAATTCTCAATAAAAGCTTCAAAACAACACGTTTTTTACAAGGTTTTTATATCCTTCAAAACACGATAAAACATTGTTTTTTTAACCCCTGAAGCATGTCTTTTTAAAAATTTATTTCTGGGACATGACATTACTAGTTACAGGTGTGAGCTGTGAGAGAACGTTCACACAATTATAACCTGGGTTTCGTGTCCCGCATGACTTGACCGGTCTGGGCGGCGAGCGTCTACCGCGCGGGGCGCCCGTAGAAAGTAACTGGGTGATGAGTGATGAGTAATCGAGTTTCGTATTTTGTGTCGCGAAAAGAGCGGGTCTTCGAGACCCGCTCGTGACGCCAGTGGGTCGTGAGCGACCCGGGTCGTGTAAAACGATCGATCGACCCAGGACTAGTGCAAAGAATGGAAGGCTGACGTAGGCTTAATGAGTAAGATTGAAAGGAACGCTCCGATGGTATGGGCATGTAGAGCCCAAGAAAGGCAAGGCACGACCAAGTGAATCAGATACTTGAGTCGGACCATGTCAAGAGCCAGAATAATAGAAGAGCATGTATGAGACCGTGTATGAATGTGAACGAGGCAAGGGGTGTGTGCCAAGACCGAGTTGTTTGGCGGTCCGTCCTCTCTGCATACCCCTGCGGGAAACGGCGTGATGATTAGTTAGTTTAATTGATGTACGTAATTTATAATGGTGAATATTAACAATAATAATGACTTGCACAGTTTTTTCAACAAGCCCACTTCAAAAGCGTCGAGTCATGGAAAGTTTTCAAGATATGCGAAAAAACTACAACAAAAAATTAACATAAAAAGGATCCGTGCAACCGGATAAAACCGGATCAGTTGGCCATTTCATGCTAATGCCGGGCGTGATTGTTACCAGATAATGCCTTCAGGTAGGTGTATCCTCCACTGAAGAGGGTAACCGATAGAAGTGTTTCGTGGGCGTGTTAGTGTGTCCAATTTTTGAAGTGAAAACTTCTATAGCACCGTTGTGATTTGAAACTCGATGACGCGAGACAAACACACACATCTATACGATTTACCCTGTGAGAGAATTGAGATAGATGTATTTAATTCACGGGTACTCGGTTCCTGTTCCGCGACTTTTCATCCAGCGACAAAACATTCCCCAACAAAATATCTATTAAAACCTAATCTAACCTAACAAAAAAGGGGCAAAAATAATACAATAAATTATAATATTTAAATAAATGAAGACAATATAAGCGAAACTCAATCGAAAATCTGGAAACAGAAAAATCAGAAAAACATATTGACAACTCTGGGACTCGAAAAAAAAAAACAATAAATTATAGTTTAAAAATAGTAAATGGGACAAAAATAATACAGACATCCTGTAAAGTTAGGTTAGGTTAGGTTTTAGGAGATATTTTGTTGGAGGATGTTTTGTCCGTGGGATATTTTGTTGTGGGATGAAAACGCGCAGTACCCTCGGTTCCAATATAATATGATAAATTCACAGTCCCACACAAGTCTGCTTTGGTGTGGTGGTATAAAGCGCCTGACCAACCTCTGCGGACATTTAACAGACCAAGGATCGAATCCTACGAAATCCAAAAATAATAAATATTTTTATTTTTGTAAAATCAATATCCAATCTTCAAACCACTCCAAAATGAACAGGCAAAAGAAAAAAAAGCGACATCTAGCGACTCCGAAGAAGAAACCACAAAAGCTAATAAGGTGACCAAATGTACAGAAAAAGGTGCACTGGAATTCGACGACAAAAATATGGAAAAAATCATCCTTCATATTGATAAAAAAAAAGTACTCCACAGTCTCCCCACTCTTGTCTATTTAAGTTTTCCGATTTTGATACTGATTTTTTTTTCCTTCATATTATTCGATAATGGCGTCCATTCGGTAAATCATTAGTAACCGACGAGTTCATCGAAAATCAATTCATCGAAAGCAATTTCATCGAAAATCAATTCATCGAAAATCAATTCATCGAATGATCAATTCATCGAATCGCCAATTCATCGAAAAACATTTTTTTTTTTAGATATTAGAGCTGTCAAAATAAAATACCCAAAAAGGTCTGTTTAAACGTGTTTAGCAACTGTCAGTTTCATAGTGACAATGTTAAATTTATAGGTTATCTCTTCGATTTCCGATTGTCTGATACTGCAAAAAAGGGATATCTAAGGAACGGTGACCAGACAACTCATAATGAAACCAACTCAGAAAGGTCATTAAGAGTGATGATAAAATATATTTAAAAATTGGTTAAAATGGTTAGGTTAGGTTAGATTAGGTTGACCAATGCTTTTTTAACATCTCGGTCCGCTCGGCATTTCTCTCAAATATCAATAAAATATATTTTTTCGATGAATTGGCGATTCGATAAATTGATCATTCGATGAATTGGCGATTCGATGAATTGATCATTCGATGAATTGGTTTTCGATGAATTGATTTTCGATGAATTGGTTTTCGATGAACTCGTTTTCGATGAATTTGCTTTCGATGAATTGATTTTCGATGAATTCGTTTTCGATGAACTCATCGTGAACCAAATCATTATCATTACATAGTATAAAATGAAGTCGCTCAAAATGTATGTGCGCGTATATCTTTTAAACTACGCAACGGATTTTCATGCGGTTTTCACCAATAGATAGAGTGATTGAAGAGGAAGGTTTATATGTATAATACATGCATATCGTAATAGAGAAAAGCCGATGAATTCAAATATTCAGGCAGCGGGCAGCTGGCAAGCGGGTGGTGTGGATTTTATAAAGGTTGGGTAATGGCGTTGTGTTTCGTTAGCCACAGCAACGTGTGTCCGGGTCTGCTAGTATATGTATAAACGGGACTAGGTTAATAGGAACATTATATTTTCAAAACACTTTGCATCACTTACAATCAGAAACGTCTATTTCAGTTACTGGAAATTGAAAATAATCCAATTTAATAGCTATGTCATTCAAATCATACATTTTCCTTCCCAGAACTCTCATCTCCTCCCTTTTCTTAAAAATACCCTCCACATAGCATCCCCAAAGATGACATAGGCCCCGAGGGAAATTATTTTCCTCAGGTCCTCCTATATAGAGTTTGGTAGATATATTAATAAAAAATCAGAGTTGCAATTCACACGCGGTAGAAGTGAAACCTTCAGAAAACTAAAGTAGACAATAGTGGGGAGGCTACGAAGCACCACACAAAGAGACCGGATATACTGTCTCATTCTATCGCGGGCTAAATCCTATAGACGTATGTGTTTGTCTCTTTTTAGTGTCGCTATTTTTCGTTTCATCGAGTTTCAAACCACAACAATGCTAAAGAAGTAGGTTTTCACACACGTGTCTCAATTAGCAATTACAAAAAATAAGCTATGCTCATTAGGTTTTATCAATTATTTATGTTATTTCACATTATTATAAGAAAATTTAAATATTTGCAACACGTTCCAGAATGTAAGATACTTTCAGTATCGCCCTGGCAAAAGACCGAAAAGTTATTTGAAATGGCTTCAACCGTTTTTGGTGATCAAATCTGAATAGTCAGACACATTCTAACCTACCTCCCCATCTCCTGGCCGCCGCTACCCGAATTTCTACCGATTTCTTACATATCTCCCTTTAACACGTTCACTTTTAAAGTTAAAAATTCCCCGCGCCGAAACGCAAATTATATAAAATCATTTTACAAGTTATATGTACGGAAAAATTCACAGCGTTTCTTTAAATGCTGTTTAAGACAACCCCGCGAGATTTTTGCTCTATTTTAAACGAGTCGCGTTTTATTAAACATTTTCACAATTTTTGCATCGACTTTGTCGCTTTAAATACTAGCACGCTCCTCTAACATTCGTAATTTCATATCTCTCCATCTTCTTCTTTTTGAGCCCGGTTGCGGCGCCTTAATCTCCCACTCAATTCAGCCTCACAACAACTGGGATGCCATAGTCTCACTGGCTCCAAACAATTGGGACACTTGTTTAAAACATAAACAAACGCTAACCACGATAGAATTAAATTAATTACAACTCAACATAAAACACAAATATATGTGATTAGTTCATTTTTTAGGTTTTTTAGTGTTTTGAAAATAAAGTAGGCCACAAGGCCGATACTTGATGAATACCCGAGAACCTAAATAATAGTATTTTTTATTGTTCCATTTCACAATATTTAGTATTTGTGCCAATTTGTGGTATTATTTAAATACTAATTACTATTATCGAACCATAGCACAGTTCGACGATACAAGGTCGATAGTCGGTTTTGATTAAAATATAGTTATTTACTCAGTACAGTAAGGTACAATTTTAATAATGTTATTATTAAGTTCTACAAGTATTTTAGATTTGTTTATTATTATTCTGACAGCTGTTTCGGCCTTCAAGGCCATTTTCAAACTGTGGTTACACGCCACGTTGAGACGACTTATTTCTATAATTATATTTACGTCCGCCCAATTTCAATTTTTATGGTGCCTAAAATGATTTATTATCGGTTAAACCGATTTACTGGGAAAATAACAGTGACAATAGATTCTCTGTTCTGTGGGGTGCTTTTAAATCTGTTTCCCCACAAAATGGCATTGTTTTCTTAATTGTAATGACGTGACTGCTATTGATTTATTTTAATGTGTTATACCTATTGTTTAGGTTTTGTGAACAAACTGAGGAGCAGGGAATAAATAATCTTCCTTACGTTATTAATTATGTTAGGAAGTTAGGATCATTCGATCATTTATTGATGTTCGTATGTTCAAGTAAATTTGGGGGGGGGGGGGTCGACCATGTCTTATTTTTTCTTACAAGGGGGTGGGAGGGAGTCTCGATAGTTCTTACGTAAGATCACAAAAATGCGCAAAGTTAAAATTATTAGTACATTTGTAAGTACAAATAAACATTTCTAAAAATTGTTACTTTGAAAAATAAATATTAAAACAAACCAAACGTGTATTCATTTTTTCCTTTAGATTCTTACGTAATAAATATTAAACGGGGGGGGGGCGGTCGGCCTATTCTCATTTTTTCTTATAATAGGGAGGGAAGGGGTCGAAAACTAGCAAAATTCGTCTTACGTAATAAATGAATGGGCCCCTATGTAAGGGTAAAACTCGTTGTTGTCAAGCGGAACGTGATTATTCTGATAGTATTATTAATACGCTAGCGTCTGTACGGTTGAAGATAGTATTACTACTCTAGCGTCTGCCCGGTTGAAATTCAAAAAAATACCGCAAAAAGCCCCAACCATCGAGCCAGGGAGGCTGAAGGAGGTGGGGAGGCGGATGAAATGGGAGAGAGGTAACCAAATACGGCTAAAACCATTTCAAATAACACCAGGGTGATACTGAGAGTATAAGGTGATACCAGGGTGATATGAGAGTGAAGTTAAAATTAATACTCAAAATGAATTAAGAAATGTAATTCACGTAGCAGCAAGACGTTTGCTTTATTAAAGCGAATCGAAATGATTCTCGTGGCATTATTGTACTACTTTCTATTAAAACTATTTACTGGGTGGGTTGCACTTGGGTCGATTCCCTTCATTGAAGAACCTTGTGATATCCAACATTTTTCGTTTTGTTGTCAGATATCGACCCAGTTCGTTGTTAGATTGTTATCTACCTAGTTCGTTGTTATCTACCCTGTTCGTTGTTCCACAGTTTGTTGTTAGATATCTACCCAGTTAAATAGAAAAATAAGCCACCATTTCCATCATCAACAGCCTTCATTAACGTATCGTGCACTTCCTTCTGTTGGGGGTACAACAGTGGTACATTCGTTCAAACTGATTGGTTCAATGCATCTTGATCATATTCACGTTCCCGTACCAATTCTTGATTGAAAGCATCATTCATTGCAAGTTTCATTGCATTCATGAAGCGTCGATCTGGCGTTGTTATTCCTAACTTGACTAACAAACTGCCGCACATGAGGTAACACATGTCTTCGATCAAAAACAAAGCCTGTTTATGTATATCCTCATTCACCTCGAAATCAGGATTCCCTGAACTGACACGAATTCGATGTAAAATGTCTTCTGACATATCATCTTTGTACTTATTCCATAGTTCACGTGGATTCGATGGGAAACATGTCGAAATAATGATAGCAAATAATGTGCGTATCAGACTGAAGATGCAGAAATAATTGCTTCAGTGATTGTCATGTCCCAACGAGTATCGTTTTTAAGCAAATTGATCTGCTGACATGCAACACGAATTGTTGGGCACACTACACCATTGACTTGTGATTCAAACGATGTCGGCCCACGAACATTCACCAGCAACAACCAAAAGTAGAAGCATTCGTTACTTTTTACATGAACTGTGTAAATGCGACCAAGAGCACCAGTAGAACGCACAACCGGATGATCAGTAACCACATCGCCGTGTGGAATTTTTCGGAATTTTCTTTTTCCAGGATCAAAAATTTTGAAATTTATATAAATGGTTTTATAATTATTTAAATAATATTTTTCGATTTTCCCAGAAGAATGTTTTCAGAATTTCCCAAAATGAAAAAATTCTCAAACTTCACATAATATCAAAAAGAGAAATGTTTAAAAAAAATTCAAATAACAAAATCAACAAGTCCAATAAATATCAAAATTGAAAAGAAAAAAAACTAACTCGTGAACCCAACTTTATTCCAGTTAGTTTTTTTTCCCGGTGACTTTGCTGCCACTGAATGACCCAATATTATTTTTCAAGGAACCGGCTATTTTTGGAATCGGTTCCTTTTGGTTTTTATAAAATTCGAAAGCGGTGCCCTTGAGCAGAAAAATATATTTAAAATTATACAATATTATTTGTATAAATGGTAATCTTGGAATTTCAGAGCTCCCAAATAGGGAATGCAATCTCGTTCTCGCGAGATCTCGTTTTCGCGAGATCTCGGCCTTTTTTAGCGAGATTGATCTCGGACGAAAAAAGGGCGAGATCTCGCGAGTTTAACGAGATTGCACTCGAGCATAAAAACGTCTTATTCGAAGCGCGGAAATAAGAAGCCGTTTAGCAGATGATTCTTTGGACATTGTGTGCTTCTTAAGGAGCTATTTTCAAAATAATTCGTAATAATGGCTTGTGATTTGAACTGAACAAATCTTTCATTTGATTGGTATATTTTGTTAATTAATCTGTAATATCTGATGGATCTACTGAGTAGATATAGTTTTATTAAATTGATAATATCTCAGTTTATAGTCAACTCCACTTAGATAATAAGTTTAATTTTTTTTTTACTTCTCGTTGTTTTGTTTGTTATAAAAGAACTGTTTTATTACTAAAAGATTTTTGTTTGATATTAGAAGAGAAGACTGGTTGTTTCTTTCATTTGTTATTTGATAGATACATACTTATTATTATTTGATAGGTACATCAAAGTTTACTACTTAGAAGTTTATTAAAAAATTAAAGACAAATACGTCAAACAATGTTTGATGCATAAAAGTGTGTTGAAAAATTCTTGAAAATAAATGTTTATCTTATAATACTTAAAAATTTTATTATTTTTTTCCTAATTTATTCAAATATTGTGATTACTTGCAAAAAAACACACAAAACTGCCAATCTCGCGAGATCTCGCAGTATTTTTATTCATAAACTCGCGGGTTCTCGCTTGAGCCCCAATCTCGCGAGATTTGCATTCCTTACTCCCAAACGACCCAAACCGATTTGATTAAAAATTGAAATTTTACGTCAAAACACACTTTTTCGGCGGCGTTCTTTAATTTCTTGAGTTCTGATTGTCAGTAAATTTCTTAGTATTGGAGTTTTTACTTGGTAGAAATGGGTTTTGATGTAAAATAAATCCAGTGAATTTCGAAAGAACGAAGTTTTGTGTCGTACAATATAATACGTACCTAGGCATTCTCAAATGGTTCACAAATTAGATTCGTAGGCATTTATAAATAGTTAATAGTTCCATACAAATACGATATATCAGAAAACTTTACTGAATAAAAAAGGCGCCTGCAGGGATTGGCAGCAAAAAACCCGCGATCAGGTAACACAAAATATTTACATTTGATCCTAAAATAACTGTCTACCTTGAGGATAAGCAAACGACTGATGTGAATTGATTGAGCTTCTATATCAAAAAAAGGAAAACATTGATAATTAATATGTAGGTAAATTAAAAAATGATATTTGTCGGTCATATTGTGGTTAAAAAACCTCAGGAGCGTAAATTATCTAAGTACCTGGTTTTCGACCAGGTATCAATGGAATGAAAAATAAATATCCAAAACGGTAGGTGTAGGTGGTAAGTGGAAACATGAATAATTGTAATTCAAAATACTCCCAAACAATCATTTATGTCTTTATGAGTTTGCGAAAATGATCAAACTTAACAACATTTTATAGCACATCCTATTACAATAAATGTCGCATGCGAATAATCCCGGAAACACGTAAATATTAGTGACATTTCATGATTAATTACAAGATCGTAGATCCATTTTTCATAATGTTATGCAATGTTAAAAAGCCGTGAATATTGTAGAAATGATTTTTAAATAGCAACATTCACCACTTTAAAGATCTGAACTGAAAATCATATCCACACAAGACAGAAATATTGTAAAACTCACGTGTGAAGGTACCGGTATTTTGACAGATCGCGGGTAGCAGCTACCTATTCCTTGAATTTTACAAAACTGTATTTTTGAAGCAGCAATCCAATGATTCAATGCGGCAAAAGCACTAATTTATTCAGAGATTGAACCAGGTTTTTATTGTCCGTCTCCAAAGATAGCGAAGTATTTCACAATTACACGTAATTTCAATTTATCAAAAGCACATGTCACATACCCGGCGTCAAGAACAGCGCGCATTGGCGTCTAATAAAATACTGAATTTTAGCAAAAGCATCGAATTTAGTAAATACAAATTTTCAAAGTCCCTTTCAAATGTTGCCAGCATGAAATAATGTATCGATTTTCCTCAGCTTTAAAAATACACGAATGTAGGAACTAAAATTAGGGCTAGTTGTTGTAAATACATAAGGCAACATTAATAATAACATTCCCGGTTTACGTAAAACCTAATAATGTTTTAATAAATAAATTCATCGTAGTGCAATCTTTAAAAGCCGAAAAACTTGCTTGTGGAATTGTGGATTGATTGACTAGCAGAGGAAACTACGGTTCAAGCGTTCAATCACGACAAATAACCATATCGGTATTTTTTAGTCATGGTATCACTAGGCTTATCATTCCAGGGCTCCTACCAGAGAGCAACTTGACGTACGTAAATCTCTCTAAAAGTCAACTGATATACCAGCGCTGTAATACCGTGGGTGGTTTGGTATATTTATGGTGATACATTTATTCCATGCAAACAACGAAACAACGTAATGCTTTGGTAATGCTTCCAAAATGTAAAAACACACAAAGGGTTATTGAATTTTCTTTATTTAGGTGCTATATGGTTTAATAACATTTTCTTTCAAGTAAATAAATAATTGTGTTTACTTTTTACTTATTTTTATTTTTGTCTGTCCTTGTGCTTGCTAAAAATGCTTATCCACTCGAGCAATAGCAACCCAAATTTAGGTAGGTGATTTTTTTAATCTAAAATTAATCATAAATTTAAAGATATTTTATAGAACTTAAAAAAATGGGATATACGGTGAACTCTAGGTTATGTAAGCTAGGGATGGACATTCAAAAAATACATCGATGTTTTTTCCGATGTAATGCATCGAACGGTTGCATCGATGTTAATACGATGTATTGAGAAATACGTCGAATAAAAAACATCGATATATATTCGATGTTGAAGTATTAACAATACATCGCTTCGATACGACGCATCGTTACAATACATCGAGTGTTTATAATACATCGATGTATATCGTCCATCCCTAATGTAAGCAGTTCATGCATATCCGTAATATTTGGAGATATGTTATTTATTAAATTGAATGGCGGAATCTAAAACCGAACACCTATAAATCCCCATCGGTCATCCCGTGGCTTGACGAAAGTATGTTATAACTACTAAAAACCTTAAAATATTATACTTACACTATTTTAGCGGAGGTTTTAATGAAAAATTACCAAAGAAAATTGTCAACATTAAACTATGTTAATAAGTACTATATATTTAAGATGAGCCGTAAATTTAATAACATGTTGTTTCTAGAATGCAATTCAATAAATTTTATTTTTCAAAAAACAAGGTATTGTGAGACATAGGTATTTAAGATTTTATAAAATCATTTTGATAAGGTTATTTTATTTGAGCGTCCCTACGGCCGGTATGTCAAGTTCAATACTCACTGGCATAAATAAACCAATCCCTAGATCGATATCTTCGGGCCTTCTCCATACTAGAAATTTCGTCATCACTGTCACCAACTTAACCAAAAATAAAATGGTCCACCAAAGACTATTGTCTTAATGACATAGAGGAAGTTCAAGGCCATTTTCCACCATAGACAATATAATCGCATTGGACCTACTTTATTAATTCATTAGCCAAATAAATTATTTAAAAATAAAATGCTTGAAAGCAGAAAAATGTTTTAGTTTCCCCAAGAAAACAACCTTCCATCTGACAAAGCCTGAGGGAATGAGCTTTACATAATTTTTAAAGCTCATTTCCTCAGCAAGGAGCTTTGTCAGATGGAAACCTGTTATCCTGAGGAAATCAAAAATTCAAGCGTTAGTAAAAAACCTACAATACTTGAAATATGAACTCCTTATAAAAGGAAAACATTTTCAAATAATGATTGGTTTTCTATGACGAATTTACATTTTTCTGCTTGAAAAATGATAACTCGGGGGTACATGTTTAAATTCTTTTTATTTTCAGAAAGACAATCGATAATAGCACATAAAAACACTGGTTCGGTGAATTCGATGAATTGAAAAAGAATATCGACAAAGGAATGGAAAGGAAAAATGGCTAAAGCGTCATACAGCTGAGACATTAAAGATCAACATAAACAATAGCTGTATTGTTTGTTTATATGCGTTCATCTTCAATGTCACATCTATATCGCGTTTTATCCATTTTTCCTTTCCAGCAGTCACCGTACAGTTCTTGTAGAATGAAATAAAAAATCTACATATTCTAAATTTCCTTTCAACCGAAATTAAACAGAGTACCTATACCTTCATCGGGGACCCATTTCAGCCATCTCACGGTAAAAACCGCATCATGTGTTCTGAAAAAAATATATCACATTAAACAAAGTTTGTGAACAGAATATACAGTATTTTTCCCTTGTGATGACATACTTTGTTTATCACAAGGGAAAAGTATTCTCACTTCTGTTCATATGAACATATAAATTAGTAGCATTATTAATTTTACCTGCCATTAACGGTGTTATGGTCTGCCAAACAATGTTATAAGGTGTTCCTAACGTAAAGCTCCAAAATCATTCAAAGTCTGGAACATTTTCTGAAACAATATTTGTGAAACATTAACCACTCGGACCCATAAGCTTGTGTTAACGATAATATAACATTAACAGACATATGTATGACGTACGAGGCGTACGTATTACAATTATACTTATTAAAGTAAAATTGAAAGAATATTTTATCAATATGTCATTTAACCTCAAATAGATTTACAGATAAATTAAGCTGAATGTTAATGTCTCATGTAATTACCTGATTTCTGGATCAATTGCGGACACATTTGAAACATTTTTCCACCTCTGGAATTCCTGTAAACGATTTTTAAATGAAATATGCCCATGGCGATGTCAACAACACAAATTCAAATTCGTTTGATAATCGCATGACGCAATTTGACGTTTAAAGTTAGACCTATCTATAATAAAATTCAGCTTTATCTATAAGAATTTGGTTCACTCCTGTCAGTTTCAAGGTTAAAGCCAAGTTTTACGCCCCTGCTCACTGGACTCACTGGCCACTGCATAAATAAATGACTCACTGACCATAAATAAACCAATCCCTAGATCGATATCTTCGGGCCTTCTCCATACTAGAAATTTCGTCATCACTGTCACCAACTTAACCAAAAATAAAATGGTCCACCAAAGACAATAACATAGAGGAAGTTCAAGGCCATTTGCCACCATAGACAATATAATCGCATTGGACCTACTTTATTAATTCATTAGCCAAATAAATTATTTAAAAATAAAAATGCTTGAAAGCAGAAAAATGTTTTAGTTTCCCCAAGAAAACAACCTTCCATCTGACAAAGCCTGAGGGAATGAGCTTTACATAATTTTTAAAGCTCATTTCCTCAGCAAGGAGCTTTGTCAGATGGAAACCTGTTATCCTGAGGAAATCAAAAATTCAAGCGTTAGTAAAAAACCTAAAATACTTGAAATATGAACTCCTTATAAAAGGAAAACATTTTCAAATAATGATTGGTTTTCTACGACGAATTTACATTTTTCTCCTTGAAAAATGATAACTCGGGGGTACATGTTTAAATTCTTTTTATTTTCAGAAAGACAATCGATAATAGCACATAAAAACACTGGTTCGGTGAATTCGATGAATTGAAAAATGGTTTGAAAAAGAATATCGACAAAGGAATGGAAAGGAAACATGGCTAAAGCGTCATACAGCTGTGACATTAAAGATCAACATAAAAAATAGCTGTATTGTTTGTTTATATACGTTCATCTTCAATGTCACATCTATATAGCGTTTTATCCATTTTTCCTTTCCAGCAGTCACCGTACAGTTCTTGTAGAATGAAATAAAAAATCTACATATTCTAAATTTCCTTTCAACCGAAATTAAACAGAGTACCTATACCTTCATCGGGGACCCATTTCAGCAATCTCACGGTAAAAACCGCATCATGTGTTCTGAAAAAAATATATCACATTAAACGAACAAAATATACAGTATTTTTCCCTTGTGATGACATACTTTGTTTATCACAAGGGAAAAGTATTCTCACTTCTGTTCATATGAACATATAAATTAGTAGCATTATTAATTATACCTGCCATTAACGGTGTTATGGTCTGCCAAACAATGTTATAAGGTGTTCCTAACGTAAAGCTCCAAAATCATTCAAAGTCTGGAACATTTTCTGAAACAATATTTGTGAAACATTAACCACTCGGACCCATAAGCTTGTGTTAACGATAATATAACATTAACAGACATATGTATGACGTACGAGGCGTACGTATTACAATTATACTTATTAAAGTAAAATTGAAAAATATTTTATCAATATGTCATTTAACCTCAAATAGATTTACAGATAAATTAAGCTGAATGTTAATGTCTCATGTAATTACCTGATTTCTGGATCAATTGCGGACACATTTGAAACATTTTTCCACCTCTGGAATTCCTGTAAACGATTTTTAAATGAAATATGCCCATGGCGATGTCAACAACACAAATTCAAATTCGTTTGATAATCGCATGACGCAATTTGACGTTTAAAGTTAGACCTATCTATAATAAAATTCAGCTTTATCTATAAGAATTTGGTTCACTCCTGTCAGTTTCAAGGTTAAAGCCAAGTTTTACGCCCCTGATTTACGTCCGTCAGGTTGCTCTCCGGCAAGTTGCGCGTGGTGATACCATTACTAAAAAAAAAAAGTACACCGGCTACGGACAAAATTATTACTCACATTTATTGTGTATTTTTATAATATATAACCTTACCTTCCATAATTTATCTTCAATGAGCAAAAAAAATTATTTCTTATATTTTTCTTATAAATATGCATTATGTCTGATTGGTTCACAAGGAAAACTTTTATTTCGTTGGGTTGATGTTTTTTAAAAAAATCATCACCAACAATAAATTTTGGTACAGCACATCAAATTAAAATTATTTTTGTGATTCGTTCGCCATTCCTAAATATTTTAAAGCCTCGTTCAGTTGTAGAACACAGTGAGTACAGAGTGGACCTTAACTGTGTTCGCGGTTTGTTTCGTTAATTTTTCAACAATGCGTGGGGCGAACGCGGTTTGGAAGGTATCGAGTTATTTCGTGGAAATTTTAGTCGCCATAAATGACTGGTTTATTTATGGTGGCCATGGAGCCGTTAACGGGAGAGCAGCGCGCATTTTGTGTCCGTGCAATTACATAAGCAGTTATTCCGTGACGATTTCGAGACGAATGTACCTTGCTCATTTCGGTTTACAAGACATTAATCAAGCACCAAGCGCAAAATCTATTCGGAAATGGATCAACATGTTTGAGACAACCTGCTCAACAGTAAAAATAATTAATGAAGGACGCCCGAAGTCAGCGAGGATACCAGAAGTTATTCAGCGTGTTAGTGAATCAGTGAGGGAAAATCCACAACAAGAGAAAGAGAAGCCAAGCCTTATCCATCAAGAGGACCACTTTACAAAGAATTTTACGCCACGATTTCCATCTAAAAGCTTATAAAATTCAGCTGGCGCAAGAATTGAAGCCGAATGATACCGATCTTCGACTTAATTTTGCCAATGTGATGCTGGAACGTTGTGACAATTTTTTCAACATAATGTTTAGCGATGAGGCCAGTTTCCATATCAATGGCCATGTTAATAAACAAAATTGCCGGTATTGGTCTGAGAATAGAAGAAGAAGAAGAAGACCCCCCGACAGAAGCATCAACGTCCCTTGAATAGCCCGAAGGTCGTTGTGTGGGCTGCAATATCAGCTAGGGGTATCATTGGCCAACATTTTTTTGAAAACGAAAGGAGAGTTGCTTTGACAGTGAAATCTAAGAATTATTGTCAGATGCTTCAGGAGTTCTTGGTCCCAGGTCTTCAAGATTTTTAAGGCCACAATTCCAGGAGCTGGTTTCAGCAGGATGGCGCCACCTGTCACACTGCTAAACTGTCCATGGACCGTTTGAAGGAGATGTTCGCCGGAAAACTCATTTCACGAGGAGGAGACATTGAGTGGCCCCCACGGAGCCCAGATCTCAGCCCGTGTGATTATTTTTTGTGGGGATACTTAAAATCAAGAATCTATGAAGACAATCCGACAACAATTAAAACAAAACATTGTACGGGAAATTAACGCCATCCCAAGGACAACTTGTCAACGTGTTTTTTGAGAATTTTCGAATCCGCTTTAGATAATGTCAACAGGCTGATGGAGCTCACCTGGAAAATATAATTTTTAATACTTAATGTCATTAAAATTTCCATTTTTTGTAGTTTTTGAAAATATTAATAAAACATGTCTAAGTTCTACCATTATTTATTTATTGTAAATTGAAACTAGGTATACAGTTAAGGGCCACCCTGTATAATTATGAAAACCCCTGCGCCATCCAAATTTGGAAAAACCAATACGTCCATTTAAACGACCTTTAGTCAAATTCAAACAGTAGAATAAGTAGGGAACTACTCAGAAATAATAAAGGACAGTGACAGTGGTAAATCCTACTAATATTATAAAGGCGAAAGTTTGTATGGATGTATGTTTGTTACTCTTTCACGTCAAAACTACTGAATGGATTTTAAAAATTCTTTCACTAATAGAAAGCTACATTATTTGCGAGTACTATAGGCTATATATATTGGTAAGCTCTGGCGTTATGAAATTATTTATCATACGTTTTCTATCCCTAACAAAATCGATTTATTGCAAACGTCAGAAAAAAGCAAACCAATTTTTTTTTTTTTTTTTACAGTAAATACCGCACAAGAATCTCAACTGCTCCCGTCTGGAGCCAGTGAGACTATGGCATCCCCAATTGGGGTATGTTGTGAGGCTTAAGATAGTGGGGAGGCGAAGGAGGTGGGGAAGAGGAAGGTTGGGAAGTACCTGGCTATTCAGATCTGGTCACTAAACACGGCTAAAGCCACTTTCAAGCAACGTTTCAATTCTGAATGGTGGTCTTACACCAGGGCGATACTGATAGTATCTTCCACTCTGGAACATGCCGCAAATATACTATATATTATTTTAAATGAATTAATTGTGAAATAACACAAATTAATCAAATAAAATTTATTTGCGTATGCCGGGTTCGAACCCGCGACCTCCGGATTGTGAGTCAAGAGTCTTACCCACTGGACTACGGAGGTCGTCAAATTGTCGCCTTGGAAACGATGTTTTTTTTTTAAATTAGGCAATTCCCTAAAAAGAGTGCTTTGTTGGTGTTGTAGTTAATACCTATCTCTAAAAATGAATCACCGAAATGTATGTATGCGCATGAACCCAAACGACTGCACCAAATTGGATAATTCTTTTTTTGTTCGTTATTTTGTATAAAACTACTGGCGTTATGAAATTTGTATAAAAAATTATAATAGGTGGCACGCGAGCAGTTTGAAAACTGAATGTATCGGGAATGAAAGTGTGGAATTCGAGTGGTGAGAGCGGGAAGGGGGAAGGGGGGGGGGTTGTTGGGAGGGTGTTGGTGGAGGGGGAAAGGGGAGGTGGAAGAGGGTGTGAGGAGGGGGTTAGGGGAGGGAGAGGGAAGGAAGGGGAAAGGGGAAGGATGGAGGAGGGTGTGGGGAGGGGTATGGGGTGGGGGGAAGGGAGTTGATGGGGGGGGGTGGTGTAGGGAGAGGGAATGTGGAGGGGTTGGGGGAGGGTTGGGTGGAGGGAGAAGGGGAGGGGTTGATGGGGGGGAGTGGAGTGGAGAGAGGGAAGGTGGAGGGGGCGGAGTGGGGTGGGAGGGGAGGAAGGGGGAGGGGTGGAGGAAGATAGGGGAGGTGGAGTGGGGAGGGGTATGGGTTGGGGGAGGGGTGGGTAGAGAAGGAGGGGGAGGGAGAGGGGGGTTGATGGATGAGTGGAGTGGGGAGAGGGAAGGTGGAGGGGGAGGGGTGGGTGGAGGAGGAGGGGTGGGTGGAGGGGGAGGGGGGAGTGGAGTGTGGGCGGGGGAGGGTGAAGGGGGAGGGGGGAGGAGGGTTGAAGGGGGGAGTGAGTGAGGAGAGGGAAGGTGGAGGAGGCGGAGTGGGAATCCCCTAACACCATGCGAGCGAAGCCGTGGGAAAAAGCTAGTAAAACATAAGGTCAATTTGCAAAAAAATGTCATTATTTTTTCTCTTTTTTTCAGTGAAATCAAGTTTACAATATACAGGTGTAATGTGTAATTTCTCACTACATTATGTTTCAGCTTTTAGTTTCAGTTTGTGGGCCTGGGCGTTTATTTTATTTTCATTTATGTACACAGTTTTCTTTTACCCACCTCACTGCACCGCACTAGACAGTCTTTTCCAAGGCAAGTATTATAAACCTGTACAGAAATATCAAAAGTGTATATGACGAAGATATCCCAGAAAATTACATACCACCACCTTCCCTTATTGAGAGCATGCATATTCCTGCTGTACACATCAATATAAACGACGTTAAATCTAAAATTAAATCTCTAGACAAAAACAAAAAGGCCGGACCTGATAACGTGCACCCCAGAATTCTCATAAATTGCATTGCTTCACTGGCTGAGCCAATTTGTCTATTGTTTAATCAATCGCTTGATACAGGTTGCTTCCCGGACATTTGGAAACGTTGTTATCTAACACCTATACTAAAAAAGGGTAATAAAAGTGATGTCACTAACTATAGACCTATATGTAAGCTATCTATAATTCCGAAACTTTTTGAAAAATTACTTCTTGATAAAATTTCCCCATATATTAACCATCTCATTGTTCCAAATCAACATGGATTTTTGTCTGGCAGGTCAACCCTGACAAATCTCTCATTATATGAAAACTTTATATCAAATGCATTAGCTAACAAAACTCAAGTCGATTCCATATACACAGATTTTATCAAGGCCTTTGACAAAGTGTGCCATAAAATTCTACTGGTTAAACTACGTAAGCTCGGTATTGACGGAAAACTTTTAGACTGGTTTGCAAGCTATCTATCTGATAGAGTTCTACTTGTAAAAATTAATTTGTTCTATTCCAATCAATTTATAGCTACCAGTGGTGTACCTCAAGGGTCCCATTTAGGCCCAATTTTGTTTTTATTGTTCATAAATGATATTGTTGACATATTTGATAAAGATGTAGATGTATTGCTTTTTGCAGATGATTTAAAAATATTTAAAATCATCAAAACCGCTGAAGATTGTGCCTGTCTACAAAATAATTTAAACAAATTAATTAATTGGTGCTCTATTAACAAACTTTATCTGAACATAAATAAGTGTTATTCAATAAGTTTTTACAGAATAAGTCAACCAATTATTCATCTTTATGAACTTAACAACTCTACCCTTACCTCTGTCGAAGAAATTAGTGACTTGGGCATAACTTTCGACTCTAAATTAAACTTCATATCCCATATAAACTCAATCTATAATAAAGGTATCAAAATGTTTGGCTTCGTTCTTAGAAATTCCAGAGGTTTCAAGAATATTTCAACTTTAAAAATTTTGTATACATCCTTAGTACGTAGTCAAGTCGAATATAACTCCTCGATCTGGTCCCCCCATTTTAAAATACATTCAGATTCAATCGAAAAAATTCAACACAAATTCTTAAGACATATTAATTTTAACCTCGGTATTCCCATTGAAAACATAAATTATAATTACTTGATGAAAGAATTAAATTTACTAAGACTGTCAGATCGAAGAATTATATCAGACTTAATATTAATGTTCAAAATTGTAAATGGTAGAATAGACAGTCATCTAACTAAGCTCATTGAATTTCATATTCCCACGAGAACCACTCGTTCTAAAATCCTTTTTAAATGTAACAATACTCGGACTGAGTATACGAAAAACTCACTTTTACCTAGGTTGCATGAAGTTACTACTAGATATGCAGATGTGATAGATCTATTTAACTGCACGGAACAGAGGTACAAGACCGCTATGTTATCATATTTTTTTAGTCACTATTAATTTTATTTCTATTATAGATTTTTGCATGTAAATGTATCTCTGGTGTCACTTCCCAATGTATCGTCACAATTAACTGTTATACATACACTGTTTTACCATTACTAATATTTTGAATATGAATTTGTGACATGTAATTAATGTTTATGGCATACTTATGCCGTTTGTATTAAATAAATAAATAAATAACCGTACATAAATCTAAAAGTTAATAATGTAAACCTCAATGAAACCAAAGTTTCCAGCTCAATTTGAAAAAAAAATGAAACTGTATGATATGGTGAAAAAGTGATGTGACTGAATACTAGATTATTTTTAACTGTAGAGCGCACTTGAAGTGAAATAACACAAAATTGCGCTATACAAATGTTATCTATGTATATAAAAATGAATCCTTGATTCCCCTGGTCACTCCATAACTTCAGAACGACTTTACCTATTTCATTGATTTTTTTTTAAAGTTTTCTAATACTTGTGTGATTTTTTTCTAATACTTGTGGGATTTTTTTTTGTTACTTACATTTTTTGTTATTATGTATTTACCCATATGTAAATGTACCAAAAAAAAACTTTGCTAATAAAAAAAAAATAAAAAAAACTTAGTAGAAGGTTCTGATGGATAGAAAAATTAAGAAAATTAAGCAGAAAATTGGATAATTTCAAAAAACTTAACGACTATTTAAACTGAAATTGAATTTAGCAGGCAGCTGTTTTTTTTGTAACAAAAGAATTGTCTATGGATTTTTGAAATTATAGATATTTTAAATAGGTACCTACCCATGTTAGGTATCAGATTTGATTAATGTTCTTATAATATACAAAAAAATATATTTTTAATATGTGCAAAATGAAAATTTTAATCAAAAAAATTGTAATAGCTGGCACGCGAGTTGTTAGAAAACTGAATGTACTGGGAGTGAATATATAGAACGCGGGAGAGGGGTTGGCGGGACGGGGGAGCGGGAGGGGAGAGTGGGTAGACGGGGAAGGTGGAAGGGGAATGCGGGGGAGGAAGGTAGAAGGGGAACGGGGACGCACGGTAAAGAACATGCAGGGAGAAACAATTTATTTCTTTTAATATGGCATTGCAACGCATGCCGGGAACCAGCTAGTGTATTTGTCCAAATTTATTAGTATTATTATAATAATTATTATTATTATCTAACACCTAAGTCCTGTACCACAAAACTTTACATGTGGAGCGGAGACGAGATGTGTCTTCTGAACAATATGATTGATCAATTTTCGCACGTCTCTGTTTCATTCTGCTTAGCTTTGCTTCTATGGATACTCACCAATTACATTATTATGTATTTTGTTGTAAAGGAAAGCAAAACAGATCCTGACTTGAGCACCCGACAAAATTGTTTCTCCATCTGACAATTCTAACCACTTCGTTGGTTTGATAAATGCGCCCAACAGAAATACAAGAAAAAATGCAACTTTTTGACTTATTCACACAATATCTGCGAGTAAACAAATGAGATAATGCGTAAGTAGGTATGTACCTACATCGCTTGGCATCGACACGCTCCACACGACATTGCCTGCAGAGCATGGGTTGCTAGCGCTGTCTCGTTTGTTAAAGAGCCGCTAGAACGAGATGCATGCAGGGACTCTATGCCGCGTCGAGAGGAGAGCCCTTAGCTATTGAGCAAAAGCGGCCTCTAAAAAAAGGGTCCAGTTAACGCCAGCTCCCGGCACACATGCCGTTATTCATAGCTGGCTCCTTTTATCAATCTCCCCACGCGTTGACTAAATTGCCCGATTTAAACAAACCTCTTTCTTCCGTCTCTCTTCAACCCGTGCGAAATATCATATAATATTTGACATTCACTCTTTTTCGCAAATGTGTTTCTGTACCAATGCGCGCGGAGCTGTGAGAAAAGTCTTTTGAACGTATTTTTTGCAATGAAATTGTGTATTTTTCAGCCGTTTTCTTCGATTATGAAATTATAGGTACCAAAAAAAATTTATACAGATTAATATTACTTATATACGGCCGCAAATCAATTATTCATCTCAATATTAAAAAGCATAACGTGTTAAAAGTGTTTTATTAGACGATATTGAAAATAGCACCATCTATCGATGAAAAGTTTCTAAAAATATTTAAGGAATACCCTTAATGTTTATGACATACTTATGCCGTTTGTATTAAATAAATAATGAGATAGTCTGTAATTGGCTTCACCACAGTTTGATGATGATTTATTAAAAAATGCACAGCTCTACTTGTTCATATATTTTTTTTAAATTAAGGTAGTATGTATAAAAAAAAAATAACTTCTCAGGCTAATTTCTTCGTTTTTTGGAACAACTCATATGGGTCTTATAGAAATCGATGTGTCCCTTAATATCATGGTTAGAAATATGATCTACACGGTGTTAGAAAGAGACCACACTTTATATTCTAATCTAAAAGTTAACCACAAAATAATTAAAATGTATACCTTTGTGAGAAAAAAAAATTAACTTTGAGAGTTTTTTTTTAAATTACTAGCTGACCCTGCTAACATTGTTCTGCCGTATAAATAATTTACAGTGAATATTTTGGTTGTTAGATAAAAAATAAGCGCCATCTGTCATTCAACAACATAAATAATTTCGTTCTGTTTGAAGTACGAACGACGGTGAAATTTTTTCATACAAACATATTAAAATCGTGATTAAAAAATGAGAGGGTCGGAGGATGAAAATTTGGGGTAACAGGTATTTTTTTATGCCAAATTAAAAAAAAATATTGCAAAAACTTTTGTAAAAAAATAGAATATTTTTTCTGGATAGGGACCCTAATCACCTAGAGGTACGACATTGTACGTTTTACGACCTATTCTCATACCTACCAAATATATATAAAAAAAAATCATAAAAAAACGATCGAGCCGTTTCGGAGGAGTGCGACCACAAACACCGTGACTCGAATTTTTTATATTTTATATAGATTTTTACATAAACGACCAAAAAGTGGATTGACAATAACGATTATAATCAATTTGCCTATTAAAATATGTTTGTGTTTTTTTTTCGTTATCGGTAATTTTAGTTTTTTTCGTTATCGGTAAGAATTTGAGCCATTTTAAGACCTTTTTATGTTTGATTTCAAAAATTTCATATTTAAAAAAATTATACGTTTATTTCGAATTATAAAATTTGAGAGCGTATTCCATCACCTTTCAAAAACAGTTTTTAGTTTTCAGGTGCGTTGAGAAATATACAATTTATTTGGATGTTATTGTAAAAGAAATATTTTAACCTTACGACAAAATAGGTCCGAGGCTTGAGGAGCTAAAATGGAATTCGATAAACTTGTACTCCGCCTCACTCCTAGATGTCCCCTTCTGACCCCCCACAATACGAAAGAAGAAGAACTCCGCCTCACGATTAATACGGGGTATTTCTTATTTAAACAGTTAGATTTAGCTTTAAGGGTATTACGAGAAAGGAGTATTTATGTGGGAGGAGACGAAAAAACATGGATTTAATTTAATTTAGTGAAAATTAATTCATTTACGTAAATTGTTCGACGCCATGATTGCTGAGTGAAGCGGAGTACTACAACTTTACCTAGAATTCTTCAAAAACTTGATAACAATAAGAATATAATATTTCATTTTACAGGAATTAAAGCGTAGCATTTTGAACATTTTTACAGATTCCAACGACATTTTTCTACGACAGATTATAAAATGAACAGCTTTTGCAACAAACCAGATTTGATATAAATATCGAGAATTTATTATGCTGGCAGCACCAAAGCAAGGCACTTAGTAAAAAAAAATTGGGATGCTTTTAAACGACGAAGAAGATGCGAGAAGATGCTTCCATTTTCTACCTCGTGTCTCGCAACCGGCATGCGGTTCGAATTGAAATACTATTTGGCCGCGTGTTTTTAAGCGAATTGCAAATACAAGTTAGAAACGTTCCTAACAACCTCAAATGCTTTCACCGATATCAAATGAACAGCTTTTTAATCAGCGAAATAGATTTTTATGAAATGTCTTTGAGAAAAATGTAAATTTTTAGCAAAAAAGTCAAAACTTTCTTTACATAATAGAAATATGTTTATTTTTATCAGTAGAGCATTTCTGCAATTCGGTCACTGACATGCCCAATATTCGTGAGTAAACATAGTGTCCCAGACAAACGTTTGGCCGAAAGTCTCGGTCTAGCGCTGCAGGTAGTGGCGCGAGCGACGCAGAGTTGTTCTAGAACGTACGTCGGTTACAGCAGTTGCAGCCATACGCCGTAGTGTTATTGGCCAGATAGACGCTCTTTGGTTTCGTTTTCAACGCAGTTATTAAAAATGTCGGTGGACACCGATAATGCAAAAATAAGTGATAATCAGGTATGTTAATCGAATAAAGTATTATTAAAATAATGTACGGGTGTTGTTTGTCAGTTGTGCGTAGCGGGTTTCGTCAAAAGTTGGTTAAATTCATCGTAAATCGGCGAATGTTTGCTTGCGTCTTGGTTCCTCAATATGGCTGACAAGGGATGTTGGTTCTCGCAAAACGCGGGAATAGCGCCGATGTAGAATAACTTCGGTTATAGATTTTCTGAAGATATTTCTCTGATACCATCGTTTTCGTGTTGCGAGACTGGATTTTCTGGCTTAATTTTTGGAAAATGTTTATTTTTTAGTACACCCCCGCCCCCAGCCCCGATGCGTGGTCTTTGTTAATGTGCATTTCTTTTACATGACATTGATTAATTTTTGCATGACCTTGGCCTTTGCTATCACCGTAAAAATAATATTTTTAAAGATAAAAAAAATTATGAAAAATCCAAGAATGCATTTTTTTGCACCTATAATTTATACAAATCGCCATTTTTTCACAAAACATGAAAAAAATATCGCTATCTAAACAGAAATTATTTCTATCAATCCTTCTCTAAAATCTTACAAATGTGCTCATGATAGGTGATAGAAATACGTATTTTCTTGCTTTTAACTTGCGTAACACATGAAAAATATTTATTTATTTATGAGAAAGTAAACAAAACCAAGCTCGCAAAATAAAGTAGGATATTGTGATCAAATCAAGTGTCAAGGTTGCCAATAGATTATTAGCACAAGTACCAACTACCGGCGATTGCCGCTCATTTCACTCCTATCTGCCAAATTCAAATATCCACATTGAATAATGCTGCACTGTGCACTACCTAGTACCTACCGGCTAAATTAGTGTGTAACTTGCAACTGCCACCGACCTAAATCTTTTTAAATTTTTCAGTAAAAAAAATGGGTGAAATTTGTTTATGAATATGATAAAATGAATGTTTTTTAAAAATAAATCAATAAAATATTGTTCTTGCTATTAGATTTTGTCATTTTTTGCATTTTGGTTGACCTAATTACACTTCCTGTTCACGCAGAATGAAGAGGTGAATTATTGTTTAACTCTGTAATGCAATATAAAATGGTTAAATTATTGCAAACATGTGGCTATTATTTCAAAGTCAACCTTTTGGAGGGAAGTAATGATTTAGAAAAGTCAACTTTCAAAATGTCTCTCAAATTAACTTTATAGTAAAAATGACAATTTTTAGCTCATGCTGCAGTACAATTTTTGTGAAATTTCACCTCAAACAATGCTTTAGCCGCCCAACTTATATTAAATAACAATGTTTTATGAAGATGACAGTGTTTGTGGTTTTTTTTCCACTTATATTGCAGGCAGAACTGTTTCTTTCTGAATTAATATTTTGGAGGGAAAATAATAATGTCTGTAGAATAGTGAATAAAGTTTGGTAATAATTAAACTATGACAACCAACATTGTGTATTTATTTTGTAAGCATTTGGTATGGTTTAGATGTTGCTAGTTTGATTACAAGTCAATCCGAGCTTTGTGGTTATCATGTGACCTAGGATGCTAAAAGCACTAAAAAAAAAATCATTTGAATGGCACGCAATTTTCACCTACGTATTAAAGACACTGGCTAATATAGCATCTACCGCCAGTGCATTGAGTTTAATATTGCATAAAGTTAGAAACATTTCACAATAAAAACGTACTTTTATTCTTAAAAGATCCAAACTTCTAAAGTAACCAGCTTCAAACAAGACAATGTAGTTTTGAGATTCATAATTTCATATGTGTGATAAAACCATGCATATATGATTGTGTTAGAAATGTGGAGATTTGCAAAGAATGCAAGGCTGATGTAAGCTTCATGAGGAAGATTAATACAGCAGACGCTTAGATGGTTTGGGCTTGTAGAGGGAATGAACGAAGAAAGGAGCGTGAGGAGAATGTGTGGTGCGAATGATACAAGATCAGGAACACCCGAGGAAGACATGTCACGATCAAAGGAACCAAATACTTGGGTCGGGCCATGTCAAGGGACAGAATAACAGAAGAGTATGTATGAGGCGATATATGAGTGTGGTAAGGAGTGTGTGCCAAGACTGAGTTGTGGGGCAGCCCATCCTCTCTGCCCACCCTTGCGGTTAAACACTATATTCTCATAATATATGTTGGCTTGATCAATATGGTGAAATAGGTCAAGCAATATGAGACTACTTCGGGCTAAGTTTTGCAGAGATACGAGAAATACCAATATGATAAATTAAACTGATATGTACATGGAGGTTAGTTATTTCATTATTTATGCATTAAACCGCTTACTCGTTAATACGGAATACTTTTTATCCAAACAGTTAGATTTAGCTTTATTATTATGAAAAGTGAGTATTTATGTCGGGGGAGACCAAAAAACATGCAAAAAATATGCATTTAACATTTTAATTTTGTTAAAATTAATTCACTCTCGCGGTAACGCCATTGTTTATCCATCGTTTTTATTTTAACATTTCATAGACAATGCTGCCAATCATAGAAAAATATTTTTGCGTAAAACAAAGTGAATGCATCATTGACAAATTTGTACCTGTATTTATAACAGTAGAACATGGAAAGAAATGTATTAAAATAATACACAAACCCGCTAGACAAACCCTGCATAGCCAAACAAACCATTCAAAACCTGGGATGTTTTTTAAAAGTATGATGAAAAGCGAGTTTATTTTAGAGAATTTATTTTATAAGATTGGTACTTCCGACAAATGTCATATTTGATTGTCTATTACTTAAAAAAGGAACATTCCGTATTATCCGTGCATCAAACTTCGACAACACGAACGTTCCGTATTATCCGTGAGGTGGACTAACTGCATATTTACCGTTATTTCAAAGATTTTGGTTATCATTTCAGCAACAGAATGGTTACTTAAATATGTTTTTTTGTGGTAATTTCCAGGATGAAGGCAAAAAGCCAGGAGACGTCTCCACAGAGGATGACTCCTCCCAGGAGTCCAAGGGCGCTGCGGAGGTAGGGGCGACTCCCAAGGACAACGGGGAGGTCAAGGCAGCCAAGGAGGAGGATGACAAGAAGGAGGATGACGGTAAGCAAGGACAATTTATGTAAAGAGTGACCTGAGTTAGTTTTGTTCAACATTGGTCTGCGTGCCAAATAGAATGTTTGGAGATGTCTTTTTTGGGACAATTAATATCAAGAGTGACATAAGTTAGATATGTTCAAAGACAATAGATAGGTCAGCACGCCAAATAGAATGTTGGCAGATGTCTTTATTTAGGACAATTTATATCAAGAGTGACCTGATTAAGATGTGTTCAAAGACAACAGAGAGGTTAGCGCGCCAAATAAAGTGTTGGGAGATGTCTTCATTTAGGACAATTTATATCAAAAGTGACCAGAGTTAAATGTATTCAAAGACAACAGGTAGGTCTGCGTGCCAAATAGAATGTTGGGAGACGTCTTTTTTGGACCAAAAGTGACACACCTAGATGTGTTCAAAGACAACAGGTAAGTCTGTGCGCCAAATAGAATGTTGGCAGATGTCTTTATTTAGGACAATTTATATCAAGAGTGACCTGATTAAGATGTGTTCAAAGACAACAGAGAGGTTAGCGCGCCAAATAAAGTGTTGGGAGATGTCTTCATTTAGGACAATTTATATCAAAAGTGACCAGAGTTAAATGTATTCAAAGACAACAGGTAGGTCTGCGTGCCAAATAGAATGTTGGGAGACGTCTTTTTTGGACCAAAAGTGACACACCTAGATGTGTTCAAAGACAACAGGTAAGTCTGTGCGCCAAATAGAATGTTGGGAGATATCTTTATTTAGGACAATATATATCAAGAGTGACATGAGTTAGATATGTTCAAAGACAAAAGGTATGTCTGCGCGCCAAATAGAATGCTGGGAGATGTCTTTATTTAGGACAATTTATATCAAGAGTGATCTGATTTAGATGTGTTCAACAAAGACAACAGAGAGGTTAAGTGCCAAATGAAATGTTGGCAGATGTCTTCATTTAGGACAATTTATATCAAGAGTGACCGGAGTTAAATGTATTCAAAGACAACAGGTAGGTCTGCGCGTCAAATAGAATGTTGGGAGATGTCTTTTTTGGAACAATTTATATCAAAAGTGACCTGAGTTCACGGACAATAGAGCAGGGAGATGAATCATTAACCATTGTCAGCTTGAAACGGCATGCAAAACGCATATCTACAACATTGTTCACTCATACCACTGCAAATCAAATCCAAGCACAGTCTTTGTTTTTAGCTACACACCAAACACATAACTTTCATTGACTCCACCATTTTGATAGTTCGTGCAGTTTATTTGTAGCTCGGCTACATTCGGCACACTTCCATGTCTTTCTTTCTAAACGACTTATCGACAAATAATACAACTTTATTAATTTGTAATGTCTTTTATTCCAGACGAGAAGTCGGGTGACGCGGACGTCAAGTCTAAGGATGTGAAGGAGGAGGCCGAGCCAAAGGAAACGAAGGCTGGCAAGGGAAAGGCAGAGAACGGGGAGAGCCACGAGGGCGACGGCGAAAAGAAGAAAACCAACGACGTGAAGAAGAAGAAGGCCGCCCCCAAAAAAGAGGTATGAACATTCAAATTTACACACTTTTTTTTTATACTCATAAAAAAGAAAAACCCAACACACAGCATCCCCAAAGATGACATGGGCCCCGTGGGACCCCCTTATAAGAGCTCTTTATTACTATTAGCAATGGATACTTATGGAGGTTTTGATAAAATCTTTGATATTTCTGCCTTGGCTGATGACCCGGTTGTTTTGAAAAAATTCAAATGTCTCCTTGTCTTCAAATGACATTTTTAAGGTCCCCGTTAACCTGTAAACGGCCGGAGACGCTCATTTGCGCGCAGCTTTTGCGCATGCGTGAAAAAAATATTTCGAAATAAAAAAGTTTGACCGCGATTTTGACCCTTCTATGTACAGAATTTGTATGAAAACAAGGTCTGAATCGCTTGCGCCAACATCATTGATGATATAGCCACTAGTTTCATTCATCTGACAACACCAGATTATTTTTAAATGATTTTTATCTGTGGAATCGAAATGTCATTTTTGGCGCAAATTGAAGCTGTCAGTTTTGACGCGTGTTCCTCGACTAAAACATCATAAAACCTATTAATTTACGTAATTAACGCAAGTAATGTTGTTTTGGTGCATAGTTTATTGTTCTAGGAACGTATTTCAGTCAATGAAATATACGATAGCTCAAAATTAATCAACAAAACATTTAATTCAAAATTCAAAATCGTGTTTTGTTACGAAATTTCCGTATTTTTCCTGGAATTTGCGGGCCTTTGACAGGTTAACCGGTCAAAGGCCGTGACATTTAGCGGAAATTCGCGGAACTTCGCAAAAAAACACTAAAAAACCACCACTTTGAATTTTGAATTGAATGTTTTGTTGATAAATTTTGAGCTATTGTATATTTTATTAACTGAAACACGTTCACAACACAATAAGCTATCTACTAAAACCACATTACTTGCATTTATTACGTAAATTAATAGGTTTTATGATCGTTTTATTCGCGATACACCCATTAATTGCGACCGTTAAATTCGCGGCAAATTCTGACAGCCGATTGTCATAGAAGAAATCGTTTTAAAAATATTCCAGGGTGACTAGGTGAATGAAACTTGTAGCGTCTCCGAGAGTAATGACAGCGCAAGCGATTCTGACACTGTTCTCCATACAAATTGTGTACATAGAAGGGCCAAAATCGTCGACCAAAAGTTTTTTGTCGGATGTATTATTCAAATATTTGAATTATTTTCTCGCGCATGCGCATATGACGCGCGCGCTGGCGCGTCTCCGGCCTTTGACCGGTTAAACTTCGATTCTAGGTTCATTTCAGCTTTCTTTCAAATTGTATTAAGCTGAGATGAGCTTTTAACAACATGATGTTCATCCTCTTTCTGCTGATCACAATTTGTTCAAAACCTGAAATGGACATAGAATCAGCATTTAACGGGAACCTTTCAACTGTTAAAAAAACAAAATGGTGCTGAATAGCCATTTGATGACAATTTACATTTGAATTTCTGCGAAACAACTGGGTCTGATTTATATTTAAAATAAGTTGTGTTCTGTCTAATTTTACTGGTTTACTCGCTGATATCACTTGAATATTTATTTATTTATTTTTGGGAAATCAACAGTTTACATTTTTCAAGTTTGTACATGTTTGTGTAGCCAAAATAAAACCAATTATGGATTTCCTCCATGTGACTTTACCTCTGATTAAAATATCAATATGATAGAAATAAATGATTGAATTTATTAAAAAATATATACACGATTGTAATAGTATATTTTGCATTTTAGGAAAGTGAAGAAGAAGAGGAGGATGAAGAAGATGGAGAGGAAGAAGAGGAAGAGGAGGATGACGGTGATGAGGGAGAAGTAAAGAAAAAGTAAGTTCAGGATTATACATTATTATGCATTCTATACAGGACCTTCTACACATATCGTCGGTGTTCTGCAAATAAGCATTAAGTCCACATGAGAAACAATAGACCTGCCCATGAGGATAAGGGGACCAATCTAGTTGCGCGGAGCGGGGAGGGGGCTGACCGGTTATTTGTTAATAAATGTATCTGACAGTATACAGGCTACTCGCATTATTCTGTCAATATCTAGTCTGAAAATTAAATCTGCTTATGAATAAGTTGTCCTTTTTACAATGGCGCGCAAATTGCTGGCTAAAAATTTTAATTGCAAATTTAATTGTAAACAAAAGCTCGGGCTTGTTTCCTAAATTGAATATTACGTTACGCTATTCGACGCATTTAAAAATTTGTTATAATTTTTTATATTTCTTCAGCATTAATCTGTTATTTGCATGCGCACGCAACGCGCGCATCTGCACTGAAATTAAAAAAAAAAAAAAAATTAATATGATTTTGACCCTTCTGTGTACAGAATTTGTATGAAGGATAAGGTCAGAATCGCTTGCGCCAACACATCGATGATATAGCCATAAGTTTCATTCACCTGGCGACACCAGAATATTTTTAAATGATTTATCTGTGGAATTGAAATGTCAAATTTGCCACGAGTTAAACTGTCAAAAGTCCGATGCGTGATACTTGACAAAAACATCGTAAAACCTATCAATTTATCAAATTAACGCAAGTAATGTTGTTTTGGTACATAGTTTATTGTTCTAGGAATGTGTTTCGGTCAATAAAATATACTATAGCTCACAATTAATCCACCAAACAATTATTTCAAAATTCAAAGTGGTGCTTTGTTAGGGAATTTCTTGTTAGGAACCTACCCTTGACAGGTTAATGCTAGGCCCCCTGCTAAAGTAGTTAGTTGCCTTCCAGGCCGGCTCCAGCCAAGAAGCCCGCCCCCAAGAAGAAGGCGGCGGCCAAGGAGACCAAGGGCAGCGATAAGGAGGATGACGATGAAGAGGAGGAAGAGGATGACGGGGAGGAGGAAGAGGAGGAAGAAGAAGAGGAGGAAGCTCCGGCGCCCAAGAAGAAGAAAGAGGTAGGCATTGTTACTGGGCGTTGTTTCAAAGGTTTACTACCAACATAGTACAGCGTAACCCTATAAGGTTCTTACATAAGAAGTTTTCTCCATAATTCTGTTTTTTCATCCCCCAAACAGAAATTTAAAAGAATTGACTCAAATAATCCTACATAATATTAAGAAGTTTTTTTGGTTCTTGGAAATCCTTTGGAAGAGAGTTTTACTGTCACGGTTGTAACTTTTTGGTTGCATTTATTGTTTTTAATATAGTTTCATGAAAAGTTTCAATAATCCGTGGAGAATTAAACGTCTTCCCGTATGACCTATCAAATCTACAAATAAAAAAAGTTTATTTTTTTATTTTTATTTTCTAATAAATAGTTCAGAAGTTTAAAATATTTCCGCTTTACAATGAAATCCAAAATGGAAAATTTCTGAACATTTACGAAATTTTATATTAGAATTAAATATTATATAATATTTCAAAAAAATTTATGGATTCATCAAATATTTCAAGTTAATTTTCAACGTTCTGCAAGTTCAATTCAAGTTCTGTGATTATTTCAGTATTATGAAGCAACTGTCCTATAATGATATAATAACAGAACTTGCACAGAATGTGAAAATTAACTTCAAATATTGATCAATCCATAAATTTTTTTGTAACAACCCATCCTGAATGCAAATGTAAAAAGTTTTAAAATTTGCTTATTTTAAATTTTTGCTAACTAAAATTACTGATAAAGAAAAAAAAAATACAGCCACATTTTATAATGGTTTCAAATCACTTTCTTGTTGTTTCATGTAAAAATATTAATAAAAAATTAACAAAGTTTCATAAATTTTTTTCAAATTGCAGTCGGAAACTTTGGTTTTATTGGTGTACTTAATGAAACATATATGAATTATTTTCGTTATTTGTTTTTGGAGTGTTATGCTGTGTTGCGCTACCCCCTTCTTTAGCCAACGTTTCGGACAGCGTTGCAGTGTCAATCATCAGGGCAGATCCGGTAGATGTGTAATTTTTAGTGGTGAAATGTGTGCTTATTTACTTGGAAGCGATACCGTGTCGCCAGCTCCACTACTTTCACCGGTACAAAATAACCATGACAAGCAGTGGCGTCATTACCGCAGAGCGGAATAGAAAGTTCACTAAATCGTGGTTTTTAATGCTAGCCTGGGGCACGTCCGTTTGCGAGTTGCCAACAGAAGTGGCTCCATCTTTTAACGAATTCTTAAATTAGGAATCACAATAATAAGAATATTAGAATTACAATGGTTAAAGCGAACTTAGCCAATATAAAGGTATAAAACAAAATGGTTTACCACGAGCTGGTATTACTGTATACTTAGACATGATTTTTTGCGTTGAGCTTTGGTGTAGCCATCAATTAACGGATACCAAGAGTTATTGAGCTTAGCTCCGTTGTCTCTATTAATATTAAATGGATTTTGTAGATTTCAGTTGCCTCCAATTTATAGAGCATGCTTGATTACGGATCTGCCCTGATGATGGACACTGCAACGCTGTCCGAAACGTTGGCTAAAGAAGGAGGTAGCGCAACACGGCATAACACCCCCAAAACAAATAACGAAAATACTTATGGTTGTGAAAATATTAAAACGAACCATATTTTAATTAATAAAATGAAACAATGCAACTTTGTATAAACCACTTATAAAATGTGCAAATCCGACCGGTTTCGGATGATTTTTTTCGACCGATTTCAAAGTGGTTTATACAAAGTTGCATTGTTTCATTTTATTATAATGGATAACCACAAAGTAATAGCTACATTCAAAAATACATATTTTAATTATTTTGTGGTTAACTTTTAGATTAGTTCAAAGCTTGGTGTTTGCTCTTTCTAACACTAGTTGATCGTAATGAGCAGGTGACAGGGACAGGTGTTGCCCTTCGTGGGTGACCAAGTTTCGTACCGTACTTTTTCACATCAACTTTTGTCATCTTTGGTTTGAGGCCATTACTAATAATAATAATAATAATGTTTTTCCAGCCCACTGAGCCCCCGGTGCCAGTTCCTGCCGGCAAGGGCATCCCTCTGGGGCACATCCCCAACGTGGAGGTCGCCATCTCCCGCTTCAAGATCGAAGACCTCAAGTTCCTGCATAACTTCCTTTATAATGTGAGTATCTTCTCCCTTCCTTGTTTTGCAATCATCACCTTTGTGCCGCGGAGAGCTCCTTCTCAATCTCCCCTTTCTGTTGGTACCATGAGAAAACAGAAGGTTGCAGAGGATAGAAACAAAGGAGATGATCCACAAACCAACATTGTTGCCCTGTACAAATCTAGGGCCCCAAAATGCTTGACAAAAACGCTGGACTCTGTGCAGAAACAGGCGGTTCATTTGATGGATTCTTCTATCTTAACAAACGGATTGCAATCTTCTTTAGACCACAGGCATCGAACGGGAATGCTGTACTTGTTCTACCGGTATTTCAATGGAAGATGTTTCGAGGAACTTGCATCATTGACTTCGGCACATTTGGGAAAAATGCCAAGCCCAACATTTGTACACAGTTGACAACATTTGACACCATTTGACACATGGGGGGATGGGTTTTAAGACTCATTCTTGAATACAATGATTTGCCGGTCTCTGTGTTTTCTCACTCCTGCAACAAGGGTCTCTTCAAGACTTACATTACTGAACTGCTTTCTTAAGAGGGCATTACCAGAGAAAACCAGAAATATGTCATTTTCAAATCAGATTTTAGACGTATTGACTCTTTTCCATAAAAAAATTATAAATGGATTTCGAAAGATTGTTCTTTTATCTAGCATTCGCATGTTTTAAATTTTGAGAATTTTTTAAAATTTTTAGTATAATAAGGTTATTCCATAGGTCGTTAGCAGTTTGTTAAATTTTCAAAAAAGATTTTGTATTATACCACACCCATTTCAAATAATATAATCATGCAGTAAAATAAATCAATACGTTATCTAGCAAACGCATGTTTTAGAATTTTAATTTTAGTTTCAATAAAATCATTAAAAAATATATACGTACATGTGTTTCTTGACGAAAATTGGTCCATTTGTGTATTTATTTGCGCACTTACAAACTAATATATGTATTTCAGATTTTTTTAACATTCTTATTAAATTTAGACATTATTGAAAAATGATAAATACTTATAATCAAAAAATAATTACAAATAGTACATTATTTTAATAGTTTTATCACCACGCCTTTCAGCATTTTTGGATGAAGGTATAAATTAAAGCTAATTTGGATTGAAATAAATTCGATATTGAGTTATAATTTAAAAAAGCTGGTACGAAGAATAATTAATCTTTCTCATTGTAACCGCCCTGCACGATTGTAAGAACAACTTTCGACGAAATGTGGATTTTCGTCCGCTGGCTGGTTAAACGCTCTTAATTATGTTTACAATATTTCCCTTTCTTTTGTTTACAGCAAATTTGCCGTACCAATCTCATAAAACGAAATATCAAGAAGTTCAAAGGCTACGAATTTGAGAAGGACTCCAGCGAGTACAAGTCCAAGATCGAGGAGGTCCAGAAGCTGGAGCCCAAGCAGCTGAGGATGTTGTGTGAGATGCTGGACCTCGACAAGAGAGGTTAGTCTTCATCCATCTTCAATAAGAATCCATGTCATCATTTTCAAAGGAATTCATATGGGTCCTGCTCTATCCCTCAATACTATACTATAGCGTCAATGTAATTCAATTCCCAATAATTCAATGATTTTTTTTTTTACAAGGAAAGCCTCCTAGAAGACAATTTAAATATATATATATATTTTTTTTATATAAATACTGCATAAGAGTCCCAACTGCTCCAAACCATCTGGAGCCAGTGAGACTATGGCATCTGAAGGTAGAGGGGAAGGAGATGGGGGAGAAGAAGGTGGGGGAATACCTGGCGCCGTATAGAAACCATCTGTCAATGTGAATTAAAGCAAGTAGCTAATAATGCCAAAAGATGGCGCCACTTACGTAACAGCTAGCATGAGGAACGTTGCCTGGCAGGCGTAAGTACTCTTAGATATGCGTTTTCATGAATCCTTCCAGTGTGGATATGGATGATAATATGTAGGTGAAGTTTGTGACTAAGTTACTGTCGTGTTATATAATAATAATTATCTCAAAATTTGGAGATGTCTGTCTGGAGGATGGAATTATGAGCAGTCACTTTCTTTTATATAAAAATTATATGAACTATTTAGTTATATTTTTGGGGATAATGTCCAAGTGAAGTTAGGGAGCGGCTGCCCCGGCTGCCCCCCCTGACAGTGAAAGTCTCTTATTAATTGATTGTTTGTTTGCAATTCCAGGAGGACCGAGCGATCTGGCGTCCCGCGTGGTTGGCTTCCTGGTACTGCCCAAGAACTGTTCGCCGCACGCTCGCGGCGCAATCAAGGAGCGCCCCCCGCCGTCGGACTCCAACACCCCCGGCGGACGCCCGCGCCGAAACGCAGCCATCAAGGTCAACAACCGAGGTGAGGGCTTTCTTTCTACCTTAACAACTTGATGTAACGTTTTACTGCCAAATATCAAAAATGTTTCAAAACGTCGGATCGGATGTTTCAAAATTCGGAGGAAAATACTACTGTTATTATTCCTGAAAAATAATGACACTTTTCCCAAAAATTTCAAAGTAACAGTGAATTTGATTAAAAAATAATATGAAATATTCAGGTTTCTAATAATCTCTATTTCGAATTGTCGGTCAACTCCGATGACGAAATAAAATACCCTAAGACAGGAGTTAACTTGTTACTTCAATACTAGCAGTTAAAAACCCGCTCCGCAGGTCTTTACTGATAGTGTTGGTCACCGTTGGGCTTTGGCCGGATAGTGTTGGTCACTATTTTATAAATCCAATAGGAACTGGTTCCAAAAATAGCCCGTTCCTCAGATCCACTGTCATCCAGTGATAGCTGGTCAACGTACAAAGTAACCGGGACGGGCAATGATGTTATATGTAATATATAGCCGTGTAATACAACTAAGTACCACCGTCAGTCTTTCCATACCCGGAGAAACTACAAATTCACTAATTCATAGTACTTATACCTAGGGAGGAGCACGTCCCCATGCTTCCTTCTAACAGAAGATGGCCTATTGACAAATTCATGAATTCGAAAGCGAATTAAAAATGTAGCTTTCTTTGAAATTCCACGTACACAGATGTTATTTGTGGCGCAGCATCAGACATGCACTCGAAGCCGGGTTCTGAAATTCAACAACGCTGACACTACCCTAATAATTAATACTGTTCGATTCTGTCCAAACGGTATTACAAAAATGGCAGCCAAGGAACCAATTTTTATTACTTCTCATATATACTGAATAATATCCATGAAAATCACCACCATTTTTGTATAACCATTTTAACAGGATGTTCGGTATGTATTTTGATCAGTAGGCCAAGTCCTTCTCTTGGATATTTTTAGTCATTACCAGTATACACATAGAATGAATAACACTAGAAATAGAAATACCTTCCATACAAATTTGAAAACAAATGATCCATTTGGCTCAATAGCCTAGGTGCGAAAGTTAGCACGGGAAAACAATACTAGATTTTGACAGTCAAATTGCATAGATACGCAAATAACCCACCACTCGCTGCTCTGTTTGTACTGGTTTGACCCACTCGTGTGGAATGACTTTTGAGGTTTGGCATCTAAGTATGTTCCTCTGACCGAGCTCAAGAATAACCAAGTCGACCAGTGGACGTACTTTCGACAGCGATTGGGAGAATAGCTAGCCAGTGCTCCGTCTCACCGTCTCACTGACACTTGCCCGACATTGTAGATCTCCATCCCATCTGAATTTCTTAGGTACAGTTTTGTATTGAAATTTAATTCTCGATTGGGCAAATATTTGGATCACGAAACATGCCAACAATGCATTTGTGCTATTTTTTATTCTACAAGTATAGACAACTCTTGTGGGGAGTGATTATCTAGAGTGGTTAGTCATGAGCTGTCTGTTGCAGGCTATTCAGATGAGGAGTACGAGACCGATCCTGAGAGCAAGGTGCGGGGGCCCAAGGTGGCTCGAGAAGACTCTGCCGAATCCGATGTAAGTACCTTCCTTTTCACCTTGTCTTATCTATAATGCGGGGCTGAATATATACTACAGCCAGGCAACTACGAATCGGCGAACCAAACCATTATTTCCTCACCCGTGGGAAGAATTCATCAAAAATTTTCCAGAAAAAACTACAATCACTTCATTATTGCTCCACATTTTAACTACTGCTCGACGATTCTTTCCTTGTGTAACGACAGATAACAAAATTAGTTGTTAATTCTCCAAAATAGAGTAGTGACAAAAATCATGAAAATAAAATCTTTAGACCAAATAGATTTTCAAATAGAACTAAAATGTTAAAAGAGCTAAATTGGCCAACAGTGAAACAGATGCTGACCTTGAACGCATCTAAGTAAATTCAAAATGGATTGTAAGAACCATATTAACGAGTCAGAGGCCAGGCCATTTAGCGGAAATTCGCGGAACTTCGCAAAAAACACTAAAAAACCACCACTTTGAATTTTGAATTGAATGTTTTGTTGATAAATTTTGAGCTATTGTATATTTTATTAACTGAAACACGTTCACATCACAATAAACTATCTACGAAAACCACATTACTTGCATTTATTACGTAAATTAATAGGTTTTATGATCGTTTTATTCGCGATACACGCATTTATTGCGACCGTTAAATTCGCGGCAAATTCTGACAGCCGATTGTCATAGAAAAAATCGTTTTAAAAATATTCCAGGGTGACAAGGTGAATGAAACTTGTAGCGTCTCCGAGAGTAATGACAGCGCAAGCGATTCTGACATTGTTCTTCATACAAATTGTGTACATATAAGGGCCAAAATCGTAGACCAAAAGTTTGTTGTCGGAAATATTATTCAAATATTTGAATTATTTTCTCGCGCATGCGCAGATGCCGCGGCCACCGGGTGACAAGCGGCCGCCCAGAGGTTAAACAAGGGAAAAAGTAATAGCTTAGTAATGTAAGTTATAATAAATTGGATACTGATTGCTGAGTTACCTAGTGTAATTATTATCCCTCTTATAATATTACATACAGTGAAATCTACGTAAGAAGTTTTTTGGTGTTTTGAAAATAAATTTTAAAATGACCCAAATCCCAATTCATCTGTATAAGATTTTCCTACATAAGAAGGTTTTTCCAGTCCCTTAGAAAACAGCGTTCACAGAATAAAATGTTATTGTATGAAGTTATGTATTTTCGGTCCATTGAAGACAAGTAAAAAAATAGACCCATTTTCCCACTCAAGACTTTCCAAAGAAGTTTTTTTTCCAGTCCTTGTAAAAAAACTTTGTAAGATGGTTTTACAAAAACATTCAACAAAAACATTCTTATAACAATGTTTCTATTTTACCATTTTACACTGTTTTATAATTTAATATTTACTTTACTATATAATAATAAAGGTTAGATTTTACACGAATAACTTATGTTGTAATACAACTCTTCTTGTATTATGTTTAGGGCTCCTATAACCCCAGTGGCTCCGGACAGGATGCAGACTCTGACTTTGATCCTGCGGGAGGCGAGGGCCCGCTGGTGGGGCGTAAGAGAAAGGCGAGCGGGGCCCGGCGCAGCGCGGGGGCCACCCGCAAGAAGAGCGGCAGAGGCAGACCCAAGCAGGGATCCGCAAAGAAAGCAAAGGTAATCATATTGCTACTGATATTTTATATGGCGTGTTTTCCACCATCCGAGATGTCAGCTCCTCATTGAGGTTAAAGCCACAAGATTGACTTATGCTGAAAATAATAAAGGGCGATTCGAGTGGGGTGGTGTTCAGTGGGTCCCCCCAGACACAGTTGGGAGAAGCAACTCTGAAGGCTTCAACTCTGTTGAGAGAGAGATTATGTACGGAATTCACTGAATCAGAGCAGGTCAGGGACGGGTGGGTGATGGGTCACCCACACTCGTAGGATGAGGGGAAGATGAGATGAGAATTTTATCATGTGACCGATTTGGTATACCTGATATTGTGCACATAAGGCCACCAGCTTAACTTATAAGGAACATCTCTTTCTTCAAAACCGATTCTAGATCTTTTTTCTAGAAGTTTCGGAGCTTGAGATGCGGCTCTATCTTTTCTTCTGAACATCAAGTTGAGTTCCTCTTTCATTGTCAAAGATTGACCACCGCTTGTTTACACAAACAGCATGTTTTTCATGTAAATTTGTAATTTTTTCAATACCGCAAATCCTGTGAGACTAATAATGCTGAAATCCTGCAGTATTGCAGACCCCAGAGATGCGTCTATCCTTTCTTCCAAACATTTACATATACAGCATGGTTTCAATGCAAATTTAGTATTTTGTGTTCCGTATCGATGCCTGGAATCCATTATGAGAGAGAGCTAGCTCTTTCGCCCTTATAGTTTCAGTTTCGCGCGTGTTTATTCCCTATATTTGCCCTTTTTTTATTCGACTTGCCACATTTTCTCTCTGCTGGCAACACTAGTGACGCGCATCTCAGATCACGTGATGTTATTGTTTGTCATATGACGCCGTTTTTTCGCGCCGAAAGCAGTTTTCGTGTTTCGCTGTACTTAAAAAACCAATTTTGAGTCGAAAATCGAAGTTTATTCCCTGCTCTTTCAGTTTAAACATTAAATATACCGTGATAGATAGTTTTCTGAGAAATTACCTAATTGTTTAGTGTGTTTTTTTCGGTTGTTTACGTGTTTAAACTGTGCAACAAAATGAGTGATATCGACAATTAAGACGCTTCGCCAGTCGGAAACAATGATCAAGCACGAGTTTCTCGGAAACGCCGAATGCCGCGCAAAAGCTCTGGATCCGACACTTCGGAAGAAATGCATTACTATCGGGATCCTCGGGTAGACATCCTGATGCAACAGATGTCGGCCATGACGGGTTTTATCTGGGAATCGGGTAGAGTTCGCGGAGAAAACGGTCTCGGACAAAGAAGACTCCGCGGGAGAGATGCGGCAAGAGGTAGAATCGGGGTTTTTAGAGATGCCCGCCAGCCTAGCCGCTCAGAAAAACGTTTTGGAGTTCTGCAATCCAAGCACATTGGTGAAGGAATCGCCGATTCCGAAGGCGGACGCAAGAAGAGTCGCAGTTATCTCGGCTCTTCAGCGTTTTGGCTCGGAGGAATGGTCGCTTGTTCGCTATGCCGAAACACAGAAAGTATACACCGCCACGCCCGCCTTCGTAGAGCTGGAGGTAAATGAAGAACTAGGAGGTTTGATAAGAACAACTCCTTCGCGCCAGCCCTGGACCGTTCCCTGGGAGCCCTCTCCAATGCAGTGCTATCCCAAACAGAGTCGGTCAGAGGAAACATGCAGGCACTGGTGAACTGGGCATCCGAACCAGGCACCTGCTTGACCCCTGCGACTCTGTTTGACAAGATTCAGGGGATGTTTGCCAAGTACAGTAAGACCACGGACGACGTCCTACAGATTTTATGCGGAAGGCGAACGGAATGCCTACAAAGTAGGCGAAAGGCCCTGCTAGAGGGAGTAAGGGACCCGTACATCAAGGAAGGCCTTGCCAGGATTCCTCCGAGCGCCAGTCACCTCTTTAATAAAGAGGAACTAGCAAGTTATATCGTGGCAAACGGGGGACGAGACAAGATATTCGGTAGTGCATCCTCGTCATATATCCCCCGTCAACCTCAACCCTCTACCTCACAAGCAGCAAGACCGGTGATAGAGGCTCCACACTCCAGACCTAGGAAGCCCTTTCGACCTGCCCCTAGGCCAGAGAAAGACAGGACGTACAGGCAGCCCGCCAAAAAAGCCAGAGCCCTCTCGCAAGGCGGCCAGCGATCGGGGTAGAAGGCGATGGAGGTGACTGGAGGCCGGAGCCATTCTGGGGAGGACGCCTAAAGGCATATCAGGAGGTGTGGAGGGAGCTGGGAGCATCACCGCTAATCCTGAACATTCTAAAAGGAGCAAGGATACACTTCATATCAAAACCTCCTCGGGCGCTCCCATCGGCCGAGCTGAAGCAGAATTTCAGGACAAGGTTGTCTCCAGGCATGACCGCACACATCGAAACGATGAAAGCGTCAAAAATCCTGGAGGCAGCAGACGACTCCCCAAGCTTCCTGTCAGGTATGTTCCTTACCTCCAAATCAGACCACACCCTCAGGCCCATCTTCAACCTGAAGGCCTTGAACGTCTTCATAGACTCAAAGCCCTTCAGACTCTTCAGTCATTTTCGGGTCCCGGAATTCCTCCAACCCGACGACTGGCTGATAAAAGTCGACCTCTCCCAGGCTTACTTCCACGTGCCAATCGCAAGATCACACCGGAAGTTCCTGCGCCTCGTGTACAACGGAGAGCTCCTTCAGATGACGTGTCTACCCTTCGGCCTGTCATCAGCGCCAAGGATCTTCTCGCTGCTGTCAAACTGGGTAGCAGAACTACTAAGGAAAAAGGGACTCAGGATTGTAGTCTACCTAGACGACTTCTTAGTAGCAAACCAGTCCAGAAAACTTCTCACCTCCCAAGGCGTTGCTATAGTGCACACACTTCAACAGCTAGGCTGGTGCATAAACCGGGACAAGTGTGTCCTGACACCCATGCAGAAGTTGGAGTTTCTGGGTATAACATGGGACACGAGAGCAGATCAAAAGTCTCTCTCCGACCGCAAGTGCGCTGGTCTACGCCAAGCCTTGCAGGTTCCCTTGGAAGTCGGCAGTTGCTCTCCCAGGCAGGCTCTCGGTCTACTGGGAAGACTCAACTTTGCAAATTTCGTGATCCCTCGTGGTCGCTTGCATTGCCGCAGACTGCACCCGGACAAGTGTGTCCTGACATCCACGCAGAAGTTGGAGTTCCTGGGTATAACATGGGACACGAGAGCAGATCAAAAGTCTCTCTCCGACCGCAAGCGCGCTGGTCTACGCCAAGCCTTGCAGGTTCCCTTGGAAGTCGGCAGTTGCTCTCCCAGGCAGGCTCTCGGTCTACTGGGAAGACTCAACTTTGCAAATTTCGTGATCCCTCGTGGTCGCTTGCATTGCCGCAGACTGCAGAGGTTCAGCCGCCGCATACAGCACCTGAAACCATCGCGGCCCGTTGCTCTGCCCAACGCAGCACGGCAGGACATACAGTGGTGGCTAGCAGCCATTGGAAGGACAAGCCCAATGTCTTATCTTAACAAGACGAATGTCTTATTGCAGACAGACAACAAGACAGTAGTGGCTTATGTCAACAAGGAAGGGGGTACAAAATCGTTAGCCCTTCTGGAAACAACGCGGGAGCTACTGGATTTCGTAGACCAGATGGAGATATCTCTGACAGCTCAATACATTCCAGGAAGATACAACGGAATTGCGGACCGTCTCTCTCGGGGCGCACCGCTTCCAGAGTGGCATCTACTAAGTCCAGCAACGAAGGAGATATTCAAAAAATGGGGTCGCCCTCAAATAGACCTGTTCGCTTCAGCCACTGCTCACGTGGTACCAACATACGTCTCCAGAGACTCAAGCGACTGCTTAGCCTGCTTTCCCAACGCGTTCAGTCAACCTTGGGACTACAATCTAGCTTGGGTATTCCCTCTGCCAAATCTCGTTCCGAGAGTGCTCACCCACCTAAATCAGGCAAAGGGCATGTTCCTTCTAGTCGTCCCAAAATGGGAGAAGACTTTCTGGAGAAGCGACCTAAAACAGCGAACAGACGAACCTCCCATACGCCTGCGCAACCTAGAGGGAGTCCTCATAGACACATCGACAGGACTACCCCCTCCCAGGATTCAGGATCTGGAACTAGAGGTCTGGAGAATTGCGGGTGGGAACAAGCCCTGACAACATGGAGTCAGGAAGAACGCCAACTCCTCAACTCATCCTGGAGAGAGTCTACACCGAAGACCTACAAACCTGCGTGGGATAGGTGGCGTAAATGGGGCACTCAAAACGGTGTGGACGTCAACAATCCCCCACCAACTACGGTTGCCAGGTATCTAGCCCACCTATTTGTTCAAGGAGGCCTAGCCCCAGGGACCATTCAGGTCCACAAGTCAGCCATCGTTACCTTCTGCGGCCCAGCTCAGAATGCGAGAAAAATCAGCTCTGATTTCTTGGTAAGACACGTTCTCAAGGCAATCTCAATGGCAAGGAGGACCAAGGAGAAAGCCCCTATCTGGTATCCCAGACAAGTAATAGACTGGCTGGTCAAGAATTCCCCCGCAGAAGACTCGCTGTTTGAAGCGTCACGGAGGGCAGCAATACTCCTCGTCCTGGCATCAGGCAGGAGAGTTCATGATTTGACACTGCTCAGAATCACCCCAGAACATTTCATCGACAAGAGGAACTCTATTACCCTGTGGCCAATTTTTGGGGCAAAAACCGACACAGCCAACCATAAACAATCAGGTTGGAAACTGACAGGCTCACAAAAAGATAACATCAACCTCCTTAAATGGTTGAGAAAAGTCGTTGCCCTCTCTACAGCCAGAAGAGGTCCACTACTAAAGAACCTATTTGTGACCACATCAGCAGAAACAAAACCGGCAACGCAAACGATAATAGGGGGGATGGATCAAATCAGTCCTCAGAGAAGCTGGAGTCCACGCAACCCCGGGAAGTGTACGCTCGGCTGTAGCCTCCTTAAACTGGTTGGAAGACTACCCCATAGAGGAGATTCTTGCTAGAGGGAACTGGAAGTCCGAGCACACCTTCCGGAAGTTCTACCAGAAGGAGATAGCGCACTTCAGAAGCGAGCACCTCCAGCACTCAATGGCTCCATTCTTTACTCCAGTGTAAATAGCATCACATATAACGCTAAGTTTTCAGATCACCAGGTGAGAGCAAACACATCTCATAATGGATTCCAGGCATCGATACGGAACACAAAATAGAATAATTTTACCTACCAATAAAATTTATATTTTGTTTCCATCGATGCCTGGAATCCAGGTAATCCCTACCTGGTGCATTACGAGTCATATGACAAACAATAACATCACGTGATCTGAGATGCGCGTCACTAGTGTTGCCAGCAGAGAGAAAATGTGGCAAGTCGAATAAAAAAAGGGCAAATATAGGGAATAAACACGCGCGAAACTGAAACTATAAGGGCGAAAGAGCTAGCTCTCTCTCATAATGGATTCCAGGCATCGATGGAAACAAAATATAAATTTTATTGGTAGGTAAAATTATTCTATTTTTTTCAATCCCACAAATCCCGCGAGGTTACATTTTTTGCTGAAATCCTGCGGGATTGCAAATTCTTGAGATGCGGCTCTATCCTCTGCTCAACATCGAGTTCAGTTCCTCTTTCGTTGTTAACGATTTACCACCACCGCTTATTTAAAACGGCTTGTCTTTCATGCAAATTTAGTTTTTTTTAATCCCACAAATCCCGCGAGGTTATAATTTTTGTTGAAATCCTGCGGCATTGCAAATCCTAGAAATGCGGCTTTATCCTCTGTTCAACGTTGATTTCAGTTCCTCTTTTATTGTTAATGATTTATCACCACCGCTTATTTAAAACGGCTTGTCTTTCGTGTAAATTAAGTATTTTTGCAATCCCGTAAATATACAGGATCAAATTCGTGCGGGATTGCAGAATTGCAAACCATAATTAGAAGTAGAGTTAACTAATGTGTGTTATTTGTTAATGTCCCCAGGTTGTCCCCAAGAGAGGCGGACGAGGAAGGAAACCTCCCAGCGACTCCGAAGAGGAGAGTGAGAGCGAGAGTGCCTCCGAGGCAGCGGCCAGTGACAGCGAAGGACAGGATTCCGATGTGAGTTCTCCACTCCTTAATCTATACCTTATTCCTAGTATGCATGTTGCCGAGACAAGTGTTGGGGACAGAGCATTATTAGACCCGCCATTTAGTCAGAGCTCACAAATAGTAATATTTTAATCCCTCAGGTCAAAATATTTCCGCTTTGCAATAAAATCCAATAATTTTTGCACGCATCCTTTGCACGCATCCAAAAATCAAAAACTGTTTTTGAAAGGTGATCTACGCTTTAAAATTTTATGACGCAAAATAAACATACAATTATTTAAATATAATAATTTTGAGTAAAAAAGTTTAAAAAATAGCTCACCTTACATTTTTTGTAACAAAATTTTGTTATGAACAAAAAAAAACACACTGATATTTTATTAGGCAAATGTATTATAGACGTCGTCAACTCACTTTTTTAACGTGCAAACTGTAAACTTTGGTTTCATAGAGGTGTAAAATAAAATTATTTTACGGTTAACTTTTAGATTTGAATATAAAGCATGGTGTTTTCTCTCTAATACCATTTAGATCATATTTCTAACCATGATAGTAAGGGAAACACAACAAATTCTATGTTATTGAAAACTGAACAAATTAGCCTGAGAACTTTGTCTATGTGGCTGCTGACTTCAACTAACTCCTGAAGTTAGCCTACTTTTTTCCCTGGCACCCTGTTTATATTTAATTTATACTTATTTTCCCTTCTACTTTCATGTATTTTAAGCAGTTAGATACAATAAACAAGTAATATGCAATGTTTAATTTTCCATTCCAGCCCCTGACCCAAGAGCCCCCGTCCAAGAAAGCCAAGGCCGTGGTGATAGCGCGTGGCCGCAAGCCCGCCACGCCGGCCAAGCCCCCGCCCAAGGCAGCACCGGTCTCCGCCTCCAAGCGGAAAGCGCCTCCACCGCCACCGCCCGCCAAGAAGAAGGGCGCCCCCCCACCGCCCGCCAAGGCTGGCAAGGCCCCTGCCAAGGGAGCTCCGCCCAAGGTATGTCGAATATGATGACCTAAATCATAATAACAACTCTCAAAGAAATACAGTAAAACCTCTTTTTTACATTTTTCAAACGAATGATGAAAAAATTCAGGTAAAACTGTGTGGTCAAAACAAAATATGGCAAATAAATACTCAAAGGAATACAGTAAAACCTCTTTTTTTTTACATTTTTCAAACGAATGATGAAAAAATTCAGGTAAAACTGTGTGGTCAAAACAAAATATGGCAAATAAATACTTGTTGCTGGTGTGCCATCGTAAAAAGGACCAATAATTTATCTATTTATTTATTTACGCCCTTTTTAGTTGCTTTTACATATGAATAGTAAAAATTATACAAAATTTTTTTTGTACATAACTGAACTGCCTCAGTAACAGTATTTTATATTTGTATAACCTCTTATAGGCCGGGAGTGCGATTTTAACCTTTATGTATAAAGAAACTGTATGAAAGACAAGGTCAGAATCGCTTGCGCCAACATCGTTCTTGGTATAGCCAAAAGTTTCATTCAGCTGGCAACACCAGAATATTTTAAAATGAATTATCTATGGAATCCGGATGTCAGTTTTTGCTATAATTTCAACTGTCAAAGTTTTATGTTAGGCTATTGTATATACGCAAAATATTACTTCAAAGTGAAAGTTCTGTAGTTTCCGTATAATTATTTCTCTCCATTAGTATTCTGGGCAAAGAGGAATACATATGGTAGCTAGTCCCAGAATTTCTGCATTGAAATAAATTTTGACTTATAGTATTAAGTAGTGGAATCCGGAAGCTTATCAGTGCGAGTAATACCGGACTATCGACTAACTAAATCATTTAATTTTTTTTTATAGAAATACCAAGTCAGTGAAAATCCTTCTGACAATAAGCATTTTCATATTTCATTTACCGAGAATGCTAAATGCAATGCTAATTGTAAAAGTAAACGATCGAAATTTAAAAATTTCTATGCATTTGACCGTTTACTTTTACAATTAGCATTGCATTTAGCATTCTCGGTAAATGAAGGAACCCACCATAAGGCTGTAAACTCTGATTCATAAATTGACAAATCATTGAAAGGGAGGATGCACAACGCCCTCTACCCATTCCGCGCAACTCATCAGGATAATTGTGTCTCTTGTCCAATTTCCACTTTTCACTTTGTAAACAAAGTTGTAATTTTGAAGTTTTCACGGAACTCGTAATTCATAAAAGAAGTAAAATACTGATCATAGAACACTGCTTTCAGTTTGAAGACTGTCGAGGCACCGACCACTGACCTTGTGACTTCACACATACAGACAGGGACCAATGTGGGTAGGAATCAGGAAAATGACAGGAATAATCCCTAACATGTGGGAATATGTGAAACTGGGTAAAGCATTTACCGAGGTTTGAAAAACGCTCTTCAATTGCTAGAAACACCAGTCCTGGTACGACTAGGGGATCTGGGTTCGATTCCCAGTCGTGACTGTTACCTTTTTATTTTCTTTGTGTTCGTCTGTTTCATATTTTCATTGTGTTTATATTATCTTCTTCAATTCATTAGAAGTGAAATAAAACAAAATTGTGCTATGCAAAAAATGTAATGTTATTATGATAATGTAGGGCAAGGGGCGCAAGGCTGCTAGTTCCTCGGAGGACGAGTCGGAGGAGGACGGCAGCGAGGACGGAGAGGAGGAGGAAGAGGATGAGGATGGATCGGAAGAGGAAGACCGCCCTCTGAATGCGGCGCCCGCCAAGAAGGGAAAACACCCGCCTACTGTGAGTTTTTCATTCTAACCGTCCACACATAATAGAATTTAGAGACACAAATCGCTTTGCGGATCCAGGAGACGTGGCCAAACATCGGAAGGTTTGTCTGCATCTTGGCGGCATATCCGTTTTCCAGCCTACCTCGTGTCAGGCCGGATCGGGAGAGTCTGGTTGAGGGAAACCTTTTGACCTCTCCAGCAGGACTCTTTCGGAACATCGCCTTGCACCGCAGTAGGAGGGACTGATTCATATGTCTGTAACTCCTGGACACTGACCTTCAGATTCCTATCCCCCCTCACACCTTTTTTTCCCAGATCTTCCTCTCAGCCCTTTCTTTAAAAAGATCCTCCACACAGCATCCTCTAAAATGACATACGCAATGAGGGAAATTATTTTCCTCAGGGTGTCCTATGTGGACCTAATGTTTAAAAAAAAAAAAAAATTCGCATCGCGAATAACCTGACAATAATTGAAAAACTCTTTCCCCCCTTTCTAATAAAGATGTTAAAATTTTACACAACTAATAAACAACCATTTAACTAACTAACTATCACGCTGTTTCCCCGCAGGGGTAGGCAGAGAGGACGGACTGCCAAACAACTCGGTCTTGGCACACACTCTTTGCCTCACTCACATTCATACATCGTTTCATATAACCATTTACCCCACATTAATGGTACTTTATCAGTTGTGTAAAATTTAAAACATGCTTATTAATTAGTAAGGCCTCTACTCTGCGTACTATCATTAGAGTGGGAAAAAGTTTCTAAAAAGTGAAATAATAGTAGATGGATTAAACTTTTATCAATAAATTCACCAATCCCTGTAGTTCCTCTATTTTCCCTAATTTTATCCAATGACATTCTGTGGCCCGTAAACTAAATTGGTTATGTTTTATAATCGTGCCAGGATGAGGAAATCAAGAAGTATGTAAAGCAGATCCTGGAGGGGGCCAACCTCGAGGAGATCACCATGAAGACGGTCTGCAAGCAGGTGTACAGCCACTACCCCGACTTTGACCTCGCACACAAGAAAGACTTCATCAAGGCAACTGTCAAATCGGTAAATATACCCTCTAACCTAACCTAACACTTACATAAACTGACATACTTATCTCAGCAGGCAAAAAGTGGGTAACAAACAAATCACTCAACATTGACGAAGACCCAATACCGCCTAAGTGACATATATGTCTACACTAGTCGCAGTAAGAGATCATAGGTGACGTCATCATTCTAGATCTTCCGTCTTTTTCCCTTTTAAACAACATGAAGGATGATCTCCGTATGAACTCTCCTTGAATGGGACTAGTTTAAAAATCAATTTCTTATGAAATATGAACGAATTCTGCCTGTGCGTGTACTTAGTTCATTTTACTTCCACTGGATATCATTCTTCTTAAGTCAGTTCCTCATTGCTGAGGATCACGACCCCTACTCAAATTTCCGTGGTGGACAAGGCTCTTCCACTCGCATTTGTGCGTTGCGTGGAGAGCCAAGGACACCGACATACCACCAGTGATATGTACTCGGTCACTCCAGCGCTGCGGCTGCGGTGACCTTCCTCTGCTTCTTCTGTCAAACACTTCTCTAAGTAGTCACTTTCTCTAAGTAGAGTCGGCAATTTGATAAGCCCCCATAGCTCAGTGGTCAAGAGCAGCTGACCGGCAATCAGAAGGACACGGGTTCAAGTCCCGTTGGCGGCAAGTATCTTTTCTCGGAAGATTTTTCAATGTTGATGAGTGTTTCAGGCTGATAATTATTGCTTATAATAATTGTTACCCTTTGTGCTATGCATAAAAATCTTGTCTAAACGTTAGTTTATTAATTAAAAATAATAATTAAATAATTTAGAGCCTATTGTAGATACCTAGCTCTTCCAAAATGGACACATTTGTGCGTCTGACTGTTAATGGAATCCCGAGTATTTTCTCCAGCACCACATTTCGAAGGAGTCTATCTGTCTTCATTCGCTGGATCCAAGTGTCACATGTTTCTCGATATCATGCACAGTGGCAAATAAGCAATAACAGACAACAGAGATCAGTTATATTGTGAATGAAATTCCTCCTATCTCCAATACTTCTGTCACACAATAGTTTTTTGTCTCCTACACAATTAGGATAATTAGAATTTGGGCGGTACAACTGAACTGCCCCGGCAACGATCTTTTGCATATTTAAGTGATAAATTGAAGATGACCACTGAAGAATCCACATTATCACGTTTCATTAGTTTTCTGGGCAATGAGGAGTGCATAATATTATAGTTCTACTAATCTGGAAAGCATAAAAATTGTAACAAATTTTGGGCAAAATGCCGTATGTATTTAATTTAGTTTTGGTTGTTTTGCCCGTGTTTTGGTGGAGTTTTTGGTTGTTTGTTTTGCAGATGAAGATATTCTATATTATTTATTTATGTGTATAACTTGAATCTAATTTGTCAGCTTTTTGTCAACAGCAAACATAACATCATTGCTTTAGTGTGGTTTATCTCAGTCAGAACTAAAATATTTTTAATATCTACACAAAGTAGTCCCGGCAAGAGATTGTATGTGACTTCATTGTTCATTTTCAAACAAGACGTGTGAGAAGGAAGAGGATGAACGTTGATGACACCTGTACAAGCTCTCACTGGGACTAGTTTACAAACAAGTTTTACATTGACTGGGAGATTTTATTCACAGAAATAATTTCACTTTTGCCTATGCAATCAATTTTTATAACACAACTAAACATGCCCCCACCCTCAAAAATATATGTTTTTATTTTTTATGTAATAATAATATTAATAATGCTTTTATTTTTATTTTTTATTATTTTTTTTCTTTATTTCAGTGTATTTAAGTGTAAAATGTTGAAATGGAGACGAAAAACTTTGACATCCGAGAATAAAAATATATTTAATTCACTACTGCAAATGCAGCACGTTTTCTAAGGTACAAGTCCATCAAAATTCAATATATAATTATAATTTAACAATAGAACTAAACTCTGAATATATTTATAATAATAATATTAATTGCTTGGGGATTAGTGAACGCAACCAACCTTCTCCTTTATTATCTTGCTTTTGTTGCTTATGTGACTGAAACTAATCTTAATATTAACCGCTCTTCACTCCTTTCTCTGCTAACAACCTTCTAATATTAATCTTTCTTAACATTTTGTATGTTTTTACTGGTTCCACGATAAAACTGAACATTGAAGAAAAATAACAAAACCTAACAAGCTCTTTTATTATTACCATGACTATCTACGATTATGGTACCATATGGTATGATGGCACAAAGGCAATAAACATACCAACCTTTTCACAATAATACTGCAGCTCTTACAAAAGATGAGGTACACAATGTACGTATCATTGTCTTGCCTCTTTCTCTCACACACCGCACGGTGACTTCTCCGTAGACCCCTGCAATACTACTAGCTGATAATTTTGTAGTATGGAATATAGTTACAAGGATAATATTGGAAGTGTGACCGAATTTTGCTTTTGTTCTTAAACATGCAGCTCTTTCTTACACACTACATAACAACAGTCGAAAATGAGTCAAACGGTGAACGTATGTCTGCAGTCTGCATACCTCCAAAGGATTATCATACATCTCCCTCACACATATAAAGAAAATTAACTGCAATTCTCGTTGCCGTAGCTAAGCCGTAATAAGATATCTGTTTCCTCCAAAGGAAAAAAGTAGTACTTTTGAAAAAACAGATACACGTACATTGTGTCTCATCTTTTGTCTCACAATTATTTATTTAAAGTGTATAGACGGGTACAGACTGTTGTAATGTAACATGAAAGGACTATTTCATAAGTGTGGACGCAGCGCGCGCACAAACCGAGCATGTACCTATTCTGTTTCCGGCATGTGCGTGGTGAACATGGCTCATTCAAGTGTAGCCTCTGCCGTAGCTGTTGCTGAGTCTTCTTCCTCCATTGTTCGCGCGCGTTCTGCAGTATAGACACTCACAACTCGTCCACACTGGCGCTCCTTTGTGTTTGGCGAAATAACCAACACTAGCGGATCGCGGCGCGCATGAGTTGAAATGCTTTGTTCGTGCGCGCAAGGCGTCCACAATATGGCAATTCTGTTACATTGCATGATACATTTCGTAAGTCTGTATCTGCCTTAACCGGTCAAAGGCCAGGCCATTTCGCGGAAATTCGCGAAACTTCACAAAAAAACACTAAAAAAGCACCATTTTGAACTTTGAATTGAATGTTTTGTTGATAAATTTTGAGCTATTGTATATTTTATTGACTGAAACACGTTCACAACACAATAAACTATCTACCAAAACCACATTACTTGCATTTATTACGTAAATTAATAGGTTTTATGATGTTTTATTTGCGATACACGCATTTATTGCGACCGTTAAATTCGCGGCAATTTATGACAGCGCATTGTCATGGATGAAATCGTTTTAAAAATATTCCAGGGTGATAAGGTGATTGAAACTTTTAGCATCACCTAGGGTAATGATGGCGCAACCGATTCTGACACTGTTCTTCTTACAAATTCTGTACATAGAAGGGTCAAAATCGCAGACCAAAAGTTTTTTGTCGGAAGTATTATTCAAATATTTGAATTATTTTCTCGCGCATGCGCATATGACGCGCGCGCCGGCGCGTCTCCGGCATGTTACCGGTTAAGAAAGAGCAGCAGCATTATTACGACAAAGAATGTACGTTTTATGCTTTTTTTGTGCCATCACTGTACCATAATCGTGGATCTCTATTATTATTTATTCTTTTATCATGTTCTGTTTCATCTGGTTACCGTTTTTTCCACTGAACAGAAAATTCCTTCAAGTGTGTTCTTATTGATTTGAAGTAAATCTTTTAGTTCCTAGGCCCAAGAGAGACCAATCAAATCGATATCTGTTCTAGAAAGAATTTTGATATTTAAAACATTTTGATTAATCTCAGAAGTAAGGGAGACTTGACCTTTCTCTGGGCACATCAAATACATCCACAACACACTTCAATAGGATTATCTATTTGGTGGTTTTTTCAATTTCAGCAAAAAAAAGGGAATTATTTAAAGAACTCCAGTATATATATATTTTTTACAATAACCATCTCACAAATTAATACAAAGTATTATAAAAATAAAGACTTTTTTTTATATTACAATAAATCTTTCCCCCTTCCTCATTACTTTCTACATAATCTCATTGCCCAGTCGGTGCTGCCATAGAATGGTAGATACCGAGTTTTGGAGGCGGGTATGGGTACTGCCGCCCTGCACACCATTTATTGGATAACCAACACGTCTGTCATAGGTCACCCCAAGTGGTTCGCTAACTTAAGTGACTAAGCAGGTGTGCCCAAGTTCAAGGGGTGAGATTTGTCAAGATGTTGGTGGCGAATGCGTTTGCCCACCTACTGTGTGGCGGCTCGGTTGAGACCGTTTGAGGGAGACCTAACCTAGAACTCTCCGGCCGGACTCTCTCGACCCATCGCCTTGCACCGCAGTGGGAGGGATGGGTTCAGATGTCAGTCACACCTGGACACAGATTTCTACCCACCTCTCGTACCTTTTCCTTCCCAAAACTCACTCTCCTTCCTTTCCTTAAAAAGATCCTCCACACAGCATCGCGAAAGATGACAGGTAAAATGAGTAAATGAGAAAATTGTACAGTCATTGGAAAAAAAAAAAAAAAAAAGAAAAAAAAAAAAAAAAGGTCCTGTTTGACTTTTAAAAATAAATTACGCTCTGGTGAAAGACAACCTTTCAGAATCGAAGCATTGCTTGAAATGGCACTAATGTAACTGTGTTTTGTGACCAGATCTGATAGCCAGATACTTCCCCAACCTTTCTCTTCCCCATCTCTTTCCCCTCCACACTTTCTTTAATCTCACACACCATTTTGAGAACAACTTCGACACACTTGTAATTTGAAGACAACCATCTAACAATATTAATTTTATAATGCAATAACTTTTATAATTATTATTTTCTAACCCGACTGCTCTTGCAACATAATTAATTTGCTAAGCTACATTATTATTTATTTAGGGTTTGGTTATTTCAATTTCATTGAATGGAATATAAAAAAAACCTTAGTTGATTATTATTATTTATTAAATAACCGGGAGAATTTCTATTTCAACATTTGTTATTCTAATTTTTATTTTATTTTCCTATTAGGTGTTTGGTATAAATAATGAATGAACTAACAACATAACTTTAATTTTAAGATGAATTTACTTGCATTGTGTAATGCTGAGTGTAAGCAAGTAGGTATTACCGCGAGCCGAGCCACGAACTATGGGAAAGGAACGAAGCAACCGCAAACAATACCTAACTGTTTATACATAGCATAATAAATCTTTGATGCCACATTTTAATATCGAAAAGAAGATAGTATTGAAAAAAATTATTGATTGATTGATTGAAAAGTATTGATTTATGTCTGCTTTTGATGGGCTGATCACTTTTTGATCAAAAGCTGTGTTTTTTTTTTTTACATTAGCTCCACACAGGAGGCCCTGAGGAAAATAATTTCTCTCAGGGCGTTTGTCATTTTATGGGATGCTGTTGCTGTGGAAAGGAAGGAGTGGAAGTTCTGGGAAGCAAATAGGTATGAGGGGTGGATAGGAATCTGGGGGTTAGTGTGTCCAGGAGTGACGGATGTATGAATCCATCCCTCCAACTGTGGTGCAAGGGTCAAGGGTTTCTGGTGGGAGAGGTCAAAAGACCTCCCTCAACCAGTTTCTTGATTCAGCCTGCCACGCAGCAAGTGGGCTGACACATTGGATGCCAAGACCTGGACCACTTGGGGTGACCTATGACAGAGGTGTTGGTTATCTAATGAATGGTTCCTGCCTCCCAAAAGCTGAAACAGGCGGAGAATTATAATGAGTAAAAATTCAAAAAGGCATTTGTTGCAAATATTCATTGGCAAAATATCCAAATTGGCCTACACCAGGGTTTAGCCTAAGTTTAACCTCTTATTTGCAGGAGACGCGCGCATGCGCGCAAAAAATATGTTTGTCTGCGATTTTGACCCTTCTATGTACAGAATTTGTACGAAGGACAAGGTCAGAATCGCTTGCGCCAACATTTACCCATAAGATGGGCATAAATTTCATTCACCTGGCAACCCCAGAATATTTTAAAATGATTTTAACTGTGGCATCAAAATGTCAAATTTGCTGCGATTCTTTCTGTCGATGTGTGTTACTTGACGAAAACATTGTAAAACCTATCAATTTACGTAATTAACGCAAGTAATGTTGTTTTGGTACATAGTTTATTGTTCTAGGAATGTGTTTCGGTTAATAAAATATATGATAACTCAAAATTAATCCACAAAACATTCAATTCAAAATTCAAAGTGGTGCTTTTTATAAGGGAATTTTCGTGGAATGGCCTGGCCTTTAACCGGTTAATCTTGGATTTGTGCCGTGAGCAATATTTTTTTGGTAACCCCAATCAAAGTCAACAAACAATAGTACATACATAAATGTACATAGTGTATTTATAGAGGGGTAAATATTCTTCTCAGCATTATCATTGCCATAACCCTGGTGAACAACCTCCTTTCAAAATTGTTGCTTGAAATGACTTTAACCTTGGCGACTGAATCTCCCCCCTCTCTCTCTCTCTCTCTCCTTTCATTCTTACAACATGGGTTGACCCGACAGTTGGCTCCCTGAAATTATAATTATTATTAAATTATAATTTTCTGTGCATTATTTACTAATTTAAAACCTAAAATCGACTTAAAAAATAACTTTAATAAATATGTTATGGATATCTAACGAATTTATTTACGGCGTTAATTTTTTGTACTTACACGCTGGTAAATATAGTATATCTGTGTAATATCTCCTTTTAATTGACCTTTTATTTATTTATATTTAGTGTGGGTAGGTATACCGTATTTTCCTTAACTGACTATATATTGTAAATAAGTATGCCGGGGGGCCAACTGTTGTGGAATCGCAACATGAGCATACTGCACATCTGCCAGGGTGTTGGAATGATTGTATTTTGAATAAAACTATAGTGAAACTCTCTTATAAGGTTTTCCAAAAATTTAACACGAAAAAACGTGTATAGATTTCTGTCTTCAAAAAACCGAACTTCTCAGGTTGTTTCTTAAAATGTTGAATGCGGACTTCAGAACAATTGTCTTGCCATGTACAGGAGCACCTAGCATCGAAACGTCGTGCACTTAAAAGAGTTTTGAGGGGGTCACATTTGAAGGCTATTTTTTTCACTTTTTTGGCAAACTAAATAAACAGCTGCCAATTTTTCACCACATGTTTATTCATATTTTGAGCACACCTTACAATTTCTTCAGCCTGAAATCTTAGCTCATTGCTGAAGTACACAGCAACCTAGCCACTCCTCTTCAAAATTGTGGTGACAACAATTGAGGGCGTCCTGCTTATCTGGAACCAAAAAAATCAAACAGCATATTAATCTGTGAAAGTATGAACTAGGTTTGTTAAAAAATATTGAAAGGTAAATTTTTGGCACCACAACACTAAATAAAACACCAAAAGTCACGATAAAATACTTAACAAGATGGTCAAAAATTAACTTTTCAATATTTTTTAAATGAGTGGCTAACTTGCCATGGATGGACTCAGCCCCGGATCTACGATTTTTTCAAACTGGGGCAAAAACTTGATAGTGGCTCTCGATGAGTGGCGCCCCCTCTCGTGAGGTGAGCGATCATCGCTTCACTAGATGTTCGATCACTCAGGTTTATTCGGCTTAGTTCTAGATGCAACGGGGATTCCCCTGGCAGAGACATCACGTACACTTTGCAAGTGTTCAAAATCAGGATACGTTCACAAATCAAATTAGGATGTGTTCAAAAACCGACTGGGCATTTTAAAATCAAATGAATAATCGATGGAACAACATGCGCTGGATACCAGGCGCCTTGTGAATCAAGTTTTTTTTTTTTTCAATCAAACATATAAATTACGATTTTGGCGCCCCTTAAAACTGCCGTCCGGTTTGCCCTGGTTTGACCCCTTTAGATCTGGGGCTTCGTGTACTTCAGAAATGAGTGACGATTTCGTCCTGAAAAAATTGTAAGGTGTTCTCAAAATATGAATAAATTCGTGGTGAAAAGTTTGCAGTTGTATGTTTATTTAGTTTGCAAAAAAGCGAAAAAAAAGATCTTTCACATTGGATGACCTTTTTAAGAATGGAAACTTCTTACTAGGGAAAGTTATAAGGGGGTTTCACTGTACAGGGTTTCTTTTGGGTCACTGATAATAATTATTGTATAATGTTTGTTAATTAATGTGTTTGTTTCTATTTTTCCAGTTAATATCATCATGAGCTGTTTCATTTTCAAAGTGTGCATTTTTTCAACGGTAAAAGAGAATGAAAATCTAAATAATTAAAGAAGGTTATATATTATGAAAACAAAAAGAAAAAAAAAACACCATTCAATCGACGAATCGTTCCAGCAAACTACAATATTTATAATATATAAATAATTATAATAATTTTACAAAATCCACAAAACAACAACACACATTCATTAGGGAATTTAAGCATAGTTGTAAGTGTAATCTACTCTACTTTAAATTACATATTATTAAAGCGTAGGTTATTATTGACGTCGAATGGATATTTCATTGTTGTGTGACAGGTGCAGGTGATGACAAAAACTAACAAAATCGTAAATTTTAAATTTCATCTGACGCTCACTCGTGACTTCAAAAATATTCTTATTAATTTCTCTGATTTGATTCCAAATTAAAAAAGTATTTCTTTGTTATTGTACTTTTCTAAATTGTAAAATATATTTTTTTAAATTCTTCGCATAGGCGAAATTAAAATTAATTTGTTGTGTAAATTCATTGACATTTCATGAAAAAAAAATGTATTTTTAAAATTGAATAATGTTTTTAATTTATGATTGTTTAATTTTAAGATGCATTTTTGTAGTGTCAAAAACAATTTTCTGATGAAATTTACCATTTTATCTTTGATCATAGATACATATTGTCATTTTATTTTCTCCATCGATTCAAACGATATTTTTGATAACAAGTTAAATCTAAGTCCTATCAATTAGTGAAAAAAATTCAATTCTTCTAAATTAATTATCTAATTAATGGTAATGACGATGATATTGTATAAATTGTCTTTAATTAATTTCAAATAGAATTAATCCTATGGCTACGGTTATGGTTCCGTCAACATTTTAATTTAAATGCGTATTGTTGTTTTCAATGCTTTAAAAAATTAAATTAGTACGTTGTGATATTGTGGTTAGAAATAGGTATTTTAGCCTCTACGCTTCATTCTCAGATTCATTTAGTTGGCTATAGAAATACAGTCCGTAATGGAGGTTGCTTCAAATGACTTTAGTGACTAGATCTGTATTATCAATTCTGTATTTTCATTCCGTCAATGTTTAAATATTATATGCATTATATAGAGTTATAGTCGATTGTATTCATTCAAATGATTTACGTATCTATGGTCAAAGAGCAAGCCAATTTAGCACGCTGGAAATACATTGAAATTTCTCTTTAAAATTCTAAGTAGAACCTGTGGAACTAGTGTTATATTCTGTGTCACGTGTTTGTATGGGATAAATCTTTATATTTTATAATTGCATAGAAAGAGAAGTAATTAATGTAAATCACTACTAATATAAATTTAGGCGACCTTTTAAAAGTAATTGTGCATTTTTTTGCTCGGATCGTTGAAAATATTACTTGTATGAACTACGCTTGGAACTTTTATTTAGCTACAAGAATAAAAGAAATCAATTTAAAATGTTGTAGTTACGAAAATGAAATAATTTCAGATTAAATGTAAAAAGTGAGATTTTGACGCATCTAAAAAAATGGTAGCGAATTTGATGATCATGTGCCGCTACTTTACAAAAGCCAGTTTAAAATACCGAAAATTTAACAATCTCTTTTGCTCCTCTTTATGACACCAATTTATGATTTAGCCCCATTAACTGACACCTGTGACTGTGTGAATAACTGTACTCTGAAAAGTTCAATAAATTGTTATACAAACATTCATTATTCTATTGAATAAACTTTGAATATAACTGGAATTTTGAGCTAAACATACATACAATCACTAGAGTATTGAGATTTTTTTAAAAGGGCTGTAAAATTATGTAAAAGAAAATTTGTGCAAAAATTTACAACTTAGCATAAAATGGGCATGTTGGCGTAAAGGAGGCATTTTTGTCTCAATATTTAATTTTTGCGTAAAAGAGGTATACATCTTTACCTCGAAGTGTAATTTTTGCATAAAAGAGGCATCTTTATTTTTGAAGTGTAATTTTTGCACAAAAGAGGAATTTTCATCTCAAAGTATAATTTTCGCATTAAAAAGGCATCTTTGTTTCGAAGTGTAATTTTTGCATAAAAGAGGCATCTTTGGCTCTAAGTGTAATTTTTGCATAAAGGAGGCATCTTTGGCTCTAAGTGTAATTTTTGCATAAAGGAGGCATCTTTGACTACCAGTGTCTTTTTGCATTAAAGACGTGTCTTTGACTTGGAAATTTCTTGGACTAGGTGTCTTGTTGATATAAAATGGGCTAATTTCTGTGTAAAAGAGGTAAGTTTGCACACTCGAGTTATTGTCAAGTCACGAGTGATCGGTATGTGCTTAGAAAAAATATGTAAAATTGTAAAAGTATTTGGAGATTGATTAACTCCTTTCAAATACAAATATATATTATATATTTGAAACAATAAATCAGAATCTTTTTTTATATCGAATAGCGCCCGGGACGCCAACTCTCATTAGTGACGTTAAATAAACGTCTTGATTAAATTACGCCCGCGAGCGCTCATGGAAAAAATGCATGCGTCAACTTACTATATGTATAATTAATTTTTACTTAATTGTTTCACGTAATTTTTATGAATATGTTTCTTGCAATGTATTTATAATTAAAGTAAGAAAAAAGTTTTAAATAGTTTTTTATTTTATTTTGTCTACCCATAAACATTTTATCACTTTACCTAGTTAACCTTTACAGTAAGTAGTAAAGATTGTTTCAGAAGGAAGAAAATGTGGACTTGTCAGCATTTGCAGGCCGTCTCTAGGCTGGAGCTCCCAAATACTGTTCATCTGATAGATGGTCCGTTGTAACAGACCGATTGCCATCTCTGATGCAGTGTAGGTATCCCTGAGTCTGTTCTAAAGATATTTCAATGGAGCCTGCTAGAAGGAAACTGCATTTGTGTGAAACTCGATGGAAACACCCGCTCACAGCTGGTGTCGGCTTCATGAGAATGAGTTTTTTCTCCAGCTCGTTTTTATGTTGCCCAGCAGGATGGCGATGTGGTTCCTCCGATTTAACCTCTCAGGCTAATCTGTTTGCTTTTGGGAACAGCATATATGGGTCTCAAAGAAATCCTTGTGTCTGCCTCACTGTCATGGTGAGAAATATGTTCTAAATGATAAGAGAAAACACCATATCACATATTCAAATCTAGAAGTTAACCATAGAAGAATTAAAATGTAATGTAGCTATCAGGAAAAATAGGTAACATAAACACCTTACAAATAAGAGGGAGGTTTTGTGCCCAATCCAGATTTGCCCTATAAATAAAGAAAAATCGGTCATAAGTCCGTTCAAAACTACCAGCCAAGAAGAAACAATCCTCTAGAAACCAAAGTCTCCAAGTTCAAATCTCTTTTCCTGTACAGTATCCTGCTTCCTGCCCGTGTGTCACGTCATAGCAGGATTGTTTAGTAGATTCGATTTTTGAATATTCGACTAGACACGGAGACGTTTTTAATAAGAGCGTATCTTGGTATTGTTAATCAAAGTGCTAAGTGCTGTTTTCATAAAAACTTTTAATTTTTCATGTGGGTGTGAATGTAATTGTGCATTGTAATAGAAACTATAAACTGGTAAAAGTGTAAAATGTCTGACCTTAATAAAAATAAATTATAATAAAGCATTACAGCTTACAGCTAATTTACTTTTTTAAATTCTCAATAAAAGCTTCAGAACAATACGTTTTTTACAAGGTTTTTATATCCTTCAAAAGATAAAACATTGTTTTTTTTAACCCCTGAAGCATGTATTTTTAAAAATTTATTTCTGGGACATGACATTACTAGTTACAGGTGTGAGCTGTAAGAGAACGTTCACACAATTATAACCTGGGTTTCGTGTGACTTGACCGGTCTGGGCGGCGAGCGTCTACCGCGCGGCGCGCCCGTAGAAAGTAACTGGGTGATGAGTAATCGAGTTTCGTATTTTGTGTCGCGAAAAGAGCGGGTCTTCGCGACCCGCTCGTGACGCCAGTGGGTCGTGAGCGACCCGGGTCGTGTAAAACGATCGATCGACCCAGGACTACTCCCAATACCCCAGTCGCCTGAACCCCAAGAAACCCCAGTCTCCAAAGTGAAAAAAATATTTTTAATTCAAGTACTAAAATCAGTTTTGCCATTTTACCTAGAAGCATTTATCAAAGTAGTAAATTCATCCAAATTCCACTGGCGTACCAAATTCCACTGGCATACCAAATTCCATTGGCGTACCGAATTCCAGTGGCGTACCGAATTCAATTGGTGTACCGAATTCCATTGGCGTATCAAATTCCATTGGTGTATCAAATTCCATTGGCGTACCAAATTCCATTGGCGTACCAAATTCCATTGGCATACCGAATTCCAGTGGCGTACCGAATTCCATTGGCGTACCAAATTCCATTGGCATACCGAATTGCAGTGGCTTACCGAATTCCATTGGCGTACCAAACTCCATTGGCGTACCATTGTGTCCAGCTCCCTATTTGTTCATACAGTTTATGTACAAACATCTTGTACAAGCACTACACAGATTATGTGGTGTCAAGTAAACAGTTATTTTTCATAAACTCTCTTTCAGCCTTATAAATGCGGTGTAAAGTTTTTGCAATAGAGAACTCCAGTCCAATTTTTTTATTTTTTTTAATGAATAAAGACCTTCAAACTTAAATAACTGCATTTTTATTTTTATTTTTATAGTTAGTTTTAATAGTTAAAATAATTGTCAAAGTTTTAATTTTTAAAGACTCCCAGAAACGCACCGTATCTATGGTGGTCTAATTTTTTTACTTTTTAAGTTGTCATTTTGAATCAGTGATGTTATGTCGAGGGAAATTTCCCTAGATCTAGGGGAGAAAAATATTTTTTAGGGATAAGGGAAATCAGGACAAAATCTAGGGAAATTTCGAACTCTGGCAAAATTTTTATTACATATGACAGTATTACTGGTATTATTTATATATATACGTATATATATTTTTTGGAATTCCTATGAATCTTAATTATTTTTCATGTACTTACATGCCATGTTATTTTTAACACTGACAACTCAAAATGATATTAGGGAACGTACCCATACTACGTGACACGTTCGGGGGGGGGGGGGTCTTCAAAATACCACGCTTGGTACAAATGAGCGGCGGGTTGCTTATGATTTTTATTTTGCAAAGTGTTTTTTTTAAATTTGGAATTCAGTTTCTAATTCAGTGGTGAGTGTATTCGTACTTTTAAATTATTACTTCACGTAGCAAAAAGTGTTTTATTTGGAAAATCACGGTATTATTAGTATATTTACCAAGTTCCGATATCTTTCCAATTAATTATCATATTAATTAACATATAACAGGATTAGTGTTACACAATCAGGTGGCTACGTAGGTAATTGCGTAAATGTGAAATTCTAGGGAAATTTCACTTCTAACTGTTGGCAACACTGTGAAGAACGCAGAATAATCATGGCGGAATGCTTTGCAATGACTTTTAGGTGTGAGGTGTGTTTTTTATTCAAGATTAACTGCTTTTAATATAGAAAAACATTGGTAAAATGTCCACATTTCACCGCTACTGTTATTGTATTTAATCAAAGTGCAATATAAAAACAATAAATCATCTCTTTCATTGCAAATACATGTGACGTCGTGTTTTGTGTCAGGTGTTACTTTGTAGGTACATTGTTTTATGTATAATACATACAGAAACACTGGTATTTATAATACACTGATCATGACGAGTGTGTAACAACTTGTATAAAAAGCCCTATACTAAAAACAATTTGAAAATACATAAAAACAAACTTCAAAATATGACACGACTTTAACCTCAAATAGACAACATTTATTGCAGATTGTCCGCAAATATAGCCCCTTTCGTAAATTGTTGAGGGCCTAAATTATGTTTCAATAAACACAATAACTATTATTTATCTAAATCTCTATAAACAGTATGAAAATAAACCAAAAACACGAAATGTTGAATTGCATAGGTACGCGTGCACTTCAAGTCATTTCAAATGTCAATACAATACAATTCACAGGTGACAGGTTAACTGTGACGTCACGGTTAACCATTTCAGTAATGCCAACTTAACGCTGTGTTTTCCGAAGAGGTTTAAAAATGCACTTTTTAATAATTTATTAAAAACTCTGCATTTAATATTATGAAATAAAACTTATATATTCAGAATCAGCGTTTCTTGGTCTATATGAACATATTTTTTTAAAGCCATAATATTTTTCACTGGAGTTCCTTATTGATAAGCAACCATGTATGTAAAAACTAAAATTGGCTAAATTGGTATCTAGCAGCCATAAATAATTATACATTGTGTTTGGTCTTGAAAAAAGAATACCGTCGGTTCCTACCGGTATGTTTGCCAGTTCCTACTTCTCCGTAGCTGGAAAACTATTTTAATTATGGAACATAATGCAAGAAAATTGCTAGTTCGATTGTTGTTGTTTTCAAAACAGATGAATGATCGGACTTTCTTGGAAGCAAGTTGTTTGTGTAAATAATATTGTTTTTGGTTTCTTTCATTTGGATTACCTCTATATTATATTAAAGTGATTGTGTTCCTTGGCAGAGATGGTACAGTGGTAAGTGATTTGAAATTCCATTTTCCTTCCCATACCTTGTTCTTTCCTACAAATACCATCACCCAATGGATGCTTTATTTACTGTGACGATTCACGGTAACGGTATTGTGACAGCATAAAAAAGGCAATAAACATATTATGTTCCTTATCACAGTATTTCTGCAGCTCTTTTAAAAGGTGAGATACACAATGTACGTAGGTCTGTTCCCTCCAAAGGAAAAGAGTCATCATTTTCTTGCATCTCTCTCACACACCGCACTGTGATGTCTCCGTAGACCCATACCAATTGCCATGATGATAATTTTGAAAGTATGGAATATAATTACAAAGATAATATTCAAGTGTGAGTGAATTCCAAAAATGTCAAATGTCAACACGCTGATGGTTTTGCTTTTGTTCTTAAATATATAATACTGCCGCTCTTTCTTACACACTAAATGACAAACTCGAAAATGAAACAAACTGTGGACATATGTCTGCACCCCCCAAAGGAAACGTACAAAAAGTGTGTCTCACAATTATTTAATGTGTAAGAAAGAGCTGCAGCATTGTGGTGATAAGAAACATATGTTTTTGCCTTTTTTCCGTAACCGTGAAACGTCACGATAATTTTAAAAAAGCTCAATTCCTGCAAATACTAGTTCGTTTCGTCTTAAGTACATTTACAATTTTAAAATCTGACCTGACATTCTCTGGCCATATATCGCTGCTCACTCAGTCTTGCTAGAAACTTCTTGGGTTCATCATCAGGACTTGTAAGCAGTTTGATAACCAAGAAGCTATGCTAGGGATGTCGAAAGTGAAAAAAAATATCGATATATCGATGTATCGATATTTATTAAAATATCAATATCGACGTCGATATATCGAGGAAAAAATATCGATGTATCGATATATCGGTCAAATTTTCAAAAGATTTTGCGTTTTTAAAATAATAGTGTATTCAGCTCAATATTATCAATAGTAATTTTTATACACAATGTGCATTATTTTAATGCACAAAAATCTCAATAAAAATGAAGGTTTTTTTATTAGGTAATAATTACAAAAATATCAAAACTAAAAAGCTATCTTCTAACTTGCATGTAAAACTGAGACGCATACAAAGTTTGTATGCGTCTCAGTAACATTATTAATCTGTCAAAAAGGACTTCGTGTTTCAAACAAGGTACAGTCAATAATCATAGACAATTCGTCACTTCATTTGGATAGGGTTCTAACTGATATTTTTTTCAAAAATGACCTTTGAATGCCAAAGCATTTCTTTTGCTTATTTCTATAACCTAAACAATTTTCAGAACCATCTGTGTTGTATTTTCGTAGATATAAGTATGACAAAGTTCTAACTTCAAGCTTTATCAATAATAATTCATTTCACAAGGTTCTAACATCACTTACACTCTCTATTTTGTTTGTATCTGACAGTTGATCATAAATACGAGGTACATTATGGTCCGTCATTTCATTTGGATAGGGTTCTAACTACGTCTTACCATTTTCTAAGGTTTCTAAGTTTCCAAAGACGAATTTTCGAAATCTATGTAAGAATTTTAATTTATGTATTTTAGTTTATCGTATTTTAATGAAAAATATTTTAATAGGGCTTGGCCCTAGCTAGGAATAGCATTAGGGTAATGTAATTAGAACCTTGTGCAATGAATTATTATGCTCTAGCTGGTTGCACAGGGTTCTATTTGTATGTTGAGGTATGTTCTAAAAGGGTAAGTTTACGTCCTCGTTAAATACTTTCATTTAAAATATGTTCAATTAAAATACTTTACACAAGGTTCAACATGAAAATCGGAAATTTGTAAACAGATTATGAGAAATCATCTTTGCAAACTTTGACACCTCATATCTCAGAACAAGGTGAAGCGAAGTTAGAACCCTATCCAAATGAAGTGACGAATTGGGAACCAACACATAGGAGTGGCTTAGAAAAAAATGGCGAAAAATAGCATACATTTCTACGTATGTACCTACACATATGAGATAGTATTAGTGATCACAAATGCTAATGCAAATACAATAGATTTGTAAGCTAATAGTTAAAATTTCAACCGCCAGATGTCATGAGTTCGTTCCTGTACGGTTTTGGATTCTAGTGACTTTAGTTACATAAATTTAAAAAAATATAATTTTTGATATAATTTTCGATATTGGATATTTGGTATCGGAATATCGATATATCGGATCAAAATATATCGGCTAAAAATATCGATATATTGAATTAAAAATATCGATACATCGATATATCAATACTTTTTCAACAAGCCTAAGCTGTGCTAGCGTTATTCGATGGCATACTGATAAGCAAGCTGGAGTACGCGAGCGATGTTTGGACACCGTACCACCAGAAGTACATTGACATGTTAGAGCAAATCCAGAAGAAATTCCTCAGGTGTGTTTGTTTATATGCGGAAGCATGGAACCTATCCCATGGTTCATGCACCATTGTCTTACTTGAGGAAACTGATTCTGTGAGTCTAGAAACTAGGCGGAAAGCAAGTCTTGCTACTCTTTCAAAATTTGGAATAATTTCATCGATAGCCCATTTCTCTTGGGATGCTATGATTTATATGTACCAGACCACTACAGCCGAAGTTGATATCATGATTTATTTCAAACTAGCTGACCCGGCCACACGTTGCTGTGGCTAATAAAACACAACGTCATCTACTGGATGGTTATCCAACCTTTATAACTACCGCCGTCTTTGAGTTTATCGCGAAGAGACAGACAGATGCCGAGGAGGACTTTAATTTATAATATGTAGAGAGATGGTGTGAAAGATTATAATAATGTGCATGAAATGCTTGGGGTAACTAACATATTTAAGTTAAAAAGGATTAATACTGTATCCGTCTAAATACAGTCTGTCAAATAAGAGTAGAAAACATAGGAGGGCGCCACTGTTGTACAGATGGCAATACTAAAAATATAACATGGTTATAATGTAAAGCTGTGTAACCAACATTTTTATTAAAAAGGCATAAAAGTGAAAAAAAAATTTTTCATTCCACTGATCTCAAAATTAGAATTGCATAAAGTATATTGTTATTATATCTATGTGTGTTAACATAACGATTTTGTAATAAAATAAAAAGCACACTTTAGAAATTGTTCACTGCTCACATGTATTTAATATTAGCTTAAGTACGTACTAGCGTTATCCAGGCTTCAGATCATGTCTCTAATTTTAGATCTGAATATATTTAACTGATTCAGATATAAAAGTAGTGAAACTAAACTCACTAACTCTTCATTTCTACCTACTGTTAAATTCAAATTTATGTTAATTTAAATGAAAGTCAATCACTTTGTAAAACACAATATAATCAAATTTATGTCATTAAGTAGGTAACTTAACAGCAGTGCTTCTTCGTTTTTTTTTTTTAACAATTTTTTTTTTTTTAAATGTGTATACAGTGTTCTGTGTCATCATTGTCATTACACTTCAAAAGAATATTTGACAGGTAAATTGGTGTTACCAGCCTACAAATTTCGTAGTTCCAGTTTTTATTTTTTCTACTCTTATTTGACAGACTCTAACTTTTCAATTGCCGCAATGTATGTGACCATTTTTTTAGAAGATAGAATGGGTATAGTAAGCTATCCGTAAAATATAGATATTATGCCTTCCAGATTTTTTTGTAGATCTATAAAAGAGGAATATCCCACCATGCATTATTTTGTTATATCCCAAAAGGATTAGGCAGCGTTTTCGATGAGAGCTACTAGGCGGCTTGACTTTTTCCGACACTTCTAACAATTATCGTTATGTTTCAATCAATTTACACAAATCCTTGACAAATTACATACCTAAACCTTCCTCACGAAACACTCTTATCTATTGGTGAAAACCGCATAAAAATCCGCTCAGTAGTTTTCGAGTTTATCGCGAGCAGACAGACAGACCACGCGGGGGACTTTAATTTATAATATGTACAGATACCGAATGGCAGAACAGATGTCCTGGCAAAGCATAGCATGACGAGGGGAGTGGTGCTGTTAAATGAACTTGCAAACCATTTAGATGTAAGTAAGTGACTATGCATTTTTATTTATTTATTTATAACATCACATTTGATACATTTGTATGGCAAAAATAACATAATAATAACATTGAAAAATAAGTATAAAATGTGTACAAGTGTTATTATGCATTAAAACTATTATTGAAGAGAGACCTGCCTAAATGCTGATAGGATAACTAAATTGTTCTGCAATTGGAATTATTCAGTTGTACAATAATAATAAAAAAAGTAAAAAAAATTATACATAATTCATTTTCAAACTGCATCTGCATATTTCGTAACCAAAATTATATACATAGATATAATATAAGAGCAAACTCCTACTGCTGAAATGTCCCATGAAACCTCTCTTTCTGTTATTTACGAGTATATACATGCTTTGTTTATGAGTTCTAACTCATAAAGGGAGAGAGAAATTTATTACGATGGAGCCATCAATAGTACGCCGTTATTAGATTATATTTGTAACCGACGTGTTACGTACCCTAATTTGTTTTTTCAGCAAAAGTCATCGCTGGTGGCATCCTCTACATTTAGTGGTCATTTCTTTGAAATTTCCCTTGAAATTTCTGGCCACTAAGCTCGTTAGTACCATGCCGCCAGTGACGATCTTTTCGCCGAAATATTTATGTATAATTTATCATTATTACCCTTTTTTATTATGTACAATGCCCCGGTGCAACAAATAAATGCTTGCGTGCTAAGGTTGCCACCGGGAGACATTTTAAACTCTTATAATTTACATACTTGCTATTTTCCTGGGCAGGGTGGTGGTGGCCCCTGCAGGAGGCCAACCAAAATGGCACGCACCTTTCCCACTGGGCAGGGTGGTGGCCCCTGCAGGAGGCCAACCTTCAAAATATGTTTTTCACTTAATCAAACTCTCACAACCCGCAGGACGATGAAATTAACATATTTCATTCCAGAGTCCTGCCGGGCATTCAGGGAAAGAGAATTTAAACCTCTAACCCTTAAACTCGCAATGATAGGGCGTTTTTAGCACCAAAAAAGGACTTAAAAAAATTCCTTACAAAAATCCGTTTTTTCCCATTTCAAAAATCCAGGGACCTCGCAAGACAATGAAACAAACAGGTTTCAGTAGCTAGTCTTGCGAGGGACCTGGGAAAAATAGTAGATTCTTTATATAACTTCTCACAATTAGCCAAACATTAAAAAACCTAGAATAAATTGTAAAATTGCCACAAACTCACCAAACCAAAAATCAAACCTCCCACCACAAATTTGTATCACGTGGGCACCTTTTACCCCAAATTTGGGTATAAAAGGACCCACCTTTTTCATAATAAATCAGTTCACATCTCTACTTGATAACTCGTGTTTTATTCTTCGGAAGTTTTTATCAACCAGCTGCCTCCCGCCGACTTCTGCCTGTCTTCAGTCCTGGTGCCTACCTCCTCCAGACTAGCCGGCCCTACTTTTGGCAACCGCCAGGCGCCAGGCTCAGGCAGAAGCATCGGCACATCCAGTGTCCTTCACGCATCAGGCACTGGGTGCTAGGGAGGTCAACCCTTTATTATTTTTTCATCATCCCATCATTCTGACGTGCACTAAGACCGCCCCCTTTTTTACAGTTCTTGTGAAGACGCTGATACGTCTGTTACAATATTTATAAAAAAATTTAGTGTGGTGTAATAATTTTTTTGTGATTACAGTAGGGCCTCGCTAATCCGGATAGGGAAAAACAAGACCCCTTCCGAATTATCGAGGCGTCCGGATTATAGTATGCAATTTTTTTATTAGAAATAAAAGAAAAAAAAAACAAAAAGTTAATTAACGAGTGACGGCAAATGATTGAATATTGACACGTTTTGCACGCACCCGTCCGAATTACAGCGTGCACCGAAGTAACGGGAGTCCGGATTAGCGAGGCTCTAGTGTATATCCTTTCTCAATTTGGGAGGCGGGTATGGTACCACCGCCCCAGGAACCATTTATTGGATAATCAACACCCCTGAAATAGGTCACCCAAGTGCTTCGCTACATTTGGGGACTTGGAAGGGTTGCCCAGGTTCATAAGGTGAGGTTTGTCTAGGTCTTGGCGACGAATGCGTTTTCCCACCTACTGCATGGCGGACCGGATCGGGACAGACTGGTTGAAGGAGACCCAACCTAGACCTCCCCAGCAGGACTCTCTCAACCCATCGCCTTGCACCGCAGTGGGAGGGATGGATTCATATGTCCGTCTCTCCTGGAGACAACAAAATTCGGGGCACTCCACGGGGAGCCATAGAGCTATGAAAATATAAATAACAGACCATGTTCATGTGTACAATACTTTGGTGACAATATCCTTTGTAAATTCTTTTTCCACGGTCGAGTGTCACCCCCCTGTCGGGTGGCACCTGGGGCGGACTGCCCCCCCGGTCGCTACGCTACTGCCTACCCCTCATACCTTTTGCCCTCCCAGGACTTGCTCTCCTTCCTTACCAGGAAAATACCCTACACACAGCACCCCCAAAGATGACATAGGCCCTGAGAGAATTTTTTTCCTCAGGGCCTCCCTTATGTATGTATGGGATAATCAGAGACCATTCGCGCTTTGTTAGTCTGTGCAGTTTGGTTGTAGCTCGGTAACAATCCACACGCTTCCATGCCATATTATGTCTCTTTGTTTCTATTATCTATGGTACTATTACTTACCTACCTCGGTGGGGTGATGTGTGTTTTATATTGCAAGTCAATAATCTGATTCTAATCGGATATTATTTGTTTCTATTGGATACAGGTTTGTAAAAAAACACTTCTATTTAACAAAACATTCTATATATTTTTCATCTAACACATAGTTTGATTATATTTATTTAAATAAGATACAATATAATATATAACAGCATCAAATGGTAATTTATATAATACAACACATAAGCGATATACATTTACACAAGCGATATTTAATATTTGGGCGGTTAACAGAATATTTTTTTGTGCCTAATTTTTGTGACTATTATGGCCGTTTTAAAGTATAATAAATATTTAATTAATAAATTAAATTAAAACAAATCACTTTAAATACACCACTTATTTAATAAAAATTATCAACATGTCTCGAAACCAATGGTTTCTTCGTCAAGATAAAATGAAAATTAACAAAAATAACAATGGACATATAGACAAAAAACATTTAGTTAAAATACACTCAAAGTGAATTTGCGATTATTGAAGAAATTAAAAAATTATTCAGAAAAACAAGTTAGTACGCATAGCAGTTATTACATATCGAACTGTCAACCGAATTCTGAATTAAAAATGTATTGTTTAAGAATCGTTACGTCGTTGTGCTCACTGTGCTTTTAACAATTTTTTATATTAGCTTCATGTAGGAGGTCCCAAGGGAAATATTTTTTAGGGACTAAATCATCTTGAATGCTGAGTGCAGGATATTTTTGAGAAAAGGAAGGAGTGAACTTGGACGTGAAAAGAGTGAAACAGAGGACGGCAAATAATTCCATAGCCGAACTGTTGAGCCCAAGAACGAATCTTGGAAATGACCCGTTCCCATGTGGAAAATGTCAAACGTGTACAAATTTTGGGGTTGTGTTTTGGTATGTTTCCCTGCTGTACACCGGTGTCGAAGAAATCAATGATGCTATTTCCTCGAAGCATCTTTTATTGATATATCTACCGGTAGAACAAGAAAAGAAACCTTTGAAATGGGTATTTGGTCGGTTCCGCTTAATTTGTGGACCAGTTTATCGGGACGGCTCGTTATTTGGGGCAAAACCCAAGGAAGAGAAACCAATTAAAGAAACTGACCCAAATTTACTTCGGTTATCCGGGACACCATTCCGTTTAATTGGGACAAATTCCGAGTTTTATTTTATGCTACGTCCAGACTGAAGACGAACTTAGTTCGGAGTTGGAAGGTTGGCCGATCGTGTGGTCGCTGCGGCCAACACTCCAACCCCGAATTCCGTACTCCAAAATGGCGGACATGGAACAGCTGTAGCTACGTTGTATCTTTTTCAGTTGCCCACAGTTATTACGTACGTGTAATCATATACTTATATACACGACATGTTTTCAAACAATTTTTATACCACTCTCCGTAATAATAAAGTCATTTTAATATTACGCGGCACGCGCGTCTTGATCGTTTGCCGTTCGCAGACTGATGTGTGGGCAGCTGCGGCAGGCTGGTTCGTGTGAGTTGGCCGTCGGGATCGCCTCGAGGGCGATCCCGGGCCAACTCGAACTCCAACCTTCCAACTCGAACTTCCAACGCACGAACACCCCTCCACACGATCGTCCAAACGTTTGAAGTTGGAACGTTGGCCGCAGTGTGGGCTTACCATTAGAGATTACTTTTTCTGCTAGAACAGGAACTTTGAAACATTCCGCTAAGACAGGTACCTTACTTGTTAGGGTTGATTAGTTCTGCTAGAACAGGGACTTTACTAGTTAGAGTTGAAGCATTCTGCTAAAACAGGAACTTTACTTGTTAGGATTGATGAGTTCTGCTAGAACAGGGACTTAACTTATTAGAGTTGAATCATTCTGCTAAAATAGGGATTTTGCCTGTTGGGGTTGATGAGTTCTGCTAGAACAGGGACTTTACTTGTTAGAGTTGAAGCATTCTGCTAAAATTTGGACTTTACTTGTTAGGATTGATTAGTTCTGCTAGAACAGGGACTTTACTAGTTAGAGTTGAAGCATTCTGCTAAAACAGGAACTTTTCTTGTTAGGATTGATGAGTTCTGCTAGAATAGGGACTTGACTTGTTAGAGTTGAAGCATTATGCTAAAATAGGGAGTTTGCCTGTTGGGGTTGATGAAATCTGCTAGAACAAGGACTTTACTTGTTAGAGTTGACATTATTTAATGCCTGTACAGGTACCTGGAATTACTTGTTAAGTTTTCTGTCAGAATAGGGACTTCACAAAAGAACTTTACTGGTAAGAGTTAACATTTTCTTACTGAACTAGCATTTATAAAATTAAATTAATATACAAATCAAAGAGGACGTACAAATATATTTTTTAAGTCTAATATGTTGGTGTGGAAAAGATCCATTCATTTTTCTGCCCCAAAAGTTGGAAGACAGTATAATAAAACATTTTCTTTATGTACATATTATATAAACTATAATATAATTTATTATATATGAGACCAGCTCGAAACTTTTTTCCTATTGAACTAGTGAACGTGGTTCTTAACTTATTATCACTAATATTAGACACATACATAAAAAATAATTACACATATTTATATTTAATGAATATTATTTGTTTTACAATATATTATTATACTTAAAACTATGCATTATTACTAAGATTGGCTGTCTTTTGTTCATGAAGCTTCGCTTGTATAAACCTCAATAAAAATAATTCTTATTGCTACATATCTCAAAATGAATGTAAAAATGATTGGAAATATACAAATGTTTCATCAAAATTCAAATGTAACATTGTAATCAAGTGGCCAATCAGCGCCATTTTTTTCGACATTTAAAAAGTCCACTTTAAATTCACATTGATTTCAGTTTTCTTTCTTCCTGTTTCAGCTTTCTTCCAAACTGTGACCAGTTTACATAACAACATGACAATTGTGCATTTCTGCTGATATCGCAATTTGTTCAAAACGAACCTGAAGGGTGATTCTGTATCTTTTGTGACAATTTGCGTGATCGGCCACATATTACACATTTTTCTTAAATGCGGTATTCCGTATCGTGCTTAACGAGCTTAATACTGTGCTTGAAGTAGTTTTAAAAAAAAATTGTGAATACCTCACAAGAGTCCCATCTGCTCCCGTTTGGAGTCAGTGAGACTATGGCATCCCCTAATTGGGATATGTTGTGAGGCTGAAGGTAGTAGTGAGGGAAAGGAGATGGGAAAGAGGTAGGTGGGGTAGTACATGACTATTCAGATTTGATCACCAAACACGGCTAAAGCCATTTCAAGCAACGTTTCAATTTTGAATGGTGGTCGTACACCAGGGCGATACTGAGAGTATCTTCCACGCTGGAACGTGCCGCAAATATACTATACATTATTTTTAAATGAATTAATTGTGAAATAATACAAATTATAATAAAAATAATACAAATTATTAACCGCTAAATCAAATAAAATTTATTTGCACACGCCGGGATTCGATCCTGCGACCTTCGGATTGTGAGTCAAGATCCCATCCCTCAACCACAATATCATACCCTTAATACCCTAATGCAAGAGATGATGGCACATTTTGTCGCGTAATCCTTGTTAAGAGATGTCAGTCGATTAAATTAATCAATAGTAATTCGTGTTTTTGTAGGTATTTAATCCATTTAACACACAACAGGCATAGACAAGTCATTGAAAGCCATAGAAAATCACAGAAATTTGACAGCCAATAACGCATGACGGTCAGCTTCCCATATCTGACAGATTTTGTATATTTTTCTTAATTGTCCTGTAACGCTGATTTAACCCATAAGACAACACAAAAGATACAGCTTCAGCATTCACAGATTCTGGAATCAGCACATGGGAACTTTTCAGTTGTCAAAAAACCAAAATGGTGCTGATCTTCGGTTTGGCGGTCACCAAATGTGACGAGATTTATTGACTGAAGATCATAGGTGGTCCTTGAAAATTGAGATGATTATAAAACTGTAGTACAGCGGCTCCATTATAATGTAGCCGTGACAATGTTATGTGTAGTTTAGTTCGGAACCGGTACAATAAAATATAGACTCCAAGATTATCAGCATTATAATTAAGGTATGGAAAGAGGACTTCTGACACGCTAACTCCGTTCGTGTCGTACATTCATTCTAAACATGCATTCACTTGCAGTGGTGGTTCTTCAGAGTGGGACAGTGGGGACAGTCTCCACAAGTTACACCCGAAACCTACTAGAGGAAATAACGGTCGACGCTTTGTCTTCACCAAAATGAATGAATTCTTTAAACATAAAAGCGATTAACATTTGCAGAAATAAAATACAAAAAAATATTCCGGATCATTTTAATGTGACCCGGTGACCACCCAGGCTGACCAGCAGATAGCCGACTAGCGCACAAACCATCAGAGTCCATTCCTCAGTGCGCAGAACCTACCGTGCACTTGGGGGACAATCCGAGTTGTCCAGCATTTTGGTTGAATCTTCACGTTTCTTTCGCGATCGTAGGCAATTCGAGAACTGCGCATGCGCACTTGTATGTGAATTTCAAACACCACGGGGACAATCTATTGAATCCCCGCGTAACAAAATACTGAACCATTTGTTTTAGTTCAAGAAAGTTCTTAGTTTCGGGCGGGAATTTGAGAGTGTTCAAATTAAAATCCATAATAATCTTGCAAGATAGCGTTATTTTAGCTGATTAGCATGATTTGACCATGAAAATTTTTTTTTGAGAATGTATGATATGATATTCATCGGGTGGTGAGATTATGGTACAGTAGAAAATGTCGATCCCCACCATCAAAGAAGTGCTCGAGCCGCCACTGTTCACTTGTTTTTCAAAAGAACTCCGAAATACGTTAATTACAAAAACAATGAAGAAAGGACAGTTAGACACGCTACATAATTTAGTATAATATTTAGCTTAAAGCTATTAACCAATGTTTTAATGGATACTAATTGGAATTACTACATTTATTTGATTATGTTCATTATTCTTACTTATCTATATTTGTTGCTATTTTAAAAAGTGTCCACCAAGAAAGACTAGAGAAAAAGCAGAGCGCTGCGATAGTTAAAACGGTTTTAACCCCTCAGTATAATTTGTTCGCTTTTGGAACAGCTCATATAGGTCTCAAAGAAATCATTGTGTCTTCCTTTCTATCATAGTGAGATATACGATCTAAAGGATGCTAAAAAGTGAAAACATCATGCTCTGTATTCAAATCTAAAAGTTAACCGCAGAATAATTAAAATGTACACCTTTATGAAACCAAAGTTTCCGACCACAATTTGAGAAAAATTTATGCAACTTTGAGATTTTTTAATGAATTATTTTTACATGAAATGACAAAAAACTGAGACGACAATAAAATATATACCATAATACGTGTGTGTTGTTAGTTTTTTAATTATCGGTAATTTTAGTTAGAAAAAATGTAATGTGAGCCATTTTTAAAACTTTTTAATGTTTGCATTAAAAAAAAAATTATATTTCAAAAATTGTATGTTTATTTCTAATAATAAAATTTGAAAGCTTATTTTGTCACTCTTCAAAAACAGTTTTTTCTCGATACGTTCAGAAATATTCGATTAATATGGATTTTATTGCAAAGCGGAATTACTGTGATCTTTTGACAGAATATGCTCGAGGCCTGAGGGGTTAAATGACATCAATCTTCAAAATAATTGAAAAAAAAATTAAGTACTTTCAAGTAAATATTTTTTACATCAACATCACAAAAAAGTTCAGAAAATAGTGGTGATTCCTGAAAGGAAATTTAATATTCAAACTTGTTTTTATTTAGTACTTAGCGAGGTAATTGAACGGATTTTTTTTTTCAATTTTTGAAATTACATATTATTATAGAGGCCATTTATTAGATTTTAAATCAAAATAAAAACTACATGCAAGAAGCGCTTACTTTTCGCATTTTTGAAAAATTGGTGTTACTCATAGAAACATGTTACGCCGTGGAAACGAAATTTTTTAGTTCTATTTTATTAAATTTCTAGAATTTGTTGACAGACTGTATATATTCATAGATTCTTATTTTTTTTACTAAATTTAATGATTAAAATGTCATTTACTTAATTTAGCATTAACATTGATAATAATTATTGATAATATTATATTCATATTTTTATTATACAATATTAAATTTATTGTCTACAGCTTTTATTAAAATTATTTTACAAAACTCGTTGAGTATCAAGAACAGTAAGAATTTATATTATTTTACATATAATATATATATTTAAAATAATAAACATTATGATAAATATTAAAAAATAATTGTTTTAAACATTACAATTTTACACCTATGTATATAATTTTGGATGTATGTTTCATTGAAATGGCGGTAAAGGAAGAACTTCAAGGATAACGTTAGGTTCACCGTTCCACCGCCAGAGGATAGTAGCGCTGTTTTCACCACTGGCGGTAAAAGGGAGTTCACCCTGTCGATTAAAATGGGGACTACATTAACTTTACTCCAACCAAAGCAATCCATAATCATTAGCAACGCTGGGTACATGGTAGAGATGGGTAAGTTCTGCATTTTGCCGGAGGTCTCCGATATGTGCTTCCTTTTAAAAGTACTCGAGTTTTTGGAGTAAGTCCCGGGAACGACTCCCGACTCGTGAGTAGCACGTACTAAGATGCATGGGTTCAACCGGAGCCGGACCTCGGAGACCAAACCGCAAAAGAGTGTGAACCCTGGACCTGCTCCCAACTCGCGGGTGGCTCGGACCGCGAACACTGGGATGCCGATGGAAGCATTTGAGTTCCGGCTCCGAGTCGGACTCCGAGTTACGGGTTTGGGTCTGAGTCTTGGACCGGGTTCTCTGGGAGTAGTCGATTTGAAAAAGGAGTAGGAGTAGGATCCGCTTCCCGAGAAAACCCGAGTTCAAGAGCCCACTCCAGCTGAACCTACACATCGCTAGTACATGACAGCTAGAATTTCATTACCTTTAGAACTCCAGAGTATTGAAGATGTAAATTTTAAAGAATATTCTTCCTGGGTCAATCGTTAAGTAACCGATCATTTTGACCCGATCATGAACCACTGATGATCGATCGGGTTATCTACCTTTTAAAAAAAGTTTAGATCATTTATTCGATTAACTCAATCAGCACACATAGTGTATGGTGAATGGTGAGTAGTCATAGATGTATAAATTTTGGAAACCGGGCGTCTCAAGGACCTACCTACTACTTACATGAAAGCACCTTGTCAAAGATCGGGTATTTTCGACCTGATCACTTCGTCAGTAGGTCGTGATCGACCCGGGTCATGTAAAATGATTGATATTTGAACCGGTAATATTGTGCGTCTAAATTCATGTTTGTTAGCGACATTCGGACTGCTCGACCAACTAACTTAATATAGTTTGCTGAAGAATTGTACTGCCACCTTACTTAGTAAATTACGTGTGTCCATTTTGCAATTTTTATATGTAGTAGAAACAAAAATGTTTCTTTTTAAACTAACATGAATTCTACCATTTTGAGAAGCAGTTGTCCGGGGCTTGGCGGCGGATCCGTCTGACCACCTGCTGCGTGACAAGCCGGATCGAGAGAGACTGGTTGAGGAAGAGACCTTTTGACCTCTGCAGCATAGCTCTCTTGGAACATCGCCTTACACCACAGTGGGAGGGATGGATTCATTCGTCCGTTACTCCTGGAAATACTGACCCCCAGATTCCTAACCTTTTCCTTCCCAGAACTTCCTCTCCTTCCTTTCCTAAAAAGACCCTCCACACAGCATCTCAAAAGATGACACAGGCCCTGAGGGGAATTATTTTCCTCTGTGTGGAGCAAATTAAAAAAAATATATATATTTTCTTGTGGAATTAGAAAAAAACACTAAATAACATTCTTTTCTCCTATTTGTCAAAAAATGGACTATCGGATATTACAAATTACGGTACCTATATAACATGATTCAAAATTTTCGGTCAAAATCCGACGAAGATTTAAATGTTTATTTCAAAAAATAATATTGTATAAGTAAGATATTCTTCAAAAAATAATTACATAAATCTATAAAGCAAAGAGACTACCTTGCATTAAACGGACTTAATTCTTATTAAATTACACATTTTATTTTTTGATGTATGTTTTTTCGATTTATATTTTTAATACAAAAACACGTAATAACTTCTAAATAAATATATATTACCTATGTTAAAGCTATGTCATCTATTGTCACATTTATTACTACATTTTACAATTTGCCTACATTATTTTTAATTTTAAGCCATCGTTTTCAATGTTATAATAATTTTACTAAAATTCGGCCGAACGTTAGAAGAACATTTTAACACGACTTAATTATGAAAATAATTCTCACGCGCAAGCAAGTTAATAAAGCAAAATTTTGTTACTTTATCCCAATATATCTTTAACATGGTCCCACTAAGGTTTTATTTTAAAATGCGTAGCTTTTACTCTACGATTTAAAATTATTTTAACGGGCACGGTTGCAGTAGTAAAAAATAAATTAATGGCAATTTGCTGGAAAGTATAAAAATAGTGCATCCTTTCTTGGCAACTTATTTTATTTGTAGCAATATGTGCTTGCCACACATTATATTGCATTAAGACTGGGACTTCGATTTTTCTTAATATTTTATTTATGAGAGTTAGCCAAGTTTTAAAAAGGATAAAACTGAACAAATATCTTTTGTCAGGCAGTGTTTAATTGGTCAAATAACTTCTCCAAATGAAAGATTTCACGCCAACTCCTAACAGAATAAAGACCAGAGACAAAATAATTATCATGAAAAACTTCTTTTGAGTGTTTTTCTCAAATATAAAAAATACACCAATTCACTTCTTTGAGTGAACCTAATAAGCCCTGGAAGGAACTATTCGAGAAAAAATTTAAAGCCGCTGGTGTGCAAAAAATGTTGCTTGTGTCGTGATGGTGGATGAAGGAATCAGCCAGCCGAGGAATCGAACAAGAGGCCTGGGTGGGACCCAAACGCGTTGCCGCCGGGTGAGGGGGAAGACGTTTGAAAAATGTTAAGCCTGTTTAAATTTTTGATGACATCCCATTTCCTACCTCACCAAAAACCCCAAAAAATCATAAGCCCAAGTAATAATTGCATTAACAACACAAAAGTAGCTAATTATATACCACTTTGCTTACAAATCATTACAAAAGTTAGTCACTTAAGATGGCTACAAGGCAATTCCCCTCATCCTAGGTTTGGCTTCAATGTCATTACAAAATCGCACTGATGCTCTGTCCATGGCTTTTTAGGTTTATGGAATGAAGTTTTTAGTTCGTCCATGATTTTATAGGTTTATGGAATGTATGTTTTGTATTTCTTCGGCATTAACTATGGAATGAAGTTCTTAGTTCGTGCATTGCTTTTTAGGTTAATGGAATGAAGTTCTTGGTTCGTTCCCTGCTTTTTAGATTTATGGAATGAAGTTTTTAGATCGTCCATGGCTTTTAAGGTTTATGGAATGAAGTTCTTAGTTGGTACATGGTTTTTAGATTCATGGAATGAAGTTCTTAGTTCGTTCCTGCTTTCTAGATTTATAGAATGAAGTTTTTAGAGTGTCCATGGCTTTTAAGGTTTATGGAATGAAGTTTTTAGTTTCTCCTTGGCTTTTTAGGTTTATGGAATGAAGTTCTTAGTTGGTACATGACTTTTTAGGTTCATTTCGTCCATGGCTTTTTAGGTTCATAGAATGAAGTTCTTAGTTAGTACATGGCTTTTTAGGTTTATGGAATAAAATTCTTAGTTCTTACCCTAACAAATCCTCATGCTCCCATTGGCACAGCATGCAATTTAGAACACCCTAGTTACATGCTTTATTAGAATACCTGCAATTAATATTTGCAATTGAACAATACATGTATTTTCCTTAGACATAGAGCCAATGTTTCCTGGTGAATCGACTGACAACTCCAGTTCTCTTGATTGCCTCGTGTTCATCTGGCGGAGAGATGCTCAGAGCCAAACGCTGTGGAATAGAAAGAAAAAAATGATTTTTTTAAATATATGACATGGACATGAATGGTAGAAGAAGTCGGGAACGCCCGAGGAAGACATAGCACTGCCAAGTGAATCAAATACTTGAATCGGGCCATGTCAAGAGTCAGAATAACAGAAAAGTATGTACATAGTACGAGTGTAAATGAAGCAAGGAGGTCTATCATTTTTGCCTACTCTAGCGGGGAAAATGCACAAAAAGGTTATACAAAATCATTGTCTTTTTACTTTAAAATCGGGCTTAAAATCGGTTCCCTGCAGAGCATCGGGATGGTCCGATGCTCTGCAGGGAACCCGCTTGCACAGCGCGGGCGTAAACTGTGCGCCCTAAAGTTTAAGTTTAGACTTACGGAATTCAATACTTCTTTTGTGTGAAAGCACTATGAAACAATACATGATTATTAATTCAATGGCGTCAGCCAGAGATGAGATGACAATTTGATCGCTTAAAATATTTTAAATGCTTTAATTAAATATTGCGAGTAGAACCACATCTTGCACTTTGAAATCATCGAGCATTTTTTTTGATCAGTCTTTTTATAAGCCCAAAAAAAATAAAGTAACTGCCCTATCAAAACTGCTTTAAAGTTCAAAACCTCCTACTTACGCACCCCTTCTTGGTAGTGGTTTTATTGTATAATGCGGCAAATTAAGTTATTTCGAAAATGATCATAAAACATTTATAAATTTGTGCCTGAACTTCGCAAAATAACCTTATCACTATCTACATAAGGGGTGTTATTGCCAGCATTCCAAATGTTACACGATGTGTTGCTTAGCCTTAAAAACATTTATAAATTTGTGCCTGAACTTCGCAAAATAACCTTATCACTATCTACATAAGGGGTGTTATTGCCAGCATTCCAAATGTTACACGATGTGTTGCTTAGCCTTAAAAACATTTATAAATTTGTGCCTGAACTTCGCAAAATAACCTTATCACTATCTACATAAGGGGTGTTATTGCCAGCATTCCAAATGTTACACGATGTGTTGCTTAGCCTTAAAAACATTTATAAATTTGTGCCTGAACTTCGCAAAATAACCTTATCACTATCTACATAAGGGGTGTTATTGCCAGCATTCCAAATGTTACACGATGTGTTGCTTAGCCTTAAAAACATTTATAAATTTGTGCCTGAACTTCGCAAAATAACCTTATCACTATCTACATAAGGGGTGTTATTGCCAGCATTCCAAATGTTACACGATGTGTTGCTTAGCCTTAAAAACATTTATAAATTTGTGCCTGAACTTCGCAAAATAACCTTATCACTATCTACATAAGGGGTGTTATTGCCAGCATTCCAAATGTTACACGATGTGTTGCTTAGCCTTAAAAACATTTATAAATTTGTGCCTGAACTTCGCAAAATAACCTTATCACTATCTACATAAGGGGTGTTATTGCCAGCATTCCAAATGTTACACGATGTGTTGCTTAGCCTTAAAAATAACCTTATCACTATCTACATAAGGGGTGTTATTGCCAGCATTCCAAATGTTACACGATGTGTTGCTTAGCCTTAAAAAAAGTGAATGTGTTTTTTTTTCAACTAAAGAACCATGCTGAAACCTTATCAGGCTGCTTACTCGGTTCGTTTTTCTTTAGTTTAGTGTAGTAGGGCTGGCCAAACTGTGTCTGGCGCTAATAAAAACCTCAAATGCGCCATATTAGATGTTGGAGGTTAGGTTATTAATTTCTAAATTATAAGATCCTCAGGTGGTTCATATTGACCTCACTCAAAAATACATTAATTTATGTAAGCGTGCCAATTTGGAATAATGAGTCAGTCAGATTTAGGCAACAAGTTTGGTGGTATTGTAGATATATTCGCTGATTCCCTTTACATTCTAAAATGCAATTTAAACCAACACTTTGTGGAATCCTACAAATTATTGTAACGTGGGTATAATATATTTAACGATTTGATGTGTTATTGTAATGTTTTATATTATATTTTGTTCTATGGTATTGTTAAATATTACATTGTTTAAAATATTTCACAGTTTTAAGCAAGAATATACAAGTGGTTTTTTCTTTAAAAACTACTTGTATATTCTTAAAAGTTTTTTCACTTTTATAACGTTTGATATAAATTCTATGTATGTGTAATCCTCGATATCTTAAATATTATTTCATAATCTATGTAAAAGCCCCTACGGGCGTATAAGAACAATAAATAAATAAATAGTTGCAGAACAGCTGTGGTAAAGCAAAATGGAGAGCATACAGGTCAGCATACTTTTCGATATCGCGAAGTTGTACAAATTAAATAATATTTTCTCATCACGCTCGTTCAAACAGAAATTAATAAAATATTAATAGCTATTTAAAAACTTCATCTTCGTTATTTGTTTTTGGGGTGTTATGCCATGTTGCGCTACCTCCTTGTTGCAGTGTCCATCATCAGGGCTGATCCGGTAGATATGCACCGGATCTGCCCTGATGATGGACACTGCAACGCTGTCCGAAACGTTGGCTCAAGAAGGAGGTAGCGCGACACGGCATAACACCCCAAAAACAAATAACGAAAATACTTTTGGCCGTGAAAATCTTAAAACGTATTGAACTGTTTCATCGTTTGCTAGTTTTTTTATGAAATGAGAATTAGGGAAATGTCGCCTTGTATCATTCTTCGGATAATTATCAATGTGAGTTTGCATTGGGCCACTAGTTATTATATGACCAATTATTTTGCTATTTCGAATGAGTGGCCAAGTGGCTGGATCCGCTATATTCGGGACAACAGTACTAACGTCATCTAGCATTTGTACTAATTATTTAAGTAGTAATCAATAAAATCTGCAACAAATTAAATCTCTAACATTTCGGAGGATGACCAAAAATGCATTATATTCGGGATAGTTTTAAACACGGGAAGGAGGATCAAAAAATGTAGGTAACATTGACATGGAAGCAGAATATTAGTGAAATGTTTTACTTTTGCAAGCTTGTGTTTTGCGACAGTGCTTAGATTTGGACGAAAAAATCACGATCACCCACTAGTTCCCGTGGGAATGAGATTTTTCCCGCATTAAAAAGTAGGTAATCTATATATTTCCTCGGAATCTATATTATCTCCGTATCAAAATTTCATCAATATAGTAAAATTAGTTCCAAAGATTACTCCGCCCCAAACGTATAAACATACAAACAAATGTTATAGAGATCGATAGATAGCAGAGAGAGAAAAATATAGTAGAAGATCGATAGATAGCAGAGAGTGTTCAGTATAGATTGTTAAAATAAATTTTTACTTACCTAATAAAATGATCCGTCTAAATACCAAATAACAAATACCTACTTTTACACTTTACACTATTTATATTTCAACTTTTTAGATAAAACTAATGGCACTCCCTAGTCGGAACCAAGAGTGACGAAGAAGATCATCGCAACGTAGCGGGGAACGTTTGATTACTGCGTTTGTTTGATTTAAAAATAATTAGAATAACTGTTTTAAGTGCGTCCACTTATGCAAAGAATAAGAAAGAGCTGGATGTGAAAATAACGCCAACTTTTTAAATAAAATGTTAAAAAGAGATAGATGTGTTTCTCTACTTGGGGATTCCCGGTAAGATGAACTGCATGCAGTGCACCGATCGAAGGGATTGTACACTACGATCCAGTTCTAGTGTTGCCACCATAACAATTTTTTTCTTAAATTTAGGAAATTTACGAGTAAGTAGGTCTGGCTCAAAGAGCGAGGGAATATAAAGGGGCGCGCGTCTGCAGCGCCTGTGACGCCCCTTTATGTCCGGCGCCCTGGGCGGTCGCCTAACCACGCCCTACCCTAACGCCGCTACTGCTTGTATATAAACCAGTCCATGATAATCTATGCTGTCAAAAGCTGGTTCAATTTGCCTGTATTTGTTTTCTTTGTTCTCCGCATGCTATGATAACAATTAATGAAAAAATATTACTTCGCAAACTTCTTGTAGTTAAAAAATGTGGTCCAAATGTGGCCAAACCTGCGCTGCCAGAAAACTACTAACTGCTAATGATGTCCAGCCAATGATGTGCCTTAAACGGACACTAACACACTTAAGAGTGGGTTTAAAATACGGCCTCCGTAAAAGTATTAGTAAAGGATCTTATAACGGTGAAACTAGAATAGACCGGTTCAATTGCACAGGAATGAGTATATGTGAGTTTGAAAGATTGAAATAGATGACTCAAGAATGAGAACACGAATGTGTGCACGCAAGGTTTTAAGAAACGGATTCGTAATTAGATGATACCTCTCTGAAGGGCCCCGGTGTGACACACAGCCTGTAGATGGCTAGGGCGGGGATCATCAGTACAGATGAGAGGGCCAGGCTCCAGCCCACCCACTCCGCCCACCAGGGGTAGGAGTACTGCTGGTACTGCAGAGGCTGGTGGTACAGCAGACCGAAGATAACCACCCCCTGGAATATTGTAACGGTATGCTTAATCCTTCTGATTTTGTTGATGAATGCACATTATTATTTATTTATTATAACTGGTTTTTTGATTTTCATTAACATTATCTACAGAGAGGAGACCATGAGAAAAAAATTCCTTCATGCTTATGTCATCTTTTTAGGGAAAGGAAGGAGAGAAAGTTCTGTGAAGGAAAAAGGTATGAGGGATGAGTAGGAATCTGGGAGTCAATGTCTCCAGGAGTGACGGAGGCATGAATCCATCCCTCCCACTGCGGTGGATAGCGATGGGACAATCACATTCTCCGTCAAGACCTAGGAAAACCTCATCCCACGAACCCGGGCACCCTTTTTTTTACATAAGCTCCACACACGAGGCCATGAGGAAAATAATTTACCTCAGGGCCTATGTCATTTTTGGCGATGTTGTATGGAGGGTCTTTTTAGGAAAGGAAGGAAAGGAAGTTCTGGAAAGGAAAAAGGTATGAGGGGTGGGTAGGCATCTGAGGGTTAGTGTGTCCAGGAGTGATGGACGTATGAATCCATCCCTCCCACTGTGATGCAAGGCGATGTTCCAAAAGAGTACGACTGGAGAAGTCAAAAAGACTCCCTCAACCATTCTTTCCCGATCCAGCCTGCCATGCTAGTTGGGCTAGTTGGTGGGCAGACGCATCCGCGGCCAAGCCCCGGGTATTCCTTACCCCATGTACCTGGGCACCCCTGCTAAGTCACCAAACGTAGCGAACCACTTGGGTGACCTGTGGCATGGGTGTTGGTTATCCAATAAATGGTTCCCAATAGGTGATTGAAAATTGTCAAAGAAGCAAATGATTTATAAATAATAAATTTAACAGGTTTGTAACTTACAATGATGAAGGAAGGACTGATGAACTTCCAGCAAATCCTCCAGTACAGTCCTGGCTTGAAGCCGAGCATAGCCTCAACGTCTTGGGAGAACTTATCCAGACCTGTAGATTAAACATCAATTACTACGTCAGGGTCAGTTGTTTGACCAACCATTACATTTGATATCCTCACAAATCGAAAATCAGGACTATTTTGCAAGATTTTTTTGGCCTGCTGGCGTTTTTGTCAGGTTTTCGGATTAATCACCGGCTGATCAAACAATGCAATACTAAATTTCAAACGGCTGTCGGTCAAGAAGGGACCCGTTTAAATGTGAAAAGTTGCAATAATAATAAATTATCAATATGGTCAACAACAGAATATGACCAAGAAGACTTCCTTGTGGTAGATTAGAAGACGCAATAGCAGGAAATCCATACTACCAACAATGTTGTACACACCTGCTCTCATGCTAATCGCAAACGGAAGTGGTGCCATCTCTGATATTCAAAGAGAACTGTAGAAATTTTCTAGTACAAGTTAGTCTGGCTGTAAGATCATACCTGGAATTTAATGATGTATTATTGCTTTAATAGTTTTAAAATATTTTTTTTAGCTTACCGTAGAACCACGAGACTGCAACAGCCTCGAATAGGGCTGAGCAGAGCAGGGATATCCCGGCCGAGTACGTGTCCAGCAAATGGAACATGTAAATGCCTCCCTGGAAAACAACAAGAATCATAAATATCAATATTTGTATTACAGTGACTTGAGGGAACTCTCCATCTATCTGAAGGACTCTTCACCATGGTAGGTGCATGCAATGCTTAGAAATAGATACCTACAGATTGCCCACTTCCTATTATTCATTTTTACACCCACTTAATATACAAGCACACAACGTATTAACGAGAGCTAACGCAGAAGGGTGATTCTGCTTCTTTTGTATCGTGTTTTGCATTAGTCAGCATTACCAGACAATAAGGAACTCCAGTGAAAAATATTATGGCTTTAAAAAAATATGTTCATATAGACCAATAAACGCTGATTCTGAATATATAAGTTTTGTTTAATAATATTAAACGCAGAGTTTTTAAAAAAATATTAAAAAGGCAATTTTTAATCGGGTCGTAGAAACACGCTGTCAAGTTGGCATTATTGAAATGTTTAGTGGTGAAGTCACTACTCATCGTCTCGTGACGCCACCGTAAGGTCGTTGTTGTTTTTTTTTTTTTTTTACATGAGCTTTACACAGGTGGCCCTCAGGAAAATAATTTCCCTCAGGGCCTATGTCATCTTTGGGGATGCTGTATGGAGGGTTTTTTTTAAGGAAATGAAGGAGAGGAGAGTTCTGGGAAGGAAAAGGGTTTAAGGGGTGGGTAGGAATCTGGGGTTCAGTGTGTCTTGGTCATCCGCCTCCAAGACCAACCTCACCCCATGAACCCGGGCACCCCTGCTAAATCACCAAACGTAGCGAATCACTTGGGGTGACCTATGGCAGAGGTGTTGGTTATCCAATAAAGGTTCCCGGGGCGGCGGTACCCATTCCCGCCTCCCAAATTGAAATTGTATGGCAATGTAGGTATGACACAAGCCATCGTATTAATTTATTCGTTTATTTACATACTGTTTATAGAGATTTAGTTGTGTTTATTGAAACACTATTTAGGCCTAAATAATTCAGTTTCAAAAATAAAGGTATCTCTTATTAGTTTATCTCTATTATTGAAAATATTAAAAAACTACTGCACAAAAAAAATAGTAATGCTACTCTAGGGAGAATACTTCGAACACCGAATTTCAAAATGGCAGCAGTTGATCAGCTGATTGCCCGATCTTATATAACTTTTCAGGAGTGATGACGTCACACGATTGTTTGACACATACGGTGGTTTTCGGGGATCTTGAAAAATTAAAACTTTGACAATTATTTAAACTATTAAAACTAACTCTTTGAAAAAAAAAAAAAAAATATATATATATATATATATTTTTTTTATGCAGTCATTTAAGTTAGAATGACATTATTAAAAAAATTAAAAAAATTGGACTGGAGTTCTCTATTAAGACAAAAATGCAAAAAATCAAATTGGATATCGGAAGGCATCCATCGTGCGTAATCGGCTGTCAAATTTCTGTGATTTTTCTATGGTTTTCAATGGTTTGGCTATGCCTGTCGTGTGTTAATGAATTTACTAACTTAAAAATACGAATTACTACTTATCAGTTATTAAAACTACTAACATATAAGCCCAATCGGCGTTCATAAATGACTATTCGTTTATCGTATTGTTTTGATTTACGTACTCGATATCATTTGATTCACAATTTTTTCCCCGCGACTAACATCTCTCAACGAGGATTGTGCGGCAAAACGCGTCGTCGCCTTTGCCATGGTGTTAGGGCAACTACTTTTAAGAGTTGGTGTCTTAACACAAGCGCAGTATTTAGCTCGTTACTGCGATACGAACACGGCCGATTTAATAAGCGTTACACTGTCGCAAAAGATACAGAATCATTACATTAAGGCTAGTTTTGTAGTCAGCGGGTAGACAGGTTGACGGCGCGGCGGTCTGATCTGATCTTAGAATCAAATAGCAAGATAGTTACCGGAGTAACGTTGATGCAGGCGATGCAGAAAGAGAAGCACACGGCGAAGAAGGTAAACTTCTCACGCGCGTGCTTTGTATCCTTGAACAGCCACTTGAATTCGTCCATCAGACCGGTGATGACGCATTCCAGACCTCCCATCTGCAAATATAAGAACCACTATTTAAGTAAAAACTCTACCATAAGTTTTCCATGCAATGATGGAGAAGTGCTCTGAAATGGTACACCCACTGCTAAAGCTCATTATAACTGCTTTCTACAAGCACGGAAGGTATTACAAATCGAATCAACTACATTGACTTTTGGTGCCCCAGTGGAACCAACCTAAAGGCAGGCCAAGGTAAAGGTGGATAGATTGCATGGAAGAGAATTGGAGCAGGATGGGAAGGACTGAGGACTGCAGCAGCCAATAAAGAGCATTTGTGGAGGAGGTCAAATACCACTGCGTGAGGATGGTGACAATAATTGGTATCAACTGTTAGGGACTGCACTTAACAAGATTTAAGAGGGAGAGAATGTCTGAAGACTGGTGGCTAATGGCGAGGGACAGCAGCCAGTGGAGTGGAGGAGGACAAATCCTGCGATGTACGATGTACCACCATGATGATGGTAACTGGAATTGATATCAACTGTTAGGAATGTTGTCCAACTCACCCCAGAGTCCAGTCCCAGCATGATCAGCATAAAGAAGAAGAGCATGGCCCAGATGCTGGCTCCTGGCAGCGTCGCTACAGCTTCTGGGTATACCTGGAATACCAAACCCGGACCTGGAAACAAAAATAACACATTTAGAAAGTGTTAGACGCATCGTAATGCAGCAACAATGGTACGAATGGTAACTGGCAAATTGGAAGGCAGGAGAGGTAGAGGAGTACCGATGAGCTGGAATGATCAAGTATCACAGACGTCCAGAACATCGGTGTCCGCAGATCTCCATGTGAAGCAGGACCGTAGGTAGTGGAGGAACCCTGTTCAGCAGGCGATCAGAGTAGGGGAAACGAAAGCAATGTGTACCTACCTTCTGTAGCGACAGAGCTGATGGGGACGCCCTGCTTGTGGGACATGAAGCCGAGGTAGGTGAAGATGACGAACCCGGAGAAGAAGGACGTGAAACAATTCACCGCTGTTGTTATCAAACAGTCTCTGCAACAGAAAATAACAAAGTGTTGTTAGATGTAGACCATAGACATCCAAATTGATAGACCAGCCCATCAGAGAAAGGGGAACAAACCAACAAACCATGTTGCGCGGAGCAGAAAGGCGGCTTGACCGTCCCACTTTCTGTGATCCGTTGATAAATGAATCTGGCAGTGAACAAGCAACTCGCATTGTAATATCACTATTTAGTCCTCGAAAACATAAATTACATAGGAATTACCAGTCTTCATATTTTAAGGTGTCAAACACCATAACTATAATATAAAACTCCGCGGAACTGCAGCCGTTCCAGTCATATAGATTTCGAAGTCACGAAGCGCGGTGTCTTCCTTTGCCACGAATTCTATCAACACTTCCCTGGATGAAATTATTTCGTTTTATATCTTCACCAAATCAGAATCCAGACAGTATGTTTCAAGGTTTAAGCTTTTTTAAATTTTTATATTAACTCCACACAGAAGGCCCTGAGGAAAATAATTTCCCCTCGGGTCTATGTCATCTGGGATGCTGTGTGGAGGGTCTTTTTGAGGAGAGGAAGGAGTGAACATTGGTCTTGAAGAGACCCATGTTGTAGGAAGGAGGAAACACAGAGGCCGGTAAATCATTCCACAGCCGAGCTGTTGAACACAAGAACGAGTCGAAGAAACGACCCGTTCTCACGAGACAAATGTCGACCGTGTACAAATGTTGGGCACGCGTTTGGCGTGTTTCCCGACTATGCACCGGTGCCGAAGGGATCAATGACGCTAGTTCCTCGGAGCATCTTCCATTGTAATACCGGTGGAACAAGGATAGCATTCCCACCCGACGCCTGTGCTCTAAAGATTGCAATCCGTCTGTTAAGATGGGAGCATCTATTAAGCGGACCGCCCGTTTCTGCACTGAGTCGAGGGTATTTTTCAGGTATTTTGGAGCTCCAGACCAGAGGTGGCTGCCAAATTCAACCGTGGGGCGCACTTGTGATTTGTACAGGGTTAGCAGTTGTGTACCATTAAAGTATCTGCGGGCATACAGTTTATATACAGTACGCCCAGTTTTTTGGCTAAGCTACTTTAAGCTACCGAAATGCGAATTTTAAATGAAATCTTGTGGGAAGTTCGACATTCCTAGATGTGCTAAGCAGCAAGCCCCTGCCATGCTTCATAGAAAAATCACAAATGCGGTGACGTGGGACATAAACTTGTGTCATGGCTTTTCCAGAGAAAAGACGTCCAATGAACCGCTCCAGGGCAAAGATTGGGAAAGTAACTCTAGCGGCTATGCTAGGAGATGCTGTTCCTGCTACGATCGGAGACCGCTATAGTATCCCAGGACGGCGGGGACGGTAACCGACGAGTTCATGGAAAATCAATTCATCGAAAGCAAATTCATCGAAAACGAGTTCATCGAAACCGAGTTCATCGAAAACGAGTTCATCGAAAACCAATTCATCGAAAACCAATTCATGAAAACCAATTCATCGAAAAAAAAGGTTAGGTTAGGTTAGTCTCCTTGTCCAAAGTTTTTTTATCAATTTTTTTATATATAAATTTACTGTCAACTTTTATTGACCAATGCTTTTTTAACTTCCCGGTCCGCTCGGCATATCTCTCAAATATCTACAAAATATTTTTTTTCGATGAATTGGCGATTCGCTAAATTGATCATTCGATGAATTGGTTTTCGATGAACTCGTTTTCGATAAACTCGTTTAGGATGAACTCGTTTTCGATGAATTTGCTGTCGATGAATTGATTTTCGATGAACTCGCCGTGAACCGGCGGGGACTGGGACGCCTGAAGGATCATTGCCGAAGTGATGGATTCGTGAGCAGAATAGGACAAGGGAAGAAGACGATATGATATAATAACAGTTGTTTACCTGTAGCAGTTGTTGTGAAAGGTGTTATAGCTCGCGTAGGAGAGATGAACCCCGAAACCAGCCCCCACAGAGTAGAAGATCTGCACTGCTGCGTCCACCCACACCTAAACATGGACATGACGATAAAAATAAATTCTTCAGAACAAATAAACTACCTACACTTTTTATTAAATACCTTAAAAATACATTCACCTGAGGATTGACGAAGGATAAGCGACTTATGCGTCTTTTTTAAATTTGCAAAATCCCGAGTCTAGTTGGTGATAATAATGTGGTTTTCTGCCTTTACCCCTATAGTGCGGCTTAAATTTAGAAAATATCTCAATGCCAAATATAATATTGAAAATTATATTTGAAATAAAAGACAGCTTCGACAATAGCAATATTTTTTGCGTTGGAATTTTCATTGACGGTAATAAAATACAAAAAGCTCCTAAACCTAGCTCTACACACTGTAAACTGCAGTGCACCTCAAGGTAGTCATTATTTAATTGGACTGCAAATGTAGCCAGCCGGGCCACAGGGGTTTATAAAATAAATCGACTATCGACACACTAGACTTATTTCATTGTCACCGTTCACCAACAAATTATTTATTTATTTACGCTACAATAAATACCTTTAAAAACCGAATAAAACATTTAAAAAAAATAATATGGATTACAAAACAGTGTAAACATTAGTTACCGACCGAAGGTTCGGTTTCGGTTTCGGTTTCGGCAAGTTTCGGCAAAAAAATCTAGTTTCGGCATCAGTTTCGGCATATTTTCTGCCAAACCTTCGGCCGCGCCGAAACTCTGCAAAAGATCTCAATAAATGGTAAATTTAATCTTAAGGGAACGTACCCATACTACATGACACACTTTTTAAAATTTTTTACCCCCCCCCCCCGGTGACCACGTGTAGTATATTCCAAGACCCCCCCCCCTACAGTTTTCACGTAGTATTTTATAAATATGGTTTTGAATCATTTTTTGGTAACAAAAAATAAAAAATGCATTATTTGGCTTATATTTGTCTTTATTAATACGGCGCTTGCTGCGTGACAGCAAGAGTGCATGCATTACAAGTGGAAAAAATATTATCAAGATAAAACTTATATCAAAATATATTGAAACCGAAACGTAATTTATCGAAACGAAAGTCTTGTTATTTTTATAAACATTTTTCATCTCAATCATCTTCAACAAACACGTTCCCTGAACTTTTTCACTTATTTGAATGTACGAGGGTGGGTTTTTAAGTTTGCGGATTGGGTAAGGAGTGGAAATAAAAACCAAAATTATTTTTCCTTTTCAACATATTCACCTACTACCCTAATACATTTTTCCGATCTTTAAATTAACCTAAAGGAACTTTATAACAGCGCGGAACTCAATTTTCTCCACATTTCACAATATCTTCCCGATTGAAGTGTTTGGTCGATGATAGCTCAAAGACTAATGACCTAATTACGATAAAACCCGGTGTTTATCCTAAAAATGAGTTGTTCAATTAGTACCTAATTCAGCGGTACCCCCATTAATCACTTACCTTCCCATTCCGCGAACTTAAAAACCTCCCCTCGTAGCTCGAAAAAAAAACGCGAGATTTCTAGATTGACTACGTGATAAAAACCTAAGCCCCCCCCCCCGTTGTGACCAAGCGTGGTATTTTGATGACCCCCCCCCCCTAAATAGGTCACGTAGTATGGGTACGTTCCCTAAGAATGTTGTGATTGTAAACGCAATTTAAATTAAAATAATTAATGAGGTCCTTCCTTTGTAATGTACAAAAGTATTGATTATTGACAAATTTTCGTTCCAAGCAGTAGTTAACACTTTTGTTAATTTTTCACATACTTAGGTACTTCAATTATCGCTTTACTGTTTGTATAAATGTAAAAAATAAGCCATACTTCAGTACACAATAGATTTTTAACAAGTCTAAAAAAGTTTCGGTTTCGGCCGAAGCTGAGACAGTTACCGAAGATTCGGTTTCGGTAGAAAGTCCTGTTTCGGTCAGACACTAGTAAGGGAACGTACCCATACTACGTGACCCGTTCAGGGGGGGGGTCTTCAAAATACCACGCTTGGTACAAATGAGCGGCGGGGCTAAACATATGATGTTCATAACGTAGCAAACTCGCCAATTCCTCGCTTGCATAGTTTAGCAAACGAATATACAAAATATATCGATATGTTTAGCATAAAAAAATCGATGTTACATATCCAAACAAATCTCTCATGTCAAAATATTATTTCGGACAATTTTAGATTACAATTATTATTTTTTAATTTTATCCAATTGTGAACCATATTTATTATGCAAACATTGTTTTTTACTAACGCTAGTGTAATTTTTTAAAAACTATTTCACGTACCTAATATAAAAGCTCTATGGACGTATAAAAGAGTAAATAATAATAAAAAAAACATGCAAGGATGTGAGATCTCTCCTGGAATATGCTTTCCAAATATGGAGTCCACATTTTGCGAAGGATATGAATCTGATAGAGAGCAGAGGGTACAGAGACGATTCACAAAAATACCAAGAGTTTTGCAAAACTGGCAATACGAAAATAGATTCAAGAAACTCAAATTACCAACATTAAAAACAAGAAAATGACTGGATTGAGATTTTTAAAATTTTATCTGGACTTTATAATTGCCCTGGCATCCAAGAAATCTTCACCACAATTTGCATCCGATTCTAGGAAACACTTCCTTGCAAATAGAGTAGTGGAAGCACAGAACAAACTTCCTCAACATGTCATCGATGCTACTAATATAAATCAATTTAAAGCTCCATTTGGAAGAAAGGATTGATTTATTTAGTGCATTTAAACCAGAGGTTCCCTTTAAAAATTTTACGGATTTCGGTGGACCCCCTGCTGCTACATTTTTACCACATTCCCAAAACTCATAAAAAAATGTGAGGATTAGATCTAACGATGAAAATTTGCGTTGCGGCTAAGTTCCAACCCTAAATTCGGAGTGGTATAAATAAAAAGAAAAATAGTGTTTTTTTATGTTATATTAATTAAATAATAAATATGATTACAGACTTAGGGGGGAAATACATGTAGATGTCTCAAAAAAAAATGTTTTTATTTTTTTATTTCATTAATTGTTAGTATAACTATTAAATACTAGCTGGTCCCGGCATGCGTTGCTATGTCATTTAATACAGAAATTATTTCTCCCTGAGTGTCCTTTCCCATTCGTCCCGTTCCCCTTCCGCCTCCCCTTCTTCTCCCGCGTCCTCTTCCCCTCTCGCGCGCCCACTCCGTCACCTCCACCTTCCCTCTCCCACTCCACTCCCCTCCCCTTCCCCCGTCCCTCGAACCCCCCTCCCGAGTTCCCATCCCCCCTCCCAGGTCCACCTCCCCCCTCCCAGGTTCCCCTCCCCCTCCCTCCCTCCCGCTTTCCATACATTCAGTTTTCAAACCTCGCGTGCCACCAATAGCAATTTTTATATACAAATTTCATAATGCAGCTCACCGAAAGTTTTATAAAAACCTTGTCCTAACAATAACGAATACACAAAAAAAGAATTATCCAATTTCGCGCAGTCGTTCGAAAGTTATGCGCTTAGCAACACATTCAGCGATTCATTTTTATATTACAGATTTTTTATTTTTTATTTTTTATTTTATTTTATATTTTTTTTTATGTATTTATAATTTTTTTAAATTTTTTTTTAAATTTTATTAGTAATAGAAGGTACATAAATTACAAATAAATTTTATACAGTAATTAATTACATAGTAGATATATTTGATGTACCCCCATAATTAAGCAAGGCTTGTGTGTATGGGGAGGTGTTATTGTATTGCTTTTTTTATATCATTCAGTTTATTTATATCACATTTAACTTACCATTTAAACAAAGTTTTCAGTATAATTTTTAAGGTGAGTTTTAAAATTTTTTATATTGGTATTCATGTTTCTAATTTTTTCTGGTAACGAATTAAAAAATTTTGCTCCGAGATATTTATGACTCAATTGTCCAATTTTTTTTTTACATTTTGGAGTGGGAAGTATTGATGTTTGTCTAAGACTTCTGTTATTTTTAAATGGTGCAACTTGATTTTTAATATTATCTTTATAAATTTGTAATGTTGCATGATAAAAGTATAATGCACTTAATTTTCTGACTTTAAATTGTTTGAATAAAAGTTCTGACGAATATGAGTAGGGTTTTTTTAAAATTGTTTTTATTATTAGTTTTTGTGATATGTAAATTGTTTGTGTTTGATTTGTATATGTACCGCCCCATCCTATAATGCCGTATTGTATAATTGATTGACAGAAAGCGAAGTATGTGGTTCTAAGTAATTTTTCGTTTAAAATATCTCTTAAACATCTAAATATATATGTTAGTTTCCTTATTCTGTTGTTCAGAATATTTATGTGTGGAGACCATTTTAAACGCTGGTCTATTGTTATGCCCAGGTACTTAATATCAGTTTTGCTTTCTATTTTTGAACATGATATATTACATTTGTGGTTTTCTGTATTTGTCACAGAGTGGATTATTAAGTTTATTTCTTTAGGTGTTTCTTGTTTTTTAATGAAAAATGGCAAATAATAGGTTTTTTTAGAAATTAAAGTCAACAGGTTTTTATCAAACCATAATTTTAGTGCATTGATATCTGTATTTGCCATTTTGTTTAATTCAGACCAGTTGTTTGCTTTTAGTAGTAGGACTGTGTCGTCAGCGTAGGAGACAATGTCTCCATATTTAGAAATATTGAATATATCATTGACATATATAATAAATAACAATGGTCCCAAAACTGTACCTTGGGGTATTGAAAAATCGCTATATTTTGAATTGCTGACTTGATTTAGTAATTTTACTTGTTGTGGTCTTTCATGTAAATAACTAGCTATCCATGCTAAAACTTTCCCATTAATTCCTATAGATTTTAATTTATTTATTAATTTTTTATGTGATATGCTGTCGAAAGCTTTTTTCAAGTCTATAAATATTCCGATACATTTTTTATCGGAATCTAGGGCCGTATATAAATAGTTGGTTATTTTTGCTATCGCGTCGTGAGTACTTGTATTTTTTTTTGAAGCCGAATTGATTATCATTAATTATTTTATTTTCATCTAAGAATGTCCAAATTTGTTTTTTTACAGTTTTCTCATATATTTTTGATATATTTGATAGAAGGGAAATCGGGCGGTAATTTTGTGGGTCTTTAGGACAGTCTGTTTTATAAATGGGAGTTATAATTGCTCTTTTGTAATTATTGGGAAATTCGCCATTTGCTAGACTTAGGTTTATTATATGTGTTATTGGGAGAATTAAGTATGTTTTCATCGCTTTTATTGTCTTAGCATCTATGTTATCAAAGCCGGGGGCAGAACCTCCTTTTTGTTCCGAAATAGTTCTGTCAATGTCGGCTTCTGTTACTGGCTCAAATTTATTTATTTGACATTGTGTTCTGTGTTGTGGATTTGATATATTGGTCGAATTTATGGATTTTGCTAGGTTTTTTCCAACGTCATTAAAATGGTTATTTAAAATATTACAACATTTTTTGTGTCATTTTGTACATTATATATTAATTTCCCATCTGATATTTCGGATATGTGCTTATATGTTTTATTTTTATTTATTATTTCATTTATTGTTGACCATATTTTTTTATTATTGTCTTTAGCTTCTGTTATAATTTTTGAGTCGTTTTTCGTTTTTCTAATTAGAGTAGTTAATATATTTTTATACTTTTTATAATATAGTGAAATTTTATTGTTAACTAGTGGCCTTTGTGTTATTTTATAAAGTTTATTTTTTTTCTAATGGCTTTTATTAATCCTAGAGTAAGTAATCCATGGTTTAATTTTCTTTGTTTTTGAATTGGGGACGATCTGTGTTGTTTTTGTTGCTTCTAAAACGTGTTTAGTTAAAGTTTTTTCAAACAGTAAGGCACTTTGGTTGGTGCATTTATTTTTTAAAACTTCTTACCATTTTTCATTTATTAATGATTTTTTTAATAATTCATAGTCTATTTGGGAATATGGAAGATTTAATTTGGGTATTGTGTTTAGTTTTTTATTTGTCTCATGTAATATAAGACACGCGTAATGGTCAGTTATATTGGTTTTCCAAACAGTAGATTTAATATTTTTTATTTCATTTAAATGTATATTACACCAGATATGGTCTATACATGATGGAGTTTGGTTTTAAATTTCTCGAGTGTTACTATTAATACAAGTTTTAAAGTTGAGGTGCGTCATCATGTTAATGAAATTATTTTTTTCTATTGAGTTATGGTTAGCAGAAATGTTTATATTGAAATCACCACATACAAAAGTAAGAATTTTCGATAATTTGCTTAGATATTCATATAGTTCATTGATGAAGTTAGTTATGTTTGATTTGTGTGTTCTGTACACTGTTATAATTCTGTATAATTTGTTTTTTAATTTTATATCTATTTTTAGACAATTTACATGTTGTATATAAATTTCTTCAATGTTAATAATTTCACACTCATAATGAACAAATATAATTATACCACTATTTTTATTAATTGGTGTTGTTGTTGCGATGCCTTTGTAGTTGGGTAGTGCATTAATGTGTTGATCGTTATTACAGTGCGTTTCTGTTAACACTATGCAGGCGGGCGATAAAAACAGATCATTTATATTTATCAAAAATTCATCAAGGTTTTTTGCGATGCTTCGAATGTTCATGTGTAGTAATAAAAAGGGGGAACTGTTTGTAACGCACCACTTATTAACTTCTTTAATATTTTGACATATTTCTTGGTTTATTTTGTATTTTTCGTCAATTTGTTTTACTATGTATTCGGTCATTTTGAATTATAATTAATTTTTTCTTGAGCAAAGTTAAGCATTTTCAATCTGTGTTTGCATTTTTCACTATTTGATTTGTGGTCTGTTGGAGTCGTAGTATTAAATTTTAAATTAAGTTCTGTGCAATTAATGCATTTTGGTATTTCGTTCTTATTGTTGCAGTTTTTTAAGTTGTGTTCACCCGCACAATGAAGGCATATTGGTTTGTTCGGTGGTTGGAGGCAACGCATTGCTGTGTGACCATATTTTTGGCAATGGTAACACTGCATTAGGGGGTTGCAATCCTCTACTTAAATTTGGTAAAATCCAAGGTTTACGCTTTTTTTCGAAATTAGAAGATTTCTGAGATCTCCACTGGTTTCGAGAATTATATTTTTTTGTTTAAATTTTTTAATTTGTATGGTTCCTTTGTATTTTATCTGGTTTGGGTCCATTTCGTAAATAATTTTTATGTCTTCATTTTGCAGAATCAAATCTGATATAAATTCTTCTTGTGTATATTTTTCGTCTATTCCTTTAAAGATCATGCACGGTCTTTTTTTATCAATGTTTTCAACGTGCATTCCTTCAAGTTTTAACTTTGTAATTTCATTTTTGATGTTGGCCATATCGTCCGCTTTTTGTAGATTTATTATTAATTCATTTTTTGATGTCTTCCTGATGCTGCTTACTCCGATTCCCAGTTTAGATATTTTGACGTTCTTTATGATGGTTTCTTTTATGTCTTCGTTTTCATTTTTAGTTTTTATTATAACGGGGAATACTGGAATTTTAGGTGTCGCGTATTTTCCACTGGCGATGCTAGCGTAACTTTTCGTAGTTGCTTTGTTTTCGAGATTTTGGAATTTTTCTAAGTTACTGATATATTTTCTATCACTCTCGATTATATTTTCTTGTAATTCGATAATTTTTTCCTGTAATGAGAGACTCTCTTTATTAATTGCATCTTCCAACCTCGTTATTATGAGTTCAATAGTATTTTTTGTTTTTTGGTCCTTGACTGTCTGATGTTCCCAAAGTTTTAAATAAAAATTTCAATTCGTTCCGGTGTAAACTTGAAACGCATTTTTCTCGAAACGACTTTTTTGAATTTTTGTGCACTCTAGCTTAGAAAGTTTGTTATATTAGTTGCGCTTGGAGTAGGGTTTCGATAAGGATTATCTCGTTAGGGTAAAGATGTTGAATGGGTAATGACACTGGATGGTTGTGTTGTGATTTGTACCTACTTTGTGGTCACATTATCATGACATTTACACATCTTATTGAGTGGGTGTATTAAATGTTATAGTTACAGGGTTATACATAAAGGTACACAGTTATCAGCTTTAATCCCATGGGATCTTGGACACCAAATCTCGTGGGTACGAGATATGCTGGACTGTGTCGGTAGGCATGAAATACTCCCATCAGAGCGTGGGCACTGTTATTTTATTCAATGTTGTGAAGCTTGGAAATATAAAATAAAAGAGTGGATGTATAACAAGATTTATATATTAAAAGATTAAGCATACCTGTGGACCGTATCTAACGAGCTACTAGCTAAAAACCTATAACGTTGCTGCGACGAATCCAGATGCAGCGAGGGGACCCTACCTCCCTCACGATTGCATCATCGCCAGGTTTTTCGATCTTCTCCATCCATCTTAGGTAGTTGTGGAGTATGGGAACGCCATGCCCTTGGCGTCCTCCATTATATGGTTCAGGTCCCATCAGGTTGGAAATATATGGTGTGGAAAAGGCGGACGGGTTGTGTGGCGTTGTATTATTGGTAATACATCTCGTCGAATGACGGATGGTGTATATAATCGAAGATTATGATTAAATTTGTCGATCAAGCCGCCATTGTAGCACAACGGGATTCTACACTTGAATACCCGTAAAATAAAGATTCTCCAGTCGCGATAACCTTGTACCGGCTGAGATTCAAAGGAAACTATCGTTCACATATTAAATTAACTTGAAAAAACCCGCCGATTAAACAATTTCCATCATAATTTAAAATCCACTTGTTGACTGTCGGATTCACATCCTGCCCTCAAGATGCGAATCCAAGAAGTGAAGGAAATCGATCATGATCCCCCTATCGTTCGAAAGTTTAACTAATCGGAGAAAAAGTGAAACTATTAGTAGCCAGTAAAATAATTTGAGTTATTAATATAAACAAATATTAATAACCCTGGGGTAATTTGGAAAATTATTTTCCTTATTAAATTATTTTCATAACAAGTTTTTAACCAAACATTTAAAAAATTCGCAAATAAATTATTTATTTAATTATGCTCTATCTATGTGAACCGTAAATCGTAGTAATATCATTGTCAAAAGTATTTTTTAATTGCAAAAAAATGTAAAAAAATCAAGGTTTCCTGTTTATACACACACCTGAAAAAATTTTTAATTTCCATTTTTTGGGAAAAGTAAGGTTTAAATAGAAGTGACTCATGTTCTTAAATTAAATTTAAAACTCAATTGATTTGTGATGAAAACTATGGCCTTCAAAATGCACACAAAAGCTACATCTGATGGTGACGTTTGATGCATAGCTGCGGATAATTTTCATATTTTCCGAGGGAATGCTTCGAAAAATTCACAATATTTTTTTAAATACATTATTAAAATGACCTCAAACTTTCAATAAATTATTCACATTTCTTCCATGCCAAAAAATTCATGAAAATCATTAAAAACCTAGTCCTGTGGATTTAATAGGATTGATAGAATTAAATATCGAATATGCAATATTTTACAAGTAACAGTCGCTGACCTTCTTAAAATACACTACTCAAAAAAGTTAAGGGAGGTTTTAAAAAAAGAAAATTATTGCTAAATATTAAGACTATCTGATCCATAAGCCGGCCTAACTGAAAAAAAATTTCAAGCCCGTGGACCAAAAAATTTGCAAAATTAGGATTGCATGAAAACCGTAGCTTAAAATGTAGTTAAAGCTTCAAAATGCTTTTTTTAAAGTCTCAATACGACCATTTTTCACCGAAATACAGCCTGTCAAAAATCACCGAAAAATTTGTTTTTTTTTGCTCCCTTATTTTTTTTGAGCAGTGTATTATCTGCCTACATTGATAGATAAAGCCAAGCCAACATTTTTGTTCTTTACTTTCGAAACCAGATTAATTTTCGTGAACCCCCCACATACAACTCGTGGACCCCCATTTTTTTATCACGCCAACGTAGACCCCCGCCGAGTCTTCCATGGGCCCCTGGGGGTCCACCTGGACCACTTTGGGAATCACTGATTTAAACGAACTGAAATTCTATTTATGGGTTATTATGCCCTGTTGCACTACCACCTTCTTTATCCAACGTTTCAGACGGCATTAAAGTGTCCATCAATCATCATCACATAATGTTGTCCAAAACATTGGCTAATAACCCAAAAAAATCACGATATTACTTTTAGCCGTGATAATCTCAAATCACATATCTAACTCAAATTGTTTATCTGCAATAAAATTAATAATCGCATTATCTAATAATACATCAATAAAGACAAACAGTCTTACTAAAAAATATTATTTAAATAAAATAAATTTTTATTTTTGAAGATGTCGTAAAAACAAATACCTTTATGAAAACTAGATAAAATACCTTTTAGATTCTTGTATATGAAATATACTTTCGTGTTTAAAAGTTGCAGTATTTTATGCTTCAAACACGAAAAAGTTGAAAAAAGCACTTCAATAAGCAGAATTAAAACACAAATCCATTTTTTCTTTGAGAGGCATTGCAACGCATGCCGGGTACTCGCTACATGTTATAAAAATGTTGAAAGCCACGATAAAACTTTAAGAACGTCTATCGTCCGTTTAGCCGTGTTTGGTGACCAGATCTGAATAGCCAGGTACTTCCCAACCTTCCTCTTCCCCACCTCCTTTCCCTCCCCACTACCTTAAGCCTCACAACATACCCCAATTGGGGATGCCATAGTCTCACTGGCTTCAGACGGGAGCAGTTGAGATTCTTGTGCGGTATTCATGTAAAAAAAAAATCACTCTAAAATTTGGAGGAAGTATAATACCTGATGTGCACAAAATGAAAGAATTTATTGTTGGAAATAAAAAAAATTGTCTCTGAAATCGTTGACAAATTCTTACAGATAATAGGTATTTAATTACGCACATATTATAACAGATTTTTTTGTATGTTGACGAACAATTTTAATGTTTCTGACGTGACGAACAATAATGCTGTGTATAAACATGACAAAAAGTTCGATGAATTATGTAAAAGGAACGAATTATGTATATTGAAAATCACAATAAATACGAACTGAGACGTATTTAACAACGTTTTATAAAATGAATTTAATATTATCTTTGATGCTTTTTGGTTTTATTTATTTGCATTAATCGTACGAATTCGTTTTTTCTTATCCAACTTTGCTAAAAAAATTTTTTAAAAGCTTTCTTTACACCCAATGAACGTACACTTTATGGACCACCAAAACTTGGGCATGTGCCTAGCGTGTAACTGTAAAAATAATTTTCAATTTTTAGGAGGCGGATATGGGTACCGCCGCCTCGGGAACAATTTAATGGACAACCCTGCCTTAGGTCATCCCGAATGGTTCGCTACATTGTTAGGGTCAGGGAATTGCCACAAGTTGGCTTATTTATTAAAGGGATTTAATTAAGGTGAGTGGACGAAATGGCTTTGCCGGTTAGTACCGGACGCGCCAGGATCTGATCCCGAGGAATCCTCAGCATCAGACCCGCCAAATCGACCAGCACAGCGGTAGAGCAGAGATTCCCCCTCCCAGAGCGGGGAATTAAGTTCTAAGATGTCAGGCATAGGCAGGAATTACCAGGTTTTGTAAATAAAATAAGGTTAATTATAATTGGACTAACCGTATAGGTTTATTTCAAATATTGCAAATAATAATACAGATAGGAAAGAACTTACCCCCCACAGACCATAACCGATAACTAAAGCTAAAGTAATCTGACTATTAACGCGGTCGTTTAGACGATGAGGGATCCTCCCGGTGACTAAGGTTGGTGCAACTGCCCACGTCCCACGGTGATGCGAGCTGACTATATTGGCGGCAGGAATCCTCTGGCCTCTGCAGCATGAGCAAATACTCCGGCGCGAGCAAATAAGGCTACTCCACGTCCCACGGTGGAGTAAGCTGGCGCGGATGGCAAACGATGTCCTCTGCAGCATGAGCAAATACTCTGGCGCGAGCAAATAAGGCTACTCCACGTCCCACGGTGGAGTAAGCTGGCGCGGATGGCAAACGATGTCCTCTGCAGCATGAGCAAATACTCTGGCGCGAGCAAATTAGGCTACTCCACGTCCCACGGTGGAGTAAGCTGGCGCGGATGGCAAACGATGTCCTCTGCAGCATGAGCAAATACTCTGGCGCGAGCAAATAAGGCTACTCCACGTCCCACGGTGGAGTAAGCTGGCGCGGATGGCAAACGATAGAGTCACGCACGTGTATCGTGAATTGATACACCAGGAGATTTCCTGGCGGAGATCGGGTAGAACATTATATTGGCCGGAAATCACACTAGCCCACGGTGTTTCTGGGACTAAAGGCAGGGGCGTTTACTGTCTAGAACGAAATTTCCTATTCCTCGACAAAAATACAATTCGGCCATTGTGTGAACACAACATTTATTTCCGGAGCGCGACTCGCGGGGTCGAAACCATAACGGGAACTCAAATAAACTTGTAACGGCACTATAATAACCGCCCGAACTTTACGGGAACTTCGAATCTCTCTGATTAGGCACCGATGCACTCCATCTTGCCCGATTCTCTCCAAAAACTCTCACGACCTCCGGCGGGCCTTACGCCCGCCGGGGGAAGTGCCACCATCACATTTCCGCTCCTCTCTGGTGTTGCCAGGATGAAAAACAATAGACAATGCTATCGTGCCGCCTCATAGATTCCAGTTCTTACTTAAAACGACAATTAACCTATGTTTTATACATAACATTACCCCGCTCGCTCCCAAGGTGTTTGCCCACAAACACAAGGAGAACAAAAGAAAAGCCTGAGCTAAGAGATACCCTAACTTGGTCTGATGGGTTCCTAAAAACATACATAAACATAATATCATAAAAATGAGTTGTACATCAGAAAAAACAAAACTACTAGCAACAGTATGCTTGCAAATGGGTGCGTGACAAAATCAGTCGCGCCCATCATGCTGAAGACATGATGGTAGAGTCTGCGACGCATCCATTCGAAGTTAGACAATTAGATATAATTAAATCAGTACTTAGAGTTAAAGACCTTAATTGTAGACAATTTGTAGACAATAAGAAGATACGTGAACGGGGCCCGTAATCACCCACAGCATATAAGACGCTGGGTGATGTATTCTGACTCTCGTCTGGGACTACCGTAGACGTAGCATCTATAACAGAATAGAACTTAATATTAGAATAGATATTATCACCAAGATATGACATCAATAAACATCAACACATTAAATATGCGTAAAGCATCACTGTTCAGAACACTTTTAAGTAAGCCAAAGTAGGCTATACACTTAGATGGTGTACCATCTGCACTTCAACACTGATTTTAAATCCATTCTGGATAAAAGAATTCCTCTTTAGAAGAGCCTACCTATCTAACTCTCTAACTGGTCTCGTGGGATAAGTTTTTCTGACAGTTATATAATAGAAAACAAAATATAGGTTTATTAGAACATTTGTATATGAAATACAGGATATAACCAACCATTGTAACTGAATGGTGTTAAGGATAGTCATACAATCATCGCATGAATGATGCCAATTTATTTATTATTCAACCATTGTTAAAAATGGTGACAATAGAATGGTTAGCGACCATCGTAAATAAATGGTGCTATCAATAGTCAACAACCATCGTTAAAAAAAATGGTGCCAATTAATTAAGTATGTGACTTTTGTACCAGAAGGTGCAACAAGAAATTATAATATTAGTGCATCGTAACTAATTACTGAAGTTCTCGCAGGAACTAATCAATCACACTCATAGCTTGGGAATTGATTAAATTGTTCGAATTAATGAAATTCCTGAATAATTATAGTAAGTTATTTTTATTGTTTAAGCAAATGTAATTAAAACATTATTAAATTGAGAACATATTGAAATTTTGGGCGAATACCTCTTAATGTTCTTAATTACGTTTATGCAATATAAAAGTATATTAACACAGTTCATATGAGATTGAACTTGGAATACACGAGGATATGCGGGTTCATATTATCGTATATTCCAAGTTGACAAAAACTTAGTAGGACAAATACAGAGTATTTTAAACTGTATGGACTCAGAATACAAAAGGATAAGCGGGTTCATATCGTCATGCATTCTGAGTTGACAAGGAAATAAACTTAAAGATAAATATAAACCATAGTGAACTTATTATATATATATATATACATATATGTATTTGTACTTCGAGGCATCTCATAATTGTACATAAATAACCTAACAAATCTTAATTATTATTTTAATGTGAAATTATACTCGAGTAATCAACTGGAGTAAGATTTTAATTTTCTACAAAAGACCCCTTAAAAATTAATTATTTACTTATGTATTTTATGTCCAATACTGGTCAAAGCAATCCGGATGATCAGGCTGAACTGAAATGAGCTGTATTGAAGAGGTTTAAATTAAAGATAGCGCCTGTGAAGATGCTTTATGATAGCCGACTAAGCTGGTATGCTATCTGATTTAAGTATATCCTTAACATGAAAATCGCCTGTTACTTTTCCATTTAAGTCAGACAGGGTATAAATTAAATCTGACTTTTTCTGTACTACAATGTTTTGAACAAAACGAGGTGCCAATTTTTGTGAAAAATAGTTCAAAGCATTAGATAATACAAAATTCCTTCTCCAGACTACGTCTCCTACCTGGAAGGTAACGTTTCTTCTACGTAAATTATAGTGATTAGCGCCCTTTTTAAATGCCGTAAAAAGGGCGTTTGAAACTTGTTCATAAATTGATGACAGTCCATTTAATCTGTCGGAGTAAACTTTGAGATGAGAGGAATCTTGTGGACTGGATTCATCATCTGCCAATGGATTACGGTGGAGATCCCCATCTAATATTTGTTCTCTACCGTGCATAACAAAGAAAGGAGTAAATCCGGTAGTACAATTTACAGTATTATTCATTGCCGATTGAATTTGTGGGAGAAATTTGGACCAATTACGATGATCAGATTCCGTTAATATTGATAGTGCCGTGCCTAAAGTTTGATTGTATCTTTCAACAACATTGTTTTGAGGGGTGTACAGTGAATTGTAAAAAGGAGGGTTTATATTGTAGCTTTGTAATAGTTCCTTAAATTCTTTCGAAATGAACTGACGCCCATTGTCACATACAATGGTACGCGGTACTCCGTGTACAAGGAAAATATTTTCTTCTAAATTTTTAATAATACTTCTCGCGGTACCTTGACGTAACGGAAATAGCCAGGTATATTTAGAAAAAACATCCACGCATGACAATATAACGGTAAAACCTGAATAACTTCTAGGCAGAGGGCCTACCAGATCCACTGATAACATCTGCATAGGTCTCGTAACTTTTTTATAATTTGATGAAATTCCATTCGGCGGGGCTGTACTGATTTTGTGTGCTTTACAGACAGCACATTGATTCACAAATCTTTTCACCTCTTGGTACATTTTTGGCCAAAAGTAACGGAGTTGTAATTTTTTATAAGTCTTAAAGACTCCAGGATGACAAGCACGAGAGGATTCATGTGATTCTGACAAAATTTCCCTTCTATTTTCTAGTGGGACTACTTTTTTCCAAGACGTGTCTTCACAAAGAGGTAAACGTGTTTTTGTATGGCGAAACAATTCATTTTCGCGTATCTGGAAGTTTTGAAAACGCTGAGGAGAATCTATGCAGCCTTTCCAGATATCTGTGTACCACTTATCGGTGGACAAGTTCGCATCAATGACCGATATTGTAGCGAGGTCCATTCTTGAAAGCACATCCGGGACGATGTGTTGTGTGCCTTTACGGTGTATAACATCGAAGGAGAATTGTGAAAGGCGAGAACTCCAACGTGCAAGACGTCCACTAGGGTTCGATATAGATCCTAACCATTTTAAACTAGAGTGGTCAGTGATAACAGAAAAATGTGCCCCTTCTATATATGGTCTAAAATGAGTGACCGAGTCTAACACTGCTAACAGTTCTCGCTCCGTAATTCCGTTCATGTGTATTTAAGCACCTAGAATAATAAGCAATAGGGTGGTCCATTCCCTCTATTGATTGCATAAGAACACCCCCTATACCGATATTGCTTGCGTCACAATGGATAGCAAATGGCTTAGTAAAGTCCGGACAACTAAGGACAGGAGCAGTCGTAAGTGCTTCCTTTAATTTATTAAACGCTGATTCAGCTTCTTCCGACCATTTAAATAAACTTACTCCTTTTCTTGATCCTGTAAGTTTCGATAAGGGAGCAGCTATGCTAGAAAATCCTTTTATGAATCGTCTAAAATAACCACATAAACCGAGAAAAGCTCGTATTCCTTTAGCATTTTTAGGAATTGGAAAATTTTTTATACTTTCAATTTTAATTGGGTCGGTGCGGAGACCTTTGGAATCGACCATATACCCCAAATATTTAAGTTCTGATTTACAGAATTCACATTTTTTTAAATTAATCGTTAGGCCTGCGTCTCTTAATCGTTCAAAAACTTTAGTTAGCAGTATAAAATGCGATTCTAAATCTTCCGACACTAAGATTAGATCATCCAAATAACAAAATGCGTTTTCATCGAACTCTGGTCCAAACAGAGCGTCTGCTAGTCTTTGAAGTTCACTCGGAGCGTTTTTTAACCCGAAGGGCATCCTAGTGAATTCGAACAAACCGCGACCGGGTACGACAAAAGCTGTCTTTTCACAAGAGTCTTCGTCCAGGGCGATCTGCCAAAAAGCCTTAGACAAATCTATTGAGCTTATATATCTGGCTCCACCGAGTTTATCGAGTATTCGAGAAATATACGGCAAAGGGTAGCTGTCACGGATCGTCAGATTGTTAATTTTTCTGGAATCGAGGCAAAAACGTCCCGTTCCATCTTTTTTTGTGACTATTAATACTGGACTAGACCAAGGTGAACGTGAAGGACGAATGACTCCTAATTTGAGCATTTCATCTACTTCCTTATCTAATTGTTTCTGTCTAGCAGGAGAAAGAGGGTAATATCGTTGTTTAACCGGAGGACCCGTAGTAATAATTTTATGTTTTATTAAATGTGTTAACCCTAAGCCTTTCTTTTCATAAGAAATGGATTCGAATTTCTTTATAATTTTGGTAAGAGTTTTATTTTCCTTTTTGGTTAGGGAAGTAGCTGGCTGAATAGCTCTTAACTCATTGACTTGACCCATTCGCTGAGGAATTGGATCCTTTTGGAAAAGCTCCGGCGCGACCTGGAACATTTTCCAAAAATTGACCCCTAAAATAAAATTAGGAGATAGAGAAGGGACGACGTAGAAAAGTACTTTATGTGTAGTGGACTTATACGTAACAGGCAACGTCATTGTACCTAATACCTGCTGATTTGTTCCATCAGCGGTTGAAATATTGAAATCAATATTAACTAATTCATAACCCGATTGTAAGAATACTAAATGAATATCTCCTCCTAAACAGGAAATTGAAGAACCACTGTCGAGAAGTGCTTTATAAGAATTATTAAGAATAAGGATATCCGCGAAAGGTCGATTATCTCTTTCAAGCTCGGGATCCTTCGGCGGCGGTACCTCCACCTCAGAACTCGAGTCCGAAAGAAACTGATTAACTTGACGGAGCCAACTCTGCCACTCGCACTTCCTCTGCGCAAAGGAAGGCGCGTGAGCAGAGCGACTCACATCTAGTTTTTTGAATCCCCATGTTTAACAGAAGCAACTTTCGGATTGGAATTGTTTTGTCTTCTCTTCCTACAATCCGATAGTAAATGACCTTTTAATTTACAAAAAGAACAATAAATATTGTTCTTGGTAGAATTTGGTTCAGGATGACACATCTCCTTTTCTCTACAATCATTAGAAGTATTCTTTTTAGATTGATTATTATAGAAAAAACGAGTATTATTGATATTAGCAGAATTGCCACTATATTGTTTATTATTATTATTATAATTATTATTATTATAATTATTATTATTATAATTATTATTATTATTTTGTTTATAATTATAATCCGTAGAACGATTATTGTAGGTACCACGATACGAGTTACGATTAGAATTGAAATTATTATTATTACTGCCCCGTGAATTAGTGAAATAATAATTTTTTTTATTATCCTTAAGTGGATTATCATTAGAAAAAGAAGAAGAATTATTTTCTAACAAATTAGACGTTGAATAAGACTCCAGTTTATTTGTAGCTTCGGTAAGTTCTGAAAATGAGTTGAAATCTCTAGATGCCAGAAGGTTGATATAAATGGGTAGTAATGCCCTCATGCATAATTGTAAAAGTTCAGAGAGTGGTAATTTAGAATCAAGCATATTATTGTGCTTCTGCATTCTTAACGTAAATTCAAAGGCTGACATACCAGCTGGTTGTTTCATAGAGAAAAGTTGTGATTTTAATTCAATCTGTCTATTATTTGTTTCGAATTGTTTTATAAGTAATATAGATAATTCATTCCAAGTCAAATCAGGTGTATAAATTGATCTGAACCATAATAATGCCAATCCATCTAAAATATCAGGAAAACATCTCACTAAATCGTCATGACGAACGTTCCTAATTCTACATTTCTCTTCTATTTCCAGTATAAAGTCTCTTACGCAACTATTACCATCAAATTTAATATTCCAATTATTAATAGTACTTGTGGATGAAGATGAAGAAGAGTTTGATTCATTATAAATAACTTTTGTATATTTAATGTAGTTTGAGCCAAATTCGCTGTCATTATCTGGGTTAACACTTATCTCATGATGCTCGATAGCTTCAGATATTTTAATATTTTTGTTATGCCTTCTGGCTTGAATCCGCATTTCTTCTAAAGTACCGTCTGGTGTTATATTCCTGGATAAAAGTTCCGCAGAAAGTTCATCTTTCGATCTACTATTGATGTTGTCTATTGTAGTCGACATTTTGAAAAGTATAATTGTAAAATTCCAATAATTAAATGTACAATGTCAATAAATTAGCTAGTAACGATAGCTACGAATATATTGCTTACCCGCAGAGCAATTATATAATTAATCGTATTTATAAGCGCTTAATAGTATTCATTGTACACGACAATCTTAAAAACTTAAAGGTGTAATTACATTATGACAGTTGTTGTCAAAATGCAATGTTTGTTTACGATTGACATAGCCGTCTGTCAAATTGACACTTAGTATTCGTGTTGCCCGTAAGTCCGAATAACTTAACCCACAAACAAATATATAATAATAATGTGTACAGAATTATCATCAAGTTGGCTGTATTGTTGACAGATTGATAACCTCGCAATATTTACGTGTATACCGGAATGACATTTAAAGGTTATGTTTTATGTGAGATGCTTCGAAATAACAAAAACAATTATTGATCGATTACAAAACAAAACTATAGTAACTCCAACCCAAAACCTAGACAAATAGGAATTATACGAGCCCAGAACACAGTTGTAGGCGCCATGTTAGGGTCAGGGAATTGCCACAAGTTGGCTTATTTATTAAAGGGATTTAATTAAGGTGAGTGGACGAAATGGCTTTGCCGGTTAGTACCGGACGCGCCAGGATCTGATCCCGAGGAATCCTCAGCATCAGACCCGCCAAATCGACCAGCACAGCGGTAGAGCAGAGATTCCCCCTCCCAGAGCGGGGAATTAAGTTCTAAGATGTCAGGCATAGGCAGGAATTACCAGGTTTTGTAAATAAAATAAGGTTAATTATAATTGGACTAACCGTATAGGTTTATTTCAAATATTGCAAATAATAATACAGATAGGAAAGAACTTACCCCCCACAGACCATAACCGATAACTAAAGCTAAAGTAATCTGACTATTAACGCGGTCGTTTAGACGATGAGGGATCCTCCCGGTGACTAAGGTTGGTGCAACTGCCCACGTCCCACGGTGATGCGAGCTGACTATATTGGCGGCAGGAATCCTCTGGCCTCTGCAGCATGAGCAAATACTCCGGCGCGAGCAAATAAGGCTACTCCACGTCCCACGGTGGAGTAAGCTGGCGCGGATGGCAAACGATGTCCTCTGCAGCATGAGCAAATACTCTGGCGCGAGCAAATAAGGCTACTCCACGTCCCACGGTGGAGTAAGCTGGCGCGGATGGCAAACGATGTCCTCTGCAGCATGAGCAAATACTCTGGCGCGAGCAAATTAGGCTACTCCACGTCCCACGGTGGAGTAAGCTGGCGCGGATGGCAAACGATGTCCTCTGCAGCATGAGCAAATACTCTGGCGCGAGCAAATAAGGCTACTCCACGTCCCACGGTGGAGTAAGCTGGCGCGGATGGCAAACGATAGAGTCACGCACGTGTATCGTGAATTGATACACCAGGAGATTTCCTGGCGGAGATCGGGTAGAACATTATATTGGCCGGAAATCACACTAGCCCACGGTGTTTCTGGGACTAAAGGCAGGGGCGTTTACTGTCTAGAACGAAATTTCCTATTCCTCGACAAAAATACAATTCGGCCATTGTGTGAACACAACATTTATTTCCGGAGCGCGACTCGCGGGGTCGAAACCATAACGGGAACTCAAATAAACTTGTAACGGCACTATAATAACCGCCCGAACTTTACGGGAACTTCGAATCTCTCTGATTAGGCACCGATGCACTCCATCTTGCCCGATTCTCTCCAAAAACTCTCACGACCTCCGGCGGGCCTTACGCCCGCCGGGGGAAGTGCCACCATCACATTTCCGCTCCTCTCTGGTGTTGCCAGGATGAAAAACAATAGACAATGCTATCGTGCCGCCTCATAGATTCCAGTTCTTACTTAAAACGACAATTAACCTATGTTTTATACATAACAACATTAGGTGACTTATCAGGATTGCTCGGTTTCATGGGGTGAGGTTTGTCTAGGTCTTGGCGTTTGCCACCTACTGTATGGCGGGCCAGATTGGGAGAGACTGGTTGAAGGAGTCCTTTTGACCTCTCCAGCCGGACTCACGACCCATCGCCTTGCCTCGCAGTGGGAGGAAAGGATTCATACATCCGTCACTCTTGGACACACTGACCCCCAGATTTCTACCCATCCCTCTTACATTTTTCCTTGCCAGAACTTCCTTTCTTTCCTTTCCCTAAAAAGACCACACGGCATCCCCATAGATGACATAGGGCCAGAGGGAAATTGTTTTCCTAAGGGCCTCCTGTGTGGATCTAATGTAAAAAAAAACAAAGCACTGAAAAAAGGAAAAGAAATACCACTGGAAACGTGGATCCATACCATAACAAGCAGTAATTGTTGAATGAAACACTAGTATATATTGAATTATTTGGCGGGTATTTGATAAGCCCCCATAGCTCAGTGGTCAGAGCATTCGACCGGCAATCGGAAGGACACGGGTTCAAGTCCCGTTGGCGGCAAGTATCTTTTCTCGGAAGATTTTTCAATGTAAATGAGTGTTTCAGGCTGACAATTATTGCTTGTAATAATTGTTACCCTTTGTGCTATGCATAAAAATCTTGTCTAAACGTTAGTTTATAAATTAAAAAATAATAATTAATATTTAACAAGTTTAAGTATTTCCCCAATAAATGCAGACATAATTTGTCTCGACGCCACCTAGCGAGGGATTTAACACTAACAATGTCTTCCTCGCAAAAATAAAGTTGGTTGTTTTCAGGTGGAAAAAATATAACAAGCAGTAATTGTTGAATGAAACACTAGTATATATTGAATTATTTGGCGGGTATTTGATAAGCCCCCATAGCTCAGTGGTCAGAGCATTCGACCGGCAATCGGAAGGACACGGGTTCAAGTCCCGCTGGCGGCAAGTATCTTTTCTCGGAAGATTTTTCAATGTAAATGAGTGTTTCAGGCTGACAATTATTGCTTGTAATAATTGGATCCATACCGATTTAAAAGAAACTGGTGTCGCCAATTTGCGTAAAACCTTTTTGACTGCTAAACTCAAGACAGGCTAATGAAAATTGTTCATCTGCATAAGAAATAAATTCGATATTTATGTGAAAATGTTCAATTTCAGTTTGTTTGTTTTGTGTTGTCGACAGATACCTGAAGTATGCACAAAGCTAACTCAAGTCGATTTACATTTACGAGAATATTCCATTTGTCCGCATGAAGTTAGACAGGAGAAACCTACTTGGCTAGTTTCAGAGATAATGACTAGTGGTAATAATTCCTAGAACGAAGGGGAACAGGGTAAAGTTCAGGCTAAGGTTATGTAGTTTGTCAGTTTTGTCACCCTCAAGAGCTCGAGGCTACAAGCTACTACTGAACGTTGACAATTCGAAAAAACGCCAACGCTATTCAATCCTTGGCGAGGCCAACAACTATGGAATATAACCGTTGGTAATAACGCCGACGTTAACCCGAACACAAAGGTTAAGTTTTTCACAGATATTCCACGTGCAACATTGACATTATCTGTTGTATAACGTACTTTAAAGGGATTTTGTATTAACCGTTAGAATTTATAGTTAATATTAATTACTATTTAATAATGTCATAGAGTTCCAAACGGTGGCACTTTGGGTTGTGACTGTTATTTATAACGATAATAGCTATGTTTTGCTAGCCACTAAGAGAATCGCTCCAATCTATCCTCTACTTATTGGCTGGATCGGAGAGGAAAATCCACAAAGACGTCTATTAGGAAGGGACATAATCAAAAGACCATTCCAAATTCTCCATAATATCGTTTGTATTACGACGTATAAACTTTTTTTAAAATGTGAATACCACACAAGAGTCCCAACTGCTCCCAACAGCCTGGAGCCAGCAGACTATTGCACCCCCTATTGGGATGTGTTGTGAGGCTAGAAAAAAATGGGAAGGGGGAGACGAGGAAGAAAAAGGTTTGGAAGTACCTGGCTAATCAGATCTAGTCACCAAACATGGCTAAAGCCATTTCAAGCAACGTTTTCATTCTGAATGGCACTTTTACACCAGGTCGATACTGAGAATATCCTCCACTCTGGAACGTGCTGCAAATATACTATACATTATTTTAAATGAATACATTGTGAAATAACACAAATTAATCAAGTAAAATTTACTTGCGGACGTCGGGGTTTGAAACCGCGACCTTCGGATTGCTAGTCGAGAGCCTTGTCCCTCGACTACAGAGGCCGTGATGTTAACTGTTACACTTTTTAATTTTTTTATTCGGTGTCACGACTTCTAAATATATTAACAGATTGGGCTCCGCTGTGTTGGATTATATTCGTATGCAGTTACTCCAATTATATTTAACAGTTGACCAAAATTTTCGAAAATAGCCGTTAGTAGTTAACGGCATCTAGCCGTTATTTCCAACGTTGGTTGTTTTTTTTGACACAGCACTACAGCAGGATAGTGTGTTTGCACACTGTCACAAGCTATGCCTCTAGAACAGCTACAGCGGTTCTGTCTTGTTACAACTGTCAACAGAACTGCTACAACTGTCTCTTGGGGGATAAATACAAATTGCACGTTCTGAGAATAGTGACGCTTTCTTCCCTCATTCAAATGCATAATCTGACAAATACGTGGTAAGTATTTACAAAATAGGGATTAAAATGCATTATTTCAAATGTTCACAAAAAAAATTAAAAAACACCAAACACCAAAAAATTTCGAAAATTATTGTTTTGATAATATCGTTTCTAGTCACTAGTTACGTGAGTAATTTCGTATTTTTTATGTTGGCAGTACCTATTGGCAAATTGCTTCCTAGTTTCTAACATATAGATTCTGAGCGATGATTTTTGGCATTTATTAAATTTATTATAATAACTATTAAAATGCATTATTTTTCATTTTTGGAACTAAAATAAAAGAGGACTCGCAACAATAACATTTGGCTGTCAACAGTTCTTTTGTTTTGCTCTTTCAAAAAATATTCTTAAACCAATCTTTTTATTGTGTTTTGGCTGTAAAAAGTTTAGTGTGTTGGAATCTTCTCCCCCCTGATCTTCCAGGAGTCACTTCTTGCTGCTCATTTTCAGATATTTATATAATTTTTTTACTTCTGTCACTTTTTATATTAGCTGTAATTTTTTGAACAATGGAGGAGGATTTCCCTCCTGTACCCCTTACAAAGCCCCCAGATCCCCCTCCTGACCCTCCAGATGGAGACATTTCAGATAAAATAGACTTTTCAGAACATTCAAACATTTCAGACAATGAATCTGTCATCCTAACCTCAATTAAAAAAAGAAAATTTAGTCCCCTTTCCCCAAAAAAACATGATTCGCCTTTGTCTTCTCAGTCCCCTCCAGCTCTTCCTCAACCTCCTCCAACAATCTTTTACTCTACTCATTCCCGTGGCCCCTACATTGTATATGCGCAAAAAACTGAACAAGGTAAAACCATCCATCCTCTTGAATTTGGTAAATTTCTTTCAAATAACAAGAACCTTTCGATTAAACCTAGAGGTGTTAAAGCCGAGGGTCGCTTCCGAATCTCTGTTGAATTCCTGTCAGGTTCAGCCGCCAACAACTTTATCAAAAATATATTTATTTCATCAAATTCTAAATTCAAGGCGTACATCCCAACTTTCAATGTCACTCGAATGGGCCTGGTCAGGGGTATCTCGACCGATCTGTCCATTCCAGAAATCCTGTCCTCACTTTCAACCCCCCAACATATCGGCAATCCCATAAAAGCCAGGAGGCTAAATTATAAGGACACCTCTGAGGGCATCGTTTTCTGGAAGCCCTCCCAATCTGTCGTCATCACATTCGAAGGACAATCTCTTCCCTCCCATATTTATTTATTTTTCAACTCCTTACCAGTTAAAATGTACACTTATCCCACCACTCAATGTTACAACTGCTGCCGTTTTGGTCATACCAAAGCTGCATGCAGATCCCCTCCCAGATGTTTCAAATGTGGAGAAAACCACTCGGCTGACCAATGTTCTTCTCTCTCTTCACCTAAATGTTTTAACTGCTTAGGCGCTCATTCCGCCATTAACTCTTCTTGCCCCGAACAATCTCGCCAAAAAAATATAAAAATTTCTATGGCCTCTGAGAACTTGTCTTTTCTGCAGGCTTCTAAATTATTCCCGCCTGTCAAAAAATCATTTTCCGAGGTTTTATCCAGTAACTCTTCATCCAACCCTCTCGCCTCCTCCTCAACATCTTCCCGTTCAACAAAATTCACATACAAAACCCTATCTCTAAACAGGCTCGTGGATACGATCAGCAACAACACAACTCACTTCTCTTAAATCCCAATGGTTCTCCTCTTTCACACGCCACAAATGGGTGCGCAAACAATTATAATTCATCCTCAACAAACTATCAAAAGCTTTCTGAACAACTCTCCCAAGATAATTCTTCATTTATTCAAACTCTTATTATGCTTCTAATTGATCTAATTTCTTCTCAAACTAATCTACCGTCCAACGCTGCTTCTATTATTTCCACATTAAAATCATTTATTCAAAATGGCTCTTCAAGATGTCAGAATTCTTCAGTGGAATAGCCGCAGTGCTATTTCTAACAAATCAAACCTTCTTAACCTATTAAATTCAAACCTTGTTTCTGTGGCTGCTGTCTCGGAGACATGGTTTACTCCATCCACCCACTTTAATGTGGGAGGGTACTCCTGTCTCCGCGATGATCGCCCGGAAGGTACGGGCGGTGGTGCTGCCCTTTTTATTAAAAAATCCCTTCCGTTTTTCCCAATAAATAATATCAAACCCCCCAATGCTGACTTTCAAATGGTTGCAGCTAAAATAAAGGACACTTCCTTTGTTTCTATCTATCTTCCCCCAACATCGCACTTCAATAAACAAGCTTGGTTGCAAATTGTCCGTCAACTAAGCCCTCTTTTCTTTTTATTGGGTGATTTTAATGCCCATTCCCCCGTCTGGGGTTCTGCTTTCTGTGATCGAGACGGTCGAAGTGTGATGGATTTCCTAGATGAATCCAACCTTTTTCTTTTGAATGACGGATCTCCTACTAGAATCTCTCGCCCCAACACAAACCCCAGTGCAGTGGATCTCTCCATATGCTCTATTAATCTGGCACCTCTTTCCTCGTGGGTGGTGTCCCCCGACCCTTGCTCCAGTGATCATTTCCCGATCACCATCACTTATCAAACTTCTTTCCATTCAGACAAGTCCCATATTTCGACAAAGATTAAAACAAAACACACCAAATGGGACGAATTTAACTCACATATGGATAAGTTTATACAAAATTTATCCTATACCAATACATTATCTGTCAAAGATGACTACGATAACTTCAAATCAATGCTCGTAACTGCAATCAATAAATCAAATCCTCCCCCTAAAACCAAATCTCTCAAAAAACTCCCTCCAACTCCCTGGTGGGATGAGGAATGTTCCAAAGTAGTGAGAATTCGGAAAGCTAAATCTCTTTCCTATCGTCACAATATGACTATGGAGAACTATCTCATATACAAAAATGCCGAAGCCAATGCCAAAAGGGTATTGAGGTCAAAAAAAAATCCGGGTGGTACAACTTCTGCAGTTCAGTATCTCCGAACACTCCAATTTCGGAAGTTTGGTCTATGATTCAAAGATTTCGATCCTCCTTCAGTCCAACATCTCCTCGAGCTTCTCATTCTAAATGGATAGACGAGTTCTTGGACAAAATTGCCCCCCCTTCTGTACCTAACTTAGATGAAATAACTCCAATCCACAACACTCCTATGTCTGATCATTGGCTTGACTCTCCATTCACTTTAATTGAATTAAAAAATTGTTTATCAACAGTCAAGGACTCATCTCCAGGCAGAGATGGTATACCTTATAGCATTATCAAAAATAGTAATGATAATGTTCTAAATCACTTTTTAAGCATCTTAAATAAAATCTTCCAGACTGGCATAATACCTGATGACTGGAGTTCTCAAATAATCATCCCAATTCTAAAATTAAACAAATCACCCAATTCTGGATCCAACTAAAGGCCAATTGCTCTTTCATCCACCCTTAGTAAAATTTATGAAAAATTAATTAAAAACCGGCTAGAATTTTTTGTCGAGAGTAATCATCTTCTCTCTCCATCCCAATTTGGATTTAGGAAAAAGAAATCTACACAAGATAACCTTGCCATCATCAGCACTGATATTAATTTATCCATTTCTAACAAAGAAGTATGTCTTGCAGTCTTTATAGACATAGAAGGCGCCTTTGACAATGTTTCCATCCCAATTCTTAAAAAAAAAACTTTTAGGCCTTGGCTTACCCCCCATGTTTGTCCAATCTATTATTAATCTTTTTCTCGATAGGTAAATTTTCATTGAGCTACCAGATGTGTGATGAATTGCATTGATCAACAGTGAAAATTAGGAAATATCGTAGCTTCCCACTTTAATTTAAAAAGAAAATATCAATTACTTATAAAACGGACACGTCTACGACATCTATCGGATTAGAGTAAAGTGAATTCATATTTACGGTAGGGATCTATAATTAGACAAAGTGAGACGAGTATTGATGAAAGGATCACAGATGGTATCAACAAATAATCAGAAACAGGGACTCCCCAATATACTTTAGACCGTGATATATTGACAGCCAATTGAATTGCAGCAAAAGCGATTAAAAACCAATTCAGCCTATCAACGGGAAGAGGGCCGAGCCCATTTTTAGAACAAAGGAACGACCTTTGGACTTGGCAATTAAGAATGTAATTAATGAGTTTGACGTTCCCACCAAACCGAGAGGTGAATAAACTCCATGGGAAGAAATAATCTGTTCAGGGACAAAAGTACGGTGACCCCAAGAAATGTTGTGATTAACCGGTACGTTCCAGGGATCAGAAACCCTAGTTCTCGAACGCATTAAAGCATATCAGGTGCGGAAAAAAGGATACACGTAAACACAATGGAAAAGTTTAAGTGAAAAATTGCATAGCAAGTGACGAAACCGTGTTGTAAGGTGTTAGGGAGATTTCCATCTATAATACGATTGTTTGTGACGACCGGAGATGATCGATTCGAGGGAAAACGTGCTAAAGGAAATGGAAATGTTGAAAAAACAATGGAAAATTATTGTTATCAATTCTAGACGGAGCTAGAATATTACGATGAAAGATTTAGGGAGGAAACGTCAAAAAAAATGAGAGTTTTAAAGAATAGGCGAGGGTATATTTCAGATGTCTAGAGCAGTAACAAGTGTTAGAGAAGAAAATAGAGTGCAGTACGGAGGGGAGTGGAAAATGCTGAAAACATTGCGATAGAAAAACTCAGGAAAAGGAGTCATTTTACGTAATTAAAATGGAGTTTATAGAGTAACATAGTACGCGATTGCAGATAAAAATGAGGCATTACAATGGTTGTCGATTTCAGATGTATTTTGTTGTGATAAACAAGGAATATTCGAACATGAAAATTGTTTATATAAGGGCAATTAGTCGTTAAAAGAGCTATAAAAATTATCATGGGTCTTATGAAATATTTACATTAAAGAATTCTCATAAAAGTTAACGACACTGAAATAAAAAAGGATTTATTGCCAGGTGGGTACAGGAATTAATATATACAGCTGTCAAAGCATATGGTTTATGGGATTTTGCGTAAGAACGGGACGAAATTTGTAAGGCGTTCTCTATGAAGCAATAAAAATGACAGAAATTTAAGGGCCGAAGTGGGGGTTATCTCCTATAAAAATGTTAAAAATGATATATTTATTAATAACAAATAGAAAATGAAATTTTCCAAGAGGCAGCAAACATCAAAAAACGATATGGTTATATCAGGGAAGTACAGGGAAGTGAGGGGAAAGGAGATACGACAGAGAAAAACAAAGGAAATCTTAGATTAACAGTGAATAAAATAAATACGGCTTGAAATATAAAAATCTATAGAGATATGAACAATAACGTAAGAATAAATAAGGAAATTCATGGAAAGAGTGTCGTGAATAAAAGAAAATTCGAGCAAAAATGTAAAATTCAAATATACGACGTAAATAGAGAAAATTCGGTTTTAGATGGAAAGGTTCATATAGAATACAGAAAAACTCGAGGAAAAATAATAAAATAAAAATGAACAATTTGCGAGAAAGACTTCGACGTGAAGATATCTCTGATAGGCGAATTTGGGGACAGATTTGGAACATATGGTAGATGCCGTACGCACGGACATGTTACGAAATAGATGAAAATAGAACTTTAAAATTATTAAATTCAAGCTAATTTTGTATGAACACCAGGACAAAGGAAGTTGGGCCATTAAACATGGATCTTACTAAATCCGGATCTTGTAAGTATGGAAGTACGAGACAGAATTTAATGTATCAAACGCGGAAGGTACTAAGAGACCGCATTCGACAATAATGGAGAGGTTTCAAGAAATTACGAGTTGATAGTAATTAGATTGGTTTATTATAGGAGATTCAGATACGATCTTTTGGACCTGAGAGGGGTATAAAAGTCTAGACAAATGCCAGTTGAGGACAGTCTACGGTCGTAGTCGAAAAGGTTGTAACTTCGCGGAACGTGACGAAACGGTGGGTGATTTAAAGTTGAAAAATTCTAAGTGATAATTATTTTGATACTTAGAAAAATTTCACATTCTAGTCAGTGATCTACAAAAAAAAATACTTTGCAGTTAGAATCAGTGAAATAAGAATAAAGCCAACGCATTAATTACTTGTGAAAAATAAAAGTGCTCGTGATAAATACAATTTGTTTTAGTGGAAAATTCGGATTTTATAATCACTTAATATCGTATTTTTAAACTTAGAAATTTCGCGTTTAATATTAGTGCAATAAATAACTGAAGTGATGTGATAATTTAGCGTGAAGAAGTTATAATTAAATACGTGTGTTCAATCTAAGTGAAAGTGTTCTAACAAATAATAAATATTTAAACTAATTATCTTAAATAATAATAATAAAACAAAATAATAGTTTATTAATACATAAAAGTTCGGAGGGATAAAAATTTAATTTAACAACAATTTACCATCTCTAAATTAATCGTGAAGTAACTATCATTTAAAGTGTTATCTAACCAACGAGTTTTGAGATAAAATACAGTTTAGAACGATAGAGTTCATGCATCATTTTAATTAATTAGATTAAATGAAAAAAAAAAAAATTGAAGTCAAAAAGATTTAATTAAATTTAGGAAAATAAAAATTAATTTAGGAAAATTGCAGCAAGGTCACCGTGTATTTCCCGGTCGGAAAAACCTTGGTAGGGGTAAGTCTTTTCCGTTATAAAATTTTACAGATTCCAAAGAGAAAGCGGAATGCAGCAAACATTGGTATTTGGATTAATTATTTGACCAAGATATTACTCTCTTAATATGTGAAATGTAACTATATTAAAATATTATAAGTATAATAAGTATATTTTATATATTTATATATGTATGTATATATACATATATATATGTAATTTTGTTCCCAAGAAAAATTTTAATCAAAAAGAAAAACACTTATATAAAAAGAGGAAAAGGGTATCGATTCCTACCTCTGAATTCATCAATAACTATTAAAAGTAGTTATGTGTGATAAATTTACAAATCAATATTTTATATTTAATTTTGTGTATGTATTAATATAATTTCAGAAAATCCAGAGCATTTGAAATAAGTTATGATATTAGAAATTATTTCAATCATAAAATAATTATACATATCAATATTATAAATTATTTATTGAGACAAAGTATATATAAATGAATAAATATGTATACGTAATCGGGTATCAGACTAGACAATTGCACTAAGTACATCATTATCAAACAAAGAAAATTTTAGAGTCATCTCACACGTCTCCGGAATGTCTAAAGTAAACATACCTCATACGCTTGAATCTAGGTCACGAGGCCGTCGAGAATGTTTACAAAGCTCAAATTGTTTACAAAATAAGTCGGTCACTGGGACACTAGTTCGAATAGAGTAAAAAGAAAAAAAAAAAAATGACCTTGATTAGTGGATATCGTACTTAGGTATTAACTTCTAGGAACGGGATAAAATTATTATATTGCGCAATTATTAGAGAAAAAAAAAGGAATTAAACACTATCTTTAATTTGAACGTAAAGAGGTATCTACAGACCTAAGCAATTGAAAATAAACAAATTTATTATAGCAGATCAAAAAGGTGTATTGAAGATTTACATGAAACAGTTGATAAATCACGGGATAGTTCAAAAAGGTGTGTTGAAGATTTACATGAAACAGTTGATAAATCACGGGATAGTTCAAAAAGGTGTATTGAAGATTTACATGAAACATTTGATAAATCACGGGATAGCTTAATAGGGTGTATTGAAGACTTACATGAAACAGTTGAAAAATCACGGGATAGCTAAATAAGGGGTAATGAGGATTTACATGATTCAATTGAGAATCACGGGATAGCAAGAATTTATCAAAAGTTGAACATTGGAGGGGAGGGAAAGAAAAAAAAAATACAGTTCAACCAACAGAAGGCAGTGGTCGCTTCTATAACAAGGACCTATTAATCAAACCATAGAGATGGCGGATCTCTCAAACAAAACCGTCAACAAAACCAAACAAAAGCTTGGAGTTATGGCGAATCTCCAGAACACATCGCCAGATAAGATCTTAATGTACTAATATGTATTTATATTTCACACTATTCTTACGTATATATTCGGTATCAATCTGAAAATTTCGCAGAATTTGATGGGCGAGATCCGAGCTCGGGATGCGTTGCAAGTAGTTTCGTATTGCGAGTTATAAACCTTCCCAAAACGTATGTTTACATATATATCTTTTTATGTACTGTTCATTGAATGAAACGAACTCACTTACAATTAGTGCTTTAGGCCTGTCGGGTCACTCTCGTCTCATTTCTTGAACGTGGAGGGAGGATTCACGACCCGTAACTCCACACAAAACCGTGAGTATATGATTGCATATAGGACGAAACCGGTTCGCCCTAAGTAAATAGTAAACTTTGGAGGAGAAGGAATTTGGAGGTATCTGGGCTCGGGGGAAGACCTGGAGGCAGCGCATGATGGCGAAGGAAGGTTCATTTGGGACGCGATAACTTAGGTATCAATCAATTGAACCGTGCCAAAAGACTGTGCGAATTTTGGGTTGACTCCTGATCACCCTGCTTACTTGATGGAGGCAGGAGCCAAATTTTGCCAGAAAAAGGGTTATTCTGAGTTCGTCAAATATGCAATTAACTAATTACATTAACCTACTAAATCCATCTTTATATGTATCTTATAGCAGCTGAATCTAAACGGAGGGGCGCCCAGCAGATACAAGATACAATCATAATCAAATTTACTAACATCTAACCATTTGAGTTATATTTAATTATCTGTTCAATTAGTCATGTGTAGTTTCGATTAGTATTGCTTATTCATGAATTCATTAGGATGTAGGGAATCATAATAAACGTCAAAGGAAGTTAGCTCATTTAGAGAAATTACTTAAGGTTAAATTTGCAAGAGAGAGACCAATACAGTTTGAAATTCAACACTCTGTTTAGAATCAAGAGGGTTACCACAAAATTTAAAGTAATTAAAGTCCTATATCATAAATCAAAAAATTACACAACGTTTGATGGAGTTTAATTACAACCTAAATACGAAAATATTTACGTTCAAAGTCGTAAACAACGTATTTATTAGTTAAGTACATATATCTCTAAAGGTATGTAGTACAAGGGAGCTTTAAGTAGCTTTCTGTAGTTATCAGAGGAAATAAGGGTCCAATTTCATAAAGGCTTGTGTGACGTAGGGGAGGAATTTTCCATCCCTACCACACATATGCAAAGCCTTAAGAATTTAAATATCGATCAGAGCCAGTAGAAAAGACAGAACATCACAACTGTCTTGCCGATGAACAGGAGAGTTAAATAAGTATAAAGTATAGAAAGACGAAATATTACGACTGGTGCCAAGTGCCCAGGAGTAAATAAAATACAGACAAATATACGAGAGTATGAAAAGAGAAATATTACAACTGCACAGCCGTGACAGGAGATCAGAGTTTTACAAGTTGTTTTAAAAAAAAAAAAAAAAACTCTTATTGGTCAATCTATTGCAAAAAAAAAAAAAAAGTGAAAAAAAAATAATAATAATAATAAGTAGGACGTTATGTTAAATGAAGTGATAATAAAAATAAAATAAAAATCAGAACAGTGCGCCGTTAAATAAACACGAAAAAAATATATAAATAAATAAATAAATATACGAAAATAAATATATAAACAATACATTTAAATATAAAAAAAAAGTGTTAACGAATAAACTCTACATGTTTTTAAATAATTTTTAAAAGTGTCGATATAAAGTTTAAATCAAGTGACCATGAATTTGTTGATTGCTTATGAGATTATAAATATCGTAACAAAGAATGTAGGTCAGATACAAGCGTAAACAGTTTAATCAAGGCAGGCCATAAATTGACAGAATAATGGTATTGACATTCCTGAATCCAGAATGTTAATGACCGTAATGTAAACAATCTGATACGAGATAACGCGGTGTTTGTAAGCATCGAAAGATTGATAACCTAAGCATCGAAAGTGATAACAAAACATCGAAAATTTTGAAGTAGGCGACATCGGGGGTAACGCGTATCGCTATAAGAGATTGTAGAATAAACAAACTCGAAAATGATATCAACACTCGGTTACGGAAAAAATAAACAGACTTTACAGATAAAAACGGGGGAACTTACCTACATAAAGTGACCCTTTGTTTATAGTTAATGTTGTGGGTTTGTATGTGGGGATTATCACATAAAAAGTCATAACATAAAAGATAAGGAACATAAAATAAAAATAACATAAAATATTTGATTGGGGATAGTGTCGAGTTGAGAACTTTAATATCACAGACGAATGTTTTATAGGTATATACCTATTTAAGGGAACATTTGATCATTCGGACCAAAAAAAGGAGGGGATTTGACGAAATAACATCAAGATAGGTATTGCGAACTCTAAACAGATTTTGCGAAAATATCGTAGGTATTGCGGAACTTGAAGGAATGGTTGGCATTCTAAACAATAAGTAATTATTGGTTGAACGAAAATCACGGGATATTCATTAACATTAGAGTAACAATATTCATTCCGTTTTTTTTGCAATTACCTACATTTATTTGAAATGAAGAGTGATGGTAGAGTTGATCTAATTTGGGTTACAATCATCATGCAAACAAATATAAATAATTGAAAATATTGTGTTTTATAGGGGGACAGGTTCCAAAAAAAAAAAAATAAAATAAAATAAAATAAAATAAATTATAAATATATATAGGTATATTTATAATAAATAGTTGGTATTGAGTTAAATTCATTAAAAATTTTAAACAAAAAATGGCGGAAAAAAGGAAAGTGGATGCGACGGAATTAGAAGCTAAAGAAATACCGTCGGGAGATGAATTACGGGAGATATTTAGACGTTCAAAGAGGTCTAAGTTACGAGTCGAGGATATGATAGAAGCCGTTCAGCCAGAGGGGGAGACCGACACAAAATCGGAGGAACAGGGCGAAAATAAGCGAGAGTGTGAAGAGAGACTCACACATGGTATGTTACAGGAAAAACCCGAGGAAAAGGAACAAGAAAAGTTAACGAAGTAAAAGGAAAAATAAAAAAAAAAATAAAATAAAAAATATAGAAAAACGAGAAAATTGAAAAAAAATAAATAAATCAATAGAATAAGGAAGGCAACATAATTTACATAAGGTAATTTAGAAAATTAAAATAGAGATTATAAGGTTGTCGCTTAATAAGATAAAATATAAACATTAACCAGGCGGCACTCGGAAAATAAAGAAAATGGTTGGGAAACGTGGAACAAGTAGGCGAGCCCAGGCTTTAGTGACAGCAATCGGGGAAAATGTCACAACCGAGACTTCAACAATAAACATAGGAGATATAACTACAATAATTCAGGCAGCTTTGGCACCGCTCGTCAATAAGATGCAAGAACTCGAGAAACAATTGGAAAGCCCAGCAACAGTGGCGGTGATAGGAGAGGATAGTGCGCCGAAAAGCGTTCTCCAAGTAGTGGAAATGTTACCACAGCAGGAACGACCATCATTCTCCGGTGGAAATCAAAATCCCATTAGTTTCCTGGAAGATTTAAAAGAATACACTAGAAAGGTGAAACGAACGGATCCTTTAGTCGTCGTACGGGAAAATTTGAAAGGGGAAGCTAAATCGTGGGCAAAATTGTACAATAAACGATGGGAGACTATGTTAGATTTCGAACGAGATTTTTTAGCTACCTATTGGGGAGACATAAAGAAAAATGAAGTTCGCCGTCGTCTTGCAGAAGGGGTATATGATGCCAAGAAAAATATATCCATGCTCACTCATTTCGCAAACTATTGGGAGCTAGCGAAGGCTTTAAAGATTACTGACACACCGTTGGGCATAGTTGACGAAATTATGAGACATTATCCGAAGGAAATTCAATCGCTATGGTTTTCGGGGCAATCAGGAGATGAGATTGTCGCCGCTGAGTTTCTACGAAAACTAGATACAATGGTATGTACACCAGAAGAACGGAACATGAAGAAGAGGAGTGGGGAGGAATCCAGCAAGAAGGACAAATACCGTGACCGTTACCACGCCATAAAAAGGAGGATACACGCAATTGAAAGTGTGGGCGAAAACGCTAGTTGCAGCAAGTGCACCGAAGTTAACAGTTCACCAAAAAAAAATTCTACAATAACTACAACCGGGAAGGAGCTAGTGGTCGCAGACAACTCGGGAAACGGACGGGGGTTGATTCATTAGTCCTGATGGATACGACTCACACAGGAAGAGGGACGCCGGCACCAAGACACAGCACTGCATTGAAGATTATGCTGAAGTGGGGATGGAATCCAACGAAAGGATTGGGGAAAAGTGAACAAGGGATGACTGCCCCAGTAAAAGCTGAACGGAATGTAAGAAGACGAAAGGATGGAGCGGAAGAAACGAGAACGGAGGAGGAAATGCGTGTGGAAGGATGCGTCAATTTACTACAACAAATAACTGATGAATGGAATAAATTGGAAATGATTGAAGAAAAAGTGGGTAGGGAAGTTAGGGGGTTTAACAACATTTTTGAGGACCGAGATTATGAGGAAGTAGAAAAGGGTAGCACTTTACCGTCATTACCGGAAGCCAAAGCACATATAGATAACACGGAAGTTCATTGTTTAATAGACACCGGAAGTCAGATCACGTGTGTAGCACAAGAATTCTACGAAAGTTATTTAAATGATCAAACACTTTATCCGATTATGCCTGTAACAGCTATTCAGATCAGGGTAGCCGTAGGACACAAAAGTCAGAGAATATCTAGATTGGTTTTAGTACCACTGCGATTTGAAAATGTTACGATAAATACACCATGTTTAATAATACCCAAGTTGATCAGGCCCATTATATTAGGAATCAATTGGTTAGACGAATATATAGCTGAATTTAAGTGTGGCGAAAATAGAAAGTTAAAAATAAAAACAGAAAATGGTAAAAAGGATATAGAGTTGGTAAATTCATCGATAACTTATAGGAAATCTAAAGGTGAGATTAGCGGTCAAAATTGCGCAAGTGGAAAATTAATTAGCATTGAAGTAAACCCCGAAAAAAATAATACGGCGTGTCTCGAGCGTAGAATAACGACATTTGTGTCCGGGCTAGATTTAGATTTAAAAGGAAAAGAAGGGTTGGAAAAGATTTTAACCAAACATAAAAATGTATTTAGAGACAGACCGGGTCTCACAACTTTATACACTCACGAAATAAAGATGACGGACGAGACGCCCTTCGTTAAGCGATCTTATCCTGTACCTTTTGCTTATAGAGATAAAGTTGACGAAAAAATTAGAGAATTGGAGTTACTCGGAATCATCAGTAGAGAGGCCACACAGTTTTCTAGTCCTCTAACATTTACTTTAAAAAAGGACGGAACAGTCAGGATACTTTTGGATGCTAGGTTTTTAAATACTAGAATGATTGCCGAAGTAGAGAAACCACCTTTAACTTCTGAGATAATACAGCGTTTTCATGGCGTAAAATTCATCACCACGATAGATCTCAATTCAGCTTATTTTCAGATACCTATCAGTCCAGAAAGTCGCAAATATACAGGGTTTGTATACAATGGAAAATCATATGTATACAAGGTATTACCGCAGGGGTTAAAGACATCAGTTGGGAGTTTTTCAAGGGGAATTGACAAAATCCTAGGACCAGGACTGAGAGAATTCTGCGCTAATTACTTGGATGATTTAATAATATATACGTGTGGGAGCCAAGAAGATCATTTTGAACATGTAGGCGCGGTACTTGAGAGGTTAGAGGCAGCAAACATGACTTGTAAACTCGAAAAATGTCAATTTTTATTCACCGAAGTGCGTATGTTAGGACACATTATAACGCCTTTGGGAGTTCAGATGGATCCGGAAAAAATAGACGCGATTAAAAATTTTCCGGTACCCAAGAAAATCAAACAAGTTAGAGCTTTCCTTGGACTTTGCAATTATTACCGTAGATTCGCGAATAAATATGGGGAATCAACACGAGTTTTATGTGATTTACTTCAGAAAAATAGAACTTGGAGGTGGGGTGACTCAGAACAGCGTGCATTCGAGAAGGTGAAAACATTATTTTTAGAGACAGTTATTTTACACCATCATGATCCAAATAGTACATACTACCTACAGACAGACAGTTCGGGATTCGCAATAGGGGGGGAGCTATACCAGCTAGATGCCGAAGGAAATCACCACGTTATTGGATTTATTAGCAAAGCTTTAAGGGGACCGGAGTTGAAATGGACCACATCAGAACAAGAGTTGTGGGCGATAATATATGCTTTACATAAGTTTGAGACATATTTAAGAGGGGTACATTTGATAATTAGAACAGATCATCAAGCACTGACGTTTTTGAAGAGCTGGAAGATGTACAGTGGTCGCCTGACTCGGTGGATTTTGTATTTAAATCAATTTAACTTCACTGTAGAGTACGTTAAAGGAAAAGAAAATATAGGACCTGACATTTTATCTCGTTACTCTTGTGATGCGGAAAACGTTCAGGAGGAGAAAAACACATGTCCAGAAATAGCAGCTTTTGCGGTTAAAGGTAGACAACAAATTCGAAAACACTTCGAGGACACATTTTTGGGAGAAATTTTCGGGTATTTGCGCAAGGGAAAATTCGGACCACCAACAAAAAGAGTAAATAAGTATTTAAAAAATTACAAAAAAATAGGTAAGACTTTGTATTACACCACAGGACTAAACAAAACGGTGTTAGCAGTACCCCAGGAGTTGACTGAAGAGCTAATAAAAATGATACATTTAGAAATTGGACATGGGGGAATTTTTAAAACAGGATCAGCTATGGGAGACAGGTATTACTGGCCGGGTATGAATCAAGATATAAAGCGCATAGTAAGAGAATGTCACCTTTGTCAGCTGGCGAAGCGCGAAATTCGACCAACTGTAGGGCCGAGTAAATCAATTATGACCAAAGAAGTAGGACAATTGGCTATGGCAGACCTATACGGACCATTACCGAGAGGAATGGGAGGCGTGAAATACATATTTGTGATCCAAGATTCTTTCAGCAGATTTGTAAAATTATATAAATTAAGGATAGCAAGTACTAAGACCGTGTTAAATTGTGTAGAGGATTTTAATAAAACCATACAAATAGATGCTTTGTTAACTGACAACGGATCTCAATTTACATCAAAAAAATGGGAAAGCCACATGAATAGGATGGGCATAAGAATCGTACATACTTCAGTGCGAAATCCTGGACCGAATATAACTGAACGCGTAAATAAAGAACTAGGAAGAATTTTTCGTATTTACTGTCACGAGAAACACACAAAATGGGCAGCTTTTCTTAAAGAAATAGAGCAGACCTACAATAACTCAATACATTGTTCAACAGGATTTTCACCAAATGAAATAGCTTTCGGGAAATCGCCAACTTATAGTTTAGACAAGTATACTCAAGGGTGTGGAAAACCTACGAAAACAATAGATGAAATTAGGTTAACAGCTCAAAAGAATTTGGAAAAAAGCGCTACAAATCGACAAAAATATTATAATCTCAATAAAAGACTAGTTACCTATGAAATCGGAACCATGGTCAAGTTGAAAAAGATTACACAATCAAGTTTTTTGCGCAAACAAACCAAGAAATTCGGTTTAATTTACGAAGGACCGTACGTCATCGGTTCAGTAGTTTACAGTAACACATATACCCTAATTGATCCGGTAACTCGGGAGATAAAAGGAGATTATAGCGCTTTACATTTAGCGAGATATTACACAAGTAATAAGAAACAAAAATCAGGTTTACAGTTAGTGGAAATCAACGGATAGAGTGCGAAGTTTACAAATATTTGTAAATGTTAATAAATAAATAAACGATTGAGAAATACAAATAAAATTATGTTAGGATACATTATAATTGGGGAGGGGGAAGAAAGAAAATTACTAAAATATTAGATTATCAGATTGCTTGCGAGGGGCGGATCGTCGTCAAATCTTTGAGGGTGAGTGGACAAGTTCTTAATAAGCGACAATCATATTCAATTATTGAAATAGAGGAAGGCAAATAAATTCGTTAATTTTGATTTTCTAGTTGAAAAAAAAAAAAAAAAAAAAAATTGACTTTTTTTTTTATGTGTTAGTGAGAAAAAAAAAATGTTAGATAAGTAAGAACACTCAAAAGGAGAGAATTAGAGATATTATATGGCACACAAAAGGGACATTTTGAAAAATAAACAATGCCTAGGAATTTTTTTTGAAATATTGAAATAAGAAAGTTTATCTATAGATATAGGGTAGACATTAAGTATAGAGATAAGGTAACATTTGAATTAAGATATAAATAGTTTAGATTTCAAAAAAAAAAAAAAAGGAAAAAAAGGGAACGCTGAACCAATTTGAGGATAATAAAGGACATTTATAAAAATTTAAATATTAGAGTGGACAACACTTAGGCTAGAACAACTTTGGATGAATTAAGAAATTATAATTAGAAATTAAGAATTATAAAATAAAGTTTAAATAAATAAAGAAAAAAAAAAAATGCTGGAAAATTTATATGAAACATGTATACCACTGATTGTCGGATTGGGTGAGGTCGTGCGAAAACACACATTTCACAAAAAATATTCATACTTACAAAACAAAAAACAATTAATTGCACACCAAGAGACCACCCGCTTTTCAGTTGTTCGAAAGGCCGCGAGATTGTAAACAATCTTTACTTAAATCATTGTAAGGGAGGTCTTAGTCCAATTTGGTTGGGGACCACCAAAACACGCGAGTCGAGGGGCGTGTTCCAGCAAAAAGAAATTAATTTTGAATCTATCAAAATTAAAGAAAATTTCATAAAGTAAAATCTACGCGAAAAGAAAATAAAGAATACAATGAGATTCAAATTCAAGATTGTTAACAATCCGAGCAAAAGAGAAGAGGGAGATAGGAAGTAATAGGATACGGAAAAGAGATAGGGGATAACAGAATGAGGAGGGGGAGATAGGAAGTAATAGGATACGGAAAAGAGAAAGGGGATAACAGAATGAGGAGGGGGAAATAGGAAGTAATAGGATACGGAGAAGAGATAGGGGATAACAAAATGAGGAGGGGGAGATAGGAAGTAATAGGATACGGAAAAGAGATAGGGGATAACAAAATGAGGAGGGGGAGATAGGTAGTAATATGACACGGAGTAGAGATAGGGGATAACCAAATGAGGAGGGGAAGATAGCTAGTCTAAATTTGAACACAATTTCGGTGTCTAACGAAAAAAAAAAAAAAAAAAAAAAAAAAAAAAAAAAAAAAAAAAAAAGAAGAGGACATTAAAATAAAATACAACGTTAGCCACAGCAAATTGAGTTCAGAGGAGGGAACTGTGATGAATTGCATTGATCAACAGTGAAAATTAGGAAATATCGTAGCTTCCCACTTTAATTTAAAAAGAAAATATCAATTACTTATAAAACGGACACGTCTACGACATCTATCGGATTAGAGTAAAGTGAATTCATATTTACGGTAGGGATCTATAATTAGACAAAGTGAGACGAGTATTGATGAAAGGATCACAGATGGTATCAACAAATAATCAGAAACAGGGACTCCCCAATATACTTTAGACCGTGATATATTGACAGCCAATTGAATTGCAGCAAAAGCGATTAAAAACCAATTCAGCCTATCAACGGGAAGAGGGCCGAGCCCATTTTTAGAACAAAGGAACGACCTTTGGACTTGGCAATTAAGAATGTAATTAATGAGTTTGACGTTCCCACCAAACCGAGAGGTGAATAAACTCCATGGGAAGAAATAATCTGTTCAGGGACAAAAGTACGGTGACCCCAAGAAATGTTGTGATTAACCGGTACGTTCCAGGGATCAGAAACCCTAGTTCTCGAACGCATTAAAGCATATCAGGTGCGGAAAAAAGGATACACGTAAACACAATGGAAAAGTTTAAGTGAAAAATTGCATAGCAAGTGACGAAAACGTGTTGTAAGGTGTTAGGGAGATTTCCATCTATAATACGATTGTTTGTGACGACCGGAGATGATCGATTCGAGGGAAAACGTGCTAAAGGAAATGGAAATGTTGAAAAAACAATGGAAAATTATTGTTATCAATTCTAGACGGAGCTAGAATATTACGATGAAAGATTTAGGGAGGAAACGTCAAAAAAAATGAGAGTTTTAAAGAATAGGCGAGGGTATATTTCAGATGTCTAGAGCAGTAACAAGTGTTAGAGAAGAAAATAGAGTGCAGTACGGAGGGGAGTGGAAAATGCTGAAAACATTGCGATAGAAAAACTCAGGAAAAGGAGTCATTTTACGTAATTAAAATGGAGTTTATAGAGTAACATAGTACGCGATTGCAGATAAAAATGAGGCATTACAATGGTTGTCGATTTCAGATGTATTTTGTTGTGATAAACAAGGAATATTCGAACATGAAAATTGTTTATATAAGGGCAATTAGTCGTTAAAAGAGCTATAAAAATTATCATGGGTCTTATGAAATATTTACATTAAAGAATTCTCATAAAAGTTAACGACACTGAAATAAAAAAGGATTTATTGCCAGGTGGGTACAGGAATTAATATATACAGCTGTCAAAGCATATGGTTTATGGGATTTTGCGTAAGAACGGGACGAAATTTGTAAGGCGTTCTCTATGAAGCAATAAAAATGACAGAAATTTAAGGGCCGAAGTGGGGGTTATCTCCTATAAAAATGTTAAAAATGATATATTTATTAATAACAAATAGAAAATGAAATTTTCCAAGAGGCAGCAAACATCAAAAAACGATATGGTTATATCAGGGAAGTACAGGGAAGTGAGGGGAAAGGAGATACGACAGAGAAAAACAAAGGAAATCTTAGATTAACAGTGAATAAAATAAATACGGCTTGAAATATAAAAATCTATAGAGATATGAACAATAACGTAAGAATAAATAAGGAAATTCATGGAAAGAGTGTCGTGAATAAAAGAAAATTCGAGCAAAAATGTAAAATTCAAATATACGACGTAAATAGAGAAAATTCGGTTTTAGATGGAAAGGTTCATATAGAATACAGAAAAACTCGAGGAAAAATAATAAAATAAAAATGAACAATTTGCGAGAAAGACTTCGACGTGAAGATATCTCTGATAGGCGAATTTGGGGACAGATTTGGAACATATGGTAGATACCGTACGCACGGACATGTTACGAAATAGATGAAAATAGAACTTTAAAATTATTAAATTCAAGCTAATTTTGTATGAACACCAGGACAAAGGAAGTTGGGCCATTAAACATGGATCTTACTAAATCCGGATCTTGTAAGTATGGAAGTACGAGACAGAATTTAATGTATCAAACGCGGAAGGTACTAAGAGACCGCATTCGACAATAATGGAGAGGTTTCAAGAAATTACGAGTTGATAGTAATTAGATTGGTTTATTATAGGAGATTCAGATACGATCTTTTGGACCTGAGAGGGGTATAAAAGTCTAGACAAATGCCAGTTGAGGACAGTCTACGGTCGTAGTCGAAAAGGTTGTAACTTCGCGGAACGTGACGAAACGGTGGGTGATTTAAAGTTGAAAAATTCTAAGTGATAATTATTTTGATACTTAGAAAAATTTCACATTCTAGTCAGTGATCTACAAAAAAAAATACTTTGCAGTTAGAATCAGTGAAATAAGAATAAAGCCAACGCATTAATTACTTGTGAAAAATAAAAGTGCTCGTGATAAATACAATTTGTTTTAGTGGAAAATTCGGATTTTATAATCACTTAATATCGTATTTTTAAACTTAGAAATTTCGCGTTTAATATTAGTGCAATAAATAACTGAAGTGATGTGATAATTTAGCGTGAAGAAGTTATAATTAAATACGTGTGTTCAATCTAAGTGAAAGTGTTCTAACAAATAATAAATATTTAAACTAATTATCTTAAATAATAATAATAAAACAAAATAATAGTTTATTAATACATAAAAGTTCGGAGGGATAAAAATTTAATTTAACAACAATTTACCATCTCTAAATTAATCGTGAAGTAACTATCATTTAAAGTGTTATCTAACCAACGAGTTTTGAGATAAAATACAGTTTAGAACGATAGAGTTCATGCATCATTTTAATTAATTAGATTAAATGAAAAAAAAAAAAATTGAAGTCAAAAAGATTTAATTAAATTTAGGAAAATAAAAATTAATTTAGGAAAATTGCAGCAAGGTCACCGTGTATTTCCCGGTCGGAAAAACCTTGGTAGGGGTAAGTCTTTTCCGTTATAAAATTTTACAGATTCCAAAGAGAAAGCGGAATGCAGCAAACATTGGTATTTGGATTAATTATTTGACCAAGATATTACTCTCTTAATATGTGAAATGTAACTATATTAAAATATTATAAGTATAATAAGTATATTTTATATATTTATATATGTATGTATATATACATATATATATGTAATTTTGTTCCCAAGAAAAATTTTAATCAAAAAGAAAAACACTTATATAAAAAGAGGAAAAGGGTATCGATTCCTACCTCTGAATTCATCAATAACTATTAAAAGTAGTTATGTGTGATAAATTTACAAATCAATATTTTATATTTAATTTTGTGTATGTATTAATATAATTTCAGAAAATCCAGAGCATTTGAAATAAGTTATGATATTAGAAATTATTTCAATCATAAAATAATTATACATATCAATATTATAAATTATTTATTGAGACAAAGTATATATAAATGAATAAATATGTATACGTAATCGGGTATCAGACTAGACAATTGCACTAAGTACATCATTATCAAACAAAGAAAATTTTAGAGTCATCTCACACGTCTCCGGAATGTCTAAAGTAAACATACCTCATACGCTTGAATCTAGGTCACGAGGCCGTCGAGAATGTTTACAAAGCTCAAATTGTTTACAAAATAAGTCGGTCACTGGGACACTAGTTCGAATACAGTAAAAAGAAAAAAAAAAAAATGACCTTGATTAGTGGATATCGTACTTAGGTATTAACTTCTAGGAACGGGATAAAATTATTATATTGCGCAATTATTAGAGAAAAAAAAAAGGAATTAAACACTATCTTTAATTTGAACGTAAAGAGGTATCTACAGACCTAAGCAATTGAAAATAAACAAATTTATTATAGCAGATCAAAAAGGTGTATTGAAGATTTACATGAAACAGTTGATAAATCACGGGATAGTTCAAAAAGGTGTGTTGAAGATTTACATGAAACAGTTGATAAATCACGGGATAGTTCAAAAAGGTGTATTGAAGATTTACATGAAACATTTGATAAATCACGGGATAGCTTAATAGGGTGTATTGAAGACTTACATGAAACAGTTGAAAAATCACGGGATAGCTTAATAGGGTGTATTGAAGACTTACATGAAACAGTTGAAAAATCACGGGATAGCTAAATAAGGGGTAATGAGGATTTACATGATTCAATTGAGAATCACGGGATAGCAAGAATTTATCAAAAGTTGAACATTGGAGGGGAGGGAAAGAAAAAAAAAAATACAGTTCAACCAACAGAAGGCAGTGGTCGCTTCTATAACAAGGACCTATTAATCAAACCATAGAGATGGCGGATCTCTCAAACAAAACCGTCAACAAAACCAAACAAAAGCTTGGAGTTATGGCGAATCTCCAGAACACATCGCCAGATAAGATCTTAATGTACTAATATGTATTTATATTTCACACTATTCTTACGTATATATTCGGTATCAATCTGAAAATTTCGCAGAATTTGATGGGCGAGATCCGAGCTCGGGATGCGTTGCAAGTAGTTTCGTATTGCGAGTTATAAACCTTCCCAAAACGTATGTTTACATATATATCTTTTTATGTACTGTTCATTGAATGAAACGAACTCACTTACAATTAGTGCTTTAGGCCTGTCGGGTCACTCTCGTCTCATTTCTTGAACGTGGAGGGAGGATTCACGACCCGTAACTCCACACAAAACCGTGAGTATATGATTGCATATAGGACGAAACCGGTTCGCCCTAAGTAAATAGTAAACTTTGGAGGAGAAGGAATTTGGAGGTATCTGGGCTCGGGGGAAGACCTGGAGGCAGCGCATGATGGCGAAGGAAGGTTCATTTGGGACGCGATAACTTAGGTATCAATCAATTGAACCGTGCCAAAAGACTGTGCGAATTTTGGGTTGACTCCTGATCACCCTGCTTACTTGATGGAGGCAGGAGCCAAATTTTGCCAGAAAAAGGGTTATTCTGAGTTCGTCAAATATGCAATTAACTAATTACATTAACCTACTAAATCCATCTTTATATGTATCTTATAGCAGCTGAATCTAAACGGAGGGGCGCCCAGCAGATACAAGATACAATCATAATCAAATTTACTAACATCTAACCATTTGAGTTATATTTAATTATCTGTTCAATTAGTCATGTGTAGTTTCGATTAGTATTGCTTATTCATGAATTCATTAGGATGTAGGGAATCATAATAAACGTCAAAGGAAGTTAGCTCATTTAGAGAAATTACTTAAGGTTAAATTTGCAAGAGAGAGACCAATACAGTTTGAAATTCAACACTCTGTTTAGAATCAAGAGGGTTACCACAAAATTTAAAGTAATTAAAGTCCTATATCATAAATCAAAAAATTACACAACGTTTGATGGAGTTTAATTACAACCTAAATACGAAAATATTTACGTTCAAAGTCGTAAACAACGTATTTATTAGTTAAGTACATATATCTATAAAGGTATGTAGTACAAGGGAGCTTTAAGTAGCTTTCTGTAGTTATCAGAGGAAATAAGGGTCCAATTTCATAAAGGCTTGTGTGACGTAGGGGAGGAATTTTCCATCCCTACCACACATATGCAAAGCCTTAAGAATTTAAATATCGATCAGAGCCAGTAGAAAAGACAGAACATCACAACTGTCTTGCCGATGAACAGGAGAGTTAAATAAGTATAAAGTATAGAAAGACGAAATATTACGACTGGTGCCAAGTGCCCAGGAGTAAATAAAATACAGACAAATATACGAGAGTATGAAAAGAGAAATATTACAGATGTTACTCCTCAGAGTAGGTCAATTTGGAAGGGTTTACCCCAAGGCGATGTATTATCCCCCTTACTGTATAATATATACACACACGATATGCATGTCACCATTCCCCCTCAAGTAAAAGTTGTTGAGTTCGCAGATGACATAGCTTTCTTCTTATCATCCAAAATCATTCCATCCGCCGTCAAATATCTTAATGAAGCCATGGATGCCCTTTACACATGGCTTACTTTAAATGGTCTTGAACTTTCAGTACAAAAAAGTCAGTGTGTTACCTTCTCAAATCGTCATAATAACCCCCCTGCCCACTTTTTAGTACTGCATCCAAAAATGCACTCAGTAAATTAGACAAAATTCAATCTAAGTCATTGCGAATAATAACTGGCGCGATGCAATCGTCGCCCATCAATTCCCTTCAAGTAGAATGTTCTGATCCTCCTCTTTATTTAACGCGTCAATTATTTGCTGACAAATTTGTTCTTAAATGTTTAAATTCTAAAAGTCATCAGATTATTCCCAGAGTCTCGTTGTTCAACGACTCAACACATTCATCTACAATCAGAGCTCGAACTAAACCTCTCCCTGCCATCTGTAAAAATTTTTGCTCTCTCTCAGAGCTTCAAATTATCAAAAATGATCTTCTTCCTTTGTACAAATTAAAATATAGTCACGTCACCCTATCCCCAACGATTTTAGAAGGGATCGGCATCCTTAAAAGTCATTCCAATCTCCCAGCCCGTACTGTCAATAATATGTTCAATGACATTATTTCTTCTAAATGGCCCAACTCTTCTCTTTTATTTACTGATGGCTCCAAATCTCCGGACTCTCCTAACTGTGGTATTGGTATTAACGTTTACCACAATAATTCTAATGAAAGAATATTTTATTCAATTTCAAACCAATTTTCAATATTTTCTGCTGAGTGCATTGCGATTATTGAATCTCTCAAATATATAATAAAAAATAATTTTGAACATTCTCTTGTTCTCTCTGACTCTCTCAGTTCCCTCCAAAAACTTAAAACAAGTCCTCTTCTTCATCCTGATGATCACTTTGTATGTCTTATTCGAGTATTGATAACCTCCATTCAAAGCTCTGGAAAAACAGTCACTTTGATTTGGATTCCTGGACATGTTGGCATAGTGGGTAACGATATTGCTGATTCCTTGGCAAAACAAGGAGCGTCTAACCCTACCGTTACCCTCGTAAACCATATTCCCCTGCCTGATATTTTTTCCATCATCAAAGATAGATCCCGCAATGTTTGGACAGAGTATTGGAACATTGCTAGTCAATCCAAGGGTGCCCGCTACGCCTCAATACAAAGGACTATCCCATCAAAACCGTGGTTTCAAAAATTCCCCCATTTTTCCAAAAAAGAAATTTCCTTACTTATTCGTATGAGAATCGGACATTGTTCCGTTCCTTCTCACCTTTATAAAATTCATGTGCTTGACTCCCCAGATTGTACGTTCTGTGGTCTAGATGTGGGAACTTTAGATCACATATTTTTTGATTGTCCCTCTCTAAATAAATATCCTCTCTTCTATCAAGCGTTATCAAAAATTGCCTCTCCTCCATTCAACATCTCATCTCTTCTAAGTCTGAACTCTACTCCAATCTTCCATAAAATTCTGAAATTTGCACATTTAAATAAAATTAATATATAAATTCACCTTTCCTTTCTCTGTAATTATAAATGATGGCCTAGAACACCCTTGAAGGGTGAAAGCCAGAAATAATTGAAAAAAAAAAAAAAACTAAAATAAAATAATAATTAGACATGACCCTATTTTGCAAAAAATTACCAAATATACAGGGTATAACAGCATGTAACCGAAGGGTTTTAACCAGCGATTCCTGAACATATTTGGAGTAAAAAATGTAAATATCATTTTGCTGCCCGATGATATTTTTTTCAATTAAAAACAAAAAATAAAGGTAATTATCGGTTCGGACTGGCCACGCTTATTACGAATAATTTTTAGAAAAAAACTTTAGATTCGCCTTAATTACTATAAAAGGAAACTTTTTGGCTTTGGGGCGGCGGAAAATAATGCATTTTAATTTTCAATTGCATAAAATCAAAATTCACTTCGCGAACCGACGCAGCGAAAATCCGCGGCCGTAGCTGTCACTTGCTGTCACTGTTATGGACTGTAGCTGACTTCGTGGGATACCTACATGAAATACCGCGAATCACAAACCATGTTACACAAACCTAGCGTAGCCGCTAAGCCACTTGAAAACTGGGATGTTTTTCTTGCCTTGACGCGAGTAGGCGTTATAAAGGGGCACTTTCTTTTGTATCACAAACCATGTTACACAAACAAGCCCGCTAGACAAATTTCATAATTACGCGCCTTATCCCACGAAGTCGGCTACAGTCGTATTAGCTCTTGTTAATTTATCAAGGATACCAACATCACAGTGACATGTACGGCCGCGGATTTTCGCTGTGTCAGTCGCGAAGCGAATTTTGGTTTTATGCAATTGAAAATTAAAATGCATTATTTTCCGCCGCCCCAAAGCCAAAAAGTTTCCTTTTATAGTAATTAAGGCGAATCTAAAGTTTTTTTCTAAAAATTATTCGTAATAAGCGTGGCCAGTCCGAACCGATATTTACCAAAATAAATTCTATCACACGATGCAACTGAGTAGTTGGGTGCAGCCAGCACGGGTCACGTCTTACGCACTCTGTCTCGTTCTAACAGCACGGTAACAGAGGAGAGGGAGCACATATCACATGATCCCGTCGTCACGCGCATCAATGTGGCCCGTGGTGAAAAAAAAATATCATCGGACAGCAAAATGACATCTAAATTTTTGTAAAAATGCTTTACTTATATATCAAGTACTCAATCTTAAATGTAAATCATCATACAGGCATCCATCTGCAAAAAGGACATTTAGTATATTAGTTTTAAGATTTTCACGGCCAAAAGCATTTTCGTTATTTGTTTTTGGGGTGTTACGCCGTGTTGCGCTACCTCCTTCTTTAGCCAACGTTTCGGACAGCGTTGCAGTGTCCATCATCAGGGCAGATCCGGCAGATCCGGTAGATGTGATGATGGACACTGCAACGATGTCCGAAACGTTGGCTAAATAAGGAGGTAGCGCAACACGGCATAACACCCCAAAAACAAATAACGAAAATTTAGTATATTTATCTACGAATTCGTCTGAATTAATTAGAATGTCCTCGAGCAAACTCCTGTTTTATTAGAGTCATTCTCCTCTTAAGGTCCGGTAGTAAGCGCTCAAAAAGAAGACGAAGGGCAGATATGTAAAAACGAATGTTAGAGGGACGGCGCTAATATTAAAAACGATAATATGACTCGTTTAAAATAGAGCAAATATCTCGTGGAAAATGTCTTAAATAGCATTGAAAGAAACACTGTAATTTTTTTCATAGAACATGACTTGTAAAAGAACAGAAAAAAACGTGTTTATAATAATTTTCGGAGCGTACTTTGCAATTTTTTCAATCGAGGTAATTTCATATAATTACCGTTTCGGCGTGGCAAATGTATAGGTACTATCTTCGTGAATAACATATATTTTTGTAAGAGTTTATAAACTTCAAGAGAAATATGAAATAAAACAGCAGTCGTGGCTTAATTAAATTATTTACTAACTAGTTGGGGGCGGCTCGGTGAGTTGTGCGGCTCAGTCTGAGCTTTAGATAAAGAGGCAAGGTTTAAAGAGGAAGAATGCACTACGACTAATCATTTTCTAAAATATAATTCCTTATCCCCTGGAATATAAACATAAGGTTGTTATTCTCATATCTCAGGGTAAATACGAGTCTCGAGTGCTCCGCAGTTCTGTATCCCGAGGGATTTGTTGCACTGCAAATATTTAAATAGCATTATTGTACGTCGATGGAAATAATCCGCGGGAGGACTGTGCAATTGTGCAACAAGCACGCAAGTGCTGCGATGCACTTTGACAGGGTTATCGAAAATGCAATATGACCTTGAAAGTGGCTGAAAATAAAACTGTTTACGGCTTATTTGCGCTTTAAGGTGAACGTCCATCGGTCCGCGCCGGCCGCAACACGCGCACGGCACGCAACGGATTTTTCTATATATTTATATAGAAAAAGCCGTTGCTCGTATTTGCCAATAGTGGACGCAGTGCTATACTAATTCATATAAAGATATAGAAAAATCCGTTGCGTGCCGTGCGTGCGTTGCGGCCGGCGCGGACAGATGGACGCTCACCTTAAAACGACGCTTATTTCCATGTCGATGGAAACGTCGACTACGGCGGTCGTCGGAGTTCCTGGGATAAATGGAGTTTTCTGCATTTATCGTTCTTAACAGCCCTTCCATCTACACAACATGCAAACTCTTATCTTACACGGGCCTCGGCAGGGTGAGGGGGAGAGGGGGGGGGGGGGGGGGGGGGGGCAGCTATCCTAAACAAATTGATGAATAAAAATTAACAAAGAAAAAATACATTTATAACTGGCGCCTAAACTACAAATCTGTTTAATTAAATGGGCCTATTTTAAAAAATTACATTTCACAATAAATCCACACAGGGAGTCCCGATGTAAAATAAGTTTCTTAAGGCATATATGTAATCTTTGGGGATGACAATCAATGACGTTACATATGACAATGGTTTGCATTAAGGACACAGAGCTCGGAGAATATTTTATGAAATTTTTCCTGTAAACCTAAGCAACGCGGGGTACACGTCACCTCGTATGTAAATATTTATAGTTTTTTCTCACTGCTTCCTTGTTCCTCCCCCTTTCAAAAAAATAATCTGCCCCCTATCATTAAAGCTGGCAATTCCCCTGCTATCTTGAATACAAAAGAAAATATACTTAAAAACCTTTTGTAACAACCCTACCCAATAATATCAGTCGTACAACACAAGTTCAGTCGATTGAACTCACCGAACGACAAAGTGAAGTGGTAATAAAGAAATTTTGAATTCATTTTATAATATTGGAAGTCTGCATTGCGGGAGCATGGATGTGGAAAAAACGTTAATAAATTGATATTTAGACTGCCTCGATGGCTCAGCGGTAAAGATACTTGGCTCGGATTAAGGCTCCGTTTTATTTATTTATTTATATTCTCGTACATGCATTTTTCAGATGTTTACAATTTACAATTTTAGAGGCGGGAATGGGTACCGCCGCCCCGGGAACCTTTATTGGATAACCAACACCTCTGTCATGGATCACCCCAAGTGGTTCACTACGTTTGGTGGTTTAGCAGGGTTGCCCGGGTTTATGAGGTGAGGTTTGTCTAGGTCTTGGAGGCGGATGACCAGGACACATTGAACCCCAGATTCCTACCCACCCATTAAACCCCTTTCCTTCCCAGAACTCTCCTCTTTCCTTTCCTTAAAAAAACCCTCCACACAGCATCCCCAAAGATGACATAGGCCCTGGGGGAAATTATTTTCCTCAGGGCCTCCTGTGTGGAGCACATGTAAAAAAAATATATATGGTAACACTTGAAGGCGGGATTTATTTCCGTGTGGAAATTCTGGGACTAACTATAATATTTATGTTTTATTTTTTATTTTTACCTTTATGAGTAAAACCTCAAATTGTAATATTTAAATAAATGAAGACAATATAAGCGAAACTCAATCGAAAATCTGGAAACAGAAAAATCAGAAAAAGATATTGACACCTCTGGGACTCGAACCCAGGACCTCTTGCTTTCCGGGCAAACGCGCTAACCACTGCGCCACGGTGTCGATATGAAATTCGGTCATGTTTAACTGTACCATACTTCGACCAAGAACCACCTACATTATCTTCAATTTCTTTAACGCATATATTATTGGCAACTATCTTTATGTATGATTGCAAGATTCAAACCCGAACTAAATGCTCTCTAGATAGTGTCTGGATAAATCTTTATCCATTTTTATTTAATATGCGACATCTATTGACTTTTCTGCAAGTCCAGGACGGAAAGCAAGAGGTCCTGGGTTCGAGTCCAAGAGGTGTCAATATGTTTTTCTGATTTTTCTGTTTCCAGATTTTCGATTGAGTTTCGCTTATATTGTCTTCATTTATTTAAATATAATATTTATGTATTCCTCATTGCACAGAAAACTAAAGGAGAAAAATAATTATATTAAGTCAGTGGACATCTTCAATTTATCACTAAACAAGTGATAAATTGAAGATGTCAACAACAAAGAGACAAACCTCACCCAATGAATCCGGGTAGCCCTGATAAGTCGCCAAACGTAGCGAAACATTGGGGTGACCTACGGCAGGGGTGTTGGTTATCCCAAATTGAAAAATATACCTACTCTTTATATCAAACCACAAAGCAGTTCCTTTCTTTTACAAATTTATATGTTTTATATAGGCTGTGTTTTACTAATTACGTAATGCGGGTTTTGGGTTTCCAATATACATTGTCTTAAAATCTAATTGTTCAGTCGACAAGATACAAAATACGAGCACTGGTTGCTTCAAATCACAAAGTAAGGCATCTCTTCACAAATCAAATAATATTCAACAAACATTAATCGTTATTATCTTAATGTAAACAGTTTGTCGAAATGAAATTATTCAGAATTCCCGTTTCTAAGGAATCAAATAATTAAAAGGGAGATCAAATTAACTTCTCAAATCTTTCGAAAGACAAATAAATACTTGAAAGTTCGATGAACGAAAATCGTTCGAACTTCCGAGTGTTTTCTGGGAAGGATTCCGGTAGGACAAACAAAATGAACCGAAGTTATGTATTATCAATATTATGTGTCATCACTGAAGAGTTTACGATGAAGTCATGCGAACTCATACAAAAATCATACAAAATCATGTGTTTTTGGTTTAAAAATTTGATCGCTTGAAAATATTATAGATGCTTCAATTGTTAATATGTTTTCATATATCGAGCAGATCAGTTCGTCACAAATTATCTTACCATTGCAACAATACAGGATCAAATGCTGAATTATATTCCATAATAATAATGGTTGTTGATGATTGAAAAAAATATATAAAATATGTTGTTGATTATTGAAAAAAGTACATAAAATATCAACATACAAACATTATTTATTTAAAGCTGTTTATCAGCGCTTCTCAGTTGGATTATAATCAAATACAAGTACATTGAATGTTTATATTCTTCTTCAACGTTTACTTCTGGAATTTTTAAATTTATTTTTATTTCGTAGATACTTTTTTTAGTTTCAAAGAACTTTCAAAATATCTTGTATCATGTACACGAGGTTTTCTTTTTTTCTTCATATTCGTATATTTAATAGCTTATACTATTTGTACTTTATTACTATGCTAAGTATTTAATTTTTTGTCAATGAATATTTTTGCTTTTCTATATATATTCTGTATCCATTTAAAATTTTTGTAATTTCTATGTAAAAGCCGTTAATCGGTGTTAATCATCATCATTACATAGTACAAAATGAAGTCGCTCAAAATGTATGTGCGCGTTAATCTTTTAAACTACCCAACGGATTTTCATACGGTTTTCACCAATAGATAGAGTGATTGAAGAGGAATATTTATATGTATAATACATGTAAATTATATTAGAGAAAAGCCGAGAAATTCACAGAAAACATATTTTTGTGCTATTTAAAACGGCTGGCGGGCCGTACTATAGACACTTTTGAAATTTGTTCTACGGAAGAAATTGGAAAATAGATGTCCTAGAGTAAGCAGGTATTTGATTTTCCCTTTTCAAATATCCAGTGTTGCATTGCAAGCGTTGTATAATTAGTGGCGAGTTAATTAGTTTATATGTATAATACATGCTTATTATAATAGAGAAAAGCCGATAAATTCAAATATTCAATTCAGCAGCGGGTGGTGTGGATTTTATAAAGATTGGGTAATGGCGTTGTGTTTTGTTAGCCACAGCAACGTGTGGCCGGGTCTGCTAGTTCATGATAAATAAATTAAATACTGCAAATAGAACGTACCTTCACCTTGGAAAATAATCGAGTAGGTATTATTTTAATTAGTCTTTTTTTTAGTCTGGAAAAAAATAAAAACTCAAGCCCCTCTAAAAAATACTTTCAAGTGCAAAATCTCCTACTAATTATTCCATTTTCGGATAAAGTTTTATTATATAACTAGCTGACCCGAGGAACTTCGTACCGCCTTAGAATCAATAACTGTTGTGTTGTATTAACTGAATTAAATTCAGTTTTGTTAAATTACGCAATGAAGCAATTATCGATGCGCAAATGTCCGTGTTTTGTTTTGTTTTGTTTGACAGTTTCAGAGATGGCGTTGTGAACGGATTTATAATTTTTATGATTTTCTTACTTTTCTTTTTAGATTTATTATAATTATTGTATTTTTTCTTTGGAGGGGTGCAGACATACGTTCACCGTTTGTCCCATTTTTGACGGGTGACATTTAGTATGTAAGAAAGATGGGCAGCATTATGTGTTTGAGATCATAAGCAAAACAATCAACACATTGTCCTTTGACGGTTTTGAATTTTTTAAATGCACTTACTACCTAAGTACTTAATATTATACTTATCACAATATTCCCGCAGCTCTTTCAAAATATGAGAATTCGTTCCATACAAAATGTATGAGCAAAAGAATTTTCTTCGTAATTTTTTTTCGTGAATTTTCCTTTGTTTTAATAGCTATTCTGTTATTCGGAGTGCAGACAAATCCAACAAATCAAAGATCATAAAAGTCGGTCCAGCCGTTCTTGAGTTATAAATGGTGTAACTAACCCGACTTTTTTTCTATATAAAGATAAAAAATGTGGCAAATTAAGTTCCTTAGAAAATAATAGAAAAACATTTTGATATTTGTGCCACATAAATCGTGAATGAAAATGGGTGGCGTTCAACGAATTTGAATTGAGAATTAGACCTTATATGCCGTCCACATAAAGGTTACATTTTATGTTAACACCCCGCCACAGTGGCGTATGGACGTCCCTGAACTCTACGTCACTTTATTCTGTGCAATCGGTTTTAAATCTCCTTGTTTTTATTATTAACAATGCTTAAGAAAAGAGTTAATATTTTTTTACAGGCCTTTACGAAATCAACCTGTATAAAACAACTCGCAAATACCTTCTCCAAAAAAGGTCTTCTCAAGTATTTTTAAATCCCTCCCAGAAAGAGGCATGGATTCCAATTCTAATTTTTCAAGTACTAGTGGATCACCTTAACAAAAGGAAGTGTACCATTCAGACTTATCAATTTCCCATATTTTTGACAGCTATCTTTTTGAGTGATCACAAAGTTCTTTAACGAATTTATTTGAAACCTAGATAGTGTCTCGAATAAACACATCCGATTTTATTTATATGGGACACCCATTGACTTTCTCTAAAATACTAAACGAACATTCAATTTTTATTGGAATAACATTTTAATAACTTTGCTATCAATTTACTCCTTCAATAGTTGCACAATGCACATATCTACGATTTTCTAAGTTGTTCGCGCCAATAATGTAAATCCTTTTCACAGTAACAACCCGAACAAATAGACTTAACTCCCAACTGCATAATAATTGACGTGTGCGCTCAAATTATCCGTGATCTTACAAATTATAAGTGCTTACTGATGCCGTCACTGTTCCATGTTGTGTTAACTATGATACTGTCAACGCAACGCAGGGATCGACAACAAGCATTTAAACACAACGCTAATATACCTAAAACCGTAGTTATTAGAAAACAACCCTATGTAAAAAAAAATCCAACCCTCATAAGAACGACATTTATATTAACAACCGCCAATTATCTGAACCGCTGTCGATCGATCTACGATTTCCCATAACAAATCTTTTTTTTAAAGTGGCTTAATGGTATGATCTAGTAATAAAATAACATATTTGTATTAAGGTTAAACGTAATAAAGGTTAAACTATATCTAAACTTAAATGTTAAACTATATCTAAACTTAAATGTTAAACTATAATCTTTTATTATAATCTACGCATTCACAGATGGCGGCAATTGAATTATTTTAGGTTTTAATCACATTTTGCTAGTTAAGCTTTCAAAATATTAATGTGAATTAATTATTTGCGCTCGTACATATTCAATACGGATAAGAATAGATAGTTTTATCCATAAACAAACTCAAATCTTTCAAGAAAGGCTGACAAATCTATTTTTGTGTCGGTGACTCAATCCGATATTGTATTTGTTAGCCGTTTTTGAAAGATTTGAGTTTGTTTATGGACAAAACTATCTATTCTAATTTATATTCAATATGTTCAGGCGCAAACAATTAATTCACCTTAATATTTTAAAGCATAACTTGCAAAAAGTGGTTAAAACCTAAAAAAAAACTAGTGTGCTTTAGACCACACAACTGAAGTAAAACTTCTGCTCCATCTATATGATAGGAAGGGAGAAAGATAATGTGCGCGCGCACTGCTCTCTCTTGCTCCTACAGTGTGATACAGACAATAGGCCTGCACTGTGTAACGTAACTGGCTATGAGAAAAAGAAAGAAAGAAAATGTGTGCTCGCACCTCTCTGTCCTGCCCCTAGAGTAATACACGAAGCGTTCGCCTCGTTTTTTGTAACGCTCTCGTCACGCATTCGCCAGCTTTACTTCAATAATTTAATTGGCGCCATCTGTGAATACGTAGATTATAACGTACGTTACGTACAAAACCTTTCATAGTACTTAACACAAAGAAAAAAAGATGAGACAAATATATTTGGTGAGATGGCGGGACATTTTACGTTTTTGTAAGGGACATTTGTACTGTATTTTGTATAAGGTAGATACTCAACACTATTATCTACGTATATTTTTTTCGTTTTCTTTTATTCATTTTATTCAGTCGCCCTTTCTCACAGATTTGCAGAAAGTTAATCTATTGGATTTATTCACAAAAAATCGTAAAATAAAAATGAAATGGTTGATCACTCCTGCTATTATAAGTATGCACACCTTCAAAACAACACCTTCCTCTAGGGTCGAATCAGTTAATTAACCAAAATAAGCACATCGGAGGCGTCCTGACGAGCTATTCTATATCCTTTGCAGGAACGAGATAGTTCTCGGCCGAGATCTGCTGTCAGATTTGTGTGATTTTATATTTTTTATTATTATATTTTTTTATTATTTTTTATTATTTTATTTTATATTTTTATTCTTTTTCTATGGGCCGATGTCAGAATTTCAGCTGTGGGTTATCAATATTTTAGTTTATGTCGTTTTAAACACGGAGTCATGCAAGTATGCATGATTATTTATTCATTTAACAGACTTAGAAAATCACACAAATCTGACAAGAGATCTCGCCCGATATCCGTCTCGATCGAGATAGATCTGTACATATATAGTTCTGGTCAAATATCGAAATAAAAACAAGGCGATTGATTTTTGCGTTTTTTTTTCTAGTTAATAGATAATATATCTTATTATTCATGTACTTTACATGACAATATCGTAAGAAGTTTTTCCATAATAGCTAACTAACTAAAAAAAATAAAGGCAAATTTCCCATTTTGGAAACAATTTTCAAAAATATATATTTTAACTGATTTTATTATTTCTACGCAAACCTGAATACATACCCAACATGAAAAAAATCAAAGAAGTTTTAAAAGAAATAATGACCTTTATACTCATTACAAACATAAAATATCGATATTTCCGCCATTGACAGCTGCCAAAAGCCACCCGCAAATTTCAAAGAAAATTCTTTTAAATTCATTCAGAGGAGCTATAATAGTCAAATAGAACATAGGTTCCCAAATAGATATTGGTGAAAGCGATTCCGAGCTTGTCTTTCATACAGTTTCTTTACAGATAAAGAGTTAAAATCGCATTTAAAAAAAAAGCTAAGATTTTTTTCCCGAACCACAGAGGAGAGGTTATTGCAAGATTACGCAAATGTTAGCGAAGCCGTTTACTAGATGTGTTGTTTCGTACATAATTCCCAAATATATACATTATAAATCAATAATTTGCCACAGAAAACTATGTATTATTGATCTTTTAAATCTTGTCCTTTTTTGAGACACCTATAGATAAACTGCGTCAGTTTTGTAAAAAGCTTCGTTTCTGCTTATAAGTAATCTTAATATATAAAAATGAATGTTTCTTTGTTTGTTCCTAAACCATGCATCCGATTGAGATGAAACTTCGGAGATTTGATGTGCGCATGCCCGCGATGGTTTTTACATACAATAGTGAGCTCTGGCGTTTTGAAATTATTTATTATACTTTTTCGTTATTTGTTTTTGGACGATGTCCGAAACGTTGGCTAAAGAAGGAGGTAGCGCAACACGGCATAACACCCCAAAAACAAATAACGAAAATGCTTTTGGCCGTGAAAATCTTAAAACCTATTTATTATACTATTCATCCGATTGGGACGAAACTTTGATGAGTTATTGTGCGCACGCTCGCGAAGATTTCTATATATAATAGTGAGCTCTGTCATTATGAAATTTGAAAATAAATTCATCCATGTGGAGCGCGAGTTATTTGAAAATGTGTGTATTGCATATAGTTTAGCGGCAGTTAGAGAAGGCGGGAAGGTGGAAGAAGATTGCGGGAAACTGAATGGCTCTGAATTATTCTTGTACGCAACAGATATTGTGACAGGTCATAGACATCAGAATTCAATAGACCAGAAGATACAGACGAGGGGGTAAAACCAAACTATGAAGAGGGAAGAGGGGAAAGATGACTGTGATTCGTTATACAATCAATCTGACAGTAAATAGGCATCTCGCATTACAATATCACCATTTAGTTCTTAAAAGCAAAATCTGCTTTGAATGAATAGACCTTTTTACATGGGAGCGCGAATTGCTTGCCACGATAATAACATATTTGCTAAGGCCAAATGCTCGCCGCAAAAAGACTCACCCCAATACACATAGCAATATTTTGTTGCCGTGTTTAGTTAAAACACTATTACAAATGTTTCATAATTTACTTACCCCTGTAACCAGCGACGAAAACACTGGAGAACCGCCCACATTCGCTATGTCTATATAATATGTACCTATAATGATAGCGCAAGCTGCCGTTTTTGGCGTGATATTTCGTAAAACGTATAGACGTTACTTTCGCGCTGGTCACTACAAGAATGATGACGTCACATATTTTAGATTCTCTCCCCTCCCCATGGAGCGAGCTGGCGCCAAGGCGGAGCTTATAGCCGGTTCCATGGGGAGGGGGAAATATTACGTTTTTATCACTTAGGGCAGGTCCAGATATATTCATATGTCCGTGTGACAGATAAATAAAAAAAATATTGTGTGTCCGAAGCACATCAATAAAAAGAAATGAAACACGAACATTTTCTTTCTTTGAGTGGCGTTGCAACGCATGTCGGGTACTTGTTAGTAAATAATAATAAATAAGATAACGTCAACAGCTTAGTTTTTGTATCGATTTTGCTTAGTTATCGATATGGCAAGGCTCGACCCCGCAGAGCTAAATGCGGCCCTGTTTTCTATATCTTACGGCCCTGTCCTATAGGCCTATACTAGCCCTGTGTCCTGTGTAACTCTGTAGACCTGTAGTGCCCTTCGTTCGAGTACTCAGCCTCTAATTGGGTTCAAGCAGAATGGCCGAGGGACATTATGGCGTTCATCACGTTATTAGTTATTAGACATATTATATTGTCTTAGGCAAATTGGCTGACCAAATCAATCACTGCTAGTACGTTTTGTACTCTGAACGGCGATATAGAAATTATCCAATTTATTTATTTCTAATATATATTCTTCCTCAAAAGCTCAAACATGAGTACCTAGTCCATATTTTCATCGATATAATAACTACAGATTAGCCCTCCAATCTCCAATACATAATTTCAATCCAAAAGTAACACCATGGTTGATTCGCTAGGAAGAATTTAAACTTTTTTTAAACATATATTACTTTTCTCGATACGCTGCCCCGAATCTAACTGTTACATATTTATATATATATATATTTTTCAATAATTCATCTGATTAAATTGTTAATAATAAAGTCCGGGATAGCCCATACCTAGAATATTTCTAACTGACAAAATATTTACAAAGCTAGTGAATCCGTTTCCGCGAACTTGCTTGAAAACAAATTTGCTCCACGCAGACCATCAAAAGGTAAAAACCGATACTTCTTGCGATCAAAAGATCTGATCATAAGACTGCAAGATAAAACTGCGATCAAAAGACTGTGAGATAATGCACTTTCTTTTTGATAAAAGTTTTCGTAAACCAATAATTTTGGCTCCGGGTGTCATTTTTAAGACACACACGCCCGATCTAGATATACTTGGTCGATGCATATTTTCAAAGAAGATCGTTTAAACATTTTTTGTAAATACCACACAACACTCTCTTACTTTCTCTCACTCCCTTTGACTATGGCATCCCCGATTGGGGTATGTTGTGAAGCTGTAGGGGGTGGGGAAGGGAAGGAGATGGGAGAGGAAGGTTTAGAAGTACCAGTATTCAGGTCTGATCACCAAACACGGCTATATCCAGCAACGCGCAACACGCAATTCTGAATTGTGGTCTTTCACCCAGATCCCTGCACTCGAAGTCTCGAAACATACCCCATTGGCTTTGCGCCATAATTCTACTGGCTTTGAGCACTTGGGGATCTTGTGCGATGCACGAAAAAAAAGGAAATACCCAAGGCTTAGCTAAAATTTGACTCAGCGGTCGCTCGGCTGTTTTTTATGGTGCATTAGCAAATACAGTTGTTAATTTCCTTCATGGGGATGGGTTATATCACAATTTTCCTATAAAAAATGATCCCATAATCTAAAAACGGAACAAGTTTAACTAAAAAAAATAGAATGCTTGACATGGAGCAGATTCCCAAGAAGTGTATTATATACTGATACAAAAGAAAACGGATGTCACCTGTTTACACAACACCCTAGTCCTTTCGACATCATGCAGGACAATGCAGGAAAATTTTCCTTCACTTCAGCCACACAAGTCACTTCTTTCGATTATCTCTTCGGTAGTCATTTAAAAGTTAATTTATAAAGACAAATGCGGTATTAAACCTATAAGTATTATCCCATTAAGTGAAAAGTAAAAGAAACTTAAAAGTTTGAACATCTTTTTAAAGTTTTACAAATGATTAATAAAGAAAAGTGATCAGAAAATCCTAATAAAGGTAGTGTTGACATAAGATTACGTTTTGCGGCCTTCCATGTTTTTTGTTTGTGTTTACATTAACTCCACACAGGAGGCCCTGAGGAAAATAATTTCCTTCAGAGGAATATAAACGCTAGAAATATTTCGATTTTCAAAATTTTAAATCGAGCGTCTTATTTGCACGAGCCAAATAAGCGAAAAAGTGTTTTTTTTATTTATTTGGTGCATAATTTTATAAGAATGAAAAAAAGTTAGAACATAGAAAACCTCAAAAATAGTCTTAGCCATATAGGGGTATTTAAAAAAAATTGTTTTTTGTATTACTTCATAATTAAGTAATGAAAAAACATTTTTTTTAGCGGTTTACACTTATATTTTTTGTTATGTAAATGATAATTTTATTGTAATTCCAATACACAGAAAAGCTAGTAAAAGCTTCAAATTATCCGAAGCATATTTTTTATGTTTATACTGTAAACCGGTTCGTCGTAAAGATTAATCTAAATAGGATTTCACGTATAGTTTCATCTTCAGGGCCTATGTCATCTGTGATTCTGTGTGGAGGATTTAATGAGAAGAGAAGGAGTGAATGAAAGTTTGTAGGAGGGAGGAAACACAGAGGCCGGCAAATCGTTCTACAGCCGAGCTGTTGAACTCAAGAGCGAGTCCGAGAGGCGGCACGTTCTCTTGTGATAAATGTCAACCGTGTACATATGTTGGGCGTGCGCAAAGATATTGAAATATAAGGTGGATGTGCTATCTGCTGTTTTTACTATGTGGGTCTGCGCTTCTGGGTGTCGCCGATATTGTTTACCAATTAACAAATAAACTAAAAGAACAAATAATTAACGAATAAACCAAACGAACGTTAAACTAAATGAACGAATTCTTTCCTTATTCAAAATATATTGTTAACCAATATTAATGCACATTTTCAAAAAATCAACGAAATGAACAAATTCTTTTTGTATGAAAAACTACGCTAATTAGCGCGTAGTCCGGCGACAGTTGCGCGGACACCATAGCATATCTCTTCTGTCTTTGAATTTCTTTGGGCGTGCGTTTAACCGGTGCCGAAGTGATTAATGACGCTAGTTCCTCAGAGCACCTTCCTTTGTAATACCGGTAGACAAGTACAGCAAACCTACCTGCCGCCTGTGCTTTAAAGATTGCAATCCGTTTATTAAGATAGGGGAATCCATTAAAAAAACCGCCCATTTCAGCACAGAGCTATGGCTTTTTTAAAGACATTTTGGGGCTACAGAGAGGTCGTCAAATGGGATGATGTGTGGAGTTACACCAGTCTAAAGTACTTAAGTTATCTTTCACTTGAGGATGCCAAAGTCCTACTAGCTTCGGGTATTTGGGACGCTCGTGTCTGTTCACTTAAATAAATAAATAATTATTATGCAATGTAAAAGTCATCGGAAGATCTAAGGATAAAATCGCAAACACTAGCTAAATTAACATAAATGATTCTTTCATGATTTCCATGTTTTAATTTGTAATTTTTACTCCCTAATACCTTATATTTAACATAAAATATATCTTATATTAACATATAATTCAGTAGGCAGCGATAAATGGAATATTTCATAATTCCATATTTTCTGATTGAAATAATCTATTGAAATGTCAACACAAATTGGCTCTAGAGCTCACGGATCCGTAAGCAAAAAGTTTTATTAAAAAGGTGGTTAGTATTTAACAGCTATTGTTATCTAACATAAATCAAAGAAGCCCCTTATTACTCATTAATATTAAAATAACGGATATAAAAAAAACGAAAAGTCCTAAACTCCGGATATTAGCTTCACTGGACAGAAAATTCCAAGAAGGATCTATCTATATTGACGAGGAAACTGACGTACAATAAACTAGATGGGCCTATGAAATTGACGCTTAATAGACTAGAAGGCCCCCTTGAAAATGTCGAGAATACTGAAGTATAATATACTAGATGGGCCCATGAAATTGAAGCACAATTGAATAGATGAGCCTATAAAATTGACGTAAAATGGACAAGATGGGCCAGTGAAATTGACGTACTTGAAGAGATGGGCCCTTGAAATTGGGATATAATAGACTAGACAGGCCCATGGAATCAACGTATAATAGACTAGAAAGGCTCCTTGACGAGAACACTTACGTAGTGTGTACTAGATGGGCCCATGAAATTAATGTAAATAGACTAAATGAGCCCGTGAAATTGACGTACAATAGACTAGATGAGACCATGAAATTTACGTACGATAGACTAGATGAGCAATTATCGATGCGCAACTGTCCGTGTTTTGTTTTGTTTTGTTTGGCAGTTTCAGAGATGGCGTTGTGAACGGATTTATAATTTTTATGATTTTCTTACTTTTCTTTTTAGATTTATTATAATTATTGTATTTTTTCTTTGGAGGGGTGCAGACATACGTTCACCGTTTGTCCCATTTTTGACGATTATGTGTTTGAGAACATAAGCAACACAATCAACACATTGACCTTTGACGGTTTTGACTTTTTAAAATTTACTTACTAAGTACTTAATATTATACTTATCACAATATTCCCGTAGCTCTTTCAAAATATGAGAATTCGTTCCATACAAAATGTATGAGCAAAAGAATTTTCTTCGTAATTTTTTTTCGTGAATTTTTCCTTTGTTTTAATAGCTATTCTGTTATTCGGAGTGCAGACAAATCCAACAAATCAAAGATCATAAAAGTCAGTCCAGCCGTTCTTGAGTTATAAATGGTGTAACTAACCCGACTTTGTTTTCTATATTAAGATAAAAATATGTGGCAAATTAAGTTCCTTAGAAAATAATAGAAAAACATTTTAATATTTGTGCCACATAAAACTGTCCCATGAAACTGTCGTACAATAGACTAGACGAGCCCATGAAACTGTCGGACAATAGACTAGATGAGCCCATGAAATTAACGTTATTGTACGTACGTACTCTATTGAGTAATTGCTCTCATGAAATTGACGAGGAAACTGTCGTATAATAGACTAGATGAGCCCATGAAATTGACGCACAATAGACTAGATGAGCCCACGAAATTGACGCACAATAGACTAGATGAGCCCATAAAATTGACGCACAATAGAATAATTGGGCTCATGAAAATGACGAGGAAACTGTCGTAAAATAGACTAGATGGGCCCATGAAATTGATAATCCGTTCAAGAAAGAATTTCGGCATTTGAAAAGGTTCGATCAATCAAATCTTTTCAAATACCGTACAAATTGGGCTTACTTCGAGCAAACGGGCCCGCCCACCACACACTTCTGCATCAGAGAATTTCTCTTTATCATGATAAGAGAAAGACAAATATTCCCGGGTTCACTGAATAACCTTACAATATTTAAATTCCTGCTAATTTAATCCGTATAAACGGAAAACATTGGTTAGGTAATGATGTGATTCCCAAAGAAAGAATTCTTCCTTATTTGAAGCACACAGACACGCCCACAATAAGCTTCTTCCACAGCGTTGCTCCTACCGCCTACAAGTAAAATAAATACTTCTAGCCCAACACTACTGCTACTCCGTTTGCAGCAAACAAGGCGCAGTGAGGAAACCGGAAAATTCCCCTGCGATTAAAATCTCAGATCTAAGGAATTTCTCTCTAATTATTAACGATTGTCTTCTGTACACTCTTCAGCCAAATTCAAAGTAATTCTAGCGGAAAATTGCGCTTGTTTGCTTCAGTCGCTCACAGCTCTTAGGAATTATGATTCGGTGAACAAAATATTATTCGCATTTTGTATAATTGTACATATTTATTAAATTATATTTACTTTGTCACTACGTTTATATTTTAATTAGTACCCATTTATAAGTAACAGCCTTGGAGCACACTCCTTGCTTCATTCACGTTCATCAATTTGGGAGGCGGGTAGGGGTACCGCCACCTCCAAAACCATTTAATGGATAACCAACACCCCTTCTAATTTGTTCGCTAGTTTGGTGACTTAGCAGAGACGCCCGAGAGTGAGGTTTGTCTAGGTTTTGCCAGCACGTACTTTTGCCCACATTCGTGGCGAGCCGGATCGGAAGAGACTGGTTGATGGACACCTTTTTATCTCTTTAGCCGGACACTCCCAATCCATCGCCTTGTACCGCAGTGGGAGGGATAGATTCGTATGTCCGTCACTCCTGGTCACAGTGACCCCCAGATTTCTACTCATCCCTTAGACCTTTTTTTCCTTCTCCGAACATTCGTCCTTTTTTTTATTATTTTCTTTCCTTAAAAAGACCCTCCACACAGCAACCCCAAAAATGACACAGGCCCCGAATTTTTTTAAAAATATTATAAAAGGTAGTCTGATGTAAAAAAATCAGAATGTGTAATTCACACGCGGAAGAAGTGAAACTAGAAAGTCGCTGGATGTCGCTTTCTTTTCTTTTGCTTGTTTTTTAAAGTGGTTTGAAGATTGGACATTGATTTCACAAAATAAAAATGTTTTATTTTTGGATTTCGTAGTATTCGAACCCCCGTTCGCTTGATGTCTGTCTCTCTGGCCGCTGAGACCGAGAATTTGTGTAGAACTGAGTCGTGACGCATTTCCGTTTCACCCGAATTTCAAGTCACTAACGGCGCTAAAGAAGTTTCACTTCAAAAATCGTCTAATAGAAACTCAGGTATTTGATTCACTTGACCGTGCTATGTCTACCTGGGGCTTTCTTACTTCTTCTACCATTCACTCCCGTAGCATTAAACTCCATCCATTTCTTGAACTGGTTTCTAAAAATGTGACAAATTTCTCAAAATTTTTTGAAATCTAGTCAGGAATCACCTAGAATCCAGACCTAGGTAGAATGTAGGTAAGCTGATTCTGTTCTACAGATATTTCAATGGAGCCTAATCGAAGGAGCTAGCAGCAACGATCCCCTGTGCAATACGCGAAACTCGATGTACACGAGAGGAACGCATTCACAGTACTTGATATCGGCTTCATGAGAACGGATTGCTTTTCAGAAACCCTTTTTTAAGTTGGAAGTGGAATGAGCTACCGTTATATGTTTTTCATCATATAATCGGGGCTTATCTATAATATAAAAATGAATCGCTAAATGTGTTGGTATGCGCAAATCTCGAGATCGGCTGAACCGATTTCGCTAATTCTTTTTTTAGAATATTCCTTGAAGTGCGAGGATGGTTCTTACGGAGAGAAAAATTAAGAAAATTGCGCAGAAAATTAGATAATAACAGAAAACATCGCACGTTTGACAGTTCGCGTGTTAGAGAATGACATTTTGCAAAACAATTAATGCTTGTGCAATCAGGATTCTATTTTTGAAAAGTTGAAAAATTTATTTAAAGTAGGTACTCCCCTAATATTTTGAATCGAATCAAGAATTTTAGATATTTTAAATAGGCACCTATGTTAGGTACCAAATTTAATATACATGAAAAATGGAAATTTGAATAAAAATTGTAAAAGGTGGCACGCGGGCTGTTTAATAACTGAATGTACTGGGATTGAATATATGGAACGCGGGAGGAGGGTTGGCGGGACGAGGGAGCGGTAAAGGGAAGAGGGAAGGCGGGGAAGGTGGAAGGGGAACGCAGGAAGGGGGACCTGGGAGGGGAAGGGGAACTCGGGAGGGGGGTTCGCGGGACGGTGAAGGGGGGGGGGGAGTAGAGTAGGGAGAGGAAAGGTGGAGGTGACGGAGTGGGAACGCGAGAAGGGAAGAGGACGCAGGAGAAGAAGGGGAGGCGGAAGGGGAACGGGACGATGGGAAAGGACACTCAGGGAGAAACAATTTCTTTATTAAGTGGCATAGCGACGCATGCCGGGACCAGCTAGTTAATTAATAAATCTAAAGAATACAACCCTTCCCACCGCCCTTACCTTAACCTGCTTCAAAACGCTGCCCAGCCGGGTGGAATTCTCCTGTATTTACACCTTACAGATAGGGGCGCTCTTGAGGTGTGACATTAAAAAATGTAGAATTTTAACCAGCGTTCTTGGCCATATTTTGGCCAATTTGCAAAACTCCTCGAGCGTTTGCTTGCCAAAATGTGGCAAATTTGTAGAGATATTTTAAAACATTTATAGGAATTATTTCAAAACTTCCCGCGCATTGTATACTTCAATTGATCATAAAGATAACTTAGTATTTTTACTTTCCAACAAGAGATGTCTGGCATTTCTTCTGAATTATTTGTTATTGACATTTCCTCAACCCAAATTTTATTGAAATATTTTTTCTTACAAATCATTGATATTATGAATTACATATTAAAAAATGCATACTTATGGAAATATATGGAAATCATAATATTTAAACCCTCAGACAAAGTTGTTCGGATTTCAGAACAACTCATATAGGTCTCCTAGAAATCGTTGTGTCTCCCTAGCTACAACAGTAAGAAATGTGATCTAATGTAATCAGTGGCGGCCGCTGCCCTGAAAACGTGGTGGTTCACTGATGTGAATCCGTAACTATGAGATAACGATTACTAAGCAACATTAGGTAAAAATGATCCCACTAATCTATTTGGAGAGAAGATCTATTTTCAGCTGTTTTCGAAGTGCAAAAACTTCTACATATCGCTTTTTAATTAAAATTTTTATTTTTCGGTACTTAGAAAATAAAAACACAATACTATTTTTTCGTAAATAAATCTTAAATTTCAACCCAAAAAACTCTTTTTTTTACAATGTTTCATTTATTTTGTTTTATATTTCATAAAATAAAATAAATTTGAAAGTAGTGTAAGAAGAATATACGACGCAAATGTGAATGGTAGAAGAAGTCGGGGACGCCCGAGGAAGACATGACACGAGCAAGTGAATCAGATACTTGAGTCGGGCCATGTCGAAAGTCGGAATAATAGAAGTGAATGTATGAGACGATGTATGAATGTGAGTGAGGCAAAGAGTGTGTGCCAAGACCAAGTTATTTGGCGGTCCGTTCCCTCTGCCTACTTCTGTGGGGAAACGGCGTGATGGTCTGTTAGTTAGTTTTATATTTAATTTTAAACAGGATACAAACAGTATTTTTTATAAACAATGTATAAACAGCACGAGGGCAAAATTGTCAAAGTTACCTATAAAAAAATTATATTCCTTAATGATCTGCGTTTTATAATTTAAAACAACAATCAATAAAAAAGCAAATATATGTAAAATTTAGGTATTTGCTGTACCTTTTGATTAAAAAAAGAATTATTCAGTTTGGTTAAGTATTTTTGCCTTAAATCCAAATTTAAGTTTGTATGGTAAAGGCCGCTGGGTGGCACACCAATATAGCTTAATTTTTCATACATATGGCCGGCGTTGCGCGCTGGCGATGTTTGGGATATTTGATACAAAAACATAATTCGTTCCGCTTGCAATCGGCCTGCACACCGGACAGGGTAAATTCGCGCGGAACTTTGAGAATTTGCTCTCCCTGATTCATATTATATTATGCATTATATTGGTAGATGATATTTTTAATGAGATTCATAGATTTTATATTTTTCGGGAAGATATTATAAAGTAATTTTAGACGATATAATTTACCAGTGCTGCACACAAACACACTGTTCAACCAGCCGCCCTTGAATGTAATGTTAATCTGTGTTAGAAAGAGGAATCACCACGCTTTATATTAAAATCTAAAAATTTACCACAAAATAATGAAAATTTAAATCTTTATGAATCTAAAGCTTCCCGCCGCAATTTGAAAAAAATATTATTCTATTAGTATTTTAAATTAATTATTTTTACATGAAACGACAAAAAAGTGAGTTGACTATAACGTTTGTTATACTTTTGTCGAAAAAAATTTGTTTTTGTTTTTTTTTTTATCTGTATTTTATCACCTTTCAAAAATAGTTTTAAGTTTTCGGATAAGTTCAGAAATGTTTAATTTATTTGGATTTTATTGTAAAGCGGAAATATTTTGACCCTCTGACAAAATATGGTCGAGGCCTGAGTTGTTAATATTCTCAAAATAGGTACTACGCAAATTTTAATCTAAGTAATATGCAGAATTAATTCGTTTATAAATTTTACGGTTTTGTATAATTTTTTCCCGATTAAAAAAAAAATGGATAAATACAGGTGCATTCAAGGTCTCTCTAATACTACAAGCAGTTTCACATTAAAATTCGGAGGTATGATTTTCTTAATGAGGGCGGGAAATTTCCAAATCAGATGCTCAGAAATCCCGGACGGGTTTTTCAATTATTGACGTCAAGTTCGAGTGGTTAAATCATTAGCGGTATAGAAACAAAACAAACAAACATATTAATATTACTAAAAACACGTTCCATAAAAACGTAATAAATAGCTTAAACGGCAACCCGAGGAAACTGTGGGACGAAATAAATAATCTAATAGGTAAACCTAAACAAAATTTAGATAAAATAATCCTTCAACATATGGGAAGTCAAGGAGACACAAAGTTTTTATGCGATAAATTTGCCACAACATTTGTAAATGAAATAAAAGACATAAGACATAATTGTACTAAAAAATTCCTAGATCGTAACACGTATACAACTCCTGCTATTATGTCGATGAGATTTAGACCTGTATCACAAAAAGATGTTAAAAAAATTATTAATGATATGGATGTTAAAAAATCAGAAGGCAATGACCAAATAAGAATTAAAGACCTGAAGTTAATTGCTGATAATATAATCCCAGTACTGACTAAACTAATTAACCTTTGTGTAAGTAAAAGTATCATGCCTGACGAACTTAAAACATCCATCATCAGACCTATATATAAATCAGGAAACCACAAAGATTTCACAAACTATCGACCAATAGCGATTCTCTCGTGTATTGATAAAATTATTGAAAGGGCTATCTTTAATCAAATACAAAATTTTATAGAAAAAAATAGAATCATAAATCCCATACAGTACGGATTTCAAAAAGAAAAAAGTACTACACAATTACTTTCTAAATTCACTGACCATATAAACTGTCATTTGAATGAAAAATATTATGTAGGCATAATTTTTATAGATTTTAAAAAGGCCTTTGACACATTGGACCATGAAACATTACTAAGGGCAATGGAGGAATGTGGTATTAGAGGTCCTTTAAATAATTTTTTTAAAAACTATCTGTTTAATAGAAAAATTAAAGTTAAAATTGACGGAATTTTAAGTGATGAAATGTTGGCAAACACTGGGGTAGCTACGGGATCGATATCGGGACCTACGTGTTATATTATGCAAGTAAACAGTTTACCAAACGTAATAAAACGTTGTAAATGCTACATGTTTGCAGACGATACTTGCATTATATGTGCTGACAAAAATCCACAAAAAATTCAGGAAATTTTACAAACTGACCTAAATAATATAATTAAATGGTCCCACGACAATGGCATTATTATCAACGCAAAAAAAAACAAATATATGCTTATACATTCACCACATGCAAATTGTCAGGATAAGGAATTGCACATTAAAAGTCATTCATATGATTGCTTGCACACAAAAAACCAATCCCTGCAGTGTAATTGCCCAAATATAGAAAAAGTGTACCAGTATACATACCTTGGTCTTAGAGTAGATGTCAATTTTAACTGGTCAATTCATATTGAAAATGTATGTAATAGATTAAGATCCATATTAGGGAAATTTTATCACCTAAAAAACTTTGTTAATAAAAATATATTATACTGTATATATAACGCATTAGCAGAATCAATTAAAGGATACGGAATAAATAGTTACGGATTAACGTACAAAACCTACTTAAATAAAATAGAACAACTACAAATCCGTTTCCTAAAATTGATATCAGGCAAAAAAAAAGTTCAATTATGTGATGGCGATTATAAAAAAATGTTCTCCTTGTGTAATGTGCTCTCTATACATAGTAGGGTAGATTACCAATTAACTCTAGATGAATTCTGGAATACAGAATTCAAAAAACCAGTAAACCATAACTACCCCACTAGGCATAGAGAAGCAGAAATGTTTATTATTAATAAATCTACAAATGTATACGGTGATAGAACAAAAAGGCATAAAATTCCGGAAATATTTAATGCATTACCTGAAAATATTAAAAACGAGACATCATATTCAAAAATCAAAACTAAAGTTAGATCATTCTACTTCAATAGAACATGAAAACTAAAATATTGTATAAAAATACCTAAATCTATGAAAAACAAATAATATTGTGAACGAATAGGTACCTAGATCTTTTAACCACTGTTCAAAATAAAATTATGTTATAATAAGCATTACAATAATTAGTTAAGTATTTTAATATTAAGTATTATATTATTAAATAATTACTAGATATGTATTAAGCACCAAAATATCAAACATTTTATATGTTGTAAGAAAATAAATAGGAAAAATGAGAGATTTTTTACAATCAAACTGATTGATCAGTTTTGTAAGATTTAAGTAAGACAAATTTATTTATTTATTTATTTATTTATTTATTTACGCCTATTTAGGCTTTTACATACATATATATAACAATATTAACGAAATTATACTTATAAATAGTGCAGGAAACTACTGCTTAAAACACTTGCACAAAAATAAATACAAAGTAAAAATATTAGGTATTGAATTTGAACCAAACAGGATGTAGGTACAAAATACAAAAAATCCGAAATAGTTTTTTTTCTTTCAGCCAACAAAATACTGTCAATGTGTTAGTCAATTTTAATAGCTTTATTTAAAAATTAATTGTACAATTAATAACTAAATAAACATATTTAAAAAAAAAAAAAATATTCTGAAGTATTTGCTATCAGTGCTGGGTGCAGTAAGCTAAACCAAGCTATTAAAATTGGTTTCAAATAATATTTAATGACGGAGGCTGCAATAACGGAAGCGTATCGGTCCTACAAGATAAATAGACACGTGTCAAGTTGTCAGTTCAAGTAGCATTCTACTGCAAGGTATTGGCTAAAGACGCAATTAAGATATCCGTTTGGAAATAATCCACGTAATTAATTTAAATTACGTAAATACTGTTTCGTACCAAATAGGAATCTTGAGAATCCATTCTAAGTATTAAACGCGTCTTTATATTGCTGTAACAAAACTAGAGAAGGTACAGAGTATTGTATACTTGGGCTGCAAAGTAAATGATAGATGGGATCCAGTAGCGGATTTAGTAAGGTATTTTTGTGTACTGTGGAGATTCCATCACAGTACATAGTTAGAAGCTAAAACTGTCTTTATTAAACATTTAATTTTTCGATTGTTTTGACACTTTCATAAACCTTCCTTTTATTTTAGATACATACTTGAACTTGTACAAATAAACTTGAAGTATGATACTTCAAGTTTATTTCTAACAGTAATTGTTGATTTTTTCGCCCGTCCGCCCCTTGTGCCCCCCCCAAAAAAAATCCTGGATCCGCCCTTGATGGGATCCTTCAGTTGAAATCAAATGCCGCATTGAGCAAGCTCGTGCAACCTTTATCCGCATGAAAAAAATGTTCTGCAGTCATGATCTCAATCTTGGATTACGAATGCGAATGGTCAGATGCTACGTATTTTCGATATTGTTTTATGAAATGGAAGCATGGACGCTTACTGAAGAACTAATTAGGCGACTTGAGGCATTCGAGATGTGGATCTACGGAAGAATACTTAAAATAAGTTGGATGGACAGGGTTACAAATGAAGATGTTATGGTTCAGATGAATAAAGAAGAGTAAGTAATTAAAACTATAAAAAACCGAAAACTTCAATATCTTGGAAATGTGATGAGACATCCAAAGAAGTATGAGATCCTGCATCTCATAATGCAGGGAAAGATTGCCGGAATATGGGGCCCTAGAAGAAGGAGAACCTGAAAAACCTGAGACAGTGGTTTGGCCAGTCTACCGTACAGCTGTTCCGGGCCGCAGTAAACAAAGTCCGCACAGTCAACGTCCGCTGAACGGACAGAGCACAAGAAGAAGAAGAAGTAAACGCTCAAAAAGAAGAAGAGGGGCGATAAACAATACGAATGTAAGTGGGAGCGTGATAGTATTAAAAACGGTAATATTTGAAACAATTATTACAAGCAATAATTGTCAGCCTGAAACACTCATTTACATTGAAAAATCTTCCGAGAAAAGATACTTGCCGCCAACGGGACTTGAACCCGTGTCCTTCCGATTGCCGGTCGAATGCTCTGACCACTGAGCTATGGCGGCTTATCAAATACCCGCCAAATAATTCAATATATACTAGTGGTTCATTAAACAATTACTGCTTGTTATATTTTTTCCACCTGAAAACAACCAACTTTATTTTTGCGAGGAAGACATTGTTAGTGTTAAATCCCTCGCTAGGTGGCGTCGAGACAAATTATGTCTGCATTTATTGGGGAAATACTTAAACTTGTTAAATATTAATTATTATTTTTTTAATTTATAAACTAATGTTTAGACAAGATTTTTATGCATAGCACAAAGGGTAACAATTATTACAAGCAATACAAGAGGCTGACAATTATTGCTTGTAATAATTGTTACCCTTTGTGCTATGCATAAAAATCTTGTCTAAACATTAGTTTATAAATTAAAAAAATAATAATCGGTAATATTTGAGCTAAAATTGTGAAAATGTTTAATAAAACACGAATCGTTTAAAATAGAGCAAAAATCGGTAAGAAATGTCTTAAGTAAGATTTAAAGAAACACTGTGAATTTTTTCATACACATAACTTGTAAAATAACAAAAAAAAAGTGTCTATAATAATTTTCGAAGCTTACTTTCCTATTTTTTTTTCTATCCAGGGAATTTCATGTAATTACTGTTTCGGCGTACAAGATGTATAGATAATAATATTATCTTCAAGAATAACATATATTTTTTTCTATCCAGGGAATTTCATGTAATTACTGTTTCGGCGTACAAGATGTATAGATAATATTATCTTCAAGAATAACATATTTTTTTTTTCTATCCAGGGAATTTCATGTAATTACTGTTTCGGCGTACAAGATGTATAGATAATATTATCTTCAAGAATAACATATTTTTTTTTCTATCCAGGGAATTTCATGTAATTACTGTTTCGGCGTACAAGATGTATAGATAATATTATCTTCAAGAATAACATATTTTTTTTTCTATCCAGGGAATTTCATGTAATTACTGTTTCGGCGTACAAGATGTATAGATAATATTATCTTCAAGAATAACATATTTTTTTTTCTATCCAGGGAATTTCATGTAATTACTGTTTCGGCGTACAAGATGTATAGATAATATTATCTTCAAGAATAACATTTTTTTTTTTCTATCCAGGGAATTTCATATAATTACTGTTTCGGCGTACAAGATGTATAGATAATATTATCTTCAAGAATAACATATTTTTTTTTCTATCCAGGGAATTTCATGTAATTACTGTTTCGGCGTACAAGATGTATAGATAATATTATCTTCAAGAATAACATATTTTTTTTTCTATCCAGGGAATTTCATGTAATTACTGTTTCGGCGTACAAGATGTATAGATAATATTATCTTCAAGAATAACATATTTTTTTTTCTATCCAGGGAATTTCATGTAATTACTGTTTCGGCGTACAAGATGTATAGATAATATTATCTTCAAGAATAACATATTTTTTTTTCTATCCAGGGAATTTCATGTAATTACTGTTTCGGCGTACAAGATGTATAGATAATATTATCTTCAAGAATAACATATATTTTTTTAAGAGCTTAAAAACTTTTCAAAAACTCAAAGTGTTAAAGGAAAGTATGTTACAAATTTGGTAGAAAATCGGGATGCTGAGTCTTAAGAATCCGTTCTAAGTTTAGGTACTGGGAGCGGTAGGATGAAAGTAGACTAATGTTACAGAAATGAGATCCTTGAAGCATATTTCTGCGCTAAAACTTTTGTTTTGAAGAGTTTTGTTAACAATGTACATTTTTATTTTTGTATTTATTTGATACCCGTTTCACACCCGTGTCACCAGCGTTCTTAAAAAATAACTTAAAATTATTCATGTTCAGAAATGATTAGATATTATTAGGAGAGGGTAGCGGGAGTGGTGATTTGGGTGAGGAGTCAAAATAACAAGGAAACATGACCAACAAAGGTGACTTACAGGGTGCTATTATTTTGTTAACTAAATTAATTTTTGAAGTGAAAACTTCTTTAGCACTGTTGTCATTTGAAACTCGATGAAACGAAAAATAACGACACTAAAAAGAGACAATCAGATACATCTACTAGACTTAGCCTGCGAGAGAATGAGATATGTGGCGACACATCATTATCTTTTCACTATCGAAAGAACGCACGAGAAACATCTGATATTCGCGCGGCGCTGGCTAGCCACTCACCTATGCCTGCCGCGCCGATTAATAATAATATCGCCACCGCCTAGAAAAGTCTAGAGTTTATAAGCCGCCTGAATATTCAGCACCGGGTATGTTCGAGTACCTTCTAATGCACACATTGCCGGCGAATGGAAAATTACTCCACCGGTCGCGCTGGTATATAAAGCGACTCAACTCGGCTTTCGCTCAGTCAGTCCCAGACCATCAGTCGGTCAACATCTCGTCATGTAACAGATCTCCGCACAAGTGCTCCTGCATGGCATCTCTACGAATCCAGGGCAGCTTCCGCGAGGATACCATCTCGTCTCAGCTATAAGACACATCTACATCCCGCGACTAACAAGGTTCGACGCCACCTTCAGCCAAGGGATCAGCTCACCGTTTCATGGCACTCCGAAGCCCACCGTGCGTTGCTGCCATGGAAACACGCTCCGCCTCGCCAGGACTACCTGCTGGTGGCTCAGCTCACCGAGCCACTCACCGTTCATCTCCGCGACTCAAAGCGTCGAGCAACGGCCTGGAAGATAAGTCATCTCAACCGCCACGGTGTCGAGCAACGCGCCGGTGACCCGCAGACTCGAACTCTGCTCCGCCGCATTGCAACGACCTTCACCACACCATCACCTCCGTACGCCTGCAGCATCTCATTTAAGGCACGCCGCATACATCATATTACCACTTCACCGACCCTCGCTACGTAGCCCAATAAACGACTGACTTACATCTTTGACTGACGCCTTTTATTTCTCGTCCCGTCTCTACCGATCCGGCCCGCTCCGTCAGATGGACTAATCGGTCTCCTGTCTATGTGGTGTTTTGTAGCCTAATTTTTCTTTTTTTTTACATGAATACCGCACAAGAGTCCCAGCTGCTCCCGTCTGGAGCCAGTGGGACTATGGCGTCCCCAATTGGGGTATGTTGTGAGGCTGAAGGCAGCTGGGAGGGGAAGGAGATAGGGAAGAGGAAGGTGGGGAAGTACCTGGCTATTCAGATTCAGACTCAATTTGGGAGGCGGGATTGGGTACCGCCGCCCCGGGAACCTTTATTGGATAACCAACACCTCTGCCATAGGTCACCCTAAGTGGTTCGCTACGTTTGGTGATTTAGCAGGGGTGCCGGGGTTCATGGGGTGAGGTTTATCTAGGTATTGGAGGAGGATGACCAGGACACACTGAACCCCAGATGATAATAATTATACATATTCGTTATTTTTGATCAGCGAAAAATTATATATATAGATGTATCAGCGGTGATTGTTTTATTTTTGTAATTTTGAAGTGCAGCTATAAAGAAGCCATTATCAAAATAATAATTAAAAAATACACGTGTTGAAGAAACGCGCACTTTTAGCAAGGTGAAAAACAGTTGAGTTAGATAAATTGAGTATTTACCTGTCCAATATCACACTATAATATTTGGAAGTCATTCATAACCTCACATTTGAATCTACGTTAATTTGTTCTAAACTCAATGTTACTCAGTGTTGCTACAGTAAAAAAAAAATTGTTTAGTTACATTTACTTTGATAGGAGCTTATTAACAAGAATGTTTTAAATTTTACAAACTGATAAAAAACCATTAATATAAAACCAATATATATGGTAAATGGTTGTTTAACAGTTGTGTAAAATTTAGAACCCGTTTAATAGAAAAGGGGATTGAATTTGTTGAAATACTGTCAAATACTTTAGTAAACTAAAGTGTGTTTCAAAATCAGTGTTGCCAAATTAGAGAAAAAATATTTCTTCTTTATTAAACGCCTACATTTTTATGTCAGGCATATTGGACCACAATATAGGCAATTGAAATACCTGCATTCTACGACATAAATATTAAATACTAAGTTATAATATACCTCGCCTCTCCGGCAAGGACAAGCGAATTTATTTATCGGAATTTAAAATCGAATTCCTTTGACGTCCGCCATTTTTTCTTCCTTTTGGCGCGAAGCTAGTTTCCCGCGTTAATTAAATACTTCAAACCCTCCCGGGTACACGTAGTATAGGTACACTGCATTCTAATTCATATTTTATCTATGGTGTATTATTATTTTTTTTCCGATCGGAATTAAATTTCAAATTCTTTTGAAGCCATAACGGAAAAAGAGAAAAATATGATTTTTTCTTCGATTTCAACCTTCTCAGCTATATTGACTCACGTGATAACCCCTAAGGCATCGACCGTATTTATTCAGAGGGGTTAAAATATTTCCTTTTCGCAATAAAATCCATATAAAAGGAATATTTCTGAATGTATCCGAAAACTATAAACTGTTTAGGCAAGGTGATGAAATACGCTTTCAAATTTTATAATTCTAAATTAATTTCTAAAAGCGTTAAAAATGGCTTATCTTAAGCGTCGATGACACAGGGCAAGTTTACAAGCTACTATCTGGGAAATTCACTATCTGTTAGTAAACTCGCCCAGTGAAATCGTGTCACTTGCTAACTAGCAGCAACTAGCAGATTGTTGACAATCTACGAAAAAAAGTTGAAAGGTCGTCAACTTTACTCGCCTACACTCTTGCTCCGCTTGCTCGTGATTGGTTTATTTATGTTTCCGACATGGCTTCCGATAAACAGCTGATTTTGACTGTCAAACATTGAAGAATTAGTTCACGCAGTCGTCGTTATTCTTGTTACTGGCGCTAGCAGCGGCCTCAGTTTCCTACGCTTCTGAGCGAGTGGACAGTTTTGTGTGTCATCATGACAATCTCACTCGCCGATTTACCCGCTTTTAGATAGTAGCTTGTAACTCGCCGTGTGTCATCGAGGCTTTACGATTTTTCCACCTAGTTAACAAAAAATAAAACACATACATAATTTACTAGACGATGTTTATAAGTTATCTTTAACGTTATTGTCAAATCACTTTTTTGTAAAGGTGTGAGAAATTTTAATTATTTATCGGTTATTCTTTTGATTTGAATATAAAACGTGGTAGTTTCTCTTTCTAACACCTTTTAGATCATTTTTCTAACCATGCTAGGAGGGGACAACGATTTCTAAGAAACCTATATGAGTTGTTCCGGAAACCAAACAAATAGACCTGACCGGTTAAATTCATATCGATATAAAAATAATTAATTTCTTTTAATGCGTTTTCCCTTGATTAATTTTTTCTTTAAACTAAGGTTTTTACTAGAGATGCCACGAATATTCGACGACTATTCGGTATTCGGCCTATTCGGCTACTTTTTTTACTATTCGGTATTCGGCCGAATACCAAATCATGAAAAAAACACATAATAAATAAAAGATTACACACAATTTTTAAAATTTTTAACAAAAAATCAGCACATTTAAAACTTAAAATCTACCAGTCGTAAGTTATGATGAATGAAAACAAAATTTTCAGCAATTGTGGTTAGCAAACGATTGCGTTTTTCATAATAATAATAAAAGAAACATTCCTTGGTTACAAAAAACTCGAAAATACTTGAAAATCTCCTACTACCACCATACTAAGCCGAAAATGTTACTTGAGTCGAGATGGAGGACTTAACCGACTTAGCCGAGGAATTGATCACGGAACGCCTGGGTGGGACCCAAACGCGATGCCCACTCAACCACTGAACGGTCGTAATATCATAAATCTTTACATAGTATGAAATGAAGTCGCTCCCATTGTATGTGCTCTTAGATCTTTTAAACTACGCAACGGATTTTCATGCCGTTTTCACCAATAGATAGAGTGATTCAAGAGGAAGGTTTGTATGTATAATACATGCATATTATAGTAGAGAAAAGTCAATAAATTCAAAGATTCAATTCAGGCAGCGGACAGCTGGGCTGGCAAGCGGGCGGTGTGAATTTGATATGTATGCAAATTAACAGATGGCGTTGGTTATAAAGGTTGGGTAAGCCACAGCAACGTGTGGCCGGGTCTGCTAGTTATATCATAAATTATACCTGCTTCCGAAAATAGCCGCTCACTATATATAATGATATCGGGAGATTTTAAATAAATCTTAGCAAATTCTGTTAGGATTGGATACTGTTTTGTGTTTGCTGACCACAACTTGTACGGGTCTGCTGTCCGATCTAGGTGAACAGTTTTCACCTAAAAATCAATTTCATTTGCGAAATGTAATTGTTTTTTACATGAAAACTGTTTGCGAAATGTACTAAATATCGCCGAATATTCGGCCGCCGAGAGGCTAGCCGAATATTCGGTATTCGGTATTCGGCAAAGTCACTATTCGTGGCATCCCTAGTTTTATTATGAAATTGGAATGGTGGAATATTAGACAGTAAATTGTTAATCCTTGGGCACTTTTAAAAAGATTGTTAAATTAAGACCGCCAACATTATTTTTTATCTTTGTCATTTATAAATTAATTGTATAATGTATTACAGAAATATTGTTTTTCATAATAAATTATACAATTAAATCTCTCTTTTATAAAAAAAAAGTTACGAGAAAGATGAAATTATATACCTGAATATACAAAGCATCATGGCACATTACGAAGAGTTAAAAATACTTTTAGAGGAGAAGAAACCTTTTATGCTTATGATGAGTGAAACACATGTTACTGAAGATATTCAAGATAGTGAAATTAGATTTGAACATTATAATACCAGCCGTTGCGACTCACATAGTCGACATACAGGAGGAGTGATGATTCTCTTAAGCAATAAAATTCCATACGAAGTAATATCGAACAATCAATTTGAAAAACATTGTTGGATCTTAGCCATCACCATTAAATCAGGAACCAAGAAAGGTGTATATACTGTAATTTATAGATCACCAAACACAAGCGAGTGCGACTTTTTAACATATTTTCAAAGATGGTGCATGGAAAATTTACAAGATGAAAATATAAACGTTATAGCTGGAGATTTTAATATAAATGTTAAAGCAAATGCAGACATATACACAAAAAAACTAAAATCTATTATACAAGCTGCAGGGATGAAACAATTAGTCAAAGATTTTACACGAATTACAAATATCTCAAAAACGACCATTGATCTGGTAATCTCAAATAAATTCAACTTAAATATAAATGTACTAGATAATCCTAAAATTACCGACCATAACATCATTCAAATTCTAATAAATGACAGAGAAAAATGCAACACCAGTAAAGAAACACAAATAACAACATTTAAAAATTACAAAAAATACAATAAGAAAATTTTCATTCAATACTTAGAGACTATTAATGGGAATGGAATAAATCAAATGGAATATAACCAAAAAGCTGACCAGATGATATTAAACTTTAAAAAATCTATGGATAAAGTTGTTCCAGAACAGAAGATACATAAAAGAAACAATAATAAATGGTACACAAGCGAACTACGTACAATGCAGCACGACAGAGATGCACTTTACAAAAGAGCATGCCTTACTAATAGTATTACGGATTGGGATAACTACAAAAAGCGAGAAACAAATACTCCAAAGACATAAACGCATAATGAGTTCATAAAAAATAAAATAAACTCAGAAGAAGGGGATCCCAAAAAAATTTGGAAAAGCATAAAAGAATTAGTACATGGCGAAAACAAAGACGACATAAAAATTGTAAACTTTCCAAAAGAGATAAACGAAGAAAACATGGCTAATAACTTTAATAAATATTTTATTGAAAGTATCATTCAAATTAACAAATTAATACCCAACATTACTGTTAACCCCACAAATGATAATATCGACCCAAACAAAGAATCATTGGTCTTCAGAAAAATAAATGCAGAATATTTATTTAACATTTTAAACAAAATAAAATCAAAGAATAGTTCAGACGGATTAACTATTAGTAAAATAAGAGATGCTTTTCCAGTAATTGGATCTACTCTATTAAATATTATCAATGAGACGATTGAAGAAGGAAAATTTCCACAGTCATGGAAACTATCTACTATTATACCAGTTCCAAAGGTTAAAAATACCAGAAAATATGAAGAATTTCGACCAATCAACACATTACCAAAATATGAGCAGATTCTTGAAGTTATAATAAAAGAACAAATTTTGCAATATCTAGATAAACACGATATTTTATACCAAGAGCAATCAGGGTTCAGATATAATAACTCATGTGAAACAGCATTAAACGTAATTGTCGAAGAATGGAAGGAAGGAATGAATAATAATAAATTTATCTTAGCAATATTTTTGGATTTTCAAAGGGTATTCGATACTATAGATCGAGACATACTAATAAGAAAGCTTAAAGAAATTGGTTTCTCATCTGTAGCCATTAAATTAATACAAGAGTATTTGAGAGACAGAAAGCAGGTAACAAAAATAAATAATCAATTTTCAAAACCAATGAAAAATAAGTTAGGAGTACCACAGGGATCGGTCCTTGGACCTTTATTGTTCATACTCTATATTAATGACATGGTGAAAATATTTTCAAAATGCAAAATACGACTATTTGCCGATGATACACTAATATACTTAATTGGAGATAACTATGAAGAACTAATACACATTTTAAATGATGAACTAAATGATGTATCAAGATGGCTAAAAATAAATAAGCTTAAATTAAATACAAAAAAAACAAAATGTATGGTGATTGGATACAAGAAGACATCCAGTGAAAGCAAAATTAAAATTGATGGTGAAATTATTGAAAATGTTACTGAAATGAAATACTTAGGAGTTATATTAGATTCCAAACTAAACTTCAATAGACATGCTGAATACACCCAAAAGAAAATTGGCAAAAAGATATCTTTTTTTGGAAGAATTCGGCCAAAAATTTCTAGAAAAACTGCAATCACCATATACAATTCAATTATCGCTCCGTGAATCCGGGCACCCCTGCTAAGTCGCCCCTGCTAAACGTAGCGAACCACTTGGGGTGGCAATGGCAGAGGTGTTGGTTATCCAATAAATCGTTCCCGGGGCGGCGGTACCCAAACCCGCCTCCCAAATTTTACAAAATATAATAATAATAGTTGCCACACTCTGATTTTTTTTTTCTTTTTGATAATTAGAATTGCTTTGTTTAAAATTTTGATATTTTTTTTCTTAGGTTATCATCACCCCAAAGAAAGGGCGTGGAATGCGATGTATGTGTATAAGATAAGTAATGGAGCTCACCTGGGTGTCGGCCAGTCTCGCCATCTGCGGCTTGAGGTAGTAGGCGATACCCTGAGCCGCCCCGGGCAGCATGAGCCCCCGCACCAGCAGCAGAGACAGCACCACGTAGGGTAGTGTGGCCGTGGCCCACACCACCTTGCCTGCAGGACGCAAACAAACATCACTGTGATAAGGTGGCATACCAATACATGTGTATTGTCATTATAGGGGGAGAAGAATGAGGTAGAATGTGAAGAGGGAGATTTAGGAGAAGGGGGAGAAGAATGAGAAGAAGGAGGTAAAAGCAGGAAGAGGGAGAAAATGGAGAAGGGGAGAAAAATGAGAAGTTGGAGGTAGAATGAGAAGAGGGGGTTATAGGAGAAGGGGGAGAAGAATGGGAAGAAGGAGGTCAAAAGAGAAGAGGGAGAAAAATAAGAAGAAGGAGGTAAAAGGAGAATAGGGAGAAAATGGAAAAGGGGAAGAAGAATGAGAAGAAGGAAGTAAAAGAAAAGGGAGAAAATGGAGAATGGGGAGAAGAATGGGAAGATGAAAAAAAAAGAAGAAGGATAAAATGGAGAAGGGGGAGAAGAATGAGAAAAAGCAGGTAGAATGAGAAGTGGGGGATATAGGAGAAGGGGAGAAGGAGGGCAGGAGGGCAGAAGGAGGTAAAAGGAGAAGAGGGAGGAGAATAAAAAGAAGGAGCTAAATGGAGAATAGGGAGAACATGAAGAAGGGGGAGATGATTGAGAAGAAGGAGGTAGACGGAGAAGAGGGAGAAGGTGGAGAAGGGAGATAAGAAGGAGAAGAATACAGGAAATAAGGAAAAACGAAGGTAGAAGTGGAAGAAGGGGAAAAAGGAGAAAAAAGGTGAAGCAGGGAAGACTTTTTTCACGAAGATTTGAAAATAGGGTGGAGAAAAAAAGAAGAAAAAAGAGAAAAAGGGGAAGAAAGAAATGAAGGTGACGAAGGATAAAAACGTAAAGAAAAAGTAGAAGACGGAAAATAAGGACAAGAAGGAGACGAAGATAGAAGGAAAAGAGGGAGAAGGGGGAGAAGAAAGAGAAAGAAGAATATCATGAAAAATGAGATGGAAGAGAAGATGGTGAAGGGGAAAAAGGAGAATGAAAAGAAGAAGAATAGGTTGGAGATAATGACGTTAGGATGTTAGACTCACCGGAAGATTTGACCCCCTTGAAGAGTGACAGGTAGAGCATGCTGTAGACGGCCAGCAGACATAGGACCAGCTGCCACTTGGGCAGGCCGAGGTCGTGCAGTCCGTTAGACTTCTGCATCTCCAGGACTGAACGACTGCAACAATACAAACTCCGTCTTTAGTTGGTTCATCGTTGCTGAGGATTGTGATCCTCGCTCCAACTTCCGTGGTGAACAATCAACATGTCTACTCCATTCCTCAAGGTCCTGCGCTGCACGGAGAGCAAAGGACACCCTAGTTCCAGACATATCAGCATCATATTTAATTTTATCTCCTCACACTTAAGAGGAACGCATGCGTGGCCTGTTTCATACAAAATTTTGTTTTGGATTTACGGCTAAAATATCAAATTAATTGTTTTTTTCTTTTTTTTAAATGATAAATTAGGCATGTATACAGTTAGGATGTGAATCCGATTTTCGATTTTTGCTTTAAATTATAAAATATAGGCCCCAAAAGATGACGATTTATCCATAAATTTAGGAGGCAACTTTGGAATTTTTTTCTGGGCATATGGACGCAATTTTAAAAAAAAAATCCTCACATCCTGAGTCAGGAATATGATGAAGTATACGACAAAATTTTATTCTGCACTGAAAACAGTTTTATTCGTGTAAAAAACCGAATTTAGATACGCGCAGATTTGTAGTAAAATTACTTAGGTTTTTTGTTGTTGTCTCATCCACTCATTTGCCAGCCGGACGGGGCAGCTTGTACGGGGGAGCTTGCGCGGGCCGGGGGGAGGAGTAAAATCGCGCCAGACAAACTAATACATACATAACTCAATCGCCATACATTAACAATGGGTGTATCTATGTCTTTGTTTGTTGACAATATGCAGGTGTTCGTTGTTTTAGAACTCTTAATTTTTACGAAAAAATCGAGAACCATATTCAACGTATTGGTGTTTCTTGGTAGGTAGTAAGATTATCATTTTTTGCAGTTCAGCTTTTATTTTTTAAATATTTTCTACGATATCGGGGTACCTACCTACCTAGGTATTTATGGCAGTGAGGCATGGGAACTGGCAGAGGAGAATGAAAGTAGGTACCTAGACTGAATGCGAGGCGGGTATGCGTACCACTGCCCCGGAAACCATTTATTGGATAACCAACACTTCTGCCATAGGTCATCCCAAATGGTTCGCTACGTTTGGTGACTTAGCAGGGTTGCCCGGGTTCATGGGGTGAGGTTTGTCTGAGTCTTGGTGGCGGATGCGTCTGCCCACCAGCTGCATGGCAGGCCGGATCGGGAGAGAATGGTTGAGGGAAACTCTTTGAGGTCTCCAGCCGTAAGTACTCTCTCTGAACATCGCCTTGCATCGCAGTGGGAGGGATGGATTCTTGCATCCGTCACTCCTAGATGCACTGACCCACAGATTCCTAATCATCCGCAATACTTACCCTTTTATTTTTCAGAACTTCCTCTTCTTCCTTTCCTAAAAAGACCCCTTATTTTCCTCACGGCCTCCTGTGTGGAGCTAATGTTAAAAAAAGCTGTAAAAAGAGATCCCTGAGGCGTATGTATAGAAAACAAATATTTATACATAGCAAATTCCGAGACGCCGATTTTGGAACTTTACAGAATAATTGAATGTGAAGTTACACATATTATTTGACTTTCAAATCTGACATATTAACAAAGGACAAGATTATGTTTTTATACAATAGCTCCACACATGCCCAGGAAGAAAATAATTCTCCTCAGGGCCTATGTCATCTTCGAGGATGCTGAGTGAAGGGTATTTTTAGGAAAGGAAGGAGAGGATGTTCTGGGAAATAAAAAGGTAGAAGGGTGGGTTGGAATCTGGGTCAGTGTGTCCAGGAGTGACGGACGAATGATTCTATCCCTCCCCGTGCGGTGAAAGGCGATGTTCCGAGAGAGCCCTACTGGAGAAATCAAAAGGTATCCCTCAACCAGTCTCTCCCAATCTGGCCCGAACAAACCTCACCCCATGAACTCGGGCACCCCTGCTAAGTCACTAAACGTAGCGAACCACTTGGTGTGAGCTGTAGCAGAGGTGTTTGTTATCCAATAAATGGTTCCCTGGGCTGCGGCACCCATACCTGTCTCCCAAAATGAGTATTAACACTCAAACTTTTATAGGCGTTTTTATTGCTGTTTTTTTTTTATTCCAAAAATATTCTACGTCTTCTACGACATTATATTGATAAACTTTTCCTTGGAATTAACTCGCTGAGAATTTAAATTGTTATTATTTTGAATTTAAGTTTTCTAAAGGTACAATATTTTATTTCTTACTGGCGAGTTCCCGGCATGCGTTGCAATGTCACTTAATAAAGACATTGTTTCTCCCTGCGTGTTCTTTCCCATTCGTCCCGTTTCCTTTCCTCTCTCTCGTACCCTTCTCCTCACGTTTTCCCACTCTGTCTTCCCTCTCTCCACTCCCATCTTCCGCTTCTTCCGTCCTGCTAACTCCCCTCCCTCCTCCCGCATTCCATAAATTCAGTCCCGATACATTCAGTTTTCAAACAGCTCGCGTGCCACTTAAAGCATATATACCAGGGTGGAAGATACTCTCAGTATCGCCCTGATGTAAGACCGCCATTCAAAATTGAAACGTTGCTTGAAATGGCATTAGCCGTATTTGGTGACCAGATCTGAATAGCCAGGTACTTCCCCACCTTCCTCTTCCCGATCTCTTTCCCCTCCCCACTACCTTCAGCCTCACAGCATACCCCAATTGGGGATGCCGTGAGGCATCTCACTGGCTTCAAATGGGAGCAGTTGGGACTCTTAAAATTCTAATAATATTTCTAAAATTCTAAAATTCTCTTAATATTCATAAAAAAAAAATCTCACCACTATATATATTAACCATCGCGGGCATGCGCACATCAAATCCCCAGAATTGCATCGCAATAGAATGATTGGTTTAGCAACGCGTATGGAACAAACATACATACAAACAAACATACATTGATTTTTATACTTAGATGTTTCCTAGAGTTCTTTGCAGAATTGTATAATATTATATATTATCATTATTTTTTCCGGAGCTCTTCTAACAATACATGTCTCAGCTAATATTGAATGAACTAAGCAAAAGGGTGATTTCTCGTCTTGACGAAAATATATTGACATATAAAATTAAAATTTTGTTTCGGTGGTTTCTCGTGTTTTTACTGTGTACACGTCGAAACGCGGGACACCGGACACACTAACACCATTACGAAATATGTCGGGAGTCTCCCATATTATAGGACGTGTCGCTATAGATATTATCAACAAAAGGGGCATTGCACCGTCTTCGTGGAAGTATTCGGGCATGGAAATAAATGCCTTATTTTGTTTAACTCTATTTTACTAATTTACAATTTTACGTCATGCATCCGATTCCCGTATCTCCTATTACAATATAATATCTCCGTTAATTTCAAGGCACTACACAAAAAGATCATTTCTCGTATTCTCCGATAAAATGATGTTACATAATAATTACGCGCCCTTTTCTTTAAAACTCTATAACACCATATTTTGCTCGCTAGCGCTGCAACTAAATACCACTACATAGAAATCTTCCCTTCCCGCCTCCCCGCTACACACCGCAAATACAATATTTCGTTAGAAAGGGACAAACGAAAGACATGAGATTATTGAAGATCTACTTCGGTCGCCGGCAAACAATGGTCTTAACATCAACAAAACACAATATATGACATTTTCCACACGCAAATACAATATACCCAACAACTGCCCTAAACCAATCATCCACTCGTGTCAACTCAATTTAGAAAATCCAGAAACCACATCTAATATTAATTGTACGTGTTCGACCCTCAAATCATCAAAAATAGTTAAATTTTTGGGAATAATCATAGACAACCAACTACGTTGGGAAGCCTACATCGGTGACACAGTAAAAAAAACTTCGTAAACTCTGCCTTATTTTCTGCTCCCATCTTAGATTTACAGACTCTAAGAAGCGTTTACTTTGCCCTTTTCCAATCCATAGCAACATACGGTATAGTGGGATGGGGTGGTTGTGCTGAATCCATTATTAGACCAATTATTTTAGTTCAAAAACTAATTCTGAGAATTATATTTAAATGTCAACCTACCTATCCCTCAAATGAATTCTTTGCAAAAATCAGGGTCTTAGATATTCGACAATTATTTACTAAAACAGGCATTTGTTATATATGAAAAAATAATCTACTAATCGCTCCACAACATCAAGCACACACCCGCTTTTCATCAAACCTGGGTTGCATGGTCCCAAAAACTAACACCTCATTCGCTCAACGACAATTTTGGTTCATCGCTCCTAAAATATATAACGCTCTGAGTACTGACATAATGTCAAGTAATTCTAATTCTCTTTTTATAACACGTGTACAACATTGGATTTTTGAAAGGGGACGAACGTACTTTAAAGAATTCATGAGTACTTAACACTACATTTTATTTAATAATTTTTGCATTTCAAAATTTTAATTTCCATTTTTATTTCTACTTTTCTTTAAAATATTGTTATTTTTTTTCTCTTAGTTTTTCACCAAATTTTATTTACGTTTTAATTTTGATTTATATACTTATATGTTTGAATTTATATAGAACACTTGAGTTCTTAACATTTAATCTTTATTATTAATTTTTGTATTTCAAAATTTGAATTTTAATTTTTATTTCTACTTTTCTTTAAAATATGTTCTTTTTTTTCTCTTTACTTTAAAGTATTTCTTAATTTTTTTTTGAATATTTAATCATCTGTTTTAATTAAATCGTATTTAAAATATTAAATGTACGACTACCACAACACGGGCATTAGCCTAGTGTGGTAACCAAAAAACAAAAATCTGTAACTAATAAAAATTTTTATGAAATAAAAAAAAATAAAATAAAAAAAATAAAAAATATACAGAAACACCTTGACGATCTAGATCGCAAAAAAGGTGCAGGCCCAGATAAAATTCCCCATCTCTTCATAAGCAAATGTGCGCGCAGCCTGTCTAAACCACTATCAATAATTTTTAGTCGCTCCCTTAAAGAGGGAATAGTGCCAAACACCTGGAAAACAGCCTTTATAACTCCCATCTTCAAAAACGGCCAAAAATCTGACGTCGAAAATTATAAACCAATATCAAAGCTTATATGTTTGAATTTTATTTTATTTTATTTATTTTCAGTAAAGTTTTCGAAAAAATTGTATACAACCAGATGTTTCCGGCCCTGAGATCGTCACTCAATATCAACCAACATGGATTTATGAGGCGAAAATCTACAGCGTTCACCGAATTATTACAAGACAATATGGACCAGCGCATACAGGTAGATGCAATATATACAGACTACAGCAAAGCTTTTGATTTAGTAATTCATGATATATTATCGATCAAACTCTCACAAATCGACGTACACGGGGGCTCTCGTCCTATATAGCAAACCGCAGCTAAGCAGTAGTTGTCGGTGGCTATAAGTCAGATTGGGTAACCGTACCGTCGGGAGTACCCCAAGGATCACTATTGGGACCATTACTCTTCAACATATATATTAATGACATTGGAAAATGTTTTCACCACTCCAGGACTTTGTTATATGCAGACGACATGAAATTTTTTCCCCTGTCACGTGCAACAACGACTGTACCCGCATACAAGAAGATCTTAATCGTCTTAATATTTATTGTGCACAGCTCTACCTTCAAATAAATGTTAAAAAATGCGGCGCCATCAGTTTCACCCGCAATAAAAAGCCAATTACTTTCAATTATGCACTTAATGGTACAGTACTTATAAAAATGATGGAAGTCAAGGACTTGGGAATGTTGTTAGACCCGAAACTACTATTTGACCGCCACATTGAATCCATGGTATCAAAGGCCTCCAAGATACTAGGCTTTGTACTTGCAAACCTGCAAAGATTAAAAAAAGTAAAAACAAGTATATATGTCACATAGATAGGATTGAGACAGTGCAAAACCGATTTCTACGATACCTTGATTTTCGGAGCTATCGTCCTCATCTGGACCACGAAGAGTCAGCCGCGTTCATCAGGATATCGTCCTTGGAAAGTCGAAGAAATTTGGCAGACGTACTATTCTTACAAAAATAGCTACCTCTATAATAAATTGCCCGGAATTACTAGAAAGAATTCAACTAAGAGTGCCTATCAGACAAACCAGACAAAACCACGCATTAAACATTCCTCAATGCAACACTAACTCCAAACAAAATACATTCATTCATCGCGCTTCACACACCTTTAACATTTCATATAGTGAATTAGACTTATTTAACACAGTACCTAACGTTTTCAAAATTAAATTGAATAAATAACATTTACACATACATACCATTATTTACACAGAAAAGATCCATCCCTTTTCACTCCCTTCCACCATCCCATCCACATAACTTAACTATTGTTCTCGATTTTTTTTATACCTACTCACTAAATAATTGATATACTTCAGCGAAAACCTGTTATTGGTTAAATTTCTGTTCATCAAACATTATTAATAATTATTTTTTAATTTATAAACTAACGTTTAGACAAGATTTTTATGCATAGCACAAAGGGTAACAATTATTACAAGCAATAATTGTCAGCCTGAAACACTCATTTACATTGAAAAATCTGGACTTGAACCCGTGTCCTTCCGATTGCCGGTCGAATGCTCTGACCACTGAGCTATGACATTAACACTAACAATGTCTTCCTCGCAAAAATAAAGTTGGTTGTTTTCAGGTGGAAAAAATATAACAAGCAGTAATTGTTGAATGAAACACTAGTATATATTGAATTATTTGGCGGGTATTTGATAAGCCGCCATAGCTCAGTGGTCAGAGCATTCGACCGGCAATCGTAAGGACACGGGTTCAAGTCCCGTTGGCGGCAAGTATCTTTTCTCGGAAGATTTTCTCGGAAGATCAATGTAAATGAGTGTTTCAGGCTGACAATTATTGCTTGTAATAATTGTTACCCTTTGTGCTATGCATAAAATTTTTGTCTAAACGTTAGTTTATAAATTAAAAAATAATAATTAATATTTAACAAGTTTAAGTACTTCCCCAATAAATGCAGACATAATTTGTCTCGACGCCACCTAGCGAGGGATTTAACACTAACAATGTCTTCCTCGCAAAAATAAAGTTGGTTGTTTTCAGGTGGAAAAAATATAACAAGCAGTAATTGTTGAATGAAACACTAGTTTATGTTGAATTATTTGGCGGGTATTTGATAAGCCGCCATAGCTCAGTGGTCAGAGCATTCGACCGGCAATCGGAAGGACACGGGTTCAAGTCCCGTTGGCGGCAAGTATCTTTTCTCGGAAGATTTTTCAATGTAAATGAGTGTTTCAGGCTGACAATTATTGCTTGTAATAATTGTTACCCATTATTAATAATTGTAACTGTTGGTTTTCATAATAAAATAAAGTATGTAGGTGATATTTGATCACTCCGTGTTCTTTCTGTGCTTCTCCTGCCAAACACTTTGCTAGTGACTAAGGTCTTTTCCAGGTCGGAGTTATCAACAGAACAATTAAGATAAGCCAGCGACGAAGAGGAACTCCCATGGACAAATAGCTTGTTGCATATAGCTTGTTACGACCAAATTGCAATTTATGCATTTCAAATAATGCGATGCTGATTGTCTTTTATTTTAAATGTAAATTTTTGTTGTTATTTGTAACAAACTGATTATGTTATAAACTGCGAATCCCCTTTTTTAAATGGTAAGATGCTGATTGTCATTTATTTTAAACGTAACATTGTGTTATTATTTATATTTTTGTTATAAATTGAACATTACCAATTATAATGGAATTAATAAGAATTATTAACGAAAAAAGACTATCGAAGCGGCTATGCAATGAAAGTTATGCGTTTGGGTGTAGGCAGGAACAAAGAAGGGGCGCCGCTGAGCGTAGATGTGGTATGCAGTAGTATTGGTGAATGATACAAAAATAGTTCATGCTCCGACCTACTGCATCTATAGTTTATCATTGTATCTATATAATCTATGGTTTTTGCTTTGATACTGCATTTTCACACTCGACAATCTTTGTTGAACAAAAAATAGGCATTTTTCTCGATTTTTTATATCGTGGAATTTTGCAATTCTTACCATTTGCTCATCTACTACAATTTCTATGTAAGTAAGTAAGGTTGGTGTAATTAACCCCATCATTACACATGACTAACGTAGAAAATATTATTTAGATTAAGTCCATTATGAAATAAAGCTATTCAAAGTAATTTCCCTACAATTTCAAAGAAAATTCTGGTCTTCGTTAAATGATAATTAATCGACCATCAGCACCAGCGACGATTAGCAGAGGTGCCCGGGTTCATGGGGTGAGGTTTGTCTAGGTCTCGGTAGCGAAGCAAACGAAACCAAGATAGAGGGATGGATTCATACGTCCGTCATTCCTTGACACACTGATCCCCAGATTCCTACTCACTCCTCATATCTTTTTCCTCCCTAGAACTTCCAATCTTTAATTTCCCTAAAAAGATCGTCCATACGGTATCCTCAAAGAAGACATATAGGGATTTTTTTCTCTCAGGGTCTCCGTATGGAGATGTTGAATAAAAAAAAATTGACACCCATTCAGCATTTCTTCATTTGACTTTTTGTAGAAATATATTTATTAATATTGCATACTCTCCAATAACAGTTGTTCACAAATATATTAAAGATATTACAGAAATGGTATCCCTGTGGCGTATGAGAGATTATTAATAAATAAATTAATAATAATTTTTTTCGAAATTTAAAGATTTAATTAAATTATCTTAGTTATTGTTTTATAAATATTGGCGTATGGGCGGTAAGACCACGTAAGATCGTGTGAGATTCGCAACGAATGCAAGGCTAATGTAAACGTAGTGAATAAGATTAAGAATGGAACGCTTAGAAGGTTTAGACAAATAGCTTCGAATGGATCAAGAAAGGAGTGTAAGGAGAATTTGTGACGTGAATGTGAATGGTAGAAGAAGTCGAGAACGCCCGAGAAAGACATGGTGAAAAAACAATGTCTTCTTTAAAGTCTTGAAAAGACCCATTGTGTAAGAAGGAAGAAACAAGGAGGCGGGTAAATCGTTCCACAGCCGAGCATTTGAATTTAAGAACGAGTTGTAGAAGCGACCCGTTCTCGTGTGACAAACATCTTTGTACATACGTTGCACGCATTTGGCGTATTTCGGGATCAATGACGCCTTACATTGAAATAACGGTAGAACAAAGAGAGTATAATTCCCACCTGACTCGGTGTTCTAAAGATTGCATTCCATTTTTTAAGATTGCGTAAGTTTGTTAGGAAAGATAAGTTAAGGTAGGTATTTAATCGTTGTATTACTATTTGTTCCCCATTCATAACATTATCTTTTCAAGGCTTTAAAAGTAATTTGTATAATTTAGTAAAGTAAGGTTAGGTGAACATGACGGCATTCAACCGTGAAACCAAATCTGAACGCTTTACAGAAAACTTTTCCTTAATAAGTTACAAACAAGCAGTAGTTAGGTGGTAGCCGTTATCTACACTCACAGGTGCTTAAATAAATACATTCCCCTTGCTAATCTCCTTTCCTTACCTACTCCTCGGTGGCTGTTACTCCAATTGAGAACGCCTTAGTTTCACTGGGTGCGAACAATTTTACCTCTTAATTTTGTCTCGTGCAGTGTTCACATAAATATCATAAAATGTAGGTTATAATAAAAATGACCTACTGAAAGAACTCCGAAGCCGGAGAGAACCGGCTGAGCGGCCCTTGCGTCTCATTGGATGCCACCTCCAAGTATGTCACATTGCTCCCGTCCCCGGACAGGTTACCTATCCTCTGCTGGCCACTGTCCCAGCACCCCTCACTGTTCCAGGAGTTGTTGCAATGGATCCATGGCAGTTCTGTGGTGGCCGAGGAAACCAGAAAGTAGAGAGACCAGCCTAAGGGATGGAAGAATAGATAAGATTAGAAGAAGAACAACAAGATGTGCAATCAACAGGAAGAAGAAAGACCAGATGGCTAATGGGCGGAGAGATATGATCAGAAACATAATAAGAACAATAATACGTCTAATCACTGGTGTGTGTGATGAACGAACATTAACTGCAAGATGGGTAATCAACAGGAATTACAAATACCAGATGGGTTTTGGACAGATGTGATCAGAAAAAGAATAAACGAGGTGTGTAATCACCAGGAAGTAGGAAGACCAGATGGACGAATAATTATGGTAAGAAGAAGAACACGAAAAATAAGATGTGTAATTTATAATTTTGTGTAATCAGTGGGAGGTATAGACACCAGCCTGGGAGATAGAATAAAAGATATGGTCAGAAAAAATACACACAACAAGATGTGTAATAAATAGGAAGTAGAGAGATCAGCCTGGGTAATGGACAAAGGTAACAGATATAATCACAAATAAAAATTAGATGATCTGTAATCACCAGGAAATAGAAAGACCCGCCTGGAGGATGGAAAAACATATGGTAAGGAATAGAACAAGAACAAGAAGATGTTTAATATGTAATAGTTAATCACCACGAAGAGATACCGGTCTGGAAAATGAAAGGACAATGGTAACAGTAATGATCAGAAAACGAACGAGACCAACAAAAGAGTGGTCTATTTGAACCCTTAGCCAAAAGTATTATCTTGATTTATTTTTGGGGTATTACAACGTATTGCTCTACCTCTTTATTTAGCCAACATTTCGGACAGTATTACAGTGCCCATCATCACACCTGGGTAATTAGATACACATTTGCAAAAACGATAATCGCCAAACCACTTTTTCAAATCATCAAAATTTTATCCATTTCTGCCCTTTTTTAGTCTGCAAATAAACCTGAGAAGACCATTAATCTTCTGATGATGATATTAATATCATCACCGTAATCTCCAACTTCAAGTGGAACTATGCTGGGCATTTTGCGCAACTGACAGACAAAGGTTATACCAACTTAGCCAGAAATAGAAGAAAAAATCATCCACAGATGATATTGGCTGACGATGGAAAAGGAATTGAACGATGTGAAGGGAACATCAGCATAAACTTGAAGGAGGCCTACGTCCAAAACTGGACACCAGAAAGCACATGAAGGAGTAGGAAAAAAATTATGAAAAATAAATTAAGTTGCTATAGAGCTTACCAATGATAACATTGTAGTAGAACGACACGTAAAAGGCGACCATCACGGCGCAGAAGCCAACCCCCTTGAAGAGGGGACATATCCTCCAAAGGGAGATGGGTCCTTGGCGGTTAAACTGGCCCAGAATCAGCTCCATGTAGAACAGGGGAACAGCCCCAAAGATCAGCATCAGGGTATATGGTATCAGGAAGGCACCTGCAACAAGAACCTTATGAATTGGAACCATCGAAATAAACACATTGAGATGTTCAGAACGATTCCTTGATTAAACAGGACGGTGACAATCAAAACATTGAAAAAATAAAGAAAAATGACATACAATTAACAAACCTAATTTGGAAGGCGGGTTCTGTCAACTCGGAAACAATTCATTGGGTAACCAATATCCCTGCCATAGGTCACCCCAAGTGGTTGGCTACGTTTAGTGACTGATAAATTCAATGACATGTAAATTCAAAGCGGGGGTTGCTGGTAAATTCACCAGGTCTTGGCGGCGGATGCATCTGTCTACAAGCTGCGTGGCTGTTCTGGAGAGGCCGGTTGAGGGAGACCCTTCGATCTCTCCAGCTGAACTCACTCGATCCATCGCTTTGCACCGCAGTGTGCTACTGGATACACTGACCTAGCACTCATACCTTTATCCTTCCTAGAACTTCCTCTTATTCATTTCTTAAAAATACCCTTAACATAGCATCCCCAAAGATGACAAGAGGGAAATAATTTTCCTTAGAGCCTCTTCTGTGTGGAGTAAATTTTTCAATACAATAGCTTCCGCATCAAAATGGGAGTGTGATGGATTTTAAAGTATCACGTGATCGAGTCAGTGCCATCGAGCAACAGCAGTTTACAAATGGCAGCAATTGATCCTCATCGAATAGCGATAGCACTGTCTTCGTAATTTGACGGTTCCGCGTCCAGGTTTGTACTCTAGTCGACTTTGGAAACGTTAAAGTTCTAAAATAAAGGCGTCGACATACAAATTTCAGAGTCATGGCATGATAGTCAGATAAAACAGAACAGTGACAAAACAGAACATCGTAAAATAATAGGTTAGGTTAAATTAGTTTAGTTAGGATGGGTTAGATTAGGTTAGGAAAGTTTTTTAATGACTTTTCTCCAATGTTTTGTTATGTCACTGTTCTGTGGTGGAACCGGTGTTATTACAAACCTCCTCCATTTCTGTAGCAGAGGTAGGGAAACCGCCAGACGTTGGCCAGATCCACAGCGAACCCTATGATGCTGAGCAGGAAGTCCGCACCAGTCCCCCAGGTCTCTCGCCCATCGTCTCCTGTTAACCATCATTGATTAGATAAACATTCATGTTACATCGCAAAGCTTCCACCAATAGGGGTTCTACGTACTAATACTTGAGGATAAGGAAATCTTAAAATTAATGACTTTTCAGCTGTCATCCGAGAGAACTGGAATCACAGTTAACGGAAAATCCGTTAATAATTTTAAGGTTAAGGACAATTCCTTATCATTAACTAGAACCGGAACTCAGGAGGCAGATTCCCGTTCTTTATCCATAACTAAGGAATATATCTATCATCCTTATTTTAATTATGTCATAAACTAGAGTTGTGGCATAAACTAAGTTGTGGCATAAACTAGAGCAAGTTAGATAGCCGCGGAGCGATCGCTATATTCCTTAGCTGAAGAACGGGAATCTGCCCCCTGGAGGCTTTATTCTTGGCTAGGGAAATGTCCTTAACACTTAGGTACACACCTGTCCCCCTCTATGGCATAGTCTAGAGCGAGTGAGATAGCCACTCAGTGAAGTCGTATATTCCTTAGCTAACGAACGGAAATCTGCTTCCTGGAGGCGGACTCCCGTTCTTTATCCTTGACTAGGGACATGTCCTTAACACAAAGGTACATATCTGCCCCATAATTTTGGCTTTGGCATAGACTGAAGCGAGTGAGATTGCTGCTTAGCGATATGGTATATTCCTTAGTTAAATAACGGGAATCTGCCTCCTGGAGGCGGATTCTAGGTCTTTATCATTGGCTAGAGATGTGGCCTTTACACTAAGTTACCCACCTATCCTCCTCATTTTGGTTTCGGCATAGACAGGATCAAATGAGAAAGACGCCTAGCGATAGCTACGGGCTATCTCACTCGCTCTGGTTTGTACCAAGTCTGAGGGGGATGGGTATACTGGGGACACGTCTTCGACTAGAGATGGATAACGGTAATCAGCCTTCTTGCCCCATTACTTATATTGATAACTGATATATTGTTCCAAAGGAGCACTGTTAACGCAAGATCAGCGGTCAGAGTTGGAGAGTTACCCGTCAACGGTCAGAGACGCTCGCCACATGTGCATAGTGAAAGACCGTCGAACAATGTCAAGTGCGGGAAGTGATTTATTAGGGGTATCTTTAAAGCTATGTTGGCTTTAAACAATACCGATAGTGACAACAAAAAACAAGTGTGCATCGGAAAGGAAAAATGTGACGAAATACTCAGTGATGCAGTGCAGATTAGACGTGGGCAAAATTGAATGACCGAATTAAATGAATAAATTCAATCTTGTGACACACTTGAACTGATTCTCAATTTCAAAAGGAATTGATTCTTCATTCCTTACCTTTGGCCTTGTATCGTACGATTTTTAACAGCAACATAAATTTTTAATATTCCATTTATTTTACTGTTAAATTATTTCAATGAATAATGTGTTCCGTAAACGATTTAAATATTATAATGTTTCATAGGTATTTAAATATTATTGAACAGGCGGCGCGCCGCGAAGTTGTCGACGGTATTGTGAACGACTCGTATCCCGCTACCGCCGGCCGCCATTCTAAAAATCCGTAGATAAAAACGCGGCCGCGATTCAGCCGAATTGTCTGAGCGTCCCTTTCACGCCAGGAATTAATCATTTGTCGTAGTCAATAGTCCTGAGATGGTCCTAAGGTCCCCGCGCGTCCCGTCCCGTCCGCGTCCCAGGTACTCGTAGCTAGTCTGTCGCTATCGGAAATTGTCCGAAGCACTTTATTCAAGAATTAAAACTAAAGTCTTTTTCACTTGTGACGTTATTGTCTCTAGTTAATCTCAGACCCAGAATTGACGTCAGATGTCATCGTCTTACATCGTTCCACGTCAATCTCGGCTTGGGTCAATCCGAAACGCAGCTCGCGAGTTGATCAAGTCACTGCGGGGTAAGACACAAGACACTAGTCAAAAGTTACTAATTCATTCCTCGGCCCTCAATCCGTCCGTGCGGTTCACTAATTCCTCGGCGGGCCAAGCCTTCAATTTCATTACATAGTTAGCCGAAAACTTTCGACATTGAATCCGAACATCGCGGCATCGGCTAGAAAAGTGAGAAGCAAAAATAGTGCACTTGTTATCGTTTTTTTGGCACGTATGAAAGATATTGGAATACAAGTACCTACCTACTTTTAGGCGTAGATCTTGGATAGATGTAATATGTAAATTTGCATATATTATGAGGACAATCAGCTGTTGTCAGCTGTCATAAATAAAATAAATAATAAGTTTAATTAATAATATAAGTAAAACTTTAGGGGTGAAACAAAAAACTGTTTAATTTAAAGATTTAATTGCTAGCTATAAATTCATTTTACATACGAAAAATAACGATACTAAAAAAGACAAACACATACATCTATAGGATTTAGCCTGCGAGATAATGAGATAGAATAATCGGTCCCCTCTTTGTGCGGTACTTCGTATCCTTCCCACTTATTGTGATTTAAAATGAAACGAAAAAGCGACACTAAAAAGAGACAAACACATTAATCTATAGGTTTTAGCCTGCGAGATAATGAGATAGAATAATCAGTCTCCTCTTTGTGCGGTGCTTCGTAGCCTCCCGGTCTCCTGTGCGGTGTTTCGTAGTCTCTCCCCATTCATTCTAGTTTTTAATTATTATTATTATTTTTTTTTTTTTGGGAATTAATTGAATTAAAGGAATGAATAGAAAGAATCAATTCAAAAGGCCGGGGGAATCAGATTGAATCCATTCACTCCTGGGAATCATTCTGCCCACGTCTAGTGCAGATTGTAAACACTACTATTAAGATGAAGCCATAGTAAATAACGCAAAATCATACAAAATCATATGTTTTTGTTTTGAAAATTTTATCGTTTAGAAGTATTGTAGATGCTTCAATTAAATACTGCGTGTAGAACATACCTTGGCCCTTAAAAATATCGGTAATTTTTTTTATAAGTCTTTTAATAAGCCTATAAAAAAATTATGTATAAGGATTAAATAACATGTTTTCACAATAACGTCCTCTGCGTGCGAACTCTATCTAAATTTCCTTAAATGGACAATATACAGAGTTAATTTCAAGCGACCTCCCAGGTAAGTATGGTCCTGTTTTCATTAAATTTTAGGCAGCATCGCGTTCATTGGTCAAAATATTGTACACATATTTTCGTATCGGTGATCAATGAACCGATGTGTGCAATTTTTAGCCATAAGTTGTTTATAATTGTTTGCCTAGCTTGTAGTTTTTTAGATTTTAGAAATGTATTATAAGTTTGTACAGCGCCCTTGAGGTGATTTTTCACAAAAACGGCGCTATATAAATCATCCAAATATTATTATTATTATTATTATTACTTATTTTATGGAGCTGACTGAAGTAGGACACAAGTTTCTTTTACAAATATTACAGCAAAAAACTTTCAGAACTATAACCAACCGACACTACAAATCTCTACAAAAACGTGTCTAGATTACTATTAGGTTAAGTTTTGTCACCCCCACAGCTATCAAATGCAACAACTTACCTACTTTAATTATACATGTAGATTTACCTTTCTTTCTTGTACGTGTACATTATATTTACGGTTCGTATTTTTCACGTTCAATATACATATAAAGTATCAAACATACCATTTTCCTTGGCAGTATTAGCCAGTACCCCCACCTCAGCCAGGCTGGTGATGCTGTGCCCCCTCGTGCCCCCGGAGCCCAGGGACCCCCGTGAGCCCCCTGATCCCCTTGAGCCCGTGGAGCCCTCCAGGATAAGATTCTTCACCACGCAGGAGTCCTCTTCCACTTGCACCAGTAGCTCTTCTGTGGAGTAAGAGAAAATAATTTTCGATATTTTAAAAGATTTTTAGATTTGTTGGTTCCACTTGTTGCCTGTTTTCCTAATGAATCAATGTTTCCGAAGTATTAGTCCCAAACCCAAATCAGCAGATGAATTGATGAAGGAGAGGGGGAATAATTAATATAAGTTAAATATTATTAAAATCACACTTTACCATTTTCCCCTTGTTTGGTTCTGAAACAGTCTTTTAAAAAACTTAATCCATATTCCCCAAGTCCGTCATCAAGCATGTATTCCTTTCTCTTCCTCCTTTCCTCAAAGTCTCTACCAGGAAAAGAAGAAGATGTTCCTACCTACATGTGGAAAAATTGTACAATATTGCCGCCCAAGTTTACATTACCTACTTGGGCAGTTGGAATTTCGTGGTGACATGGGTCACAACTTGCTCATTGAAATATCGCAAATATTAGCAAAAATTCATTTTTTATCAAACCAAAGTGTCGTGGCTTAAAACCTGGTGTTGTGCAGATATATTGGGAACCCAGGATTGATCCTGAAACGCCACAAAAAGCCGTCAAATGTAAGATACTTTGTCTCATTTCCTATTTCCTACGATCAAATTTCAAAACACAATAATTGGTATTTACTCATCAACAAAAAAAGGATTTACAGTCACATTCTCGTGTCGCGGTATCGGCCGTGACACCCCTTAAAACGACCATGTTAACCCTAATTAACTCCCACACTTCTACCCCTCCATCGTCAATTCTTCGGTCGATTTGGGTTTGCTCCTCCCCTCCCGCTCTCTATTTTATTTTTTTCCCCTCTCACATTGTTAATCTTCTTTAAATTTTCGTATACGACTCATTCTCATTGTTCACGATACATGTAAATGTGCAAGTTCTGTGAAATTTCTATTCAAGTCGTGTTATTTATTATTCCACTACGGCCTAGTTGTTACACAGAACATAAATAGAACTTTCACAGAACATGAATATTAACTTTGAAATTTGATGATTAGCTCAAGTATTGTGAAACAACTGGTTCTTAGAAATTAGGAGCATTTTTAATTTGGGAGGCGGAAATGGGTACCGCCGCCCCGGGAACCCTTATTTGATAACCAACACCTCTGCCATAGGTAACCCCAAGTGGTTCGCTATGTTTGGTGATTTAGCAGGGGTGCCCGGGTTCATGGGGTGAGGTTTGTGTAGGTCTTAGAGGCGTATGACCAGAACACACTTAACCCCAGATTCTTACCCACCCCTTAAGCCCTTTTCCTTCCCAGAATTCCCCTCTCCTTCCTTTCGTTTAAAAAAACCTTTCACACAGCATCCCACAGCAAGATGACACAGGCACTGAGGGAAATTATTTTCCTGTGTGGAGCCTCATGTAAAAAAAAGGAGAAAAGTTCGAACGATTATTTTTCACCGATATTTGAAATTTTTTTACCAATTTTGCACCAGATGTAATGAAAAATTGAGCTTACTTTATGCACATGAATATCCACCCCTAACACACTACTACGAGTTTATCAATTCAGTGTTTAGAACACATAAACATTCTGAATACGACAATCTACTCTAGATGTTTGCAAGATAATTGCAGCGAAATTTTAATGATCAACGTGCATGCATTTTTAATTAACTATAAAAATCCACGTGAACAGTTTTTTTTCTATGGAAAATACGGAAAAGCGAAACGAGAAATTAAAACAAAAAACTTGGTATTTTTGTTATTATATTAATAAATACGTGACTTTAGCTGGTGGCGTTACTATATTATATAGATGATCCTTTTTGTAATATCTACTAACATGACTTAACATGCTATAACTTATTTGGTTTTAAGCTGAAATTGAATTTGACAGCACCGAAAAATTAATATTTAATCTTTAATCAAATAGATAGTTAGATTAAATGTTGAGGGCCTCCTTGGGGGGTTCAATAAAATAAAACTACTGAAAGAGCATGCAAGCTGTTGTACATTTTGTGTTGAAAACTTTTATTTCCTATGTACATTGGTTACATGATTTTTTTCTTCTTTTTTTTTTTAATAAAATTAAAGTAACAAATGTATATAGAAAATAAAACTTTTCAAAACAAAATGCATAGATAGGTAATAAACGTTAGTTTTAGGTACATTTTAAAACATTTTAAGCAGTTAAATTATTCAAATAATCACATTTATGCAAGTACGTATTCACCTGACTGTAACACTAATCCTGTTATATGTTTATTAAACACTTTTTGCTAAGTGAAATAATAATTTCAAAGTTCGTATTCTTTCAGAGGTCCCCATTTATCTTTTTAGATAAATAATATCATTTTGAGTTGTCAGTGTTAAAAATAACATTGCTTGACAAAATTGCTTGTAAGTACATAAACAATATTTAAAATTCTTGGGAATTCCAAAAAACATATGGGTAACATTGTCATTGTAACATTATAACATGTAACACCAGTAATATTGTCATATGTAATAAAAAATTTACCAGCTCGAAATTTCCCTAGATTTAGTGCTGATTTCCCATTTCCCTAAAAAATATTTTTCTCCTCTAGATCTAGTCAAATTTCCCTAGATATACCATCACCGGTGTGGGGATACATAACAATACCGTATCGATACGGCACGAAAATATACGAAGGTTACCGAATGCGATCGGATAATCCACGGCGGCCAGCGGCGGGTGGTAGAGAGAGCGAATCCAAAATACATTATTAGTGTAATAATTAGTAATAAAATAAGTTAGGCCGCTCGCCTCTCCTTATTTTAATATTATTGATATTGATATCTTAACTTTTAGGGGGGGGGGGGGGGGTTTGAACCCCCAAAACCCCCATGGCTACGCCCATGGGTGCAAATCTCAACGCGCGCAAGAAGATTTTATTTGATTAATTTTTGTTATACCACAGCGATACTTTCAGCATCTGCCTGGTAAAAGACGACCATTAAGAATCGAAACGTTTGTGAAAAATATTTATTTGTTTATTTCCCATTTTCTTTCTTCCCGTTTCCTTCATCTCCCTACTAGTTTCAGGCATTATCCATTAAGGATGCCATAGTCTCACTGGCTCCAGACGGTTGAGAGCGTTTGGGAACCTTGCGCGGTTTTTGTATAAAAAAGAATACTGGATAATTTAATTAATTCGACAGTTAAGAGACAGCTGCCTCTTTAAACGTGTAATATCTGTTTTATCCTTAATAAAACATTCATTTCATAGTTTACAACAAAAATTTAAATGCAAAATTAATGATGTATAAACTAGCAACGATTCTGCAAATACAATTTTTTTACATTAGCTCCACACAGGAGTCCCTGAGAAAAATTTCCCTCAGGGCTTATGTCATCTTTGGGAATGCCGAGTGGAGGGTCTTTTTCAGAAGAGGAAGAAGAGAGGAAGTTCTGGGAAGGAAACAGATATGAAAGTTGGTAGACGGCCGTATAACTCTATCTCTCCCACTACGGTGCAAAGCACTGTCCTGCTGGAGACTGCTGAAGATTCGAAGAAACCTCAATGCTGTACCCCGTGCACTCTTGGTAAGTCGCCAAACGTAGCGACCCACTTGGGATGCAGAGATGTTGGAAATCCAATAAATGGTTCCCGGTGCACCGTTACTCATACCCGCCTCCCAAATTGTAATTTTTATTTTTATTAATATCTTATAAAGCCTCCCTGAACAAAAATATGTCAATTCAGTTCAAATTTCAGTATCAGCAACCCGGGCGTTTATTTGATTGCAATACCATCATGCAAGTTGCTCATTGAGAAACTTTAGAGTGATTTGTTCTACTTGAATACAAATGTTTGCAGATGGGATGGAGTTTGCACATTAGGAAATTGCTTTGCTTTGCATTAAGTTTCGTAATCATACATTCTCTATTAGAGAACCAGGAAAAAAACATTAATCACTATGTAATTTAAGATTTTAAAGCCCCAGAAATATTAAAAAGTTGGTTTTCCGTTCACAAAATTTTCACAATAGTTTTACCTAGTTAAAATAGGGGAAATTATCAAAAAGATTGGCCGATTCTGCAGAGTCAAATGTATTTTGGCGCTTCACACTAGAGGTGGCTGCTAATTTTAACAGTGCGTCTCTGTGCAGTACGCCCTTCTGTGTTAGCTAACTTAACTCTGGCTTCGAAGAAGCTAGACATGCCTAGGCTGGTCACTTAAATTTACACCGAACATATTAATGGTAGACATGTTCGGCAGATTGCTTCCGTTCAAAGGGAATAAATTGTCTTTTTAATCCCTTTTTTCTGTAATCAGACATGATTACATGATCAAACATCACCATTCAATGGGGTTATTCTTAGCCCAAGAAAACTCTCTTGAGGTATTCGTCCATTCTATACTTCGTGTTTAATATTTCGTGTTCTTTGGGAGCATGTTAAACAAAAGCTGTCATGTACTGTACTATCATTCGCGTAAAAATGAATTGGAGCATTAGACAAATTGATGTCCGTCAAAACTAAAGTCGGACACAGAACAGATCCCTGTGGAACACCATAATTTAAGTGTTTCGCTTAAAGTTAGACCGTTCATATCAATGGAAGACAGATTGCTTCTGTTGAAGGAGACTAGGTTTTCATTTCAACCCTCCTTAGTCGTCCTTATTATCCAAGATAATAAAGTTTTATTTCATAACCCGGAAATCAATTTTCTTTTCAGATTTACTGCCATAATTTATTAGGTCATTTGTATACGTTGGGCCAAGGTTCTTCCACCAATAAATTTTAAATTAGGTGAATAAAAAGTGTCATCAATAAAAATCGATTTTTTAAATGTCCCAATTTAGTGAAATTACCAATAAAGCAAAAACTACCAAAATTTTCATTCTTGCAATAAAAATTGTGCGTATCCCAAAGAGTAACAGAATACAGGTAGTAAAGGTATCACTAGCCTCAAGCCCGGTACTCTCACAGATGAATTGTTAGCGCATAAAATGCTTTTTTTTTTTAATTGACTGCAAAAAAAAAAAATCCTGGGAAATTGAAAAAACTTCGACGCGCTTCACAAAATCTGATTTCAGCTTTGAACAGCGTGGCTGTTTTCGGTGATGCGGAAGACGGACGCGTATTAATATGAAAAAGGCGACCAAAAGTGATAAAGTATAATCATTAATAAGTTTAGAAATAAAAACTTACTTTTTTGGAAGAGTAGGGTGTTGGCTGATCCATGTTTTGAGGGTTTGTGTCTCCCTGCAAAAAAAACAACTATTAAATTACGCATTCATTGACTGGAAGAGAATTGGAGATTAAAACATCGGGAAGAAAAGGTGAAGGATAATAATTGATTAAACTTGTCTTCCTCCACTTCTCGGTTAACATGGAATATTTCTTATTCAAGCAGATAGATTTTATTGTTTTATTTTTATTACGAAAGATAAGTATTTATGCCCGGAAGACAAAAAAAATTGCAAAATAATATCCATCTTAAATTTTAATTTTGTTAAAATTAATTCACTTACGCGGTATATTAATTTACTACGCCACATTCATATTTATACTACATTTCACGGACAATTAACGCTGCCAATCATACAAAAAATATTGTTGCCATATAAAACACCAGTTTATTCATGTTACGAAGTGAATGCATTATTTACAAGTTTAAACGTGTACTTATATAGAAGAACACGGATAGAAAGGTATGTATTACACATACCCGTTAGACAAACCCTGCTTGCCGTAAAAAACCATTAAAAACCTGGGATGTATATCTAAAGAGCCCCTCAAAATATAGCAGTAGTACATAATATAATCCAAATTATGATGAAACGCAGCTTGAACGAAATATTTAGATTTAGGTACTTTTTTTTTTATTTAAAAAAAGAAATATTCAGTATTATCCATTATCCATGTATTAAACCTCGACAAGGAATATTCCGTATTATCCGTGAATATCCTTTTGAATATCCGTGAATACCTATACATTTTTACCAACAATATTGTTATTTAATCAAAGGAAAAATCAAATATCATTCCAATACAGGTTTATTTGAAGTCATCAATATTTCATCAAATATTTTCAATAAATCAAAATTGAAAATTTAACATCTCTCTAATAGATATTGTTTAAGCAAACACTCCAAAGTCAATTTAATATCAATTGATTGCAAAACCATTCATAATAAATAATAAAGCCGAATATGGAAGCAAATACAATCTGTCTACATTTTGCGAATAAATGTAGGCAGAAGTGTTCGGGTAACAGAATGGCATTTTAGATTGTTTTTGCATTTTCTTCGATTAGTCTTTAAAATCGTATTTCATATTTAGGAATATACTGGCGCAGATGACTAATGACTCAATTCAATGGAAATCCGAGTCTAGGGTTCAATGAACCGGAGTTACAGACAGACAAACAACCTAGTATTTTTGTTGATTATGAATAATATTTTTTTGAAGTCAAACTTCTTTACGCACGCTTGACTTGGGGAGTAAGCTGGTTAATGCGTGACGAGAGCGTTACGAAAAGTGTGGTCGGGCGAGGCGAACGGTCGGACCTTTAAGCACGCTTGACTTGGGAAGTAAGATGGTGAATGCGTGACGAGAGCGTTATGAAAAGTGTGATCGGGCGAGGCGAACGGAAGTTGAGAGGGAGATATAAGTTAGTGAAGTTTTACTTCAGTCGTGTGGTCTAAAGCACACACGTTTTTTTTACGTTAGCTCTGACATCTTTGGGAATGCAGTGTGGAGGGTCTTTTTAAGGAAAGGAAGGAGATGAAATTTCGGGAAGGAAAATGTATGAGGAATGTGTAGAATTTGGGGTCAGTGTGTTCAGGAGTATGGGAAGTATGAATCCATCCCTCCGACTGCGATGCAAGGCGATGGTCGAGAGAGTCCGGCTGATGAGATCAAAGGGCCTTCCTCAACCAACCTCTCCCTATCTGGCCCCCCACGCAGCAGGTGAAAAGATGTATCCAAAACCAAGACCTAGACAAATGTCGCCCCATGAGCCCGGGCAACTCTGCTACGTCACCACTTGGAGTGACTCATGGCAGAGGTGTGGGTTATCCAATAAATGGTTTCCGGGGCGGCTGTACCCATTCCCACCTCCCGAATTGAGTAATTAATTAACCTAGTGATTCTTCCCAGGGGCATCACCATTGGTAGGTTAGTTCTGCACCTGGGAAGAATCAAAAGCCTGTGTTGGCGGCCTCACGTGAAATTTTCCGGGACATAGAATCCTATTTTTGCCAGTATATCTGGTACCGATATAAAAAAATTTAGAAGCTTATAAGCCATCAGTAGTAAAGCGACATCTCTTCTGGAACTAAGGCTGCAGATACCCAAGATTCCCGAGATAAATGCTGTTGATAACAGCCATGGGTAAAAACCAAACTTTCTCATATAGAGGAATTTTCTCGACCATTTGTACGTAGACGATGTCCTCTGGCCCCCATATCTGAGATCCCCTCTCGAGAATGCTACGCACTAGACGTGGGCAAAATTGAATGACCGAATTAAATGAATAAATTCAATCTTGTGACACACTCAATCTAATTCTCAATTTCAAAAGGAATTGATTCTTCATTCCTTATCTTTGGCCTTGCATCCTACGATTTTTAATGACACCATACATTTTTAATTTCCGTTTATTTTACTGTTAAATTATTTCAATGAATAATGTGTTCTGTAAACGATTTAAATATTGTATTGTTTCATAGGTATTTAAATATTATTAAACGGGCCGCGCGCCGCGAAGTGGTCGACGGACGGTATTGTGAACGACTCGCCTATTACGATTGTATTCCGCTACCGCCGCGACGCCATTCTAAAAACACCCGAACATCATCAAAGTCCATGTCCCAAAATGGCCAAAACGCGGCCGCGATTCATCCGGGTTGCCCGAGCATCTCTTTCACGCAATGAATTAATCATTCATCCTAATCAATAGTCCTGAGATTGTCATAAGGTCCCCGCCGTCCCAGGTCCGTGTTCAATGTCCGCGTCCCAGGTATCTAGTCTGTCGAAATCGAGATTGTCCGATTCCGACAGACAGAGGAATTAAAACAAAAGTCTTTTTCACTTGTGACGTCATGGTCTTTTGTAAATCTCAGACCTCAGAATCTCAGACCACGTCAATGTCACGATATGTCCCAAACGCATCCCAGTCCTAGGTCCGCAGCTCGCGAGTAAATCAAGTCACTGCTAGGTAAGACACAAAACATTAGTCAAAAGTTACTAATTCATTCCGCAATGCCAGCCCTTAATCCGTCCGCGCGGTTCATTTATTCCCCCGCGCGCCAAGCCGTCAATTTCATTACATAGTTAGTCGAAAACTTTCGACTTTGAATCTGAACATCAGCAGTGAGAAGCTAAAATGATGCTTATCTGTTTTTTGGTACGTACGGAAGATATTGTACCTACCTACTTTTAGACGTAGATCTTGGGTCGATATAATATGTAAATTTGCAGATATTATAAGGCCAATTAGCTGTGGTTAGCTGTCATAAAATACTCATCTTAATGTTAAATGTATGTTTATATTAGATCACGTGAAATGGAACTATATTATAAGTTTAATAAATAAAATAAAATCAATAAAATTTTAAGGGTGAAACGAAAACTTGTATAATTTTAAGATATAATTGCTAACAATAAATACATTTTACATACGAAAAATTACGACACTAAAAAAAGACAAACAATATAGGATTTAAATGTTCGGTCTCCTCTTTGTGTGGTGTTTCGTAGCCTATTGGTCTCCTCTTTGTGCGGTGCTTCGTAGCCTCCCCACTCATTGTGATTTGAAAACCGATGAAACGAAAAAGACACTAAAAAGAGTCAAACACATTAATCTATAGGTTTTAGCGAGATAATCAGATAGAATAATCGGTCTCCTCTTTGTGCGATGCTTGGTAGCCTATCAGTCTCCTCTTTCGCGGTACTCCGGGTACTCCGTGGCCTCCCGGTCTCGTGTGCGGTGTTAGCCTCCCCATTCATTTAATTTTCAATTATTATTATTATTATTATTATTTTTTTTTCTTTTTTTTTTTTTTTTGGGATATAATTGAATTAAAGGAATGAATTAAAGGAATCAATTCAAAAGGCCATGGGAATCAGACTGAATCGATTCACTCCTGGGAATCATTCTGCCCACGTCTACTACGCACCAAGCTAAAGTGAAGCAGTCTTATAACTGTAAGATTGGTTAGTTCCTTCGAATTATGTATGACAAAACCCATCATCTTTGCGGCTGATTTACATATCTTTTCAATATGAGCATGAAATGTTAAACGAGCGTAATACACAATTCCTAGGTCCTTACAAGTCGCCATGTGTTTTAATGACGTGTCTTTCATTTTATAATTAAAATATATGGTCTTTTGTCACCTCGTAAAGCACATAACTAAGCATTTTTGGAAGTTGAAACCGAGTTTATTGTCGATACTCCAGTCAATAATTGAATTTATATATTCCTAGAGTTTTCTACAGTCTTCTAATGATCGAATTCTCAAGAAGAGTTTAATGTCATCTGCAAATAGTAAAAAACGGACGAATTTGATGTTTTTCCGTTTGTTGTAAATACAAATTAAGAACAATAAGGGTCCTAAATTTGATCCCTGCGGCACACCAGAGTTTGTAGGATACGAGTTAGAGTTAAACTCACCATATGATACAAATTGTTCCCTTTCGTTTAAATAATTACCGAAGAGTTTCAGTAAGTTTTCGGAAAAACCAATTTCTTCAAGCCTACTTCGGAGCACTAAGTGATCCACTTTATCGAAAGCCTTGGCAAAGTCATGGTATGATGTGTCGACCTGCTCATTGTTATCGATTGCTCTCACCACGTAATCTGTAAATACTATTAAAATTGTAGTGGTTGATCGGCCATGTCTAAATCCATGTTGTTGTTCGATCAAGAATGGTTCAACTTTGGCATATACATATTTATGGATAATTATTTCTAATAACTTGGCAGGTGCGGAAAGAATGGCTATGGGACGGTAGTTGGTAGCTTGATACTTGTCACCTTCTTTGTGTAAGGGGGTGACTTTCGACAGCTTCCATAATTTAGGAAAAACTCCGTTTTTAACAGTTAGATTAAATAAATGTAGAAGTGGCTTAGATAGTGGTTCAGAACATCCTTTAATGGCAAAGGGTGGAATCAAATCAGGACCAACCGATGTTTTTGGTTTCAATTTTTTTACTACTAAACTGAAATCCACGATATTAACGTTTTCAATGGAGATGTTTTGAGCATTTGTTGATCCAATCTGTCCTGGCACATATGATTCAAAATCAACTTTTTCCTGATTATAGACAGATTGAAAATACTTTGCGAAAGCTTCCGGTATGTCGGTTCCTTTGTAAGTGCAATCATTCAGGATGATATGACTATGACTTAACAGGCCTCTGTCGTGCTTCTTATCAGAAACATATTTCCAGAATGACTTCGGATCATGTTTCACATTATTTTCTACCTTTAAAATATAGTTTTTGTGGACTGTTGAAATATTACGTTTAATTCTCGTATGATAAGATTTGAATAACTTGTGTTCACTTTCCAAACCTGAACGTTTCCACCGCCGATGGTGTACAAACTTCATATTTATGTCCCCGATAATCTCGCGCGAAAACCATCTAGGACAGTTTTCATTTTGCGGCGCTTTTTTTCTTAGAAAACATTTGTCAAAATACGCGTACAGGGTATTGTAGAAGTATTTAACTGCCTCATCTACATCGGAAATCTCTAAGATAGCCTGCCAATTGTGGTCACGCAGTTGGTTGTTTAGCTTCTCAAGTCGCCCTTGGAGAAATTCCAACCGCGGAAGTTATTTTCTAAACGTAAAAAACGGTCTATCAAGTTTAACACTAAATTCCGACAAATGTGTCGGATGGTCACGGGATATCATAATTTTAATTTAGAAACGACAACTGTGGCGAAGCATTGCGAATTAATGCAAAATCACCTATTGCTGGTTTGAGAAATTTGAGATTTTTTTATTAATTATTTTTACATGAACCTACAAAAAAGTGAGGTGATGATAATAATAAATTTGCCCAATAAGTTTTTCACGGTGTCAGTTAAAAAAAATATTTCGAATTGTAAAATTTGAAAGCGTTTTTCATCACCTTTCTAAAGCTGGATGTGTGTCTAAGTTTTGATTGTCATTCATTATAGGGGTATAATATTGAAAGTCACGCCATGAATGGCTGAAATTTCCTCCCAAGCTGGACTGCTTATGCAGAATCTCTATAATCCTGTAATTTGATTTTATAAATAACTTCGTGCCGTCTAACAGTTTCAATGAACTGTTCGTCATCCATTTTTGAATAATATCTGTCAAAAAAACAACCACAGATATAGCGAAACATAACGTTAGATGCTTAGATAACACCACAAAGATGTAAAATCATCTCGTAGTAGGCGTGACCATACCCCCTCCACCTTGCACATGGCCCACGCCGATCTGACTGCGGCAGATCCGCGTCGCGTAGGGGGCGTCGGTTTGCGTTGCGTGGAGCTAGTGTGATTCTAAAGCACCCGTTTCCATAGAAAATGTATGGATGGTATGTAGTCCAGATATGGAAATGGTGACGTCTACCTACGTCGCGTGGGCTGAGTGTGTTTCTCCCTTAAGAGTTTTTGGTTTTCGGATACATTCAGAAATATTCAATTTATTTGGAATTTATTGAAAAATGGAAATAAATTTATTGAAAACCTCTGACAAAATATGGTCGAGGCCGGAGGGGTTAATTGGGACAGCGTTGTGTCACATATTCGCAACACCTCTTAAAAATATTGGACAGAAATTTAACCATCATAAATGTGAAAGTGTTTTTGTTAATTTGTTTGTTTGTCCTGCTTTCACGTCGCAACAAAGCAATCGACCGACGTGATTTTTTACATAAAAATACTTGAAGGACTGAGAAGTGACATAGGCTACTTTTTATTCCGGTAAAATATCTTATTCATATGGGAAAATTCTTTCCACGCGACCAAAGCCGCGGGAAGAAGCTAGTATTGAACTAGATGTTTCCTAGGAGTTGATAATAAATTCAACTGTGAAGAAGACACAATCTTAGAAAAAAATAGTAAACCTTTTTGGTTTAGTGTTTAAGACACTTTTCACCCGCCTTTCTTCGTTTTTTCAGATAGGTTTCGCGTTGTTTTGTCCTATTTTTATGTCCGATATCAGGGAAAAAGTGTTCCTTTCATCGGACCTTTTGTGAATATATTATTTAATCCTAAGCAAGCAACTATTTTAGGGCAAGCCAAATCTGATGTGGCTCTCACAACCCTTGTGAAGAAAAAACCATCAAGCACCAACAATAAAGATTGATCCCTTCCTGGTGCAACGGTGTAGGTATCTCCACTGAACGGGTAATCTTCTAGAACCCTAGAAGTATGATCAATGCTGATTTCAAACAAAACTGCTGGTGCCATTTTAAATAGTAGGTACATATCGACTCCCACGTTCCAAACAATTTGGCGGTACCCGTACGGTACCCGCGCGCTGCTTCGTAAACCATTTATTGGATTGCCACAGGTCAGCCCAAGTGGATCGATACATTTGGTGACTTAACTGAGGTGCCCAGATACATGGGGTGAAGTTTGCGTAGGTCTTGGCGGCTAATGCGTTTGCCCATCTACCGCATTGCGTGCCGGATCGGGAGAGACTGGTTGAGAGAGACCTTACCTAGATCACTCCAGCCAGACAGTCTGTCACTCCTGGGCACCTTTTTCCTTCCCACAATTTCCTCTCCTTCCTTTCTCTAAAAAGGCCCTCCACACAGCATCCCCGAAGATGAAATAGGCCCTAAGGGATATTTTTTCCTCAGTGTATCTTGTGTGGAGCTAACGTAAAAAAAGGCAAGCCGATGAAATTGATTATCTGTGCAAGATTTTTATTCCTGTGATAGTTCGAGGTATAATAGATCAAATAAATTATGGAGTTATCCGACAGATGTCGGCAGAATACAAGGTCACCCCTCTAAGGTGCCAAGGTGCGGGAAACCGTGAAGTTTCGAGAAACATAGAGATTTTCAGTGCATAATACAGAATAGCCTCCAGGCCGTCCTCAGACGTTCGTTCCTGATTATAAGAGCTTTTTATTTCCTAACTGCTCCCAACCATCTGAAACCAGTGAGACTTTGACATCCTCAATTGAGATATGTTGTGAGGCTGAAGATAAGTGGGGAGGCAAAGGAAACGCGAAGAGGAAGGTGGGCAAGTACCTTGCTAATCAAATCTAGTCACCAAACACGACTTTTCAAGAAAAGTTTCAATTCTGAATGGTGGTCTTACACCGGGTGATACTGAGAGTATCTTCTACTCCGGGGACGTGCCGGCAATATATCTTGTATTATTTTAAACGATTAAATTGTGAAAACACAAATCAATCAAATAAAATTTACTTGTGCGTCAATTATTTCAACGTTTGAATTCAAAAACGCCTGATATCTCAAAAGTTGCGTCTTACAAAGAAAATGAGAACTGCATTTAATTTTTTTAAATGATTATTAGCTCGCTAAAATGAATTGAAAATCAGAAAAAAACCTAAAACACTTATTTAAAAAAAAAATGCAACAATATAACTTTGTAAAAACCACTTATAAAGTGTGCAAATCCGACCGGTTTCGGAACAAACGTTCCTTCGTCAGGGAAAGCTTATACTAATTTGACAGTTTCGAACAATGTTTTATTATGGTAGGGGTGGAGCCGTTGTTAGTTAATAATGTAGATTGGGTGGGTAGGTATTAGTGTAGAGTGGGTGGGTAGGGGAACAAATCCATGATTGAGCTATATGACAATATTTTTTGTTTGTTGATAATAGATTCATTATTTTTAAGGGATTTTTTAATTTCCAAAGCTTTTAAGTTAAACGTTTTCCTTTATGATTAATATGAAGAATATTTATCCCTGTATTTTTATTTAACCACAAAGTAATAGCTACATTCAAAAATAAAAAATACTTATTTTTAAGTTATGGCAATTAATTTTTTTTTCAATAATTTATCCTTATAACGTTTGTTTGTTATTAAAAACTGCGTAGGTACGTACAGCTGACAAAAATGAAGAAAAAAAATCAAGTTTATGAATATAAAGTACGTCTACAAGATACTGACTTTATCCAGTAAAAGTGTTATTTTCCCCAATTATATTTTTAACAAACACGTCACATATGTTTCAATTTTTTTTTTGTGTTCTTTATACTGCAGTTATGGAATGAAAATTAATTTTGCTACAAAATATAAAATATTGACCCTTTGTTTTTTTTCTCTAATCACGAAATCTATTTTTTTTCAAAACGAACACCGATTTCATTTATTGTTACGTTTTTGAATAGCTACAGATCATACACAACTTTTGAGATGTTTAAAAATAAGTAAATTTTTTCTCTCTCTATGGAGAGCGACACAAGCTATTGTGTACGTCGAGATTCGAAACAACGACCTCCCGATCGCTAGTAGAGAACCTTGCCCCTAGATCACGAAGGCCGTCTTTTGTCTAGATAAAGACACAGGGTTTTGTTGTAAATGTTGGGTAAATTTAAGTTCAGAGTAAGGAAAGATTGAAAAATCGGGCACACGATAACGCCTACAATGCACTTCTACAGGTTTATTTCTACAGTGTGAATGTTTCTATAGGCAGGGCCTTCAGCGGATAAAGTATGTTTGCGGTAAGATATCTTTCTTTCAGCGTTGAGACCTTCTCATTATTTATTCTATGGTTGATTTCCATTAGTTTATTCAATTTGGGAGGCGAGTATGGGTACCGCCGCCCAAGAACCATTTACTGGATAATCAACACCTCTGCTGTGACGGAGGTGAATGAATCATCGTCAAATGATGCCTTCCTTATCGTTCCCAAGTTTCAAACAAACATTGCTGAATTTCTGCAAAACTTTCGTTCACCATCGGTGGTGTTCATTGCTGAAGTACGGCAAATGTATCGCCAATTATGCCTTCAAAAGCCAAATCGCGCATTTCAAAGAATATTTTGGCATCATCAATTATCGGAATCTACCCCGGATTACCCATTACACCCTGTGATTTCTGATATCTCGGTCTTTATTCTGTCCTATAGTATTGTCAGATCGTTGACAGAAAAGAAAGGTTACGAATTATCACTCACGCGATCACTTCGGATGCAAACATCGATTCTATCGTCATCGGCTGTTTCAGTCTGGAACAAGCTCAACAAACGCAATCCGAAGTCATCGAACATACCAAACGAGGTCAACTTGAACTGCAGAAGTGGGATTATAGCAAACCGAAACTTCGCGCCTTTCTACCGCCGGACTACTATCTCACTGATGTAATCTTCAAGAATGTTGTTCATTCATTTACTCTCAGGGTATTGGGATGGAAGTGGAGGCCACCGGATGCTTCACCCGATGATACTCGTCACGTGAATCTTTACACCGATCAATTATCGTTTTTTACAGTTATCGTATATAACCATTGGCCTCAAACATCATCAGTTGTTAGTCCATCGGATATCGCTTCACGTGGCCATTCTCAGGCCGTTTTTATCCGTAACGTGTTATGGTGGGCGGAGCCCTCCGGGTTTGTCCAGCCAAACGACTCTTGGCCCATCTTAGATGGCCATGTTAACAAAACTGAACTCCATTCTGAGGAACGAGTTCAATCGTCATTAGTCCAACATGACGATATTCTGCTGGACTTTTATTAAACAAATTATATCGTATTTGGAAACTCCAACGTCTTACTGCTTACTGTTATCGATTCGTACACAACTTTCATAACAAAGCATCTCGTCGTTCGGATTTTCTACTTAATCATTTCGAAATTCGTATTCTATCTTTAACCAAACATTGGACATCACTCTCTATGGATGAGGTGATTAGAATCATAATTAAAAATCATGAGCTTATCGTTACGTTTCGTACTTTGAATGAATCTTCTCTTACAAGACTATTCACCAAATCGTCTCCATTGCCTAGGCAATATGACTAATCATCATCGTTTCGCGGTTCGTTTTATTCTTTTTTATGTCTGTGTTAATCGTATCATTTAGTTTCTTATCGTATAGTTTATCTGTATCTAGTTATCGTTTAAAACTAGTTCTTTTGCTTCGTCTTCTTTTCATCTACGTCACGTTTCATGGCATTCTGCGTTTCGCTTAACGTTCAACTTTTAAAAAAAATACAATTTGCTGTATTTTGGTGGGCGGAATGTTTCATAACGCTGATGGATTTCATTCGTTTTGTGCTCCGATTGTCATACGAGATCGGAGGAATCCAGATTTTTGGAATTTCGCACAATAAGGGTGCCTAACTACACGGTAAACAAGTGTCAAGTACCGCTTTATCGTCACTGAGTCAGTCCGTTGCTAACCACCGTTCATATCGTGACATTTTGCTCTACGCCGAAGTGTTATTCATCCTATCGTTACATAAAGTGTAAATCATATCGTATTATATCGTATGCTTTGTGTGAACTTCTTACGTAAATCGACCCGTGACTCAAACTTTATCGTAGTTCTAATAATCGAATAGAACAATCTTATCGAGCACTATGGACACATCTATGAATGTCACCAAACGGAAACCAAGCCAGAAGACACAACAGCCGTGATTACCACTTAATTGTGATTTACCTTTCTTGTTTGGTGGTTGGGCATAACTCATATCGAAGTGCATAAGCGTCTTAGCAAAGAGTAGCCGCAAGGTTATTTCTCATCCCCGTTCCCCGTGCACGATTCAGGATGATTAGAGAAAATTTTTGAAAAATTTAAAAATTAAAAAAAAAATTAAGTTGTCATAAAATTCATATTTCACAGTTTGATGATCCGAGTGTGACGACAATTGCTTTTTCACATATTTACTACGTTATGTATCACTGCTTAAACTATGAATATTTACTCTGAAAATGCGGTCTAATGAACATAAAGACATAGAAGCAAAGTAATATTACGTATATACCCACTTAAAATTTAAATTAAACAATGTTTGCTCTAATCTCTAATTCTGTAAAATGCATTTCAATAATGAAAATTTTCCACAAAGCTTTAAAAAGCTTTCTCTCCCACCACTTGTTAAAAATCGAATGTTGTTTTAAGGGGAATATCTACGCAGCCCTTTTCATACAAAACTTGAATTTGATTTCGCGGCAAAATCCCCAAACAAACTATAAAATATATTTTTATAACAAATATCGCGTATGGATTTTCGGTACTTTATTTATTTGAATATAAAATTATATATTATAAAAATTAATATTTAAAAGTAACTTTGACACTTATTTGCGAACATGATAGTCATTAAAAATAATATTGCTCTATTTACTACGCAAATATGTTAAGAGCGTTTAACCTGCCAGCGGACGAAAATCCACATTTCGTCGAAAGTCGTTCTTACGATCGTGCAGGGCGGTTACAATGAGAAAGATTAATTACTCTCCGTACCAGCTTTTTTAAATTTTAACTCAATATCGAATTTATTTCAATTCAAATTAGCCTTAATTTATACCTTCATCCAAAAATGCCGAAAGGCGTGATGATAACACTATTAAAATCATGTATTTTTTGTAGTTAGTTTTTGATTATAAGTATTTATCATTTTTTAATAATGTCTAAATTTAATAAGAATGTTAAAAAAATCTGAAATATATTAGTTTGTATGTGCGCAAATAAATACACAAATGGACCAATTTTCGTCAAGAAACACATGTACGTACATATTTTTTAATGATTTTATTGAAACTAAAATTAAAATTCTAAAACATGAGTTTGCTAGATAATGTATTAATTTATTTTACTGCATGATTATATTATTTGAAATGGGTGTGTTATAATACAAAATCTTTTTTGAAAATTTAACATATCTGCCAACGACCTATGGAATAACCTTATTATACTAAAAATTGTTTTTTTTTTCTCAAAATTTATTACATGTGAATGCTAGATAAAAGAACAATCTTTCGAAATCCATTTGGAATTTTTTGTGGAAAAGAGTCAATACGTCTAAAATCTGATTTGAAAATGACATATTTCTGGTTTTCTCTGGTAATGGCCTCTTAACACAAATTAGTCGTATATAAATTTAAATTTAAATGCCCTTTTGTCATGTTTAATTTTAGTTTTTTTTTCATTATATTATAATAGTAGAAAAAAAGGATTATTATTTTTTTAATAATTAGAAATACCTCAAAAAAAATGCCAAAGTTACCTCGAAAATCATGCAAAATTGAATTTTTTAATTGCAAATATATCATAATTTAAAACAAAAATAAATAAAATATCACAAATTCGTTAATAGATATTTGTTATACCCTTTGATTAAAAAAATAATTGTTTAGCTTGGTTGGGTAAAAGCCCACTCAGCTGTTCCTCTTGCAATCGAGTGTTCTTTTAATTTCTTCCTCCCAGAAAGAATCCATGCACTAAAACCTCCTTCAAATGCACACTCCTTGTTTAAATAGACGATTACAGATTTTCAAGACATCGCATTTCCATTAGTCCATTAAACCACCTTTCGCAATTCTTTTTCTTTATTCACTGTCCATTTTGTATATATGTTGCATGATTTTTAGGGTTCTAGTGTCTATTAAACTAGACTAAAGCCAATCTATATAGGTGGGGAAGTACCTGGCTATTTAAATCTGGTCATTAAAACGGCTAAAGCTATTTCAACGAACGTTTCCATTCTGAATTTCACCAGGACGATACTGAAAGTAACCGCAACTTGAAAAAAGTAACTGCTCTTATGAAACCTGCGCAAATATATTAATTTTATTAAAGTATTGTCAAATAACACTAACATATAAAATTTGATTTGAACCCTTGAGTTGCGGATTCTTAGCCGAGGATCGCTAACACTCGACCACCTGAAAAAAGATGTATAAAGACGGTTCCAAAACAGCTCAATAAAGTGGCATTTCAACACCCCTTTTGAAAAGTCTCTAAAAATTATGAAAACAAAAACAATAGCCCATAACCTAATCTAAGTAACCTATTTAATATCACTTTTAATGACTTTTAAAAGGAGTGATGAAGTTGCACATTGTTGAGTGGTCCGTTCATCATAAAGCAGCCTTGCAGAGGTGATGATTTCTGCAAACATTAAATTTTTTTTATCCAAAACTTTACCAAAGGGAAATATTTAGTATTTAAAATATTTCGGTAACGCTGGCTTACATCTTGGGACGCGAAGCAAGTTTTCAAACACGGTAAAGGCAAGGTTAATCTCTAATTCTTCAAAATGCAATAATTGATTCCGACCTCTAATAACCCAAGCTCCTTAGTTCGTGAAGAATTCGCCACCTGTGGAAGGAGATGGAAGCAATATCGCCGGAATGCCTCGAGCCCCCTCCTTTACCCACCCCCTAACCACACCCAACCCCCGCCAATATCTCCAGGAGTCCGTCGTTTACACCTTCAATGGGATCGGAATGTCCCTGCCTTATTTATCCATTGCCGCTGATGTTCCGATGAGTTTATAACTCCACGGAGGTGCGCTACGTTCAAGGATATCTCTGTTTTATTTTTTATTAATTTTAAAGGAAACTTTGTACATGATGTAGGTAAATTGTAATATAAGTATAAATTCAATTTTTTTCACAGTTCTCCTCACTAGGGTTTCCTGTTCCCTCTCGAGGAGGTCTGTCGTTTTTTAAAATTTTGTATTTATTTTCAGGTTGCCTTTACATCGCCTTCATAATGTTTGTAAGTTGATTACCACTTTTTGCTTTTATTTTAAATATATTAATTTCTGTTATTTTGTCGTTTGATTTGGTCAAGCATTGTATAGTTTTGTAGAACAAAATTTAATATTTCTCAGTCCAAAAAATATATTTAAATTCAGGGTAACCAGTATATTTTGGCATATTGCTCTGGCTGAGTATTGATGTTGGACAGTGCAGTATTTAGATATGTTTTTTTGTTGTTTAAATAATGTATTTTTGAGTAATAAATTTATTATTTTAAATTTGATATTTGATGCAGAATTAAGCCAAACAAAATAGAAACCATAGATTTTCTACATATGCGCAATGATAACAATGTACGCCGAGGATAAGCTGCAATATAGGCGTGAATATATTATGGCCCAATCAACATTAGTTTCTAACTACGCAGTGCCTATTCTATATAAGACAATAATAAAGATGTGCAAGGTTTATTGTTTTTATATCAAATTGTAAAGATTTTGAATTGTATTATGTATTTATTTTATTTTTATTTTAGGACTAACTTAACGAGTTAAACCTCAAATTGTATCTAATATTTAATCATTGTAGACAATGTTAGCGAATCGGAAACTGAAATAAGAAACAAATAAATCAGAAAAACGTCAGTTCTAAAAGAATTGAACTGAGGACCTTAGTCTTGCCAGGGTTCTGCTATATCTTGCAACCATACTTAAATGTAGCAGCCAATGAAAATAAGCGTTAAGACAGAAAATAATGTTGCTACTTCTTGGTTAAAGTACGAACAGTTAAATATGACCGAATGGGATGGGGTCAAATTAGCTCAGTGATCAGAGCGAGAAAGAATGAGCTGCAGCATTATTGTGATAAGGAACATACGCTTATTGCCTTTTTTGTGCCATTCCCGTGCCGTATCCGTGGGAATTGTAAAAGCGCCCAATAAGGTTTGTAATGAATTTTGTCTAATTAAATTTGTTTTTTACATTCGTTAAGCGATTTTAAAAACTTTACCTTTATCTACTGTCATAAAACTATTTCATTTCGGGATATGTTCTATCTATAATAATCACTTTGAAATGGAATGTCAAGCGGAAATATTTGATGGCATGATATTATATTGTCTAGGCCCCAAGGCTTTATTGAATTCTTTGGTCTTGAATTTAAAAAAGTAAAAATTAAAACCTTCACCGCATAATAAAATTCTTGGTTCTGCGGTGTCCATGCTTTATTATTCCATCCCTATTTTCCAGGGTTAGGTGCCGAGGAATTCCAGGGAGGTGCACCCCGCTAGTAACATCCCATAAGAATTCTGATCAGGGCTGCCCGATTACATTAATTTCCACTGAATTAAATTAGTTTTTCCCAGAGAAAATTACTTGTACAAGTGTTATTTTTTTAATAGTTGTGTAACAGACATAGTAAAAATATTACGTCATCTTTAGACAGTATAAAATGAAGTCGCTCCTGCTGTGTGTGCGCTTAGATCGTTTTAACTACCTAACGGATTTTAATGCGGTTTTCATCAATAGATAGAGTGATTCCAGAGGAAGGTTTATATGTATAATAAATGCATATTATAATAGAGAAAAGTCGAGAAATTCAAGGATTCAATTCAGGCAGCGGGCAGCGGACAGCTGGCAAGCGGGCGGTGTGAATTTGATATGTATGCAAATTAACAGATGGCTTTAAAGGTTGGGTAAGCCACAGCAACGTGTGGTCGGGTCTGTTAGTATTAATATAAACGTTTTCAATTTGGGAGATGGGTATAGGTACCGCCGCTCGGGAACCATTAATTAGATAACCAACACCTCTGCCATAGGTCACCCCAATTGGTTCGCTACGTTTGGTGACTTAGCAGGGTTGCCGGGTTCATGGTGTGAGGTTTGTCCGGGTCTTGGCGGTGGATGCGTCTGCTATCAGTTGTGTGGCAAGCCAGATCATGAGAGACTGGTTGGGGGAGACCTTTTGACTTCTCCAGCAGGGCTCTCTCGGAACATCCCCTTGCATCGCAGTGGGAGGAATGGAATCATTCGTCCGTCATTCCTGGACACACTGAACCCAGATTCCTACCCATACCTAACACTTTTTTCTTTCCAAGAACATCCTCTCCATCCTTTACTAAAATACCCTCCACACAGCATCCCCAAAGCTGACATACGCCCTGAGGGAATTATTTTCTTCAGGGCTTCTTGTGTTAAAAAAAAGTTAACAGTGGTGAGTTCTTAAGGATAAACTAAAATTCTTTATGGCACTGATTTAATTAGGTACTTAACGATTTTTTTTAACAGATTACGCTTCAATATAAAGATGAATTATTGTTTGTTTGTAACATGGATGCCGACGAATGTACGACTTTATTTGCGTGTCTCTTGAAATGTTCAAGGTTGATACCTCTAGTCGTATTGTGCTAAGTCTATCGTCTTTTCTGCAGATCGTGGTGCCGCAAAATGCAGTAGTTGATTGGTACAAACGACTATATGTACACTTTACACTTACGCATATAACCTTCCCTTCTCCCTATGTCTCTCCTAATTTTTTTATGTGAATACCGCACAAGAGTCACAATTGGTCCCCAGCGCTTGGAGCCAGTGAGACTATGGCATCCCCAAATGGGGTATGTTGTGAGGCTAAAGGTAGTGGGGAGAGGAAGGTGATGGGGGGAGAGAAGGTGGGGAAGTGCCTGGCTATTCAGATCAACAAACACTAAAGCCATGCCAAGAAACGTTTTAATTCTGAATTATGGTCTTACACCAGGGTGAAACTATAAATATCTTCCACTCTGGAACGCGTAAAACATGCCGCTTATATTATTTTTAATGATTAAATTGTGATATAATACATACAGACAGTACCAACCATATTATTGTAGCAATTCTACACCAACGTCCCAATGTTACACTTCTATGCGACGTATTTAACAGCTAGCAAAAAGGTTGATGTATTTAGTACATCAATTTTAATTATATAAATTATTGAAGTTTTTTCATCAAATAGGGAATATTTTGATAAAGATATTTAATTAAATTGACTAACACATTAACAGTATTTTGTCGGCTGAAAAAAAAAACTATTTTTGATTTTTATATTTTGTACCTAAATATTGTGTGGATCAAATTCAACAGTATTTTTACATTATATTTATTTTTGTGCAAGTGTATTAAAAGGTCATTTCCTGCACTATTTACGAGTATAATTTCGTAAATATTTTTATAAATATGTTAAAGCCTGAATAGACGCAATTAAATAAATAAATAAACTATAAGTAAATAAAATTTACTTCCGCACGCCGGAATTTGAACCCGCGACCTTCGGATTGCTAGTCGAGAGCCTTACCCCTCGACCCGTTAAATGCTTCTCTACTACGCAATTTCTCTAACTTTAATTTAAACTACTATATATTGGAAACGTGTGAACTTAGCTTAGTTTATAATAATACCGCCCCAAAGAAGGCTGATATAATCGAAACTAGTTGATCTATATTTTTAACATTAAAATAAAGTGGTTATAAATAATGTTACTTAGTCAAGCCACAGAGTGATTGCTTTCTTCCATAATTTATTATTTATTACAGTAAGAAAGAAGTAGCAGTAAGTGAAAATAATTTTATAAAATAGTTTATCTATAATAAATAAAAAAAATATATTTAAAATTTTTTATCGATACGAAGATTTGCGGCAACCCTGGTATCGCGATCGCCCCTTTTGAAAATGGAAATGAAGAGATATCCGTATAGAATGGCATCTATCGGGTGAAATGCGCGGCATCCGGGGGCTAACCTCTCTATAATACCCCATCTCAATACCCCCATAATATCTCCCCTGGAATTGTCGCGCGAAAGCCTCTCATATTCTCATTGCGTGAATATCGAATATCCCAACCACTCCATAAACGCGGCAACAAGTTGTTGGCAAGTAATAATACACGGGTTCGTAGGTCATTATATTTTATTGAAACTTGTTCTGATTTTATATTTTGTAACTTGTTATGATTTTGTATTTTGTAACTTGTTATGATTTTGTATTTTGTAACTTGTTCTGATTTTGTATTTTGTAACTTGTTATGATTTTGTATTTTGTAACTTGTTATGATTTTGTATTTTGTAACTTGTTATGATTTTGTATTTTGTAACTTGTTCTGATTTTGTATTTTGTAACTTGTTATGATTTTGTATTTTGTAACTTGTTATGATTTTGTATTTTGTAACTTGTTATGGTTTTGTATTTTGTAACTTGTTATGATTTTGTATTTTGTAACTTGTTCTGATTTTGTATTTTGTAACTTGTAATGATTTTGTATTTTGTAACTTGTTATGATTTTGTATTTTGTAACTTGTTATGATTTTGTATTTAGTAACTGGTTATGATTTTGTATTTTGTAACTTGTTCTGATTTTGTATTTTGTAACTTGTTCTGATTTTGTATTTTGTAACTTGTTATGATTTTGTATTTTGTAACTTGTTATGATTTTGTATTATGTAACTTGTTATGATTTTGATTTGGATTGATATATTTGGATATATATTTAAAGTTTTTTTAAAGTTTCTTTATTCTTTGAATTGTTCGTTACATGAATTGGGGATTTTTCGACAACCATACTAGGCACATGCCTGTGTTGTGGTAGTCGATTTTCGTATACAGTATATTAACAGACGCAATATAAAGAAATGTGCGAGAATATAAAAAAATAAAATATAAATATATAAATATACATATTATATAAAATAATATTAAAGAAATTTAAAGAATACAAATGAACATAAAAGAATGTAAATGACTAAAAGTATGGAAACAATAAATGACTATAGAGGATAAAAGAGTATGGAAGAATATAGTAGAATATAAAAATAATACGAAAAGTATAGAACATAGAAAGCAATACATGAAAGTATATAAAAATGATATAATTATAAAATATATAAAGTCGAAGTAAGTACTTTATAGAGATTTTTTTTTTTTTTTTACATTAACTCCACACAGGAGGCCCTTAGGAAAATAATTTCCCTCAGGGCCTATGTCATCTGGGATGCTGTGTGGAGCGTCTTTTTGAGGAGAGGAGGGAATGAACATTGGTCTTGAAGAGACCCATGTTGTAGGAAGGAGGAAACACAGAGGCTGGCAAATCATTCCACAGCCGAGCTGTTGAACCCAAGAACGAGTCGAAAAAACGACCCGTTCTCATGTGACAAATGTCAACCGTGTACAAATGTTGGGCACGCGTTTGGCGTGATTCCCGACTATGCACCGGTGCCGAAGGGATCAATGATGCTAGTTCTTCGAAGCATCTTCCATTGTAATACCGGTAGAACAAGGAAAGCATTCCCACCCGACGCCTGTGCTCTAAAGATTGCAATCCGTCTGTTAAGATGGGAGAATCTATCAAACGGACCGCCCGTTTCTGCACGGAGTCGAGGGTATTTTTCAGGTATTTTGGAGCTCCAGACCAGAGGTGGCTGCCAAATTCAACCGTGGGGCGCACTTGTGATTTGTACAAGGTTAGCAGTTGTGTACTATTAAAGTATCTGCGGGCCCTGTACAGTACGCCCAGTTTCTGAGAGGCTTTACTCTGGCTTCGATGGAGCCCCCATACCTGAGCTGGTCACTTAGGGTTACACCAAGCATATCAATGGAGGGCCTCTTCGGAAGATTGCTTCCGTTGAAAGATACTAGATATTCATTTCGATCCCCTTTAGACGTAATCAGACAAGATTGGGTCTTTGAAACATTAAATTCAACGAGATTATTTTTACCCCAAGAGAAAACACTCGAGGTAACCGTCCATTCTTTGCTTCAAAGCCCTTCGAGCCGTTGGAGTTTGTGAGCCCTTTGGGAGCTTGTCAAACAAAAAGCTATCATGGACTGTATTGTCATCCGCGTAACAGTGAATTGGTGCACATGACGGTGCACAAAAGGTCGTTGATGTGCAACAAAAACAAAGTCGGAGACAGAACCGATCCCTGTGGGACGCCAGAATTTATCGAGTTTGAGGAATAGGTGAAACCATCGATTATCGTCTGAATCGACTTCTCCCTCAAAAAGTCGGCAATCCACGTACACAAGGATGCGGGAAGTCCGTAAGAAGGCAGTTTGTTGATAAGTCCTCGGTGCCAAACCCGGTCAAAGGACTTGGAAATGTCCAGTGCAACCGTTTGGGTCTCACCGAAACGTTCCAGGCACCGCCCACAAACATACGTCACATACGCGAGAAGACCACCGCACGAGCGGTTCCGCCGGAATCCGTATTGACGGTCGTTAATAATTTTGTTCTTCTTGAGGTATGTAAGCAGTTTGTCGTTGATCACACGTTCCATAACCTTAGACAGAACTGATGTGATCGCTATGGGGCGGTAGTTGGCCGGGTTGGAGTGGTCACCCTTCTTTGGAATAGGATGGATAACCGCTTTTTTCCAACCAGAGGGCACATAGCCAGTCTTCTGGGACACTTTAAAAAGCTTCGTCAAAATTGGAGCTATTTCTGCAGCGCACCTCTGCAGTACCAGGGCAGGTATTCCATCAGGCCCACTAACTTTATTAACATTTAGCCCTCGTAAAACATGGAGTACTTCCCGATGCCGGATCCTCAGCTTTTTCATACGAAAAACACAGTGAGGAACCGACGTCGGGACAGCACCTTGGTCATCGAGGGTTGAGTTATCCGCAAACATTTTGCCTTATAAGTTTGCCTTTTCGGTGGCGGTGTTTGCTAGTGAGCCATCAGGTCTGATGAGAGGTGGCAGACTGGATTTGCAGAAATTGCGGCCTATTGAGCCCGCAAGCGACCAGAATTGCCTGCTGCCATGCGGGCATGCAGCCAGCTTTCTGCTGATCTGCTGGTCGTGCTCGAATTTTGACCTATTTATGATTCTCTTGGTTTTTTTTTGCCATTTTGTTGTAAACTGTTCTGTCATCGGATGTTCTAGATGTGTTGTAGGCTCGGTAAGCCGCGTCCGGTTTCGTCGCACTGCTTCAGCGCATTGTCGACTGAACCACGGCTTTGAGCCTACACCAGATTCCTTAACAGTAGATTGGATGAAGCCATCCATCGCGGATGTGAATTTCCTCGGCACATCTTGAGGGATCTGAACACAAGCTTTGGATAAAGACACCATAAATCGACGTCCTCTGTAGTCGAGAGATAAGGTTCTTGACTCGCTATCTGAAGGTCGCGGGAGCGAATTCCGGTGTACGCAAATAAAGGGTGAAAGCCAGAAATAATTGAAAAAAAAAAAACATGGCAGTATTTAAAATACCTCGGATTGCTTTGCTGCCAATTTTGGCTAATTTTTCCTTATTTGTCAGTAATTCAGGAGAATTTTACGAATTTGTTGTATTTTTTTTATAAATCCTACGCATCATCATCATCATTATAATTACATAGTATAAAATGAAGTCGCACAAAATGTATGTGCGCGTAGAGCTTTTAAACTACGCAACGGATTTTCATGCGGTTTTCACCAATAGATAGAGTGATTGAAGAGGATTGTTTATATGTATAATACATGAAAATTATAATAGAAAAGTCGAGAAATTCAAAGCAAACATATTTTTGTGCGATTTAAAACGGCTGGCGGGCCGTACTATAGTCACTTTTGAAATTCGTTCTACGGAAGAAATTGGAAAATAGATGTCCTAGAGTAAGTAGGTATTTGATTTGAAATTTGAATTATTCGCTCAAAATGTATGTGCGCATAGATATTTTAAACTACGCAACGGATATTCATGCGGTTTTCACCAATAGATAGAGTGATTCAAGAGGAAGGTTTATATGTATAAAAACATGCTTATTATGGTAGAGAAAAGTCGACAAATTCAAATATTCAATTCAGGCAGCGGGCAACGGGCAGCGGGCAGCGGGCAGCGGGCAGCTGGCGAGCGGGTGGTGTGGATTTTATAAAGGTTGGGTAATGGCGTTGTGTTTCGTTAGCCACAGAAACGTGTGGCCGGGTCTGCTAGTATGTAATAATCAATAAAAGATAGGCGAATTCATTAGCTATATAGAACTAATATCAGTTTGTATGTCTCCATATTAAAATTCGGAGATATGATTTCTTTTTAATGTGGGCAGAAAATATTCAAAATGATCACCAAAAAATCTCGTTGCAATCGGAGAAAAAAGTTTTAAATTGCGCTGTCGCTTCAGTGGTTAAATAAAATTTATTCACAAATTAAACAATTTGGATTAATTTTTGTTAATTCACAATTAATTAATTAAAAGTAATAAACAGTATATATGTGGCACGTTCCAGAGTGGAAGATACTCTCAGTATCGCTTTTGTGTAGGACCACCACTCAGAATTGAAACGTTGCTTGAAATGGCTTTAGCCGGGTTTGGTGACCAGATCTGAATGGCTAGGTCCTTCAAAATCTTCCTCTTCACCATCTCCTTCCCCTATCCACTACTTTCAGCCTCAGATATTCAATTAAAAGATGGATTGAAGAACAAAAAAGGCATAATTGAATAAATTTCATAACATAAAATGATAAAACATGTACTCGTAACACATAACACCATTATAAAACACACATCATTATACACAATCGTAACTCATAATATGTAATTTATTAATTTTTTTTACATTAGCTCCACACAGGAGGCCCTGAGGAAAATAATTTCGCTCAGGGCCTATGTCATCGTAGGGGATGCTGTGTGGAGGGTCTTTTTAAGGAAGGGATGGATTCTGGGAAGGAAAAAGGTATGAGGGGTAGGTAGGAATCTGGGGTCAGTGTGTCCAGGCTGTCCCGGGAGTCCGGTTGGAAAAGTCAAAAGGCCTCCCTCAACCAGTCTCTATCGATCCTGTCCGCCACGCAGTATCTGGGCAGACGCATCCGCCGGCAAGACCTGAACAAATCTCACCGCATTACCGTGGGACCCCAGCTAAGTCACCAAACGTAACCAATCACTTGGGGTGACCTACGGCAGAGGTGTTGGTTATCCAATAAATGGTTCCTAGGGCGGCGGTACCCATACCCACCTCCCAAATTGTAACTTAATTGTAACTGTAATTGTACTTCATCTTATTGAAAATTTGTATTGTAAAATGGCGGCCTCGACACGGTAAGCCACCCAGTGAGGCCAAGATTATGAAATTATGTTGTAAAATGTAAATTATTGTACCAAACTATGTATATAAAAATGCAAGCTGTTGTCGACCCCAATGTACAATAAAACCTACCAAAACGTCATTAAAATTACTACAGATTATTTGATCGTTGATAATCCCATCCTCTCGACAAATTACACACCGGTTCATGTGCCGTTATTTATTGTTATTTTGTTTAATTCGTTGAACTCCATTTGGGAGGCCAATATGGGTACCGCCGCCCCGAGAAGCATTTATTGTATAACCAACACTCTGCCATGGGTCACCCCAAGTGGTTCTCTGCGTTTGGTAATAGCAGAGGTGCCCTGCTTCTTGGGTTGTCTAGGTCTTGGTGGCGGGCCGGATAGAGAGAGCCTAGTTGAAGGGGCCTTTTGACCACAACAGTCAGACTCTTTCGACCCCCCTTGCACCGCAGTTGGAGAGATGGATTCATACGTCTGCAACTCTTGGACTTATTGACCCCCAGATTCCAATCGGCGACCAGACTACTCAGAATTGTGCAACTTCAAGATCTCCTTTCAAGAGTCATTAAAAGTAATAAAAATATTGTTTAAATGTGTTTACGTTAGGTTAGGTAATGGGCTATTTTTCAATTTTTTTCTTCCTAACTTTTAATGACTTTTTAAAGGGGTGTTGAAAGTGCATGATGTGTGAATGTCATGGAACCATTCCTGCCCACCCCTCACACCTTCTTCCTGGGCATTCAATTGCAACTTTGCATTGAATTGCGGCGGGGCATTAAATTGCGACTTGCATTAAATTGCGACTTTGCATTAAATTGCAGCTGCGCATTTAATTGCAACTTTGCATTGAATTGCGGCGGGGCATTAAATTGCGACTTTCATTAAATTGCGACTTTGCATTAAATTGCGGCTGGGCATTCAATTGCAACTTTGCATTGAATTGCGGCAGGGCATTAAATTGCGACTAGCATTAACTTGCGACTTTGCATTAAATTGCGGCTGGGCATTCAATTGCGACATGGCATTAAATTGCGACTCTGCATTGAATTGCGGCTGGGCATTAAATTGCGACTTGGCATTAAATTGCGACTAGGCATTGAATTGCGAATTGGCATTAAATTGCGACTGTGCATTGAATTGCGGCTATGCCTTTAATTGCGAATTGGCATTGAATTGCGACTTGGCATTAAATTGAGACTGTGCATTAGATTGCGACTGGGCATTCAATTGCGACTGAGCATGTAGTTACAGTAAGGTTGCAGTATGAGACTTAAAAAAAAGAGATTTCGGAAAAAAATAATAAAAGCATTATATTGCGGATATCGAAAAATACTAAGTGTACAATTTGCATTAAATTGCGGAGATGTACCGGTATAGCATTAAATTGCGGACATACCTCTACATGGCATTAAATTGCCAAGTTTTCAAGAGTTTCGGAAAAAATAATAAAAGCTTTATATTGCGGATATTGATTTATTTATTTATTTTCCATGTTCTCCGTAAAACGGTTATTCACCAATACATTATGGAGAAGATTATAAATTAGACAAAAAGTATAGCAAAACACATAAAAAGGTCAGTTTCACTACTTTGTGACATACGTCAAAAGATAACTGTTAAACTGCCTGTAGGTTACGTTAAAAATGTCGATGGTCAATGCAGACTCGTTGAGCAGTTCAGTCGCTCTGTTGACTGGCCCGTTCTGATAGGCAGAAGTCCTCGCTTTTGGAGCATAAAAAAGGGTATGGGACCTTCCACGAGTATACTTGTCTGGGACATATAAGTTAATCTCTTTCAAAATAGGTGGATTATGTATAGTTCCAGAGATTATCTTAAAAAAATGTTTTCCTAAAAATATTTTTCGGTGGGCTTCTAATGTATTAAGATCGAGCATTCCTGCTAAGAATAAGGATGGATACAGGAAAGGGTATTACATATATTCCCTCATATATAGGTAACGCATGAATCTCTTTTGTACTTTTTCTATTTCGAGAATATGGTTTTGCTCAGAAGGGGCCCAGATAATGGAGCTATATTCCAGGATACTGCGAACAAGTGCTTCATACGTTCTTCGGATTGCGATACCGTTGGTAAATGATCTTGAATTACGAAGAACAAATCCAAGCATTTTGTTGGCACGGGAGACAATATCAGATATATGGGATTTGAAGGAGAGATTTGCTTAAAAAATTACGCATACTAATGATGAATACTTAGTGCACAATTTGCATTAAATTGCGGAGATGTACCGGTATAGCATTAAATTGCGGACATACCTCTACATGGCATTAAATTGGGAAGTTTTCAAGAGTTTCGGAAAAAAATAATAAAAGCATTATATTGCGGATATTGATGAATACTTAATGCACAATTTGTATTAAATTGCGGGGATGTACCGGTATAGCATTAAATTGCACATAATTGGACATACCCCTATAGAGGTTCGGAAAAAGATAATAAAAGCATTTTTTTATTTTTTTTTATTTTTTTTATTATTATTTTTTTTTTTACAATAATAATGTTACATTATCAGTTTTATGGTACATTATCAGTTTTTATGGTTACCCAATCAGTAGAGAAATATTCTCGGGTCTAATTGGGGAGCTAGTCTATGTACTTATATTTAGAACTGCTTATAGATAATTTGTTACAAAAATGAAAATAAAATACTGTAGGATATTACAAAAAATTGTAAAATTAGAAAAATACATATTATGTAGAAATATAATATCAGCAAAATATTGGAAACAGATTGTATCTGAAAATCATCGATACAAATAAGATAATCTGTTGCTTACAATGCGAGTTTTTTTTTAAATTTAAGATAGTTTTTCTCACTTTTTATTGCATTGTGTAATTCGTTATATAGCTTTGGGCCTACGTATTCATAATGGTGTTGTGCAGCTGTCGTGTTGCATCTAGGTACATATAAGTTCCCAGATGTTCTAGGTCTCATACTTCGTGTTGAGGACACTTCAGATTCTTTAAAAACTGTTAAAATAGCGCTTTTTTGAAATAGTTTTGAAACCGGTAGGACCTTAAATTTTTCAAAAAGTTCGTTGGTTGGGAAAATTATTGGTTTTTTAATAATAACTTTGATGATCATTTTTTGTGTCGTTACTAACGGATAAAGATTATTCTTATAGATGCTTCCCCATGCGATAATGCCGTACTGCAGTACTGACTGCACAAAAGCAAAGTAAACCATTTTAATATTTGAATGACTTAGGATATTTCTTAAATGTATAAATATGTAAGTAAGTTTTCTAATTCTTTTGACACAGTTTTCGACATGTTTCTTAAATTTCATGTTACTTTCTATAGTGATCCCTAGATATTTGACATCTGTGGTTTTCTTAAGGATTTTACAATTATCGTTACATTCTCCTCCTTTACACGAACGACTGTTCACTATTACTCTAATATTAAAGTCAGTCACAGGATCAGCAAGGTGAAAAGGTATATATGATGTTTTTCTACATTAAGACTAAGTAAGTTATCATCAAACCATTCCTTCAATATGTTAATGTCAGCATTCGCAGCTATATTCACTCCTGTCCATGTTATTCCTTCGATTATGATGACTGTGTCATCCGCATATGAGATGACATTTCCATTAAGAGGGAGACTGAACATGTCATTGACATATATAAGGAAAAGTATAGGCCCGATTACCGTGCCTTGTGGAATTCCATATTCAGAAGTCAAGGGTTCACTTAATGAATTATTTAGTTTAACGTATTGTTCTCTATTTTTTAAGTAACTCTGGAACCAAGATAGAGTTTTGTCTTCCAGTCCAATTTTCTCTAGCTTAGCGATCAGCCTAGAATGCGACACATTATCAAAAGCCTTTTTTAGATCAATAAATATTCCCAGACACTTCCCACGTCTATCTAAATTCCCCATAATTAGTGAAGTCAATTTTGCAATGGCATCATGAGTTCCTAGTTTAGGTCTAAAGCCATATTGGTTAGAATGCAGATTTTTTTTTCTTCTAGAAATAGGAATAGTCTCTTTTTAACTATTTTTTCAATTATTTTAGAAATGTTAGATGTCAGAGATATTGGCCGGTAGTTAGTCATTTCCTCTGGGTTGCCAGATTTAAAGATCGGACTAATTACAGTTTTTTTGTAGTTATTTGGAAATCTTCCAGCAGAAACACTTAAATTAATGATATGCACGATAGGTATTTTTAGAAAATCTTTAAGATTTTTTATGGTTTCTACTGTTATTCCATCATATCCCGGCGCTGAGCCACCTCTCAGTGAACTAATTACATTTAAAACTTCCGGTTCCGAGGTGGGTTCAAGAAATTGCATTTTATTTATATCTGTTAAATTTCTCTCAAAAACCTCAGTGGTTTTGTTAGCAGCTAAAGGGTTAATTTGTTGTGCAAAATTTTTTCCAACATTTGCAAAAAAATTATTAAATAAGTTTGCACATTGAGTCGGCTCATCTTTTACGTCTATAGAATTACCATTGTACGCCAGTTTATGAATTTCCGACCCTTTCCGTTTCTTATCAATAATTTCATTGATTGTCGACCACATTTTTTTTTATCATATTCTACTTGTGACATTTTTGTTTTATAATATTGTTCTTTAGTATTCCTTATTAAATTTGTAAGCATATTTCGATATTTGACAAAGGTATTTTTTAATATAAAATTGAAAGGATTTTTTTTATAACGAATGAATAAACGTTGTTTTTCTCGCACAGATTTCACCAATCCAGGGCTAATCCATGGTTTTATTGGGCGGTATTTAGAAACTAACTTCTGTAACTTGGAAACGGTGCATGCCTCTATATGTTTTGTTAAAATTTCCTCAAAGAGGCGAGAACTCTCTAAAACATCCCTGCTATCTAATACACATGTCCAGGATTCCTTAGAGATTTTTTCCCGAAGAAGCTCTTTATTTAACACTAATTTAGTATATTCTCTATTTTTTAATTGATTAGTACGCGTTATTGCATTATAATACAATAAGCACAAATAGTGGTCTGTTATACCGGTTTTATATACAATAGACTGAAATCTCTTAGTATTATTACTATTTACCCACATATGGTCAATACAGGAAGGTTTCTGTTATTTTGTTCCATGTTGACATTTCTCTCCTGCTGAGGATCCTGACTATTCCTCTAGACGCCCTGATGGACATTACACACTGACTTGCGCTACCTAGGAAGTTGCGTGTTTCAAAGTTCCTGCCAGGCCACTTCGACGTGTTGATTTTGCTGTCTATTTGATATTTTATATAAATTGTTAACTATATAACTTATTGTAAACTGTACAACTTTTTGCTAAGGTTTTTAATGCTGAATCTCTATGTGAACAATTTTTTTTTGTAAAGTTTATCGAGGGAATTCTTTGAAGGGTTTAGATTCAAAAAACCTTCGTTACAACGGTGGTTTTTTCCTGGTGTTTTCGGGGATGTGTCATGAAGTACTTTCTTGAATTATAACTTCCCACCCCTATATGATTATTTCCATCATCAGGTACTAAATATTTAATATTAGTTGTCAAAAGCTTGCACCATTGGCTAGATCTTTTGATTGGCCAAGAATTCGTGGGAGGGGGGAAGCGGTCAGCCAGGGGGCTGCGGGCTTCTTCCCGGTTTCTTCTGGTTTTAAGTTCGCTACGGGTCGGTCCTCGCATCTTGGCGGGTAGAATAGTTTTGGCTTTCCAACGTTTTTTTGGAATACGTAATTTAAAATGTAGTTAAATTTTATATATCTAAATCAACTCAGTGGTGTTTCCGGACGAGATTCTCTGCCCAGATGAAACCCGAGACGGGGTAACGTACGTACAACTTATATAATTATGTGTTATCATTCAACCCTTTTATTCTATTTTAGAATCATTAACCTTGAGTTCACAAAGAGGTTAAAAGCTTTTCCTAGAAGCGTCGAGTCATTAATAAATTCACAAATTATTTAAAAGCGACAAGAGATCTTCTAATTTATTAAGCCCTATCTTTATTCAATAAATGAAGCGACGATCGTTTTGAATCAGATTCGATCGAATTGAGAACACAATATCCCTGAGAGGAGCTAGCCGAAGGTTTGTATTATAATTTGGTTTTTGTAAGTATTTAAATTGAACCATTGTTGTTGTGTCTTGAACATTGTGGTGTTATTTATTATTAATTTGTTATAAGTTCGTAATCAGGCGGTTCGATCCCGTCGTTACGTAACAACGTAAACAGTTTACCTTGTCAATAGCAACTTCCTCAATATTCCGTATTATAAATGTATTTCTAATGAATAATAATATTCCGGAGTTTTTGTTGATTTCGAGTGTTGTCGCAATGCAGTTATAACTCGGTATATCGTAGTGAATATTGTTATTAGAGTGACATTCGGTTAACACTATGACTCCCGGCTTTTTAAAAATTAAATCTAATTGCACTAAAACTTCACGAAAATTTTTGTTGACACTTCTAATATTTATATGCATTATACTAAACAGCGGATTACACTCGTTCAGAACCTCGTTGCACTCGTCGCTAGTATCACAAATATTTTCATTTATTTTGTACAGCTGGTCAATATTTTCCATCATAAAATCTTCCATTTTAAGTAATCTATTTTTTGACGTGCAATTATCATCATAATCTGTTTGTATTCACATTTATCACTGTTCGCACTGTGATTAATTGGATTATTTGTAGATCTTCTTTCGTTGTTTAAGATGCAATTTTTGCATTTTGGTGGTTCTTGTTTGTTATTGCATTCTTGATATTAATGGTTGCCTGCGCAATGTGAGCAGGCTGGGTCGTTTGTTTTATTTAGGCATCTTAGGCTCGAGTGGTTAAATTTAAGGCAGTGGTAACATTGCATAATTGGGCTGCAGTCCTCTACCTTTTCTTTGTGGTATCCGATATTAACAGTATTCTTGTTCAAAATAGTTCTTCTCATAGCTCCGCTAGTTTCCACAATGATATTTGACAATTCAGTGTTTTTTCTCTTAACTACCTTTTTTATCTCCATTTTTGATATCTTCGTTTTGTAGTAAAATGCTCTCTAATGAATTATTCCCATTAACTATATCATTTTCAACTCCTTTAAATATTATATGTGGTTTCTTCTTCTTCACCTCTTCTGCCATTATGTTGATCGTATTTGTTTGTTTATTTATTTCTTTTTTTAGTTTTTCTGAGTCATCTTTCTTGTCACATGTCACAATCAAACGATTATTAGATATTTTCTTGATTCCGCTTACACCGATACCTAGAGAAGTTACATTAACATTCTTCTGTAACTTTTTTTTTTAGTTCTTCGTGTTCTATGTGTAGATCCTTAGTAGATATTATTATTCCGTATTTTATAGCTTCATTCTCTTCTTTTCTTGTAATAGTTTCTTGTTGATAGTTGCTTTTTAATGCTGATGCGTACGTTACTCTTTCATTTTTCATTTTCAGCATTTCTTTAAGCATCGTATTTTTTTCTTTTAATTTTGCCATGTCTATCGCCATATGTGAAATATTTTCCATGATAGTGCAAATTTTTTTGAAGATTTCAATTTTCGTTTCTTTGGTGATTCTTGTTGGACTGTCTTCTAATAATGTAGTCATTTCACCAATTTCTTTCTTAGCTCTATATATAAATTCATGTGGATCGACTTCTTCTTCCATCGTTCCAGTTTTTAATTTTTTTTTTCGGGTCTCAAAGTGTTAGTACAGTTGAAGTATAGTTACACGTTGCCTGCCCGGTAGCAGACAGAACTGATATATTGCGGATATCGATGAATACTTAGTGTACAACTTGCATTAAATTGCGGAGACTTACCGTATAGCATTAAATTGCGGACATATCCCTACTCGGCATTAAATTGCGAAGTTTTTGAGAGGTTCGAATGTGAAGGGGAGGTTGGTTCAGATTCTATCCGTTGGGAAAGATAGAAAAGAAGTCTGAACCTTTACCTCGAGGCGGCAGGCATAAACACCGAGGCAAAGAAAATAGCTAGTCTTTTACATATCGGTGGTCCCGAGTTACAAGAAATCTTCTACAACATCCCGGAAGCTAATGCAACTGAAGGCGAACCTTCATTGCGATTTTAAACGTGAACAAAAAAATTAGACAACTACTTTGCACCTGAACAGAGCAAAGTATATAAGCGACATCTGTTTCGTCTCCTAAAACAGGAGCAGGATGGGAAGTTCGAAAAAATTGTTGTCAGACTTCGACTACAGGCCAAGAAGTGTCAGTTTGGTGAATAAAGAAAACGAGCACATCATAGACCAAATAACTGAAAAGGGTGATACAGAAGAACCCCGAAAAAAGATATTGAAAACAGGGGACAAGATCAGTTTGGATGAAAAGTTGCAGAAGCGAATGCACTGAAAGCCATAGATCGTCAATTAGGAAACTTTGGTATGAAACCTATGGAAAGTTAGTCAATCAACAGAGTAGGAACAGAGATATGGAAGGAAAAAAGAATTATGATAGTGTTAGAAGAAAATAGCATGAGTTTGAGGGACGACAAATTCATTTTTGGAATGAAGAAAATCCACTTCCTAGGGCATGAACTGTCAGAACAGGGAGTTAAACAACTAGACAAGTATATCTTGGTTATAAAGGGATTCAGAGCCCCGACGAATATCGCTGAACTACAGAGCTTTATGGGCTTAGTGGATTACGTGAGAAAATGGATACCCCATTTTGCAACGGTAACTGAACCCCTTAAGCAATTGCTACGGAAAAGAACCGGAAGAAACATGGACATTCAAGATGACTGGGGTGACGCCCAAAGGAATGCATTTAATGATCTCAAAGTGGCGCTCGTGAAGGTACCAAATTTAGGTTACTACAATGCACATGATAAGACTGTGGTGATTGCACATTCAAGCCCAGTGGGTCTGGATGCAGTGCTGGTGCAAATCAATAAGAACAGGCCGAGAATAATTGCAGTTGGTATTAAAAACCTTATCAGCTGTGAGCGTCGTTACTGAAAAAGAGGCCATAAGAGGCCACCCCTGGTTTGCGCAGTCGAACATTTCAACATGTTCCTGTATGGCAAGGTGTTCAATCGGGTAACGGACCATAAGCCCTTGGAGGTGATATTTGGTCCGAAAGCAAAACCATGCGCTCGCATCGAAAGGTGGATGTTAAGGCTGCAATCCTATAATTTCAATGTGAAATATAGCCCGGGGAAAACCAACATAGCCGATCCACCATCGAGACTCTGCGAAGTGGCAACAAACCCGACGGCTTTATTTGAAGACCACGTTCAAGCGCTTACCGAATCTACACGGCCTGTAGCCATCCCATTGCAAGAGATCACTGAAAGTTCCCTTGGAGATGCAGAGAGAGTTAAAGAGGGCTAGATAGGTTAGAGAGGGCCTTTACGATAGAAACTGGGATGAAACGGTTAAAGCTATAAACTTTTCCAGAATGAATTATGTTTTCGTGGCGATATTCTTCTCAGGGGGACGAAAATTGTAATCCCAACCAAAGAACGCAGAAAAATTCTGGAAGCTGCGCATGAAGGCAATCCGGGGATAGTCGTGATGAAGGGCAGATTGAGGACCAAAGTATAGTGGGCTAAGTGCGACAAAGATGCTGAAAACATATGCAAAGTCTGTAAAGGGTGCACCCAGCGCTCCAAACCCATTAAAAAGAAGTGACTTACCTTCCGAACCATGGGTTGACATAGCAATTGACCTCATGGGCCCCTTACCTAGTGGAGATTATATCCTGGTAGTTGTGGATAATTACACCAGATATAAAGAGCTGAAAGCATGCAGAACAATAACAAGCTCCGAAAGAAGTGGAAAGCTTAAATACATTTTTAGCAGGCTTGGCAACCCGATTTCGCTTACAACTGACAACGGGGGACAATTTTCCAGCAAAGACTTTAGATTTTCTGTGCAGAGAGGAATATACGACTCTATAATAGCATTCCCTACTGGCCGCAACAAAACGGAGATGTGGAGCACCAGAATAGGGACATCGTAAAATATCTCAAGATTTCTCAAGTAGAGAAAAATAAATGGAAGGAGGCTCTTCGTGAGTACATGGTGATGTACACTTCATACAGTTACAGGAAAAACACCTGCAGAACTGTTCTTTAGACGACAATTTCGAGACAAGCTGCCTATAATTCAGGACATGACGCATCTCTCATCCTCACCTTGAAATGAGGGATAGAGATAAAAGAAAAAGGGTAGGAATAAGTGGACATGAATAGAAGAGCTACTGATTGTAAATTGGAAGTTGGTGATAAAGTATACGTCAAGAACATGACTAAACAAAACAAGCTGCGCTTAAACTACGAACCCGAAACACATATCGTTAAAGCGAACAAAGGAGGAGACGTAAGTCTTCGGAATGATGAAACTGGTCAGCGAATCAGATGAAACGAACACCTTAAACGAGTGGAAGGACATTGGAAGGTGCTAGATGATGAGAATAATACTAGTGATGCTCAAACAAACGATAATGGCCATGTAAATCAATCACAATTCGAGTGAATAAATTGATGGACAATAATGAGGAAATAATTGATGATTAGTTAGTAAACATTTTTTTTTAATTATTTTTTTTTTTTTTTTAATTGTACAACAGATTTTTATCCAATTACTGTACAATTTTCTCATTTTAACAGTCTTAACACCTAGGAAGATGATTAATATATAAAAAAATCTTAAGGCTATCTAAAGAAGAGTTATATATATATCTAGTGTTTCCGATATTTCGTTCAACAGCACCATTCCTCTTGTCATGCTATGCTGTGCTAGAACATCTGTTCTGCCGTATGGTATTTTGAACAAGTCGTGTCGACGACTACGGCTGAAATTTTCAGGCACGTATAAGCCATAACATTCCAAGAGGAATGGGCTGTCAATACAATTATGGATTATGTTAAAACTAAGAATTGCAAGATTTGCATAACGTCTAGTTTCCAAGCTAAATCTATTTGTTGCCTCAAGTAATTCCATATGGTGCATGAATCTCGGGTACATTCCATTCATCCGCATATAGACATACCTAAGGAATTTTTTCTGAACTTGTTCTAGCATATTAATATATTTCGCTTGGTGCGGAGTCCACACACCACTGGCATACTCCAGCTTACTTCTTATGACTCCATCAAACATGGCTATCATTGCATCTGGGTATTCAATTTGCTTACATATTCTGATGATGAAACCCAGGAGTTTGTAGCATGCTGGAGTGAGCCCTGATATATGATTCGAGAATGTCAGTTTGGGATCAAAGACGATACCGAGATATTTAAAGCTATTGACTCGGCATAATGTTTTCCCTTTAATGTTGTATTCAAAAACTATGGGCTTCTGGGAGCGGGTATATGTCATGGTTACACATTTTTTTATATTGAATTCTAATTTGTTTTTTACTGACCATTCTGCAATAGCATCAAGGTCAGATTGCATTTTTAAGCAGTCATAGTAACAGATTATTTCCATCAAAAGTTTGAGGTCATCTGCAAATAGAAGACATTTGCAATATTTTACACAAACCTGGATGTCATCTATAAGTATAAGGAACAGCAAAGGACCAAGGTTTGAACCTTGGGGAATACCTGATAACGCCGGGAATTGTTTAGATTCATGTCCATTTATTATTACATATTGACTTCTAGCTTTTAAATAGGACGCGAAGAATATAGTGTATAACATAATTTGAATAAGGACTTGCTGATTGTACTTGATTGTACTTGGTACTCATGAAAAAATAAAATATTTATAATTAAAAACAATAATAAGGGAGGAATGTAGTGTATTCACATGTATAGTTGTGAATAACTCTGTCGTCTCAGGCAGTGCGCGCGCGGAGTTGCGGACCGTAGGACGGTACTGGGCGACCGACCGCATAGAGAAGACGCGTGGACGCTGGCCGTGAGCCGATATCAGTTAAGTTGAGTGTTACTTGTTATTTCTTAATATTAACCTTTACATAGTGTACATTACACTATGCATAAAAGTCTTGACTTAAACATTAGTTTATCAATTAAAAATAATAATGAATATTATGTGTTTGGTGAGTACAAAAAACATTCTCTTCATAAGTTGAATCACAATACATATCTTGTCTCAATTTTCATTAATGGAACTGATTAAATTCTTGAATTCAAAATCGTACAATTTGATAGGTTATATGGGAAAATAAATCAAGTACAAACAATTCCACCGAATACGAGGATAAGTAACACGACTCTCTAGTAATTTAATAGGTAACTTAATTTGCACTAGACAATACCGACGAGAAAAATAAAGTTAAATCGCTGATCTAGTGTCATTTTGGGAATGCCGTCCACAAACTGGGAAGGTATGTAGTGAGTAGGAAGGTTGGGAAATACATGGATATTCAGATCTAATCACTAAACAAGGCTAAAGTCGTTTCTGAATGATGGACTTTCTACCAGGGATACAGAAATAATCTACCACTCAAGGGCGCCCGCAGACGAGAGACTTTTGTTGCCGAGAGAGATGCGTTTTTTTAACATTCACCCCACACAAGAGGCCCTGAGAAAAATTATTTCTCATGGGATGATGTGTGGAAAGTCATTTAACCACTCAGGTCTCGGGCATGTTTTCTCATAAGGTCAAAATATTTTTGTTTTCTAATAAAATTCAAATACATAAATGGAATATTATACTCCCTGAAAAACTGTTTTTGAAAGTTGTTCAAATGCGCTTTAAAATGTTGTAATTAAAATAAACCAATTTAAAAAAAAAAAAAAAATGGATAATAAATGGAGAGACAGGAAGAAGCAGTTTATTTCTTTGAATATGGCATTTGCAACGCATGCCGGGAACCTGATAGTATCTAAATAAAATCGTTATAATCGAGGTTTCGTATTCCTCATTTTTCTCCTTCAAAACTGTTTTTAATATATATTTTTTTTATTTATTTTAATAATTTGTTCATTTAAGTTTACAAATTTCTAATTAATTATAATATTTCATATTGCAAACTAATTTTTTTCTAGTTTTATCTAGCTCCTACAATAAATCTTGAACGTTCCAATTGGTGTGGACTAGTTTCTAGTAGCGTGTTATATAACTTCATTCCTTTGTACGGTAAACTGTTCTGCGTGAATACGAAAAGCGAATGCTTTGCCCTTTTTTTATAGCCTGATTTCCTTGCACGTCCTTGTGTTATGTTAAGATTTTTTTACCAACTTTATTAGAAGAAAATATTCCATATATGTATTTTTTGCTTTTTTTAAAAAATGTTGTCTAGTTTGCATACTGAACATATTTTGATAGTGTTTAAACCAGGAAAATACAAAGTTTTTTAGGATGGTCCACCTCCTACAAGAAGTACCTTATCAAAAAAGCAAAACGTACCGACACTCCAGGGGTCGATATCTACGTATATTACATTAAAAAAGCGTTTTTACCAGTGGTAAAATCCAGAGAGGAAATCGGGGAATATGTTTGTATGGAAAAACCGCCGCCCGGATTCATCTTAATTAACCGCAGGTTTTTACTGCTAGTCCCTGCGGGCGAATTTTGGTGCGGTTTCGCCCAGTTAGTGTTGGTGACCATTTTATAGATCCAATATGAGCTGATTCCAAAAACAGCCTGTTACACTGTAGCTGGTTACCGGGCCAAAGTAACCGAGACAGAGCAATGACGTCATATGTAATATATAGCCACTTGATACAACATATATTACCGTCAATCTTTTCATATCTCGAGAGATACCAGATATTCACAAGACGTCCCCGTCCGACCTGTTGACGGAAGTAGCGACATATTGTGTCGAATTCTTGAATTCGAAACTGAATTATAACAGTAGCTTTATGTGAAATTCCACGTACACAGATGTTATTTGTGGTGCGGCGCGTATGGCGTGGCGTCCGACATGCACTATTAGCTGGGTTCTGAAATTCAACCACGCAGTCGCTACGGTATTAATACTGTTCGATTGTACATGATGCACCGATAACATAAACTATGTACGTAAGATATCTTTTGAGATAACAACATCTCTGAGATATTTTATACCATGCATACAAAGGTATTAGATATTTTATTTTTATAAGATATTTTATTTTTACGTACTTATATATTTCTAAAAATTATTTTTCATGTCTGTAAACTTAACCGTCATTTGTTCAAACATTTTTTTATTTAAAATAATCTTTTTACATTTTTCATCACTGTAAGCAAAGTTTTTTTTCCCGTTTAGTCACAGGAGACCATATTTGTCCCAGCTCATGTGAAATGTCTCATGTAAAACGTTGTGTCTTCCCTACTTTTATAGTGAGAAGTATGATCTAAATGGTATTGGAAAGAGAAAACAACACGCTTTATAATCAAATTTAAAAGTTAACCACAAAATAATTATAATATACAATTTTATTTTATGAAATCTAAGTTTCCGACAGCAATTCTAAAAAAAAATTATGAAATCTTTTGAGAATTATTTTATATGAAACACAAAAAGCGTGGTGACTCTAACGTTTACCATTCACTTTTCTAATAAAATATGGTATTTAAGTGTTTTTTTTTTTCATTAGCAGTAATTTTAGTTAAAAAAACCAAAGGTGAATCTTTTTAGAACTTTTTGTGTTTGCATAAAAAAAATATATTTCTAAAATTATAAGTTTGTTTCAAATTATAAAATTTAAAAGCGTATTTCATCTTTATTTTTAATTTATAAACTAACGTTTAGACAAGATTTTTATGCATAGCACAAAGGGTAATAATTATTATAAGCAATAATTATCAGCCCGAAACACTCATCAACATTGAAAAATCTTCCGAGAAAAGATACTTGGCGCCAACGGGACTTGAACCCGTGTCCTTCTGATTGCCGGTCAGCTCCTCTTGACCTCTGAGCTATGGGGGCTTATCAAATACCCGCAAATAATTCAATATGTACAGTGTTTCATTCAACAATTACAATAATTAATATTCGACAAGTTTAAGTATTTCCCCAATAAATGTAGTCATAATTTGTCTCGACGCCACCTAGCGAGGGATTTAACACTTACAATGTCTCTCTCGCAAAAATAAAGTTGGTTGTTTTCAGGTGGAAAAAATATAATAAGCAGTAATTGTCGAATGAAACACTAGTATATATTGAATTATTTGGCGGGTATTTGATAAGCCCCCATAGCTCAGTGGTCAAGAGCAGCTGACCGGCAATCAGAAGGACACGGGTTCAAGTCCCGTTGGCGGCAAGTATCTTTTCTCGGAAGATTTTTCAATGTTGATGAGTGTTTCAGGCTGATAATTATTGCTTATAATACGTATTTCATCTATTTAAAAAATAATTTTCGGTTTTTCGAAACGTTCACAAATATTCCATTTATTTGAATATTATTGCAAAGCGGAAATATTTTTACCTTCTGACAAAATACACCCGATTTTTGAAGGATTCGTGTACTCCTTTCTTTAAGAGGAACACATGCTTATATTAGGAAATAACATAATAATGCCAAAAGTGTATACTGCAATCAATATTATATGTAAAATAAATAATACTCCCTAATAAAGAAAAATAAAACTAATAAATTTTGCAATCTGATTTCCTCTGGCCTCTTTTTATTAGCTTTGTCCATGGAAACTGCAGTGGATATTCGAAACTCATTTCCGCAAGTTGCAATGTTAGCACTAGTTAATTAAAATATAATTTAATATCCTATCAAACTGGCGCCTGCAGATATTAAAAAAATATCACATTATATTAATTATCGTAATTAATTTTTGGTTTAAAATTTTTTTTGTTTATAGGAAAATAATTTCTCGCAGGGCCCATTTCATCTTTGGTGATGCTGTGTGTGGGTCTTTTTGAGGAGAGGAAGGAGTGAACATGGGCTTCCTTTCCCCAAAAATACCATCCACATAGCATTCCTAATGATGTCACAGGCCCTGAGGGGATTTTTTTTCAGGGCCTCCAGTGTGGAGTTAATGTAAAAATAAACTTTACAGAAGACAGACAAATTGAACATTTATTTTAGTGCACTCTTTTTACCTAATGACATTTTGAGTATCGTTCAGGTGCCAAGATGTACCATCTTCGAGACATTTGATTATGATGTCTTCCGTAGCTTAATAGTCAATGCATTAAATTTGAATTTGAGTCTAGATTGGTTCGGTATCAAAACCAAAAATTTATTGCCAGTAATATTTTAACATTTTCTGTGCACCTGTGGGAAACTCCAGTGTGTTTTATTCCAATTTTTTGTTTATTTTTCATAATGTGCAACACAGACAGAGGGACATAGTATAGAAAAATACCAACCATCCAGCAACGGTGTACATCCATATTTATATAAGAATAAAACAATAACAGCCTTACTAACAAAAAAAAAATCACTACCGTTGAACGGTGTTTTATTTATACACCGTATAAACCACTGGTTTTGTTCTTCGTATAAGTAAAGTGTTCAGTAACCCGCGTACAGTAGTAATTTTATATTTTTCATTAGTCAGAAGTACACTGGAATATGCCTCGCCAATTTGGAACCCGCAGTACAAAGTATACATAGATAGCATAGAACATATTAAAAAAAAGTTAATAAAATATCTTTCCTTCAAATTCAACAATAACTTTGAATGCACATTTCAAACTTTGCTACAAAGGCGAGCAATAGCTGATTTGACATTTATACACAAAATTTTTAATAATAACATTGTACTGAACTTTTTTCCCTTGTTAATTTTAACATACCCTTAAGACGTACAAGCCATACATAATTATTCGACACGTTTAATTACAAGACAAATGCAGCAAGTAATTCGCAAATCAATCGTGCTCTTCATATGTTCAATAATATTGGTCTAAATTCTAACATCGAAATTTTCTCAGATTCACTGTCTAAATTTAAAAAGAGCATCATGTCAATAATATAATTTGTTCAATGCACAAACATACATAGATACACACACACACACACACACACACCTTCCCACTACGCACATCACCCGGTAATTACTTGATATACATTAAAATTAGAAAATACACAGATTTAGGAAATGAGATTAAAAGAATTTGGCATTCTCGGACTATAAAAATATTACCATTTGTTATTTCGGCTACTGGCATTATACCTAGGTCTCTGATTCAAAATTTAGGCGTATTAGATTTGTCAAAGAATTTATATATAAAAATGCCAAAATCGGTAATTTTAAATACATGTAGGATGACAAAAGATTTTTTAAATATTTATATTGAGGGATCAGTAGGATTTATAGGTTCAATTAGGAATTCCACAGAGCCGAACCCTCTGATATGAAAATATCTGGAGTCGGTGAATTATTTTCCCATCTGGTCTCTGGTAGGTTGATATGTTGTTCTTGTATTGTTTTGTAATTATAATACTTATATAGTGCAATTGCATAACGTGGATTGACCAGATGATCATTTGGGAAGTGTGTGAAAGGGTTTAGTTTTTCCTGTGGGGAAAATTAAACCCGGACATTTAAATCTGGTGCGTATAATAATGCACTACAAAGAAACACATCACAGGTACCCACCATGAAATATACTTAATAATTGTAAATTGTTTTCACCAATGTAACTAATGTACTATTTGTTTCTGTTTACAAATAAATAAATAAATAAAGAATGCACAGTTTTTCTTTCGATTGTGTACTAATAAAATAAATCTCCAACTCTATTATTTAAATCTGGCAACATTGCATTTTGCACCTCACACATGAGTAATTGTGGTTATTTCTCCGCGCGCCAAGTGCCCTGCGCAGTGATATTTATGTCTTGTAATCTCTACATAATTATTATTTTTGTTCATAAAATGATCAATTTACTATGATATTCATACTAGCTGGTTCCCGGCATGCGTTGCTATGCCATTTAATAAAGAAATTGTTTCTCCCTGCGTGTCCTTTCCCATTCGTCCCGTTCCCCTTTCACCTCCCCTTCCTCTCCCACGTCCCCTACCCCTCTCGCGTTCCCACTCCGCCTCCTCCACCTTACCTATCCCCACTCCACTTCCCCCTTCTCCGTCCCGCAAACTCCCCCCCCCTCTTTTCCCTCCCCCTCACAGGTTAATCTCCCATCCCGGGTTCTCCTCCCCCCTCCCGCTAACACCCTATCCGAGTTCCCCTCCCCCCTCCCCCATCCCCCCTTTCCCTTTTCATACATTCAGTCCCGGTGCATTCATTTTTGAAACTCCTGTTGAATTTTTTTTATACAAATTTCATAATGCCGGAGCTCACCAGTAGTTTTATACAAACCTTGCCCTGACAACGAAAAAAAGAATTATCCAGTTTGGTGCAGTCGTTCGGAAGTTATGCGCGTACGTATATTTCGGTGATTCATTTATTTTTATTTAGATATAATTCAATATATTTGAAACTTATTTGTGTTTTTTCTTCAGTTTTAGTCAAGTAATTACATAAAAAAATATATAAATAATTGCATGTTGCAAATTGAATTCTAGTATTATGTCAGAAAATAGGGTTAACGGTTTTATTAACACTCAAATTGAATTGAATGTTCTTAATTTTATAACAATTGCTTAAAAGTAACGTTTTTTATAACATAAATGTCTAGAAAGTATACGTGTTGGTAAACATGTATAAAAGAAATAAACGTTTTTTAAAGATTTGAATGCAATGCATTCATAATGTCAGTTTTTATTCTTATTTTTTGGGAATTAAAAGCCCCTTCAAATTTGTATTTTGTATTTTTTGTATGTAAAAATCTCGTGTCACGGTGTTTGTGGTCGCACTCCTTCGAAACGGCTCGACCGATTTTTATGAATTTTTTATGTATATTTGGTAGGTATGAGAATATATTTCTTACCGCTAGGTGATTAGGATTGCCATTTCCAGATAAATTTTTCGATTTTTTTTGTTTGTTTTTCTTTGGCATCAAATAATACCTATTTACTCCTCCTAAGTATTTAACCTCCCACCCCCACCGTCCTATTTTTTAATTGCGACCCTCCCTGTATGAACAAATTTAACCGTCGCCGTCGTTCGTATTTCAAATGGTACGAAATTATTTATATTGTTGAATGACAAATATCGCTACGTCCACCTCAAACTTTCATCCACACTTAGACATAATTTATAAGGCAGAACAACGTTTTCCAGGTCAGCTAGTATTTCTTATAAAACTGAGTAATATTTAGATTTAGCGTCAAAAATAGGGTAACCCAGAAAGCCATGTAATTTCTAACCTTCCTCTAACCCATCTCATTCCCCTCCCCACCACCTCAGTCTCACAACATACCCCATCGGGGGTGCCATAATCCTACTAGCTGTAGGTGGTTGAGAATCTTATGCGGTTTTCGAATAAAAAGTAGACCTCCACATTCCATCACAAACCAAAGGTCTAAAAATAGGAAATTAAATATGCATAAGATGTGGGAAGGAAAAAAAGAAAATTTGTACAATTCGAGACGCTTTAGAAATTAAATGACCTCTCCACAAGTAAAAAAGTTTTTAATGAAAAATTGTACATTCATTTAAAAGATTTGAAGTTAATCAACTTCCCGGGAGAGGGCGCTAATTGAAAAATTCTTATGAACTACTACATTATGCAGTTTGCCTCTTTTTTGGGGTAATAGCGGCTCTCAGAAAATCTATTATTTTAAGCAATAATTGTCAGCCTGAAACACTTATTTACATTGAAAAATCTTCCGAGAAAAGATTTTTCAATCTAAATGAGTGTTTCAGGCTGACAATTATTGCTTAAAATAATTGTTACCCTTTGTGCTATGCATAAAAATCTTGTCTAAACGTTAGTTTATAAATTAAAAAATAATAATTAATATTTGACACGTTTAAGTATTTCCCCAATAAATGCAGACATAATTTGTCTCGACGCCACCTAGCGAGGGATTTAACACTAACAATGTCTCCCTCACAAAAATAAAGTTGGTTGTTTTCAGGTGGAAAAAATATAATAAGCAGTAATTGTTGAATGAAACACTAGTATATATTGAATTATTTGGCGGGTATTTGATAAGCCGCCATAGCTCAGTGGTCAGAGCATCCGACCGGCAATCAGAAGGACACGGGTTCAAGTCCCGTTGGCGGCAAGTATCTTTTCTCGGAAGATTTTTCAATGTAAATGAGTGTTTCAGGCTGACAATTATTGCTTAAAATAATTGTTACCCTTTGTGCTATGCATAAAAATCTTGTCTAAACGTTAGTTTATAAATTAAAAAATAATAGAAAATCTATTAACTCCTTCTTCTATCTATATATGTTAAAAAGGTATTTTTGCTTGTTTTTTGTTTGTTTCTCCTTTATGTATTGCAATATTAAGCATATGAAATGTTTAAGCTATTTAAAATGTCTTCTTTCCACCCTCGCGAAGGTTTCTGAATTATTACAACCACATGACATCTGAAAAGTTTTTTTAACCATTAGAAATTAGGGCCATTAGGTCCTTCGCTCATGGAGAAACCGGAAACTGGTTGGCAACTCAATTCACGGTGCAACTCACTTTACGATTTCAGTAATTTGTTTAGTAAAAATATAATTTATTAATAAATTATTAATTATCGACCTTAGTATATAATAATATAATTTATCGACCTCCTGAACAAAATCGATATTTCCCTGCTCTTACATATTGCAAATTACTCGAAAACTTGACAGATCGTGAAACGCAACCATGGCAACCTGTCAACTTGGGAACTGAAACTCCTGGCGTTATTTAATTTTAATTTTTTTTATTATTTCATAAATTTCCAGTTTTTCCAATGTTCCAGTTTTTTAACAAATTTGTTAAACTTTATAACATACCGTGTTGTGGTAGTAAGTTCATTACGTTTTTAATGAAATTTGTATAAAAAAATTACAATAAGTGTCGGGCAAGTTTTTTGTAAAATGTATGTATGTTGGGAGGCGGGTACGGGTATCGCCGCCCCAAGAACCATTTATTGGATAACCAACACCTCTCTCATAGGTCACCCCAAGTGGTTCGCTACGTTTAGCAGGGGCGACTTAGCAGGGGTGCCCGGATTCACGGGTGAGGTTTGTCCGGGTCTAGGCGGCGGATACATCTGTCCACCATGGCATGGCAGGCCAGATCGGGAGAGAATGGTTGAGGGAGTCCTTTTGACTTCTCCAGCCGTACTCTCTCGGAAAATCGCCTTGCACTGCAGTGGGAGGGATGGATTCCTCATCCTTAATACCCTTTTCCTTCCAATAACTTTATCTTCTTCCTTTCCTAAGAAGACCCTCCACACAGCATTCCCAAAGAAGACAAAGGCCCTGAGAGGAATTATTTTTCTCAGGGCCTCCTGTGTGGAGCTAATGTGAAAAAAATGTTTTTGATATAGTTTAGCAGCAGGGCGGGGAGGAGATAGGGAAAGGCGACGCAGAGGGGCAACGGGGGCGAATGGGCGCATTTATATCTTGGTTTACAGTATTTTTCGATGCTTTATTCTAATATTAAAAATAAATTTCAAATTTATTTTTAATAGCGAGCGCAAAGAAATCTTATGTGATTAATTTTTTGTTATTTCACGCTCGTACCAAAGTGACCTTTGTGAAAGACCACCATTCAGAATCGTAATGTTGCTTGAAATCTCTTTAGCCGTGTTTGGTAACCAGACCTGAATAATGAACTCCAGTTAAAAATATTATGGCTTTAAAAAAATATGTTCATGTAGGCCAATAAACACTGATTCTGAATATATAAGTTTTATTTCATAATATTAAACTAAAGAGTTTTTAAAAAAATGTTAAAAAGTCCATTTATAATCGGGTCGTAAAAACACGCCGTCAAGTTTTTTTTTTTTTTTTACATGATCTCCACACACGAGGCCCTGAGGAAAATAATTTCTCTCAGGGCCTATGTCATCTTTGAGGATGCTGTGTGGAGGGTTTTTTTTAAGGAAAGGAAGGAGAGGAGAGTTCTGGGAAGGAAAAGGGTTTAAGGGGTGGGTAGGAATCTGGACAAACCTCACCCCATGAACCCGTGCACCCCTGCTAAATCACCAAACCTAGCGAACCACTTGGGGTGACCTATGGCAGAGGTGTTGGTTATCCAATAAAGGTTCCCGGGGCGGCGGTACCCATTCCCGCCTCCCAAATTGTAATTATTTGTAAGTTGGCATTATTGAAATGTTTAGTGGTGACGTCACTGTTTGTCGTGTCGTGACGTCACCGTAAAGTCATTGTATGGGAATGTAGGTATGACACAACCCATCGTATTAATTTATTCGTTTATTTACATACTGTTTATAGAGATTTAGTTGTTGTGTTTATTGAAACATTATTTGGACCTAAATAATGTTTTAAAAATAAAAGTATCTCTTATTAGTTTATCTCTATCATTGAAAATATTCAAAAACTACTGCACAGAAGAAATAGTAACGCTACTTCTAGGAGAATACTTCGAACACCGAAATTCAAAATGGCGGCAGTTGAACAGCTGATAATAACTATAAAAGCTATAATAACTTTTCAGGAGTGATGACGTCACACGATTCACCATACATACGGTGGTTTTCGGGGGATCTTGAAAAATTAAAACTTTGACAATTGTTTTAACTATTAAAACTAACTCTAAAAATAAAAATTAGAATGCAGTTATTTAAGTTGGAAGGTTATTTATTATTCATGAAAAAAATTGGACTGGAGTTCTCTATTGCCAGATACTTTCACATCTTGCTCTCCCTCATTCTTTCTTCTAACCACTGTCTTCAGCCTCACCACACACTATTGTTGTATAAGACACGATTTCAGAATGTACTCCAATATTGAAATGAGGTGTGGAGGTGTCCCTCTTAAACGAGGTGAGTGTGAGATGTAGTTATACAGTGTCATTTTTTATGTGAAAACCTCACAAGTCCCAACTGCTCGCAACCGCCTGGAGCTAGTGAGACTATGGCATCCACAATTGGGGTATATTGTGCGGCTGAAGGTAGTGAAGAGGGGAAGGAGATGGGAAAGAGAAAGGTGGGGAAGTACCCGACTATCCAGATCTGGTCATCAAACACGACTAAACCCATTTCAAGCAACATTTCAATTTAAAATTGCGGTCTTACACCAGGACGATACTGAGAGTATCTTCCACTCTGGAACGTGTCACAAATATACCTATGATAATACCCTCATAAATATAATGAAAAAAAAAGACACACATTTTTTGTTAGGTGATTGGATATTTCATGTTTTTCTATGGTACATTTGTAGTACATCTTGTACAACATACCCCATTTAGGGATGCTATAGTCTTGTGCTATAATATCTATGCATAAAGATGCCATGGTTCTAGAAGGTTTGTTGCAATTGGGTCTCTTGTGAGGTACCTACTCACATAAAAAAATCATCGATGTCATTTTGTGATAAAGGTTGATACATTTCCTCAGAATCGAAACAATAAACATTTTTCCACTGATGCAGTATTTTTCTATTTAGTTTCAATCCGGGGATTAGGCGATCGATATCTGATTTTTGCCTATCTAAAGGATTATTCTTCTTTCCGCTTTTATGTCCAACCAATGAACAGGAAAAACCTAGAAGTGAGATCTATACCGGTGAATAAACTGATATACCAGAACTTTTCGACTATCAGACAACCAGTCGGGAAAATGTTTGATCAATTTCACCAAGTAAGGAAAATTTTAGCTTACTTTAGATACGGTTAAGCCTACAAGACACTCCTATCGGTTTGTAACTTCAGTGTGTCAACCTTTTTTATAAGGATTTGATGACAACGGTTTTCTGAAAACTGGTCCGTGATGATAGTTTTTACAGTAGTAATAGATTTTAACAAATTCATGTTTTTGAAGAATTTTTTTTATTAGCTCCACACAGGAAGCCCCCTCAGGGCCTACGTCATCTTTGGAGATGCTGGAGGGATTTTGAGGAAAGGAAGGAGAGGAAATTTTGGAAAGGAAAAGGGTATGAGAGGTGGATAATCTAAGGGTCAGTGTGTCCAGGAGTGACGGACGTATGGGTTCATACATCCAACCCACTGGGTGGCATCTGGCCGGTGCAAGACGATGTTCCGAGGTGGTATGGCTGGAGAAGTCAAAGGGACTACCTCAACCATTCTCTCCCGAACCGGCCTGCCGTGCAGCTGTTGGGCAGACGCCAACACCAGGACAAATCTCACCCCATGAACCCGGGCACCCCTGATATGTCACCAAACGTAGCGAACCACTTGAAGTGACCTGTGGCACAGGTGTTGGTTATCCAATAAACCAACGGTATTCAACCTTTTTGAGCCGTCCGTACCCCTTGTCTCTCACTACAAATTTGTTGTTCCCCGTACCCTCTATCTATCATTTTTACACGTATAATGAAAGGAGTAATTTTTCATACTCTAATTATTACATGAATTTAACAATCAAGTCACACAAATAAAATTAAGGAATGCAATTTTATACAGAGTGTAACACGACTTCAGGCATTTTAACCTGTGATTCTACATGCGTGCCACGTCATTGCGTACCCCCAATTTGGCTTCGTCTACCCCCAGAGGTACGCGTACCACAGATTGAAAACCACTGCAATAAACAGTTGCCGGGACGGCGGTACCCATACCCGCCTCCTAAACTGAAGATAAATTAATAAGTAAATCGCGGTTGGCATTCATAAAAAAATGATCACAGAAGCGAAATCAGCCGTCCATAACGGGTACCAACACTACCAACCCGATTTATGGCAGTGAGGCATGGAACTGGCAGAGGAAGGATGAAAGTAAACTGAATGCTGTAGAAATGAGATCTCTGAGACGTATGCATGTTAAACTTTATATAACGTGTTAAAAATGTGGAGATCTGGAAAGAATTCAAGATTTAAAACCTAAGAAAGGGACGCTTAAATGCCTTGGACAAGTCGAGCGGATGAACAAAAAAAGAAGTGCAAGGAGAACATACATTACGTGGAAGTTAAAAAAAATTGCCTTTTAAAAGTAAACATTTTCAATTTTACAGATGATCAGAAATTTATCTTTCGAATGAACACCGCTACTAAACTTGAAAAATTACAAACCGTGCCAAAAAAATTAAACAAAAGAAGTATAGGTGCATTTTTTTTTTTTTTTTCAATTATTTCTGGCTTTCACCCTTCAAGGGTGTTCTAGGCCATCATTTATAATTACAGAGAAAGGAAAGGTGAATTTATATATTAATTTTATTTAAATGAGCAAATTTCAGAATTTTATGGAAGATTGGAGTAGAGTTCAGACTTAGAAGAGATGAAATGTTGAATGGAGGAGAGGCAATTTTTGATAACGCTTGATAGAAGAGAGGATATTTATTTAGAGAGGGACAATCAAAAAATATGTGATCTAAAGTTCCCACATCTAGACCACAGAACGTACAGTCTGGGGAGTCAAGAACATGAATTTTATAAAGGTGAGAAGGAACGGAACAATGTCCGATTCTCATACGAATAAGTAAGGAAATTTCTTTTTTGGAAAAATGGGGGAATTTTTGAAACCACGGATTTGATGGGATAGTCCTTTGAATTGAGGCGTAACGGGCACCCTTGGATTGACTAGCAATGTTCCAATACTCTGTCCAAACATTGCGGGATCTATCTTTGATGATGGAAAAAATATCAGACAGGGGAATATGGTTTACGAGGGTAACGGTAGGGTTAGACGCTCCTTGTTTAGCCAAGGAATCAGCAATATCGTTACCCACTATGCCAACATGTCCAGGAATCCAAATCAGAGTGACAGTTTTTCCAGAGCTTTGAATGGAGGTTATCAATACTCGAATAAGACATACAAAGTGATCATCAGGATGAAGAAGAGGACTGGTTTTAAGTTTTTGGAGGGAACTGAGAGAGTCAGAGAGAACAAGAGAATGTTCAAAATTATTTTTTATTATATATTTGAGAGATTCAATAATCGCAATGCACTCGGCAGAAAATATTGAAAATTGGTTTGAAATTGAATAAAATATTCTTTCATTAGAATTATTGTGGTAAACGTTAATACCAATACCACAGTTAGGAGAGTCCGGAGATTTGGAGCCATCAGTAAATAAAAGAGAAGAGTTGGGCCATTTAGAAGAAATAATGTCATTGAACATATTATTGACAGTGCGGGCTGGGAGATTGGAATGACTTTTAAGGATGCCGATCCCTTCTAAAATCGTTGGGGATAGGGTGACGTGACTATATTTTAATTTGTACAAAGGAAGAAGATCATTTTTGATAATTTGAAGCTCTGAGAGAGAGCGAAAATTTTTACAGATTGCAGGGAGAGGTTTAGTTCGAGCTCTGATTGTAGATGAATGTGTTGAGTCGTTGAACAACGAGACTCTGGGAATAACCTGATGACTTTTAGAATTTAAACATTTAAGAACAAATTTGTCAGCAAATAGTTGACGCCTTAAATAAAGAGGAGGATCAGAACATTTTACTTGAAGGGAATTGATAGGCGACGATTGCATCGCGCCAGTTATTATTCGCAATGACTTAGATTGAATTTTGTCTAATTTACTGAGTGCATTTTTGGATGCAGTACTAAAAAGGGGGCAGGCATAGTCGAGATGGCTTCGAATAAGTGCATTGTAGAGCAACTTAATGCAGATAGGATGTGCACCCCACCAAACGCCAGTCAATGATCTGATAATATTTAAATTTTTTTCACATTTAGTAACTATATTATTAATGTGGGAAGACCATTTAAGTTTCCTATCAAATGTTACTCCCAAAAATTTAACTTCGGAAGCATTGGGGATTGGAGAGTTTTTAAATAAAATTTGAACAGGGGGGTTATTATGACGATTTGAGAAGGTGACACACTGACTCTTTTGTACTGAAAGTTCAAGACCATTTAAAGTGAGCCATGTGCAAAGGGCATCCATGGCTTCATTAAGATATTTGACGGCGGATGGAATGATTTTGGATGATAAGAAGAAAGCTATGTCATCTGCGAACTCAACAACTTTTACTTGAGGGGGAATGGTGACATGCATATCGTGTGTGTATATATTATACAGTAAGGGGGATAATACATCGCCTTGGGGTAAACCCTTCCAAATTGACCTACTCTGAGGAGTAACATCTGGTAGCTCAATGAAAATTTTCCTATCGAGAAAAAGATTAATAATAGATTGGACAAACATGAGGGGTAAGCCAAGGCCTAAAAGTTTTTTTTTAAGAATTGGGATGGAAACATTGTCAAAGGCGCCTTCTATGTCTATAAAGACTGCAAGACATACTTCTTTGTTAGAAATGGATAAATTAATATCAGTGCTGATGATGGCAAGGTTATCTTGTGTAGATTTCTTTTTCCTAAATCCAAATTGGGATGGAGAGAGAAGATGATTACTCTCGACAAAAAATTCTAACCGGTTTTTAATTAATTTTTCATAAATTTTACTAAGGGTGGATGAAAGAGCAATTGGCCTATAGTTGGATCCAGAATTGGGTGATTTGTTTAATTTTAGAATTGGGATGATTATTTGAGAACTCCAGTCATCAGGTATTATGCCAGTCTGGAAGATTTTATTTAAGATGCATAAAAAGTGATTTAGAACATTATCATTACTATTTTTGATAATGCTATAAGGTATACCATCTCTGCCTGGAGATGAGTCCTTGACTGTTGATAAACAATTTTTTAATTCAATTAAAGTGAATGGAGAGTCTAGCCAATGATCAGACATAGGAGTGTTGTGGATTGGAGTTATTTCATCTAAGTTAGGTACAGAAGGGGGGGGCAATTTTGTCCAAGAACTCGTCTATCCATTTAGAATGAGAAGCTCGAGGAGATGTTGGACTGAAGGAGGATCGAAATCTTCGAATCATAGACCAAACTTCCGAAATTGGAGTGTTCGGAGATACTGAACTGCAGAAGTTATACCACCCGGATCTTTTTTTTGACCTCAATACCCTTTTGGCATTGGCTTCGGCATTTTTGTATATGAGATAGTTCTCCATAGTCATATTGTGACGATAGGAAAGAGATTTAGCTTTCCGAATTCTCACTACTTTGGAACATTCCTCATCCCACCAGGGAGTCGGAGGGAGTTTTTTGAGAGATTTGGTTTTAGGGGGAGGATTTGATTTATTGATTGCAGTTACGAGCATTGATTTGAAGTTATCGTAGTCATCTTTGACAGATAATGTATCGGTATAGGATAAATTTTGTATAAACTTATCCATATGTGAGTTAAATTCGTCCCATTTGGTGTGTTTTGTTTTAATCTTTGTCGAAATATGGGACTTGTCTGAATGGAAAGAAGTTTGATAAGTGATGGTGATCGGGAAATGATCACTGGAGCAAGGGTCGGGGGACACCACCCACGAGGAGAGAGGTGCCAGATTAGTAGAGCATATGGAGAGATCCACTGCACTGGGGTTTGTGTTGGGGCGAGAGATTCTAGTAGGAGATCCGTCATTCAAAAGAAAAAGGTTGGATTCATCTAGGAAATCCATCATACTTCGACCGTCTCGATCACAGAAAGCAGAACCCCAGACGGGGGAATGGGCATTAAAATCACCCAATAAAAAGAAAGGAGGGCTTAGTTGACGGACAATTTGCAACCACGCTTGTTTATTGAAGTGCGATGTTGGGGGAAGATAGATAGAAACAAAGGAAGTGTCCTTTATTTTAGCTGCAACCATTTGAAAGTCAGCATTGGGGGGTTTGATATTAATTGGGAAAAACGAAAGGGATTTTTTAATAAAAAGGGCAGCACCACCGCCCGTACCTTCCGGGCGATCATCGCGGAGACAGGAGTACCCTCCCACATTAAAGTGGGTGGATGGAGTAAACCAAGTCTCCGAGATAGCAGCCACAGAAACAAGGTTTGAATTTAATAGGTTAAGAAGGTTCGATTTGTTAGAAATAGCACTGCGGCTATTCCACTGAAGAATTCTGACATCTTGAAGAGCCATTTTGAATAAATGATTTTAATGTGGAAATAATAGAAGCAGCGTTGGACGGTTGATTAGTTTGAGAAGAAATTAGGTCAATTAGAAGCATAATAAGAGTTTGAATAAATGAAGAATTATCTTGGGAGAATTGTTCAGAAAGCTTTTGATGGTTTGTTGAGGATGAATTATAATTGTTTGCGCACCCATTTGTGGCATTTGAAAGAGGTGAACCATTGGGATTTAAGAGAAGTGAGTTGTGTTGTTGCTGATCGTATCCAGGAGCCGGTTTAGAGATAGGGTTTTTGTATGTGAATTTAGTTGAACGAGAAGATGTTGAGGAGGAGGCGGGTGGGTTAGATGAAGAGTTACTGGATAAAACCTCAGCAAATGATTTTTTGACAGGCGGGAATAGTTTAGAAGCCTGCAGAAAAGACAAGTTCTCAGAGGCCATAGAAATTTTTATATTTTTTTGGCGAGATTGTTCCGGACAAGAAGAGTTAATGGCGGAATGAGCACCTGAGCAGTTAAAACATTTAGGTGAAGAGAGAGAAGAACATTGGTCAGCCGTGTGGTTTTCTCCACATTTGAAACATCTGGGAGGGGATCTGCATGCAGCTTTGGTATGACCAAAACGACAGCAATTGTAACATTGAGTGGTGGGATAAGTATACATTTCAACTGGTAAGGAGTTGAAAAATAAATAAATATGGGAGGGAAGAGATTGTCCTTCAAATGTGATGACGACAGATTGGGAGGGCTTCCAGGAAACGATGCCCTCAGAAGAGTCCTTGTAATTTAACCTCCTGGCTTTTATGGGATTGCCGATATGTTGGGGGGTTGAAAGTGAAGACAGGATTTCTGGAATGGACAGATCGGTCGAGATACCTCTGACGAGGCCCATTCGAGTGACATTGAAAGTTGGGATGTACGCCTTGAATTTAGAATTTGATGAAATAAATATGTTTTTGATAAAGTTGTTGGCGGCTGAACCTGAGAGGAATTCAACAGAGATTCGGAAGCGACCCTCAGCTTTTACACCTCCAGGCTTAATCGAAAGGTTCTTGATATTTGATAGAAATTTACCAAATTCAAGAGGGTGGATAGTTTTACCTTGCTCAGTTTTTTGAGCGTACACAATGAACGGGCCACAGGAATGAGGAGAATAAAAGTTTGTAGGAGGAGGTTGAGGAAGAGCAGGTGAAGACTGAGAAGAAGAAGGAGAGTCATGTTTTATTGAGGAAGAGGGACTAAACTTCCTTTTTTTTGTGGTAGTCAGAATGACAGATTCACTGTCTGAAATTACTACATTTGATAGGTGCATTTGAAATATACAATTATTAAATAATTAATTAATGAAATAAAAATCTTTTGTTTCTTAAAACTTCAACGCTTGTTTGAATTTTTCCCACAATGTGGCAGCTCGTGAATTTTGAGTGTGATAGAGTGCGAAGTTAGATAAATTCGACACTATTTACGTCGTTTAGTCCAAAACGATTTTTCTTTTCAAAAATTCAGTTTTTTGTATGAACATTTTCAGGAAATCGGTGCGGCCCACTGCCATACTGAAATTTCCTGAAAATCTTCATACAAAAAATCGAATTTTGAAAAAAAAAAAAAAAATTGTTTTGGACTAAAAGATGTCGATAATGTCGAATTCCCTTCCCCCTCCCGAAGTCTCTTCCTTCCGCTAAACTATATGAAATACACACATTTTTCAAACAACTCGCGTGCCACCTATTGTAATTTTTGGACAAATTTCATAACGCCAGAGCTCTGCGCCATTACACGTAAAAACCTTCGCGGGCCGGCGCTCAACAAATCACCACAGTTTCATCGCAATCGTAAGAATGTTATACTCCTAGGAACGCAAAAAGAAACATTTATTTTTTGAAGACTTTGTTAATTTAGACTTTTATTTAATAAATGCAAAATAGTTGAATTAAGTAATAAGGAATGCACTTTAAACTTCATCTGCCTGCCCATGCGAGAGTAACAGCGTGACGGTTAGTTAGTGAATGATTGGATTATATATTATTCGATCAGTGTGCCGTACCGTGGAGATCACTAGACGCCACTTCCGGCCACGTGATCCCGAGTGGGGTGTCTCTTCCGGTCCCTGAGAGCCTTTGCAGGTACTACACACATCCGGTGTCCGATATCCGTGTCCGGTCGTACCCTGCGGTTAAGGTAAGGATGGTTTACCGATATAAGAATGAATAGGAGTTAGTGGTTAATGAATGATTGATTGAAGGCTAGATCTTAAAGGCTCCGTATATCAATAGATAAGGGATAATGTATATAAATCAGGTTTAGAGATGCGGCTTAGATTTAAAAAAAAAAATGTATTTTGAAATTGTACTGTAGTGTACATATTTGCGGTTCCATCAACATTGATCAGACGACAATTGGCCCCCCAACAGTTGACCCCCCCAAGTACATTATCTACATCTCTTTCCTCTCCCCACACTACCTTAAGCCTCACAACATATCAAAATTGGGGATCCCATAGTCTCAGTTGCTCCGGACGGTTGGGAGCAGTTGGAACTCTTGTGTGGTATTCAGATAAAAAAATGTTACATTATATGCATATATGCATATATAAAAAAGGAACCTTTAGCGGTTTTTCGCTAAGCCGACTGCACCTATAAGTATTTCATATTTTGTTATTATCGCATGCTTCGGGGAGTCGGAATAAAAACCAGAAAATTTGAATAAAAACCAGAAAATATGAATAAACACTCGAAAATATGAATACAACCAAATAAAATATGGATAAAAACCAGAAAATATGAAAAAATTATTCGAAAATATGAATTTGAATAGTAACACGAAAATATGAATAAAAACGAGAAAATATTAATAAAATCAAGAAAATATGAATTGAAACAAGAAAATATGAATGAAAACGAGAACATATGAATAATAAGAAGGAAATATGAATAAAAACCAGAAAATATGAATAAAAAAACGAAAGTATGAATAAAAACCTAAAAATTTGAATAAAATCCACAAAATTTGAATACAAACCACAAAATATGAATAAAAACAAGATAAAATTAATGAAAACCAGAAAATATGAATAAAAACAAGAAAATATGAATGAAAACAAGAAAATATGAAATAAAACATGAAAATATGATTAAAAACCAGAAAATATATTGTATAAAATCCCGAAAATTTGAATAATAACCCGAAAATATGAATAAAAACGAGAAAATATTAATAAAATCAAGAAAATATGAATGGAAACAAGAAAATATGAATTGAAACAAGAAAATATGAATTGAAACAAGAAAATATGAATTGAAACAAGAAAATATGAATTAAAACAAGAAAATATGAATTGAAACAAGAAAATATGAATTGAAACAAAAAAATAAGAATAAAAACCCGAAAATATGAATAACAAGAAGGAAATATGAATAAAAACAAGAAAATATGAATAAAACCAAGTTTTATTATAGTGAGTAAAAATATTTGATTTTCACTCAAGCCGCCTGCAGATACAAGTATAAATATGTCGACTTTGGTCATGCGGCCTTCTATATCCTCGTTGCCGTTGCTACATTTTTTTGTTTGCTTGGTATGATTTTTTTAATGTGAATACTGCACAAGGGTCCCAAATGCTCCCAACTACGGCATCCCTATTTGGGGGTATGTTGTGAGGCTGAGGGTGGTGGGAAGGGGAAGGAGATGGAGAAGAGGAAAGCGAGGAAGTACCTGGCTATTGAGATCTGGTCACCAAACACGGCTAAAGTCATTTAATTTCTGAACGGTGGTCTTATACTAGGGCGATACTGAGAGTATCTTCCACCCTGGAACGTGACGCAAAACTACTATGTATTTTTTTTTTACATTAACTCCACACAGGAGGATTTGAGGAAAATAATTTCCCTCAGGGCCTATGTCATCTGGGATGCTGTGTGGAGGATCTTTTTGAGGAGAGGAAGGAATGAACATTGGTCTTGAAGAGACCTATGTTGTAGGAAGGAGGAAACACAGAGGCCGGCAAATCATTCCACAGCCGAGGTGTTGAACATAAGAATGTGTCGAAGAAACGACCCGTTCTCATGTGACAAATGTCAACCGTGTACAAATGTTGGGCACGCGTTTGGCGTGTTTCCCGTCTATGCACCGGTGCTGAAGGGATCAATGATGCTAGTTCCTCGGAGCATCTTCCATTGTAATACCGGTAGAACAAGGATAGCATTCCCACCCGACGCCTGTGCTCTAAAGATTGCAATCCGTCTGTTAAGATGGGAGAATCTATCAAACGGACCGCCCGTTTCTGCACAGAGTCGAGGGTATTTTTCAGGTATTTTGGAGCTCCAGACCAGAGGTGGCTGCCAAATTCAACCGTGGGGCGCTCTTTAATTTTTATTATTTTTAATTAATTATTTGTCAATTATTTGAAATAACACAAATCATTCATATCAATTTTATTTACTCACGCCGGGATTTGAACCTGCAACGTTCGGATTGCTAGTCGAGAACCTAAACCCTCGATCATGGAGGCCGTTTTTCCTTCCCCTCCCCACACCTTCAGCCTCAAAATATACCTAAATTGAGGATGACATAGTCTTATTGGCTCTAGACGGAAGCAGTTGTGAATCTTGTGCGGTATCCACGTACAAAAATTGCGCATCGCTGCCTTAGTTCATTAAACTATTTTCCACATTAGATAAACTAACATTAGTTTTTCCAGGGATTATGATATTTTGATAGCGTTATCTTTCCGGTGAATTAACTTCAGGGGTAGCAAACGTAGGGGATAGCAGTGCCACATATCGCTAGTTCACTTGGATACCCTCAGTCCTTCAAGGCCGAAGGGGTGGTGGAGGAAGAGGCATACAAGTATTAATAGCGTTATTTATGTTAGCTACGGAAACCCTACTGCCCGGAACCATTGGTCTATGGCATCCCCAATTTGGGTATTTTATCAGGCTGAAAGAGATGATGAAGAGTGTGGTTGGACAGAACCTGTGGCTGTTTAGATCTAACATGTATAAAACCATTTCAAGCATCATTTGGATTATGCATGTGCATGGTGGTTTCCAGGCCGATACTTTAAGAGGACATAACCAGAGAAAACCAGAAATATGTCATTTTCAAATTAGATTTTAGACGTATTGATTCTTTTCCACAAAAAATTATAAATGGATTTCAAAAGATTGTTCTTTTATCTAGCATTCGCATGTAATAAATTTTGAGAATTTTTTTAAATTTTTAGTATAATAAGGTTATTTCATAGGTCGTTGGCAGATTTGTTAAATTTTCAAAAAAGATTTTGTATTATACCACACCCATTTCAAATAATATAATCATGCAGTAAAATAAATCAATACATTATCTAGCAAGCGCATGTTTTAGAATTTTAATTTTAATTTCAATAAAATCATTAAAAAATATGTACGTACATGTGTTTCTTGACGAAAATTGGTCCATTTGTGTATTTATTTGCGTACTTACGAACTAATATATTTGAGATTTTTTTAACATTCTTATTAAATTTAGACATTATTGAAAAACGTATAATCAAAAAATAACTACAAAAAGTACATTATTTTAATAGTTTTACCATCACGCCTTTCGGCATTTTTGGATGAAGGTATAAATTAAAGCTAATTTGAATTGAAATAAATTCGATATTGAGTTATAATTTTAAAAAGCTGGTACGGAGAATAATTAATCTTTCTCGTTGTAACCGCCCTGCACGATCGTAAGAACAATTTTCGACGAAATGTGGATTTTCGTCCGCTGGCTGGTTAAACGCTCTCAAGAGGAACGGCTTTGCATACTTTTTCATACAAAACTAAAATTTGGATTTAAGGCCAAAATATCCTACCAAATTGAATAATTATTTTTTTGAACAAAGGGTGTAACAAATATCCATTACAAGTTTGAGATATTAATATAAAGAAAGTAGCACATATTCCTACTAGATATTTGCTTATAAGCCACTTGTAATATAAATATATATATATATATAGATGTATAAATGAATTTGTTAAGCGCTCATAAGGTGATTTTCTCTTAAAAATGGTGATATAAAAATCCTAATCCTTCATAATTTGATTAAAAATATTATTTTTTCGATTTGGTTTGGTTTCATGACGCAATGACGCGAATTTTGACGCAAAATTCGTAATTTTTAAATGAAAAACGCGAAATTAGACATTTTCCCGAGAATATCGCGAAATTCGTAATGTCCGAGCATATAAGACGAATTCAATATTTTTCGGGCGATTTTTTGGTATTTAAGATAAGATGCATTTAAAAAAAAACCAAAATAAGCAAATTATTAAAAAGGTAAAATGACAACCACAAATAAAAAAAATCTGTAAAATGCATTAACGGTTGATATGACCCTACGACCGATTAAAAAAGTCTGTAAAATGCATTAACGGTTGATATGACCCTACGATCGATTAAAAAAAATCTGTAAAATGCATTAACGGTTGATATGACCCTACGACCGATTAAAAAAGTCTGTAAAATGCATCAACGGTTGATATGACCCAACGACCGATTAAAAAAGTCTGTAAAATGCATTAACGGTTGATATGACCCTACGACCGATTAAAAAAGTCTGTAAAATGCATTAACGGTTGATATGACCCTACGACCGATTAAAAAAGTCTGTAAAATGCATTAACGGTTGATATGACCCTACGACCGATTAAAAAAGTCTGTAAAATGCATTAACGGTTGATATGACCCTACGACCGATTAAAAAAAATCTGTAAAATGCATTAACGGTTGATATGATTCTACGACCGATTAAAAAAAATTTATCTAAAAATTTCAACCTCAGACTCCTTGTTTATTATTTATTCGAAAGCGAAAGCCCAAATAAAAACGGCAACCTAACCTAACCTATCACAAAATCAACAATATGTATTTTTTTACACTAGCCCTACATTGGAGGCCCTGAGGAAAACGATTTCCCCCTGGCGTATGTCATCTTCGAGGATGCCGTGTTGAGGGTATTTTTAGAAAAAGAAAGTTCTAGGAAGGAAAAAGGTATAAAAGTTGGGTAAAAATTAGGGGTCAATCTGCAGTGGGTGGAGAGAGTTCGGTTGGAGAGGTCAAAAAGTCTGCCTCAACCGGTCTCTCCCGATCCAGCCCGCCGTGCAAGTCCTACACAAACCTCACTCCATGAACCTGGCATCCTTCGGGCAAGTCACCAAACGTAGCGAATCACTTGGGGTGATCTATGACAGAGGTGTTGGTTATTCAATAAATGGTTTCCGGGGCGGCTGTACCCAATCCTGCTTCCAAATGTGATATAGATTCAGTTTCCGAATACCGTGTACGTTACCTATACATGGAGAGTATTAATTACTTTATTGCTGGGGTGCCAAAAGGGGTGCAATGGGGGTTTTAGAAGGGGGTTTAGGGTTCTAAGGTTCTAGAATGCGGTTCTATAGTGCTACAGTACCGTCCGTACCTACCTACCTGCTAATTTCACCATTTGTAAGATGGATCGGACCATTATTGTTGGGTTTAGTTTCAAGGACCCATGAAAACTGTTCAAGCGTTGAGATCGTAAATCCTGAATGTGTGACATTCATCACTTACGACCTTTTATTCGTTTTATATGTCATTAAAAAAATCACTTAGATTATGACACCGAGTGCTCCGAAATCAAAGATCGTCAAGCCATCCAATTCGCGAAATTCTAACGAAATCACAGACAAAAACCGTTATAACTCTTATTTTATTTAATTTTGTGATGTTCAGGTCCAAAATATAGACAAGTTACAAGGACTAGGGTGATTTTGTTTAACAAATCTGGATTTTATAAATTAATTTGTAACGATTGTATAGAATCTTAGAAATTTTAATATTAGATTTTAGGAGCATATAAGGTGTTTAAATAATAATAATTATTCTGAATTGGCCAACCACATTTTGGAAACAAATCATTCTTTTGATATATATAATGGGTTAAAAATTGTACACACAAACACAGCGCATTTACAGTTAATTTTAGAAATTAGAAAAAGTCTTAATAGTCAAATAAATATTATTAATAACCAAATATTTTTTAAAATAGCCATTTCTTAAATTTATTTTCATATTAATACTTACATTTATTATCATTTATTTTTGTTATTTAGACATCTTGATTATTGGGGGCGTAACGGGATACCACGGTGGGGTTACGTTTGCCACAATGGAGGGGGCGTAATGGGATAAGTAGAATATTTGTGACATAATTCATGGATGCCCCCTAAAGGGATGGGATGGGGTTTCTCTGGGTCTGAATGTCTGAAACGCCTCCCAATTTTCTCTTAGTCTTCTACCGCCCCCCCTGAGGGTCTGAAACGCCCCCAAGTGGGCGTTATCACCAAGTGGGAAAGAGAAAAATAATGCTTTATATTCAAATCTAAAAATGAACCACAAAATAATAAAAATATTTGCTAGATCTTTTTGAATCCAAAGTTTACCGCCGCAATTTGGAAGAAAAATTATGAAATTTTGGAATTTTTTTATTAATTATTTATACATGAAACGACAAAAAAATGAGTGATGGATAACGTTTATAATACATTTTCCCAATGAAATACGTATGCGTTTATATTTTTGTTGTTCGTTACCAGTAATTTTAATTAAAAAAAACCTAAGGAGAGCCGTTCTTAAAAGCTTTCTGTGTTTGCTACAAAATTTTTACATTTCAATAATGATATGCATATTTTATATTGATCAAAATGAAATCGTATTTCAATAACTTTCAAAAACAATTTTTAGTTTTCAGATGCGTTCAGAAATACTTCATTTATTTGGATTTTATTGCAAAGCTAAAATATTTTGACCTTCCGAAAAAATATGGTCGAGGCCTGAGTTGCAATGTCTAGCTAGAGCACAGACGCCAGGTGGGAATGCTATGCTTGTTCCATCGATATTTTAATGGAAGATGCTGCGAAGAACTAGCCTCATTGATCTCGACAACGGTGCATAGTCGGGAAACACGTCAAACGCGCGCCCAACTTTGTAAACGGTTGACATTTGACTAATTTCACACATTATGAGAACTGGTTTTCCGGGTGTGAAGTTAATATAAAACAAGGGCCAAAATGTATTCTACTCGTAGTATAATTAAGAGGAAACACCGTCGCTGAAAAATTTGGGTAATAGGTATTTTACCAAAATGTTGCTGTCGATGTCGCTTTTCTTCCCCTCGAATACTGAGAGAAAGGGATAACTGTACATTAGGCTGATAATATCTAAATAAAATCGTCAAAATACAACTTTTGTATTCCCAATTTTTCTTCTTCGAAACTGAACCGATTTTGAACATTTTTTTTTACAAACTGTATTGAAAGAAAATATTCTATATCTGTACGTTTAGGTTTTTAAAAAATATATTTTCTAGTTTGTATATGTAAAATGAACGTCCGTTGATGGCATTCAAACGAAGCAGTTTTAACGATATTTGGATGTTCATAAGTCCTATAAGAAGTGATTTATCAAAAAAAGTAAAACGTTTCGTCACGCTCTTGGTCGATGTCTATATTATATTAAAAATATTTGCACCAGTTTCAAAATACAGAGAAGACATTGGGAAACACATTTGTATGAACAAAAATGAGAGTGTGCAGTTCACACGCGGTAGAAGTGAAATCTTCAGTAAATTAAAGTAGACAAGAGTGGAGCTACGAAGCACCGCACAAAGAGGACACCGATAGGTCACGAATCACCGCACAAAGAGGAGACCAATTAGTCTATCTCATTATCTCGCAGGCTAAGTCCCATAGATGTATGTCTTTGTCTCTTTTTATTGGCGATATTTTTCGTTTCATCGAGTTTCAAATCACGGTGCTATAGGCCGCCCGTTTTCCTTTTAAAGCATGTATAACATTTATAGGCGATTAAATTTTCCAACCGAAAATATATTAAAAAAACAGGGTGTGCATTCATATGCTGTAGAAGTGAAACCTTCAGAAAACTTAAGTAGAGAAGAGTGGGGAAGTTACGAAGCACCGCAAAAAGAGGAGATCGATAGGCTACGAAGCTCCGCACAAAGAGGACACCAATTTATATTATCTCATTCTCTCGCAGGCAAAATCCTATATTTGTATTCGTTGTCTCTTTAGTGTCACTATTTTTCGTTTCATCGAGTTTCAAATCAGAATGGTGCTAAATAAGTTTTCACTTAAAAAATTATGCACCGCGAACGGAATTAAAAGCAAATTAACCACTATTGCAAAAAGATAAATAATGTGCTATGCGTTTTGCGGATTATTTAAATGAAGACAATACAAGCGAAACTCAATCGAAAATGTGGAAACAAAAAAAATCAGAAAAAGATATTGACACCTCTGGTTTAAATTTTAGGCGCCGTGAGCTTTTCCAACAGGTGGCGCAAAATTAATCACCCTATCGGAAGATGTTATAATTTTTGCAAATGGCGTCGTACGTCAATCATATTTGACATTTGTGAACTAGACAGCTAAAGAATACAAACAGACAAGCAATGGAGCGCTATACTCCCCAAGAGCGTGGAATAATTGTGTCGATTTAAGCTTTAACGCTTTTAGCGATTTTGTTTCGAAAGTCATCATGAGCGACGAGGCGCATTTCCACTTAAACGGTTACGTCAATAAGCAAAATATTTATTTCTGGGGCACTGAAAATCCGCGTGCCATGTACGAAAAGTCATTACGTCCACTCAAAGCCACTGTGTGGTGCGACGTTAACGCGGGAGGAGTGTTTGGGCCATATTTTTTGAGGACGCCATTGGCATTACGGCCACTGTTACTGGTGAACGCTACAGGGCCATGATAATAGACTTCTTACGTCCAAAATTGGATGAGCGGGGCTTGGTGAACATGTGATTTCAACAAGACGGTGCAACCACGCACACAGCACGAGCCACAATGGATATTGTGAAGGAAGCATTTCCTGGTCGCGTAATCTCTCGCTTTGGCGATTTGGTATGGCCAGTAAGATCGCCCGATTTAACCATCCCAGACTTCTTTCTTTGGGGCTATTTGAAGTCCCGGGTTTATGACAACAAGCCTCAGACAATCGCAGCCCTTAAGGAGAATATTCGACAGGAATGCGAACAGTTACCACCGGAAACCTTGCGGGAAAGTAATGGAAAATGCGATAAAACGGGCACAAATGTGTATCAACACTGGCAGCAGCCACTTGCCGGATATCATCTTTTTAATTAACAGAAAAAAATTTAAAAGTCCAAATAAAGATTTCTATTACTCAAAATTTGTTTGTTTCTATTACTCAAATTTTATTTAGTAAAAAAGTTATTCAAAAACAAAATTGGATGATTAATTTTGCGCCACCCTGTATTTGTATTAGGATTAGAGTTGTACCCTGCCTTCCCGATTCCCAAAATACGTCATCATTTCCTGATTCGTAAATCCTGAACCCTGAAAAAGCTTTCAGTGCCAACCTCCTACATTATAAGTGGACGCAGATTAAGGGGCAAATATTGGGATTGGACCATCGAACAGGAAGTGTAGCATGGACGATCGATAAAACTCTAAATCAATACGATATTGACCAAATCCGTCCTCTTTTGAGAGTTATCAATATTTACCAATACGGTAAACGATTGTTAACAAATATTCCGACCGACGCGACGATTGATAAATTTTAGCGCGGTCTCAATAGTATCAGGTAAATCTAGGCTAACTGTAAATATTCACATATTTTTTTAATAATGTCGTTCGTTACGCAAAATTAATGGCTTATTTATTGAACTGATTAAACTAATGAAGCTTTTTGGCGAACCCTACATGTTACATATTTATTGTGGTCCATCAATATTTATCAAATATCGTGATATTTATTGAACGTGTAGGCTAGCATATTGACGGAACACAATATGGATCATAGACGTCTAGATGTATGAATTACCACAGATCATGATAGATATCGATGCCTAGACTACACGTTCAATATTTATGCCGTCATGGAACCGTAACCGTAAGTTGTCACGGTAATTAAAAAAGCGGTCAAAGTAATTGGTACCAAACCTATTAATGGTCGAACATTTAGCTAATAAAAGCCTCGCTAACAAACTTAATTTTCTGTTATAATTTCTAATTTATAGTTCAGCAATATTCGTTGGAAATTCATCGAACATTTTGTCATCTAACTTTTGTATTCGCGTTTTACACACAAAAAGGGCGCCTGGGAGTCAAAATATCGAATCGTTATTGAATTTAACAACTTTTCACAATGGCTGTACCCTCGCCTGACATATTTAATATTTATACGCAGATAAATAATACAGCCCCGTCGTAGGTTTTTCAATATGACGCTTCTGGTAAGTTATGATAGAGCCCCTTTTGGCTTATTTATGAAGGGTGGATTTTTGAACCGATTTTCGCATTTTGACGCGAAAACCTTTTAAAATTTTAAATGAATTATGTGTTTTTTATCGGCCTTCGTTGATCTTAATAGATAATATAGAGCCTTAATAGACATTTATAGGCCTTGCCTAGGACGATTTGGATTGATTAGATGGTAGTAGGGTCCAAAGCGTCAGGTTACCACACGTAAGTCGGTGATTCAATTATCTGCTTAGGTAAGTCATTACGCAACCACTTATAAATTGATGGAAGTAGGTGAAATTTAACTATTGTAGGGTTTTTCGTATCTCGGGAATGTTCGTCTTTGTTTTAAAAAAGTAGACACCTACTCGAGAATTATGTATGAAGAATGAGTTAATGATGAATGTAAGTAGGTCTAGAGTCATGATGTTTGAAAGAGAGAGTACGAAAACAGTGTGCAATATAACATACATTATATAATACAGCGCATCTTTTTTTTGTTTCCAAAATATTTTTTTTATTTACTGTACTTTCTTGTATAATGTTTTACTTGAATCCAAAAATAACAAAGCTCTCTAATTTAGGCAAGACAGTGTCAGAAATATTATAAAAAATTGATGTGTGTGATAATGTGATAATTATGTATTAGGTACAAATGCCCTATATCTTTTTTCCCAAATTTTTACTTTTTTCCTTTACTGTTTTTTACACTGTTTCTTACATATTCGATAATAAATTGATTCTAGAACCTAGTCTACTACTACTATTCTACTGTATCGTATATTATAGTATAATTATGTGAATGGAATCTGTTAATGTTAACTTTACTTCATACTAAAGGCACAAAAAACGATTATAAAAATAATTCTTAGATTACCCCTAATTACGGACTCGAACTTTATCTTTAATATTATGAATGTGTTTGACGTTCGTCAGATATATGCAAAAACAATCCTCACTCATTTATACACAAACATACATAAATACTATGAAAAAAGACTAAATTCTCGCTATACTCGAAACAATAACAAAGATTTACTACAAATTCCCATAACTCATACTACTTTTGGTCAACGAAGCTTTAGATACCTTGCAACAAGACTTTACAACATTCTTCCAATTAGTATAAAAAAATGTGATTCACAAAAAAATTTCAAAAAAAACATAAAAATTTGGATAAAAAATAATGATAGAGCATTTACCGGTGCACTCACCCAAATTCGAAATTAGTAATGAACCAATGCTGTTATTATTGTACCAATGTTATTGTTATTATTAATGCAATATCTATTGTGTGATTACATTCTAATATAAGTGTAGGTATGTTCACAGCATTATAAATTGATGTAAAATAACTGCCTCAACACAGGCTAGCCTAGTGAGGCAGGTTACGAGAAACCTAAATTTATAATTACAAATCTCTACTCTCTAAGTAACTACTGTTTATATGTATATTGTTTTTTGTTATTAACTTTTGTACTAATGTTACTTTTAAAATATTGTAAGATGTACTTTTTTCTTGTTTGTTATAAATCTTAAAATTTTTGTTCAATAAAGATATTATTATTATTATTATTATTACTACATATATGAATAATCATGTACCTACATACCCAATATAAACCAAACCTGTCAATTTGACTGTCCTAGAACGGGAGACCTTCCTAGTTGGGCAGTCAAAACTTCTTTATACTGTTAAGGTATTCTTTATAACAAAATAAATAAATAAATAAACTGTGAATTATGAATACTTGGAGCAGGTGGATGTGTTTGTGTATCTGAGAGGTATGTTTACGAGAGATGGGAAGGCTGATAGAGATATTGAAAGAAGGGTAAATGCAGGCAACTCCAATAGTGGAAGATTGAACGCAAAAGGCGCTAACAAACTGCCAAAAGAAGCGAAGTTAGAGGTTCATAATGGAGTGCTGGTACCTACCTTGATGTATGTTAGTGAGGCATTGAGGGAATGAATGCTGTGGAAATCAGATCCCTGAGGTAAAACCATGTACGATCGTGTGAGAAATGTGGAGATCCGCAAAGAATGCACAGTTGACGTAAGCCTACATTAATTAGAGTAAGATTAAGAAAGGGACGCTCAGATGGTTTGGGCATGTCGAGCGAATGAAGGAAGGAGTGTAAGGAGAATAAATAACGTAAATGTGAATGGTAGAAGAATTTGGGAACGCCCGAGGAAGAAATAGCACGATTAAGTTACCACAATATTATTTATACCAGTGGCGTGTGGTCCATATAAAATTATACATACCTGTTTATCAAGACAATTATTTATTTAATTAAATGAATATGAGCGAAACTCAATCGAAAATCTGGAGACAGAAAAAACAGAAAAAGATATTGGCTCCACTGGGACACGAACCCAGGACCCTTTGCTTACATGGCAAGTGCTCTACCGATTGAGCTACGGAACCCATATCAAATTCGGTCACTTTCAACTGTATCATCTTTCGACTAAGAACTACCAACATTACCTTCATTTTCTTAACGCTTGGCTGCTATCTTTATATATAATTGTAAGATTCAACTCGAACTAAATGCTATCTAGATAGTGTCTGGATAAATTTTTATCCATTTTATTTTTAATACGCGACATCTATTGACTTTTCTGCAAGTCTAGGATGAATATTGTAATTTTTTTTAAACTTTATGAGCAAAATCTGAAATTATAATATTCAATTAAATGAAGACAATATTAGCGAAACTCAATCGAAAGTCACAGCGGAGCCAATATCTTTTTCTTATTTTTCTGTCTCCAGATTTTCGATTGAGTTTCGCTAATATTGTATTCATTTAATTGAATATTATAATTTGAGATTTTACTCATAAAGTTTAAAAAATTAAAATAAACAATTATTTTTTTTCATTAACTCCACACAGGAGACCCTGAGGAAAATAATCTAGATGCTAAGAACAACTGTATATATATATATTTATATATATATATATATATATTTTTTTTTTAAAAGAAAGACAAACATTCCCGGGTTACGAATAATCCAACAATGTTTGAAAATCTCCTACTACCACCACAGAAATCCGAAAATGTTTCTTGTGTTGTGATGGAGGACCTAGCCAGCCGAGGAACCGAACACGCGACACTCGGGTGGGACCCAAGCGCTATGCCCACTCAACCCCTGACCGGTCATATAGATCCTAACGGTTACTAAACTATAATTAATGTATATGATACTGCCTCCGTGGGTCGACACACAGTGCCCTTCTTGTCAATATCAAGGAGGTTACAGTATTTCTACTTATATCGGCAGAATAGCTTTAAATCCTAAACATGGGAACAACTCAGCACAGGTTCGCCTAGTGAGGTGTTCATAAAAACTACTATTGACCTATTTACACACAGTTACGGATCATATGTTATGGCCCAATTTTATTTCTTATTTTTATAAACGACATAGTCAACTGCTTTAAAGACGTCAAAGTGTTGCTTTTCGCTGATGACATTAAATTATATAAAGAGATAACTATCCTTAATCACTGTGAAATTCTTCAATCAAATATAGACATGCTAAAAATTTGGTGCTCACAAAACAATCTATATTTAAATGTAGAAAAATTCAAAACTTTGACCTTTTCCAGAAAAAAAAACATCACTGTTTGTCGACTATTCAATAAATAAAATAAATTTAGAAAGAGTATCGGAAATGCGGGATCTTGGCATAATAATGGATGAGAAACTAGACTTCACGGTTCACATTCAACAAACTGCAAATAAGGGTATGAAAACTTTAGGATTTGTGTTAAGAACAATTAAAAACTTTGAATCGTTACAAATCATTAAACTACTGTATACATCCCTTGTTAGAAGCCTAATAGAATATAACTCCATAGTCTGGTCGCCCTTCTATAAAATTCATATTCATACTATTGAAAGAATTCAAAGAAAATTTCTACGTTTTGTAAATTTTAAACTTAACATCCCTTTAGAGCACATAAATTATCCGTCGTTAATGAATACTTTAAATATTCCAACATTAGAAAACCGACGAAAAATAAACGACCTAACTTTTTTATTAAAATTATTAAACTCTAAATTCGACGGTTGTGAACTCCTGCAATTAATAAATCTACATGTACCTACACGAACAACTAGACAAACATTGACATTTTATATACGTACATCTCATTCGAACTATGATTTACATTCTCCAATACAACGTTTGCATAGTCTTGGTAACAAATACTTAAACAATCTGGATGTATTTGACAATAATTTGAACTTAGCAAACTTCAAACGCCATATGTGCCAACTATTTATTTCTACCTATCCCGTTAACTAATGAGAACAACAATTTTAAAAATTACCTACTTTATGTCAACTACTATATTTTATGGACTATATTTTGTTTCTTATATTTTATGTTACCTGTATTTTGTTAACGCTTATATTTTATGTAACCTAAACTTTTTGTTTTATTTTTTTTTTAACCCTTATATTTTATGTAACCTATATTTTGTTTTTAACAAATATTATGTTACTTGTATTGTGTATTGTATTTTGTAAACCCATTCTTTTCACTGTAATTAAAAAAATGTACTGCATTCTATGTAAAAGCCCTATGGGCGTTTAAATAAATAAATAAATAAAATAAATAAATAAATAAACGTTTTTTTCTTATAACTGTAACTTATTATGTATGTAAACCAATGTAATAATCTGTAAAGTAAAGAAAGTAATAAATAAATAAGTTAATCAGATACTTGAGTCGGGCCATGTCAAGAGTGAGAATAACAGAAGGATATTTATAAGACGATGTATGGATATGAGTGCGGCAAGGAGTGTGTGCCAAGACCTGTTTGGCGGTCCGTCCTCTCTGCCTACCCCTGCGAGGAAACGGCGTGATGATTAGTTAGTTAGGCACTCACCCGAGCTGTGCGGAGAGCTGTTAGAGGACCCGTAACCGTCATCCAGTCCAGGGGTTGAGCTGGCCTGACTGCAGCCGCCAGGGGTGCCATGTGCGGGGCCGGGGGCAGGAGCTGGGCCCACCGCCACCTTGCCACCGTTCTTGACCACCCCTGCTACCTTGGTCGCTTCGTCCACTACTGGAACAAACCAACAATCTCGTTAGTGACTACCTCTTATTTGAGATATACATCTAATTTTTTTTAAAATTTGATGGATGGATTTACGTAGATGGCAGTAATTTAATTATTTTAGGGAAAAACCTTTTTTGTAAAACATGCCGTAAAATATTTATATTTAATAATGAATTATTTGAAATAAAACAAAAAACTTTGTTATAAGCAATAATTATCAGCCTGAAACACTCATCTACATTGAAAAAATCTATCTTTTCATATATATTTTCGTGTATCTTTTCTCGGAAGATTTTTTCATTGTACATGAGTGTTTCAGGCTGATAATTATTGCTTATAATAATTGTTACCCTTTGTGCTATGCATAAAAATCTTGTCTTAAACGTTAGTTTATCAATAAAAAATAAAAAATAAACTTTGTTTGTAACCATGATTTATTTATTTAATTTTTTTTAAAAGCGACCGGTTTCGCTTAACACGAGCATCATCAGGGTATAAAAATAAACTACGGCGGGTTAATGGCCCTTTAAGGGTTTTTACTAATTTATGGGAAATATCCCTAATATGGGGCTATTGGATACATTTAACTGATTATTGAATTTTTTTCTTTATTTCGAATGCTTCTAAATTATTTAGTCTGTTACCATGATAATTTCTGTGTATGTATATTTATCCACGTACATAAGTATGTTATTATATCCACAATGTATATTTTTTGATCAGTTTAATATTATACTCTGAAGATGCTCGTGTTAAGCGAAACCGGTTGGTACAAAAAAAATCGTTGTTTCAAACAAAGTTAATGTTTTATTTCAAATTATTATGTCAAATCACAAAGTAACTGCACACTCTACTCAAATTTAGATTTTCTGAAGATGTCTGACTAATGAACTGGACGATCGAATATAATTTATTTTACATTCTACTACCCTATTTTATACAATGAACATTTTTTTGTATGACTTACACTTCATTTATTTACCTGTAAACTGTGTACTCGAGTATAGAAATAAATACAAATAAAAATTTACCTCCATCAAAGAAATTCGGCAGTAGACTAAGTTTGGGTCTGTTTTCCTTGTTGCGGCTGACCAGCACGAGTTTGGCCTGCCCCGGGGCGGCCTCGTAGCGCGCGCCCGCCCCGCCCGGCCCGCGCGGCGCCACTGGCGGCGGGCTGCGGGCTGCTGAGGTACCGCCGGGACGCAGTGGCGCGTCTGGGGAACCGGCACACGAGTCCTCGGCACCTTCGCCATTCTCTCGGACCCCTGAGAAGGAATAAATGAGATGCAATTTTTATAAAACCTTTCATAACTAAACTAAAACTTGCAGTGGTATACCATATTATTAGATGCTTTATAACAATTGGTACAGCAATTAGAAAAAAAATGTAGTGTGTAGGAACAGTTTCAATTTCTTTAAACAGACGTCGTTATTTTAGGAAGTTATATGTAGTTTTGACTGGTAATGCGCACAACAAAATATCTGCTAAAACATAACCTAACAAAAAAATGGGACAAAAATAAAACAGACATCCCATAAAGATAATAAATTATTGTTTAAAAATAGTAAAATGGGACAAAAATAAGACAGATAATAAGTTGATGAAATTTTGCACACTTTACCTTCAAAATAATGGGAAGGTCACTATCTACTTGAAATTTCGAAAAACCACCCCATCCTCATTTCCTAACCATTTAAAGCAGTGTTTTCGCGCTTTTTGATGAAATTTTGCACACTTGTATGCAAAATATGTTCGTAGGACAATAATATGAAATGCAAACCCCAGTTAGCACCTTATATTTTAAATATTTGCTTGTAAATAAATGTTTATTTATTATTATTACCATTTCAACAACTATGCTAAACAATCCACGACTATTTTATGTTTTAATTGGTTATTTCATTTTTATTTTATTCTTTCTCATCTCTTTTTTTTCATTTGCTATGCTAAACAAATAACAGTTAGGTACTATGTTTTAAACTTTTTTTAATTATTTTATTTTATATTCTTTCTCTTCCTTTTTATTTCCTCTTTTTATCCATATGTTCATACCCATAATTATTTGACTGTCCTAAAACGGGATAATACTCCTAGTTGGGCAGTCAAAATTTAATAAATTATGTATATAAATGTATATTGCTGTGCTAAATAAACAAATAAATAAACAAAATAAACTTGACGTTAAACGTAAGAGGAAAATCACTGTCTACATCAGATATTGAAAACTTTACTCCTAATTATATAAAATCTTATATATAAAGAAGAGTGATTGTTGCTGGCGGGCGTCCGGCGTTTGCGGGATTTGATTTTTATACAAATCTGTAAATGTTATTCCGAGATTGATGGAATTTGGCACTCTTGATCTTCTAAACATGAGAAAGGTCACCGTTTACGTAAGATTCCCAAAAACCACCCATCCCCTTTTCCCACTCCAAGAAAAACGGGCAACGCCGGGTGGTTCGACTCGTGTCATTATAAAGTTTGCTGTCAAAAATAAAACCAAGTAAATATCCGCGAATGCTAACGCACCAAAACGATGCAATAGTTCGAATGTATCACATATAGGTACGTGTGTTAATACACTGTCAACTCGTGTTCCGCATTGTTAATTGGTGCAAGAGTTAAATACTAATTGCTGGTGGCAGAAGTGGCACATTACTTTATAGTAATTAATACGAGATTAACAACGGTTTACCCATTACCACGTGTTGTTCATTATTATTGTAATGGTTATGTGTGGATTATTCAATGCATTTTTATTGGTTGTTTTTTAAATATTTTTTTTGGCTTAACGAATCGCCATGATATTGCACAGAAAAAAATAGCTATACATAAATAGTAATATTAACACACTTTTAATAATAAACAACATAAAAAGGGTTACATTAGGTTAGGTTAGATTTTATTAGATATTTTGTTGGAGGATATTTTGTACGTAGGATATTTTGTCGCGGGATGAAAACGCGAATTACCATAAAAAAAGGTTCCGCGATAAAACAGAACAGTGTCAAAAATAACACTAAAGAAATGTAATATGGAATTTTTCTATCTCTGTTTTTTTTTCTGATTCTATAATTACTTTTTGTAGTTTTTTTACATTAACTACACACAGGAGGCCCAGAGGAAAATAATTTTCTTTTTATGGACAGGACCTCGAGAGTGTTTTCTCTTGGGGTAAAAATAATCTCGTTGAATTTAATGTTTCAAAGACCCAATCTTGTCTGATTACGTCTAAAAGGGATCGCAATGAAAATCTAGTCTCTTTCAACGGAAGCAATCTTCCGAACAGGCCCTCCATTGATTTGCTTGGTGTAACCCTAAGTGACCAGCTCAGGTATGGGGGCTCCATCGAAGCCAGAGTAAAGCCTCCCAAAAACTGGGCGTACTGTACAGGGCCCGCAGATACTTTAAAAGTACACAACTGCTAACCCTGTACAAATCGCAAGTGCGCCCCACGGTTGAATTTGGCAGCCACCTCTGGTCTGGAGCTCCAAAATACCTGAAAAATACCCTCGACTCTGTGCAGAAACGGGCGGTCCGTTTGATAGATTCTCCCATCTTAACAGACGGATTGCATTCTTTAGAGCACAGGCGTCGGGTGGGAATGCTATCCTTGTTCTACCGGTATTACAATGGAAGATGCTCCGAGGAACTAGCATCATTGATCCCTTCGGCACCGGTGCATAGTCGGGAAACACGCCAAACGCGTGCCCAACATTTGTACACAGTTGACATTAGTCACATGAGAACGGGTCGTTTCTTCGACTCGTTCTTATGTTCAACAGCTCGGCGGTGGAATGATTTGCCGGCCTCTGTGTTTCTTCCTTCCTACAACATGGGTCTCTTCAAGACCAATGTTCATTCCTTCCTCTCCTCAAAAAGACCCTCCACACAGTATCCCAGATGACATAGGCCCTGAGGGAAATTATTTTCCTCAGGGCCTCCTGTGTGGAGTTAATGTAAAAAAAAAAAAAAAAGGAGTGGAAGTTCAGGGAACGAAAAAGTATGAAAAAGTATGAGGTGCGGGTAGGGGTCAGTGTGTTTAGGAGAGACGGACGTACCGATCACGGAATTTTGAAATGCTATACAAAAGGACAAAATGTTTATTGTTCAGAAAAAGGAAAATTTTATTTTTTATTTTTCGAAAAAATGATTTCTATAGTTTTTGTAGACCCAAAGTTTATCCAATAGACCCTGAGTTTTTATTGTAAAATAACATTAAATAATTCTTTCAGGATACTTAACGTTGTTTGTAAATTTCTTCGATGACGGTATTTAATTTATTTTTAATTGTCCTGAAAAAAATCCTCTTAAAATGCAAGTCGTAAAAGACGCACTTATTTTCCTAGAAAAAATTCAAAGACGCCGATCGAAAGAGAAAAAAATGCGAAAAATTACATATTTAACTCATTTTTGGATTTATTGTCCTTTACAGCATTTCAAATTTCCGCTATCGAAATTAATATATCCCTCCCACTGCGGTGCAAGGCAATGTTTCAAGAGAGTCCTGTTGGAGGTCAAAAGATCTCCCTCAACTAGTTTCTGCCGATCCGGCCTGCCACTCAGTTGGTGGGAAAACGCATCGGCCGCCAAGATCTAAACACACCTTACGTCATGAACCAGGGCACCCGTGCTAAATTATCAAACGTAACGAACCACTTTACGTGAATGAGATGGCAGGTATATAATAAACATGGTCATACGAAATTTTTAAGACAGCCTTGCTAACTAGATATCTAAAGGGTGTTTTTTTGAGGTATACAAACTCAAGATGAAAAAAAACCACATTAAAACAATGTTAATGTTTATGATATTGATTTTATTTAATAGATAATTTTATGCATTCGTGAAGTCCAATTTTCGATAACTTTATCGAGCAACTGGGGCCATATATCGGCAATAACCCGGCGAATGTTGACTTCCAAGTGGTCCAACGTCTCTGGTTTATCAGCATAGACTAGTGAATTCACATACCCCCAAAGAAAGTAATCTAATGGTGTGAGATCACACGATCGTGGAGGCCAGTTCACAGTTCCATTACGTGAAATTATGCGCTAACCAAATGTTTTCCGCAATAAACTAAATTTAAAAAAAATAAACGCAATAAAATATATTAATTTTTGGAGATCGCTGGCAACGGTTAATACGCACTTTTTTTTTGAAAAAACCTTTTGATTCACCTTAATTACATTAAAAGGCAACTATTTGCATTGGGGGAAGTGGAAAATATTTCATTTTAAATTTCGATTACGTAAAATTAAAATTAGCTTTCGTCTTGTGAAATTGTATGCCATTAGCTATTAGCTCATTCGCTGTCACTTTGGTATGTTGGTATTCCTGATACACTTGAATGTATAACGAACGGCTAGAAGATTTTGAAGGTACGGGGCACTATCTTTTGAATCACAAACCATGTTACACAAACCTAGCGTAGCCGCTAAACTACTTGAAAACTAGGATGTTTTTCTTGCCTTGACGCGAGTAGGCGTTATAAAGGGGCACTTTCTTTTGTATCACAAACCATGTTACACAAACCTAGAATTCCCATGAAGTTCTTACGCTTTGCTCTAGCATCTTTTCGTACAGTAACAAGAATACCAACATAACAAAATGACATTTGAAAATAATGTTTGAAAATGGACGGTCTCGTTTCACAGAATGAAAGCTAATTTTAATTTTACGAAATCGAAATTTAGAATGAAATATTTTCTACTTCCCCCAATGCAAATAGTTGTCTTTTAATGAATTAAGGTGAATCAAAAGATTTTTTCAGAAAAAAGTGCGTATTAACCATTGCCAGCGATCTCAAAAATTTACCTAAAATATATATGCACAATTTGCAAGCGCTGTTCTGAAGTTAGTCTATTCGGTTTCATGCCAACTCAGAATGAAACCAACTCAGAATTATCTCAGAAAGGTCATTAAAAGCCATGAAAAAATAATTTTAAAATAGCCGGTAACCCTAACCTAACTTAACCTATTTAACCAATTTTTTAATCATCACTCTTAAAGACCTTTCTTCTGAGATATTTCTGAGTTGGCCGGTCACCGTCTATTTATGGTATAATGGCAAAACGTACTGACTACAAATCAACTGTCAAATGTCAAATTGACAGTCTGTAGAAACAACGTTGCCAGTTTAAAAAACAAACCACTAAAAAAAACACCCAATATATCTATCTATTCGTATCTTTATAAAACCTCCATACATTGACGGCCCAGCCTAGTACAAATGGATTATACTTCCTACGATTAGCACGGGAAAGAAGGTAAAAAAATGCTTTTCGTCTAAACTTGTAATCAAGCCAGCCTGATAAGAATAAGCAAGGATATAAAATGGATAATCGGTTGAAACATTATAGATCCCCCGTACAAATATAATACAAACATTTTATGCCACTCGTTCGGGCTGTAAATTGAGTTTACTTTGGGTATACGCCAAAGATATTCAAATACAGAATACGCAGTATACCCAACACACCAAGAATTTACTCATTTTTATTAAACATTAATAAACACTTAGGAAGGGTTGTTACACAGAAAATGAACAACTTCAAAGCCAATTTTCTGTGAACGTTCTATTCAAGTTCTGTTATTACGAGTATTTCATTATAGACCAGTTGTTTCACAGAATTGAAATAAAACTTTCACAGAACTTGAAAATTTGATAAATTGTTCAAATTCAATCACAAAACCCGTTCTTAATTTGGGAGGCGCATATAGGTACCGCCGCACCGGGAACCATTTATTGGATAACTAACACCCCTGCCAATAGGACACCCTAAGTGGTTCGCTACATTTGGTAACTTAGCAGGGGTACACGGCAGTGGCGGTCCGTGTGTTTTCAGTGAGCTAGAGTGCTAAGATTGAAAAATACGACATTACTGATGTTGCTATAATTTTTTTTTTTTAAGTTTCACCTTTTTGTATCTGGATGATGAAGATCTTTTAGTATGTGGATGCGGCGCATCCCTTGACTGAAATAATATTAAAGATCTTCATAAAAAAGTTGAAATTTTGAAAAAAAAAATAACATTCATTTTCAGCTACAACAACGTCAATGACGTCATATTTTTCAAACTTAGCGCTCTAGCTCACTGAAAACTCACGGACCGCCACTGGTGCACGGGTCCACCGGGTGAGGTTTGTCTAGCTCTTGGCGGCACAATCGTTTGCCCACGTTCTGCATGGCGGGCCAGATCGGGGGAGACTGGTTGAGGGAGACCTTTTTATCTCTCCAGTCAGACTATCTCGATCCATCGCCTTGTAGCGCAGTGTTAGGGAAGGATTCATAAATCTGTCACTCTTGAACACATTGACCTCCAGATTCCTACCTTCACACCTTTTTTCTTCTCAGAACTTTCTCTCCTTTCTTTCCTTTAAAAAATCCTCCACACAGAATCCCCAAAGATTGGCCTCCTGTGTGGAACTATAGCAAATATATATATATATCTCTGAAAAGACCCTTCACACTCTAAAGATGACATAGGTACTGAGGGAAGTCGTTTTCCTCAGGGCCTCCTGTGTGTATGTAAAAATTTGTATATAAAAATAAAAGGATTGTATGTAAAAATTGATTACTTCGATGCCTGTCTCACTAGGATATACATGTGTCGAGACAGACGTGAGAGGAATATAAATGCGTACAAACATACATACATACTAAGGTAAAATACATTTTAATATTCTTTATTTGTGGTTAACAGAATAATCTTTCAATAAAAACAAAAAGAAAGGTAACAAGTAGTGTATGTTAATCCTACAAAGAGAATCGTATTACAAATACAGAAAGAAAAGATGAAGTAAAATATATATTGAAATAATAATTACGGGAGTTATGTTTGACAAAATTATATTATTTTATTTTTATTTTACATTAGCCGTGTTTGTGGATCAGATCAATAATAGTTTACAGAACTGCTTCCCTTGTATAAATCGTAAGGCGTCCCGTGATTGAATTTGGCAACCACATCTGGTCTGGAGCCACACAACGGTTTGTTTGATGGATTCCCCCGTCTTAACAAACGGATTGCAATGGTGATCCGACAGTTGATCCCCGACAGTTGGCCTGCCGAGAGTTGATCCCCCGAACAGTTGACCCCCTGACAGTTGACACCCCGGATAGTTGACCTCCACGGACAGTTGACCCCATGGCCAGTAGATTTGTACGTACATAAGTACATTGACTTTAGTAATGTGGCCGTATGTCCTCTCTGCAAGCCCTTTCGGGGACGCTTAACTATGTATGTTTGAGTAGATACAGCGCATTTCCTTAAGTATGTATGTCGCATTTATTCGGTCGTATATCCTCACTACACACTCCTTCAGGACATGACATTATTTTTATCAAAGCGGATGAAGTGTATGGACTTTTGTTATACGGCCGTGTGGCCTCTCTGCATACTTACTTTAACAATAGGAACATACAGCAGAAATATTCCTTTAGGGGTTCAACTGTGCGAGGGATCAACTGACCGCGGGATCAACTGTCCAAATATCAATTGTCCGAGGGACCAACGGTCTGGAGGATATAGTTTACGAGGGATCAAATGGATGAGAGGTTAACTGTACTGGGGATCAACTCCCCGGGAGATCAACTATTCGAGGGATCAACTGTCCAACAGATCAATTTTCAGAGGTATCAACTGGATGAGAGATAAACTGTACCGGGGATCAACTCTCCGGGAGATCAACTGTTCGAGGGATCAACTATCGAAGAGATCAACTGTCCGAGTGATCAACTATTTGAGGAATCAAGTTTTCGAGGAATCGACTGGATGAGGGATCAACTGTCCAGGAAATCAAATGTACGAGGGATTAACTGTTCAAGAGATCAATTGTCCCAGGGATCAACTGTTTGAGGGATCAAATTTCCGAGGGATCAACTGGATGAGAAATCAGATGTACCGGGGATCAACTGTCCGGGAGATCAACTGTTCGAGGGCTCAACTGTCTAAGAGATAACTGCAGAAGGATCGAATGTCCGAGGGATTAACTGTCCGAGGGGTCAACTGTATAAGGAATAACTGTAAGAGGATCAAATGTCCGAGGGATCAAATGTCTGGAGGATCAACTGTTGGCGGACTATTGCAGAGGGGCCAACTGAGGGGGATCTACTGTCATGGAATCGATTGCAATCTTCATAGCACAGGCGTGTGTCTTCACGGTCGTCTCCGATTTATTTCACTATTCACTTCCTCGTCATTTATTATTCTTCCTACTTTTCTAGAGCAGTAATATTGAAAACCAGAGATGATCGATTTTGAAATTAGTAGGTAACGCGCCGAGCGGCCACATAATAAGTACAATTCTGATAAAACACGAAAAAATATTAAAGATTTTTTGCTGAAGGCTTCAGCCCGAATTAGCGACGAGTCGAATTCTAGTACATATTAAAGAGACATTATTCAAAGTCTGAGAGACCTAAGAGAAAGCCACAAGCAAAAAATGTATGTATTCTTATATGTAATAGGCCCAAAAATCGCTTGACAAACGGAGTGGTCACAATTTCAATTGCAAATGTGATTTTTGTAGTAAAACTTCTTTACGCACGCTTGACTTGGGGAGTAAGCTGGTGAATGCGTGACGAGAGCGTTACGAAAAGCAAGGCGAACGGTAGTTGAGAGGGAGATAAAAGTTAGTGAAGATAGAAAGAGAGAGAGAGAGTTACGTTCTGTAGGGGCAAGAGAGAGAGGTACGAGCACACATTTTCTTTCTCTCTTTCTCTCATAGCCAGTTACGTTTCGTATATCTAAGACACAGTGCAGGCCTTTTGTCTGTATCACACAGTACGAGCAAGAGAGAGTAGTGCGCGTGCACATTTTCCTTCTCTCTTCCTATCATAAAGATGGAGAGAAAGAAGTTTTACTACAGTCGTGTGGTCTACAGCACACCTTTTTAAAAATTTATTTTGTGAATTATTATGAAGGAAAGAAAAAAAAGTTAATCAAGGGAAACTGTCACAGATAATTTCAGCCATAAAATTACATTTTTAAAAAGTTGTTTCTTAAACGCGTTCTTGCATTTCTAATGAAAAAATACATTTTTTAATAGTTTACGCTTGTATTTTCAGGTAAGTCCACGGAGCACGCCATTATGACTGCGCTTGACTGGGTGAAGGTCTGCACAAAGAGGTACGTAATCGGTATCTTGTTAGATATAACTAGTGCCTTCGATAATGCGTGGTGGGAGATGATTTTGACTAAATTAAAAAATCGTAATTGTCCAAGAAAACTTTTTAAAATATCTTGCGACTATTTTAAAGATAGAAAAATTATAATTTCTTTTGGTGATTGCATCATTGAAAGAGATGTGGACATGGGTTGTCCCCAAGGTTCTCCCCTTGCACCGGATTTCTGGAATATTTTATTCGATGACTCCTTCAGGTTACCCTTACTGAAGGCACAATTGCGATTGATTACGCAGACGACAAATTGTGTTTGGTCTCTGGGGACAGTAGTAAAGAAGTTGAAAATAAAGCTGAAGAAGGTTTGAATATGATTCTTAACTGGGGAAAGGAAAACAGACTGACTTTTGCTCCCCAAAAGACCGTGGGTCTCCTTATGAAAGGCTCCCTCAGTAGAGGTAGAAACCCTTTCATAAAAATGTGAGATACTGCAATCCGTTTTGTAGAGAGTACTAAATATTTAGGCGTTACATTAGACAGATCGTCCTCGTTCTTGACTCACGTTAAAAGCGTTTCTAGTAAGGTCCAGGCTCTTTTCTTAAAACTGAGAAGAATCTCAACTGCTGAATGGGGTTTACGTTTCCCTGCGCTCCGTCTATTATACAGATGCGTATATGTGGCGCAAGTTTCATATCGTGCCTGTGTATGGGAACATCGACTGGGTAATTCACTTATTCATTCAGCGCTTAAGAAGGGCCAGCGAATCCCCTTACTGGAGCTTTCAGGAGCCTACAGAACAGTATCATCGAATGCTTTGCCAATTTTGGTCGGCATTTTGCCAATTGATTTAGAAATTAGGGAAGTTTTGACAAAGAAGTGTCTGAAAAGAGGAAGACCTGTAAACCACCTTGGTATTGAATTAATACCTGGTGGAGCAGTGCCTCTCCCTGAACTTCTAAAGATGATGAGAATAAAAACGCTGAGTGAATGGCAGATGAGATGGGATAGATCAAATATGGGAAGATGGACCTTCTCCTTCTTTCCATGAGTTAAAATCAGAATGGAAGGGGCATATCTTTTAATGGACCACCATATCGCCCAATTGCTTTCTGGGCATGGGGAGTTTAGAGGTAGACTTCACAGACTGGCTCTACCATCCCATCCCAATTGCGCTTGTGGTGATACCGACCAAACAGCCGAGCACATTTTGACGGATGCTCGAGACGAAATGATTGATGGTTTACAAGTTATTACGAGACCTGCTTGGAATACAGATCTCGTCTCGAATAAGGTGAATTTTGAGTGCCTGAGGAAATTCACGAAAGTCTGGGTTGAGAGATGGCCTGTTCTTAGAGTCGCTGAGTAGCTGTAAAATAACTTAGGTACCAGGTGTATTTTGCTTCTGAATTCACGGACACTCCTCATTATTCCTTTACATTTACCGCTTGGATTTATTTTTTATGATTTTTGTATTTTGTGTTTCTGTAATATGTTATTTATTTTATTTTATTATATATTATGAGTTATATGTTATATTTTGCATTTGCGTTATATTATTTTGTTCATTATATTTTCAAAAATGTATATAATTGCTTTGCGATTTGTTTTGTTTATATTTACTATACTACCTGTTAATTAATTCCATGTTCCTTGTTTTGTTTGTCTTTAACTATTTCAATGTTTTTTGGATGAACTGAACTCCAAAATTTATTTTTTCCCCTATCCCCATATGGGGGTGTGCTGGACCTCGTCCCTGCTTCATCTTTAGTTACATTATTGATTTTGCAGATCCTTCTCAAATCTGTCTGCGCCTCCCCCAATGACATGTGTAGGCTTGAGGTTTGATCAGACGACCTTGACTGTCCTTTGTCCTGCCTCTGACTACCCAACGCTGAATTTTATTTTAGTCTTCGGGTATTTTACCCCAAATATTCAGTTAACATTCTTTGAGGCTTCACTGAGTGGTTGGCTAAGGGACACGGAAGCTAAGTGTAGTTTATGGTCAGACCGAAAGCCATTCACATTTTTTGTTGGTACTTGCCAATTGATTTGAGATTTATTGTATTTCTTATGTTCTCTATTTTATGCAGGTGCTTGCAGGTTTTTTACAGATGCAATGCCGCGTCATGGAGTCTCATGAATGAGTTTTTCTTTTGCCCTGTTTAATTTATCTTTGTCTTACTTACCTATTTTTTTGAATTTTGTTTTTCCTGTTAAGCACTTGCATACTGCTTACTAACAACGTATGCATGGACACTGGAGAACTTTTATTCAAATTTCCATTTTTCATGTATAATAAATTTGGTACCTAATATAGATACTGAAACATATCATGTTCGTATAAAATGTAACTTTGCGGCAGAGCAGAGACCAGGGCTCAGGATAGTGGGCCAAGTAGTTATCTGTCATGTAGGTAGGGTTTTCAGTCAAATAAAAGAAGATGAACTTTATAAAAATGTATTGAATCCAAACCAAAAAGCAACATGGAAGTGTACAAACTTCATACCAAGGTAACAAAAGGAAATATAAAAAAATACACATACCAGATGGACTCCTAATGGACACGCTAAACTAACTATACGGAAATAACCCCGGTAGACGAACGCGATCTTGCTTCGCAATGAGAGAACACGAGACGGGACGGGAACTCCAGTCTTCCCATATGGGAACGGCGCGGAATCCAGAGCACCAAGGTCGTCCTTCTAATTTTTTTTTTTTTTTTTTTTTTGCTTTATTTATTCCCATTTCTTTGTACATAAAATGTATAATAGCAAATATTATATGTATAATAACACAATATATAATAACAATTATGAAGAAGAAATGAAAACCCACTAAGGCACTGCCTGAGTGTGGGTAATATTAAAACAAAATACTACATTTCTAAGTACCCAAAGTATAAATTAGACTTAAAAAAACACATTAAATATAAAGTTAGTATAAAAAATAAGTATTACATAGGTAGACTAAGTGAAAAGGGTTTTTTTCAGCTATTATAAAAATAAAATAAAAATATGGAGAAAAACATACATTTTTTTTTTTTTTTTAGTAATTATAAAATAAAAATAATAAAATAAACAGAAAACTTATTGTACTACAGTTAAGAAGTTACAGCAAATGAGTTGTAGAAGGATGGATAAATTTATAGAAAAAGCGTTTCAATATCTACATTATTCAACCATAATTTTACCTCTTTTACATATTTTATCATTTTATTTATCATTTGAGTTTGTAGTGGTAGAAGGTTAAATGTACGAGGACCAATGAAACTGCTATGTGTCTGCAATAATTTAGTATTGGTTTGTGGAGTATAAAATATATTATTTATTCTTTTGCTCGTTCTGTTTTCATTTATTTCGAAATTATTTTTGTTTTTAAACACATATTTCAAAGTTTGTAATATAAATAATTGACGTATATTAAATATTTTACTTTCTTTGTATAATAAGTTGGTCGAGAATGTTTTATTTTTGTTATATATGACTTTAATTATGCGTTTTTGAATTATTTGTAGAGGCTTCATAAATGTATCAAGTGCACCACCCCATCCTATAATGCCATAAGTGATTGATGATTGCACCAGGGAAAAGTAGATCATTTTCAATTTTTCAATGTTTAGTACTTCCTTAAGTCTATAAAATATGTAGGTCAGATATCTTAATTTAGAAGTGATTTGATTAATATGTGATTTCCAATTAAGATTTATATCTATTGATACTCCTAAATATTTTATATTTTCGACATCAGTGAGTTCGTTGCACATGAAGCACATTTCTTGATTGCAACTACTATTATGGATTCTAATTTTAAGGTTGTCTTTAGGTTTATTTTTAATGGTTTTATAAAAAGGTAAGTAAAATGTTTTGCTATAGTTTAAAACGAGTTTGTTGTATTTTAGCCACGTTGAAACCAATGAAATACAATCAGTTGCTTTCGAAAAAGTTTCTTTCCAATGATTACCATCCACTATTATTGCCGTGTCGTCTGCGTAAGAAACAATTTTACCAGGGATTACAAAATTACATAAATCATTAATATACATTAAGAATAAAATCGGGCCAAGCACAGTTCCCTGTGGAACCCCATTTTTTATCTTTGACTCTGAACTGTAATTATTCCCAATTTTTGTTTTTTGTGTTCTGTCTGTAAGATAGTTAGAGAGTAGTTTTAGTGTGTCTTTTTTGAAACCTAGTTGATTTATTTTTGTAATGAGTAAATTATGATTTACGGTGTCGAAAGCTTTTCTTAAATCTAGGAATATGGCAAGACATTTCTTTTTTTTATCGATAGATGAGTATATCTTTTTTGTCAGTTCATATATCGCATCCTCGGTGCTTAGGTCTTTACGAAAGCCGTATTGGTTTTTCGATAGAATTTTATATTTTTCTAAGTGTTCAATGATTCTAAACTTGATGCATTTTTCGAATATTTTCGAGAGGTTTGAAACAAGAGATATTGGTCTATAATTGTCTAATTTATTCGTATCTCCAGATTTATGAATAGGTATTATAGTGGAGATTTTAAATTGCTCTGGAAAATGACCATTTTTGAGGCATAAATTAAAAATATGTTGCAATGGAGTTAGGACATGTTGTTTTATTTTTTTTAACATATCACAAGATAATCCATCATTTCCCTTAGAGTTGGATGGTTTTAGGTTATCAATATATTTTTCAATTTCATTAAAAGTAACAGGAGAAAAATATTCAATGGAGTTAATTGAATCATTATTTGAATCTAATTGAGGAGATGTCTCCATATAAGCATCATTAACATTAATGCCGGATGATTCAAGTACTACGTCTACTACATTTGTAAAATAGTTATTAAAGCTTTCTGCAATGGTCGATTTGTTAGTTATTATTTCATTATTTATTATAACCTCATTTACAATATTTGAAGACATACTTTTTTTGTTGGCAATTTCATTTATAATATTCCAAGTTTTTTTAGTATTATTTTTAGCATTTTCAATTTGTATACTATAGTATTTCTTTTTGCATTTTCGTATCAGCCTATTGAGTAAGTTACGATACATTAGATATTTTGTTTTCAGATAAGGCATTGTTCTGAGATTATTCTTTTGGCAATCTATTTGATATTTAAACATTTCTCTATATAATTTATCTCTTTGTTTAATTGATATAATTAATCCAACTGTTATCCAAGGCTTAATTTTTTTATATTTATTGTTAGTGACAATTATTTTACTTTCACTTTTTAGAGTATGATCTCTCAGAGTTTTATAGAAATTCTCTAGTGCGAGATGTGGATTTTCTATTGATATCACATTTTCCCAGTTTTCTGACCGAAGTAAAGAGTTTAGAGTTTCATAATCAATGTCTACTTTTTCTAGATTTTCAGAATTTCGGTTTTGAGGAGTATTTTTGAAATGGTGTCCATAAAAGGTCGGGTAATGATCTGTGATATTTGTTTCAAGAATTGAAGAGATGATATTAACCGCCTTGTGCGACTTGACAAATATGTGGTCTAAACATGCCGAGTGACTTAAGGTTACTCTTGTTGGTGAGTTAATGTATGACATATGTCCAGAGCTTGTTAAACAATCAAGATACTCATTTTGACAATTTACATTTGTATTATTATCATTAATATTTATATTGATGTCTCCTGTCACAATGGAAAAAGTGAAATTGTTTCTATCAAGTTTACTAACAAAAGATTTTAATTCTTTTACAAATAAACAATCATTTAATGAAGGGGATCTATATATGGCTAGTATATGATACTTATAGTTGTTTTGACAAAAAGTTACTTTTATTGCATTTGCTGTTTTAAATTCAATAAATTCAGCGGCAACATTTTTCAGAGTATTATGACAAAAGACAGTAACTCCATCATGACCAGTGTGCTTACAGGCAGATGAAATTGTTGTATATTCTGGTAAGTTGTATGGAATTACTAGTTTCATTTGGGTTTCACTTAAAATAATTACGCTTGGAGAAAAATCTAGGTTATTAATAAGTACACAGAGCTCATCGAAGTTTTTCCTTATACTCCTAATATTCATGTTTAAGATCGAGAAATTAACATTTTTAAATAGGTGATTTAGTTCACATGGGTTTTTACATTTATAATTTTCGTGTATATAGTTTTCTTCAGACATTTTGAAAGGTTGATAGTAGTTTGCTATGTGGTTTTATTATCCTTTATTCGGAGGGGATGTCTTCTGGCGTTCTTATGAGTAAGATTGGAGACGTTTCGTTTTTTCTCATCCATATTTTTCCATTTTTTGCCCATATAAATTTGTACCCAAGTCTTGATGATTTAGCTAGGTATAGTAGGTGTTTATTAAATTGGGTCAGTTGTTCGTTAATATATATTGTGTTGTTTTCTTCAAAATTTATGTTTTTTGCGTATAAAATACCATATTTTTTTTTATGTGCTATAATTACGTCTTTACTTTCTTTGTTTTGTAGAGATACTACTATGGCAGTATTTTTGTTCATCGGGTTTTTATTTTTGCTTCTGAAAATATTTGTCACATTAATCGCTTCTTTATCACATTTGAGTATGTCTATTATATTATTAAATACATTCGTGATATTTTCATTTTCCTTAAAAGGAACACCCTGTATTTCAATATTGTTTTGTTTTTCATTTTGCTCCATTTTATTAATGTGTAGTTTTATTTCTTTATTTTCTGCTTGAAGTTGTTTAATCAGTATTTCTTTATTTTTGTTTTTTTCTTCATATTCGTCTAATTTCTCACAGCAAAATTCGACGGACTTCTTAAGTTCTTTTATTTGCTCATTAAAAGATTTCATAAGTTGATTGGTTAATTCATTAAATTTTTTTTCAATGCATTTGATCATTTTATTAGTCATTGTGTCTTCTTCTTCCGAGTCGCTAGATGGCGCCTTTTTTTGGGTTTGTTTCTTCTGCTTATTCATTTTGTAAAATGGTTCGAAGATCGGATATATTTAATTTAATAAATAAAATGTACGAAATTTTTATTAAAAATAAAATTTTCTGTCGGCTTCAGTAGGATTCGAACCGAGGTCGCCAGAAATGTCCGTGCAAAACTTGGTCAGCTGTTTATACCACTGACCCACGAAGACCGTGAAGTGATCCGTGAAAATAGCGGACTATAATAGCAACTGAGCACCAAAGAAATAAAAATAATTGTTTATTGTTGTGTTCACTGATTGCTGTTAATGGTGAATGATCACTTCAATTTTTCAACTGTCACTTCACTATATTATTAGTTCACAAATGTTTATTAATATTTCTTAGTATATAAGTTAGTTTAAAATTGAAATCCTTTACTGTAAAAACTGCTAAAACTTTTTACTTTGTGTTTCATGGGTTATAAATCATATATTTTTAAATGTTTGTTCAGAGCGATTAAGATGCGTGTATACCGTGAATACTTAGTACTTAACTCAAATTGGGCAGGAGGCCGCTATACCTCCAAGGAGCGCATTCCGCCACGGGCCATCTCGACGAACTCCAATCAAAAGGCACGTGGCCCCCAACAGTATCCAAGTCTGACGTATTACGGTTAGCAGACCGTGACTTTGCGACGCGGGGTCGTGAAGGCATATTATAGTAGCCAACACCAGGACCAATTCACTTCACGATTCCTTTTCCAGAAATAATTCCACAAAACGGCCAACCAGCCACATCGGAAAAAAGTGGGACTTTCACGTCATCCACTATAAATAACTCGTACACGAACCTCGCGTGTTACGTAAAAACACCCCGCGTTCTTTTAGGTTTAAAAATCGACTTAGATTCTCATGATAAAATCCAATAAAACACTTTTCCAGTGAGTGACCAATTCACGCACACCTAGCCCATAGCTGCCCGGGAGGAAGTCACCATAAACAAAAGAGCTCCTGTCTTTTCAAAAAAATTACCAGTCTCAAAAAAAACACCATAGACAAAAAAAAAACAAATAGGCAAGAACTGCACTAGTCACATAATATTTATGTGACAATTCCCCCCTTCCCACGAAAATGTTTGCCCTCAAACATGAAAAATTAAGTCCACAAACTAACTAAACTATGAGTCCATCAGGTATCTAAAAAATGATAACAAAACATTAATTAGTAATTAAAATAACAACTTAGAACTAAATTTCTTAAAGGTAAATCTTTTAAAATTAAATTTCTTAATAATAAAGAACAAACAAGAAAAGAAAGGCACGAAAACAAGGAGTCAACCATCATCTACTAAATTAATCAAAGTTTTGAATTTATTTTAAAAAAAAGGAGACCTGTTGTTTTCGTGTAAATTTAACAAGATTTATACTTATAAAATACTCAACATTTTATATTTTAAGAAAAAACACAACCAAATAAATTGTAGAAAAGAAAAAAAAAAAAAAAAAAAAAAAAAATTTGATCACTTTTCCTTATACAGGAAATAAAGGCCAATTTGGCTTCACTTTTTAGGGTTAAACAGCCCTCACTCGCACTGAATTTACGCTATATTTGAATAGCAAAAAAAAGCAACCTATCTAACTAAGCCCATCCGGTTTAACATTCTTAAGATAAAACTTAAAAATAAACAAATACTTAAAATTAAAGAAGCCTAAATTAAGAAAATATCTATATAAATATACATTTTTCAATCAGAACAATGGAGTTCAATGTTGGCAAAACTAGGACACAAGAAAATACTTTTCTGTGTTATAAGTAATATAGAATCAGTATACAAACTGTCTATCAGACGTGGGCAGAGTAGGGATCTTACATTGAATCATCTAACTGTCATTATTGAACCAGGATTTACAATTCCGAAGAAATACCTATATGTAAAAAGGTCGTCAAACTAGAATAATATTTAAATTATCCAATTTTCAAAAATCAAATCAGGTCAGGTTTTATAAAACAATAAATACCTGCCAATCAAGGTGGTCAGATTAGGATTTACATAACACAATACCTAACTATTAGATCATGACAAAAGTCAATTGGTACTTAACAGCAAAACAGAAAGTTAAGCTCGCAGCTTAGGATATCCAAAAATCCATTAAACAACCTGCATCAAAAACTCAAAAGAGTGACATTGTTTGTAAAAAAAATGAGACCACGGTAATACCCAAGCTGGCATCCCTTAAAAAAAACACTCTACGTGTGCACAAAAGTCAGCATTTCTTGTACAAACAAAACAAAATGTGTGATCAACTATGGCTTTCAGTGAGTTGACACTATTCGAGGTGTGATCAATTCAAAATTTTAATGAATGACACTAGTAATACTTAATTTAAAGTTTAATAATGATACTAACAGTAAGACATTAATGTTTATATTATTTAGAGTTAAAACTATACAGAACACACTTTCCTGTATTAGAGGCAAAGCGATAATTCCAAAGGAATTAATTATTAGTTAAGCATGCCAAAGCAGTACTTTCCTTGTTAGAGACAGAAACAACTTTTTTATGAACTAAGATTTATATAAAGAACTTATAGGAAAGCTATGCAATACTTAAACTTATGAATACTTAACTATCAATAGTATAATTAACAGAACTTTTGTGCATCAGAAAGTAGCTCAAGTCTCCGAAACACAAAATTCCAAGATAATTCTTCTCAAGTTCCCTGGAGGTTCTATGGGCTATGGGCAATAAAAGAGCCTCCAGTGGACTGAAGAAAGAAGGGCATAAACTTAAAAATAATAGCATTACAACTGATTCCGTTAAACAGATGGAACAAGGTATGAAATCAGTGTGTGTGTACTTATGTGAACAAGTATATTATTACCAAAATAATCATACGTTTAATAATACAAAAAAAAAAACTCGAAATTAGTGCATGTTATTATTAACAGAAAAGCATATTAACGGAGGAAAGAAAGACTTAATTAACAAAATTTGGGCGCCAGTGACCACAAGGATCACATTCCAGTTTACCGAGGGTAAATAAACGGTTTATCGTCAATAAACTAGAATTAAGTGTCTGTACTGAGCACAAGATTTGGAGGTACCAAACTCCAAAGCATGAGACCAGAACAATCACAAAAGAAACAAATGTAATTAAATGAAGCAGTATGAAGGTTTGGTATTCCCTCATGCCACCGCATAAAAAAGAAAATATTTAAAAAAACTTAATAGTTTTTAATATATCTAATTATATGAAGGTAGTATTATTCTAATACTAATATATGCATAGTATTAATTATAAAGATAAGTATACCTATAAATAAATATAGCTAACTATGTATAAACGACTACTTATAAATACCTATAAATAAACTAGGATTTTAATCAAAATATACTTATGAGGTCTAAAATCCTCGCCAAAATTTGACATTAAAATATATGCGTCCATATTGTGTAACTGACGACGACCTTCTGTCATCCTTGTGCACAGAACGCAAAAGATCGTCGGTTATTTATGATAAATGTCTAACCATGTAAATAAAATTTTTAATTTAATTTATAATTAAATTATTATTCTCAAATAATTATATGAAATTAAAGGTAATAATAGGATTAACCAGACTGTTATAAATAATTATTTATTTGTAACACGTCAATAACCAAACACCCTGTACGTATGAACTCAATAAATAGTCATTGATTTTCAATAACGACAAAGCCATTTATAATTTATTTAAAACCACCTTAGAATGCAGTAAATATTTTAAAATAATAATTATTTTTATAACATATGTTCCACGAACTCCCTTTATATGTATGAAGGTATAAACGGACACAAATGCGAACAAGAATAGTGCCGTTACTATATTCTCCCAATATTTTAGTAACCGCAAGCTTATAATAAACAATTATTTATGATAAATGTCTGTCACAAGTCGTCCTATGTTTAAAAAACAAAAATAATGTATTCAATAATGAACTTCCGCGGCTTTGTAAGTAAACAATGCACATAACCTGACAAATGTCAACAAGAATTGACAGCTCGGCTCCGATAAACCATAACATAGATAGCTGACAGTTAAAACAGAATTGCCAGTAAACAGAAAAAATGTTCCCAACAATATTTCGGTTATCACCTCTAGAGATATTATGAATGAATTTTGTGTTTAACATTATCTTAATGGCAACACTTAAAGTTGGTGTCAAAGTAATCAGATGCCTTACGAAAAGGTCAACAAACAATAATATTCAACAGAAACAGAATATAACATAGTGAAATGTATTTTCAGAATTTAATTTTCTTAATAGCAATTAAGTGACACACAGTATCTCTACAGAACGGTTAATGTCATTTGACGGCAATAACAATAATTAATAACAATAATACGACACACAGTGTCTCTGCAGACCGGTTAATGTCATTTGACGGGATGAAGAGGCGATAACTTAATCAAGCTCTATATCAACAAGATAGATATATAACCAAATATATGCGCACACACACCGATTCATCTCTAATATTATCAGCAAAAATTCTGAAAATCCACCCCACATGACAGAAAAGTAGGTTTCGGGCACCGAAAATAACTGATTTTACACGTTGGAAGCGCCACTGAAACATATCATGTTCGTATAAAATGTAACTTTGCGGCAGAGCAGAGACCAGGGCTCAGGATAGTGGGCCAAGTAGTTATCTGTCATGTAGGTAGGGTTTTCAGTCAAATAAAAGAAGATGAACTTTATAAAAATGTATTGAATCCAAACCAAAAAGCAACATGGAAGTGTACAAACTTCATACCAAGGTAACAAAAGGAAATATAAAAAAATACACATACCAGATGGACTCCTAATGGACACGCTAAACTAACTATACGGAAATAACCCCGGTAGACGAACGCGATCTTGCTTCGCAATGAGAGAACACGAGACGGGACGGGAACTCCAGTCTTCCCATATGGGAACGGCGCGGAATCCAGAGCACCAAGGTCGTCCTTCTAATTGGGCAGGAGGCCGCTATACCTCCAAGGAGCGCATTCCGCCACGGGCCATCTCGACGAACTCCAATCAAAAGGCACGTGGCCCCCAACAGTATCCAAGTCTGACGTATTACGGTTAGCAGACCGTGACTTTGCGACGCGGGGTCGTGAAGGCATATTATAGTAGCCAACACCAGTACCAATTCACTTCACGATTCCTTTTCCAGAAATAATTCCACAAAACGGCCAACCAGCCACATCGGAAAAAAGTGGGACTTTCACGTCATCCACTATAAATAACTCGTACACGAACCTCGCGTGTTACGTAAAAACACCCCGCGTTCTTTTAGGTTTAAAAATCGACTTAGATTCTCATGATAAAATCCAATAAAACACTTTTCCAGTGAGTGACCAATTCACGCACACCTAGCCCATAGCTCCCCGGGAGGAAGTCACCATAAACAAAAGAGCTCCTGTCTTTTCAAAAAAATTACCAGTCTCAAAAAAAACACCATAGACAAAAAAAAAACAAATAGGCAAGAACTGCACTAGTCACATAATATTTATGTGACAATACCTATTTAAAATATCTAAAATTCTTGATTCGATTCAAACTATTAGGGGAGTACCTACTTTAAATAAATTTATAAAGTTAAATATTTTCAAAAATAGAATTCCGATTTAACAATCAGTGTTTTGCAAAATGTCATTCTTAAACACGCGAACTGTCAAACGTGCGATAGTCGTTAGGTTTTCTGCAATTATCCAATTTTCTGCGCAATTTTCTTAATTTTTCTCTCCGTAAGAACAATCCCCGTACTTCAAGGAATATTCTAAAAAAATAATTAGCGAAATCGGTTCAGCTGCTCTCGAGATTTGCGCTTAGCAACACATTTAGCAATTCATTTTTATATATAAGATAATGATGCCACAAAGTATGTGCGCTAAGATTGAAGAACTAAAATAGTAATTTACATAGCATTGAGTTTTCACATAAAAAAAATAATCTTTACTGAACCATATTGAAACGGAAACAAAACGAATTTATTTGAACACAACTGTTTATAAACGGAAACAAACGAATTTACGGACCAAATGCAAAACGGTGAACTTTTTTTTAACATTATCTCTACACAGGACCTGAGGAAAACAAAATTCCCTCAGGGTGTATGTTATCTTTTTTTTAAACATTTTATCCATGAGCCCTGAGATGCTGTGTAGAGGGTCTTTTTGAGACCCGTATTGTAGGAAGGAGGAAACACAGAGGCCGGAATGCTGTGTGGAGGGTTTTTTTATGGAAAGTAAGGAGAGTTCTGGGAAGAAATAAGGTATGAGGGGTGTGTAGGAATCTTGGGTTCAACTTGTCTAGGAATGACATACGCATAAATTCATCCCTTTCACTGCGGTGCAAGGCGATGGGACTAGAGAATCCGGCTGGATAGTCTCCCTCAACCAATCTCTCCCGATCCATCCCGCCGCGTAGTAGGTGGACAAACCCATCGGTCGTCAAGAACTAGACACATCTCACATCACGAACCCGGGCATACCTGCTAAGTCACCAAACGAATCACTTGGGGTGACCTATGGCAGAGGTGTTGGTTATCCAATAAATGATTCTTGGGATGGCGGTACCCATACCCGCCTCCCAAACTGAAAATTGACTTAAAACTATTAATTGAATTTTTAGTGATTCCATTAAAAAATTGATCTTTTTTAAATTTTTTACTTGACACCCAAAAGTGCACATAAGTAAGACAGAGAAATCACGAGGTTGTGAGGCGGGTTAAGGTAGGGGCTGTAGGTAGGGATTTATTAATACAGGTCTTGAAAAGCTCGGATTATACGAGGGAGGAAAAACCGATGTCGGTAGATCGTTCCACATACCTACTAGCCGAGCCGACAAAAGAAACGATTCGAACAAACGACCCGTTTTTATAAAGTCAACATCAACAGTGAACGGATGTTCCGCTTGTGTCCATCGAGTTTCACGCAAGGGCACCGGTGGACTGGAGATCAATGCTGCTGGCTTCTTAGAGCAGGCTCCATTAAAATACATGTAAAATAGACTCAGCGCGCTTACTGAATAAATAAAATCAAATATATATTTAAACGGTAGTGTAAAGTTTAGTTGTTAGACGTCGTCATAGTTTTAGGATTCTTCGATAGATGTCGTTAATAGTTAGTTATACCAAGTTTCGCTATATCGCAACTAAGTATTATATCAGAAGAGAACCATCTATCGTCATTCGTGTTTAATGGACAAACGGTAATGATGTTTGCCGAATGGATCTGATAGTAGGCGTCTGGCGGCCGGCAGCGTTGGAAATACTTAGAGCCTACTATAATATGGAAGTCAAGTCCAGTTTAATATTTATTGTAATCTTTCAGATAACTTAGTAGTAATCAAATCAACTTGTAGTTTCTCCAATCGAAGTTTCCAACACATTTAAAATTATATTAATCACTGTGATTAATAGACACAACATATACAAATTAAACAAATAATTGACTGATCTAACCAATGAAATACAAGCCACTATTGTTATTTATTAAGTGCTTAGTAAAATAGATTTTCAACTAGCCTTAACGACCGCTAAAAGTTCAGACAGGAAGGACAGAAAATAGTTTCTTTGATAACTACGAGTATCATGATCGATACCGCGATACGAGAAAGATGTGAACTGTAAATCTGAATTTTGCTAGTACAAGACAATTGACTGCGTTTTGAAACTAAATCACAGGAATTCGGCGATGGAAGGAATACCTACCTTTGATGGCTTCATCCACTTTTTCAGGATCGTTCCTGGTGCTGGCAGCTTCCCACAATAAGGACACAACTATATGTCACAGTTACTGACACTTTGGAGTTCATAAATTAGTAATTTTTGCGATTTATTGCGAATTTTCGATTGCGAGATGTGACCGATGTCACTACGATTTTTCAACTGCCCAAGTAGGAAATTTAAAACTTTGGTGGCAATATTGTAGATGGGTTCCACGTAGGTATGAAAACATCTTCTTCTTTTCCTTATGTAGGGACTTTAAGGAAAGGAGGAAGACAAAGGAATAAATTAACAAAGAAGGACTTGGGAACTTGGATTTAGTTTTAAAAACTGTTTCAGAACCAAACAATTAGTAGTACATAACTGTGTTCATACCAACGAACACTATGGTGCATTAAAAATCTAGGCTAACCAACGTTCCAATTAATTTATTCAAGCAATGTAACACCTCACTTTAAAATTTAAAATATCAAGATAAAAGCCACCCTTATCTCCCTCCACCCCCATTAGGGGAGGATATCAATTTCCAGTAAACAACAACTTCACAGCTGTGCTTGAATCACTCCTGTTTACAGAGACACGGCAGTGCCTCCATCTCCCGCGGAAAGACACAACTGTTTAAAGACGGAAACTGACCTAGTTACAAATTTATTTTAAAATAGTATTTATGGGGTTGTAAGTTTTTTAACCCCTCAGACCTCGATTACATTTTGTCAGACGGTAAAAATATTATCGCTCTTCTGTTTGGATGGTGATAAAATACCGTTTAAAATTTTATAAATCGAAATCTTTATATATAAAAATGAATTCCTGTTTTCCTCGGTCACGCCATAACATCAAAATGACTTTACTTATTGCATTCATCTTTTTTTAAAAGTTTTCTTATACTTTGTAAAAGGTTCTTACGGAAAGAAAAATTTAAAAAATTGCGCTGAAAATTGGATAATTTCAGAAAACTTGATGACTATTTTAACTTCGCACGTTTGACATTCGCGCGTTTGATGAAATTGAATTTAGCAGGCAGCTGTTTTTTTAGTAAAAAACGAATTGTCTATGGATTTTTAAAATTATAGATATTTTAAATAGATACCTATGTTAGGTACTAGATTTGATTGATTGTTCTTATAATATACAAAAATAAATATTTGTAATATTTGAAAAATTAAAATTCGAATAAAAAAATTGTAATAGGTGGCACGCGAGTTGTTGCAACGCTTGCCAGAAACAGCTAGTAAACATATAATTTTTGAAGCATGAAAATTTTGCATGCTAACATAAAAAAGTTTTAAAGATGGCTTTTTTGCCAAAACCTTTTGCAAAACCTTGCTTTTTTTCTAACTTAAATTAACTCTAATTAAAATTAACAAAAAAAAATACACATAAATATTTTATTATACAATATGTATTATAAACGTTATTGTCACTTTAGTTTATTGTCGTTTCATGTAAAAATAAGCAATATATATTATAAAAGAAAGTGTACTATAATATGCGTGCCGCTAAAACTCCGATAAAGAAGAGTCCCGGTACGATCAAGGGAGTTATATGGTGTGGTAGCCCTCTATCCCCATCCATGAAGAAGGTTCCCATTTTTACCTGAAGGGCGTGCTTTTGAAGATATAAGGGCTGGAAGTTTCGCCTTCTAGAAATTTCTAGAACAGTCCAAAATATTTGAGAGTATTCGAGAGCATTCCACAATATCCCGGAACATTCTGGAATGTTGTGGAATGTTCGGGAACATTCCGAAACATCCCAGATAATTGTGGAACATTTCAGAACACCCTCGAATGTTGTGGAATGTTCTGAAACATCGTGGACGGGTGGGGCTACCCATCGGTAGGGGTATATAAAGCAAGATTCGATGTGGATTCGAACATCAGTTCGATCTCATTATCAACTCACTGAGCGAAACCGGGTACCCCAGCTAGTTAATAATAAATTCCCAAAGTTTCATTTTTTTTTTCAGATTGCGATCTGAAACTTTGGTTTCATAAAAGTGTACATTTTATTCTTTTGTGGTAAACTTTTAGGATAGAATATAAAGCATGATCTTTTCTCTTTCTAACACCGTTTATATCATATTACTTACTACGATAGTAAGTATATGAGTTGTTACGAAAAGCGAACAAAGTAGCCTGAAGGGTCAAAACTGATAAACAAAAAGGAAACTCGCGTCGCCAGTTTACATAAGACCTTTCGACTGCTAGGCCACAGACAGACCGAATAAATTGATTATTGAAATCCGAGAGACGGCCGTGGGGACTGCCGCCCTGGAAACCATTAATTGGAAAACCAACACTCCTGCCATAGGTCACCCTAAGTGGTTCATGACTTAGAAGGTGTGCCCGAGTTCATATGGTGAGGTTTATCCGGGTCTTGGTGGTGGATGCATTTGCCTATCAGCTGCGTGTCAGATCCGAAGAGACTAGCTTAGGGAGACCTTTGGACCTCCCCGACGGGACTCACTCGGAAAATCCGCCTTGCACCGTAGTGGATGGGATGGATTCATACGTCCGTCACTCCTGAAGACATTGACACCTTAGATTTCAACCCACCCCTAAACCTTTACTTAAAAAGCCCCTCAGATGCATCTCCAAAGATGATTTAGGCCCCGAGGGAATTTTTTGCTCAAGGCCTCCAGGTCTTATTTGACACTACATAATATTATAAACATTCATTTTATCTACACGGTGTCCGAACACCGTAAATCGACAACACGTGTAGTCGATTATGTGGTAACTACAACTTATTTTTTTGAGCTTTCGTTTTCAAGTAAATCGAATCCGTATTTGGAAAGCTCAGGTTTTTTTATCAATTATTTCTGGCTTTCACCCTTCAAGGGTGTTCTAGGCCATCATTTAAAATTACAGAGAAAGGAAAAGTGAATTTATATATTAGGTACAATAACCTTCAATTCTTCATTATCAACTTTGGTCTTCGGCCGTCCACGGGGCTTGTTCTGCAGGTCGAAATTTCCAGAACAAAAACATTGGAACCAAAAACGCACTGTGTTTTATTTTGCGGCACCGTCACCATACACATCATTAATCCTTCGAGCCGTTTCTGCAGCACTGGTGCCACGGTGGAGAACTTGTACTCGTAAATAACGCGATATTTCAAGTTTTCCATTTTGTAAACTAAGTGACGCAAAGAAAAAAAACAATTAAGGAAAAAACAAATGAATTATAATTTTCGAAACACAAATACATGAGTAAATAGCTGTATAAATTTGAATTTGGAATTCCTAACCAAAGAGAAGATATTTGAGATCAAAGTTGCCAGTACGACAAAACGCCAATTTCATATGTAAGGACCTAATATTAATTTTATTTAAATGAGCAAATTTCAGAATTACATGGAAGATCAGACTTAGAAGACATGAAATGTTGAATGGAGAGGGAGGCAAATTTAGATAAAGCTTGAGAGAAGTGAGGATTTTATTTAGAGAGGAACAACCAAAAAATATGTGATATAAAGTTCCCACATCTAGACCACAGAATGTACAATTTGGGGAGTCAAGGATGTGAATTTTATAAAGGTGAGAAGGAACGGAAAAATGTCCAATTCTCATTCGAATAAGTGAGGAAATTTATTTATGGGGGAATTTTCGAAACCACGATTTTGATGGTTTGTATTGAGGCATAGCGGGCACCCTTGGATTGACTAGCAATGTCCCAGTTCAAACATTGAAAGATCTATCTTTGATGATGGAAAAAATATCAGATAGGTTTAGGGGAATATGGTTTACGAGGGTAACAATAGGGTTGGACGCTCCTTTTTTTGCCAAGGAATCCGCAATATCGTTACCCACTAAGCCAACATGTCCAGGAATCCAAATAAGAGTTAAAGTTTGTCAAGAGCTTTGAATGGAGGCTATCAGCACTCTAATAAGGCATACAAAGTGATCATCAGGTTATATGAAAGCTCAGGTTATATAAAAAAATCGATCGTTTGCGGTTTGCATCAGCTGTTATTTTTTTAAAAATACATAAACAATTATACAGGATACGATCGTTTTATACCCTTTTCTAATCGAAAAAGTTAAAAAAAAAAAAAAGGACCGAAAAAATAAGTTTTTCTATTTGATGGAAAATCAGCAGTTTTCCACTTGTAATTACTAGGAGTTTCTGCACACATGTATTCAGATAATGAGTATGAAAACAATGTGCAACATAGTTGTGAATAATGAATACTTGGAGCAGGTGGATGAGTTTGCGTTCTTTGGAAGAATGTTTACGAGAGATGGGAAAGCGATATCGAAAGAACGGTAAATGCAAGTTGGCGCCGACAAAAAACTGTCCAAAGAAGCGAACCTAGCTATATTGGAGTGCTGGTACCTACCCTGATACATGGCAGTGAGGCATGGAACTTGCAGAAGAAGGATGAAAGTAGACTGAATGCTGTAGAAATGAGATCCCTGAGGCGTAAGTGTGGTAAAACCATGTACGATAGTGTGAGAAATGTGGAGATCCGCGAAGAATGCAAGGCTGATGTAAGCGTAATGAGTAAGATTAAGAAAGGGACGCTCAGATGGTTTGGGCATGTAGAGCTAATGAACGATGAAAGGAGTGTAAGGAGAATATAAGACGCAGATGTGAATGTTAGAAGAAGTCGGGGACGCCCGTGGAAAACATGGCACGACCAAGCGAATCAGATACTTGAGTTGGGCCATGCGAAGAGTCGGAATAATAGAAGAGCATGTATGAGACGATGTATGAATGTGAACGGGGCAAGGAGTGTGTGGCAAGACCGAGTTGTTTGGCGGTCCGTACTCTCTGCCTACCCCTTCGGGGAAACGGCGTGATGGTTAGTTAGTTAGTTAGTTAAGCTTATATTATAATCGGTTTAATTTGACTGTAAAATCACTTGAAATATATAAATTTGACACAAAAATAAATAAATAAATAAACAAGCGACAGAATTATGTAAGTAATGAAATACGAGCAGTTGACGTTAGTTATTAAGTCGTTAGAAAAATATGTTTTCCAGTACCCTTAATGACCGCTAAAAGTGTCACAAAGTAATTATTTATGCCTTAGTGAGGACCGATCAGCTGGCTGATTAGACCGCGAGAGAAACACGAAACATGAGGCAACTTAAACAGCGGACTAACTTTTTTTAATGCGGGCGAGAAGTACGTCTTAGAAAAATACGAAATGGAAAGTTACTTATTTACTGTATGAAGCTATTTTTAAACTGTTAACTCTTAACATAGGAAAGAATTTAAACTTTTTGATACTTATTTTATACAACCCAGTTACCCAGTTACCACCTTATATTTTAATCATTTGCTTGTAAATAAATTTTTATTTATTATTATTACCATTTCAACAACTATGCTAAACAATCCACGACTATTTTATGTTTTAATTGGTTATTTCATTTTTATTTTATTCTTTCTCATCTCTTTTTTTTTCTTTTGCTATGCTAAACAAATAACATTTAGGTACTATGTTTTAAATTTTTTTTATTATTGTATTTTATATTCTTTCTCTTCTTTTTATTTCCTCTTTTTATTTCATCTTTTTATCCACATGTTCATACCCATAATTATTTGACTGTCCTAAAACGGGATAATACTCCTAGTTGGGCAGTCAAAATTTAATAAATTATGTATATAAATGTATATTGCTGTGCTAAATAAACAAATAAACAAACAAACAAACAAACAATTAGAGGCGCCTACTAACTCAATTTGGTAACGTCGTCCCAGTGATCTTTCAAAGGATATTATATTTATTTAACTTTTTTACATAAAATTTTAAATAATAACATTAACTGTACCCTCCTTCTTTCCGTAGTTAATTTTAACATACCATTAAGACGTACACGCCACACAGAATTATTCCACAAGCTTAATTACAAGAAAAATGCAGAAACTACCTAATTCGCCAATCAATCGTGCTCTTCGTATGTTCAATAATATTGGTCTAAATTCTAATATCGAAATTTTCTCCGATTCACTGCCCAAGTTTAAAAAGAGCATCATGTCAATAATATAAATTGTTCAATGCGCATACATACATACACCCGTACTCTCTCACACACGCACACACCTCCCCACTACCTACATCACCCGGTAATTACATAAGTATATACCATAAATAAGACACTACAATGAAACACGTAATAGGTACCCACCATAGACATCCAAATGGATAGATGAGAAGATACAGATGAGGGGGTAAAATCAAACTGTGGAGAGCGAAGAGGGGAAAGATGACTGTGATTCGTTATAAAATCAATCTGACAGTATGTAGGCATCTCGCATATTAATATCGCCATTTAGTTCTTAAAAGCGAAATCTTCTTTTGAATGAATAGACCTTTTTACATGGGAGCGCGAATTGCCCGCCACGTTATTAACATATTTGCGTAGTCCAAATGCGGCAAAGGAAAGTTCGCCCCTTTTCACAGGGGAATATTTTGTTGCCGTATTTAGTTAAGACACTTTTACAAATGTTTCTTTTTTTAAAGTATATTTATTCAGTTTTTTTTAAATTTTACAATTTTAATCTTTAAAATCTTACAAAACTGATCAATCAGTTTGATTGTAAGAAATAATAAAATCATAATTTACTTACCCCTGTAACCAGCAACGAGCTCACTGGAGAAACGCCCACATTCGCTATACGCACATATATTAGCGTATAATGTAAAGCACAAGTTCTCATTTTTGTTCGTAAAATGTACGATGCGTGCTCGGCGCTGGTCAGGACAAGAATGATGACATCACATTTTTTAGATTCAAGCGAGGCTCTCGACGATCCGAGGCGGCTCCATGGAACCGTTATTGGAGGGGGAAATAATACGCTTTTATCACTTAGGGCAGGTCCAGATATATTCATATGTCCATGGTACCCACCCACTTATTAATTGCAATTTTTTGTCACCAATGTATCTAATGTACTCTTTGTTTCTGTTTATAAATAAATAACCAACACCACTGCCATAGGTAACCCCAAGTGGATCGCTACATTTGTTAACTTTGCAGAGGTGTCCATATTCATGGGGTGAGGTTTATTCGGAGTCTGGTGAGGTTTATTATTGGAGGCGGAAAGGAGATTCATACGTCCGTCACTCCTGGACACACTGACTCCTAGATTCTTACCCACCCCTCATACCTTTCTTCTTCCAAGAGCCTACTCCTTTTCTTTCCTTAAAAAGACGTCCCACACAGCATCCCTAAATATGACATAAGCTATTAGAGGATTTTTTCCTCAGGGCCTCCTGTGTTGAGTTAGTTTATATGTATATGTTACTGTAAAAGCCCGTACTACGGTAAATCTTAAGATATACCATTAAATCCTAAGATTTACCAACTTTTAATGTTGGTAAATCTTAGGATTTGCCAGCAAAACCTAAGATTTATCTATTACTTTTTTTTTAAAATTGATAAATTAATGTTTAAGACAAGATTTTTATGCAATTTAATTGTTACCGTTTGTGCTAAGATTTACCAATTTACGAGCTTTTACAGTAACAAATATTTTTATTTTTTTTACATTAACTCCACACAGGAGGCCCTGAGGAAAATAATTTCCCTCAGGGCCTATGTCATCTGGGATGCTGTGTGGAGGGTCTTTTTGAGGAGAGGAAGGAATGAACATTGGTCTTGAAGAGACCCATGTTGTAGGAAGGAGGAAACACAGAGGCCGGCAAATCATTCCACAGCCGAGCTGTTGAACACAAGAACGAGTCGAAGAAACGACCCGTTCTCATGTGACAAATGTCAACCGTGTACAAATGTTGGACACGCGTTTGGCGTGTTTCACGACTATGCACCGGTGCCGAAGGGATCAATGATGCTAGTTCCTCGGAGCATCTTCCATTGTAATACCGGTAGAACAAGGATAGCATTCCCACCCGACGCCTGTGCTCTAAAGATTGTAATCCGTCTGTCAAGATGGGAGAATCTATCAAACGGACCGCCCGTTTCTGCACAGAGTCGAGGGTATTTTTCAGGTATTTTGGAGCTCCAGACCAGAGATGGCTGCCAAATTCAACCGTGGGGCGTACTTGTGATTTGTACAAGGTTAGCAGTTGTGTACTATTAAAGTATCTGCGGGCCCTGTACAGTACGCCCAGTTTTTGAGAGGCTAACTTTACTCTGGCTTCGATGGAGCCCCCATACCTGAGCTGGTCATTTAGGGTTACACCAAGCATATCAATGGAGGGCCTGTTCGGAAGATTGCTATATTTAAATCAAAACAAATTATGAACTATTATACTTTGTTAATTACTCAGAATCCAATTGTTTAAAATTCTGGATAATGGCTGACTAGCTATAATACATCAGTGATGGGAAGGCAAGCCAACGGGGAAGAAGAAAGGTGGTCTTTTACTAGGGCAATACTGAAAGTAAGTTTTTTGCTCTCTTTCCTTCTTAGGAATGTCCTTCAATTTAATGACAAAATGGAAAAGCTTAGGTTCGGTTGCACGAAGAAAGTGTAGGAAGAATATATCCGTATATGATGCGAATGATAATGGAAGAAGAAATCAGGGACACACGAGGAAGATATGACACGACAAGACAAGCGCCAGAATAATTAAACGATATTTGTGAGACAATTTATAAATACGAATGAAGCAAGGAGTGTGTTTTTTTTTTTACAGTGAATACCGCACAAGAATTTCAACTGCTCCCGTCTGGAGCCAGTGAGACTATGGCATCCCCAATTGGGGTATGTTGTGAGGCTGAAGGTAGTGGAGAGGGGAAGGAGGTGGGGAAGAGGAAGGTTGGGAAGTACCTGGCTATTCAGATCTGGTCACCAAACACGGCTAAAGCCATTTTCAAGCAACGTTTCAATTCTGAATGGTGGTCTTACACCAGGGCGATACTGATAGTATCTTCCACTCTGGAACATGCCGCAAATATACTATATATTATTTTAAATGAATTAATTGTGAAATAACACAAATTAATCAAATAAAATTTATTTGCGCATGCCGGGTTCGAACCCGCGACCTCCGGATTGTGAGTCAAGAGTCTTACCCACTGGATTACGGAGGTCGGTGTGCCAAGAACGAGTTATTTAGCGATCCATGTTCTCCGTCTATCCCTATGGAGGAACTGCGTCATGATAAGTTAGTTAGGTTAAGTTAGATTAGGTTAGGTTAGGTTAATTTACGTAAAGTTGGAATAGGTTAGGTTATGTTTGTTAAGTTAGGTTAGGTTCGGAAAGGTAAGGTTAGTTTAGGTTACGTAAGGTTAGTTATAGTTTGGTTTGGTGTGATGTTTGTTTTGTCAGTGTTCAATTTTATCACGGAATCCTCATTCAATGCCGACTCCTTTCAGGCAGCAAGAGTTGGTGTTGGACTTACCAAGTTGGATAGTCTCGGCGCTGGTGATCTTGGCCCCGGCCGAGTCTCCGATGGCATTTCCCATCACCCCCAGCTCCATGGCTCCTCCGCTGGGTGCTGCTGGATTCGACTCACCACCCACCGAGCGCCATTCTGAAACAACACAACAACTTAGAATTAAACTATTGTCAGTTTATCATCTGGGGTGGTGTACCGCAAGGATGTGTTTTGTGTCCGATACTATAAAATAATTTTTTCCTTGTTTATTGGACTAAAGAGATACGATGGTAGAAAAATCAAACAATTAAACACATGTTTTAGGCGTTCCATAAAACAACGCTTGATTACTGAAATCATCAAATTTACCCTAAAATTTTAAAATATCTATGGTGAAAAGTGATTCTTTTTGCAATGTGTGACAAAGAGGATCTTCTTCATCAAGGCTGAGGGGTTTTTAAGTGTCAGTAATTTTTAAGTGTCAGAGCCGAGTAACGACATACGATGATCGAGTAAAGACAGATTGCGAATGATTAGACTATTTTAAACAGTGAATTTACTTAGTGACAGCACTGAATTCGTAATTTGAATGTATTCTAGTATCGATCTTGCCAAAAAACATATTATTATGTAAAAAAATATATTATTTCTAGCATTCCGTATTCTCAAATAGAAAAATCTATTCACTTGGATTTGCATACATATATAAGAGACTCATTTTTTAATTATTAGATAGACCAAAGAGTGATAAAAACTGATGTGAAAGAAAACCAACGTTACCAATTCATATAAGACCTTTCGCATATACTGCAGGCAGATTAATTGAAAATGATAATTTGCTAAATAAATAATATCAATACGATGTTATCAATTTCAACAGAATTAAGAAAAAATGTTGTAACTTCATGAAACGGTTATATCGGTTTAGGTATCTTTTCAGTGATTCTATGATAGTTGATCCCCGACAGTTGGCCCCCCGACATATTCATACAACGGTTTAAGAAAATATGGTGTACTTACTTATATAAATTATAACTGTCCTACACTAAAGTGTCCTCGAGAGTGTGCAAAGAGCATTTACCGTCGAATATCAATAGTAGGTATCCTACTAATATTATAAAGGCGAAAATTTGTATGGATGTATGGATATAGGATATAATATATGTATGTTTGTTAATCTTTCACGCAAAAAATACAGAACGGACTTAAAATTTTTTTTTTACTTATAGAAAGCTTGCGAGCTTGCTATTTGCGAGTAATATAGGCTGTATATATTGGTAAGCTCTGGCGTTATGAAATTATTTATTATACGTTTATTGTCCAGACCAAAAGCAAAACAAATCGTTGCTTGGTAACCAATGACGTTATATAAATAAATAGACTCGCCATAGTCTCATATACTCACAATATAAGGCGGAAAGTTTAGGAACACTCTTTTGTTTTCAGCGATTTTCAGTATAATTTCTTAATTCAAAAGTTTATTCCTGTGTGATAAAGATAGACAATCAAATAATGCGTGTGTATGAATGACATGGATATATATGAGCGGGCGGCGTATTGCTTGTCAGTTTTTAATGGAACGTTCGCTGTCTCCTTTTCTTGAGGCCCACTAGAATAAAAGGTCCGGCAGCCTGTCTGAGTTTGATATGTCGAGCTATGCAATAAATACAAATAATAGGGCAACGACAGTTTTCAAATGGTGGCGATTGTCATCAATACTTGTTAGAACTACTGGTTATGTGTTGTTTTACCGCAAGCAAACAAATAAACGAGTGTTTAGGCTGATTAGTCTACTTTAAAACAGTGAAATTTACTTAGCAACAGAAATTTGGCTGTTGCGCGTCCTTACTTTAGTAGGACTTGAATTTTCTCTAATGACGTTTAAAACCGCGAGCGGGAAACATGAAAATTAATTTTAATATTTATAATAATCGATAATATTAAGTAATTTGCGTGTACTTACAAATGAAATGTTATTCATTCGCTTTTACTATTATTTGCCGTGTAATTGAAACATTTTCTCATCACACAGGAGGGCATTTTGACAGTTTTTAAAATGCAATTTACTTACTGGTAAGACGCAACCTTACTCGACGCGTAGCAGTTTAGTACTAAAGTACTAGATATCGAGATCGGTACAATTGTCTTGTTCTTGTCTTCCAACTTTGAGATTTCTACCCCTCGTCTAATAATATGTAACGTCATTGACATTTATATAATCAAAGCGTCATTGTTGGTAACTATAAGTAATTATTTGACGTGCGCTGTCATTTTGTTATTTGTTTAGGTTACTATGGAGATCGCTTTGATAGTTAAAATTTAAATAAGTATATATAAAATACTAATCTACATTAATATTATACATTAAATATCAATTTGGCAGGCGGGATTGGGTACTGCCGCCCCGGGAACCTTTATTGGATAACCAACACCTCTGCCATAGGTCACCCCAAGTGGTGCCCGGGTTCATGGGGTGAGGTTTGTCTAGGTAACGGAGGCGGATGACCAGGACACACTGAACCCCAGATTCCTACCCACCCCTTAAACCCTTTTCCTTCTCAGAACTCTCCTCTCCTTCATTTCCCCCAAAACCCCTCCACACAGCATCCCCAAAGATGACATAGGCCCTGAGGGAAATTATTTTCCTCAGGGCCTCCCGTGTGGAGCTCATGTAAAAAAATAAAAAAAATAAAAAAAATGCGAAATTGCGTGTATTTGATTGTTACGCTTTAATAGGTGGCACGCGAGCTGTTTGAAAAATGAATGTAACGGGTATGGAGGGGAGGTGAGGGTGGGGGGGGGGGTGTGGAGTGGGGATAGAGAAGGTGGAGGAGGCGGAGTGGGAACCCCCCCAATACTATTCGAGCGAAGCCGGGGGCAAAAGCTAGTTAAACATATTGTCATTCAAATTCATGAAGAATAAAACTGCTTATCTATATACTGTGTAGTGTACACCAGCGTTTCAAACATCGACACTGTAAACAAATTCGTTTCATATCCATACCAACTATTATGAAAGGTATTTTGGAAGTCAAAATTGGTAAATAATTCCACAAAAATTTTATAATTTTAACTGTCGGGGGTTCAAGTATCAGTTCACCCTCTTCAGTGCAAACAAAACGGTAAAGTAAATACCTAACATTCATCATGTGAGCAAATTTATCGAATTGAAAGTTTCAAAGACATAAGTCAAACCTGAGCGACAAAACTAAAGCTCATTGACATACTCGTACTCGTGTATCAGGTCTGGTTCCATTGCAGTTCACAAGTACTGACATTGCACGGTAGTCAAGGGCGTAGTCGAAGGCGCACTTGGAATTGTCAAGAGCGCTTGTGGGATTCGGCCTTAGTAGCTTAACCGATAAGTTGTGGACTTTGTAATCCCGGATTGCATTGAAATTCATTGGTGAATTGGTGAATTATGCAGACGGCGCACAGAGGGCGGCCAAAGTAAATTACATCGCCAAAAATAGATAAAATTATTATCGTCAAACTAATTAATTTGGGAGGAGAGTATGGGTACCGCCGAAAACAATTTATTGGACAATCAACATCTCTGCCATAGGTCGCCAAAATTGCGCTACGTTTGGTGACATAGCAGGGGTGCCTGGGTTTAAGGGGTGAGGTTTGTATAAAACTTGGCGGAACATGCGCCTGCCCACTTACTGCAGGGAGACCATTTGGTCTCTCCAGTTGGGCACTCTCGACCCGTCGCCTTGCACCGATGTGGGCGGGTTGGATTCGTACGTCCGTCAGTCTTGGACCCATTAACCCTCGGATTCCTAACCACCACCCATACCTTTTACCATAAAATACCCTCCTAACAGCATTCCCAAAGAGAGAAGTTATTTTCCTCTGGGCCTCTAGCATACCTTTAATACCTTTAAAATGTTCTGTATACAGCATTTTAAGATGAATGCAAGAATTTATTTTGTACGTTTGGCCAACAGTTATTAGTTTTACCTGAATCATTGACGGAGTTACTACGCTCGTCCTATTTTCCCTATTTTAAAATCTGGGAGTTTTAAATATGGATATAATTTTTAAAATGAAGCGTCAGATATTTCCTTTAATCTGCAATAATTGTTAACATAACAGTTGAACGTGACACGGATATAATATGTACTTTGTGAAATGCTATTTTTGTTAAAAAATGTATAAAATTATTTACATTCGCTTGAGTTACACAAAAAGTTCCACTGCTCTTTTTTACAAGTTCGAAAAAATATTTTATAACTAGCTTTTATCCGCGGCTTCGCTCGCATGGTATTAGGTTGAATTACCATTGATTCATTCATCCATCCATTCATTCAGTAATTTATTCAATCATTCATTCGTTCACTCATTCATTCACTATTAATTCGTTCATTCATCATTCATTCATCATTCATTCGTTAATCATTCATTCATTCATTTCCCGGCATGCGTTGCCTTCCCTCTCCCCACTCCCCTCGCCCACTTCCGCCGTTCCGCGAACCCCCCTCGCAGGTTCGCCTCCCCCCGCCACACTCCCGCGAATACATCAAATCCCCAAAGTTTCATCGCAATCGGATGAACGGTTAGCAATGCATAATTTCAAGATGCCAGAACTCACTATTGTATATAGAAAACATCGCGGGCATGCACACATCAAATCCCCAAAGTTTCAACGCAATCGGATGAATGGTTAGCAACGCATACCGGATATACCAATATATATACAAACCCAGAAACAAACATATTTGGATTTTATATATAAAGATACAAAAAACATTAAATATATGTCCCCTATTTTCTCTCTTTGTCAAATCGAGCGTGTTCTTCTCAGGTAGTCTTGGCGAACCCGATCTAAAGGAAATGAGGATTAAGAGAAAAGGTCTTCATATTTATGATGTTGAAAATTAACAGTTTTACAAGTTATCACCATTCTACAGCTTATTCATAATTGTACGTTATATGTACCTTACATATATTATGTAATTTAAAATACAGAAATATATTATTATTTTTTATTAGAATACTACGAGTACCTGACCCCAACTAACCCTAGTTATGTATTTTTCCGAAAGATTTCATTAGTTTGTCTCCTCATAAGCATTTCGAACATCAAATAAAAATATTTTTGACGCAGTAAATTGATAATTCGGCCTAGTGTGCGGCGCCCCGTACTTCGTTATTTCGTAGTACGTTTAGATAAACACAAGTAGAAACCAATGCAGGTCACTACAACTGTTTAAATTTCTTCAAATGGTACAACTAATCGAAACTAACTTGTGGAATTTGTGCTTAAAATTTGCATTGAAATGCATAATTGATTGCATGAAATAAAATTAAACATTTTTAGTACGATCATAAAGAGAAAAATAAAATTGAAATATTTCACACATTTTTAACAGTATCTCAAATATGTGAATAAACCTTTTTGCTTTAAATGTTTTAAAAATGGTTAAATAGTTAAAGTCTATAAGTTTTAAGTATCAGATCTGGGCAGCCAGGTATTTTACAACCTTCCTCTTTCTGTAGTGCACTGACTCTCGACAGTTAGAACTATACATCGGTTTTCACACATTTTTTTTTTAAAAAGCAAGACAAACATTACTAATAACTAGTGACCGACCGAAGGTTCGGTTTCGGTTTCGGCAAGTTTCTGAAAAAAAATCTAGTTTCGGTTTCGACAGAAAATCTGCCGAACCTTCGGCCGCACCGAAACTCTGCGCTCGTGAATTATCGCGCGTCGTATGGCTGACTTCGGGTGAGTTGTGGCTCGTGTTTCACTCGCCATCATCAGCTGACAAATTTTTGATCCAAGAAGTAACATGTTTGTTAATTTATTCATTTTTTGTTTTATAGCAGTAAAATAGTAATATTTTTTTGAAATACTTTAATATTATTTTTTTATTTCATTTAACACGTGAAATAAGAATGTTGTGATTGTAAACGCAATTAAAATTAAAATACTCAATTAATGTGGTCTTTCCTTTATAATGTAAGTGTTGATAATTGACAAATTTTCGTTCCAAGAAGTAGTTAATATGTTTTGTTATATTTTATAATTTTTATTTGTTTTATAGCAGTAATATAAAAATTTTAAAATATTTTTCACATACTTCATATTAACTGTCTGTATAGGTGTAAGAAATAAGCCAAATTTCAGTAAACAATAGGTTTTAAACATGTCTAAAAAAGTTTCGGTTTCGGTTTCGACCGAAACTGAGGCAGATATCGAAGATTAGACTTTTCGAGAAAGTCCTGTTTCGGTCGGACACTACTAATAACCCAATAATGTTTGAAAATCTCCTACTACCGCCACACTAAGCGGAAACTGTTGCTTGTGTCGTGATAGAGGAGTTAGCCAGCCGAGGAATCGAACACGCGACGTCCGGGTGGGACCCATACGCGTTGCTCACTCAGCCACTGACCGGACACATGAAACATAGGCTATACACATAAATCACAGTCAGTGTTTACCATCTGCTGTGACTAGGTTAAAAGCTCGACACAATGAGTTCCGTGAAGTGAAAGTGTTTTTCAATTGAAGAAAAAAGAGCTATATTACACCGTTTAGAAGCCGGTGAATCAAATGTAACCCTTGCGAAGGAGTTCGGCGTGGCTCATGTGAAAAAAAACTTAAATTATCCGACCGTTTTGTGCGTCGTCCGGTTAGTACGACAAAGTATGGCAGACTCCTTGAGGGTCGTTATATCCGGATTTTACTGTATTTGAAAAAAATACGAAAATCTCTAAAATTTGCGTTTTAATAGTCACTGGAATAATTAATAAAATATTTTGAACATAAACGCAAATCATATTGGATGAATTGCACATTGCGGTGAAAACTAACAAAATTGTTGAATGCGTTTTGATTGCGCGCTGCATGCGGTAGTTTGTCATTCAAAACCCGCTTAAAACTATATAGAGACAAGTCAAACAAAATGTTCTGTTGGACAAGCGAATACAAGTTTAACCTGACATGGTTGGCACTCGATAGGACATAAATTCTATTTAAATGATTTCGATATAAATGAATAGGTACATTCAACTAGGTAAATATTTATGATGTTGTGTGAAAAAAATAAATTCGTTTGAAATCCATACCAACTAATTAAAATGTATTACTGAAATCGATTTTGGTTCGAAATTGAAAAATAATGCAAAAAAATTATAATTTATAACAATAACAATTTCGGGGGACGAACTGTTTGTCAACTGTAGGGTCACCGTTGTGAAGTTAAAGACGTTCAGGAGGTCTAGTATCGACAAAACCCTACATCAATACGATGTAATAACTGAAAACTGACCATATTGACCAAATAGGTCAACTATGGTCAGTTATCAATATTTGCGAGCACGGTCTGTTAACAGATATTCCGACCAATGATTGATAAAGTTTAGTGCGGCCATCATAGTATCAGATACCTAAGTTTCAGTTAACATAAATATACACATCTTTTAAAATTATTTTGTTCGTTATGCAAAATAACTGGTTTATTTAATGAACGTATTGAACTAACGAAGCTCTTAGAAATGAAACAATCCATAAATTTAAATAATGCATCTAAGATGCAATTAATTTATTATGATCTTTGAGAAACCAAAATAGTTGAAAAATGAATAAAGACCTCATTAATTAATTAAACCCTGTTAGTGTCAAAAAGTAAATGTGGACTACCAATGCTTATTTAGCTTAGTATTTCAATTCAATTTTACCAATTTATTAATATTTTTACGTAATTGTTTAGCATCTGAAATTTGGTAGTGTCCTTTTATAGAAAATATCTTCAGTGTTGCCAGCGTACATCGTTTTTTTATTCCCTCTTAATATTGGTTTTGCTGTCAACGGTATAAAATCATCGGTAGCTATGCCTGTCGAAATCACCGTGTTATCATGTTTCACCGTGCTAGAGCTCTTGAGGGATATAAATACCTACAACAGTTACAAGGATAATATTGAAGTGTGAGTGAATTCCAAAAACGTCACATGCCAATGCGCTGATGGTTTCGCTCTTTCTTACTCACTAAAAAACAACAGTCGAAAATGAAAAAGGTAAACGTCTTCACCCCCTCAAAGGAAACATACAATAATTATAATACATCTCCCACACACAAGAATTAACGCAATTCCCGTCGCAAAAAAGTGGTACTTTGGAAGAAACAGTCACACGTATTTTGTCAGTCTCACCATTAATTAATGAGTTAGAAAGAGCTGCAGCATTATAGCGATGATGTTTATTGCCTTTTTTGTGAATCGTAACGCTAATTTTAAAAGCGCACGATGTTTTATTAATATTGGTGACAACCCTGTTAATAGCCGTTAACAGTTGGTTGCATTTCTGGCTTGTTTGCTATGCAAAAACGTGACAAAACAGTGAAAGCAAAAAAGACTACGTTGGGTGGTGCACTTTAGGGTGGGCGTTCAATATAAACATTTATATTTATTCGGTTCTCTTAGCGTTATATTGCAAAAATTTGTATGTAATCAAAACATAATATGTATTAACGCGGTGGCTGACTTGATTATGGTAAAACAATTTTTATTATAAAGTATTTTAAATTTTCAATCGCTCCTTTGAAAAGTCAGTAAAAGTGATTATGTAAATAGAAAAAAAAACTAGGTTAATTAGGTTAGGTTAGGGGCATTTTTTTCATCACTTTTAATGTCTTTTCAAAAGGGCTTTGAAGTGAATTCTCTGTAAATGTTAAGGAAGCTAAAAGTTTTGCAGTTTTTCGTGGGTTATGTCTCAATGTTGTAAAGTCCAAATTTTAGTTTGTGGGTAACAGAATTTTTTTATAGTAGTTTTAGAATAATTATACACTAGAATAAAACATAAAATTTTATTGCTAAATAGAAAAAAAAAAACAGAAAAAACACACAAACAAAATAAAACAAAAAGATTTCCATCTTTCTACTCAAAATCAATGTTTAACAAAGGAGGTTTTATAAATAATATAGTTTTATTTTTTATTTATTGTTTTTTATGACACCTAAATATAATAACTATAACCGCTCATTGTAATGTTTTGTCAAAAAAGTTTTTAACCACGAAGGAGGCCTTGCCTTAATAATACCCCTCAGGGTGTGTGTCATCTTTGGGGATGCTGTGTGGAGGGTCTTTTAAAGGAAAGAAAGTTCTGCGAAGGAAAAAGGTATGATGGGTGAGTAAGAATCTGGAGGTCACAGTGTCCAGGAGTGATGGAAGTATGGAAACAGATGGGTAGAGAGAGTCCTGTTGGAGAGGTCTAGATTAGGTCTTCCTCGGCCAGTCTCTCCCGAACCGGTTCTCTACACGGTAGGTGGGCAAATGCATTCGCCACTTAGACCTAGACAAACCTCACACCATGAACCTAGGCACCCCTGATAAGTCACCAAAAGACATTTTGCAGGGGTGTTGATTATCCAATAAATGGTTCTCGGGCGGCGGCACCCATACCCGTCGCCCAAATTGGGCACTATAATATGGTTTATAAATATACCAGTGATTCCTGACATTATTTGGAATAAAAAGTGTACGTGAAATTTTGGTCTCCGGTGACAATTTTGGTGTTTTTTTAACTTAAATCATAAAATATCAATTTACATTGGACAATTAGGGTCGGTGTGAGGGGTTGGGTGGTTATTCGGATGAGTGTCCAGTGATGACGTGTGGAATTTTTCCTGTTGTTTGGGTGTGAAGAAATTAAAAAAAAAAACGTAAAAAAGTCACAGGAGACCAAAATTTTCGGTAACAATTTTTAATCCAAATAACATCAAGAATCATTTTTTTAGTAAGTAAAGTCTGTCGGATTAACTTTTTCCAGTGATTCCTGACTTTATTTGGAGTAAAAATATAAACGAAAGTTTGGTCTCCGGTGCTTTATTGGATTTTTACGTCCGTTAACACCCTGTATAAATTTCCAAAATTCTATATTACAAATAAGCAGGTAGAGTGAATTGAAAAAAAAAGCTCACCACGAAATGCGATATTTTTGAGACAGTGAACAGATTATCTCAAGAAGTATTTATTTATTTATTTATTTAATACATGAATTATCGGAAGTACAAATAGTTTTTTTGTGATATTTCACCCTCCATGCTAGGGATGACCCTGTGTTATGGCGGGTGAAGTTTACAGTTTGCGGATATACATTAATTTCTCTAGGTTGAATTTTTCACTAATTGATACTATGCACACAAATTCTTCTACAATAAGAGAGTTTATTTAGTTATATGAATTACAATATTAACAAGATGGATTACAAGAATAAGGTGAAGAAGTTAAAGAATTATTGGGAAAGATAAGTTATTACTAGTATATTAAGGAATTGTTGATATATAGTTCACAGTAATCAGTTTTATACATATAATGCTGCTTAGTAAGTAAATAAAAAATATATTATGTTTTGCCTGCTCTTAATACTATGCACACAGATCTTCTATAATAAGAAAAAGATATACTTATAGTTAGATTGGGTTACAAGAAGAACATGGAGAAGTTAGAGAATTATTAGAGAATTATCTATATACGACTTGTTAAAAAACTAAGGTCGCCACATTACATTTGACATATATAAATGACACAATAAGGGTAGTCAAAGAGTTGCGCCCGAGATTCTAACATCACATCGCGGGTGCAACCAATTTGAGTCAACGTTTATTTTAATAAGCTAAAATTATACTCTTAAAAACGATTGATTTAAGTTTGCCCTTGATTTCTTCTTTCTTTTACAAAGTTTCAAAACGTTAGTTCTTTATTTCTCTGAAAAACACAAACTTTTATATCTTTTTGTCGCGGGTGACTTCTTGTAGTCAATGAAGCTTAAAAAATAACAAAAAGTACTTCCATCTTTGACACATAAATATAAATTAATATTGTCACTGCACGTTTGGCAGTAAAATATAACCCCAAACTATCGGTAACAGCTGTTTCGCGCCATGGTGTGATTTTGCAGTTATTTACCGATTCTCCGAATGAAAATGTTTCCAAGCGCGCCAAAAATTTCAATGAGAAGTAAAATCCAAATTTAAAAAATTATTATAAAACTAGCTGGTACCCGGCATGCGTTGCTATGCCATTTAATAAAGAAATTGTTTCTCCCTGAGTGCACTTTCCCATTCGTCCCGTTCCCCTTCCGCCTCCCCTTCTTCTCCTGAGTCCTCTTCCGCTCTCGCATTCCCACTACGTCACCTCCACCTTCCCTCTCCCCACTCCACTCCCCCCCTTCCCCCGTCCCGCGAACCCCCCTCTCGAGTTCCCCTCCCCCCCTCACACGTCCCCTGCCCCTCCCGCATTCCCCTTCCACCTTCCCCGCCTTCCCTCTTCCCTTTCCCGCTCCCTCATCCCGCCAACCCTCCTCCCGCGTTCCATATATTCAATCCCAGTACATTCAGTTTTAAACAGCCCGCGTGCCACTTTTTACAATTTTTATTCAAATTTCCATCTTTCATGTATATTAAATTTGGTACCTAACATAGGTACCTATTTAAAATATCTAAAATTCTTGATTCATAGTTATAAGGGGAGTACCTACTTTAAATAAATTTATCAACTTAAAGATTTTCAAAAATAGAATCCTGATTGAACAATCTTTGTTTTACAAAATGTCATTTTCAAACACGCGAACTGTCAAATGTGCGATGTTTTCTGAAATTATCCAATTTTCTGCACATTTTATTAATTTTTCTCTTCGTAAGAACCATCTTCGTACCTCAAGGAATATTCTAAAAAAAGAATTAGCGAAATCGGTTCAGCTGCTCTCGAGATTTGCGCTTAGCAACACATTTAGCGATTTATTTTTATGTATATCTTTACACTGATATAAAAAAGTAACAAATACTGCGTGTGATTTAAAAATTAATGTCGAGAATCGTCTATAGCGGAATCGCCCATAAGTTCTTCCGACTCCTAAGCCCCAGACAAGCAATGAAATTGTATTTTTTTTATGAATAAAATAATTGTTTGAAAATGTGTCACCAATTTTATCACAAGTAATGAAAAAAAAAGTTTTTTTCTGGTACACGGATACACCTACACAAATCTATCGATTTTCTCTTCAGATGAAAGCGCAACTTTTGAGACCTCTGACGTTTGCAAAATCGAAAAAAAATTGACAGGCCAGCCTAATAAACGTACACCGTAGTCAAAGCGTTAAGCTGCCATCAGTGAAGTGGGCGGTCACTAGGTTAGTTACAGTTGTAAAAACATGCACGGCTTGGAAATAACGACCCGGCATCAAAAGGCCGAGGTCTACTGCAGGCGTTAGGGACTGAATTACCATACATATTGCACAGGGAGACATGACAAAATTACACAGGCGTGAATTTCACGTAAAAATATTTATTTACATTAGATACAAATACCTCTAAGGGGGAGTCTGGTTCATCCAATCCAAAAAATCGACTTTTCAGTTGCCTAAAAATCTTCCTATACACGCTGAGAATACATTACCAAAGTTATAGCATCAAATTCTGCATTTAAATATAGTAAGGAGCGGTGCGCGTCAAGCAGGTCGTCAGGAAAACGGAGCGAAAGCGAAAACTTTAAACGCGTTTTTCTCAAAACCACGTTTTTCAAGTTGGCTAGAATCGTAGCTCATCGAATTATCATCCGATTCACTTCATTCAAAGTTTAATTTAAAGAAAATTATATTTATATTCGGTTGAACCTAGACTCGTGAAAAATTATTATTGAATGATGTTTTTTTTTCGTCAGTTTTCATTTTATGTTCGCCATTTTTGCAATCAAAAGTTTTTTTTTCAAACTGTGGTTCATGCGCAAGCGACATTCATACTGAGTATAAAGATTTTTTTTTTAAATTTCATATTTCAGATAATTTCCAAGGACTCCAGTATTCCAGCCGATTTGGTCGGAACCTCCGCTTGCGGCTTTATATATATAGACATTCAAGTCAATAGTGTTTTTTCTTGTTCAAATGTGCCTTTATATTTAACAAATGTGCAATTCCGTACGCGAAAAATTCTGTACGTGAAATTAACGTCTGGGTAATTTCTTCACTTTTTGACTAATGAAACTACATACCCCGATTTAATACTACGCCATGATAAATGGCGTTCAGCATTCAAACATCCCTAGCTGTTTTTGAGTGACTAGTTTAGCAGCGAACTTGAGTTGCAATTTTGACAGGAACAAGAAAGGACGCTTATTCGCGACACAGGATAACACCAAGCAAATGGCGGAACCTCATTCTCGTAATCGTAAATTCTCAACATTTATTATCAGAGTTTACTTTGGTTTACCATTTAATTTATTTTCTGCCACTTGTAGATACGTAATGTTAAACGTTCTGGCGCCCTTGATTATTTTGTATTTAGACTTTTATAAAAAGTCAATAGTTCCATATGAATAAATTCGGATGCACTTATCCAAGACGCTATCCAGGATACAAACCAATTCTTAGAATGATTGTTTCCAATAAAAAGGGTAGTTGCCCATAATATGGAAAAAAATAATTAGTTGAAGATAATATTGATAATTGTAAAATTTGAAATATGAGATTGACTATTATGACGGCTTGACAGAAGGTGGCAATAGCGAAATTAAACGAGAGGTCTGGATTCGAGTCCCAGTTGCGAGTTGCGACCATTATCTTTTTTCTGTTTTCTGTGTCTTGTTCTCTTTCATATTTTCGTTTAGATTATTATTGTTATCTTCTTCTTCAATGATATATTTTGTATTAACTTATCCGCTCTAGAATGTAGATGATTATCTTGTCAAATTTCAATTTGATTGATGTTCACCCTGAGATATTAAAATTAGTATAGAGTCTAGCCAATCGATTCCCTTAATTTATTTTATATTCTACAACATGATTTTCTTTTCTTATTGATGAAAAATATTCCATGAAATTAACCCTTAAATTCGTAAACTTTTATATTAATTGCCACAAAAATTGCAATGTAATAGTATACCCTCTATCTGGTACAATACTCAGATTATTCATAAACACCACCAAATCATTTATAATGCACAAAAACTTGTTGTGAAGAAAAGATTCGTAAATGTACTGGACTGTTATGCTTCCCGGTGTTATTTTATAGCACGTTTAATGTATAAAACACAGACACTTGGAAATAATATTTAATTTAGGTTAGAATTCGAATATTGATTTCCTCATTACCTCAAAATGTAGTATTTGGAGATGTCTGACTAATCAACTGGACGACTGAATACTCTTTATAAATTGAATAAATTTGAGCTTGGGTAAGCATTTTCTATGTAAGCCATAACGACAATTTTATTCAGAACACGGAAATAGTGGTGCTATTCCAAACAGGTGGAATTATTTTAATTAAGCTTACAGGAAAAATGCGTGGCTTTCAAATAGTCAAAAGCCGGCAAAAAACCCAATTAAGTAATCTGAGTAATTGTCAAACGGCTAGTAGGGTTCATAAGTCATGGTACCTAATCTAATGGATTAATAATTCGAAAATTCCTAGAATAGGGAGACCTTGTTTTTTGTGAACAAACAGAAATGTTATTCGAGTTTCGGAATGCTTTGACTAGAGGTTCCAAACATAAAAAAATATATAATTTTAGTTTTTATCGACTCTTTTGGTTTTTTATTCCAAACCTTTTAAAGTTTTTCCTCCTTTTCAGACTATGAAGTACTTTATTTTGTAACATAACTTAATGGAGCCACATAGTGCTATTTGCGTCACCAAATGATGCGTCCTCACCAAATTCGTTCTATCTAATTTTCTATTATGGTCAGAAGTATGATATAACCATAAACAGTTTTAGAAAGAGAGAAAATCAAACTTTTTTAATTGGTCCTACATTTTCATGCTATGCAGTCCTTTATTTGTCATGAAATATCAAAAATAAGTAGAACCGTGTATTGTGCTACTTATGTCACCAAATGACGCGTCTATCTTATTTTCTATTATGGTCAGAAAATTATATAAACATTTTTAAAAAGAAAGAATACCTAGTTTTCTCTCTGCATTTAATTTTTTACCATATATGCTCTCGAATAATTAAAAATAATTGTATAAAACAGAAAACCGCCTAACAGTTCATCGAGTGAACTGTTTGGCATTTTTTTTTTACAATTATTTTTATGCAAAATGAATAAAAAGATATGAACAATAACTAGTGTCCGACCGAAACAGAACTTTCTACCGAAACCGAAACCGAATCTTCGGTATCTGTCTCAGTTTCTGCCGAAACCAAAACTTTTTTAGATATGTTGAAAATCTATTGTTAACTGAAATTTGGACCATTTTTACACTTATACAGACAGTTAACACGTGTTAAATGAAATAAAAAAAACAATAATTGATGTGTGTGAAAAATATTTTAACAACTTCTCGGAACCAAAAATTATCAATAATAAACACTTACATTATAAAGGAAGGACCTCAAACATGTGAGACAAAAATAAACACTTATATAAACAATATGCTCGAGAAATAACACATAAACACAATCACGCCGGACCGGCCGGCGAACTCAGTTGATGATGGCGGGTTACACAAAAGCCACGAAGTCAGTCGAACGACCCGCGATGATTCACGAACGCAGAGTTTCGGTGCGGCCGAAGATTCGGCTGTTTTTCTGCCGAAACCGAAACTTCTGCCGATTTTTTTGCCGAAACTTTCCGAAACCGAACCTTTGGTCGGTCACTAACAATAACCTTTATCACACGTTTGTCTAATTAAATGTGTTTTTTAGTTTCATGTAAAGTAGTAAATAAAGTTAACAAGGAAAGCTGATTTAAAAACTGTTTCTATGTTAACTACATAATAAACGAGTAAGTTCATTGTAATATCAAAATCTAAAAGAGTCTTTCATTACTTTCAAGAACAGTATTTAATTTTGGGACGCATTCAAAAACAGCGAATCTATTTGAAATTTATAGTCAAGCGGGAATATTCATGACAATATTTTTTTCATCTGTGTCCGAGAGGTTTGAATGTGAATTGAGATAAAACGATGAAAAAGATTAATGGGCGTGTCTGTGCACCAGAAGTAGTTAAGCTCAATTTTTTCTTGCTTTTTTTGACTTCGGACAAACATTTTCAATGCTGAAATTATTTCTTGGTGACCCCGAGAACTATCTCCCGATTTTTTAACTGATTGCTCAGTTTCGAAACACTTACCTAAACACAACATGTCAGAAATAATCTCCTTTTTTTACAGATAACATGACACTAAATTCACAACATGACAAATTATATTATTATTGGATTAAAACTAAAGAAAAATAACACAAATAATAGTAAGAGTATGTTGAATTATACTAATATAATATTTAATTATGAACAAAATGATCTGAATCACACAGCAATCATAAACCAAAACTAACATCTATTGTCGGGAAAATCACGTATACAGCGCATGCGCCAGCATTAGCCAGTATACAAAAATGTAATATTTCAAGTCCTCTCGCAGCACAGTTAAAGACGTTTTTAAATATCATGCAGTATTATCCAGCATGTATATGTGTATATATATGAATATACATGTATGTGTGGGTATGCATAAATACATGTTTATGTAAGTATATATATATATGTATGTATCTGTGCATGTACGTATGTATGTGTATTTATGTACATACATAACAGTTACCTTACTTATTTGTGTTTATTTTCCAGGCAACTTTGGCAATTTGTGAGTTATTGGAAACATTTCTACCAATTTTCTATTTTTTTAATAATTTACTTAAATATGTTTACCTACACTTACTAGACTTCATTTCAAAATAACTATCCTCCATTGGTCACCATGATATAAGCAGCTGCCTAGTATGGTGAACTAAACCACAGTCTGGGTGTTTTCTTGACCTAAGCAAGGCGTTTGATCGTGTTTCCCATCAATTATTATGGGAAAAACTCATAGAGCGAGATGTTCCAGCAGCAGTGGTCAATATGCTGGCTATTTGGTACGGACAACAGGAAAATCACATTCAATGGGCAGGAGCTTCTTCAAGACCTTTATTCCTTAAGAGCGGTGTCAGGCAAGGGGGAAATATGTCTCCAACTCTATTTAATGTGTACATTAACTACCTCTTACAAGAGTTGAACGATACACGAATCGGTTGTCATATCTGCGGACAAGGAAGTAACAACATTAATTACGCCGATGACATGGTGCTGCTTGCACCTTCGATTAAAGCGATGAGACGACTTGTGCAAATATGCGAAGAGTACGCAAACTCTCATAACCTGTTGTACAATTCTAAAAAGTCAGTCATCGTCGCTTTCAAACACAATAAGGAGCCATTACATATTCCTCCAATATATCTAGAAGGAATTGAACTGCTTGTGGCCTCACAGGTTAAGTATCTGGGACATATCCTAACCGAAGACATGAAGGATATAGAAGATATGGAACGACAAAGAAGAGCAATTAATATACGGGCCGGAATGCTCTCAAGGCGGTTCTACCACTGTAGCGAAGATGTCAGAAAATTACTATTCAAGACATACTGTACTACCCTGTACACGTCAGAACTGTGGACACAATACCCAGCAGCGCAATGGGACAAACTGAGGGTGTGCTACAATAATGCATACAGGCAACTTATGCAACTACCGAGGTTCTGCAGTGCCTCCACGATGTTCACCGAGGGGAGGGTGCACTCATTCCCAGCCTTACTTCGCCACCGACTAGCCAGCTTCTGGAGCAGGATACGGACTTCAACCAATATCATTGTCGTGGCTGCATCCGAGTGGCTCAGTTCCCCATTAAATGAGCGATGGATGCAGATGATGAGGCGACCTCCACGATGGACGATCCCAAAATATCTTTTTTTTTTTAATTCTGTCTACTAATTATTTATTTTAATTTTATGCTTATTTTTTGTTATTTGTGTGATGAATTTTGTTTTCATTTTATGCTTTAATTAGGTACCTGCCTAATATTTAAACTCTTTTTTTTCTTTTCTTTTATAGTTGTTTATGTAATATGGCAGACTGGGATTGCACTACCCTCCCAGTCTTGCTGGAATAAAAACTTAAATAAAAAAAAATAAATAAAAAAATATATCTTCTCAAGTAATCGTGTAACATGTATCTACTTATAAATAAATAGTAACTTTAAATAGAAAATGTACATTCTTTATTCAACGTGTTACTAATATACCGTTTATCGTTTGGGATGATTTTTTTTGGTATAAGTAAGGCTATTAACAGCAATCCATTAAAAGAAATAAAAATTTGGTAACCCATAGTTTGGGAACCGGTTGATAGACAAACCCGGATGGTTTTCCCGGAAATTATTTAATCATTTGCCTGGGCCCCAATACAGGGGATGACGCCGTGCAATAAAACGTCAGAGTTGAGCTGTAAACTCTTATTAGTATGAAATAGCACTATCATACTTAAGGACAGCGGTTCCTCGCCTTTGTTTCTACCTACAAACCAAATGCATAGCTGTCATTGCATAGGCGCTTTGATAGTCCGTGCAGTTATGTCGTAGCTCGGTGACATTCGGAACGCTTCCACGCCATGTCTTCCTTTGTTTCTATTATCTATGCGCCGGACTAAGCTCAAATGTGTTTTGGGTAGACATTAATAAATTTTCCGAATTCGCTAATTCATTAATATTACAAATAATAACAGTTTTGAAAAAAAAGGTTAAATATGCTCTGATAATTTAGAATCCTTATAAATTAAGAATTCACTTAATAATAATGAGTCTATAAAAAATAAACTAACAAATACAATCTTACAGTCCCGTTTTACATATTATTTACCCATTCACCATTGGTTCTTTCTCCTCCCCCCACTTTTCACTAATATCTAGTCACGCCTCTACCCCCACTTCAACACTAAATATATGTTCATCAATATTTTTTAAATATTAGGTTAGTATATATTTATTTTGCCCTTAAGAAGGAACGGTTGTTCTGAAACCAGTAGGCGTTAATGTAAAAAAAATAGTGGTTTAAACTAAGTAATATAGTTGAAGAAGAAAAAAATATTAATAAAACTAAACGAAAATAAGAAAAAGGACAAGGCACATAAATAAAAAGGTAACTCCAACCCAGGATCTCTTGTTTTATCGCGACAAACGCCTTCACCAACTCGCCTTAACCAACCCGGAGAGGTAAACACGTCTCCGTCAACCAGTCTCTCCAAATCCGGCCCGCCACGCATGCACCGTCTAAACCTGGACGACCTCCGTAGTCCAGTGGGTAAGACTCTTGACTCAACAATCCGGAGGTCGCGGGTTCGAACCCGGCACGCGAAAATAAATTTTATTTGATTAATTTGTGTTATTTTACAATTAATTAATTAAAAATAATATATAGTATATTTGCGGCATGTTCCAGAGTGGAAGATACTATCAGTATCGCCCTGGTGTAAGACCACCATTCAGAATTGAAACGTTGCTTAAAAATGGCTTTAGCCGTGTTTGGTGACCAGATCTGAATAGCCAGGTACTTCCCAACCTTCCTCTCCCCCACCTCCTTCCCCTCCCCACTACCTTCAGCCTCACAACATACCCCAATTGGGGATGCCATAGTCTCACTGGCTCCAGATGGGAGCAGGTGAGATTCTTGTGCGGTATTGACTGTAAAAAAAAAAAAAAACCTTATCCCATGAACCCAGACTACCTTACTTAGTCACCAACTGACCTATGTTGGTTATCCAATTAATGGTTCCCAGGGCGGTGGTACCTCCCAAATTAAAAGCATTGCTTCCTTTAAATTATATTTAACTGGGTGTGATTTTAGGTTTTCACGGCCAGAAGTATTTCCGTTATTTTCTTTTTGGGGTGTTATGTCGTGCTGCACTACTTCCCCCTTTAGCCAAAGTTTCGAACAGATGTGACACATCTGCCTTGATGATGGACACTGTGATGTCTCCGAAAAGTAGGTAGCGCAACACGGCATAACACCCCAAAAATAAATAACGAATATATTTAATTGCTTTTTATATAGAACTAGCTTTTACTGCAGCTTCGCTCGCGTGGAAATCCCACTGATTCATTCATTCATGCTTTCATTCATGCTTTCATTCACTGACTCATTCATTCACTGACTCATTCATTCATTGATTCACTCACTCACTCACACACTAACCCACTCACCCTCTCACTTATAGTAGTTGTATGTAGAAACCATAGCAGGCATGCGCACATAAAATCCCCAAAGTTTCATCGCAATCGGATGAACGGTTAACAGTGCATAATTGTCAAATTCACTATTGTATTATAGAAACCATTTCAGGCATGTGCACATCAAATCCTCAAAGTTTCATCACAATCGGATGAACGGTTAACAGTGCATAATTGTCAAATTCACTATTGTATTATAGAAACCATTTCAGGCATGTGCACATCAAATCCTCAAAGTTTCATCACAATCGGATGAACGGTTAACAGTGCATAATTGTCAAATTCACTATTGTATTATAGAAACCATTTCAGGCATGTGCACATCGAATCCTCAAAGTTTCATCACAATCGGATGAACGGTTAACAGTGCATAATTGTCAAATTCACTATTGTATTATAGAAACCATTTCAGGCATGTGCACATCAAATCCTCAAAGTTTCATCACAATCGGATGAATGTTTTAGTAACGCATAGCGGACATACATATATACATACACACACATATACATATATACAAACCCAGAAACTAACATATTTAGATTTTTATATACATATTATATATATACAGATAGATAGGAGATAAAAGGTCATATGTGAAATAGCAATATCAGTTGTTTTTGTATGTCACTTCTGGTGTTTTAAGTTGTTTCAGTGCCGCTTAAGATAGAATCGATATTTTAACGACAGTGACTTAGTAATTTTATGGTACAACTTTTCCAGTGCACGTGCCAGATATTTAAACTTACCCAACTCTACGTTGAAACTCACACTCCATTATCATTCCATTCATTCATCGATATCGATCGTCCAGTTGATTAGTCAGACATCTCCAAATACTAAGTTTTGAGATAATTAGGAAAGCAATATTCGAATGCTCCCCATAAAACAATTATAATTTAAAAGTGTCTGTGTTTTACATATTAAATATGCTATAAAATAACAACGGGAGGCATGACGGTCCGGTACATTAGAATGACACTTTGAAATTACTTACTAGACCCAGAAAACATAAAAAAATGGTGTATTTCACCACATAAACGTTGTTCTGCATTATAATTAATTTCGTGGTGTTTATGAGTAGTCTGAGTGTTGTACCAGATAGAGGGTACACTTTTACATGGAACTATATACTGAACTCAAATTTCGATTTTTCCGAGATGATAGGTAAATATGCACGTAGTCACGGATAATACGGAACGTTCGTGTAGTCGAATTTCGATACACTGATATGCACGGATAATACGGAATATTTATTTTTTAACCAATAGACGAATAGACAATCAAATATGACATTTGTCGGAAGTACCAATCTTATAAAATAAATTCTCGTCAAAATAAAAACAAAAAAATACCTACTTCGAATTATTGGGTTGAGGTTCAAACTACGAAAGCTGCATTTCATCATAATTTAGATATACATCCCAGGTTTTGAATGGTTTGTTTGGCAAAGCAATTATTCTAATACCTTTCTTTCCATGTAAGAACATGGACATTATTGTTTTACATGGCAATAATATTTTTTCTATGATTGGCAGCATTGATTGATTGTCTATGAAATGTTAAATAAAAACGATGAATATAAAAATGGCGTTAAATTATAATATTTTAATTGCATATTTTTTGCATGTTTTTTTGACTCCCCCGACATAAATACTCACTTTTGTAATAATAAAGCTTATTCTAACTGTTTGAATAAAAAATATTCCGTATTAACGAGTAAGCGGTTCAATAAATAAATAATAAAGTAACATACGTAGTAAAGTAACATAGGTATTTCTATTATTTAACAATTTTCAAAAATTTAACAATTTTCACAAATTTAAAAATTCTACAAATTTAACAATTTTCACAAATTAAACAATTTTACAAATTTAACAATTTTACAAATTTAACAATTTTCACAAATATAACAATATTCACAAATTTAAAAAATTTCACAAATTTAACAATTCTACAAATTTAACAATTTTCACAAATTTAACAATTTTACAAATTTAACAATTTTCACAAATTTAACAATTTTCACAAATTTAACAATTTTCACAAATTTAAAAATATTCGCAAATTTCAGCAACTTTCTCATGACAAAATATATTTATACCAAACTTATGATTCAATGATAGTTGATCCCACAACAGTTGAGCCCACGGCATACTTAAATACAATATGCAGTCGGTGTTTGAATACGGTATACCTTACACAAAATAAAACTAAGTGATCGAAGTGATGTGTAGTGAAGATGTACCTCCGATTAACAAAAATATAAAACATATTTTCATTCAAATGCATCAAGGATAAAACTACTTGTTTATATAATGTACTTAGCATGTTCAGAAAGTAAGTGTACTGTGACCGTAACGGGCAGTGGTTTTTATTTTGTGGTAGAATCTCCTTACCAGAGCGAGCATCGCAGGAACATTGTAGTACCTACGTAAATTACATTGCAGTACGCAAGTTGTAGTGTCCAGTTGCATGAAAGATGTCGGCAAAAATCCTACAAAGTGCATGGTTGGATTGATCCGCTTTTACTCACGGAAGGAATAACACCTACAAGAAAAAAGGTAAGGATTTCTGAGCTCTTTTGTGACTGAAGATGGTAGGGAGTGATTCATTACACTTCTGGAAAAAAAAACAGTCGTCAACGTGGCGTCACACCAATTCCCCATCTGCCCAAAAATTGAAAACCACAATTTCGGGCAAAAAAATCATGGCTTTAGTGTTTTGGGACCGTAAAGGCATCATTTTGGTAGAATTTCTGCCTCAGGTTGAGACTATCAAAGCAAAAAATATTGTGATATCCTAAAAAACTCTAAAGGGTATTCAAAACAAAAAAGGGGGAATGCTGAAGTGCTCTTGTTTCACGAAAACGTCCGTCCTCACACAGACTTAGCCACCAATACGCTTTTGGATTAATTTGGTTGGAATGTTTTGAACCACCCCCCGTATTCCCCTGACTTGGCGTCGTCATATTATCATCTTTTCACCGTCCTGAACGCATGTAGGGATGAAAATAAAATTTCAACCGACGAGCAGGTGCAGAAAGTGGTTCTGAAGTGGGGGAAGGAGCTGGCGGGAGAATTCTTCGAGAAGGGCATAAAGAAACTTGTGCCACGGCTCACCACATGCATTAAACGGGATGGCAATCAATTCATCAAAAATCAATTCATCGAATGATCAATTCATCGAATCGTCAATTCATCGCAAAACATTTTTTTTGTAGATATTTGAGCTGTCAAAATTAAATACCCAAAAAGGTCTGTTTAACTGAGTTAAATGTGTTTAGCAACTGTCAGTTTCGTAGTGACAATGTAAAATTTATAGGTTATCTCTTCGATTTCCGATTGTCTGATTCTGCAAAAAAGGGATATCTAAGGAATGGTGACCAGACAACTCATAATGAAACCAACTCATAAACAACTCAGAGAGGTCATTAAAAAGTGATGATAAAAAAAATATTTAAAAATTGGTTAAATAGGTTAAGTTAGGTTAGGTTAGGTTAGGTTAGGTTAGGTTAGGTTAGGTTAGGTTAGGTTAGGTTAGGTTAGGTTAGGTTAGGTTAGTTTAGGTTAGGTTAGGTTAGGTTAGGTTAGGTTAGTTTAGGTTAGGTTAGGTTAGGTTAGTTTAGGTTGACCAATGATTTTTTAACTTCTCGATCCGCTCGGTATTTCTCTCAAATATCAACAAAATATATTTTTTCGATGAATTGGCGATTCGATGAATTGATCGTTCGATGAATTGGTTTTCGATGAATAGATTTTCGATGAATTGATTTTCGATGAATTGATTTCGATGAATTCGTTTTCGATGAACTCGTTGTGAACCCTCGCATATACCAGCGTATAAGTAGAAAAAATCCACACTGTACATAAACTCGTTTGATATCCATGCGAACTTATTTATTAAAGGTATTTTTAAAGTCGATTTTAGGTTTGAAATTGGTAAATAATTACAATTTTATAATAATTATAAAATTATAATTTCAGAGACAGGGGGGGGGGGGGGACTATTGGAGGATCAATTGTTGGATCACCCGAATATCCACATAGCAAGGACGATAACAAAATTGCATAAAGAATCCTTTTATTTTATTTTTAAACTATTGTTTTTTTTCTAGCTGGAATGATCCTAAAAGATTAATTTATTATGTTTTTTAGATTCACAACTTGACGGCCTCCATGATAGAGGGTTAAGGTTCTTGACTAGCGATCCTGAGATGCTGGGTACAAATCCCAGCATGCATAAGTAAAGTTTATTTAATTGTTTTATGTTATTTTACAATTATTTAAAAATAATAATATGAGGTGATACTTTGTTTCTCTTATCTGTGGGTGATACGATACACTATCCCAAGTGCTTCCAACCGTCTTTTTTCATTAGCTAAACACAGGAGGCCCTAAGGAAAATAATTCCACACACGGTCTATGTCATCTTAGGGGATGCTGTTTGGAGAGCATTTTTAGGGAAAGAAAGGAGAGGAAGTTCTGGGAAGGAAAAAGGTATGAGGGGTGGGTAGGAATCCGGGGGTCAGTGTGTCCAGGAGTGACGATCGAATGAATCCATCCTTTCCACTGCGGTGCAAGGCAATGTTCCAAGAGATTCCTGCTGGAGAGGTCAAAATATCTCCCTCAACCAGTTTCTCCCGATCCGGCCTGCCACGCTTTTGGTAGGCGGACACACAACTGCCGCCCAGATCCGCTTGCTTTATTTTCTAACAAAACTTAGTGGAGCCACGTGGTGCTATTTGCGTCACCAAACGATGCGTCCTCACAAAATTCGTTCTATCTAATTTTCTATTACGTTCAGAAATATGAAATAAACAGTTTTAGAAAGAGAGAAAATCAAACTTTTTTGAGTTGGCCCTTTTTTTTCAGGCTATGCACTACTATGCAGTGTTTTATTTGTTATGAAACGTCAAAAATAAGTAGAACCATGTATTGCGCTACTTATGTCACCAAATGACGCGTCCTCGTAAAACTCGTCCTCACAATATTTCCCTCAACCAGTCTCTCCCGATCCGGCCTGCCACGCTTTTGGTAGGCGGACACAACTGCCGCCCAGATCCGGACAAACCTGACCACCCTGCCTATCATGCACCTGGGCACCCCTGCTAAGTCACCAAACGTAGTGAACCACTTGGGGTGACCTATGACAGAAGTGTTGGTTATTCAATATTAAAAGTTGTGACTGGCCAACTCAGAATGAAACCAACTCAGAACCACCTCAGAAAGGTCATAAAGAGTGAAAAGTATTAAAAAACGGTTAAATAGATTACGTTATGTTGAATTTTTGTGGCTTTTCAGAGTTCTTGAGTCGACTTGATTCTGAGTTGGGGTGGAACCAGAATTGAAACCGTTCTTGAAATATCATTAGGTGTACTTAGTGACCAGATCTGAATAGCCAGCTACATCCCAAATTTCTTCTACCCTAACTCCTTTCCCTCCCCAGTACCCTCCACACAACGTCCCCCAATCGGGGATACCGTAGTCTCACTGGCTCCAATTTGGGAAGCAGTTATGGATACAGACACTGGTTCCACGCCAACTCAGAATCAAGTCAACTCAACAACTCTTTGAAAAGTATCCCCAATTGGAGTACGCTGTGTGGAGGGTAGTGGGAAGGGGAAGGAGTTGAGGTAGAAGAAGGTTGGGATATAGCTGGCTATTCGGCTATTCAGATCTGGTCACCAAGTATGTCTAATGCTATTTCAAGAACGGTTTCAATTCTACAAGATGATCTACCACCAGAGCGATACTGAAAGTAACAACCACTCTGAAACATAAATCCTGAAATAACAATCACAAATTAATCAATAGAATTTACAGGTGAACTCGCGACCTCTGAATTCGTAGCCAAGGATCGTAACCAACTCAACCACGGAGATCATCAATGATGAAAATAAGTTAATGTAAGTGAAATGTCAAATGTAACGAAGAAAATAGTCATAATTAGATTATTTTAGGTAATATCAACTCGAGGCGTTAAATGTCGTAATTAGCTTTCTATCGAAATTGAAAAATAGATTCTCTTAGCACTCGTGAATCTCACTTTGTGATAAGTAATGATTTTCTTTTAAACAATCTTTGAACATTGACTGCTTCCAACTCATATAATAAATATTATTTTGTTATTCAACATAACTATACAACTACTACAACATAACTATACAGCTACTAATATTATAAAGGCGAAAGTTTGTATATATGTATGTTTGTTACTCTTTCACGCGAAAACTACTGAATAGATTTTAATGAAACTTTACAATAATATAGCTCATACATCAGAATAGGCTATAACTTAGAGCTCGGGCATTATGAAATTTATATACAAAAGTTGCAATAGGTGGCACGCGAGCTGTTTGAAAAATGAATGTAACGGGTATGGAGGGGTGGTGAGAGAGGATAGGATGTGAGGGCAGGGCGCAGGGGGGGGTGGGGGAGGGCGGAGGGTGGTGGGGGAGGGTTTGTGGTGAGGGGGGATTTGGGGGAGAGGGGGGGAGAGGGTTGAGAGGGGGGAGGGGATTGGAGTGAGGATAGGGAAGGTGGAGGAGGCGCTGTGGGTACCCCCTAATACTATGCGAGCAAAGCCGGGGGCAAAAGCTAGTACAGAATAAATTTAGGAAATATTTACTCAAGAAATACAAAAAAACTACAAATAATATGTTAACTTTACAAAAAAACGCACATTGTCGGATCTGTTGTTTCTGTATAACCTGCTAAATAATAAAATAGATAGTCCTAATTAAATGTCCCAATGAGGCGTACCAGGCACACTTCCCCTTTTCATATTGAAGCTAACAACACTAATGCAGCAAGTAACTCACCAATTGCTCGCGCAATCACAACTTAATCCCACTACGAAAAATTACTACATTTAGACATTTTCCATGATTCCTTGCAAACATACAAAACTAATTTATTAAATTTCTTGGCGTGATGTAAATACATATTATATATTTACAACTACTTACACTCATTTCATTAAACCTTAATCAGTCAATTACAATTCAGTGAGCATATAATTCTTGATTTTTAAATGTCTCTTTATGGCCCCCCCTCCCTTTCTTTCTTTTTATTATTATTATTACTTGTTCATGCACTAATTAAGTTTTAAAATCCGTTATTCCATATGTCAGGCGCAGCTACCAAATGACATTCTATGACATACGTAACCATGTAAAAAATTTACATCTTATTACTTATATTATAATGTACTTGTATGTCTTAATCTTAATATATAAAACAAAGTCGGGTTAGTTACACTATTTATAACTAGAGATCGGCCGGACCGATTTTGATGATCTTTGATTTGTTGGATTTGTCTCCGCCCTGGATAACAGAATAACTATTAAAACGTTGCAAAAATTCACGAAAAAGAAAATTAATTTTGTTCATACATTTTGTATGGAACGAATTCTCATATTTTGAAAGAACTGCAACAATATTGTGATAGGTATAATATTTAACTGTGAGTGAATTCCAAAAATTCAAAAACGTCAAATGTCAATGCGCTGATTGTTTTGCTTTTGTTCTTAAACATATAATGCTGCCCCTCTTTCTTACACACTAAATGTCAATAGTCGAAAATCAGACAAACGGTGAACGTATGTCTCTGCACCCCTCCAAAGGAAAAATACAATAATTATAAATCTCTGAAATAAAACGCATTTTGTTACGTAAGCTCCACTCAGGTCCTATGTCATCTTAGGGGATGCTGTGTGGAGGATCTTTTTAAGGAAGGGTAGGATAGGAAGTTCTGGGAAGGAAAAATGCTTGAGGGGTGGGTAGGAATCTGGAGGTCAGTGTATCCGGAAGTGAATCCATCCCTCCAACTGCGGTGCAAGGCCATTGCCTTGACCAGAATTGACCTTTTACCTTGACCTTTCCGGCAGCCGGACTCTTTCGATCCATTGGTCGAGAGAATCCGGCTGGACAGGTCAAAAGGCCTCCCACAACCAGTCTCTCTCGATCCGGCCCGCCACGCAGCAGGTGGGCAGACGCATCTGCCGCCAAGAACCGCACAAACGTCACCCCATGAACCCGGGCACCCATGCTAAATCAGCAAACGTAGCGAACCACTTGGGGTGACCTATGGCAGAGGTGTTGGTTATTCAATAAATGGTTCCCGGGCGGCGGCATTCTTCCTTTCAAAAATTCCCGTAAGTAAGTGGAAAAGTAAGAAAATCACAAAAAATATAAATCCGTACACAACGCCATTTCTGATACTGACAAAAACAAAACACGGACAGTTGGGCATCGATAATTGCTTCATTGTGTAATTTTTAACTTAATTTAATTCAACTTTTATTGATTCTGGGGCGATACGAAGTTCGTCGGGTCAGCTAGTAAACAAATAAATAAACTCAATACTATCAAATTCATATAAGTATGCAATATTAAACGTGAGCAAGCATACATTTTTCCGATTTATTAACTTCCACACCACACGCCTATTCAACATATACACTACACTACACCTTCTTACCACTTGAAAATAGAATTAAAAAAAAAACGAAGATGCTTTGTACTAAGTCATGTGTATTAATTGTGATAATCTGTACATTTATATAACTTACAGTAAGAAGTAAATATTTTATACAAAACATATTATAACTTAAAACCTAAGTAAGAATTTGGCTCCCTTATCAGGAAGAGCTTCTCTTTTCTGATTAGGTATATATGACCAAAAACGACCTTTAAAATAATATTTTGTAAAATATATATATATATGTATGTAACTCATTTTTTTACTTTTGAATGTAGCTATAACTTTGTGGTTATCCATTATAGATAAATGAAACAATGTTACTTTGTTTGAACCATTTGTATATTTGAGTAAAGCCGACCGGTTTCGGAACGACCGTTCCTTCTTCATGGCAAACTTATACTGATTTGACAGTTACAAAATAGTGGATTGGAACAATGTATTATTAAATAATAATATAACTTAGTAATAATACATTGTTCCCATCCACTATTTTGTAACTGTCAAATCAGTATACGTTTGCCCTGAAGAAGGAACGGTCGTTCCGAAACCGGTCGGCTTTACTCAAATATACAAGTGGTTCACACAAAGTAACATTGTTTCATTTATCATATTTTTTATATTACAATAAAAAAAATAATCTCTACTTATTATAAATTAGAATGCTCCGCCGCGTCCGTCTGTCTGTTCGCGATGAACTCAAAAACTACTCGACAGATTTTTATGCGGTTTTCACCAGTAGATAGAGTGACCCATGAGGAAGGTATAATATATAATTTGTCAAGGTTTGTGAAGATTGGTTGAAATATATTGTTAGGGTCAAATGAATAGCCAATTGTTGGCTATTTATTAAAGGGATTTAATTAAGGTGAGTGGTCGAAATGGCTTTGCCGGTTAGTACCGGACGCGCCAGGATCTGATCCCGAGGAATCCTCAGCATCAGACCCGCCAAATCGACCAGCACAGCGGTAGAGCAGAGTACCCCCCTCCCAGAGCGGGGAATTATGTTCTAAGTTGTCAGGCATAGGCAGGAATTACCAGGTTTTGTAAATAAAATAAGGTTAATTATAATTGGACTAACCGTATAGGTTTATTTCAAATATTGCAAATAATAATACAGATAGGAAAGAACTTACCCCCACAGACCATAACCGATAACTAAAGCTAAAGTAATCTGACTATTAACGCGGTCGTTTAGACGATGAGGGATCCTCCCGGTGACTAAGGTTGGTGCAACTGCCCACGTCCCACGGTGATGCGAGCTGACTATATTGGTGGCAGGAATCCTCTGGCCTCTGCAGCATGAGCAAATACTCCGGCGCGAGCAAATAAGGCTACTCCACGTCCCACGGTGGAGTAAGCTGGCGCGGATGGCAAACGTTGTCCTCTGCAGCATGAGCAAATACTCTGGCACGAGCAAATAAGGCTACTCCACGTCCCACGGTGGAGTAAGCTGGCGCGGATGGCAAACGATGTCCTCTGCAGCATGAGCAAATACTCTGGCGCGAGCAAATAAGGCTACTCCACGTCCCACGGTGGAGTAAGCTGGCGCGGATGGCAAACGATGTCCTCTGCAGCATGAGCAAATACTCTGGCGCGAGCAAATAAGGCTACTCCACGTCCCACGGTGGAGTAAGCTGGCGCGGATGGCAAATAGACAGAGTCACGCACGTGTATCGTGAATTGATACACCAGGAGATTTCCTGGCGGAGATCGGGTAGAACATTATATTGGCCGGAAATCATACTAGCCCACGGTGTTTCTGGGACTAAAGGCAGGGGCGTTTACTGTCCAGTTTGAAATTCCTATTCCTAAACAAAATACAATTCGGCCATTGTGTGAACACAACATTTATTTCCGGAGCGCGACTCGCGGGGTCGAAACCATAACGGGAACTCAAATAAACTTGTAACGGCACTATAATAACCGCCCGAACTTTACGGGAACTTCTCGAATCTCTGATTAGGCACCGATGCACTCCATCTTGCCCGATTATCTCGAATGCCCGACTCGACCTCCGGCGGGCCTTACGCCCGCCGGGGGAAGTGCCACCATCACATTTCCGCTCCTCTCTGGTGTTGCCAGGATGAAAAACAATAGACAATGCTATCGTGCCGCCTCATAGACTCCAGTTCTTACTTAAAACGACAATTAACCTATGTTTTATACATAACAATATGATATATAAAGGAGAACGTCTGTATGTGGTGTACGAGCGGGCTGGTGGGGATTTTATTTTAATTCAAATTAACAGATGGCGGTGTGAGTTAATTTATCGAAAAAACACTTGGTTATAAAGGTTTGGTAACCGTACAGTAGATGGTGTTGAGTTTCGTTAGCTACGGCAACGCGTTGCCGGTCTGCTAGTGGTTGGCAAAAAAAAAGATTTTTTAAAAATTTTTTTATAAAGAAAGACAAACATTCCCGGGTTACGAATAACCCAACAATGTTTGAAAATCTCCTACTACTACCACAGAAAGCCGAAAATGTTGCTTGTGTTGTGATGGAGGACTTAGCCAGCCGAGAAATCGAACACGCGACGCTCGGGTGGGACCCAAGCGCTATGCCCACTCAACCACTGACCGGTCATACAGTAGCGGCGTTAGGGTGGGGCGCGGTTGGGCGACCGCCCAGGGCGCCGGACATAAAGGGGCGTCACAGGCGCCGCAGGCGCCCCTTTATATTCTCTCGCTCTTTGAGCCATGCCTACTTACACGTAAATTCCCTAAATTTAGGAAAAAATTGTTATGGTGGCAACACTAGAACTGGAACGTAGTGTACAATCCGTTCGATTGGAGCACTGCATGCAGTTCATTTTTCCGGGAATTCCCAACCATAGAGAAATACACTATCTTTTTTTTTTAAACATTTTATTTAAAAAGAGTTGGAGTAATTTTTGACGAAGCGGAACACATCCAGCTCATTCTCATTCTTTGCATAAGTGGACGCACTTAAAACAGTTATTCCAATTATTTTTAAATCAAACAAACGCAGTAATCAGACGTTCCATGCTACGTTGCGATGCTCTTTTTCGTCACTCTTGGTTCCGACTAGGGAGTGCCATTAGTTTTATCTAAATAGTTGAAAAATAAATAGTGTAAAAGTAGATATTTGTTATTTGATATTTTGACGGATCATTTTATAAAGTAAGTTCAAATTTATTTTAACAATCTATACTAAACACTCTCTTCTACTATATTTTACTCGCTCTGCTATCTATCGATCTCTATAACATTTGGTAGTATGTTTATACGTTTGGGGCGGGGTAATCTTTGGAACTAATTATACTATGTTGATGAAATTTTGATACGAAGATAATATAGATCCTGAGGAAATAAATAGATTACCTACTTTTTAATGCGGGAAAAATCTCATTCCCACCGGAACGAGTGGATGATCGTGATATTTTCGTCCAAATCTAAGCACTGTCGAGAAACACAAGCTTGTAAAAGTAAAAAAATTCAGAAATATTCTGCTGCCATCTCAATGTTACCTACATTTTTTTTTATCTTCCCTCCCGTGTTTAACGCTATCCCAAATATAATGCGTTTTTGGTCGTCCTCGCTGGATAGAGTTATAATGAAATTTTATTGAAATCTTTAATTAAATGAAGACAATATAATCGAAACTCAATCGAAAATCTGGAAAGAGAAAAATCAGAAAAAGATATTGACACCTCTGGAACTTTAACCCAGGACCTATTGCTTTCCAGGCAAACGCGCTAACCACTGCGCCACGGTGCCGATATCAAATTCGGTCATTTTTAACTGTATCATACTTCGACTACGAACCACCCACATTATCTTAATTTACTTAATGCATATATTATTGGCTACTTACTATCTTTATGTATGATTGCAAGATACAAACCCGAACTAAATGCTCTCTAGATAGTGTCTGGATAAATCTTTATCCATTTTATTTTAATATGCGACATTTATTGACTTTTCTGCAAGTCTAGGATAAATATATTTATTATTTATTGTAATAAATTTATTTTTAGAAATGTTTGACTTAGAGAGATTTAATTTCTTGCAGATTTTATTGATTACTACTTAACTAATTAGTACAAAATGTCTGAACACGTTGATCTAATAAAAAAAATCTGGGTCAAAATATAGAAAACGAAAATCAGAAAAAGAAAAGGAATTTCAAAAAACAAAAAAGTTTATGAATATAGATAAATATATCATATCAAAAACCAAGACCTGAATGTGGCATCTACATCTGGAATACAAACGAATTCATCGGTAATGGAGCCTCTGTCTGACAAATCAGATCAGATAGCTGCTGAAGAAATTGTGGACGTAGTTTTCCGAAGTGAAGGAATAAGTTATGCTACAATTACAGATGCTGTTCAGGATGACTCCATTGGTGATGTACAATACAAATGCTAGATGACGTTAGTACTGTTTTCCCGAATATAGCGGATCCAGTCACTTGGCCCACTCATTCGAAATAGCAAAATAATTGATCACATAATAACTAGTGGCCCGGTGCAAACTCACATTGATAATTATCCGAAGAATGATACAGGGCGACATTTCTCTAGTTCTCATTTCATAAAAAAACTAGCAAACAATGAAACAATTCATTCAAGATAAAAACCTACTGCGATCGACAATATCTCAATCGAAATTGACAAACTTGGTAACTTTGGCAATCGAAAATGAAATTGCTGAAAACATCGATTTTGATAAAAACCTAACCAAAGAATTTTATTAGGTTATCAATTTCGCCGATAGAAAGACTAGAAAAGTGAAATTTTATTATTTTTTAAAAATTAAATAGTTTGTTTTTTAATAAACGGTTGTTTCATTATACCCATTGCCTTTTTTCGTATGGAATTGAATTGCAGTTAGGGGGCGCCGTGGAAATCTCGCCCAGGGCGCTGGTAGTGCTAAAACCGGCCCTGGTCGCGTATTTCCAAAACCTATACCGTTTCAGTCGCTTTAAATTTTCAATATCAAAATATAAATGTTTAGAAACAAAATTATTAATTTCTAATATACACATTGGAAAGATAATTTTATCTAGATTGTAGAACAATTTTTGTTTTTGCAAAGTGATAAAAAATTATCAATATAGAGGTGTATTTACAATATACGGGAATAATAGGCGAAAGATTTATTCGTTGTTGAAGGGAATATTTACAATATACGGGAATAATATTGAAATTTAAATATTTAGAAATAAAATTATTAATTTCTAATAAACACATCAGAAAGATTATTTTATCTAGATTTTAGAACAATTTTTGTTTTTGCAATGTGATAAAAAATAACCAATATAGAGGTATATTTAAAAGGTAAATTGTCGCTACCGCGACTGAATCGGTATAGGTTTTGTAAATACGCGCCCTGGGGTCCTAGCACACTGAAATCGTTATCTTTACAATATCGAATCGATATGGCATAACAACCGACGATTTTGTACCGAACCGATATTGATGGGCAATGTAAGGTAATCAAAAAGAAATTGTTATACGCTGGCAACACTTGAGGTACTTTCTACGTAGCTGTCACAATGTCTATGGTATCGCAGTTATAGACCGGGAGCCGGTACATAAATCTTACGTCACAAACCTTACGAGTACAAGGATGAAACTACTTTTGTAGTGATAATGGACATTTAGTAAGCCTTAAAAAAGCTGGTGTGCCGCGCCTCTTGGCAGATTCCGCGCAGTCATGGAACTAGTGAAATTCTTCAATGGGATGGTTTAGAATCTAGACTACAGTTATTCCTTGGTTTCATTCGTGTACTCGATGACGTAAAATTTACTAATTTCTATCCCAATTTGGCAGACCTGCTAATTTTCTCATCTACTAATCGACCTTTATCATATGAAACCATTCCCGTTCGTGTACCCGATGACGCAATTTTTTCGAAAAAAAAATGAGTGTGCCTTAGTTTAGACCACACGACTGACGTAAAACTTCACTAACTTATGCCGGGTACCCGTTGTATATAATGTTATAAAGCATGGAACCATTACAGTTGACCGCGAGGTTACAGGAGCCTTGCAACGCATGCCGGGTACCCATCCCCATCCCCATCCCCATCCCCATCCCCATCCCCATCCCCATCCCCATCCCCATCCCCATCCCCATCCCCATCCCCATCCCCATCCCCATCCCCATCCCCATCCCCATCCCCATCCCCATCCCCATCCCCATCCCCATCCCCATCCCCATCCCCATCCCCATCCCCATCCCCATCCCCATCCCCATCCCCATCCCCATCCCCATCCCCATCCCCATCCCCATCCCCATCCCCATCCCCATCCCCATCCCCATCCCCATCCCCATCCCCATCCCCATCCCCATCCCCATCCCCATCCCCATCCCCATCCCCATCCCCATCCCCATCCCCATCCCCATCCCCATCCCCATCCCCATCCCCATCCCCATCCCCATTCGCCTCACCCGATCACCGTTCGCATCGATTACCGTTCGCATAAAATGTATATAAAATCCTTTTTCGTAACGCATTCACCAGCTTACCCCCCATGTCGATCGTGCGTAAATAAGTTTTACTTAAAAAATCGCTCACTATTTCCATGACTGCGTGGAACCTGCCAAGAGGTGCACCGGCAGACTAGCTTGTTTAAGGCTTACTAAATGTCCATTATCACTACAAAGTAGTTTCACCAGTGTACTCGACGACGTGGGTTTGTATAGCCAGGCTCCCGGTCTATAATACCTGTCAAAAATATCGTAATCCATTAATGTAATAATATGACAACCAACTAATAAATCTTCTCTTTTGAACATTTAAAGATCCATTTAAATCGAGATTTTTGCTGAGATTTCATAATAATATTAAATACACACACTTTAATATACGTTGGAAGTCCGCATGTATTTTTTGACAATAAAAAAAGGAGTTAATTGAACAATGAGATCATTTGCCGTAATACGAGATATATTCGTATGTACGAAACTGTCAAACGAAAACGTCTGAATTCCGATTTAATTCAATCCTGCAATCTTCGATAATCTGCCTCCGTTCATTAATAAACCAGTAATTATGCAGAAAGAATGTCATTATTAATAAAGTTGTGTAGATATATCGCCAGTTAAATAAAGGACAGAGTGATTTACAATCTCGTATCGATAACGAACCGATTGCCCTAGCACGCTGGCACCATCGATAGGCAGACCGACGTCGAAGGGAAATAAATAAGGAATCGACATAAGATGGCAACACTGGGGATCTTTTGAATGAATTTTCGTTTCTTAATTTGAAATGTGCTCCTACGTACAAATGAAAAATACCAATAAATTGACAATTTCGAATTGAAATACGAACTCAAATAAATATTGGCGTTTCGCATGTTGATACTGTTTGAGACTAAACGACATTTTAACAAATTTCGTTTCTCGAAATTGAAAGCAATTAATTGATCGCCTTTTAAATGAATTAACTGAGTCTATGGGTCTCGTATACGATTTCTTTAAATTCTAAGAGTTTTTTTAGTTCACCTCTACTCATTAATTAGCCGTATTATTTTGCGTAACAAACGACATTATTTTTAAAAATCTGTACATTGACAGCTTATCTGTCACTCCGGAAGCCACGGTAAAAACGGCGTCTTTTGTCAACCGACTGTCGGAATCGTATGTTCACTGTGCTCGCAAATATCGCTAACTGACCATAGACAACGGATTTATTACATTTCGTATTAATATTGGGGTTTTATCCATACAAGAATGCATACGATTTGGTGGGCTTTTGTCAATCGTCGGTCGGAATATCCCTTATCAATTGTTGAGCGTGCTAGCACATATTGATAACTGACCATAAATGACGGATTATACCGATATCGTATTGATATAGGGTTATATCGATCGACCATGCTAGGACCCCTGGGGTCCTAGCATGGTCGGTCGATATAGGTTTTATCGAAAATGTCGGTAACTTGACATCGCTCCCAAGCACGACTGCGTGCCGCTAACGAACAAACAACAGTTCACATTGACTAAGGGTTCCTAATTTATTTGACGTAAACTGTTATTTCTTCGTTAGCGTCCTGCAGTCGTGCTCGGGAGCGATTTATATCGATCGACCATGCTAGGGGGCCTGGTCATATATATATATATATAATGCGTTTGTGATTTAAGTAGTGGAGCATAAATGGATGTTTCATTGAATAATTTGAATAAGTTGGTATGAATATCGAACGAATTTATTTACAGGTCGATATTTTTGTATTTTTTTTTTGTATATTTTTTTTTTATTAAGGAGAAAATACAGATACAGACGTCAATTGACAAGAATATACAAAACAATTAATAGAGAATTCGCCTGCATCCAAACTATTTCTCACGAATTAACATTGACAGCAGATAAAAACATATACAATATGTTTTATACTTTCGTTATTCAGCGGTACATCCTCTCTGCACATCTTCGGGACACTTAAGTTATATTTTGTATAGGTAGGCATATCGTATTTTCACTAAACCGACTGCATATTGGATATAAGTATGCCGGGGTGGCAGCTGTCAGTGAAAAAACAGTCATGGAACTATAAATGAAGACAGGATCCACATACTATTAAATAAAAATAAACAATAAATACAAGTATTGAAGCGAAGCTTTCAAAAAGTTAATATGTTAACTTTAAAGCTTAGATTATCGTATAATTATAACGAGGTTAAGAACCATCATAGTTATGGGCTTATGGCATGTACAGTACACACAACATATAACATAGCAAGTATTTTTCCATACTAACGCAGGTGCTGTTTGACTTTTGCATGGTTTCGCCGAAAACTTGGCAATCTTCCGGAACAGCTTGGATTATGAACTAAACGTTAGTTTGACTTAGAAATCACCATAAATTTATCTACAGGGTGTTGAATGGCTGTTTTTAAATAGATCTATTTAGCTCAGAAAACTTGAATAAAATTAATACTTAAATTACCTATACTAACACCCACTTCAATATATTCGAAAAATTCCCAGTGCTGAAAATTCCAAAATTATATTCCAAACAAATACTATTTTTCCTTCACAAGACTTTTATTTTTCCTTCCTTTTAAACACGTTTCACTCTTCCAAAATTTTCGCAAAACAAGACATGCACACCAACTACAAAAAACAAACACATCATTCGAACAAAAACCTACAGATTCCAGGCTATTAAACTACACAATTCATTCCCAACACAATATAAAATAACTAAGCTTATTGAATACAAGGAACTGGCTACAATCCTTACAACTTTTAAATTATAATTTTGTCGATTTTATATATTAATTTTTATTGTTTCTCTTATTCATATTAACTAAGACCACTGTTTATTTTATTTAACTATTTATAATTTACTAGCAGACCCGACCACACGTTGTTGTGGCTAACGAAACCTTCATAACCAACGCCATCTGTTAAATCAAATCCACACCACGCTGCCCGCTGCTCGCTGCCCGCTGCCGCTTGGCCAGATATATTATGTATTTCAACCAATTTACACAAAACCTCGACAAATTATATACCTAAAAACTTTCTTCATGAACCATTCTATCTATTGGTGAAAACCGCATGAAAATCCGTTGCGTAGTTTAAAAGATCTATAAACGCACACACAGCGTGAGCGATTTCATTTTATACTTAGTAAAGATAAAGATAAAGACAACTGAAAACTGTCCTCTACAACACAGGCGAACTCGTAGTTTTGAGGACAATATACTATAACTTTGTAATGTAAATATATTAAGAATAAATAAAAATAATAAAAAAACAAATATTCGGAAATAATCAGAAAAAAAAAAATCGGTTTTATTTGTCGTAAAATAATGAATGCAAAAATTGGATGTGAAAATTAGCCCGCTTTCCGACATTCGATCGAATCTCGGCAGATGTGGTCACGACAACTTTCTTTCAATTTTTGGTGGCACTCAAGCACAAGAAATTGGGTGACTTTATTTAAAAAAATATACAGCAGTTAATATGCGAAATAAATCTCGGTACATCCAATTAGAATTTGGCTGAAATGTTAGCGGTGTTCACTCATTTCAGTTAGTCCCTGAGGAGAAAGGTTCAATGCTCAGTCAAGCAAAAAAATATCTTTGCAATTGTGTACTAGCCGAAGCTAGTAGCCCCAAGAGATAGCGCAACTCGAGCAAAAATTGAAAATAGAAGCATCGTAGTAAAAAAACTTTGTTTTTACGTTTTTTTTTTTGGAAATTGGAATTGATATGTCAAGAATTCAGACAAGCGATAAAAGTCATACCTAAAATGTAATATTTTATTAATCTATATACGAGTATATATGTATGTATATAAATTAATACCTGTTTCCCTTGTACACGCCATAACTTCCGAACGACTTTATCTATTTCATTCATCTTTTTTTTAAAGTTTTCTAATACTTCGTAGAAGGTTCTTATAGAAAGAAAAATTAAGAAAATTGAGCAGAAAATTGGATAATATCAGAAAACTTAACGACTATTTTAACTTCATTTAACGTGTTTGACATTTCGCGTGTTGTCGGAGGGGGTTGGCGGGACAATGGAGCGGGAGGGGAGAGGGAAGGCGGGAAAGGTGGATGGGGAAGGCGGTAGGGGAAGGGGACGCGGGAGGGGAACGGGGACGCACGGGAAAGGACATGCAGGGAGAAACAATTTATTTCTTTGAATATGGCATTAGAACGCACGCCGGGAACCGGCTAGTTAATTTATATTAATTGAAAAACACACTTTGTAATACACCATTTTTAATATATAATGTCACACCAAGAATTTGCTTCCATTGAAGAAATTATTTTAATGTTGCATTTGCTTTCGTTGTTTAAATTTCATAGGGTTAATCTTGACCAGTAAATTCAGATTTCGTGATGTTTCGTGTGTCTGCGATTTTTAGCTAACTACAATCAATGCTACATTAATTATAATAATCCGTGATTTTTCACGGTATGCGCGAATAATTTGTAATGATTGAGCCTTTCCTCGGAATAATGTTATATTCAACAAAACTATCAATGTTGAGTTATTGACGAAATAGAGCTGTATTAAAACAAAACTATTAATATTGACTTATTGATGGAATAATGTTGGGCATCTTTTAAAATAGGGATTATAACAAAGAACATAATTTTTAGGCCCGTCGCAGCACTTTAATGGTTGGTTTGTGCAAGTACTTTGTATAATATTGTAAGTTGATCTCAACAATATCTCGAAAGTAAATGGCTTGATTTATTCAAATGCTTTTTTGTTTTTAAAGCTCAGATACATCAATGACACATGTAAATATATGTTAGAAAAACATGTAGCCTTCTGTAAGGTGTTGAGAATAAAATAAAACACTGTATGGAATAACGTTGTGTGTGAAATTTTTATATATCACATTTTTCCACAAATTCAGCGTAAATCCTTGTAATAAATTCTAATTTAATTGCCTTTCTTCACGATTTTTCATTTAAACTCAAGAATTGTGTGTTTATTGTATTTTAAATATAAAATTTTACCAAACATAACTGGTTTGGTTTTTTCCATCTTTCATGGAACAGGAATATTACCTAAAATATACCCTTTCCGTCGAAAAAATGACAGGAAGAAAGCTAATTAAAATAAAGTTTATTACTAGAATTTATGCTGAATTAGTCGAAAAATGTTGTACCTATATAAAAATTTCACGCACAGCATTATTCCACAAAACACTATTTTTTTTACCCTTCGTACCTTACAGTAAGCAATATGCTCTTCTAACATAAATTTACACAAGTCATTGATGCATTTGAACATAGCAAAAAAAGATATGAATAAATGATACCGTATGTACGTTCGAGATATTGTCTTGAGATCAACTTACAACATTATTCCACAAAACTATTTCAACAGCTAAAAAGCACCCATAATAATATTTTTTCTGGACAAATTCTACTTTCCTGCATAAGTCGTTCGTTTTCTTAATTTATTCCCGTGAATTAAACCATGCTCCGTGATTTTGATATTCGGCATTATACAACGTTCTTCCACAAACCAAACTTTAAAATGCTGCCACTTGTCTTTACCATAATACTTATCTTAAAAGATGCATATTAATGTGCCCAACATTATTCCACCAATAACTCAACGTTGATAGTTTTGTAGGATATAACTTTATTCCGTGCAAGGGCTCAATTATTGTTGTAATTTCTGTTATTTTCACCATTTGTTTGAAAGGTATTGTGCTTTTAAATATAAATAATGCAGGCGAGAGTTTCCACTGCGTAATATTAATAAAATGTGCAACTGCCAACACGTGCTGGAAGTAATTAACGTCATGGACTCGTTGGTTAATAAGGTGTCATCGACAGACAAAAACATAATAATGGTAAATATCATTAATTAACCTTTCAGTGTAATATATCATCGAAGAAGAAGATAATAGTAATAAATCTAAACTAAAATATGAAAAAGAACGAGAGACAGAAAAATAAAAAGGTAACGGTCGCATCTGCGACTCGAACCCAGGATCTCTTGCCTTACTGGGATAAACGCCTTAACCAACTCGGCCATTGGAACCTCTTGAAAAAAATTAACAATTCATCAAATTTTTAAAGTTAATTTTCATGTTATATTCATGTTCTGTTATCATATCATTATTGGCCAGTTGTTTCATAAAACTGAAATATTCACAGGACTTAATGGAACTTTCAAAAAACGTGAAAATTAGCTTAAAATAATTGATAAATTTGTTCGAAATCTTTAAACAATCCATCCTTACTAATTTTTGTCATTAATCATATTCAAAATCAGAATTATAAATATTATATTCGACTAATTTTTCCCATATTTTTGGTTGCTATATTTTTAAATGATCACAAATTCTAAAGAATTGATTTGTAACGTAGATAATCTCGGATAAACGTACCCGATTTTATTGAGATTGGACACCTATTGACATTTTCTAAAAGTCCATAAAATCTTCAAAGTTATTATAACTAGAGTTATTTCTATAAATAATTAAAATTCATTAGATTTTTAGAAAAGATCAATAGGTGTCCCATACAAATATAATCGGATATATTTATCCGGGACACTATCTAGGTTACAAACCAGTTGTACGAACGTTTGTTATCATTTTAAAAGGTAGATGCCAAAAAATACGGGAAAATTAGTCGGAGATAATAGCGTTAATTCGGAATTTGGAGAATTAAAAAAAAATTACTTCAGTTTAGTTAAAGTTGGTTAAGGCGTTTGTCCTGGTAAGACAACAAATCCGGGGTTCGTGTCCCAGTTGCGACCGTTACTTCTTTATTTTTCTGTTACTCGTTCTTTTTCATATTTATCTATATTGTAACAGTTATTCCAATATAAATAGAATCTTAAAATTTAAAATTTGGATATATTCATGTTCTAACGACACGGTGAAATTTCATGAATCTTTTGAAGGCTTCCAAGGTATTTTAAATGTGTTATATATATTTCTCTTTTTTAAAGTTGTCATAAAAAGAAATACCATTTTAGAAACTAGATAAAATTATCTTGGAGATGTATTTATTTGAAAATGTAATTAATAATAATTTTTTTATTTCAAAACATGAAAATGTTAGCAAAAAAATTTACCGAAATATTTTGACTCAAAATATCAATAATTTTGAAAGAAATCGATATTAATCGAATTACTAAGAAAACCATGGCTTTTTTTTTTTTTACATTAACTCCACACAGGAGGCCGTGAGGAAAATAATTTCCCTTAGGGCCTATGTCATCTGGGATGCTGTGTGGAGGGTCTTTTTGAGGAGAGGAAGGAATGAACATTGGTCTTGAAGAGACCCGTGTTGTAGGAAGGAGGAAACACAGAGGCCGGCAAATCATTCCACAGCTTCACTTTTTTGTGCCGTTTATATAATATAAACGGTGACCGGACAACTCAGAATGAAACCAACTCAGAAACACCTCACAAAGGTCACTAAGAGCGATGATAAAAAAATTGATTAAATAGGTTAAGTTTGGTTAAGGTTACCGGCTATTTTAAAATTATTTTTTCAAAGCTTAATCACCTTTCTGAGGTGTTTCTGAGTTGGTTTCATTGTGAGTTGGCATGAACCAACATAAATATATTTTTTAACATTCAACTGACAACGAAAAAATAATTTATCTAAAACATACTGTAATACACAAAGCACTTATCTTTTTATTAGGCTATCTTCACGACAGATCGGGAAATAGGACAGCCAGGGAAGCTAGTTATGTATTCTTGTACGGTGAAATACAGTCAAATTATGTTGTTAAAATGACGTTATTTTTGTAAATCTGTAATAAATATAATCAAATGGAGAAAAATAAGGTAAATTGTTCAAAAATGTCAAATACACTTTGAGAGGTGGGTAAAGCCGCCCCGGGAACCATTTATTGGATAACTTACTGTAACGGGTTTACTGTAAGGTACAAAAAAACAAATTGTGGTAAAATGATGTGTGTGAAATTTTAATATATGACATTTTTCCACTAATTCAGCATAAATTCTAGAAATAAATTCTAATTTAATCGCTTTTCTTCTCGACCTTTCATGTAAAACTCTTAAGAATTGTATATTTATTGTTTTTTTTTAAATATTTTAATGTTTTGTAACATAACTGGTTTTGTTTTTATCATTTTACTCGGAACATGAATATTGAACCTAAACCTATTTTCCGCAATCAGAATCACTCCGTATCATCTCAACACACTGTATATCGCCTGACGAGAGGCTTCTACTTTGAAAGTTGTGCCCTTAGTATGGTATCCCCTACCAATTAGCATATTAGTGGAGTCTTTTGATAAACCGCCCCGCATTCATTCCGCGGAGTTCACGGCGCTAGTTGTAGGGGTGGCCTTAACCCAAATTCACATACCTACATACAACCTGTTCCAAGAATCAAATGACACGACATAGCACTGTCAAATGCCTACAAACTACGTCTAATTTCACCCATGAGCCGCTTTAAGACATCTTTCGAATTCATTAAAAAAAATTATAACATACCATTAATTTTTAAATTTTTTAAATTTATGTGTTTGATGACGGCCTCTGGGCCGATCGGTAAAGGTTTTCGATTACGAATCTGAGTGAACAAGTTAATTTAATTTAATTTGTGTTGCTTCATAACTCATTTATTTTAAATAATAAATTCCACATTTGCGGCACATTCTAAAGCGGAAGATACTCTTAGAACGAATTCCATAAAAAATCAAATATAAAATTGTTATCAAATGGCCTTCAGCACATTAAATACCGATTTTAAGTTTAAGACCGTTTCAGCTTTTGAACACATTCAGTCTTACTAAACAGATACCGCAACCGGGCCCGAAAAGAAGAAGATGGGGAGATTCTATTTTATTTTATTTTATTTGTTAGCGTCATAAACAGTCATTATAAGTTCATATATAACAGTGTTAGAGATAGTCATATCATTGACGAAAAAAATAACGACATAAAAATTTGAGACCATAATAAAAAGAAAAACAAACAAAACAACATATGTATGTAATATAAACAGTTCTAAAAAAGTGCATCTACTCACTTAAATCTACAAAAAATGTATTTTCAAGGGTAATATATAATGTAACATTTTTGAAGAGGTTATTTAACGCAAACTGCTGAAATCAAAAAAGAAAATGTAATGAAAATGAAGAAAAATGAAAATGAAAAATGAAAAAGAAAGATAAGGAATTAATGAAACATTAAGTTTTCCGTTGAATATTACTTTTTACGAATTTTATGAAGTTAGCAAGGTTCGTGTTAAACATGTCAATGTCTGTGCATAATCTATTGAAAGTGCTACAGCTTCTTCTTATAAACATATTTTGAAGATAATTAGCATTGCTCTTAGGAATATAAAATATGTCTGGAGATCGAGTGACTCTTATTGGACATCTGAAATTGATATTTTGTAATAGGTAAGGGCTATCAATAAAATTGTGGATTATCTTATAAAGCATTACTAGGTCTCTGATATCTCTGCGTTGATCAAGGGTTTTGAGGTTCATAGAGACATAATTTACATCATTTCGCATGCGAAACGAAACATATTTCAAAAACTTTTTCTGGACTCTTTCTATATTTGATTTATATGTAGAACAATGAGGGTTCCATACTGTTGAAGCATACTCTAGGTGGCTCCTGACGTATGATATGTAGAGAATTTTAAATGTTTGTGGATTTTTGAAAACAGAACTTACTCTAAGTATAAATCCTAGCATTTTCAAAGCCTTAGACGTGATGTGCTCGACGTGAGATTGAAAAAGAAGCTTACTGTCTAATAGAACTCCAAGATCTCTAGAGATTACGAATGTTGGAGGAGAGCGCCAACATTTACAGCGACAAAATCGATGCGAAAATTGCGAAAATATTTAATAAAACACGACTCGTTTAAAATAGAGCAAAAATTTCGCAGGCATTGTCTTAAACAGCATTTAAAGAAACACTGTGAATTTTTTCATACACATAACTTGTAAAATAACTGAAAAAACGTGTTTATAATAATTTTTGGAGCATACTTTGCGATTTTTTTTCTATCGAGGGAATTTTATATAATTTGCGTTTCGGTGCGGCCAATGTCTAGATATTATCTTCAAGAATAACAAAAAAAATTTAAAAGCTTTAAAACTTAACGTGTTTAAGGGAGATATGTAAGAAATCTGTAGAAATGCGGGTTGTGGGCCCACGATTGTTAAACGGTATATCTGTTGCTTGCCCGACAGCATTTTTAAAGCTTTATGGAATATTTTTATTTTTATTTTAACTTTATGAGTAAAACCTAAAATTGTAATATTTAATTAAATGAAGACAATATAAGCGAAACTCAATCGAAAATCTGAAAACAGAAAAATCAGAAAAAGATATTGACACATCTGGGACTCGAACCCAGGACCTCTCGCTTACCGGGCGAACGCGCTAACCACTGCGCCACCGTGTCGATATCCAATTCGGTCACTTTTAACTGTATCATACTTCGACTAAGAACCACCCACACTATCTTCATTTTTCTTAACGCATATACTATTGGCTGCTATCTTTATGTATGATTGCAAGATTCAAACCCGAACTAAATGCTCTCTAGATAGTGTCTGGATAAATCTTTATCCATTTTATTTAATATGCGACATCAATTGACTTTTCTGCAAGTCTAGGATGAATATTTTTATTTTTATTTTAACTTTATGAGTAAAACCTCAAATTGTAATATTTAATTAAATGAAGACAATATAAGCGAAACTCAATCGAAAATCTGAAAACAGAAAAATCAGAAAAAGATATTGACACATCTGGGACTCGAACCCAGGACCTCTCGCTTACCGGGCGAACGCGCTAACCACTGCGCCACCGAAAAAGTGACCGAATTGGATATCGACACGGTGGCGCAGTGGTTAGCGCGTTCGCCCGGTAAGCGAGAGGTCCTGGGTTCGAGTCCCAGATGTGTCAATATCTTTTTCTGATTTTTCTGTTTTCAGATTTTCGATTGAGTTTCGCTTATATTGTCTTCATTTAACTTTATGGAATAGTTTTGGAATAAATTTTTTACAAGATCCCAAAATTCTCCAAGTTGATGTTAAATATGTCGACATCACCTAAGTACTGATTCCCCATAGTGTGAAATCGTTGTATCGGAGAGTGGGCAATGTAGTTCCGCTTGTGAATGCTGCAGTAGAATAGTGTATTTTGTCGCGTATATTATCACCACATCCGAATAAATCTTGATATCTGTAAAAGACAGATCACCACACTTACGTATTTTACGGCACACTGTACCCACACTTATAAGCAAACGTCGATAGAAAATCACATCACCAGAATTAAAAGAAATTATATCTGTTAAAAGCTTTTACATGTTCATACAAATATTTCTGTCGAACGCGAATTTCGGTAGAGCCTTCGTTTTTAATTTTTAACAATTGGTGTGAAGCGGTTCGCATGCTCGCGTCACTACAGTACCAACTCTGAACAGGACGTACCACTGCCTCACGCATCAGCTGATGTTTCATTTCAAATGAACAGCGCGCAGGAGTCACCCATCCAAACACCGATTTGGCGGAGGAACAATTACACGATCAAAGGGAAAAAATGTTTTTGAAGCGAAATCTTCTTTAGCACCGTTGTGATTTGAAACTCGATAGAACGAAAAAGAGACAAATACACACATCTATAGGATTTAGCCTGCAAGAATCAGTGTCCTCTTTGTGCGGTGCTTCGTAGCCTCTCCACTCTTGTCCGCTTCATTTTTCTGAAGGGGTTTCACTACTACCGCGTGTGAATTGCACACCTGATTTTTTAAAAATTGTTATAATTTTTTTGAACGAAAACTTCTTTACGCACGCTTAATTTGGGGAGTAAGCTGGTGAATGCGTGACGAGAGCGTTACTAAAAGCGAGGCGAACGGTAGTTGAGAGGGAGATATAAGTAAGTGAAGATAGAAAGAGAGTTACGTTTCGTATATTACTGTAGGGGCAAGAGAGAGAGGTGCGAGCACACATTTTCTTCATCTCTTTCTCTCATAGCCAGTTACGTTTCGTATATCTAAGACACAGTGCAGGCCTATTGTCTGTATCACACTGTAGAAGCAAGAGAGAGCAGTGCGCGTGCACATTTTCTTTCTCCCTTCCTATCATATAGATGGAGCTAAAGAAGTTTTACTTCAGTCGTGTAGTCGTCTAAAGCACACTCGTTTGGTTTTTACATTCTCCACGCAGGAGGCCCTGAAGAAAATAATTTCCCTCAGGGCCTGTGTCATTTTTGAAGATGCTGTGCGGAGGGTCTTTTTGAGGAGAGGAAGGTGTGAATATGGGTCTTGTAGAGACCCTTGTTGTAGGAGGGAGGAAACACAGAGTCGTAGAAACGACCCGTTCTCATGTGACTAATATCAACCCGGCTCAAATATTGGGCGCGTGTTTGGCGTGTTTCCCGACTATATAATTGTGACCAACTTATAAAGGTTCAAAGTATACGATGTCTGGAAACTAGTGGTACAAGCCGAAAACTGGTGAATCTATAACTTCAGATTTTGAGTCCGGGTTAAATCTTCCCCACAGGAAAAACTAAACCCTTCCACACACTTTTCCACATATGATCATCTAGTCAATTCACGCTATGCAATTGCACTATATAAAATACAAGAACAACATGTCAACCTACCAGAGACCAAATGGGAAAATAATTCACCGACTACAGATATTTTCATATCAGAGGGTTCGGATCGGTGGAACTCCTAATTGGACCTATAAATCCTACTAATCCCTCAATATGAATATTTAAAAATATATACATATTTTGTTATTATTTTATTAACTTAAACATTTAAGGTGATAAATGATTAATTTACTAAAACTTACATAAAATTAAATTTTCCCTTGTTCAATGTGTTTCAAATCTATCTTAAGTAAACCTACTAATGGGGTATTTTCACTTTTTTTTACTCTACGATAATGAAAGTAGTTTTTGTTATCGGGGAACCCTGAGGACAATAATTTCCCTCAGGGCCTATTACATCTTTGGGGATACTGTATGGAACATATTTTTAAGGAAGGGAAGGAGAGGAAGTTCTGGAAAAGAAAAAAATATGAAGGGTGGGGGGTTGGAGTCTGGACGTCAGTGTGTCCAGGAGTAACGGAAGTATGTCCATCCCTTCCACTGCGGTGCAATGCGATGGATCGAGAGAGTCCGGATGGAGGCAACCCCAAACCAGTCTCTCTCGATCCGTCCCGCCAAGTAGTTTATTGAATGGTACAGAATCCGCAGCCATAACCTAGAAAAACCTCACCCTATGAACGTGTTTTTAAGTTTACGAACAAATTTTCTTCGATTTAAAATGTGCCATTTTCGATTTTCCGCCAAAATGACATGTTCGTTATTATTCGCGACTTCGGCGGCATTGACATCACGCCGGGCAACGTTGGTGACAGTCGTCTTACCAGCCAGTGGCGTTTTATACATATTTCATAATGACGTTGTAGCCAGTTGGAACCGTTTCGAATGTGCGGTTTTCAAATCAATAATTATTTGTAACTAGCTGGTCCCGGCATGCGTTGCTATTACATTTAATAAAGAAATTGTTTCTCCCTGAGTGTCCATTCCCATTCGTCATGTTCCCCTTCCGCCTCCCCTTTTTTTCTCCCGTTCACACTCCGTCACCTCCACCTTCCCTCTCCCCACTCCACTCCCCCCCTTCTCCCTTCCCCCGCCCCGCAAACCCCCCTCCGAGTTCCCCTCCCCCCTCCCAGGTCCCCCTCCCTCCTCCCAGGTTCCCCTCCCCCATCTCTCCCTTATAGCAATTTTTTAATACAAATTTCATAATACAAGAGTTCACCTGAAGTTTTATAAAAACCTTGTCCTGACAATAACAAACACACAAAAAAAAGAATTATCCAATTTGGTGCAGTCGTTCGAAAGTTATGCGCTCAGCAACACATTCAGCGATTCATTTTCATATTATAGACGAAAATATTTAAATTACACAATGAGCAGAATCAAAAAATAAATTTGAAAACTTTCACACATTTTTAGCGGCATTCGTAGTTAGTGAAAATATGAGAGCTTTTTTATTACCATTACAATTCACGATTACGGTACCTTGACGGCAGAAAAAAGCAATAAACATACGTTCCTTATCACAATAATGCTACCGCTCTTCAAATGATGAGATACCCAATGTACGTAGGTCTGTTACCTCCAAAGGAAAAAAAGTCATCATTTTGTAGCATCTCTCTCACACACAGGCCCCTAAAATACTCCATGCCGTGATGATAATTGTTATTTAGACTGTTGGTGTAGGCGTAAGATGTGATCTTGCAGATCTAATGAAACGCGCGTTGACGAGATGGTTATTTATTTGTACAATATAATACGTCTGTGTTGTAAAGCTACGTACTAGCTAATAGAGCTGTCGGAGATTAAGGAGAGCGAGCAGGAACATCCATCACCTTTTATACCCTGTTTCTGCCTTCTCGCTCTTGCGTATTTAAAAAGCAGGAGTACCACCAAAACCATTCTCACATTTGAAAGTATAGAATATAGTTACAAGGATAATATTGAAGTGTGAGTGAATTCCAAAAATTCAAAAACGTTAAATGCGCTGATGGTTTTGCTTTTGTTCTTAAACATACAGGGTGTTAAGGGGCGTACTTGACTTACTATTACCAGTGATTCCTGACATTATTTTAATAAAATTTTGGTCTCCGGTGACATTTTTGATGTTTTTATTTTAATTTTTTCTACAAAAACATAAAAATATGGTAGGTGTTGGACAGTTGGAGGCAGGGTTGGGGGTTGGTCGGTTACTCGGCTGAGTGACCAGTGACGACATGCGGAAGAATTTTTTTGTTTGTTTGATTTTAAAGAAAAAAAATTTTGAAAACAAAAAAAAAAGTCACCGGAGACCAAAATTTCATTTACATTTTTTACTCCAAATAATGTCAGGAATCACTAGTCAAAGTAAGTCAAGTACGTCCCTTAACACCCTGTATATTGCTACAACTCTTTCTTACACGCTAAATAACAATATTCGAAAATGAGACAAACGGTGAACGCATGTCTGCACCCCCCCAAAAGAAACATAAAATCATTATTTTACATCTCTCACACGTATAAAGAAAATAAAACGCAATTCCCATCGCCGTAGCTGAGCCGTAATAAGGTATATCTGTTTCCTCCAACGGAAAAGAAGTAGTACTTTGGAGGAAACAGACACACGTATATTGTGTGTCTCACCATTATTTAATACGTATGAAAGAGCTGCAGCATTATAAGGATAAATAACGTTCGTGTTATGCTTTTTTTGTGCCGTCACGGTACCGTAATCGTGGATCGTCACGATAATAATAAAAGCGCTCATTGGTGTAGACATTATATTTTCCGGCAGCGCATTATGATATTTCATCCCTTTGTAGAGTAAACTGTTTTGCGTTTTGGCTTTGTCCTTTTTTGATAGTCGGATATCATTGAACGTCTTTGTGCTTTGTCTGTGAATGTCCTTGTCAAATAGCACAGTTGTAGTAAAATTTTCGAATAAATTTGAATATTTAATCAAATTTGAAAAAAAATAGAAAAGAAGAATATTATCTTTTAACCCGTTTAATCACAGAAGATCAAATTTGTCCCAGTTCACATAACGGCTAAACGTTTCTAAACACGGCTAAAGCCATATAGGTCTCATTAAAATCGTTGTATCTCCTTTTCTGTCATGGTCAGAAATATGATCTAAATTTTTAATTTTTAATTTTTAATTTAGTAACTATACATTTATTATTTTTTACATTATGAAACATGTTAGGTGTTATATAAAATATATTCGTAGTCCTCCTCACTAAGAGTTCCTGTGCTGAGGGGGACTATGCTTTGGATAAGTTTTCAGCGACTTCTATGGTTTATCTTCATTGATTGGATAAGGTTTTCCAGAAACTTCTATGACGATGTTTTAAGTATACCAGTAAGTTCATTTTCCAAAAGTTTCTTCAGCAAACATTTAATGTCCTTAATGTAGCTATTTTTTGTTTAAATTTGTTTGATACTAAGTGGGAGTTTGTTATATAACTTTACTGCTAAAAATTCAGAACTTCTTTGACCAAATGAAGAGTTACACTTTAGTATATTAAGTATGTCTGTTTGTTTGGCTCTGGTTTTATGAGCATGTGAGGTGTCTGCCTCTGAATCAGCTTTGTGGTGATGTACTAGAATGTTTTTGGCATAGATTTTCTGTATGCTTGAAACATCAAACTGTTTAAAAATTTCTGTTAAATGGTGTTAGAAAAAGAAAACTCCACGCATTATATTCAACTCTAGAATTTAAAATTAGAAAAATAAAAGAAAAGCCTCGCGAAACCAAAATTTCCGATAGCAACTTTAGAAAAATACATATTTAGAATTTTTTTATTTTTTTATGTAACGACAAAAACGAGAAGTGATAATAAGGTTTATAATACATTTGCCTAATAATATATCTCTGTTTTTGATTTCATTGTCGTGAAGGTGAAGGTTGGGAGGTATCTGGTAACCAGACACGGCTAATGCCATTTCAGCAAGTCAAAATGTTGTTGTTATTTGTTGGGTTAGGTTAGGTTAGGTTAGGTACTAATTACGGTACGGTACGGGTTCATGGGGTGAGGTTTGTCTAGGTATTGGAGGCGGATGACCAGGATACACTGAACCCCAGATTCCTACCTACCCCTTAAACCCTTTTCCATCTCAGAACTCTCCTCTCCTTCCTTTCCCCCAAAACCCCTCCACACAGCATCCCCAAAGATGACATAGGCCCTGAGGCCTCCTGTGTGGAGCTGATTTTGCGAGGTTCATCTCATGAAACATACAGTATTTTTCAAATGTGAAAACCGCCCAGGGATGGGGAAGAAGATAGTGGGAAAGTACCAGATCTGTTCACTAAATACGGCTAAAGCCATTTCAAGCAACATTTCGATTCTAAATGGTGGTCTTTACTGAAAGTATCTACGGCGTTACTGAAAGTATCTACCACTCTGAAACGTGACGCTAGTATTCTGTGAATTTTATGAAAGTATATCGACCGGTCAGTGGTTGAGTGGGCATAGCGCTTGGATCCCATCCGGGCGTCGCGTGTTCAATTCCTCTACTGGCTAAGTCCTCCATCACAACACAAGCAACATTTTCGGCTTTCTGTGGTGGCAGTAGGAGATTTTCAAACATTGTTGGGTTATTCGTAACCCGGAAATGTTTGTCTTTCTTTAAAAAAAAAAAAAATTTATTTTTATTTTAGATGAATTAAGTAAATGTGAAATAAGGCAATTTTGAGCAATTTGATTCACGGAATTTGAACAATTCATCAAATCGCAAAGTTAATATTAAAGTTCTACGAATGTCCTGATCGATTATTACCAACCGGCCCATTATTAAATAATAACAGAACTTGAATCAATTTAGTTTTTCGCTTATTACAATAAGAGCATTGGAATTACAATCATTTTCTAAGGTTATTCGTAATGTGAGAATGTTTGAAAAAAATACTTTTTTTACATTGGCTCCACACAGGAGATCCGGAGGAAAATTTATAAAAAAATCCCTCAGGGCCTACGTCGTAACTGAAACTGTGTGGAGGAAAGTTGGGGAAACTGTGTGGAGGTTCTTTTCAGAAAAGGAAGGAGTGGAAGTTCTGGGAAGGAAAAAGATATGAGGAATGAGTCCTGCTGGAGAGATCAAATGGACTCCCGATCCGGCATGCCAAGCAGTTGGTGGGCAGTCGCATTCGCTGCCAAGACCCGGACAAAACTCATCAAAAAGTCACCAAACGTAGCGAAGCATTTGGGGTGACCTGTGGCAGAGGTATTTGTTATTCAATAAATGGATACCATTTTGGCTGTACCCATACCCACCTCCCAAATTATTGATTGTTTTGTAATTATATAAGTACCTATTGCTAATAATTACTGTAATTCTAAATGATTTTTTTTTCACATGAGCTCCACACAGTAGGCCCTGAGGAAAAAAAATTCCCTCAGGGCGTATGTCATCCTTAGGGATGCTGTGTGGAGGGTTTTTTTTTTAAGGAAAGGAGAGTTTTGGGAAGGAAAAGGGCTTAAGGGGTGGGTTTGAATCTGGGGTTCAGTGTGTCCTGGTCATTCGCCTCCAAGACCTAGACAAACCTCACCCCATGAACCCGGGCACCCCTGCTAAATCACCAAACGCAGCGAACCACTCAGGGTGACCAATGGCATAGGTGTTGGTTATCCAATAAAGGTTCGCGGGGCAGCGGTACCTATTCCCGCCTCCCAAATTGAAAATTTGATTGATAAATATACGACTGTTTTTAATCTTATAACATTATATTATACACCATTTATATTATTATAATATGTACACGTACATTGGACATATTCCGTGTTACCACAATATGTAAATGACAAGCTACGTTACATGGTGGTCCATTGAAGCCGGAGTTAAGTTAGCCTCTCAGAAGCTGGGTACATTATACGGAGCCCGCAGATACTGTAATAGCGCACAACTGATGACCCTGTACTAATTATTACAGTGTACTGCAGAATATATGTAATTCATGGGCGGGGAAACTTTTTGTCGTGAGGTTTTGGTTTTCTTTGAATTGAGTCTGCAACTTGAATTTTATGTTGCGCATTCAGAACAAATGACTGGTTTTAACTAACGTGTGATTCTGCACAAAAGGACCACAAGTTTAAAGCATGGTTACGCGAGGAACAAGCAAATGGATTTTCTCCGAAATTTGCAGGAAATTATGCATAACTCGAAAAAAAGGAACATGTGAAAGGTTTACTTCGAAATGTAACAGCTGATGATTCCGCAACTGGAATTGTATCGTTGCACTTTAAACACGAAACTTTTATTTTTATTTTTATGTGAATAACGCAAAGAGTCCCAACTGCTCCCGTCTGGAGCCAGTGGGACTATGGCATCCCCAATCGGGGTATGTTATGAGGCTGAAGGTAGTGGGGAGGGGAAGGAGACGGGGAAGAGGAAGGTGGGGAAGTACCTGGCTATTCAGATCTGATCACCAAACATGGCTAAAGCCATTCAAGCAACGTTTCAATTCCGAATGGTGGTCTTACACCAGGGCGATACTGAGTGTATGTTCCACTCTGGAACGTGCCGCAAATATTCTATATATTATTTTAAATGAATAAATTGTGAAATAACACAAATTAATCAAATAGAATTTATTTGCCACGCCGGGATTCGATCCCGTGACCTTTGGAGTGCTAGTCAAGAGCCTTACCGCTGGACTACGCCGGCCGTCTGGTTTTGAATTGAGACTGAATTTGTGTGCGAGTCCCCAGCTTTATCCAGATTTAATTAGGATTACACCTAAATCGCGAAAATCGTTTTCCTTCAATTTTTGCAAACAGATTTTTTTTACTGAACTTGAAACACCAGAATGGTTTCCTCCAAACTGCGCCAGAAAACGAATCCGAAACTGGAATTTTTATCTGTGCATGCTGAACATTAGTCTGGTTCAAATAAGGATAAATGAGCATGCGAGTTAACCAGTACACCAGTTTAAATTGTAATTGTAATTAGAACACGTGAACAGGTTTACGACTAGATTATTTATATCTACGTAAGGAACACGAACAACGAACGTGGTATTATACTGAAAACCATTCTCGCGTTCTGAATGTAATTTTTTTGTAATGCTTTTAGCAGGTCGCACCACCGTAAGTGCTCGTGGGCCGCTTCAAAAAGCCTTGCGGGTCGTAGTTTCTCCACGCCTGATGTAATGGCTACCCAAAGATAACAAGAACGCCTAAATTGCAACATTGATAACGTAAAGGTTTTTGTAATCAATAATATCGATAGTTTTTCGGCACTTACTGGCACTGACATTTGGTATTTAACAATAAAATATTACAGGTTTATCAAGACTGTTTTTTTTTTGTTTTTTTTTTACATGAGCTCCACACAGGAGGCCCTGAAGAAAATAATTTCCATCAGGGCCTATGTCGTCTTTGGGGATGCTGTGTGGAGGGTTTTTTTTAAAGGAAAGGAAGCAGAGGAGAGTTATGAAAAGGAAAAGGGTTTAAGGGGTGGGTAGGAATCTGGGGTTCAGTGTGTCCTGGTCATCCACCTTCAAGACCTAGACAGACCTCACCCCATGAACCCTGGCACCCCTGCTAAATCACCAAACGTAGCGAACCACTTGGGGTGACCTATGGCAGAGGTGTTGGTTATCCAATAAAGGTTCCCGGGGCGGCGATACCCATTCCCGTCCCCCAAATTTAAATCTCTTGATAAGCTAATGAACTTATCAATAAACATCATATCAAAAATTCACCTCATTCTGACCTCTCCAGCCGGACTCTCTCAAACCGTCGCCTAGCACTGCAATCGGTGGGATGGATTTATACATTCGACACTTCTGGACACACTGACCTCCATACTACCCACCCCTAAAAACCTTTTAATCCTCAGAACTTACTCCTTCATTTCCTTAAAAAGACCCTACAGACACCAACCCAAAATATGACATAGGCCCTGAGGGAAATCATTTTGCTTTTAAAAATGAAGAAAAAAAAATCGCTTTTCGACTATTACTCAGGATATAATGACAAAAAAATAGTATACCTAATTGACAAATGTCCAACATATTAATAAAATCGGTTTTGCTAAGCGAACTCGACGAATGTATGACAAATTTTTTCATTAAATTAACTGAACGTTTGAGAAAAGTGTGGTCTATGCGTTATCATAAGAGATGCTTCAAATAATTAATATTGGGAAAATGGTAAGCCGGAAAACGAAGCAATATTTGAGACTCACTCGTGAGAAGGGACCATAAAGGTATAATTCACCATTATCACAGTATGTCAGTCATAACGACCTTATTATCTTGGCTACGAATTTGGAGGTCGGTGGTTCAAATCCCGATGTTCCCAAGTTAATTTTTATCTGATTAATTTGTGTTCCATACAAAAATCTTATAAAGAAAATACAAAGATCGCAGCCCTACCCAATTATCGTGCAAAAGACAGAAACCAAATGGAATGATGTAAAACTACAGTTTGTTACGATACGCCCTACGAGTAAACGCCCGCTTTGCAAGAAAGGACATACCGCACCCCTCGCCCACATTCCCGCAAGCCGCGCGGCGAGTGCAATTCCCTCGTCCCCCTTGCAAGAAAGGACATACCGCACCCCTCCCCACACATTTCCGCGGGAAGCGAGCCCGCCGCCCGCCAGAAACCAACCGGCGGTCATTCCGACAGACCGCGCTTAACGCGGTACACTCCGTAAAATTCCCGCGAAATCGCCGATTTTAACGGCGTTCAAATTAAAGCCGATCTCAAAAGTAGTATACGTGGTCGCGGATATGGCCACTCCACTTGGAGATCACCGCTACCTGCACCCGCCCCGGATTACTGCCCCCTGGCTTCCTGCACCACTCCAACAGCTGTGAGTTGAACCACGATTTCCCCCTTAATTAAACGTGTCCCCTAGCCATACACGGTTAATACGGCCACACCCCAGAGGGATTTGAGAGACCCCTTCGTAGGAAATACCTAGCTAGACATTGTTGTTTATTTGTGAATAATAATTTTATGTGGCGAGATAAATATTAATACTTTGGATTTGAGCGATATGAAAACACAAAAATACCTCTCTCTTTTGGCTTTTCATGGCTTGAAGCCAATCATAATTTCACCTACCAGAGTTTCTTCTACCATTTCAAGCTGCATCGATCACATTATGGTAAAATCTAAATTTCAACCAGAGGGAGCTGTCTTCACTACTGACATAACAGATCATGATGTGATATTGCTGAGATTTATGAGCTTTACACTAAATAAAATAGCAAAAGATAATGAAAACTTGAAAACCGTCATCGATAACAATCTTTTGAAAGTCAAATTAAAGAAAGAATTATGGCAGTCAGTTCTGTCATCAAAAGATGTTAATTTAGCGACTGAAAATTTCATAAAATGTTTAAAAATGCATGTGGAAAGTTGTTCGCCTGTACGAAGTGTAAAGCATAACATGAAATATTTAAGACCTTGGATAAATAATGAAATTATTAAATGTCTCAGAACCCGGGACAAATTACACAACAAATGTCGAGCAGATTCAAATAATATTCAACTGCTGGATTATTACAAAAGATATAGAAACTGGTGTACAAAAATTATAAAATATACAAAGCAAGCATATTACAAAAGGAAACTGGATAACGTCAATGGAAATACCAAGCAACAGTGGAAGATTATAAAGGAGGCTGTAAATATACAAAAGAAGCAAGTGTCTATAAAAAAATTAAAAACCAATAACAATATCATCTCAATGGAAGAGAATCCAAATATAATCACTAATCACATAAATAGCTTCTTCAGTGATATTGGTCCTAGATTCGCAAAACAATTGTGCAGTGCAACTAAAACTACCGAAATGTGTCTTGTTAACAATTTTATACCTTGTACTCAATTTTCAGGAGAGAGCTTTGAATTTAAAACTACTAGCATTTATGAAGTTTCAAAAGTGATAAATGAATTAAAAATGTCTTTTTTCTGTGGTATTGATGGCTTAAGTATCATGGTATACAAACAGCATGTTTCTGTATTGGCTGGTCCCATATCTCACATTGTTAACCTTAGTTTTAAGAGTGGCATATTTCCTACTCATTGTAAGAATGCTAAGGTTGTCCCTCTTTTCAAAGGTGGGGATCACCTAGAGGTTAACAATTACAGACCCATATCTTTACTCAATACTCTCTCAAAATTGATAGAAAGATTGGCCAAGTCAAGATTAGTTTCATTCTTAGAAAAATACAAATTACTCTCTGACAATCAATTCGGTTTCAGAGCAAATAAAGGTACGAGTGATGCTGTTTTAAAGGTATTGACCAAAGTTACAAGAGCGCTGGACTATGGCAACAAAGCCATAGCGGTGTTCTTGGATTTATCAAAAGCATTTGACACTGTTTCCCACGAATTGCTACTTAAAAAATTATCATCTTTAGGCACTAATAATACAGCAATGGGCTGGTTCAGATCTTATCTTAGTGACAGAACACAACAAGTGGAAATAAATAAGATGTTAAGCGAGGGTGAATCAATCTCCTTTGGAGTCCCGCAAGGTAGTGTGCTTGGGCCAATATTGTTTCTTATTTATATAAATGATTTATGTAGTCTGAATATTCCTGGTAACATTGTTAGTTTTGCAGATGACACTGCCTTAATATTTGAGGGTAAAACTTGGGATGAAACTTTCAACAAAAGTAATATGGTTAAACAATAATATATTAACTTTGAATGCACAAAAAACCAAATTTATCACTTTTAGCATTTCAAGTAAAAGTCAGCCTTCTGAAACTCACAACTTGATTATTCACAATTGTTTTCAAACATGTAACTTCAACCCTTTAGAAAATGTAGTCAGCATCAAATACCTTGGTGTAAAAATAGATAAATTTTTGAGATGGAATGATCATATTAATATGTTAGTAAATAATACTAGGAGACTTACCTATATCTTTAAGGAACTGAGACATATACTAGACAAAGAAAAATTAAAAACTGTTTATTTTGCAATAATCCAGTCTCTGCTTTCTTATAATATTGTATGCTGGGGATCCTGCCCAAAGACTTATATAGAACCACTTAATATTGCCCAAAAAATGATTCTTAAAGTTATGTTCAAGAAAAAAATTAAATATCCAACTCATTTACTTTTTAAGAAATGTAATGTAATGAACGTAAAACAGTTATATATTAAACAAACGCTTTGTAGATTTTTTAATAATATTAATTTTGCAGAAAGAACACATCAAATTCGTACTACGAGAATTGGCTCTGGTCTGAACTTTATGGCAATTCAAACTAAATCTTCTTTTGGTCAAAGAAATTATTTTTAACAAGCTCCACTCATAATTAATAGCCATCCAGAACATATAAAGTCATCTAATTCCTTGTACACTTTTAAGAAGGATCTTAAATTATTTGTGTTAGTCGAGGATTGCCAATTGATTTTCTCTACTTTGTCCTTGCTAAATGAGTATGTTTATAATAACAAGCTAAAATAATATTATTTTTGTTTGAACCGTTTTTGTTCATCTTCCTCTTGCCAAATCTACAGCATAAATCTACAGCATGTTAAATTATATACATATATTTATTATTCACAACTTAATCCTTAAAAAAAAAAAAAACAAAACTTTATTTTATTTTATTTTAAATCAGATCTCAAAACTATGGTCACCCTAAAAGTCTACATTAATGTAGTACCTAGCGCCATCAGTTTAGTAGGTACCCATAATCTAATCTCAATCTGTAAGAAATACAACAATATTGTTCTTTCAAAATCTGTATAATTTTGTGTTATTTTGTTAACTTGTATAATTATTGTTAAACTCAACACAGGCTTGTCCTAGTGAGGTAACAAATTGTATTGTAAACATTTTTACCTGCATTGTAAAGAAACAATAAATAAATAAATGAATTATGTTTTGCTAGATGTTGTATTTAGACAATACAGATATGTTCCACCTAATTACCTCTTTCATTTGATGGGATCACGTGGGCGGGCTTTGGCAAATTACCTATGTACCTTTTACCCCCTAGTCACCTACGACCTTGACGAGGAGAGATTTCCTGCCTGCCGACGACATTGAGCTGGCCGAGAGCAAAAGGTAGGTGGAATCCCCCCCCCCCCTTGGCGCCCAACGTGGGGCGCCAGTGTAGCGGTCCCAAGGGGATACATACCCACAACATACCCAAATTAGGGTGCCATAGTCCATTGGTTTCAGAAGTTTGGGTGCAGTTAGAACACTGTTCAGAAATCATCAAACCGTTTTTTACATCTTCTGAACAAAAAAGATTTTTCATACATGGACCCTTCTCCTGGGAATGTATTCATTACTGGATGTCGTTTTCATGTGAAATTCCCTTCGGTTGTAAAATATTATTTAGCAACAAACTCGTAAATTAATTCTAGCAAGTATTTATTGTTTTGGAGTAGGGAGATTATATAATTTGCATTTCGTGTATAGGATTTTGATAAACTTGTTGAAGTTACCACGCGAACGTGAGCCGTTTCATATTATTAGTTTACTGGTTTTATTTCGCGGCTTTACTCAAGTTTAAGTACGCTGTTTTTCCTTATAATTTAATGTACCTATTTATTATGTAAGGTGTATTAAATTGAGAGGGTATTATCAGAGAAAACCAGAAATATGTCATTTTTAAATTAAATTTTAGACGTATTGACTCTTTTCCACAAAAAATTAAAAATGGATTTCGAAAGATTGTTCTTTTATCTAGCATTTGCATGTTTTAAATTTTGAGAAAAATGTTTATTTTTAGTGTAATAAGGTTATACCATAGGTCGTTGGCAGATTTGTTAAATTTTCAAAAAAGATTTTGTATTATACCACACCCATTTCAAATCATATAATCATGCAGTAAAATAAATCAATATATAAACGTACATGTGTTTCTTGACAAAAATTGGTCCGTTTGTGTATTTATTTGCACACTTACAAACTAATATATTTCAGATTTTTTTAACATTCTTATTTAACTTAGACATTATTGAAAAATGATAAATACTTATAATAAAAAAATAATTACATTATTTTAATAGTTTTATCATCACGCCTTTCAGCATTTTTGGATGTAGGTATAAATTAAAGCATATTTGGAATGAAATAAAATCGATATTGAGTTATAACTTTAAAAACTTGGTACGGAGAATAATACATCTTTCTCATTGTAACCGCCCTGCACGATCGTAAGAACAACTTTCGACGAAATGTGGATTTTCGGCCGCTGGCTGGTTAAACGCTCTTAACATTATAATACAATTCTGCACCCTTGAGCTGATTTTTTACAAAAACGGCGCTATAAAAATAATTCAAATATTATTATTATAAGATGTTAGGCGACTCAACAGATGATCCTCGACAGTTGCCCGCCGAAATTATATATTAGGGAATTATAATTTTTGGTGCAATATTTATCGATTTAAAAGCTAAAATCTACTTAAAAAATATTTTTAAGTAGGTTTTTTTTACACTAGCTCCACAGAGGAGGCCTGAATAAAAGGATTCCACTCAGGGCCTATGCAACCTTTGGGATGCTGTGTGGAGGGTATTTTTAGGGGAAGGAAGAAGAGGATGTTCTGGGAAGGAAAAATTATGAGGGGTGGAGAGGAATCTGGGGCTCAGTGTGTCCACGAGTGACGGACGAATGAATCCATCCTTTCCACTGCGGTGCAAGGCAATGTTCTGAGAGAGTCCTGCTGGAAAGGTCAAGAGATCTCCCTCAACCAGTCTCTCCCGATCCGGAATATTGAAAAATACCACTTCAATAGCGGTTAGATTAGAATACATAAAATACATAAGTGTGGTGTATCGTAAAAGCTTCCGCCTTGTAGAGATAGATGGCGGTGATATCATCTATCGGTAGATTCTGTTAGATGGCAGGCCGCGTAGTGCCTAAGTTCCCCGGCAGGGGATCGGAGAAGCTGAGAAGGTGTGTTTCAGAAAACACTCGCCAGAACCATTATAGCTAGCTTCTAGTTAGGTAGACTACCGCAGTCCCAATTGTATACGCGAAGTGTAAATAAATCCAGATAACAACAAGAATCTATTCATTCCAACAAAGTAATCTCCATACAAGTATTTGGAGAGTCTGTTAGTGTATCCACTAAAATAACAGAACACTACAATAAGTATTATTATTACAATATCTATCGTATTGAACCCCTCCGAAAATCGCCAATATTCACTTATAATGTCTCAAACGAAATGACATTTTACGAAAACTTTGTGTTATTACCGCTTCACAATTAAAGCTCTATAAATGAAACATTTCTGAACGTGGCCGAATAGTAAAAACTGTTTTAGAAAGGTTACAAAATAAGCTTTCAAATTGTTATATTACAAATAAATATTAACAATTGTAAATATAAAAAATTTGGAATGCAAACATTAAAAAAATGTAAAAATGACTCACGTGATTTTTTTATGTGAAAACGGTACTAAAATCACAGATTATGTAAACAACAATACTTATTCTATTGTATAAATGTATAATAAACACTTTTGTCACCTCTATCATTTCATATAAAAATATTTAATAAAAATTAACAATGTCGAGCGCGGTCGAGCCGCCCGTAGGAAATTTGGCGGGTAAAATTATGTGTCAGACCGCGCGAATGACAGAATATTCTTGTTGTGTGTATTTCTATGAACATCTTGATAGGGATGTACAGCTTGATCCACTATCGACCTTTTACTTTTTATTTTAGGGATGTCACTAAAACAGTAACGGAGTTAGAACGATTTCTATGTAGGCACACGCGTTGACGTATAAACACGCTTATTGTACTTGACTGCTATCGTATTTTTAACGGATATATCTGCTCAAGTTGCTGACCGGTTTTAACTTCAAATTTTAAACCAAAACAAACTCCTTGGTGAGATGGTTGAAATGCGTAACTTATGAACCGTATTTGTGGGTTCGATTCCTGTCCACAATACCTCTGGACTCTCTCCCCTTCCCCTCCCGCCCACCATCCCATCCGAATAAGCTATTATAACTATTAGAACTTTTATAACTTTTTAATCTCTCTAATTAATACACACCAGTGAAAACCTATTATTGGTTCAATAACATATACATATGTAAATACACCTAAGTAAATAATGTAACTGTTGGTTTTCCAAATAAAATAAAATAAAAATAAAAAAAAATAAAAAAAATAATCACATATATCGTGAGCATTGTGCGGAAAGGCAATATATCTCAAAGTTTTGTTAATTCGACTTAGAATTTGAACATACAATTAGACTGACGACCTCCGTAGTCCAGTGAGTAAGACTCTTGACGCACAGTCCGGAGGTCGCGGGTTCGAACCCGGCATGCGCAAATAAATTTTATTTGATTAATTTGTGTTATATCACAATTAATTCATTTAAAATAATATATAGTATATTTGTGGCATGTTCCAGAGTGGAAGTTACTATCAGTATCGCCCTGGTGTAAGACCACCATTCAGAATTGAAACGTAGCTTGAAAATGGCTTTAGCTGTGTTTAGTGACCAGATCTGAAGAGCCAGGTACTTCCCAACCTTCCTCTTCCCCACCTCCTTCCCTCCCCACTACCTTCAGCCTCACAACATACCCCGATTGGGGATGCCATAGTCTCACTGGCTCCAGACGGGAGCAGTTGAGATTCTTGTGCGGTATTCACTGAAAAAAAAAGACACTAGCGCCATTTTCTACCTTGAGTGGCGAAACTTTGAACTAATTTCGCAAGGCATTAAATGTACTAATTTCGGTTGTTGGTGCATGGGTGAATTGGTAAGTAAAGTATATATAAGTACATTTATAAATGTTACCTCAATACAGGCTGTTAGTCCTAAGGGAATGTACCCATACTACGTGACACGTTTAGGGGGGGGGACTTCAAAATGTCACGCTTGGTACAAATGAGCGGCGGCGGGCTTAGGTTTTTGGTTACCGAGGGGGGGGGTAAAAATTGCAAAATGTTGGACACGTAGTATGGGCACGTTCCCTAATGAGGTTAATTTTTCTAATAAATAAAAGTTAAGTATTTCCGCGTAATGTTAATTTATTAATTCACTAGCGAGTTCTCGGCATGCCTTGCTATGCCACTAATAAATAAATTGTTTCCACTAATAAGAACAATCAATACATTTTGGTAACTAACATAGGCACCTATGAATGAATGAAACACTAGTATATATTGAATCATTTGGCGGGTATAAGATAAGCCGCCATAGCTCAATTGGGAGAGCAGCTGACCGGCAATCAGAAGGGCACGGGTTCATGTCCCGTTGGCGTCTTGAATTTTTTCTCGGAAGATTTTTCAATATGAATGAGTGTTTCAGGCTGATAATTATTGCTTATAATAATAGGCACCTATTTTAAATATCTATAATTCTTCATTCGATTCAAGGTACGAGGGTAATATTTCAAACAAATCCTTTAATTTAAACATGTGTTTTTTTTTTTACAGTGAATACCGCACAAGAATCTCAACTGTTCCCGTCTGGAGCCAGTGAGACTATGGCATCCCCAATTGGGGTATGTTGTGAGGCTGAAGGTACTGGGGAGGGGAAGGAGGTGGGGAAGAGGAAGGTTGGGAAGTACCTGGCTATTCAGATCTGGTCACTAAACACGGCTAAAGCCATTTTCAAGCAACGTTTTAATTCTGAATGGTGGTCTTACACCAGGGCGATACTGATAGTATCTTCCACTCGGAACATGCCGCAAATATACTATATATTATTTTAAATGAATTAATTGTGAAATAACACAAATTAATCAAATAAAATTTATTTGCGCATGCCGGGTTCGAACCCGCGACCTCCGGATTGTGAGTCAAGAGTCTTACCCACTGGACTACGGAGGTCGTCAGTGTGAAAATAGAATTTTATTTAACAATCATTGTTTTGCAAAATGTCATTCTCAAGTTTTGACATTTTTGCAAGGGTTTTTGTAATGATTAAAAAACTTTTTAAGTGTATTGTCATGTGGTTGTAATAATCCAGAAACCTTCGCGGGGGTTTAAATAAGGTATTTTGAAAGTTTCAAACATCTCCCATGCTTAATATAGCAACGCATACCGGACATACATACATACATTCTTACATACTTACAAACAAATTTTGATTTTTATATATTTTATATATATTTTGAATATTATTATATTATTATATTTTATATTACATTTACTGCATAATACAGAAGACAGCAAGAGTTGTAGGTAAAAAAATGAACAAAATATATGGTAGATATATGAACATGTAGATATAGTTGCATTTAAAGCATATATTATATTATAGAGAAAAGAACAAGAAAAAATAGATAAGATTCCAAAGCAAAAACATAAATTAATTTTAAAGTGCAGATTTTTTTATATTAGCTCCACACAGGAGGCCCTGAGGAAAAGATTCCTTCAGGGCCTATGTTATATTTGGGTAGTTTTAGGGAAAGGAAGGAGATGAATTTTTGAGAAGGAAAAAGGTATGAAGAGTGGGTAAGAAACTGGGTGTCAATGTGTCTAGGAGTGACGGACGTATGAATCCATCCCTCCCACTGTGGTGCAAGGCGATGGGTTGGAGAGTTCTTGGCTAGATCTCCATCAACCAATCTCTAGAAATGGGCAAATGCATTGGCCGCCAAGACCTAGACAAACCTCGCCCCATGAACCCGGGCCCCTTTGCTAAGTCACCAAACGCAGCAAAAAAGCACTTGGGGTGACCTATGGCAGGAGTGTTGGTTTTCCATTAAATCGTTCCCGTTGCGGCGGTACTCACACGCGTCTGCCAAATTATGGCATAAAAATAATATCATGAGTTCAACATATTATTATTTTTATTTAAAATTATTTTATGAATTAATGCCAATATAATATGTGCCAATCTCACATCGAATACGGAATTCTAGCCTGGGGTAATGCATATTCCAATGCCATTGATCCCATCATGAAAGCACAAAAACTAATCATAAAAATAATTCTTAAAATGCCGCTTACTACCAGCACTGATACTATCTTCAATTCCTTCAACGTTATGGACATAAAACAGCTCTACTCAAGATCCATATTACTTAATTTACACAAAAACAACAAAACACCATACAAAGCTACACAAACAATACACAATACCCGAGCCAAAAACAACGAACTTCTCCAAATTCCTTTTTTCAAAACCACCTTCGGGCAAAGACACTCTAAATACATAGCTTGCAAACTATACAATACACTACCAACTACGATCAGACAAAGTGACTCCTTTACAAAATTCAAACAAGATATTAAAAAATGGATTATAAGTATTGGACGCCAAACTATCACACATATCTGTAAAATAAATCACACATAGACAGAAATAACTATTCACATACAACCTAACCCATATAAAACAAACGAAAATAATGGAATCCTGTCAAATTTAACCTATAAATAGACTAGGCAGAATTTATTTCATTACTCCATCTCCAACATTTATAAAATAACTCTCTTTAAAAGATTTACCACCCTTCCAATCACCCTTCTGTTCTAATTCTATTCATAATATGTATTTTACCTGAAATATCCTTGTAACTACTATATTCATTTATGTACGCCTGTCTCGACACAGGTATACCCTAGTGAGACAGGCATACAAATAAAACCATTGTAAATATATTTTATTATAGATAAATAAAAATAAAAAAAATAAAAAATAAAATAATTCTGCCAAAATTAATATAATGTTTAACAGCGTTTATTGTTTAATTTATAGACTCCGAAGTTTTAAATTTTGAAATCTCTGTCTTTATTATTTAAAATGTAATTTTTAAATAATAAAGATAGAGATTTCAACCTCAAATTGTAATATTTAATTAATTGAAGACAATAACTAAAATGACCGAGTTTAATATCGGCACGTTAGCGCGTTTGCCCGGAAAGCAAGAGGTCCTGGGTTCAAGTCCCAGAGGTGTCAATATCTTTTTCTGATTTTTCTGTTTCCAGATTTTCGATTGAGTTTCGCTTAAATTGTCTTCATTTAATTAAATATTACTATTTGAGGTTTTACTCATAAAGTTAAAATAAAAATAAAGTTAAATTCTTTATTCCAAATTTATATCGTCGCCATACATTCAAAGGATCAAATATATAATATTTAAGAAAAAAAAGTATTAACACAGTCTTAATCGAATGAAACAACTGTCCTTGAACAACTTGATCTATCAACGGTTATTTAATTGCAGTGAGTTGTGTTGCGTACGCCATTAATTAAGAAGTCTCGAGTAATCTTGCGTCAATTGAAAGGCGCAATTTATATATCACCACGTTCATACAAAAATCAAAACATCTTTTTAAAGCGAAAACTTCTGAGAGAATGAGATAGAATAATCGGTCTCCTCTTCGTGTGGTGCTTCCCCACTTGTCTACTTTAGTTTTCTGAAGATTTTACTTCTACAGCGTGAACTGCACACTTGTATTTTTGTTATCTACACAAAATTAACTTTAATGACAAAGCAAAAATAAATAAATAGGACTGCTATAAATATATGTCTCATTTTTGACAACTGTAAATTCCGGTGAAAAATGATTTATTGATGAAAATTTCAATAAATTTCAAATCACGTTTTTAAATTCACGGTCCTGAAGAACAATGAACAACAACAATTTGGGAGGCGGGAATGGGTACCGCCGTCCCGGGAACCTTTATTGGATAACCAACACCTCTGCCATGGATCACCCCAAGTGGTTCGCTACGTTTGGTGATTTAGCAGGGGTGCCCGCGTTCATGGGGTGAGGTTTGTCTAGGTCTTGGTATGATCAGGACGCACTGAATCCCAGATTCATACCCACCCCTTAAACCTTCTTCCTTCCCTTCCTTTCCTTTAAAAAGACCCTCCACACAGCAGGGAAATTATATTCCTCAGGGCCTCCTGTGTGGAGCTCGTGTTAAAAAAAAAATCGGATGTATTAAAAATTGAAAATCGTTTTTTTGGCTTATTTTAATTTCCTTTTGATGATTTTAAGTTCATATTTTTGGAATTTTGAATGAAATGAAATAAAATACAAAAATCCAAACAACACTAAATTTCTTGACCTTTAAACAGCTCTACTACAAAACTAAAAAAACGCACAATCGCCATTGTTCTTCGGGACCGTCGAAATATAATTAGTATCAATATATATATATTTTTGTGAGTACACTATAAGAATCACAACTTTTCCCAGCCATCTGAAGCCAGTGAAACTATGGCACCCCCAATTGGGTATGTTGTGAGTTTGAAGGCAGTTGGAAGAGAGAGGAGATGGCGTCAATGAAGGTGAGGAAGAACCTAGCTATAGATCTGGTCACCAAACACAGCTAAAGCCATTTTAAGCAACATTTCGATTATGCGTGGTGGTCTTTCACCAGATGGAAGCTGAAAGTATCTCCTAATCTGGAACGAGCCGCAAATATACTAGTTAGAGGGGTATAATATGTAGATAATCTCTACATTTTATAAATTAAAGTCCCCGCGTCATCTGTCTGTCTGTTCGCGATAAACTCAAAAACTATTGAACATATTTTCATGAGGTTTTCACCAACAGATAGAGTGATTCGTGGGGATGGTTTAGGTGTATAATTTGTTAAGGTTATCTGTAAATTGGTTGAAAAATAACGATAATTGTTAGAATCGTTGGAAAAAGTCAAGCGACGTCGCGTCGGTAGCTTTCATCGAAAATACTGCCTAATCCCTTTGAGATATAACAAAACAGTGCATGGTGGGATATTTCTCTTTTATAAAGTGCATGGTGGGATATTTCTAATATATTTCTAATATTACAATGCATGGTGGGATATTTCTCTACAAAAAAGTCCGCGAAGGCATATATATATCTTTTACGGATAGCTTACTATCTCTACATCTTCTCTACATTTTATAAATTAAAGTCCTCCGCGTCGTCTGTCTGTCTGCCTGTTCGCGATATCTATCTTTTACGGAGAGCTTACCATACCCATTCTGTCAAAAAAATGGTCATGTACAATGCGGTAATTGGAAAGTTGTTTAGACTAATACAGTATTAATCCTTATCAACTTAAATACGTTAGTTGCCCCAAGCATTTAATGCACATTATTATAATCTTATGCACCATCTCTACATATTATAAATTAAAGTCCTCCGAGGCGTCTGTCTGTCTGTCTCTTCGCGATGAACTCAAAAATGGTGGTAGTTATAAAGGTTGGATAACCATCCAGTAGCTGGCGTTGTGTTTAATTAGCCAGAGCAACGCGTGGCCGGGTCAGCTAGTTAAAAATAAAAATCTTCACAACACAAACTACAAAAAATCCATTATATAGTCCCAACAGCCCGATCTTAGTGGGAATACGAGAGTATGGAGAGATAGGAGATGGAAAGAGAAACTTTGAGATGTTTATGGTATTTCAGGCCTGGTCGCTAAACATGGCTAAAGACATTTCTAGCGAATTATTTCTATATATATTCTAAATACTTTCTTTACTACAGTTAGTTGTTTTTAACATGCATAATTATTATAATGAATTAGCTAATTTTACGAACTGACCGGAAATCTCATAAAAAATATTGCATTTATAATTAATTCCCATTATAAGTTAAATAATAACAAAGATTTACTTTTCACTGAGTATGGACATTTATATTTCTGCACCAACTGTAAGATTTTAAATGATTCTTAGGCTAGTTGAACGTACGTTAACTTACGGAGAAGATTCTAAATGATAGTACAAGAAAAAAAGATGAATAACTGATTTCGAAATTACAACGTGTAAAGATAGTTTTCAGAAGTGTTTGCATGGAATTAAAAAAAAATATAGGAAAAAACAAAGGATTTCTCAAAAAAGTTATTTATCCTTTTTACTGCCACCATCATGTAGAATCTCTTCCCGAAGTAAATGAATTTTACCCCCTTGTAAACCTGTAGAATGTGTACAAAAAGTTTATATTATTTAAATTAATTATTTGTTAATACCACAAATATTTAGGAACAAAATATTGGTATTTAAAATTGTATATTTTTTTAGGCTTGTACAGACGGTTTACTAGTATTATATACCATATGAAAAGTTCAAGTAACACAAAAAAATGTTCATAACTTAAAACATAGTAGGTAGTAGAGTGTACTGTAATAAGCACCTTTATTTATTTATTAATTTACGGACAAAATAAACATAATAATAACACGAATAAAATAAAATAGAGATGACAGTGAAGGGAAAGCACATATAAATTAATAGCAATGACAATATAAAATGTAAAAAGTACATACAGAGACACTACAAGTCAAAGCATGAAGAAGCATTTAAATATTGCGTATCGACTGCCGAGAGTAAGATTAATGAGAGATTAATAAGAGTAATGAGTAAGATTAAGAAAGGGACCCTCAGATGGTTTGGGCATGTAGAGCGAATGAACGAAGGAAGTAGTGTAAGAAGAATATACGACGCGAATGTGAATGGTAGAAGAAGTCGGGGACGCCCGAGGAAGACATGGCACGATCAAGTGAATCAGATACTTGAGTCGGGTCATGTCAAAAGTCAGAATAATAGAAGAGACGATGTATGAATGTGAGTGAGGCAAAGAGTGTGTGCCAAAACCGAGTTGTTTGGCGGTCCGTCCTCTCTGCCTATCCCTGCGGGGAAACGGCGTGATGGTTAGTTAGTTAGTTAGTTAGACTGCCGAAAGTCATTTCGTTTTACACCAAATAAATCAATGCTTTGACTTGCGTTGACAAGTCTCGACATTCTGGATAAGGGAGAATGGTATCCATAATTAGTAGAATGTTGATTGAGGAACAGCAATTCATTATTTCGGAGTCTACGGGAAGGGATGTTGAACTGAATGAGTTGTAACAAAGCAGGTGTATCAGTAATACTGTTGATAATTTTAAAAATGCAAATTAGATCAGAGCCCTTTCTACGTTATGTAAATGGTAAAAACGTATGTTTTGTGAACCTGCGCTGAGATGTTCGCATATTTTTATAAGTGTTATGCTTCCGGCATCATTTGAAAACACAGTATCCTCTTTGAGACTCTCAAGGTAGACACTGTGATTCCTTGTAAATGTAATTAATTATTTATATTTAATGTCTCGACACAGTCTCGACACAGGTATACCCTAGTGAGACAGGCATACAAATAAAACCATTGTAAATATATTTTATTATAGATAAATAAATAAAAAAAAAAAAAATAATAATCTGTTTTGATTCAAGTTGATTATTTCACAATTTTATTTAAATCATTATATTAAATCATTCATACACAAAAATCATTCATAACAAATCACACATTAATATTCTGAACAAAATAATAAGGAAACTAACATATATATTTAGATGCCTAAGAGATATTTTAAACGAAAAATTACTTAGAACCACATACTTCGCTTTCTGTCAATCAATTATACAATACGGCATTATAGGATGGGCCGGTAAATATTCAAATCAAACACAAACAATTTACATATCACAAAAACTAATAATATATATTTTTTTTACAACCCTACTCATATTCATCAGAACTGTTATTCATACAATTTAAGGTCAGAAAATTAAGTGCATTATACTTTTATCACGCAACATTACAAATTTATAAAGATAATATTCAAAATAAAGTTGCACCCTTTAAAAATAACAGAAATCTTAGACAAACATCAATACTTCCTATTCCAAAATGTAAAAAAAACAATAGGACAGTTAAATCATAAATATCTTGGAGTTAAATTTTTTAATTCACTACCTGAAAAAATCAGAAACATGAACTGTAACATAAAAAAAATTAAAACTCAGCTTAAAAATTATACTGAAAATTTGAACTGAATAAAAAATAATAAATTGAACCAATGTAATAACACCCCCCCATACACAAAAGCCCTTCTTATTTATGGTGGTACATCAAATACATGTATTATGTAATTAATTATTGTATAAAATTTATTATATTTTATGTATGTTTTTGTAAATGAAAAAAATAAATTAAAATTAATAAAATTAAAAATTTTATAATTTTTCTTTAAAGCATTAAAAACCTCATTGCGAAATGATTTGATCCAAATTATGTAAATATCACTTATTTATAATTCTGAAACAGATATTATTTTAGATTTTCGCGGAAAAAGCATTTTGATTATTTATTTTTGGGATGTTTTGCCTTGTTTCGCTACCTCCTTCTGTAGCAAACGTTTCTAATAGTTATTCTATCCAAAAAAATGAACGAAAAGAATGCTGACATAGTTTATGAAATTGAACTACATATTTCAAGATAAGTCCAGATAATATGAAAAGGGTTAAATTACTTTTGTTATAACAAAGATCAATGTGTTTTAAAAAATCATTTTGCTAACTCAGCAACAAATAACACGACATGATACAAAATTAAGACAGTATCAGATAATGCGTTAAATGCATTTTGTTTTCTACTAGGATTTTTTTTAACATCCGAGTAAATAAACATACCCATTTTAAAACGTTAAAAATTGCAAAACTTAATCAAATATGCAAATAATACACGATTTAGTCAATTTTCAAATTACAATAAGTGGGAAAACTTTAAAGGGCAATTAATATGCATTAATAATTTCCGACAATTTTCTCGGAAATCAAAAAGGGCCTTGGTAATTAATATAAATGAATGTAATTTGATTTTCATTATAAGTACTTTTATGAAAATAATAATAATACATCGTCTGTAAATGGCTTCACCACAGTTTGATAATGTCTTTAAAATGCGAAATAGCTGTCACGCGTAATACAAATTATGCAGCAGAACTTGTTTATAAACTGTTTTTTAATGAATAACAATTTTATTGAATATATATGTAGAAGAAAAACTTAATTAACAAAACAATGTACGTCAGATTAAGGCATGAAGTGGATCACTATAATACTAGCATTTTTATGTGGTTATCAGTGGGACTAAGACATCCTTAAATTATGGTATTTTGTGACGTTCAAGAAGATGAGAAAGAGGAAGGTTATGCAGTAGTATAAATATGTTTTATAAATCTACTTACTTTGTATTGCAGTTCTCCCCTCTGCGCCTCCGAGACGAATCTCTCGATGAAAAGCTACTCAGTTGTATTATTTTTTCAAAAGATAATTAGTTTTTGAAAGTTTCGAGAAATGTGGCGAGAAGGTTTCGCGGCAGCAAGGCGTCGCGGCGTCTGAGCGTCGCTGAGGGCGCGTCGTTACCGTCGGGACGTTAGACGTCGACTGTCGCTGGAGCGGAAGCTTTAGATCGCGCGCCAAACCAAACGGCCCTATTAACTACCTGCCTATGTTCGTTGGCAGAAAGTACTTTGGAAGTACGGTGGCGTCGGTAAGAAGAAATCTATATTACGACTTGTTTGAATTTTTATTATTTCAGTAGAGTTTTTTGAAAATATTATTCATTTCAGATTCTTTTAATCGATCTTTATGTCGATCGTCCAGTTAATTAGTCAGACATCTCCGAAAATTCGAACTTTGAGTTGAGTGTGCAGTTATATGTAAAAGTGTACCCACTATCTGGTACCATACTCTACATTACTCATTAAATCGATTATGATGCAGATATACTTGTAGTAAATTAAATAAAATATCGATGTTTTGTTAATCATTAGGAGGATATGTCAAAATGTCGTACTGTACAGGACATTTATGCCTCCCGATGTAATTTGATAGCGTATTTAATTTGTAAAATACAGACACGTGTAAAAATATATATATATATATATATATATATATATATATATATATATATATATATATTTATATATATTTATATTTATATATATATATATATATATATATATATATATATATATATATATAAATATATATATATATATATAAATATATATTTTTTTTTTACATGAGCTTCACATAGGAGGCTCTGAGGAAAATAATTTCCCTCAGGGCCTATGTCATCTTTTAGGATGCTGTGTGGAGGGTTTTTTTAGGAAGAAAAAGGGGAGAGTTCTGGTAAGGAAAAGGGTTTAAGAAGTGGGTAGGAATCTGGGGTTCAGTGTGTCCTGGTCATCCGCCTCCAAGACCTAGACGTACCTCACCCCATGAACCCGCTAAATCACCAAACGTATCGAACCACTTGGGGTGACCTATGGCAGAGGTGTTGGTCATCCAATAAAGGTTCCCGGGGCGGCCCGTACCCATACCCGCCTCCCAAATTGGGAATAATTAATTTATGGTGAGCATTCGAATATTGCTATCCTCATTATCTCAAAATATAGTATTTGGAGATGTCTGACTAATCAACTGATGATCGATGTGAATTTATGTTTAAAAAAAATCAATGAATAAAGAAAAAATACCGCAACTGCTACTAATCGTCTGGAGCCAGTGAGACTATGGCATCCCCAATTAGGGTATGTAATGAAGCTGAAGATAGAAGGGAGGGGAAGCAGATAGGAAGATGGTGGGGAAGTACCTGGCTATTCAGATCTGCTCATAAAATACGGCTAAGCAAAGTTACGATTCTGTATGGTGGTTTTACACCAGGGCGATACTTAGAGTATCTTTCACTCTGGAGGGTTCCACAAATATACTACAAACTAACTAACTAACCATCACGCAGGTAGGCAGAGAGGATGGACCGCCAAACAACTCGGTCTTGGCACACACTCTTTGCCTCACTCACATTCATACATCGTCTCATACATTCTCTTCTATTATTCTGACTTTTGACATGGCCCGACTCAAGTATCTGATTCACTTGATCGTGCCATACACTACATGTTATTTAAAATTAATAAATTTTGATTCAATCAAATAAAATTTATTACAATTACATCAAATAAAATTTACTTGTTTACGCCGGGGTTTGAATTGATTTTAACCGATACCTTCAGATGGCCAGTTGAGAGCCTCACCCCTTGACCACCTTCAGGTCGTGGATTCATAAAGAAAATTGATATCATACATACGATTGGTTGACTCCCAGACCCCATGACGCGACGGGCCAATTAAATGTATTTTCTTTTCAAGAATGTTTTTTTTTTTATATGAGCTCCACACACGAGGCTTTGATTAAAATAATTTCCCTCAGGGCCTGTGTCATCTTTCGGGATGCTGTATGGAGGGTTTTTTAATGGAAAGGAAGGAGAGGAGAGTTCTGGTGAGGAAAAGGGTTTAAGGGGTGGGTAGAAATCTGGGGTTCAGTGTGTTCTGATCATCTACCTCCAAGACCTAGACAAACCTCACCCCATGAACCTGGGCACCCCTGCTAAATCACCAAACGTAGCGAACCACTGGGGGTGACCTATGGCAGAGGTGTTGGTTATACAATAAAGGTTCTCGGGGCGGCGGTACCCATTCCCGCCTCCCAAATTAAAATGAAAATGAATTCCTCTATTTAAAAATCTTTAATCAATTTCACCAAAAGCAAGAAAAAAAACTTTCTTTAGGTACACCCACACGCCCAGAAAATGGTTTGGAAAGATTCCCCCGATGATAGTCAACCTCCGATAAGAGAGAAGGATTATTAATTTGGGAGGCGGGTATAGGTACCTTCGCCTCCGGAACCGATTCTTGGATAACCAACACACCTGCTATAAGGCCACACCAAATGGTTCGCTAAGTTTGGTGCTTAGCAGGAGTGGCCGGGTTCATGAGGTGACGGTTGTCTAGGTCTTGGCGGTGTATGTGTTTGTCCATCCACTGCATTGCGGGCCGGATCGGGAGAGACTGGATAAGGAAGACTTTTTTCGAGCCGGACTCTCTAGACTCTAGACCCATCGCCTTGCACTGCAGTGGGAGGAATAGATTTAAGCGTCCATCACTCCTGGACTTCCTTTCCATAAAAAGACCCTCCACTCAATGATGAAATTGCTTTTCTCATGGCCTCCTGTGTGGAGCTAATGTACAACAAAATATAAAAACTTGTTAAAAATAGTCGTTATTTAGTTAGTCAGTTAACAGTTCAGGTAGCTGTTAACTGACTATTAAGTGCTTGATTTTTTTTTTTACACTAACTCCACACAGAAGGCCCTTAGGAAAATAATTTCCCTCAGGGCCTATGTCATCTGGGATGCTGTGTGGAGGGTCTTTTTGAGGAGAGGAAGGAATGAACATTGGTCTTGAAGAGACCCATGTTGTAGGAAGGAGGAAACACAGAGGCCGGCAAATCATTCCACAGCCGAGCTGTTGAACACAAGAACGAGTCGAAGAAACGACCCGTTCTCATGTGACAAATGTCAACCGTGTACAAATGTTGGGCACGCGTTTGGCGTGTTTCCCGACTATGCACCGGTGCCGAAGGGATCAATGATGCTAGTTGCTCGGAGCATCTTCCATTGTAATACCAGTAGAACCAGGATAGCATTCCCACCCGACGCCTGTGCTCTAAAGATTGCAATCCGTCTGTTAAGATGGGAGAATCTATCAAGCGGACCGCCCGTTTCTGCACAGAGTCGAGGGTATTTTTCAGGTATTTTGGAGCTCCAGACCAGAGATGGCTGCCAAACTCAACCGTGGGGCGTACTTGTGATTTGTACAGGGTTAGCAGTGTACTATTAAAGTATCTGCGGGCCCTGTACAGTACGCCCAGTTTTTGGGAGGCTAACTTTACTCTGGCTTCGATGGAGCCCCCATACCTGAGCTGGCCATGTCTCCTGCAGCGAGTCTAATTCTTATTCCATTGCTTTGCAATAATTTAACAACATTAATCAAAAATAACTTTACAATGTATTTCAGTTTGCGTCCTTGTGAAATCCCATTATAATTTTCATAGAAAATCAAACTTTACAGCCCGAACTTCGGGAATTTATAAAAATTACGTGTTCTGACTAAATTTTAAATATTATTTGTAAAGGAAATGTAAAAATAAATCTACTTAACAAAAATATTTTTATGGCGTTTTGGAAGTTATTGTCAAACTTGGCACTATTTAAAAAAATCTGTATTAGAAATGCGGGGAAACAGTTTGGTGACGAGGTCCTAGCATGGTCGATCGATATAGGTTTTATCGAAAATGACGGTAACTTGCCATCATGCTCCCGAGCATGACTGCAGGCCGCTAACGAACAAACAACATTTCACAATTACTAGGGGTTCCTAATATATTTGACGTAAACTTTTGTTTATTCGTTAGCGGCCTGCAATCGTGCTCAGGAGCGATCGCAAGTTACCGACATTTTCGATAAAACCTATATCGATCGACCATGCTAGGGGGTCAGATCTTAATAGTCAGATACTTCCCCGCCTTTCTTCTTCCGGGTCTAGGTAAATTGTCCTAATTGCAATTTTTCGAAATCAATTTTTCGAAATGCAATTTCTCGAACTTTGAACTTTACAATTTTTTTTAAATATATTTTTCGAACATCTATTGACCGAAACACTAGTTTTTCGAATTGATATAAGTATGTATACAGTACGTACAAGAGCATTTTATTATAGAATGGACAATATCAACTTATCTAACCTAACCTAACCTAACCTAACCTAACAGAATCTCGTTGGTCATAAGCAAGTGAAATATATATTTTAATAGTTGATTAACAAATTCGAAAAATATGTCTTTCGCCCAATTGCTGTTCGAAAAATTAGTCCTTCGAAAATCTGAAATTCGATCGGTTTCCACTTCTTCCCACCTCGTTTTCCTCCCCATTACTCTCGGCCTCACAACATACCCCAATTGGGGATGCCACAGTCTCACTGGCTCCAGACGGTTGGAATCAGCGGGAACTCTTGTGCTGTACTCGAATAAAACAAAAACTTTTTTTTTAATACCTCACCAAAGTCCTGACTGCTCCCGTTTAGAACCATTGAGACTATGGCATTCCAATTTGGGATATGTTGTGAGGCTGAAGGTAAGTGGGGAGCGGAAGGAGGTGTTGAAGATGACGGTGGGAAGTACCTGGCTATTCGTATCTATTCACCAAACATGGCTAAAGTGATTTCAAGCAACGTTTCATTTGCGTGATACTGAAAGTGTCTTTCGCTCTGGAACGTGCCGCAAGTATACCTTATATTATTTTAAATGATAAATTTGTGAAAACACAACTCAATCAAATACAATTTATCTGCGCAAGCTGGGATTTGAACCCGTGACCTGCGGATCGCTAGTCGAGAACCTTGTCCCTCAAACACCGCGGCCTGTTTCTTTTAAAGTTGTCGTATTTTTTAAAACGAAAAAACCTTTATTTCCTATTTGAAATGTCGATATAATAAAAGTTTGCACTTTTTAGTCAGGTTTTATTAATTTTCATGTCGGGAGAAAACGCCTTGACCGAGTCTTCGATGGCCTCAAAATATTATGAAATATTTCTGGCATTTCTGATATTACATAGTGCCTCTAACCGGGGAAAAAGGTGGTTTTATCATGTCACAGTAAGGGTATATACGATATAGTCTGTAATTCAGGGCTGATCAACTTTTTAATTTATGGGTCTCAATTAGATTTTTCAATCTGAGAGGCGGTTATAGGTAGGTCACCTCAAGTGGTTCGCTTTTGCTGACTTAGCAGAGGTGCCCGGATTCACGGGGTGACATTTGTCTAGATCTTGGCGGCGAATGCGTCCTCCCACCAACTGTGTGGCAGGCCAGAGCAGAAGGAGACCGTTTGGCCCCTCCTGCAGAATTCTCTCGACCGCAGTGGGAGGTATGGAATCAATCGTCAGTCACTTCTAGGCACACAAACTCCCAGATTCCTACCCAAACCTCCGCCCTTTTCATTCCCAGAACATGCTCTCCTTCCTTTCCTTTAAAATACTAAGTTTGGTGACTTAGCAGGGGTTCCTGGGTCCATGGGGTGAGGTTTGTCTAGGTCTTGGCGGCAAATGCGTTTGCCTACCTTCTGCGTGGCGGGCCAGATCGGGAGAGACTGTTAGAGAGAAACCATCGGACTATATTAACCCATCGCCTTATACGGCAGTGGGAGTGATGGATTCAACCGTACGTCACTCCGGAACACATGACCCTCAGACCACCCATACCTTTTTCCTATCCAGAACATGCTGTCCTTCCTTTCCCTAAAAAAACCCTACACACATCATCCCTAAAAATGACTTTGGCCCCGAAGGGAAATGTTTTTCTCAGTGTCTCATGTGTGGAGTTTATGTAAAAAAACCGTGTGTTTTCTAAATAAACTTAAATGAAATAAAATAAAGTGAAATTTCAAGTTTCAATGACTGCCTTCAGTAAGTTCATCAAATAGATTGCCCGTTTTTGTACATTTTTTAATCGGTTTATTTATTTATTTATTTATTTACGGACTTACGTCCAATTTAAAACAAAGTATCACGAAGTATAGAAATGAACAATGTAAGGATTCGGATGGTACATGAAAGCAAAGACAAATAGTGAAAATAGAAGAAAAAATAAGTGTCAAGTCACGTCAAGACCTTGCAAAAATTAGGGTGAATATGACATATCTTCATTTGTTTAAAGAGCGACAGAAATCATTTAAGCTAATACCAAAAAAATCAAGGTCTTGATGTGAGTTGACCAGTCTACACATTCTGGACAGTGGTGAGTTATAACCATAGTTAGTCGAGTGCTGATTGAGGAAAAGCAGGTCTTTATTTCTGAGTCTACGAGAAGGTATATTAAATGTGATGAGTTGTAGTAATGTAGGCGAGTCGATTAAACAGTTAATAATTTTGAAGAAACAAATGAGATCAGATTTTATCCGACGGTCTTCTAAAGGAGAAAGGTTTAGAGATTGTTCAATTTCAGCATACGAGTAATTGCCTCGCTCTAATCCTAGCCTCCAAGCAATTCCCTTTAGGAACCGATGTTGAACGGATTCAATATGACGAATATGGTCAGCATAAAAAGGAGACCATATAATACAAGCATATTCAAGATGGGGGCGAACCAAGGAGCAGTAAAGATTTCTTAGGGTATTTATGTTTTTGAAGTCAGAAGTGGTTCTAGTGATGAAACCAAGTAGCTTGAGAGATTTATTAACAATCATATTTATATGTTCCCGGAAAGAAAGCTTGCTATCAAGAGAGACACCAAGATCTTTAATGGATTGAACAGTTGTTAGGCAATTATTATTTAATTTGTATTCGAAAACAATCGGATTTTTAGATCCGTAGAAGGACATAATTTTGCACTTATCGACATTTAGTTCCAAGCAATTAATTTTACACCAGTCATTGAAAGAGTCAATATCTGATTGGAAAAGAAGGCAGTCATGGTAGTTTTTGATTATTTTTAGGATCTTATTGTCATCATCAATCTTAGTTATCTCATGAAGTAGACAGTAATATGCAATTATTTCCTTTCTGGGCTGCGCCTCTTGGTTTACCCAGCCCTGCTATATACTTTAAACTATAAACCAACGAGATCATCCAGTCATATTTACTAGAAAAGCCTCCGCAGATAAAATTCGTCATTGGATAAGGCAGTGCTAGTAGAAAAGAGTTGACTCATGACTGTTAAACGTTTCTCTGGAATTACGAACATATTTTTTATATTTTCAACACAGATTTCCTGGAAGTTTGACGAGCCCCAGGGCATTTGGCGGTCGGTAATTTATTTGGCTCGGGGCCCAAAGGACACAGGTTTTAAACCAACATTTACTTGTATTTATCGCACCTACTTCGTTTTAGAGTAGATCGCCTAGTGACACACTAATTAATCATTAATTCATTGAATGTGAATATTGAACATATTAATTTCATTTAATTAAGTGATTGTAAATTAAATGTAGATATTAATTAATCTTATGTATAAATATGACAAACAGTAATCTGTCTATCTGTATATTTTATGCCTTTGTATTGTAGCTATAATAAGTTATTCTTCTGTATCTATTTTGTGTATTGTGGTTACTTGTTATATTTGTGATTTAATGTTATATTAATATTGTTAAATTGACCTGCTGACAAACTGCTTTGGCAGTGTAGCGGGTGCTTAAAATGAATAATAAAAAATAAAAAAATTTAATTCGTTGTGTTTGAATGGATTGTTGTATTAATTTCATTAATTGATTGAAAATTAACTATTTTAATCGATTGTAAATGAATTAAAGTGAATTATTTTTGGGGTTATTATGCCGTTTTGAGCTACCTTTAGACAACCTTTTGAGCAGCGTTACAGTGTCCATCATCAGGGCAGATGTGGTAGAAATGAACCTGTAAAACTGTCCGTTGACAAGACAAAATAACCCAAAAATAAATCATTATAATCCTTTTAGCCGTGAAAATCAAAAACCATATCTGTAAATCAATTGTATTAACCAGTGGAGCGCTTGTTGCCACAATTTGGCATTATTTAAAACACCTCGGATTGCTTCGCTGCCAATTTTGGCAAATTTTCCCTTATTTGTAAATAATTAAGTAGTAGTTTACGAATTTATAATTTTTTTATAAATCCTATAAATATATGATAATCGACAAAAGATAGATGAATTCACTGGCTATATAGAACTATAATAAGTTTGTCTGTCTCCATATTAAAATTCGGAGATATGATTTTTTAATGTGGGCGGAAAATATTCAATATGATCACCAGAAAATCTCGAGCAATCGGAGAAAAAAGTTTTAAATTGCGCAGTCGGTCCAGTGGATTATGTTTTGATTGATTGTAAATAATTGATTGTAAATTAATTTTATGTAAAATAAGTAAGTTAAGTTTTAATTTGGGAGGCGGGAATGGGTACCGCCGCCCCGGAAACCTTTATTGGATAACCAACACCTCTGCCATAGGTCACCCCAAGTGTTTCGCTACGTTTGGTGATTTAGCAGGGGTGCCCAGGTTCATGGGGTGAGGTTTGTCTAGGTCTTGGAGGCGGATGACCAGGACACACTGAACCCCAGTTTGCTCGCCACCCCTGAAACTATTTTCCTTCCCACAACTCTCCTCTCCTTTCTTTCCTTAAAAAAACCCTCTATACAGCATCCCTAAAGATGACATAGGCCCTGCAGAAAATTATTTTCCTCGGGGCCTCCTGTGTGGAGCTCATGCAAAAAAACAAAAAAGTAATCATTGGGAATCTAAACATTGTTGTAGTGCGTTTTATAAATATTTCTTCCCCGTCGATTTTTTATTTTTTTTTTATGTGAACAGTGCACTAGAGTCTTAGTGCCCAGTGTGCTGTTTGGTATGGGACTAAAGGGATCAGGGAGGGGAAGGCGATGTGGAAGAGGAATGTTGAAAAGTACCCAGCTATTAAGACCTGGTCAATACGACCAATGCCATTTCCAGCAAAGTTCCGATTATAAATTGCGATATGTAGCGTATACCGCCCTGGAACGTGCTGCAAATATAAAAATAGTGAGTATTTTTACCTTTACGTGTATTTTATTAATAATAGTTATCTGTGAAATAACACATTTAAAACTAATCAAATTATTTTTGGTCCAAGTTTGTACGCAAAACTGGATTTTTGTGATGAATTGTTAAATAGCATAATAAAAGTAAAAAAATCAAAAGATATCCCATATAAATACAAAAGAAGAGGTGTATCCAAGACATCATATAGGTTCAATTTAGGAAGTGGGTTAGGGTACCCCTGTGTTTGGTTCTGAAACAGCTTTATAAAAACCGGAAAAAGGTCAACGAATGGGACGATCTGTACTTCAAAACACAATTTCTACCAAAAAACGACAAAACGAAATTTATCCGGCTCGAAGGACCAAAAATGTCACGGCCGATACCGCGACACGAAAATGTGACTGTAAATCCTTTTTTTGATGATGAATAAAGACCAATAATTGTGTTTTGAAATTTGATCGTAGGAAATAGGAAATGTGAGGAAGTCTCTTACCTTTGACGGCTTCTTGTGGCGTTTCCGGATCGATCTTGGCTTCCCAATATCGGCACAACACCAGGTTTTAAGCCACGACACTTTGATTCGATAAAAAATGAAAACTTGCGATAGTTTGCGATATTTAGACGAGCGAACTGTGACCCATGTCACTACGAAATTCCAACTGCCCAAGCAAGTAATGTTAACTTGGGCGGCAATATTGTTAAATTTTTCCACATGTAGGTAGGAATATCTTCTTCTTTTCCTGGTAGAGACTTTGAGGAAAGGAGGAAGAGAAAGGAATACATGCTTGATGACGGACTTGGGGAATATGGATTAAGTTTTTTAAAAAACTGTTTCAGAACCAAACACCCCGCCCCGGGAACCATTTATTGGATAACCATTATCTCTGCACTAGGTCACCCCAAATGGTTAGCTGAAAAGTAGTAAGTAGTTTGCAAAAAATATAAGGGAAAAAGTAAACAGTAAAAATTAAAGTAAAAAGAGGAGAAACCAAATGTATAAACTACAAAATTTATTCAAAAAAGGATCAAAGTACAAAAAGTATTAAATATGAAATAAAAGTAAGTAATGCTCTTAGTAGGAGCAAAAAATATAATGATTTAGATAAAGTATAGGGAGAATTTATATATAAATTTTATATTGTACCTATGGTGTATTTCTAATGCATTTATCCTACTAATATTATAAAAGTGAAAGTTTGTATGGATGTATGTTTGTTACTCTTTCACGCAAAAACTACTGAATTGATATTAAACATTCTTTCACTAATAGAAAGCTACATTATTTGCGAGATCTATAGGCTACATATATTGGTAAGCTCTGGCGTTATGAAATTATTTATCATACGTTTTCTGTCGCTAACAAAACCGATTTATTGCAAACACCAATTGTCGCCTTGGAAACGATTTTTTTTCTTAAATTAGGTTACTATGGACATCCCTTTGATGTTAAAATTCAAATATGTATAAAATACTAATTCCTACTTTACTGAATGGATTTTAATGAAACTTTACAATAATATAAACATATAGGCTATAGCAGAGAGCTCTGGAATTACGAAATTTGTATGAAAAAATTGCAATAGGTGGCACGATTAGTAAGATATCTATAATTCTTTAATCGATTCAAATTATTAGGGAAGTAGGAACTTCAAATACATTCGCTAATTTAAATATTTTCTAAAATAGAATTTTTATTTAAGAATCTTTGTTTTGCAAAATGTCATTTACAAATTTTGACATTTTCTGTCACAGAACAATTATTGGTTTAATTGGATAGACAGGTATCGCATTTTTTAAGTATAAAACTACCGTACTGGATTTTTTGGTAGAATATAAAAAGAAAAATAATAATTCGTACTTAATAACTACCTCTAAAAATGAATCACCGAAATGTATGTGTGCGCATAAACCCGAACGACTGAACCAAATTGGATAATTCTTTTTTTTTGTTCGTTTTTTAGGAAGAAGGTGAGGGGAGGGGGTTAGGGGAGGGAAGGAAGGGAAAAGGGGAAGGATAGAGGAGGGTGTGGGGAGGGGTAGGGGGTGGGGGGAAGGAGGTTGATGGGGGGAGTGGTGTGGGGAAAAGGAATGTGGAGGAGTAGGGGGTGAGGGGAGTGGTGGGTGGAGGGAGAGGGGGAGGGAGTTGATGGGGGAGTGGAGTGAGAGAGGGAAGATGGAGGAGGCGGAGTGGGGTGGAACAGGGGGAAGGGAAGGAAAGGAAGGAGGAGGGGTGGGGAGGGTGTGGGGTGGGGCAGGGGTGGGTGGAGGAGGAGGAGGGAGAGGGGGGTTGATGGATGAGTGGTGTGGGTAGAGGGATGGTGGAGGGGGGAGGAGGGGGAATGGGGTGGGTGGAGGGGGAGGTGGGGAGGGGGGTTGATGGGGAGAGTGGAGTGGGGGGAGGGGTGGGTGGAGGGGGAGGGAGATTGATAGGGGAGTGGAGTGGGAGAGGGAAGGTGGAGGAGGCTGAGTGGAAATCCCCTAATACCATGCGAGCGAAGCCGCGGGAAAAAGCTAGTAAATAAATAAAATAAAAATACAAAAGCCTTTTATTTCTTGAGTATAAAAAGTAGGAAAAAGTAAAATTAATGTTATTTACAATCTTGTTCAAAAATGTTAAAAAAGTATTTTAAATTATTCATAAGCAAGAACTCCTCTCTCAGGCGAAGGTGAAGGCCTCCTCTAAAGAATTCCATTTATCTCTCTCTTGAGCTATTTGCGGCCAGCTATTTTTATTATTTCATCTGCATACATTTATATTAGAGTGTAAGTATTGGTAGGTTACATGATACATTATGGTTACACTGTATTTTACGGTGACATTTTGAAGACCCCCCCCCCCCCTAAACATGTCACGTAGTATGGGTACGTTCCCTTATATGGTACTCTATGATAAGGGGTCGTCCATTAATCACATGATGTTTTTTAGCAATTTTTTAACACCCTCCGCTGGTGATTTGTGGTGGGGTTTTAGACTACCCCCCCCCGCCTAGCCAAAATCTCGTGTATTTTTTTAGTACAAAGTATATTGAAGTTTTCAAAATATTTTCAGTAAATACAGGTATAATCTGATAAAATTTTGGAAAATTAAGCATCGTGATAAAAATTTTCTAGAAAGACATTAGGGTTGCAGGTTGTTTTTGACTGGTATTTGGTTTAGAAATCGTGCGTTCAAAGAAAAATAAATACAAGTGTTATCTTATTATATCCCCCCCCCCCCTCCGCCCCCCTTTCGAGCCTCACGTGATTAATGGACGATCCCTTACATGGTACCTGCAGACAAATCAAGATTACAATAGCGTAATACCTATGTTACCTAAGTTTTATTTTGGACGTAGCAATCGGCCTGCGTACGGTGTTTATTACACACGGTGTCCGGAAACTCTTACCACAAGCGGAAAACTGTTGAATCTGCATTACAAAAAACTTTTTTCTTTAGATTTTGTTTTTAATTGCCGGCAACCCGGGCGTTTATTGAAATAACAATATCATGTACAAACAAGTAAGTAATCCGCCTCACTAGACGATATCTGTTCTGAGACGGGTGGGTACATATATTATATATGCATAAACATACACATACATACACTCATACACACATGTATACACATGCATGCACATAATCATAAAAACATAAGTATAAACTATAATAAATTCAAAAATAGACTAAACAATGATATCTTAAATGATTTGGCTACCTAGAGTCGCATTGGCAGTTGATTAACAATACTTAATTGACAGTTTTTTAAATTTTATTTTTTATTATTATTTTTTTATTTTATATATGTAAATATTATTATTTTTTTATTTTATATATATATAAATATTATTATTTTTTATTTATGCACGCATATTTCTGTATTCTAATTTTTAATTTTAATTTATAAAACTTTTTTTTTCTTCCCTATACACACGAATAATTGCACTCTCGTAAAGGTTATATATTGTATACATATATGTGTTTTTACAGTTTTTTTTTATCAATGTTGCATGTTTAATTACTCATGGTTATGTTACATGTGTATGTATATAAAAACTAATAATAAAAAAACATATATAAAATCTAGATAAAATTATTGGAAGTAGTTAAAAGATTATCATAAAACCAAAAGAGGCATGCAGAGGCAGCTTCATACTTTAAAATTGATTCATTGAGTGTACGAAGGCATCATATGGATGCAATATTCCTGTATAAATTAGTTAACAATAATATTCAATGCCCAGAGTTGCTAAATAAAATTCAATTTAATGTACTTGCGCGTACAACACGCTCTTCTGTCCTATTCAGGGTTGATCAATGCAAGACAAACTGTAAGCAAAATTCTTGTCTGAACAGACTATGCAATAGTTACAATAGCATATTATCCAAGGTGGACATTTTCAATTCTGAAGTTTCCAAATATAAGGGGTACATAAAAGAGTATTTCTCTGATATTTCATGAATATGTTGTGTCTATGTTTCTATCGTTTATACTTTAATTCTGTTATGATTTTATTTATATGTACAACCTGGCTTCTTATGGTTACCAATGTATTGATATTTTTATGTAAATTTTAGTTTTATATACTTAATATTTTGTTTTATAAAATTTTTGATCTCATATTCCTTTATTATAAATTTTATTATTTAAAATTTGTTATTATGCTGTTTAATCAGAGGTAAAGTCACATGGAGGAAATCCATAATTGGTTTTATTTTGGCTACACAAACATGTACAAACTGGAAAAATGTAAACTGTTGATTTCCCGAAAATAAATAAATAAAACTCTGAAAAGAATTATTGGTAATTACTAAAAGGTTATAGTGGGATGTACGTAGTGTCATAAAACCAAAAATATAAAAAGAATTATGGAAAATTGTTATATGGTTATCATAGAAAGTACATAGTATCATAAAACCAAAAATCGTAATAGAATTATTGGAAATTGTCATCAGTTTATCATGGAACGTATACATATAGTTTCATAAAATCCAAAATCTTAATAGAATTATTGGAAATTGTCATCAGTTTATCATGGAACGTATACATATGTATAGTATCATAAAACCAAAAATCTTAATAGAATTATTGGAAATTGTCATCAGTTTATCATGGAACGGATACATATAGTTTCATAAAATCAAGAATTTGGTTAAAACTTAAAAAACACGAAGTAATGTGGGTTCACACACTTTTGTTATGATTTTCAAAATATGTAAACATAAATTGTAAAATATGGGAAAAATAAAGGAATTTAAAAAAAATGCCAACATCTAAATCTAAACGTATAATTATTAATTTCAACAAAATAAACGTAGGAGGTAATAATAAATTTAACATGCGTAAAACATATATAAGCAGTATTAAAAGGAAATAATAAATGTCTATAAATGTAAATAACAAGTAATTTTTGCATTTTTATATATAAACTTAATTAAAATTTTAAACACATGTAGGATTACAAAAAATTTTTTAAATATTTATATTGAGGGATCAGTAGGATTTATAGATTCAATTAGGAATTCCACAGAGCCGAACCCTCTGATATGAAAATATCTGGAGTCGGTGAATTATTTTCCCATCTGGTCTCTGGTAGGTTGACATGTTGTTCTTGTATTGTTTTGTAATTATAATACATATAGTGCAATTGCATAACGTGGATTGACCAGATGATCATTTGGGAAGTGTGTGAAAGGGTTTAGTTTTTCCTGTGGGGAAAATTAAACCCGGACATTTAAATCTGGTGCGTAAAAAAAAGTAAATAGAGAATGAAGATTAGATTAAGATTGGTTGGAGTACCTATTTAGATTTTTCTTTTTTAAAAACTTGTTTCCCATTATTTTCGGCTACTAAATAATTTAAAAAACTATTGGAGCCGGTTTTATGCTTCAGCGCAATATAAAATATATTAACCATCGGATATTTAACCCTTAACGAACGTTTTTTTTTAATTGACTTAAAAATATCCAACTTTGGTTTCAATTCACTCAAAAACGAAAGTTTTTACTCGAACTAAAAAATCGCCTGCATGTGACGTAGATTCACCTATTTCACGCTTGTACTACTTAGTTTCCGAACAGTGTGTATAAAACCAAGTATTTTTCTTCTTTTGAATTATTTGTTAGCGGTTGCCAGGTGGCTGGTAAATACTGTAGCAGGCATCCTCATGATCTTCCATTCCACGACAGTTCATTTTCTGATCGACCAGTAGCCCAATACCCCGGTATACTAATATATAATATGCAATCTGTTTAGGAAAAATACGGTATACCTAATCACACAAATTTAACTAATTGTCGCCGAAGGGGTGTGCAGAGAGGATATACCGCAAAAAAACAGAAGTATAAATCATATTTTCTTTTAAGTGCATCAAGGATAAAACTACTTGCCTATATACTGTATATATTAAATATACCAACCTATTATTAAATATATTTCTGAAGTTGATTTTATGTATGAAATTGGTAAATAACGCACAAAAAATTATTATTTTATTATGATTAAAACTTTGGGGGATTCACTGTCGGATAACCGTGATTTTCCTTTACGTGTATACCTTCCAAGAGTCTCAAGAGCCTGGAGCCAGTTGAACTACGGCATTCCTGATAAGGGTATGTTGTCAGGCAGGCTTTCATCCGAAGTCAGTGGAGAGAGAATGACAGTTCATTGTACATTATATCATCCACAACATTTAATAAAATTCGAAACAACCGCCTTCCGGTCCAAAATCAGAGATCATAGAAAATACCACACGGAAATGGTTTGGTAAGAAATGACCTCATTAATTCACCTGGCGACCCTTCAATCAATTTAATTAAAACATATATTTAACAAGGTTAAATGCCACCCTCAAAACCTCCCTGAAAATTCCACATAAGTCTGTTAGGGTGGGTCTTGGCCCTAAGATGTCAACCTCTAAGACAGGACCAATAGAAGAGGCCTAAAATTTACGCATCAGATTTAATTGTCCGGGTTAAATTTTCCCAACAGGAAAAACTAAACCCTTTCACACACTTCCACAAATGATCATCTGGTCAATCCACGTTATACAATTGCACTATATAAGTATTATAAATACAAAACAATACAAGAACAACATGTCAACCTATCAGAGACCAAATGGGAAAATAATTCACCGACTCCAGATATTTCATATCGGAGGGTTCGGCTCTGTGGAATTCCTAATTTGACCTATCAATCCTACTGATCCCTCAATATAAATATTTAAAAATCTTTTGTAATCCTACATGTATTTAAAATAACTATAATTATTACCCTAAGATGAGGCCTTAAATTAATTTCATAAAAAAATTGTACCTAGCACGAACGCCATAAAATTATCGACACTGAGACTTAAAAGCTTTTTATTGACAAAATCGGTATGAGGTCGACATTATTTGCTAGGACAGCTGCAAATCGACCACGACATTAAATTTGAAAGTCGACATCGACTAAAATATAGTCAGTTTATCGAGATCGTTCGTTTCCCCTCATATTCTATCAGAAGCATATTCTAAAAGAAGATCAGAGTATTTCGGCTTTGACTTTACAGAGTATTTCTGACTGATTGAGGAAGATCTAACCTAACCTAACCAAGACCTCTCCAGCCGAACTCTCTCGGCCCATCGGCTTGCTCCGCAGTGGAAGGGTTGGATTCATACGTCTGTTGCTCCTGGACACATAGACCCCCAGATTCCTACCCACTCCTCACAGAGAGAGGAAGTTCTGGAAAGAAAAAAGTATGAGGGATACCCTTTTTCCTTCTCAGAACTTCCTCTCCTTTATTTCCTTAAAAATCACCTCCACACATCCCCAAAGATGACATACCAACACATCTGCCATAGGTCACCCCAAGTGGTTCACTACGTTTGGTGACTTAGCATGAATGCCCGGGTTCATGAGATTAGATTTGTGCGGGTCTTGGGGGGCGGATGCTTCTGCCCACCAGAGGCATGGCAGGCCGGATCCGGAGAGAATGGTCGAGGTAGTCCCTTAGACTTCTCCAGCCGTACTCTCTTGGAACATCGCCTTGCACTGCAGTGGGAGGAATGGATTCATACGTCCGTCACTCCTAGATACACTGACCCCCAGATTCGTACCCACCCCTCATACCTTTTTCCTTACCAGAACTTCATCTCCTTCCTTTCCTAAAAAGACCCTCCACACAGCGTTCCCAAAAATGACATGGGCCCTAAGGGGATTTTTTTTCCTAAGGGCCTCCTGTGTGAAGTCAATGCAAAAAAATAGGTCTATGGGTTTTTTTCGAAGGGTCTCCTGTGTGTAGCTAATATAAAAAATAAATATAAAAGTTTTTTTATTATTTTTTTTATTATAAAGAAAAAGTTATACAATATTACAGGAAATCAAATAAAATATTGCAGAAAAAAGAAAAGTCCCAATAAACTGCTTTTAAGTAGTTTGTCAATGGGTGCTTTTACTTTAAGTTTAAAAAATAAAACTTATTATGCAGTTAGACATTTTTTGCGTTAAAGTCTAATACAAACTATTTCTTTCGGCGAGCCAATTTTTCAATGTAATATTTGTTTTGACATTATTTGTACATTTTTTAAATTTTAGCATGTAACATATTTAAGCAATTTAATATTACAAATACTTTAAATGTTTGTAATATTAAATCTTTTTACAGAGGTCTTCAATTTCCTTTACACTTTTTAAATTACACATATTATTTTTTATTTTTATTTTTTTTTTTTACTTTATTTATTCCCATTTCTTTGTACATATAATGTATAATAGCAAATATTATATGTATAATAACATAATATATAATAACAATTATGAAGAAGAAATGAAAACCCACTAAGGCACTGCCTGAGTGTGGGTAATATTAAAACAAAATACTATATTTCCAAGTACCCAAAGTATAAATTAGACTTAAAAAAACATATTAAATATAAAGATAGTATAAAAAATAAGTATTAAATATGTAGAATAAGTGAAAAGGGTTTTTTTCAGCTATTATAAAAATAAAATAAAAATATGGAGAAAAACATACAATTTTTTTTTTTTTTAGTAATTATAAAATAAAAATAATAAAATAAACAGAAAACTTATTGTACTACAGTTAAGAAGTTACAGCAAATGAGTTGTAGAAGGATGGATAAATTTATAGAAAAAGCGTTTCAATATCTACATTATTCAACCATAATTTTACCTCTTTTACATATTTTATTTATCATTTGAGTTTATAGTGGTAGAAGGTTAAATGTACGAGGACCAATGAAACTGCTATGTGTCTGCAATAATTTAGTATTACTTCTAATATTAACGAGTATATATTGAGGTAGAACCTGCAGACAAGCAGCCATGTGGCAGCTTCGCGGGACTACCGATAAATTGTTTAAATTATACATTTATGTATAATGTTTTTGTTGGAATCTTCTTCTTCTTTGCGTGCCGTATCAGGTCCCCCCGACGTGTTGGCGATCACTCTTGAGAATGTCTCTCTGTCTTGCGCTGCCCGGAATAGCTCCTCCACACTTCTAATGCCGGTCCACTCTCGTATATTACGCAGCCAAGACATTTGTCTCCTACCAGGCCCTCGGCGACCCTCTATCTTGCCTTTCAATATCAAATGGAGCAAGTGATACTTCTCCCCTCGAAGTATATGACCCTGATATGAAATTTTCCTGATTTTTATTAATGTAAGCAGTTCTCTATCTGCTCTAGCCCGCCTGAGAATTTCTGTGCTGGTGATCATGTCGGTCCATGGGACCTTGAGCATTCTCCGGTGAAGCCACATTTCAAAAGCCTCTAACCTGTTCATGGTATTTACTTTCAAGGTCCATGTTTCACATCCATAGAGCAAGACCGACCACACATAACATTTTAGCATTCTCTGCCTTAGTTTTAAGCTGATATTGTCATTGCAGAAGAGGGATTTAATTTTAATGAACGCAGTTCTTGCTGCTTCAATTCTGCATCTAACCTCCACATCTGGGTCAAGAGTCTCCGTGAGAATACTGCCGAGGTATCTAAATCTTTCCACCTTTTCGACATTGCAACCATTTAACAGTATCACTGATTCAGAGTGATCTAGTCGTCCAAATGTCATTGTATGAATAATAATAATAAAAAAAAAAATGCAAGTAGGTATCATGTAGTCTAGCGTTCTTTTTTCACATTTGTTCAAGTGCTTAGGTACGATTAGTCCTTCATTTAACGTAAATCGAGTATTGTAATGTGAATTTCTTTTGTTAAATTTTTTGACGTCATCTAGTGATTTATCAAGTTTATCTAATAACGGTGTTCATTTGAAAAATAAAACTCTAATTGTCTTTCTAATTTGTAAAAAAAATATTATTATATTATAAATAAAATTGACAATATTTGTTTTTGAAAGGCAATGATCCCGAGGAATATACGTTTCATAAAAATTGTTGAGTCCTGTGCTATTAAAATCGTATCATTGCTCTGTATATGAATAGTATGTATGTAACTTGTATATTCGTATTTTAAAGCAATAAAATCCAAATTTAAGTTCTGGTTAGGGAATTAATGTCCACCCTTTCAAACCTCACCTCACAAGTCTCCAATAATCCATTCTATATTGCTCTGTCTACCTCATCTCTCTATGGTTAAATAATCTATACATGCCGTTATAGTCTATGGCGCTCGTTGTCTATACCCTGCGAGGTATTTATGATTCCCGCGCATTCGAAATTAGAATTTCCCGCTCGAATTCCACGTCCGGCACACAATAGGTGAGCACCCCCCACCTCTCTTCCCAGCGTTGCGGCACGCGTGACTTCTGGAACAAAATGCTATGGCCACAATATATGAACGTAGTACATTAAATTTTAAAAAAAATTATGATTATGTACCTACAGCTTCATCTGCGTTTGCCCACCTACTACGTGGCGGGCCGGATCAGAGACTGGTTCAGGGAGACCTAATCTAGATCTCCCCAGCTGGACCCACTTGACCCTTCGCCATGCACCACTTTGGGAGGGGTGGATTCACCCGTCCGGTAACTACTGGACACATTGACACAACGAAGAGAGGGGTATGCCGCCACCCACTTATTCAGACTGCTGCGAGGCTATATTGAGAACTCAGCCATTTTGGGGCGCGTGAGTCTCTATGTTCCAGATGACTATCTTAGACAGCGTCATCATAGATTATTTTATCCTCCTGCCTGTAGGACTAACCTGCCAATGGTTCTACCGGCAGGGAGGAGTATATTGCTCCTGAACCAAATTTCCTCCGAGATTGATGTATTTGGCTTCGTTGAGAGATTCAAAAGGGAAATACTTTTGAATATTGAAAGAGCCTCTCCACACTGACAAAATCTTCACCATTGCCTGAGATTTTTATTTTGAAATTGCCATATTTCTTAAAATTTCTTTTATGTACAAATATTTGTTAAAATTATTTTTAAAATATTTATATGGCGTTATTTCTTACATGCAATAAATTAAAATTTGTAAGTAGATATTAATAAAAATACAGATATTTGCTATAACAAACTGGAGATCAGAAGGAAAAAGCATCCGGGGAAGACGTCAGCGAAGCTGAAAAACCATTTAAAACCACTCGGGCCACGCGGTGGAAATCTACTGTCCTACAACGGAAGCAATTTTCCGAACAAGAACTTTTTAAAATTTATTTTTATTTATTTATCTATAATAAAATATATTTACAATGGTTTTATTTGTATGCCTGTCTCACTAGGGTATACCTGTGTCGAGGCAGGCGTACAGGTATATAAATGAATATAGTAGTTACAAGGATATTTCAGGTAAAATACATATTATGAATAGAATTAGAACAGAAGGGTGATTGGAAGGGTGGTAAATCTTTTAAAGAGAAACAATTATTACAAGCAATAATTGTCAGCCTGAAACACTCATTTACATTGAAAAATCTTCCGAGAAAAGATACTTGCCGCCAACGGGACTTGAACCCGTGTCCTTCCGATTGCCGGTCGAATGCTCTGACCACTGAGCTATGGCGGCTTATCAAATACCCGCCAAATAATTCAATATATACTAGTGTTTCATTCAACAATTACTGCTTGTTATATTTTTTCCACCTGAAAACAACCAACTTCATTTTTGCGAGGAAGACATTGTTAGTGTTAAATCCCTCGCTAGGTGGCGTCGAGACAAATTATGTCTGCATTTATTGGGGAAATACTTAAACTTGTTAAATATTAATTATTATTTTTTAATTTATAAACTAACGTTTAGACAAGATTTTTATGCATAGCACAAAGGGTAACAATTATTACAAGCAATAATTGTCAGCCTGAAACACTCATTTACATTGAAAAATCTTCCGAGAAAAGATACTTGCCGCCAACGGGACTTGAACCCGTGTCCTTCCGAAGGAAGATTTTTCAATGTAAATGAGTGTTTCAGGCTGACAATTATTGCTTGTAATAATTGTTACCCTTTGTGCTATGCATAAAAATCTTGTCTAAACGTTAGTTTATAAATTAAAAAATAATAATTAACTTTTAAAGAGAGTTATTTTATAAATGTTGGAGATGGAGTAATGAAATAAATTCTGCCTAGTCTATTTATAGGTTAAATTTGACAGGATTCCATTATTTTCATTTGTTTTATATGGGTTAGGTTGTATGTGAATAGTTATTTCTGTCTATGTGTGATTTATTTTACAGATATTTGTGATAGTGTGGCGTCCAATACTTATAATCCATTTTTTAATATCTTGTTTGAATTTTGTAAAGGAGTCACTTTGTCTGATCGTAGTTGGTAGTGTATTGTATAGTTTGCAAGCTATGTATTTAGAGTGTCTTTGCCCGAAGGTGGTTTTGAAAAAAGGAGTTTGGAGAAGTTTGTTGTTTCTTTGACTCGTTCTTCAGTTCAACAGCTCGGCTGTGGAATGGTTTGCCGGCTTCTGCGTTTCCTCTCTTCTACAATATGGAACTCTTCAAATCCATGTTCACTCCTTCATCTCCTCAAAAAGACCCTCCTCAAAAAGACTTTCCTCTCCCCAAAACGACAGTATCTTCAAAAATAACATGGGCCTGACGAAAATAAATTTCGTGGTTTATTGAAAATTGGACGCGAGTCCTTTGATAACTAAATAACATGTCAAAAATGATGTCAAGTCAATAGAAAAACGACAGCAAACACACGCTGTTTATTATGCTAAAGAAAATTTAAAAAAAGTGGCTTTTGAAGTTTTCTGTTCGAGTAGTGTGACCATATTTTCCTGATATTTCTAATACCTCCTGGCCTTGGCGGTAGGTACCCGCTGCTCTTTGCCCCTGTTCACGGAAGGAATTAAACTTGGAGTGACCACCATTTCAGAATTCCTGGGAATGAAAATTATTATTTTTTTTAATTAATATTGTCTTTCTTTTTCTAATAAAATTAAAGTAACAAATGTATATAGAAAATAAAACTTTTCAAAACAAAATACATAATAAACTAAACATCCATAAGAATAACTTTAATCAGTCAGATTATTCAAATAATCACATTTACGCAAGTAGGTACGATTCACCTGACTGTAACACTAATCCTGTTATATGTTTATTAAAGACTTTTTACTAAGTGAAATAATAATTTCAAAGTACGTGTACACCTACCACTGATTAGAAACGGAATTCCAAATAAAAATGACTTAGCAAAATAAAAATCAACCGCAATCACCGATAAAACGGAACTTGAAACTTAAATTATTTTTTTTTCTTTCAGAGGTCCCCATTTATCTTTTTAGAAACATAACATCATTTTGAGTTGTCAGTGTTAAAAATAACAAAATAACATTGCTTGACGAAATTGCTTTTAAGTATATCAAAAATATTTGATTCATGGGAATTCCAAAAAACAGATAGGTTTATAATACTAAATATATTATAAGTGTAATAATTAGTTATAAAATAAGTTATGCCGCTCTCCTCTCCTTATTTTAATACTATTGTTGTTGATATCTTAACTTTTCGGAGGGGGGGGGGGGGGTTAACCCCCAAACCCCTCCCCCTGGCTACGCCCGTGACCTTTGTTGATTTAATTATTCGTTCTATTATACCAGATGGCAGTATTTACTTAGGTAATAGAATATTATTATATTAAGGCGTTCTCCGACGACATCCATAATTTCATTATTGACAAGTTTGAACCTGCATATATAATAGAAGAACGAAAGAAAGGTATTAGACTAATTACACATACCCGTTAGAAAAACCCTGCTTGCCGTACAAACCATTATAAACCTGGAATATACATATATATCTTATTTAAAAGAAAAACGCTTATGCGTTCTTTTATTTATTGTTCGTTACTTTTCATATGTGTGTATAATAATAAATATTTAATTATTCAATCTTACCACAAAGCACACAAAGTCTAGAACCGATTCAGCCCACGATGTAAAGGTATTTGCTACCGACCGAAAAGTTTGCGTCATCACGGTAATACGTTTGGGTACTGCAGCGCTTCCACTCGAATTGTGAATTGTACTGAACCGTGCGTCGTGTGACGTCACTGGAGACCATTGCACGTTCTTTAAAATCTCACAACTTCCTCATTTTGAAACTACTATTTTAAAAACTAATTTTACGGCCGTTAATAACTTTCAAAGTTCGTTCCAGAGTGGCATGTTCCAGAGTGATTTATACTCTTAGTATCGCCCTTGTGTAAGATCACCATTCAGAATTGAAACGATGATTGAAATGGCTTTGGCCGGGTTAGGTGACTAGATCAGAATAGCCAGGCACTTATTCTTTCCCGTATCCTTCCTCTCCTCATTACCGTCAACATTACAACATACCCCAATTGGGGATGCCAAAGTCATACTGGTTCCAGACGGTTGGGAGCAGTTGACACTCATGTGCAGATTCAAATTTTGAAAATGTCACTGTTTTATTTTATTTATATTGACTACCTTCGCATATTAAGTCCGCGAAGAAAATAAATTACTCACGATCCGTATCATCTTTGGGGAAGCTGTGTGGAGTATCTTCTTGGGGAAAGGAAGGAGAGGAATTTTTGGGAAGAAAAAAGGCAAGATATAAGGATAGGAATCTAGGGGTCATTGTATTCAAGAGCAACGCATGAATCCATCCTTCCCACTGTTATCGAGTCCGGCGGGCAAGATCACAAGGCCTCCCTCAACCGATCTCGTACGATCCGGCCCGCCAAGCAGTAGATGAACAGACGCATCCGCCGCCAAGACCTGAAAAAACCTCACCCCATAAACCCGGGCTCTGCTGCTAACCACTTGGGATGACCTATGGCAGAGGTAAGTCATCCAATTAATGGTTCTCGGGGCGGCGTCACCCGTACCCGCCTTACACATTGATTGAATGCTAATTTTGTTCATTCTTTTTGATTGTCAACCACGTCCAAAAGCGGTAAACAATCGCTGATGTTATTTTAACATTTTGTTATTTTTTATTTGGATTCGATTTATGGTCCCCCCAAATACGAAGTGCTGGAAAGTACATTTCAAATAGTTAAAAGTTTTATGTGTTTGTGAAGGCACGGATCAAATCAATTTGAAAATGATCAACTCGTGTCGAAGATGAAATTAATCATATTTGTCGCTGTTCTTCATGCACCTTCAATAAAATGTAAATTGCGATGAATCTTCACTGAATTTTCCTAAGTTCTTGTACACGGTGTTCGGAAACTCGTAATAAAAGCGGAAAACTGTTGGATCCACATCATTGGAGTGAATTTTGTTAGTTAGTGATTTGAGTAAATTGAATCCGAAGTCGGAGTTTTTTAGGTTAAATTTTAACTGGGTTTAAGGTTTAACGTCTTTTGAAGTGTGTCGAAAAGTAGAACGGCTCCAATTTTTTTTAAATAAAAAAAAAAAAATTGTTCTGTAATGTATAATTCATGTATTTTCAGTTTCTTTCAATAGATGCCGATAGGTTTGTTTGTATTACGAAGTTCTGCTATATCCCAATAGATGGCAGCTGAGTTGGATATCAGAAGAGTATCATCTATAACCGTTCGTGTGCTAGGTACGAACGATTATGATGATGGCCTCGTTGAAGATTGGCGAGCTCGCTCAGTCCACCCGCTGGAGCAACAGAACTACTTAGAGTCTAGCCTAGTAAGGACGTCTATCCAGTTGTAAATATTCACGATAACTAATACACGATAATTGTACAAGACGATTCTTATTCAGTGAACACCTGCCAGATGTTATTTGCTAGAAAAAGGGCAGCTGGTGTTTACGTAAAGAGGGGCTGCACGTGTTCCTTCAAAAATATTATTGTAACAGGAGTGAATTTGCGACACCGATTTAAAATTATACCGACCAGTTAGTTATTCAGTACATAAGCACTGAGCAACTAATATTAATTTTGAACACCTGCTGGAAAAACAGTAAACAAATTAATCACCCTTTGCACGTGCATTGATAAAAACAATAACATGTTTAAAACTGAGAATACGTGCGCGAATATTTTGATATAAAAGCTGACTAAAAATAAATATTTTTTTATTACCAAAAAGATTGCCGAGTTGTTAATTACAAAATAAATCCCGAACCGAAGTGACGATTGGGGTCCAGCCACCTAAGTTTTACAGTATTGTATTTATCAAATAAGTTGGTCTCATACAATAATGATAGATAAACAACTAGTAATCATTAACTTATTTGGAAGATTTCCAACACACCTCAAGTTGTCTTACTATTGGAAGTTAAGAGGCATAACAAGTTCTCTATGTGATGTAGATAAAGCAGTTTCCCACTAGTATGTTCTACGAGATTCCGGACGCCTTGTATATTCTTTACCTACGTCTTCACATAGCTACATTATGGAGTTATGCCTGCTACATAGATTTTCTCTAAATCACCCACCTCGTAAAAATTAAACAAAATGTATAAGAAATGCTAAGAATATTCTCGTTCTACCGGTATTTCAATTGAAAAAGCTCCGAGGAACTTGCATCATTGATTCTTTTGGCACCGGTGCATAGTCTGGAAACACGCCAAAAGGGCGCCCAACATATGCACACGGTTGACATTCGTCACATACGAACGGGCCGCTTCTTCGGAACGTTCTTGTGTCTAACAGCTCGGCTGTGGAACGATTTTCCGGCCTCTGTATTTCCTCCTTCTTCAACATGGGTCTCTTCAAGACAAATGTTCATTCCTTCCTCTCCTCAAAAAGACACTCCACACAGCATCTCAGATGACATAGGCCCTGAGGAAAATTATTTTCCTCAGGGCCTCCTGGGTACAGTTAATGTAAAAAGTAAATAACTAAATAATAGATGATATTAAGAATGACCAAATATATATTTTAAAATACCTGAATATACAGGAACAAAAGTTAAATGTATCTATAAAATTTTAAATATAATTTATAAACAAATTAAACTCCACCACGAATATACTCATGACAAACTAACATTAAAAATTTTTGTGTTTTTAATAACATTAGAGAGAAAAATACATTTTTTAGAATAAACTTAAACAATTTTTTTTTTTAAGAAAATCAAAAATTCCCGAGTTATTAAACTCAACACTAGGTTAGGTAAGGTTAGGTTAGGTTAGGTTAGGATAGGTTAGGTTTTCTGACAAAATTTGGAAATCTCATCCTACCACCGCAGTACGCGGAAAATATTGCTTGTGATGGAGGACTTAGTCAGCCGAGGAATAGAACACGTGATGTCACTGACTGGTCGAACCACATACATTTTTTTATAAATATATAAACAGTTCATTTGGTAAGATGGGACGATTTACAAAACTAGCATTTTGCCAAAATCAAGTAAGTTATTACGCAAATGTATCAATTCAATTTGGGAACCGGAAACCTTTATTGGATAACCAACTCCTCTGCCATAGGTCACCCCGAGTGGTTCGCTACTTTGGTGATTTAGCAGGGGTGCCCGGGTTGCGTATTTCCAATAAATCACCTTACAAAAGCTATACCGATTCAGTCGCCTACGCGCTTCGTTGCTCTATCTGTTTCTGTGAGAGTGACGACCGTAATTATAGAGAGGTTAGCAGAGAGGTTGGACCGCGTAATTTTTTACTGAAATTTTTTACAAAATTTTTTTTTTTACATAGAAAATTTATATTTTAAGTAAAAAAAACGCGCGTTTTTTTACTTAAAATATAAATTTTCTATGTAAAAAAAAAAAAAAATTAGTAAAAAATTTCAGTAAAAAATTACGCGGTCCATCCTCTCTGCTTACCCTTCTATAATTACGGTCGTCACTTTCAGTAAAAAAAACACGCGTTTTTTTTTACTTAAAATAAATTTTCAATGTAAAAAAAAAATATTCTAACTAAAAAAACGCTGTCCATCCTCTCTGCTAACCTCTCTATAATTACGGTCGTCACCCTCACAGAAACAGATAGAGCAACGAAGCGCGTAGGTGACTGAATCGGTATAGCTTTTGTAAGATGATTTATGCATAACAATCCCTAACGCGGTTCAGTCACTAGCGCGACTGAAATGCGGTAGTGTTTGTAAGGCGATTTACGCCTTCCAATCCCTAACGCGGCTCAGTCGCTAGAGTGACTCAACCGCGTTAGGGATTGGAAATACGCGCCCGGGTTCATGGGATGAGGTTTGTCTAGGTCTTAGAGGCGGATGACCCGGACATACTGACCCCAAGATCTACCCACCCCTTAAACCCTTTTCCTTCCCAGAACTCTCCTCTCCTTCCTTTCCTTAAAAAAACTCCACACAGCATCCCCAAAGATGACATGGGCCCTGAGGGAAATTATTTTCCTCAGAGCCTCCTGTAAAAAATGTGGAGCTCATGTAAAAAAAAAAAAAATTCTGAATGGTGGTCTTACACCAGGGCGATGCTTAGAGTAGGTATCTTCCATTCTGGAACGTGCCGCAAATATACCTTATATTTTAAATTGTGAAAATGCATATCAAACAAATAAAATTTTCTTACGACTTTCGGATTGCTAGTCGAGAGCCTTACCTCTCGATTATGGAGGCTGTCAATTATAATTAGATACATCAATTACAATTTTTTAAATTTATTTTAAGAATAGATAATACATATTGTATACAGCAAACAAGTCCTGCTAAGCCAATTGAATTGGCTTGTCAACAGGTGCTTATATTTTAGTTACATATAGATTTTTTACATTTAAAATTTACATCTTATATCTACAGATTAAACTTTTTTTTATATACATATCAATATCAATATAATTTTTTTTTCGATAGCCAATTTTTCACCATATATTTAACCTTATTCATAGAATTAAATTGCTTTATATTGTCAGGTAATAAATTAAATATCATCGGTGTGATGTATTCAAACGTTCTCTGTCCGTATTATTGTTAAATTTCGGAACTATTAACCCGTCGTTGCGCGTGAATCTAGTGCTGTATTTATTTGTTTCAGATTGGTTATAGAAGTATTTCCCCATATTGTTAATCCAAATCTTATAATAGATTCTGCCAGTTATAAATTATTTTAAGTGTTGAATTGAAAGAAAAATTTTTAATGTGTACATTCTGCCAGCAATTGATCTGAGTCTTTTACAGGTTTTTTTAAATATGTTTGTCCCATTTAAAAAAACAATCTACTGTAACACGTATTCCGTAACTAATTCTAAGCTTTCACATTTACAATTAGTTGGAATATTTTTATGGATGCAATTAAAATCGTGAGAAATAATATTAGGATTAAATAGAAATTTGGCATTAGGTGATCTTATATGCATTACTTTGGTTTTTGTAGCATTTATTAATAGTCCCGCATCATGTGACCATTTACAAAGTTGATTAAAGTCAATTTGCATGAGTTCAATTGCAATTTTTAGATCTTTATGTGATATGACCAATGCCGTATCATCTGCGAATACAAAATGTTTAACAAAAGAGAAAAGTTTTTTCATTATAGTTACATAAATTATATATAGTGTAGGCCCCAATATGGAACCTTGTGGAACTCCTGCAGATACATTTTTTGTTTTGCTAAAAGTATTATTAATTTTGGTACATATTTTTCTATCTCTAAGATAATCTTTAAATAAATTTAACACATTTCCTCTTATTCCAATTTTTTCTAGAGTTTTCAGAAGTTTTTTAGAGTTAATTGTGTCAAGAGCTTTAGAGTTATCGATAAACAAAACAATAACATGTAATTTATTATTTAATTGATTATTTATATAATTGGAAAGATCTTGCAGTAGTTTTTCAGTGTTTTTTTCTTTCTTTGGAAGCCGTATTGATTTGGATCTATGATGGAGAATTTTTCAATATAATTATTTTATTTGATATAAATTTTTCGAGAATTTTTTCTAATGCAGGTAGTATACTAATAGGCCTATAATTTCCCAGTTCAATGTGTTTTCCACCTTTAAATATTGGTCTAGTAATGCTACATTTAAATTCTTGTGGAATTTTTGCTTGCTTTATTATCATATTGATTAAATGAGTAATTATTGGCCCAAGAGTTTTTATATTGCTTTTTAAATCAAACATTCTTATATTGTCAATACCTGTGCTTTTAGAGTTTTTCATTTTTTTAACAATGTTTTCAGTATCAGTTATAGTAGCTCTTGGTATATATAAACTGTGAGGTAGTTCTTCGAGTACTATATTAGTAGCTTTGTGATTGCATTTATGTAACATGTTGCTGATGCTATCCGAGAAGTAATTTACAAAATCATTTGACACAGAATCCTCAGTTCTATCTTTTAACATATATCGTGTTATAGTTTCATCACAATCGTTTTTGGGTTTACGTCCTAAAATATTATTCATCTCGTCCCAGGTTTTTTTTTTGTATCATTAAAACAGTTTTTAAATTTATTATTATAGTAGTTAGTTTTATCTTTATTTATAAGTTTATTGACAAGGTTTCGTGTTTTTTTGTATTCTGTTTCATATGTTTTGTTTGTTGGTGTACTTTTCCATTTTTATAAAGTTTATCCCTTTTATTTATATGACATAATAATTCACTGCTTGCCCATTCATTTATTGCAAAAGGTCGTGTTTTCGGTTTTTGCACTATCGTTTTAGAACTACTCTTGTAAAATTTGTTAAATAAAGATTTAATTTTTTCATACAATGAAATACAATGAGTGTGAGCTTTCCTGTTATATTTTCAAAATGTAGTGATTGGAACGATTTTGACCTAAATTCAAATTTATTTCTTATATACAATATAATCCCTCCTCCTGACTCATCAGTCCTACAGTAGTTATATGCATTATATCCGGGAATATTGTACAAACACGTATTTCAATTTGAATAGATGTTTCACATAGCATTATAATGTCAATTTGTTTCAAACAATTGAGTAAATATATATGCAATATATTCCAATATTTTTGTATAGATCTTATATTTAATTGAATACAAACAAGATTATCTGACGCATTTACGTTTTGTTTTTTTATCCAATCTTCTAAATTATTTACTGTACTACATTCTATTTCGTTATCATTATCTATATACGAGAAATTATTCTGAGCCATTTAATTCGTGGTTAAATTTTATGCAATACAATAATATTGTGATACGAAGTTTTGTTGATTTTACATATTGAAATATTTCTATAAGAAATAGCTCTATATTATAATGCAGTATAAGCTTCAATTTAATACTTGATATAATTACATACATATTTTTCTAATACCCGTATTTTTACTTAGCATAATACAGCAATAAACAGTTATTATACAAGTTAATATTATGATAAAGCATTTGTTTTTATTAAAGACACCACAATTCCTTTTCTCAAAGTAAAAGCCCTTAGTATAATATACTGATACAAAATAGTTTTCCATGCTTTTAAGATTAAATAATATTACAAATATTTGATTTTTAGATAAAACAATAAAATTTAATATTTTTGTTAGGTTGATTAAATCCCTTATTTTTATTATCTGTCCAGTAAACATGAAAAGAGAGCAATATAAAATAACTCCATTTATGAAACCTAAACTATAATTAATATCTTTTGTAGGTTTCAGCCCGTAAGAATAAATAATTTTCTTGTTATGTTTAACAACAGAAGTATTTTGAGTATAGATTGAAGAATTTAATGTTAAATTTTTAACAATATAAAAGTGATTGTATCTAGAGCTAATTGGTACAAGTACTTTTTGATAAAGACTTGATAAATATAAAATAAACTGTATGTTCACATCTAGTGTTATTTCAGAATATTTATGAAATTTTAAGATTTTTTTATTATCTGTTTTTATATTTATGAATGTGAAATATAGTAAACAGTGAATATATGCATGTTTAAGTAAAAAAAAAATGTTATTGAAAGTGTCGTTATGATATTAGTGTTCAAAAAATAATGTAATATAATAATTTTATTTTTGTTAGTTATATCGTGATCTTTTATAATTTTAATAACAATATTTATGTAATAAAATGAATATTTAATAACAGAATAAGACGACGTATGGAAATCTAGTGTCTTTATACAATGATTTTTTTCTTTAAAATAATATAGAAATAGAAATGTGTAATGTTTAGCAATAATAACGTAAATTGTATTTATTGAAATGTAGCAAATTGTACGAGAAAAATTCATACGTATTATAATAGCACTATATCTACTTTGAGACATGTTTAATGTTATTTCTAGTCAATATTCTATTTTTTCTTTTGCTAAAATGCTCATTTTTTTATACGCAGTTATTCGTATTATCGTTTGCAGAATGCCTGATGTCAATATTCCAGTTCATTTTTTTATTTTTGCTATCACAGTTTTTACACTTAGGTTCTTTATCTTTGTTAGCACAATCTTTGTAGGAATGATCACCAGCGCAGTGTGTACACGACGGTTTGTCCTTTTCTTTATGAAGACACCTGACAGAAGTATGTCCAAAGCCCATGCAGTGAAAGCACTGAACCACAGGACGGGCATCCTCTACTTGTATTCTCTGGTACCCCAAATAGATTTTACCGGTAGAAACTAACCATCTTCTTATTTTAGTACTAACTTCTAATATGTAATTAGATGTGTTATTATATTTGTTTTTCAAGATCTTTTTTAACGTCATCTCAATTTCTGGTTTATCTATCATCACAGCCTTGATATCTTCATTCTGTTCGATAATATCTTGTAAAATATCATCCTTATAATAGTCATTAGTAATGCCCTTAAGTATTATAGTTGGTCTTTTCTTTTTAATTTCTGTAGCACTGATGTCTTTGAACTCGTCCCCAATAGCTTTACTCATTTTTTCCGTATCGTATTAATTGTATAATTAAATATAAATATCTTATATATAACAATCTCGTGTCACGGTGTTTGTGGTCGCACTCCTCCGAAACGGCATGACCGATTTATATGAAATTTTTCATGTATATTTAGTAGGTATGAGAATAGGTTTTAAAGTTTATTTCATACCGCTAAGTGATTAGGGTGTCCCTATCCAGAAAAAAAAACGATTTTTGAGACAATTTTTTTGTATTTTTGGTTAATTTGGCATAAAAAAATACCTATAATCACAAATTTTAACCCACCTCCCCCCACCCTCCCATTTTTTAATCGCGATTTTAGTATTTTCGTATGAACAAATTTAACCGTCTTTCGTATTTCAAACAGAACGAAATTATTTATGTTGTTGAATGACAGATGGTGCTACGTCTGCCTCATCGATCTTTCATCCATACATGCGCAAGACATTTGCGAGAAGCGTACCGTCATTTTGATATATCATTCGGCATCATGTTCGCGCGTGAGCAAACCATCGAGCTTATTTGTGTTGGCTAAAGGCGGACTGACATAAAATATCGTACACTCAATTGCTCTTCGAAATTAATATTGATTTTCTTTATTTCATTTTCCTACTTTAGTTGGTGTTTTTATTTTATTTTATTGGCTGTCATCGTCTACAGCGCTCCATTCCTCTTTCTGTCATAGATCCCATCCCCACACACTTACAATACATTCGTTATTTTTTATTTAACAATCAAAATATTCACTAAAAATAATTAATATGGCAGAACAACGTTTGTCCTGTCAGCTAGTAATAGATATAATTAACTGCATTGGCCTGGGAAATACTAGTCGAATATTTATTTTATTTATTTATTCACGCCCTAGTTGACTTTTAAATGAAAATTTTACAAACTGATTACAGTAATTAAGTGTAAAAAGATAAATGCAGTTGTAGTAATTGTAAGAAAAAAAGTAAATAAAATGTTAAAGGAACTAAATTGACTAACCGAGAAACGGATGCTGACCTTGAACCCGATGATATTTATAAATAAAATTTTAGTAAACAACCTTTTACCGAAGTATTTATCAAATAAATTATACACAACAAGGACTTTCGCAGACATAACACAAGGACATGCAAGGAAATCAGGCTCCAAAAAGGAAAAAGCGAATACGCAAAATAGTTTACTGTACAAAGGGATTAAGTTATACTTCATGCTACCAGAAACTTTAAAATTCACACCAATTGGAAGGTTCAAAATGTATTATAGGAGCTACATCAAACTGGAAAAAATAAAGTATGAAATATGTAATATTATATTTAACTAGCAATTTCTAAACTTTAATGTACAAATTACTAAAATAAAATTAATAAATAAATTTATTTATTTATTTTATTTTATTTATTTTTACATATGTGTACTAAAATTTCGTGCAAATTAGCAAAAACTAATACGTTGATAAGCTTGAAGTAGTTATAAAAGAAAGCATATTTTTTTTTTATTTAAGTACATAAAACAGGCATTATGCCCAAAAATTTATATACATGGATGATTTAAATTACAAAAATTATAACAAAAATAATATCAGTAATAATTAGCTACTCGTAAATATGCAAAAGCGAATGACGAACAAGAATGAGTAAAAGGTAGAGTACAAAAGAATCACCAGTAATTTATTATTGGCACCTGTGCTGATGGGACAATGATTTAGTAGGTACAATATTTCCTGTCTTTGAATAAAGGGCTTCATCACAATATCAGCTTTATTATTTTAGCATAACATAAAAAGCAAGCTTATACTCGCAATTATTTATGTGTTTTACAAAATCAATATATGTTTCATAACGCTGATGAATTTCATACGTATTTGTGTTCCAATTTACCATGCAGATCGGAGGAACCCAGATTTTGGACTTCCGCACGTTAAGTGTACTTACCTATACGGTGGACTAAGTCAAGTACCACAATATCGCCAGTCTATCAACAACATCGTAACAAATCGTAACGTGACATTTGGCTCTACGTTGAAATGTTATTTTCTATCAATCGGGAGCGTGTAATGTGAAGCATTATAATATCGTCGTCTTTATCGAATGCTTTGTGTGAACCGCTTCATCGTATCGTGACTCAAACTATAACGTGGTTCTAATAACCGAACAATCTTGTCGTACGCCTTGGATATACCTATGACCGTCGCTGAATGAAGATCAAGCTACGAGACACAACAGTGAGTATTGCTTAATTGTGTATACCGGATCTTGTTTGGTGATTGGGCATAATTCTTATCGAAATCCATAAGCGTTTTATTTAGCAAGGAATAACCACAGGTTATTCTAAACCCCCGTGCCCTGTGCACGATTCATTGGTGCCGGAAACCAGCAAACCTTTAGATAAAAAATTTCTTTCTTTGACAAAACGAAAGAATGCTATGAAATATTACGTAAATTGAAATGTCATTTCAAAGAACGAATTCAAACAGTGAATCGTAGAACTAGGCTACTTAGTTCTTAATTATTAACGACCTACCGTGTATTTAAATTATAAAGAATTCTATTTTTTAATTCATAACGTTTTCTTGATTATTTCGTTTGTATGTTTGTTTATTTTTAAAAAATGGCTAGGACTTTACAAGGCTTGCGTCGTATACGGAACGTAGCGTTTACTAGAATAAACAAAATGTTTGAAGTCGGTCAAAGCGTTTTGCAAGATGCAACCAATTATCCATTATTTTTAGCGTATTATACGAAGTTGCAAAACATTGCTAATGATTTTGAAACCGTTCACGCTGACATCTTAGCTTTAGATGAGGCAAACAAGGACATTGAAAATCAAGTTCGCGAAGCTTTTGATAATGTTTATTTCAAAATCGTCGTAATTCACAAGGAATTAACGAATCAATCTTTCGAATCGGAGCCCGCGAACATTATCGTACAAAACTTTTCAACATTTCATAATCAAGCTGTCATAAAACAAACGTCATCGCTTACTTGTGACATGAATAAGGCAAAACCTGAAATCAAAGGGTCCTTGACTGCGTTCACTTCAAAGTGCGCGTTTTGCAAGGGTACTCACCATATCGCTAAGTGCATATCATTTGCACTTAAATCGGTTCAGGAACGTGCTCAATTCGCAAAGGCACACCGTTGGTGTCTGAATTGTCTCACGCCTTCTCATTCTCTCACGAATTGCAAATCTGTGTTTGATTGTCAGAAATGTCATCGTAATCACCACACTCTTCTTCATAGGGAAGACAAAATTTCTGCTGAAGAGAAGTACCAACGACCCACCACGTTTGCCATTCAAGGAGATTCTATTTCTGATCCTCCAGTTCTTTTCCTCGCTAACTTCGGTGTCAGCTCCATCATACGTTTGCCTACTGCTCATATTAGCAATCGTGATCCCTCCGGGAGTTTTCAAACGTTTCGTGGGTTGACCGATTCAGACAGTCAAGCACACTTCGTATCCAATCGCGCTGCCGAGCGTCCAGTCAGCTCTCATAAAATCCGTGGCTTAGGTCAATCTTTTACAACCGCGTCAGGCGTCACTAATTTCGATGTCGATATTAAGGGACAAACTACCTTCAACACGAAGTTACTTCCATCGCCAACGATTCAATTCGACCAGTTATCTTGTCATCTGTTCCAAGACATACTTCATGCCGACTGTGACTGTCACAAACTGACAACTGACACAGGAGCGACTGACCTACTTCGAGATGTTGAGATCTTGCCATCTCTACCGAGACTCCAATTAACGGGTGATCTTCACAAGCCTTCAGCTATCAATTCACTATTCGGTTGGCTTCCTCTGGATTTGGTTGGTTTTGCTACTGATCGTCAAACAAACTCCTTCATCGAAACCAACCAGTATCGTCTTCCAGAAGAAGTCAAGAAACTGAGGAAGTTGGACATATTTCCTCAGTCTTCACAGCCCACCAAACAACGTCGTGAACAAGTGTATCGCATTTATCGGTCACGTGACTTTCCTAGTCAATTTATCGAAACCAACCAGTACCGTCTTCCTGAAAAGGTCAAGAAACTGAGGGAGTTGGACACATTCCCTCAGTCTTCACATCTCACCCCTGAAGAACAACGTGATGAGCAAGTCCATCACACTAATCACTCACGTGACCCTTCGGGACAATTCATCGTAGCCTTACCTTTTAGAGAAAGGGATAAGGATATCGCTTCCCCAGGTTCGCGCGAAGCTTCTTCTCGCATCATCCTTTCACTCGAACGTAAACAGACATTAAAGCTCAATTTACGTGAACCGTACTTCGCTTTCATGACTGACTACTTGCACAGTGGTCATATGACACGTGTTCCTGGAAAAGATTTACTCAAGGAAATGCATCACATACTTCGTCGTTGCATTCTTCGTCCGGGCACCGTTACCACTATGTTGCGATTGGTCTTCGATGCCTCGGTGACGGAGGTGAATGAATCATCGTCAAATGATGCCTTCCTTATCGTTCCCAAGCTCCAAACGAACATTTCTGAACTTCTGCAAAACTTTCGTTCACCATCTGTGGTGTTCATTGCTGAGGTACGGCAAATGTATCGCCAAATATTTCTTCAAGAGCCAAATCGCGCGTTCCAAAGAATATTTTGGCGTCATCAACTATCGGAATCTACCCCGGATTACCCATTACACCCTGTGACTTCTGATATCTCTGCCTTTATTCTGTCCTATCGTATTGTCAGATCGTTGACAGAAAAGAAAGGTTACGGATTATCACTCACACGCCACGCGATCACTTCGGACTCAAATATCGATTCTATCGTCATCGGCTGTTCCAGTCTGGAACAAGTTCAACTAACGCAATCCGAAGTCATCGAACATACCAAACGAGGTCAACTTGAAATGCAGAAATTGGATTATAGCAAACCGAAACTTCGCGCCTTTCTACCGCCGGACTACTATCTAACTAATGTAATCTTCAAGAATGTTGATCATTCTTTTACTCTCAGGGTATTGGGATGGAAGTGGAGGCCACCAGACACTCCATCCGATGACATTTGTCACAAGAATCGGTACACCGACCAATTATCGCTTTTGACAGTTATCGCATCTAATCATCGGTGTCAAGCCTCATCGGTTGATAATCCATCGGATATCACTTCACGTGGCCATTCTCAGGCCTTTCTTATCCGTAACATGTTATGGTGGGCGGAGCCCTCCGGGTTTGTCCAGCCAAACGACTCTTGGCCCATCTTAGATGGCTATGTTAACAACTCACTCTGAGGAACGAGTTCAATCGTCATTAGTCCAACCTGATGATATTCTGCTGGACTTTTATTAAAAAAATTATATCGTTTTCGGAAACTCCAACGCCTTATCGGTTCCTGTTATCTATTGGTACACAACTTTCATAACAAAGCCTCTCGTCGTTCGGATTTTCTATTTAATCATTTCGAAATTCGTATTCTATCTTTAACCAAACATTGGACATCACTCTCTACGTATGAGGTGATTAGAATCGTAATTAAAAATCTTGTGCTTATCGTTACGTTTCGTACTTTGAATGGATCTTCTCTTACAAGACCATTCACCAAATCGTGTCCATTGCCTAGGCAATGCGACTAATCATCATCGTTTCGCGGTTCGTTTTATTCTTTTTTACGTCTGTGTTAATCGTATCATTTAGTTTCATATCGTCAAGTTATCTAGATTTAGTTATCGTTTAAATATAGTTTAAAATTTTGCTTCGTCTTCTTTTCATCTACGTCACGTTTCATGGCATTCTGCGTTTCGCTTAACGTTCAACTTTTCTTTAAAATACAATTTGCTGTATTTTGGTGGGCGGAATGTTTCATAACGCTGATGAATTTCATACGTATTTGTGTTCCAATTTACCATGCAGATCGGAGGAACCCAGATTTTGGACTTCCGCACGTTAAGTGTACTTACCTATACGGTGGACTAAGTCAAGTACCACAATATCGCCAGTCTATCAACAACTATCGTAACAAATAGTAACGTGACATTTCGCTCGACGTTGAAATGTTATTTTCTATCAATCGGAAGCGTGTAATGTGAAGCATTATAATATCGTCGTCTTTATCGAATGCTTTGTGTGAACCGCTTCATCGTATCGTGACTCAAACTATAACGTGGTTCTAATAACCGAACAATCTTGTCGTACGCCTTGGATATACCTATGACCGTCGTCGAATGAAGATCAAGCTACGAGACACAACAGTGAGTATTGCTTAATTGTGTATACCGGATCTTGTTTGGTGATTGGGCATAATTCTTATCGAAATCCATAAGCGTTTTATTTAGCAAGGAATAACCACAGGTTATTCTAAACCCCTGTGCCCTGTGCACGATTCAATATATAAGAATGTAATTAACTTGTAAGATGTATACTATTATATCGGAGATTTAAAAAATAAAATAGTATGAGTTGTATTTATAAAAAACTAATACAATTTAATAAAATGTATGTATAAATAATCAGCAATAAACCTGAAATAAAACAAGTGTAATGAGTAAGATATAAGCAGAATAGTTAGTAGATATAAGCAGTTAGTAGGTATAGGTTATATAAATTACTGCAAATAGAACAAAAAAATTAAAGATATAATTAACTTTTTTGTTCATATGAAGCAGATACTTTGTGATGTAACATTATGATTTAAAATTAAACAATAACTTTGTAAACACCACTTTTATTTTTCATACTTTATGCCGACCGGGTTTCGCTACAACCGCAGCTTCTTCAGGGCAGTGTAATACTCTACTAACATTAAGTTACATGTGTGTTATAGATAATATATGATTTAACAAAATGGGCGGGACTGGAGTGAAGAGAGTGAAGAAGGAAGAAGGCATAGATGGAAAATTGGGAAGGGAACGGGGGGGTTCTTTGTCAATGGGGAACAATCTTAGTATAGGACTTTTATTCAAATTTATTTGGTTATTAAATAAATACCGTAGGTACTATTTCAGCCTTACTAAAAAACCCAGTGAAAATTTTATTCAATTGACAAACGGCCGCGGATGTGAAAACATTACTAATTAAAAAATTGTTCATGGAAAAAATACACGTGATTTACACGGCCTGAGGGGGTAGTTTATCTCTGTTTTATTAATGATGTCGGAACGAAATTTGGAATTTTTCCAAAGTATTTTGAATGTTCTATATATTTCTTATTTTTGAAGGTGTCGTAAAAACAAATACCATTTATGAAAACTAGACAAAATTACCTTTTAGATTTGTGTATTTGAAATACACTTTAGTTTTCAAAAACTGCCATTTTTTAAGATTCAAACTCGGAAAAAAAATGGAAAAAATTTCCTCCCACAACATTTTTGACCAAAATGTAGAGAAATTTAAAAAAAAAAACAAAATTTAAAAAACACAGTCCTTTTATGTAATAAATTTGGAAGGAAACTATCACCTCACTTTTTCGTCGTGCATACAATAAAAAAATAATAAAAAGTTTCAAAGTTTTTTTTCTTGCCAAAAAAATAACTTAGAAATAATACCGAAATTTAAAACAGATTTCTTGCATCTCTAAAGACGTTAATTTTTTTGATACGTTTACGAACACATGTATTAAATATTAATATTATAAAAAATTATCACTTTTAAAAAATTCTCTTAAAATAAAGATCTTAAAATGTAAATTTTATCTTTTAAGTAACCTATAAAACAATATTCTGACAGTTCATCTTTGAAAGTACGGCGTTTGTACAATAACTTGATTAAACTGATGTAAACCACACAAATAACATGGTAAATATATCAATTATGCGAACAAAAGAGTAAATTCGACACTACAATAGAAATTATTAAGTAAAATCACAACATTTAGGTACTAACAAAATTTTCGATATTCCGCCATAAAACACACCGAGCTGTTTTGTCATTGCGGGCTGTCGCGGGCCGTTAAGAACTAATGCATAGGCGCGCCAATAATGCCCCTTGCCGAGAAAAATTAAAACAACATTGCTTCCTAGTAAATTAAAACCATATACAACGTTGTCAGATCTTCAATGCATTTTAACAGCGTAATCACGTACGAAAGGTTATTGGTAATAAAACGTGTTTTAGTGTACACGGGGTTTATTTATGTTATTGCAATAACACAGGTTATCTGCCGTGAAAAGTTTTTTTTTAGTAAGGCTGTTGTGTTTATGGCTTTCCTTAGTTCAAGCTTAGGTATAAGGTTGGATAACTTAGAAGCACTTGAACTAAGGAAAGCCATAAACACTAATAGTAAGGTAGTTAATAACCAAATAAATTTATATAAAAGTTTTATACTAAGATTGTTTCCCATTGACAAAGAAGACTCATGTAACTTAATGTTAGTAAAGTATTATACTGCCCTGAAGAAGCTACGGTTGTAGCGAAACCCGATCGGCATAAAGTATAAAAAATAAAAGTGGTGTTTTTACAAAGTTATTGTTTTATTTTAAAATATAATTTACTGGTAAGGTTTTTGATGAGAGTAAATTGGCGGCAATCATTTTCTTTCACATCTACCTGTAGATCTAAGTTCTTGCGATTTTCTGTTCAAAAATATCTCCAAAGTAAACGTTGGACACATTGGGAGCTTTATTATATTTTCTAAGGGAATATCACCCGAGTAACATGAGACTAGGAACGTTAACCTTTCCCTTGCTTTAAGTCAGTCTCGGGGGTGGAAGTTCACAGGGGTTGGGTGGTATTTTTCTTGTTTGGCCATCAAAGGGCGCTGCTCATTAGGGGGTCGCCTGACCGCAGCCGTCTTCATTAGCGGGGTGGCTGCCGGCTTATGGCCACCTTACCAATAGATACCAAAATATTATACTCTTACAGAATAAATTTATTCAATAACTAGGCACCAAATCATAAATTTTTATCGTTTTTTAAGCCTTTTATTCCATATATTCTGTTGTCTAACTAAATTAGACTTTTTTACATGAGCTCCACATAGGAGGCCCTGAGGGAAATTATTTTCATCTTTGGGGATGCTGAGTAGTGGGTTTTTTTTAAAGGAAATGAAGGAGAGGAGAGTTCTGGAAAGGAAAAGGGTTAAAGGGGTGGGTAGGAATCTGGGGTTCAGTGTGTCCTGGTCATTCGTCTCCAAGACCTATACAAACCTCACTCCATGAACCCGGACACCCCTGCTAAATCACCAAACGTAGCGAACCACTTGGGGTGACCTATGGCAGAGGTGTTGGTTATCCAATAAAGGTTCCCGGGCGGCGGTACCCATTCGCGCCTCCCAAATTTATTTTGCAGCATTTAAAAAAAATATTATTTATCACATGAAAGATTAATCATCCACTTACAGTACCTACCTACAAGATTTCTTATTTTAGCATTTGGAAAAATGGGTATAAAAATAAAAAAAATAAAAATTGTTTTAAGAGGAAAGGCTGCGTACAAAACAAAACATAAATTTGGATTTGATGCTAAAATACTTTTTTTTTACATGAGCTCCACACAGGAGGCCTTGAGGAAAATAATTTCCCTCAGGGCCTATGTCGTCTTTGGGGATGCTGTGTGGAGGGTTTTTTAAGGAAAGGAAGGAGAGGAGAGTTCTGTGAAGGAAAAGGGTTTAAGGGGTGGGTAGGAATCTGGGGTTCAGTATGTCCTGGTCATCCGCCTCAAAGACCTAGACAAATCTCACCCCATGAACTCGGGCACCCCTGCTAAATCACCAAACGTAGCGAACCACTTGGGGTGACCTAGGCAGAAGTGTTGGTTATCCAATAAAGGTTCCCGGGGCGGCGGTACCCATTCCCGCCTCCCAAATTGACTTAACTAAATTGAGAAATATTTTTTTAATCAAATGGTAATTTTTGCAGAAAACTAACAATTATTGTGAGTGTGATATTTACAAAAATGCCCTTCTTTCCTTGCAAATATGGGAGATAAAAAATATTTAAAAGAAATTGGTGGGCTTAAATTTAAGGCAAATTTGTCGCATGTGAATTTAAAATTTTGACCCAAAAAACGCTTTTTTACGATGTTTTAATTTAATATTTGATTAGAGTAGGTTGGGAAAGATCCTCCACACATCATCCCCAAAGATGGCATTGGCCCTTTAATATAGTGGAAATATTTACCTTAGGACCTCTTGTGCGGAGAAAATATAAAACATAACAAAAACAGATAATTTTTTTCAAAATCAATTAATTTTATTTCATTTCATAAAATAAAACGAGTATTACTAGAACTCATATCAAACTTTTTAAAAAACCTCACTTTATAAAATGATATTAAAACCTTTTCATTTGCATAATCTTGTAGATTAAAAGTTATTAAATTTGAATTATTAAACATTTGGACCTAGCTATTAAGGATAAAAAATAAATTATATATTAAAACGTGTCCAAAATTCGGGCCACCGCCCTGCTCAACCGTGCGTTAAGGCTCAAATTCCCAAAACGACTTGTCCATTACATCCTATTACGGTTTCCGCTCGGGCGCAAGCGAAAATAAACCTTATGGGACGACTATTACCAGTACATCAGTAGTACGACGAAAATGCGGATTAAATTATATATTCGTAAGCGCCTTAATTTTTTTCATTTTCCCTTTGTTTCTTGGGCACAGTTTAATTTCAATTTTTATCTGTAGAGTTAATATTTCGTAATAATTTGTGGAATAATTATTGAAGTGAAAACTTCTATAGCACCATTGTGATTTGAAACTCGATGAAACGAAAAATAGCGACACTAAAAAGAGACAAACAGACACATCTATAGGATCTAGCCTGCGAGAGAATGAGATAGTATAATAGGTCTCCTCTTTGTGCGGTGCTTCGAGGCCTATCGGTATTCTCTTTGTGCGGTGCTTCGTAGCCTCCCTACGCTTGTCTACTTTAGTTTTCTGAAGGTTTCACTTCTACCGCGTGTGAACTGCACACTTGTAATTTTTTTTTGTAAAAATCTCTGTCCCTTTGAAACGGTTCCATGACAAAATGGAACTTTGAAAAAATAGAACACATTTAAAAAAAAACATGAATACCGCACAAGAGTTCCAACTCCTCCCAACCGTCTGTTGTGAGGCAGAAGGCAAGTGAGGAGGAGAAGGAGATGAAGAAGAGGTAAGGAAGTATCTGACTATTCAGATCTAGTCACCATACACGTCAAACATTTCAAGAAACGTTTCAATTCTGAATGGTGGTCTTACACCATGGGGTCAAGAGAGTCCGGCTGGAGATATCAAAAGGCCTCCCTCTTTCGATTTCTCAGCAGGCGGGCAAACGCTTCCGCCGCCAAAACCCGTACAAACCTCAGCACATGAACCCGGGCACAGATGAAGTCAATTTGCATAAGACCTTTGAACTAATTTCGACTAAATATCCGTTCAAGGAAAAATATCGATATTTGAAAACTTTTGATCAATTTCACCAGAAGTAAGGTAAATTGAGCTTACTTCAGGCACACAGACACGTCTACAATATTTTTCTAGGGTTTATCTATTCAGTGGTTGCAGTGGCGTCGCATGACGAACTAATTAGCAGTAATTGCAATCACAGCCGCTACGCCCCTGGTGACCAATTAATTAATACTAACCATTAATAATATCCCTCGCCTTGGGGCCAAAATGCAATCCTGGATATTTCACTTAACTGATAACACCGAACAGAAAATCCCTAGAATTGTTGTCCGAATCCACCGTTTCGAAAGAAAACCGATCAGCCATGCGATTTTCTATCTTTTGTGGATACGAAATCGATTTCATACGTAATCTACTTTCAAATTTGTGCGATTGTCTATGGATTGTAATTGATTTTTCTATGGACTTATATGTCAGCTGTCGTATTTCAACTAGCTTGAAATACGAAATGCTGTAACTATATATGATTATTTATTAATTTAACGTACGTTTAAGACTATAGCGACATCTATGTGAAAAACCCCGAACTGGTACTATGCCTGACATCTCTGTCGAGAGCGGAGAAACGTTTCACCCCTTACCCAACTAAATACTAGTTTTATTTCTTAACAGTTTACCATGTTTGTGTTTATACCATGGATTTGACATTATTTGCGAAGTTTCTTTTCAATCTAAATATTCATGAATTACTTAGTTTTCCCAAATTAAGAAACAAATAACCTATTTTATACACGTTTATAGTTGTTTCTTGGGTAATTGTTCAGAGCAAACGTCAACGGTTAATGCGCACTTTTTTAAAACTTTTAGATTAATTAATTACCATAAAAGACAACTATTTGCATTCGGGGAGGTTTAAAATGTTATATTTTTATTTTTATTTAAGTTAATTGAAAATTTGCTTTCACACTGTCAAATCACTCTGTTTGCAGTTCGGAACAAACGTCAACGGTTAATACGCACTTTTTTTGATAAAACTTTTAAAATTAAGATAATATACACAAGCCCGCTACACAAACCCTGCTTTGCCAGACAAACCATTCAAAAACGTAGGCTGTTTTTTAAAGTAAAGATAACATACACAATCCCGTTACATAACCGTTGACATTTGTTCCGAATATTTACCGTTTCTTGTAGTAATTGTTAACATGAAGTGTAATTTTCATAATCAGTGCCTAAAAGTACGGCGGTTTTTTTTTTTTTTTACATGAGCTCCACACAGGAGACCCTGAGGAAAATAATTTCCCTGAGGGCCTATGTCATCGTTGGGGATGCTGTGTGGAGGTTTTTTTAGGGAAAAGAAGGAGAGGAGAGTTCTGGGAAGGAAAAGGGTTTAAGGGAGGGGTAGGAATCTGGGGTTCAGTGTGTCCTGGTCGTCCACCTCCAAGACCTAGACAAACCTCATCCCATTAACCCGGGCACCCCTGCTAAATCTCCAAACATGGCGAACCACTTGGGGTGACCTATGGCAGAGGTGTTGGTTATCCAATAAAGGTTCCCGGGGCGGCGGTACCCATTCCCGCCTCCCAAAGTTGGTGGAATAATTAATGTATATCGTCTCCAAATATTCAATTATATTATACGTGTATACAACCTCAATAGTTAGTTTCTTAATTTGGGCACACTAAGCAATTCATGCTTATTTAGTTTGGAACGAAACTTTGAAAATGTCAAATCCATGCTATACAACTTTAAACGTATATTAAATCAATAAATAATCATGCATACTTGCATCATTTCGTGTTTTAAACTAGTTGAAATACGACAGCTGACATATCAGTCCATAAAAAAAGCAATTGTAAGCCGTAGACAATCACATAAATTTGAGAGTAGATTACGTGTGGAATCGATTACGTATCCCCAAAAGATACAGAATCGCACATTAGATAATCGCAATCGTATTGACTAAATTCGTCGTCTATGGTCAGTTGGCATTACTTGCCAGCACGACTCCAGATACTAATATCTACAGCCTGTATGTCGGACGAATATCTACAGCTCATATGTTGAACTAATATCTACGAACTTCAGAGTGTTGACTAATATCTACAGAGCTAAGGTCAGACGAATATCTATGACGGTCCCAGTGTTGACTAATATCTACAGAGCGTAGGTTGAACTAATATCTACAGAGCGTAGGTTGGACTAATCAGCTAAATGTGTCCAATAGTCCGATATTAGGGATTTTTATATACATACTTACATAAATTAAGTTTTTTAAACTGCATACGCAATATTACGTTATTACAATATGGCAAATTCAACCTCTGCCAGTGTTGTAGATATTCGTCAACACTTTGGTTCTCATAGATATTAGTCAGCAGTTTGAGCTGTAGATATTCGTCAACACTTTGGTTCTCATAGATATTAGTCAACAGTTCGAGCTGTAGATATTCGTCAACACTTTGGTTCTCATAGATATTAGTTCGATTTTTTCAGTTTTTGGAATTCCTGTAGATATTAGTAGACGCCTCCGCCAGCACGGTCAACATATGATTCCGACAATCGGCTGACTAAAGCCGCCAATATTAAAGACCATAAGTGTTATCATTCTCATCTTCTGGTCGATAAGCAGTCGATATATACAATTTGTTTTTTAATAATGTCGTTTGTTATGCAAAATAAATGGCTTATTAATTAATGGAGCTGAACTAACGAGGTTCTTAGAATTGAAACAAATCGTATATGCGATCCATTGACGCGATCAACTTATTGCGTTCAATCTCGGAGAAACGAAAGTCTTTCAAATATGACTAAAGAACTCATTAACTAATTAACTCCCGTTTATTATCAAAAAGTACGGGCGAAGTGCCAATGTATATTAAAGCTAGTATTTCAATTCAAAATTGTCTATTTTTATGTAGCGGTTTGATGTTAAAGAATGTAAATCCATAGACACATCCGCAGGTATTGCAGGTGTATATCGATTTCTTAATTTATTCCCTGTCAATATCGATTCCGCAGTCAACAGTGCAACCGTGCTCGCTATATCGATATAAAATCGTTGGTAGTTAAGCCTACCGATCCGATTCCGTAAAGTTATCGATTTCACTGTGCCAGACCACCAATAGGCCACTTGCATCACATTTAAAAAAAATCCGGTATAGGCAAACATTCTAAGACATTCCATATTTTTTTAATCTATTTCCCTGGCGATTTTTTTAAACTTTCAATCCGAAAAATTCGACCTTTTTTTTATAAACCGGAAAGACGGGTCATAATTTTATGGGTCCTAAAAAAAATTACATAGCCGAAAATCATTTAAAAAAAAACAGAGTATTCCACATGAATGGCACAGGAGAATAATTTGGCATACCAAAAATATTACGTCTCATAAATATTTATTTCCTCCCATCTTATCGATCATTAATCATTATAATGTTCAACGTCTACATATGACAAAATCCGACGTAATAAATTGTTCTTGTAAATAATAATAATAATAATAATAATATATTAAAGAAATCGATTTTATTAAAATCAGCACCATTACCATTATGCTCCTAAGTCAGCCGCTGCGGAAAGCATCTGTGCGTTGTTCACTTGATACCATCTGTCAAAACGTCGAACCAAACATTAGTTCACAATAAATCTAGTGAATTTTCAGTGTCAAATTAAAATAAAATTGCCGGAAATCGAAGTGTAGCCATATTAAAAAAAAATAGTGTGGATTTTTACAAAACTAATTGAATATTTCGGACACAGAACATTTTCAAGTAATGACGTCACGAGCTCAAAAAACGGATGTATTTATTTGAAAAAAAAAACTATAAATTAAAAAAACTAAAACTTTTTCGTAATTTTAGTAGAAAAATCCATCCACACGATTTTTTCCTAGTCATTATTAAATCCATGCAAGTGGCCTATATACACAAGACCTTTCGAACAACGAAAATATTTATGGGTTCATGAAAGAAATCTTATTACATGACACAATGTTTTATCAATAATTTTAGCAGAAGTAAGGAAAAATTGAACTTACTTCGGACAAACGGACACGCATATAACACATTTCTATTGGTTTATCTCTTCAGTGGGAGTATTAGTTATTAATTTACGAATAATAATTTATTCTAGAAGATTAGAGAATGTAATCACATCTGAAAATGTTGTATTAAAGTTTAAATTGAGGTGATGGGAAATAATATTATGAAATAGAAGATTGAAATCTGGTCGTTTTAGATTATATTATGTAATACAGATTGAAATTTATTTATTAACACCGTGTTATATAGGTCATACAATAAGATATGATGAGCGCCCAGCGCCCTTGAGATGATTTTTCATGAAAACGGCGCTTTATAAATCAGCCAAATATTATGATGTGAATAACGCGTACTTGCTTAACGAATCAAAACGTTATCATACACAATTATTATACTGGTAATTATTCACTCGAGCGCATATACTGTATAAGAGACCTCGGCGTACTTTTTGATTCCAAACTTCATTTCGGTGCGCACATTGAAAACATTGTGAATAAAGAAAGCTAGGCTTTGTTATCAGAAACAGCCGTGTATTTCGAAAACCTGAAACCTACCTTCTGCTTTACGTATAGTAAAGGTGGTCTGCTGGTCCGTTCTCAACTTGAATACTGCACCTCCATATGGACTCCACTTTACGGTATCTATAAAGAAAATATTGAAAGTGTCCAAAAGAAATTTCCGTGTTGCCTCAATTACTGAATGAGCGCACCTAAACGGGGATACACAATATGCTCTCGAAATATAACGTCTCCACTCTATCTAACCTTCGAACATATCTTGACCTAATGACCCTGTATAAAATCTGCAACAACGCTATCGACTGTCCTGACTTACTCAAACTAATTAATTTTAAAATACCACCCAAAACAACTAGGCTTAACGACTTATTCCACATCAACCGAACACGTACAAATGCTGGTGTCAGGGATCCAATCAGAAGAATGTGCGAATTGCTTAATAAAAACCACAACCTAAAGGATTCCGATATATTCTTTGATACTTATAGCACTTTTGGTAGAAAATTGAAGGCTGTTTTCCTATAAAAAAAACTTATATATCATTTACTATACTTTTATGTGCTTCTTTTTAAACAATTTTCGATTCATTATTAATTATGACTTATTTTTAACATGTTTAAAAAATGTATTTGAAAAATCTTTATTTATCAAGTCAATCAGTGAGAAATAGTTGGGGTGCAGGCGAATTATCAAGTTATTGTTCATAATATTGTTTTGTTAATTATTGTCTGTATCAGTGTTTTCTCCTTAAGCCTCGGTTCTCCCAATTTCTACCGATTTCTTACAAATCTCCCTTAAACATTTGAAGTTTTTAAGCTCTTAAAAAAATATATGTTATTTTTGAAGATAATATCTAGACATTTATCGCGCCGAAACGCAAATTATAGAAAATTCCCTCGATAGAAAAAAATCACAAAGTATGCTCCAAAAATTATTATTAACACGTTTGTTTCAGTTATTTTACAAGTTATATGTATGAAAAAATTCACAGCGTTTCTTTAAATAAAACTAAAGACAATTATCGCGAGATTTTTGCTCTTTTTTCAATAAACCGTGATTAATTAAATATTTTAACAACAGGCGCTTACGTTTTTTAATTCTAAAGATAATATTTACAGGCTATCTCTATCTAACGTGCGTGTAACCTATGTGCCTTTCAAATATTCGTCATTCGCTGTCCAGACAGCTCGCCACACAGACGTTTAGTCCTACGTTTCATGATTTGTTTAATATACACGTACGTAAATAATAATATTATTTTGCGAAAATGGTAAGACAACAACAAAAAAGTCGTATTTCTAAGCGTAAACATTATCTCCAAAATCGAGAACGTATGATGGAATGTATAAGGTAAGAAGAAAAAAATAAAATTTTGATTTTATTAATATAATACATACTCGTATTATTTACTATTATGTAATATTTATTATAAAAATAAATTTTCAATTTATTTGTGTATTATATAACAAAGGTGACAGTAATTGTTTTATTTTTTACAGAATGCGTACTTTGGGAAATAAATCTATTTCCAATGCTTCGGAAACTGAAATTCCCGGGCAAGTTTTTAAAAATTAAATTGCGTTTTTTTTTAAATGACCATTGAATGCAAAAGCTTTTATTTTGCTCATTTATTAAAATTATAGGACATAATAATAAATAATACATTTTTACGGATCAAACTGCTAACAAAAATCTGCTTTCAAAAATTACCTTGTTTTTTTACAGTAACTCCACACAGGCCCTGAGGATTTTTTTCCCTCAGAGCATATGTCATCTTTGGATATGCTGTGTGGAGGGTGTTTTAATGGAAAGGAAGGAGAGGAAGTTCTGGAAAGGATAAGGTTATAGGGGTGGGTAGGAATTTGAGGGTCAGTGGGTTTGGGTGTGACGGACTTTTGAATCCATCCCTCCCAATGCGGTGCAAGGCGATGTTCCAAAAGAGTTGTGCCTGAGCGGTCACAAGATCTCCCTCAACCAGTCTCTCCCGATCTGGCCTACCACGCAGCTGGTGGGCAGACACATCCGCCACCAAGATCCAAACCCGGGCACCCCTGCTAAGTCACCAAACGTAGCGAACAACTTGGGGTTATCCAATAAATAGTTTCCGGGGCGGCGGTACCCTTACCCGCGTCCCAAATTGTTACGGACAAGGAAATATGTAATTATCATCGTACGTATTATTTTATTACTACCTATTATTAGATGTTCGTTGGATAATAAAACCAAAATGCGTTACGTAAATGTAAGTAAATAAAAGTTTCGCTTGTTTACTAAAACCGACTACATTGTTATAAGTAATTACTTTGACCTTTTTATAAATGTTTAATAATTTAGATTCCATCGGTTAACTTTAGTCCTAGCAAAGCTGTAGTTGGCTGATAGCTTTTAGGGCTGCCACTTCATAAATTTCTACATAAACTTCGGGAGGTACATGATGGTGAATGTAAAAAAGACAAATAACTTTTTTCTAAATTCAATTTTTTCCCTATACAAAATTATTTTTCCACAGAAGAATATTATTTTTTTCATACAAACAACAAAACTTTTTTACCCGTAACTACCTTAGAACGTTTTGAAAAAAGTTTCGTATCTTTTTTTACGTGTACTGTCGTGCAGAATTACCTCCCGAAGTTTGTGCACTTTACGCCCGGAAATAAATAAAGAGCGAAAAGGTGCATGTAGGCAAAAACAGGTTGTGCCAAACTCAGTCAGTGGTTTGATGCACATCCTCCCTTCCCACAAACCAGTGAAATAATGTCAATTTTTGTGGAGTGGAGTCGTCGGAGACGCCACAATAACTTGCTAAGATTCTGTTCAAGTTGGTGAAGATTCATTAAACTAATTGTTTTAGGAACTAAATGATGAAATAATAAATGAAATCCAAGTCCCACAAACAAAAGTGGTGTGTCAGTAATAAGATTAAAAAAATGACGACATTTACTAAAAAACTTAAAATTCCTGTAAATATTTACTGGTTGAAGATTAGTTTGCAAAAGTATACATATTATCTAAAAGGGAATTAAATTCTTTACAACTTCTTTCAAACAAATTTATTTCTTTGATAAATATTTTAGACGATATGAAAGAATGTTTGATGAAAAATGTGAGGTAAAATGATTTTATTCGAAAATATCTACATTTGTGGAGCGTTTAAGTCAAAAACGGCTGGGATTTCGAAAATTACGTATGGAATAAAAGTTGTAGATAATTTTATGAGCTTTCACTTATTCTAAAAAAAATCCTATGAAATGCACCGTTTCCGAGATATAAGCGTAAATCCAAAAATTTAAACCTTCTCCCCCCCCCCCCTCCCTCCCCTAGCTCACCACCTAGACGTCAGAACTTTTAGTATGTTCACACCCTAAGCACCCTGACCAAGTTTCTGAAGGAATCGCTTAGGTGCACTCTACACCTCCTTTCGGACCATTCATTTTTTTTTTACATGAGCTCCACACAGGAGGCCCTGAGGAACATAATTTCCCTCAGGGCCTATGTCATCTTTATGCTCACCTATGATGCTGTGTGGAGGATTTTTTTAAGGAAAGGAAGTAGAGGAGAGTTCTGGGAAGGAAAAGGGTTTAAGGGGTGGGTAGGAATCTCGAGTTCAGTATGTCCTGGTCATCCGCCTCCAAGACCTGGACAAACCTCACCCCATGAACCCGGGCACCCCTGCTAAATTACCAAACGTAGCGAACCACTTGGGGTGACCTATGGCAGAGGTATTGGTTATCCAATAAAGGTTCCCGGGGCGGCGGTACCCATTCCCACCTCCCAAATTAAAAATTGACTGGACTATAAACAAATATGATTAAAATGTGCACTTTACTTAGTTGAAAATTGAAAAATGGGTCGGGTCAAGATGTCGCGGGTTCAATTCCTCTTTCAATGCACAAGCAACATCTTCCGCTTATTATGATGCTGGTAGGAGATTTTCAAATTGTCAGGTTATTCGTAAACCGGGAATACGAATTATGACTCTTTTAATTTTCTTTTAAAAAAAGTAGTACCCAATAAATAGATAAGCCTCACCCCATGAACCCGGGCACCTCTGTTATCCAATGAATGGTTGCCGGGCGGCAATAATGGTCGCCTTCCAAATTGATACCTCATCCCATAACCCGGGAACCCCTGCTAAGTCACCAAACATAGCAAACCACTTGGGTGACCTACGGCAGGGATGTTGGTTATCCAAAAAATGTTTTCCCGGGCGGCGCGGCAGTACCCATCCCGTCCCGTCTCCCAAATTGATAAGAGAAATTAAAGAGAAACAATGATAATAGTAGTTCCGTTATAATAAATAATATAGCTTTGTTTTGTGAACGGTCACCTCAAGTGTACATTACACTTTACTTAATAATACATTGCATTGCACTTTAATTAATAATGGGTAATCTAACGTAATACATTGAGAAAATAACAGATATTTTCATAAATATTATGTGTTTTTTAAAATTGTGGCAGCCCTACAAATATTATCAATTTCTCTGGGAACGCATATTTGAAATGATACTTCTCTTGTCGAGAAGTATTAGCCAAGTTCCAAACCAGACCTTTTTGTAATAATAATGCGCTCGCTTTCCTATTGACCCGCGCGCTGCAGATACACCTCCTGTCGAATGCGTTAAAAGTAAATTTCACGACTCGTCCGAAATGGTTTTTTTTTGTGCGGAGAACGGGGCCTTAAATAAAATTTAAAAAAAATGGTGTATCTGTGTTCTTTCTCGACAGCAGTATCTTTGTTAAGCGTGACTGAGAAACATCTTTTTGGAATGCCTACATTGCCTACCTTTTTTTTACATTACTTCAACACAGAAGGACCTAATTAAAATAATTTGTGCTTGGATGCTGTATTTCAATATCTTCAGTCACAAAACATCAGATATTTTATAAGAAAAGTGTAGCGAAAAATTTAACCTAGCTTAATTAAACTGCTCCAAACTAACCTAACCTCACTTACAATTTAACCGGATGAATGAAAACAGAACACACATATATATTTTTTATATTAGCTCCAAACCGGAGTCCCTCAGGGAAAAAATCATTTAGAGCCTATGTCATCTTTGGAGATTTTGGGAGGGTCTTTTTGGGGAAAGGAAGGAGAGGAAGTTCTGGGATGAAACATTTATGAGGGGTGGGTAGGAATCTGGGGGTTAAATTATCCAGAACTGACGGACGTATGAATTCAACCCTCCCACTGCGATGCAAAGCGAAGGATTGAGAGAGTCCGACTGGAGAGGTCAAAAGGTCTCCCTCAACTATCTGGCCCGCCACGTAGAAGGTGGGCAGACGCATCCGCCGCCAAGACCAAGACAAAACGCACCCCACAAAACCGCCCCTGCCAATACATCACACGGGAGGCGTCTACTAATACCTACAGGAATTCCAAAAACTGAAAAAATCGGACTAATATCTATGAGAACCAAAGTGCGTACGAATATCTACAGCTCAAACTGCTGACTAATATCTATGAGAACCAAAGTGCGTACGAATATCTACAGTTCAAACTGCTGACTAATATCTATGAGAACCAAAGTATTGACGAATATCTACAGCACTGGCAGAAGTTGGATGTGCAATTATGTATAGCATATTGGAATAACGTAATATTGCGTATGCAGTTTTAAAAACTTAATTTATGTATGTATGTATGTAAAAATCCCTAATATCGGACTATTGGACACATTAAGCTGAATATTAAGAATTTGGGTTTTTAACAGTTAGTTGTGGTGCCGTGTATTTTGAAATAAATAAATATCTTTGTATTATGACCTCCATGTTTGTTCAATAAATTATGGTCCTCGTAAACAGCAAAATACGTAATATTATGCAAAAACTTCATGTACGTACTTCAAACGTTTAAGCCTTTACGTAATTAGTCATTACGTAATTGAAGTAATTTATGCTTTTCCGTACAACCTCTTGCTCAGCTGCCCTATGATTAGACCAACCTACGCTCTGTAGATATTAGTCCAACCTGCGCTCTGTAGATATTAGTTCAACCTACGCTCTGTAGATATTAGTCAACACTGGGACCGTCATAGATATTCATCCGACCTTAGCTCTGTAGATATTAGTCAACACTCATATTCGCCCGACATACAGGCTGTAGATATTAGCATCTGGAGTCCATCACACGTAGTGAACACTTGGGGTGACCAATGGCTGGGGTGTTGATTATACAATAAATTAATCATTTTAAATACTTCTTCATCTTCATGTTTACTTTAGCCGTATTTTGATATTTGTACTAATGGATTTAATGAGACAAACGTTAAAATACAGGTTAATTCACTAAAGTAAGTTTTTATGTCTCCATGTTAAAATTAGAAGGTATGATTTTTTTAGTGTTGGCGAAAAATTAAAAAAAAAATGATTTTCTGGGAAATCTTGAGCAATCGAGGAAAATGTATTAATTTCACGACGCTCCAGTGGATAAAATTCGATTTTTAGGTATAATTGTTAATAATGTACGGGACGAAAATCACCTATAAAAAGTGCCACCCATATTTGAAAGCCTCCCGAGTTAATTACCGCACGGCAAGCATAATTTCACTATCCGAAATACTGCGGTAAGCAAGTCATGCGTGAAAAGGATTTAATTAAATGGTTCAAATGAGACCACCAGACCAATAACAGCTGAACCCACTTTTTCTAAAATCAAATTATTAATATCCAATTTTATTGGAATTAATTTTTGAAGTGAAAAATTCCAAATCACCGTTGTGATTTGAAATTCGATGAAACGAAAAAGCGACTCTAAAAAGAGACAAACACATACATCTATAGGGTGTAGCCTGCGAGAGAATTAGATAGCAATAAAATATTTATTTTATTCATGGAGGATAATGGCCTAAAAATTAGCAGAAAAAAGACTGAATATTTGTATTTAGCATTTGAAGACACAAATGCTGTAACTCCTTCGATGAAACTGGATGGAGTAACATTAGCCAACTGTGATTCATTTAAATATCTGGGCTCACTAATCCACAGAGACGGAGGATGTGCAGCGGATGTCATCCATAGAATAGGTGTGGGATGGATTAAATTTAGATCCGTAACAGGAATATTGTGCGACTCCAAAATGCCTATAAAACTGAAAGGAAAGATATACCAGACTATTGTAAGACCCGCAATAATGTTTGGCTCCGAATGCTGGACTATGTACAACTCCTACACTAGGCAACTTGAAACAGCAGAAATGCGAATGCTTAGATGGTCGGCAGGAGTATCACTAAAAGATAAGATAAAAAGTTCACGCATTCGTGGTAGCCTGGGTGTCACAGACATAAATAGTAAGTTGGAAGAACGACAGTTGTTGAGATGGTATGGACACATAAGACGGAGACCATAAGACCACACAGTGAGGCAGGCAATGTCTATGGAGCTTCACCGACAGTCATCCAGAGGAAGACCGAAGAACTCCTGGATGACTCAATGTTCCAAAATTCTTCAGAGAAACGGCCTGGATGAAGGCGATACCCAGAACAGAAGATATTACAACCTGAGAACGAGAAGAGCCGACCCCAACAGCCTACCTAGGCAATGAGTTGGGACAGCGCAAGGAAGAAGAAGATACTCGGTTCTAATACAATACGATAAATCCACATGTGAGTCCCCTGCGAGTTTCCTTTTAGTTTAGTGGTATAAAGCGCCCGATGAATTTTTGCGAACATTTAGCCGACCAAGGATTCGTTGTGATTTGAAACTCGATGAAACGAAAAAGCGACACTAAAAAGAGACAAACACACACATCTATACACTATAGTGGGTGGCCAACTTGACTAGACCCAAGATCTACCGCTTACTGACGAAACTCTGTGCGATCTACCCATTGGCGTACTGTGGGTTTTAGCCGCCCGGGGTGGAGGAAATTTTCGCCGCCCCTTATTTGGGTATTTCAACCGCAGATTTTCAAGCAACGGGGGGGGGGGGACATTCAAATTCTATTTTTTTTATTATCTATTCATTTTTTAACATTAACTCCACGTGGGAGGCCCAGAGGAAAAAAATTCTCCCAGGGCCCATGTCATCTTTGAAGATTCTGTGTAGAGGGTGGTTTTGAGGAAAGGACGGAGTGAACATGGGTCTTGAAGTGATCCATGTTGTAGGAGGGAGGTAAAAAATTATATCTGTTCTCGGAAATCGAGAATAGTATCCATGTATGAGGATTTTGCATCTCGAATTTTACACTGATTTGAGAACACAAGGCAGGTTTTAGCTTGATAGATTCTGCGTCCCCCAAATAATAGTTACATACGGAACAGTCAATTTCTCAGAAAATTTTCAGCATTTATTATGCAACTCAAATGTAATGTTTCACTTGGTGCACAATAAATCAGCAACGTGTTATTTTAATGTATCTTTATATTCTGAACACAAAACTGGTTAAATTAAATCTGTTATTGGTGATTTAAAGCTACACTCCGAATATAAAATGGCTTTTCTTCGATTCTGGCAGCACATACATAGTCTGCAACGTGAATTTTATAACTGCACTTCGAATAAGAGAATTTTTTATTCTAAATGTGTCGGCAGATTAATCCAGAACTGTAATTTAACTCTCTGAACCCAAAACAGGTTTAAGTTAAATCTGTACACGAAAAATTTAAATACGCTCGGATATTATTTTTTTTTTAATCTGACAGCACATACATAGTCTGCCACTAGAATTTTATAACTGCACTTTGAATAAGATAATGTTTTCCTTCGAAATGTGTCAGCAGCTAAACCAAAACTGGAATTTTGCATTCGGATCACAAAATTAGATTTAAATTATGAGTGACTATGTATGTACCGACAGAATCAAAGAAAAACAATTTTCATTTTCCATAGTTTTAATTCGCCACATACAGATTTAATTTAAACAAGTTTTATTTTCAGAATGTTAAATATCAGTTGTATACATCTGCTAACACATTCAGGAAAATAATCTCTTATTCGAAGTGCAGTTATAAAATTCTAGTTGCAGACTATGTATGTGCTGCCAAAATCATAGAAAAACAATTTTCATAATCTGAGTGAAGTGTTAATTCACCCCATATAGGTTTACGTCACACCTTAAGGGGGGGGGGGGGTAGAGAAGTGTGAAATTGTGTGAAATTGTGTGACAAGGGGTACGGGAGGTCATCAGCTCTGTGACGTTACATATAAAAATCTAAATTATCAAAACGCAAAACTTAAACGTAAATGAAAAATTATTTTTAGATGTAAAATTACAAAATATCTATGTGCCCTCACTGTAGGGGGAAGGGGGTCTCACAAATGTGACGATCTGAGACAGGGACTGTGGAGGGGTAAAAAAATCACGAAATTCGTCTGACGTAATTTATGGATGACCCCTAACGATAAATTAAATAAGAAGTTGCAGATTTATCGTGTACCGAGTGAAGCCTTACATATGAAGTTCATGCTATATGCTACAAAATTCTGAGAAATTGGCTGTTTCGTATGTAACTGTAACATTCATATGACATCCACGCTACGCCACTGAATACCATGTGGTCCATTTGAAATGTATCTGCAATTTTTTTAGACATTTTGAATACGGAAATATTAAACGTATAACTGGTGAATTCCACCAACTTCTCATTTTCTCAAAATCACTAAAGCTATTTTCGAAGTCTGATACCACTGCCTTAATTTCTGCTGTGTGCTTGTCAGGAATTGAATTGTAGGTAATATTTCTTTCCAATTTCTTTTACAAATTGTTGAAATTTTTTCTTTTCGATGTCGACTATCATAAGCGCTGTTTTACTTTGGAATGCTGCAACAGTATTCATAATTTCTTTTAATTATTTATTCTTGCCTTGTTATTCCAGATTTAACGTGCTCAGTTTTCCGGTAAAATCTGCTAAAAATGGTAAATCACATTGCCAGACTAAATAACGCAGTTGCTGGTTTGCTGAAAATTTGTTATTTCATCCAATCACCTCATTGATCGGCATTTGAAAATCACACAAGATGATACGCATAGCTCTTGTGCGGGTTCTTGTCCGGCCACGGGTCCGAGTTCTTGTGCGACTTCGGGTTCTATTGAGTTCGAGTCCTTGGCCGGACCCGTGCCTGCGATCGACTGGACTAACAGCCGCGATCGACCGGTCGATCGCGATCGATTTAGGATAGGATTATATCTATTAGGATAGATATCTCTATAGGATTTGGCGTGGGAGAGAATGAGATAGCAATTTATTATGTATTTTTATTTAATGAAAAGAACATGATTTTATGAATTTCTACGCCAATGAAGAGTACTAGCTCTTGAGCTTGGCGTAGGAGTTATTTTACAACTAGTTCATTTTTATATCGTACATTGTACTTACAGTATACAATAAATATATACTATATATAAATATAATATATAAACTACTATTTTTCACTTTTATAACATACATTTTACTTAGTGTATACAATAAATATTAACTATGTTGTGATGTTAATTTTTGATATGCTATGAATTGAAGTTATAAAATTTTGATTGGTGTTGTTATGGTTGTTGATTTTTTTAAAGATTAATTTGACCTTTTTCTTGAATGATACGAAATCTGTTATTTTTTTTAATTTCTTCGGGAAGACTATTAAAATACTTTATGCCTTTAAAATATTTATTTTATTCACGGGTACTCGGTTCCAATATAATACGATAAATCCACAGTCCCACGCGAGTCTCCGTTAGTGTAGTGGTATAAAGCGTCTGACGAATCTTTGCAGACATTCAGCCGACCAAGGATCGAATCCTACGAAATCAAAAAAAAAACTTGTAAAATCAATATCCAATCCTCAAACCATTTCAAAATAAACAGGCGAAACACAAAAGAAAGCGATATCTAGCGACTCCGAAGAAGAAAACACAAATACTAATAAGATGACCAAATGTATAGGAAAAAACATTTTCGACAGATGCTTTATACAAAGAATCTAAACTATTTATACTGCAAACTATGAAATATATCTTTAAAAACGTAAACAAATTCGAAAAAAATGTAAACAGAATCAACATTAGAAATAATAATGTATTCTATACCCCCCAAATACACACAAAACAAATGCAAACTCACAGTAGCTTTATTGGACCTCGTACCTTCAATAGTTTACCAAAACATATTCAAGTTGCAACTAAACTTCCGCATTTCATAAAAGAGTTAAAATTATGGCTAAACCATACAGATGTAAAAACTCTATTTACTTAGTTTTATATCACTTTTCTCAAAAACTTTACATCTATTATTACAATGTATATCATTTATTACACTTTACACGTATTTAACCGTACACTATTGTATACACTTTTGTACAAACTGTTTATTAAACAATTTTTGTTTTTGCTTTATATACCCCTGTTTGTTTTTTTTCTAGGTACTAAATAAAACTTAAATTAACTATATTACCCACGCACAGGCTGCGCCTTAGTGGGTTCCCACATTATTGATTATGATTTTCAAAATATGTAAATATAAATTGTAAAATATGAGAAAAATAAAGGAATAAAAAAAAAAAAAAAGGTGAGCTGGAATTCGACGACAAAAATATGGAAAAAATCATACTTCACGTTGATAAAAAAAGTGCTTCGTAGTCTACCCACACTTGTCTACTTTAGTTTTCTGAAGGTTTCACTTCTACCGCCTGTGAATTGCACATTCAGATTTTTTTAATAACTTTTAAAGATTAAACCCATCAATATTATAATATATCATTGAAGAAGAACGTAATACTGATATATCTAAAGGACACACGAAAAAGAACAAGATAAAGAAAAATAAAAAAAGGTAACGGTCGCAACTGGGAATCAAATAATAATCCTCGGATAGTTTGTAGAGCTCCCTTTTTGTGAAAAATCACCTGAAGGACGCTGTGCAATTTATTGTGATTTACTTTGGCTGTATCTATTTTTCTTATTAACAAACAGATACATAAAACATACTTACCTGGCAACTCACTTCTGATAAACACACTTTTATTAAAAAGTTATGTTTGGAGAATATACGACTTTCCACGCAAAGGACACTATAATCAAAACACTGAACATGGCATGGTTTTATATTTGATTTTAAATTTATTAGAAGATTAGTGGCCAAAGTATAGTTGATGTATAAATTGGAAGACAGGAGAATTTAGGACTCTTTAGGACTGGAGATTTTTTATGAACAAGTTCTTGTTTACGTACATTTTTATACAATTAGTTTTTTTCACTATGGCGGACTGTGAAGGTAAAGGTAATGGTAGGGCCACACTGCGGCCAACTTCCAACTTCAAAAGTTTGGATGATTGTTTGGAGGGGTAGTTCGTGCGGTGGAAGTTCGAGTTGGAAGGTTGGAGTTCGAGTTGGCCCTGGATCACCTCCGAGACACCGGCGATGGCTGGTTCGTGCGAGTTGGCCCAACACATCAGTCTGAGAAATATTTTTATGGGAAAATGGTATAAATGTTGTTTGAAATTATTATTTTTTTTTGCTTTACGAATCGTAAATAATATTATGGAAACCGAATCATCGCCTGCACAATTGTAGGCAACTGATAAGATACAGCACCGAATCAGCTGTTCAACGTCCGCCATTTTCGAGGTCGGAGTTCGGTGTTGGAGGATTGGCCGCAGCCACCACACGATCGGCCAACCTTTCAACTCCGAACTAAGCTAATATTTTAACCAAAAAATATTTAATTACGATGAATTGAATAAACTTGGAACTGTTGTGTCACGAATTCAGAATATCCCAAATTTTTTCGCTAGTATTAAAAGAAAATAATTGAAAAAAAATTAAAAAAATGAAACAATTCAACTTTGTATAAACCACTTATAAGTGGTTTATACAAAGTTGAATTGTTTCATTTTTCTATAATGGATAACCACAAAGTAATAGCTACATTCAAAAATAGAAAAAAAATAACGCCACAGTTCATGTTTGGGGTTAGACAACTCTGGTGTTAGTAGCTTCAAATGGTAACCAACGAGTTCATCGAAAAGCAATTCATCGAAAGCAAATTCAGCGAAAACGAGTTCATCGAAAATCAATTCATCGAAAGCAAATTCATCGAAAACGAGTTCATCGAAAATCAATTCATCGAAAATCAATTCATCGAATGATCAATTCATCGAATCGCCAATTCATCGAAAAAAAATTTTTTTGTAGATATTAGAGCTGTCAAAATTAAATACCCAAAAAGGTCTGTTCAACTGAGTTAAATGTGTTTAGCAACTGTCAGTTTCGTAGTGACAATGTAAAATTTATAGGTTATCTCTTCGATTTCCGATTGTCTGATACTGCAAAAAAGGGGTATCTAAGGAACGGTGACCAGACAACTCATAATGAAACCAACTCATAAATAACTCAGAAAGGTCATTAATGGTGATGATAAAAAAATATTTAAAAATTGGTTAAATAGGTTAGGTTAGGTTAGGTTAGGTTAGGTTGCGTTAGGTTTGGTTAGTTTAGGTTAGGTTAGGTTAGTTTAGGTTGACCAATGCTTTTTTAACTTCTCGGTCCGCTCGGCATTTCTCTCAAATATCAACAAAATATATTTTTTCGATGAATTGGCCATTCGATGAATTGATCATTCGATGAATTGGTTTTCGATGAATTGATTTTCGATGAATTCGTTTTCGATGAACTCGTTTTCGATGAATTTGCTTTCGATGAATTGATTTTCGATGAATTCGTTTTCGTTGAACTCGTCATGAACCGCTTCAAATAGTGTAAGACTATAATATATTATACATATGTGTATTTAGATATTATAACCTATCAGGGAGAAATCTCTCCTACATTGTTTTAAAATCCTTTTTACTTTTAGATATTTTTCTATTAATTACCATTTGAATACAAATTACCGATGCGGACTGTAAGCAGTAGTTGTGTAAATGTTAAATTATCATTATCTCATCTTCATGTTCGTAGATTTCATCAACTTCGTATTAGTTGACTATTTTTATTGATTTTATCGTCTTCATATCTATTGACTCTGCTGATTTCCTCATCTTCATGTTTATTGATTTCCTCATATTCGTGTTGAAAGTTTTTTTATTTCCACCATGTTCATGTTTGTTGACTATGATGATTTCCTCAATTTCATATTTGGTGATTTCTTCTTCTTCATGTTTGTTGTGTTGATGATTTAATCATTTTCATGTTTGGCTGTTTTTTTTATTTGTGGTTTCAGCATCTTCGTGTGTGTTTTTTCTTACTGTATTGATTTCATAATCTTCAAGTATGTTGATCACCTCATCTTTATTTTATAAATCAAACTGAATTGTGTAATACAATAATAATTATTATCTATAGATATATCTACATAATATGTATTATGATTGAATTCATTCATATATATTTTGATCGAATTTATTCATATATATTATGATTATAATTATTTATATATACTACATGTGAATATATTCAATCTGTCAACATCACGCTCCATAACACATGGACATCCATCCCTAGCAAGGCGGGCCAAATAATACTAACAACATGTATTTATTGTATAATTTTTTTTTGCAGGAAATGAAAAAAATAAATTAAAATATTATTAAGTGATTTTAGAAACCCCTCAGGCTAATTTCACCCCTGTTCGCTTTTAGGAATAACAAGTAATACGTAGAATAGTGAGAAATACTATCTAAATATAAACAGTATTAGAAAGAGAAAACTCCACGCCTTACATTCAAATTTAGAATTTAAGGGCCCGCAACCCGAATTTCTACCTATTTCTTACATATCTCCCTTAAACACGTTAAGTTTTAAATCTCTTAAAAAAATATATGTTATTCTTGAAGATAACATCTAGACATTGCCCGCGCCGAAACGCAACTTATATAAAATTTCCTCGAAAAAAAATGCTCCAAAAATTGTTATAAACACGTTTGTTTCAGTTATTTTACAAGTTATACGTATAAAAAAATTCACAGTGTTTCTTTAAATTTATTTATTTATTTATTTCAAAAACATACGGCACAACATGTGCCATTGACATAATTATATTTATATATATTATAATACAATAACATAAGAAAGTGACATATAAATGTAAAGTTAAATATAAAAACAAAAGGTAAAAGAAAGGAGTTAAGGTAATGAGTAGTAAATAGAATTATGATGTATAAAATGAAAGTATAAAGTAAAAGTGTAAACTATAAAATATAAAGTATAATGTAAAAGTAAAAAGTTAAGATAAAAAGTTGAAAGGCAGGAAATAATATAAACTATAAGTTACCTTTGTAAATAATATAAATTACAAAAGTTATAAATATAAAAAAGTATGACAAGTAAACAGTAAGAAATGCTCTTAGGAGCCAAATATTGAAGATAACCAAAAATTAAAAAAATATATATAATAAATAAAAGGAAGGTATTACGGAGTATACAAAGCGATATGAAAAGTAGGTTACTATGATATGTTTCTAAGCCATAGGTATTAGAGTGCATACTGGTAGGACATAATATTATGGTTACATGATTATTTATTTATAATGATTACGTGGTAGTACTAGCAGATAAATTTTGTCTAATGCATCTTTTGTATGATGACAGACTTTCGGCATGATCGATATGAGCAAATTCATTACCTAAAGTGTGTAAACGATGTATTATTGAATTTTGTTCTGCATTACTGAGAGTGTTGTTGCAATAATAAGGTGTTTTGAGTCGAGTTGTTCTACTAGGTACATGATAATTTATTAACGATACTAATTCAGGGGAGTCAAACCAGTTATTGTTTATTTTAAATAAAAAAATAAAATCATTGAGTATTCTTCTATCTTTTAACGATAAGAGTCGCATTTTTTGTAATAGAGAATCATAGTTTATGTTATCCGCGGGAATTCCGAATTTGAAATTAATTGATCTGAGAAATTTGCGTTGGATTTTTTCAATGGAGTTTGCGTGGCTTTTATAAAGAGGGTTCCATATGGGCGAATTATATTCCAAATGACTCCTATCCAGAGTTGTATATAGTAATTTAAATGTATGAATGTTTTTGAAATCTTTACATAGTCTTAGAATGAAGCCCAGCATTTTCATAGCTTTATTAGTGATGATATCAATGTGGTTGATAAATAGTAGTTTAGTGTCGAAGGTTATTCCGAGGTCCCTTATTACAGGTACTGACATTAAACTGTGATTGTTAAGTGAATAACCGTATTTGATGGGGTTTTTTATTCTAAAGAAACTCATGATTTGACATTTCTTAATGTTAAGTGTAAGTTTGTTAATGGTACACCATTCTGCGAATTTTACAAAATTGGATTGAAGCTGTTTAAGACAATGCCCGCGAGATTTTTACTCTGTTTTAAACGAGTCGTGTTTTATTAAGCATTTTCGAAATTTTCGCATCGATTTTGTCGCTGTAAATGTTAGCGCTCTCCTCTAACATTCGTAATTTCGTGTCTCTCCATCTTCTTCTTTTCGAGCCCGGTTGCAGAGCCTTAACCATAGAAAAATTTAAATGTGCATCTCTTTGAAAGCAATAGCAATAACCAATAGAAAATCCGATAGCAATTTGAGAAAAATGTAAAAAATGTAGAGAATTTGAATTAATAATTTTTTATGAAACGACAAAACATGGTGATAATATTATTTTGTAATACATTCGCCTAATTAAATATGTGTGTATTTTTTTTTCATTATCAGTAATTTTAGATAGAAAAAACGTAGGATGAGTCATTTATAAAACTTCTTTATGTTTGCATGTAAAAAATTTATATTTCAAAAATTATATGTTTATTTCGAATTATAAAATTTGAAAGCGTATTTTATCATCTTTGAAAAACAGTTTTTAGTTTTCGGATACGTTAAGAAATGTTACATTTATTTTATTTTATTTTTTTGCAAAGCGGAAATATTTTGCGTGGGCGTGCTGTACAGGGCCCGCAGATACTTTAATAGTACACAACTGCTAACCCTGTACAAATCACAAGTGCGCTCCACGGTTGAATTCGGCAGCCACCTCTGATCTGGAGCCCCAAAATACCTGAAAAATACCCTCGACTCTGTGCAGAAACGGGCGGTCCGTTTGATAGATTCTCCGATCTTAACAGACGGATTGCACGCGTCTTAACAGACGATTGTAGGCGTCGGGTGGGAATGCTCTCCTTGTTCTACCGGTATTACAATGGAAGATGATCCAAGGAACTAGCGTTATTGATCCTTTCGGCACCCGTCCATAGTCGGGAAAAATGCCAATGCGTGCCCAACATTTGTACACGGTTGACATTTGTCACATGAGAACGGGTCGCTTCTTCGACTCGTTCTTGTGTTCAACAGCTCGGCTGTGGAATGATTAGCCGGCCTCTGTGTTTCCTCCTTCCTACAACATGGGCCTCTTCAAGACCAATGTTATTTCCTTCCTCTCCTTAAAAAGACCCTCCACACAGCATCCCAGATGACATAGGCCCTGAGGGAAATTATTTTCCTCAAAGCCTCCAGTGTGGAGTTAATGTAAAAAAAAATTTTTTTTGACCCTCTGACAAAATATGGCCGAGGCCTGTGGGGTTAAAATGACTCTAGGCAGATGGAAAAGAATACTACCATCTTACAAAACTTTATCTCAAGAATTACAGCACCGTAAAATGTTTCGAATCGGGGGACGACTTTGATCTTCGCAGAAATTATTATTATAAGATAACAGTGTAAAATAATAATTTCCTAACAGGTTCATTATTATCGCTAGGTGTCCGTAGTAACATTGTAAATTGAACATTATTGAGAGTGTCCACATCAGCCGAAATAGCTCAGTTGGGAGAGCGTTAGACTGAAGATCTAAAGGTCCCTGGTTCGATCCCTGGTTTCGGCAGCTATTTTTATAAAATATTTTCTGTTTTTATCTATAATCGTTTCTATATTTCAAAGAACTTTCGATATTTCTTATCGCTACCACTCAAAATACTATTCGCTTCTTTTTAAACCGATTGCGTGCCGCCGCGCCGTATCCAACAGGCAGAATGATAAAATCTTATGTATTTATTTATAATAATATTAACGCTATTCGGCTTTTACATAATATAACATAATGTATAGCAACCACATGAAAAATACAGAAATAAATAAGCTCTATTGAGTTTGTAAAACAGAAAGAAAGAGTTGGGAAAGACATATGTAGATATTTAGATAACAAAACGAAAATAAATGCAAATATATTTAAATATTACAATATTGTAACAATGAAAAAAATACATTTGTGTATAATACATGCAAATAACTTATCATAAAGAGGATAAATGAATTATTATTTCATACTTATATTTTACCAGCGACACATTCCATAAATCTGTGTGCGAAAACATATTGCCTAAGTTTTGTATTCTGTGAAATGGTATATTGAAATGGGTTAATATTTAAAATATACAAAACTGCAGTGAGACCAGCAATGCTGTATGGGGCTGAGTGTTGGACAATGAAGGAAAATCACGTCCAAAAACTGCACGTTGCAGAAATGAAAATGCTTAGATGGTCAGGTGGGGTTACGAAACTGGACAAAATACGAAACGAACATATAAGAGGTAGTTTCAAGGTAGCCCCCCTTCCTGAAAAACTAACAGAAAGTCGCTTACGGTGGTATGGTCATGTAATGAGAAGAGACAAAGAACACGTGTGCCATAAAGCGCTAGCTATACCTGAAATAAAAAGAGGAAGAGGACGCCCCCCTCTGACATGGTGGACCAGCATGGCAAAAATAGCTCAAAATTTCCCCAATCCAACAACCCAAGACCGGTCGTCTTGGTGCAGATTGATTAGGAGAGCCGACCCCACTTAAAGTGGGAAGTGGCAAAGAAAAAGAAGAAGGTATATTGAAATGGGACATGGTCGTAGTATTGCCACAATAAAACGGTAGTACCGACATTGTGTTTCTGGCTGGCACATTAAAATTTATGGGCGCTAAGACTTCAGGGCTGTTCATTTTATTGTGCAAGATTTTAAATAAAAATACTAGATCGAAAACAGTATTTCTATCACTCAATTTTAATAAATTAGATAAACGCAGAAGATAGGTGTAATTTAATTGTTCTTTGGGTATTTTTAGTTTATAATTTAAAAAGCTTAGGATTTTTTTTAATATTTAGCCATTCTGGGGATTGATGCCCCCCCCATCTAGCCATTTTATTTATTTATTTATGACTAGCGAGTTCCGGGCATTTTTTTTTACATGAGCTCCACACAGGAGGCCCTGAGGAAAATAATTTCCCTCAGGGCCTATGTCATTTTTGAGGATGCTGTGTGTAGGGTTTTTTTTAAGGAAAAGTGAAGGAGAGGAGAGTTCTGGGAAGGAAAAGGGTTTAACGGGTAGGTAGGAATCTGGGGTTCAGTATGCCCCGGTCATCCGCCTCCAAGACCTAGACAAACCTCACCCCATGAACCAGGGCACCCCTGCTAAATCACCAAACGTAGCGAACCACTTGGGGTGAACTATGGCAGAGGTGTTGGTTATCCAATAAAGGTTCCCGGGGCGGCGGTACCCATTTCCGCCTCCCAAATTGAAAATGCGTCTTAAATAAAAAAAATTGTTTCTCCCTGCGTATCCTTTCCCATTCGTTTTCCTTCCCCTTCCGTCTCCCCTTCCCATCCCACGTTCGCCCTCCACCAACCATTCTTGCGATTGCAATGAAACTTTTGTTATTTTTTGTGCGCATGCCAGTGAAGGTTGCTACACGCAATGGTGAGTTCACGAAGTGTTTAAGAAGTGTGCGTATTTCATGTAGTTAATTTTTTATTTATTTAAGTTTTTATTATTGACAGAGCATTGCACCCTTGAACAGAGAAGACTAAATACAGATCTAAATTTTCTATTCAAAATTGTAAATGGTGTAAAAAACTGTCCTTTTCTACTTCATCAAATCAGGTTCAATGTTCCTAGAATTGGTTCACGACTGGTAAATTATGTTCCGTTAAATATTAAAAAATATCGAACTAAGCTGGGGTATGACTCAGCCTTATCGAGAATGTGCCGTAATTTCAATGAGGCTTATAAAAAACATTAGATTAATTTGACAATGTCAACATTGGCCAACTTCAAATCAAATCTTAACAAGCTTTAAAGCTCCCTATTACGTTGTTCTATAAACTTATGAACCTATAAACTCATTGTTCTAAAAACTTGTTCCTTGTAAAACTTGTTAATTATTATTTTGTAATGTACATACATATAGTATGTGCTTGTGTGAATGAATGTAATGTATATGTAAGTATTATATTATCAATGCTGTGTTTGTCTTTAATTAGTGATAGCATCAACCATGTTCAGTGTAATTTTATCTGTGAAAGCTTTGATGTAAATCACTGTTGACAAACCTAATAAAAAAAATAAAAAAAATTCCAGCAGGGCTGGGAGGGTAGTGCAATCCCAGTCTGGCGTATTACATAAACTATAGTACGATAATATTTTACAGAGTAAATAAAAATCCAAAAGAAATAATATATGATAACGTATTAGGTAGGTACCCAGGGGATGGGAAGGAGATAGGGAGGAGGAAGGTGAGGAAGTACCTGGCTATTCAAATCTGATCACCAAACACGGCTAAAGCCATTTCAAGCAACGTTTCAATTTTGAATGGTGGTCTTACACCAGGGCGATATTGAGAGTATCTTCCACTCTGGAACGTGCTGCAAATATACTATATGTATATTATTTTAAATGAGTAAATTGTGAATGAAACAATTTAATCAAATAAAATGTATTTGCCACGCCGGGATTCGATCCCGCGACCTTCGAAATGCGAGTCAAGAGTCTTACCGCTGGAATACAATACAATAATTCTTTATTAGACATAAAAAGGCACAGATATACACGGTGTCCGGAAACTCGTAGTACAAGCGGGAAATTGGTCAATCTACATCACAATTGGAGTCGATTCGTGATATATTTTTTTGATTTGAGCTTTCGTTTTCGAATAAATCGGGTCCGAAGTTGGAATTTTTTTGGTCATATTTGGAAAAATCGAACACTTGCAGTAAATATCAGGAAAAAAGTTTTTTGTAAAATTTCTTTTAAAATGCATCGAATGTTAAACCAGGTTCAAAGGTTTGGTAATTATCGGTTCGGACTGGCCACGCTTATTACGAATAATTTTTAGAAAAAAACTTTAGATTCGCCTTAATTACTATAAAAGGAAACTTTTTGGCTTTGGGGCGGCGGAAAATAATGCATTTTAATTTTCAATTGCATAAAACCAAAATTCGCTTCGCGAACCGACGCAGCGAAAATCCGCGGCCGTAGCTGTCACTTGCTGTCACTGTTATGGACTGTAGCTGACTTCGTGGGATACCTACATGAAAGACCGCGAATCACAAACCATGTTACACAAACCTAGCGTAGCCGCTAAGCCACTTGAAAACTGGGATGTTTTTCTTGCGTTGACGCGAGTAGGCGTTATAAAGGGGCACTTTCTTTTGTATCACAAACCATGTTACACAAACAAGCCCGCTAGACAAATTTCGTAATTACGCGCCTTATCCCATGAAGTCGGCTACAGTCGTATTAGCTCTTGTTAATTTATCAAGGATACCAACATCACAGTGACATGTACGGCCGCGGATTTTCGCTATGTCAGTCGCGAAGCGAATTTTGTTTTTATGCAATTGAAAATTAAAATGCATTATTTTCCGCCGCCCCAAAGCCAAAAAGTTTCCTTTTATAGTAATTAAGGCGAATCTAAAGTTTTTTTCTAAAAATTATTCGTAATAAGCGTGGCCAGTCCGAACCGATATTTACCAAAGGTTTTTTTAACCCTTTAGGTGCCGAAAAAATTGAAAAAAAGTAAAAAAATAATAAAATATCGAAATGCTCAGATCGAAAAAAAAAATTTTTGGGTTCTCTGTGTGATGTAGATTCACTAGTTTCCCGCTTGTACTACAAGTTTATGGACACGTTGTAGAAACAAAAATATATTTAAAAAAAAAACGGTACTATCAGCGGTCTTATCACTCTTGTGATCTCTTCCAGACCACCTTGGTATGGAGATAAGCTTGTATAACATTTATATTTTAAACACATAATTAGAAATAAAAAGTAAAAAAAAAAACTGAAACAAAATAAATACCAATAAAAGCCACACTCGGCACCTACCTGATACTAAGTAATGCTGCTTAACGAATAAAAGTATAAATACCAATAAAAGCCACACTCGGCACCTACCTGATACTAAGTAATGCTGCTTAACGAATAAAAGTAAAGTAAAGTAAAATACAACAATGATACGTTTTTAGATTTTCACGGACAAAAGTTTTTTGTTCTTAGTTTTTGGGATGTTATGCCGTGTTGCGCTACCTCCTTCTTTGGTTACACGGCATAACACCCAAAAAACTAATAACAAAAATACAATGATGTTTAAATATTAACTCGTCTAACTCTTTTAGATACAAAATCTTTTAAAACATCTTGAAAGTTGACCTTTTCCAAAATATCATTTTCAATCGACATTATCGCCAATGAATTTAAACGCTTCTGAGACATTGATGAACAAAGACAATTTTTGATTAGTTTTAGTTTGGAAAAGTTGCGTCCACCCGTGGCGTTTGTAATCATCAGACTTCTATATATTTGCAATGCTGTCATTACATTCGGAAAAGTCGATTGTGCCATATTACCAAAAATGAGTTTATATGAATCCTCGGCAAGTTCAATTTTATCTTTTAATGAATCCTCTAATTGTAAGATGAAGTACTTGAACTGTACCATCTCGTCTGAAAACTCAGGCTCAATGTCCTCGGAATAATGTTCCCTAAACTTTGTACAAGCCTCTCTAATTTCATCGTTGGACTTTGTCGAGAAATCTGTAAGAAATCCAAACAGACAATTAATTTCCCGGTAAGCGTCTAGTCGCCGCAACAATTCTGTACACAGCGTGTCTAGTACAGGCAAATAAGTTTCAACTTTTAACTTCTCTTTTCCTCTGTGGACAACGACTTCTGCAGATCCGTCATCGTGATGTCTTTTCCTTTTTCGCACAGTCTGATTTTCATCACTGTATTGGGTATCAGTTATCTCATTTGCCTTCATCTCGTAATCGTCAAATAATTCTCGCTGTGAAAGCAAAAAATCTAAAAGCTACTTTAAAAGATCGACTGCCGTTCGAAGTTCAATAGTTGGTTTTTGTAGTGATATACTGACACCATTGATTCGATCTAGTATGGCAGCCCAGAATACTGCCATTACGGCATTTTCTTTTTTTTCCAAGTCCTTTAATAGACATCTGGCCTCGTGAATCGCTTGTGATATCTGAGTCTCATCTTCAGCAATAGATTGCAAAGCTTTCTGTAAACCGTTGTAACCTCTTGAAAAAGCCTTAACCGCATCGGCCCTTGCACACCACCTTGTGTCGGATACTCTTTTCGGAACTAATGACGAGTATTGTTTAAGGTGTTTGAGCATAATTGCCCAGCGATGAGTTGACGCCGAAAAAAAGTTGTATAGTGCCTGTACAAATCCGAAGAATGAGATTGCTCCAACGCAGCTCTCCGCAGCACGTACTCCAACCAAATTCAGTGAGTGCGCTGCACATGGAACGTAGTGTGCGAGGTGATTTATTTTCTTAATATGCGCCTGTAGACCATTATAACAACCAGACATATTTGACGCATTAAGCATCGTAAGACTGGCCTCTCAAATTTTTTATATCAATGTTACATTGGTTTAAAAAATTTAAAATTGTGGTGGCTAGTTCTTCCCCTTTGTAACTTTCTATGGGAATAAACGCAAGAAAACGTTCTGCTACTTCTCCATTTGACGTAACGTATCTCAGCACTACAGTCAACTGATCAATATGAAATATATCTTGTGTTGAATCGACACTTATTGAGAAATATTTAGCTTCAATAATTTCATCAACAATGCATTTTAAAACCTTATTTCCCAATATTTCAATAAGTTCCTCGCAAATTGTTGAAGATAAATATGATTGTTTTCCCCTGCCTTCATTACCGTATTTGGCTAAAAGCGAACTAAGGAACGGGTCGTACTCCGCAATCAACTCTAAAATTCACAAATAGTTGCCGTTATGTTGAGAAGCAGGAATTTCATTATCACCACGAATTGCTAATCCACGGGATGATAAAAATTAAATCATAGAGACCATTCTTTGTAAAACTTTCAAACAATATTCTGTTTCTTTGTTGAATGTAATTTCCAAAGAGGTGTTGAATACGTCGTCTACTAATCAGTGTCTGGACACATACTTGGTGCGTTGTATTATTCTCATGCGATTGAATTCAGTGCGAAGCATTTTTCCAATCAGAAAATCCATTTTTAAATTGTGATTTGCTTTGAGCTTCACCAAAAAGAACACATGGAAAACAGTATACTTTTTCAGTAGACGGAGAATACATGAGCCACTCTCGTTTAATTTTACCACCACTTACTTATATGTTTCCGAAAAAACATAGATTGAGAAAAAAATCTTTTGCTATCGTCGTATTGTCGGCTTGAAACGGAAAAATCACAGTCAAAATGTTGACATTCGTTAGGATCTCTAGTACACCAAAAATGTTGTATTTCGTCTGTAACATTAAGCCATAATCCAATGTCATTCTGGTATTCTACTCTTAGATGGAGTACGTTTTGATGTAGCAATTAGACCTCGGACTCGGCCTTACTTTCCTCTGCACCCACTAAAGTAGCTGTTTCTTGATCCTGGCCAGTTTGTTCAGAATGCTCGCAAGGAATCTCTACCGGGTCGGTGCGTTCACCGCCATCACCCATCGTGAGGCTGGCAATACGCGGACACGTATGTATAAGGTTGATTTTCCATTGGTTGACGACTAAATCCTACTTGAAAAAGGTTTTGTGTTTTCTTCAATTGTTCATCACGCTTGTTTTGTTGCCCTTGCCGCTTTTTACGTTTTTCCGAACCACTTTGGTGTTTTTTCTTGTGTACCTCCGACATTTTGTCCCTGAAAGAAAAATTTACACATTACATTTGACAGGAAAGCATTTATTTATTTAAATAAAATTAACTGAACCCAAATACTTACTATCTAGAAAATTTTTTATCATTACATCATTTATTATTTTTCTAACTTACTACTTAGGTAGGTACTTTTATGCGGACGGAGAAAATAAAAACGGCACGAGATAAAATAGTAACAATTTTCATAATAACTTCACAAGAAAAAGTTCACAAAAAAAACTTCACACTCGTCAAATTCTATAATATTAAATGAAATAAATACTTATGTTAAATAAAATCTGGTAATCAAACTTACGTGGTATCGTAATGTAACTTCAGTTTATTACACTCGTCGTCTCGCCGATTTTCTCGAATCACTTGCAAACTATAAAAATATAACACTTCTTAACAAAATTCGAAAGTTTTGAAACATGGAACATGGTTTAAATTAAATCACTGTCGTAAAACTCCCAAATCGTAATTATAGGACAAAACGATATGAAGTTTATTTACGACGCAATTCAAATTCTATAATATTAAATGAAATAAGTATGTTAAATAAAATCTGGTAATTAAACATACGTGGTATCGTAATGCAACTTCAGTTTATTACACTCGTCGTGTCGCCGATTTTTAGAAAATGAAATGAAGCTTGTTTATGACACATGACACAACATACGTATCGAACTCCCCCAAATCCGGGGTCCCCAATGCTCTTTGTCATGCCAAACAGTACTGCCAACCTTATGAAAGTGGGCACAGAATAAATAAATACACGTAGCAGTAGGTGTGCATTTACAATGCATTCAGGTTTGGATTACAATTGACGATATCTAGATTTTCCCTGAGATCTGTGAACTATTGCCCGGTGTCTGAAGAATTAATTATGGGGGTATGACACGATATCTTTTTTCATCGTTTTTGTAGATTCGGGCTGAAAAAGGAGGTGTGCTCTATTTTCGGTTGGTAATGCTGATTTTCGTACAGATTGGTGGCGGTACTTTTGACTTTGACATCTGTCATACTCATCTGTCATTTACGTGTTGTAACATTTTTAGGGATTGGTTTATTTATGCATTTTTAAGACGGATAGAAACGAGGTTTTGAAAGCTATTGCTTTGGCATCTGCGGCAGTTTTACCGGCGCTGCAGTGATTTAAAAAAGGCGAGTGACTCACAGAATAGATCGGAAGTTCTAGAGAGAACCGTGGATTCTCCGGCGTAACGAACACGGCGCACTAAATATGCTCGAAACAATGAACTTCGTCTTCGTTGGTGAGGTATACCGTCAATGCTCACTGAATCTCGCTAAAACAATTGTCTAACTATTATGAAACAACAGGCGCAGAGGGGTTTGCCCCCTGAAAGCGGATTTTCAATTACCATCTAGGCAGACCAAGACGCGTGCTTGAAAATGCCTGGGATTGGGATTTTGGCAAACAGGTTAAGAATCCTAGCTCCAATCAACTTCGGCATGGGTAAAGTTGAATCCATTACGTGGACAGTGTGTGCGCTTCACAACTTTCTTATTAGAAGAGAAAATAGCAGAATGCGTGGAAATTGATGGAGCGAGAGCACCAAACTAATTGGGATTCGTTGTTGAACGTTGGGCAGCAGGCAGCAACAGACTCCAGCAAGTGCTTCGCACTTGTGGGATCTTTTCATAGATTTCTTCACACTGTTCCTTGGCAGATGTTGAATAATGTCTATGTACCTATAAGTCTGTTAAAGCACTACTTATTTTAGTTGTAATCAATTTAGGAGGCGGATATGGGTACCGCTGCCCCAGGAACTATTTATTGGATAACAACACCTTTGCCATAGATCACCCCAAGTGGTTATCTACGTTTGGTAACTTAGCAGGGGTGCCCGGGTTCATGGGGCAAGGTTAGTCCGGGTTTTGGCAGTGAATGCATCTGCCCACTGGCTGCCTGGCAGGGCGGGTTGAGGGAGTCCCTTTGACTTCTCCAACCATACTCTCTCGGAACATCGCCTTGCACCGCAGTGGGAGGGATGAATTCACAAGTCTGTCACTCCTGGACACACTGACACCCAGATTCCTACCCACCCCTAATACCTTTTTCCTTCCCAGAACTTTCTCTCCTTCCTTTCCTAAAAACACCCTCCATACAGCATCCCCAAAGATGACATAGGCCCTGAGGGCAATTATTTTCCTCAGGACCTCCAGTGTGGAGCTAATGTAAAAAAAGTATATGTTGTGGGTAAGATATAATAAGTTTCAAAGCTCCTTTGCCCCATTAATCCAAATACAAATAGTTAGTCAGCGTCCTTGAGTAAAGTTATAGTATTGATACAGGGATGGGATTCTGTCAGGATTCACATTCCAGGTGTTAAAGGATAAATGGCTAAAGCGCCAAGCAGCTGGAAAGGAAGAGTGACTCAAGAAACGTACAGCTGTATGGCGCTTGAGCCATTTTTACGTATGCAACTGTGCGACGCTTTAGCCATTTGTCCTTTCCAGCGTCAATATTTTAAAATAAAGTCCTCCGCCGATATTTTTAAAACATTTTTCATTGAACATAACAATTCTGTGAAATTCTTATTTTAATTTATCATAATTTGGAAGGTATAACAACTGTTTTCATGAAATTCATAATGAATACCAACATACTTAATTTTTCTATACTTTATCAATTATCAATATTAAACAATCAATACAATACAATAAGTACATATATTATATATTTAAATACATATTAGGAATAGTCAACATTTTCAGAAGTCTTGCCAATGCAGTATTGATATGAAATCTTTAGGCAACTTGAGCGGCGAATCCTTCCTTTAGCGCCTCCACATATAATTTTCGACCTCCTTCCGGCCGGGCTGAGGGCATATCATCCGCCGGGCGGTTGTGGGGAATCCACACCCCCTCTGCCGCAAAAAATCTTTTAGCAACTATGAAATTCTGAAACAAAGAAGATCATAAAGTATTTAAGTGTTTTTTCACAGGGAAGTTCTTGGAGATTTCATTCCTGCCAGTGAAGTATAGTTTTTTTTACATTTAGTTAGAAAGATTATTCCATAGTAAACAATATTAGGTAGAAACCAGGTTATCCTTGAAGTTCCTGTCTTCCTGAACAGATTTTTAAAAAATGAGACTTCACTAGTAATTTTTTTTTTATTGGTTTTTATATACATACACATGTAACATAATCATGAGTAATTAAACATGCAACATTGATTAAAAAACTGTAAAAACACTTATATAATTTCATTACATTAATAATATATTTTTTTTACAATAGCTCCACACAGGAGGCCCTGAGAAAAATAATTCCCCTCAGTGCCTATGTCATCTTTGAGGATGCTGTGTGGAGGGTCTTTTTAGGAAAAGGAAGGAGAGAAAGTTCTTAGAAGGAAAGAAGGTAGGAATCTGGGGTCGGTGTATCCAATAGCGGCAGACATATTAATCTATTCTTACCACTGTAGTGCAAGGTTGATGGACAGACGCATCCGCCGCCAATATCCGGACAAACCTCACCCCATGAACCCGGGCACCCCTGCTATGTCCCCAAATGTAGCGAACCACTTGGATGACCTATGGCAGAAATGTTGGTCATCCAATAAATGGGACAGTACTCATACCCGCCTCCCAAATTGAATATAGAAGGAAACCATTCGTAGAAGCATGCACTCACTTGAAAAAATGAATGGTTACTTACTTTTGTATCAAGAGTAAAGCGTTGATAGATTCCACTTAGTAATATTCATGTCTCTGGCAACCACCTCAATCCTGATCCAGTCATCCTTTCCATATCTCACATCAAAGTAGATTGATCCATCCAAGACAAAATGGATCTCTTCATCCGTGTGCAAATGTTCTTTGAAGAATGACTTCTCCTCGTAATTTGGCAGACACTCCTTGGAGCATATTATCTGATACTTATATGTATACTCTCGATCACTCTCATCTTTTATCAAGAAATCCATCAGTTTTGTAAGTATCGCAGTTGATCTGTGGAGAAAATATGGTGACTGCTTAAAATTGGAAAAGAATAATGTTAAAATATTATATTTTAGGAACAAATTAATACAAGCTATTGTATTACCTTGAAATATTCAACAGTCTGTTTGAAAAGTTCATCAAGGTTGAGGAATTCAGGAGGGATCCTCTGGCGTTCCAACTGCTTGGAGTTTACAAAACTGTCCGTCAACCAAGCGCGCACCATTTTTGCTTTTTATAATAACTCAATTACCTCATTTGACCAAGTTTTAGAGCAAGACTTATGATAATGCTCCAAAAAACCAACGATTCGCGATATAAAGACAACAAACTGCGCACAGAAACTGCAAATTATGATGTTGTTTATCGCTATAACCTATAACAATATTTTGATTTTGAGTGTTCGACACGGATGACATTTTAAAAAGGTGTTGCCATTTTTTGACGTTTTAACGTCTCAAAATATTATTACTTTTTCTCTAACGGCAACTAGCTGCATGATGAAAACGAAGACGAAAATCGGCACTACCAACCACCGGTGGTTGGTAGTGCCGATTTTCGTATTTTTTTCATCCCGAAGGCATAGACAAACTATGAATATCATAGAACTACCCAACCACCAATGGTTGGCACGTTGGTAGTGCTGATTTTCGTACTGTTTGGTATTTATATTTCGGCGGTATTTTTGAAATCTGATTCGTATTGTACTAACTTGTAACGCTTAATCTAAAATTATTCAAGGCAATAGGAAATGTTAATGATTGCCGTATATTGTCCAATTACTTGTTCAAACTTTTTACATGGTGTCAAGATAATAGCTTACAATCCAACATAAACAAATGTCACATTATGAGATTTTGCTGAATAATGAATCCATTTTCATTATTCCATTAGTAATATTTCGTTATTAAAGGAATGAACGAGCACTGGACGTTTTAGAAAGGAAAATTTTGAGGCGTATCTTCGGACTGGGTTTAGAAAATGGATTTTGGCGCAGACGTTACAACAATGAGCTATATACTCTGTGGAGCTAAACGTCTCAAAATTTATAAAACTAGGAAGACTTTGGTGGCTGGGTCATGTGGAGAGAATGACCGAGCATCAAGCACCAAAGTCCCTGCTGAACTCTAGACCAAGGCGAAGGAGTCTGGGAAGACCAAGATTAAGATGGAGCGACAACGTCCTCAAAGATATATCTACCTTAGAGATTCTAAACTGGAGAGAGCTGGCACAAAACCGAGATGAGTGGAGGAAGACTCTTGAGGATGCCAAGACCCACCAGGGGTTGTAGAGCCAAGAATGATGATGATGAATATTTCGTTAGTTTCTGTATTGGAAATTAATGAGTTGGGCGTATGGTTTTATTTCAACAATAGTTCAGCTATACATTCAGTTCAACAATATTACAATACAAGCTGGCTTCTCTACGTTTTCGTCATCGAATACAGCTGATTTATATAGAGAAAATGTTTAACTCTGGATGTGCAAAAGAGCGTTGATAAAATTTTATTAAAAGGCTGATAAATTTTTTTAAATTCTGTCTTTCTTTTTCGCTATTTTCATGAATAGGTATATATATATATTGTATTCTTATGTATATTTGTAAAAGCCCTAATTCCAAGAGATTTCTTATCAGTGGTGAAACAAAGTCAAATACTTTTCTGAAAGAACGAGTTTTCCACCTATAGAACTATAAATTTTTAAAATTTTGCTCTAAATTAGAATTTTTTTTAACCTTTTTTGAACAAATATATTGCACAGACATTTTTGTTGGGTAATTTAATTTGCTAATCTCCGAAAAGCAAGTAATTCCAATCGGATGTGCCAATTATTAGATAAGTTCAGTAGTTTTCTCCTGTTTTAAAATCTTGTCTCATAAATAACATATTATGTTATGTTACTTATGTATGATACAGTTTTTACCACATGAATGAACATTGTAGGCTTATAAGTTCCCATTAACTTGCTTTTGTCTATTATACTTGGTATTAACTAGTTCAGATCTTATTATTTAAAATCAATACCCATCACAGTTTTATTATTTTACTTATTTGTTAAGAGTTTTATTAGAGGTACTTATCTGCTGTAACGCAATGTATCTTTTCATACTTGATATACTGTTATTATACTTACATACTGTAAATACATAAATGTGGAATTCTGTGTAAAAGCGTGATAGGGTGTTAATAAATTAATAAGTTTTATGATATATTACATTGATGGGAATAACCTTCAAATGTTATAAAAAGAGAATTTTTCTTATAAGTTTAAGAGATAAAGATAAAGCATATTTTAAAGTCCCCTTGAGGTGATAAATGGCCCTATGGAATTTGATTGTACTTTGCATCCTTCAGTGAAGTTGTTGCATTGATACAGGGATATCGCCATGAATTGCAGTGTTGTTAATGTTGTTTTTATTGTAAATTTATTACATTGAATGTTATTTGTAATGTAAAAAAATAAAAGAAAAAGTTTGTAATCAACCAGGCTATAATAATTAGCAAATTTGTAAAGATGCATAAATGTACAAAAGTAATAACTTATTACGCTGCTGTGTTTGGCCGCAGCTGGTCTAGGATTATGTTATATGGCATCTGATAATCTACATTCCACCTGATTCCTAAAAAAAAGATTACAAATTACAAACATTATAATGTTATGTGTATAAACCATAGTTGAAGAGGGCCTTAATAGGCTGAAACCGTTTACAATCAGAAATAAATTAAGTAGAAAAAAGTTTTAAATTGTTTTAATATAATATTATTGTGATAATAGTATGCAATTTAAGAATTCAATTTAAAATACCAGAATATGTACATATGTTGCTGTGTGGCTGCCTGGCTGCAGCTGGTTTAGGATTGTGATGGTCCATTGCAACCTATTGCTGATGGCTTAATGGCCTATGTTCCACTGAATCCTGAAAAAAAGATTAAAAGTGTTGGCATGACTAAGAACGTTGCATCAAGTACACCCCAGAGTAACTAACCATCACCGTTTCGCCGAGAGGATGGACCGCCAAACAACGCGGTCTTGAAACACACTCCTTGCTTCACGGTAGTGCCATGTCTTCCTCGGGCATCCCCGACCTCTTCTACCATTCACATTTGCGCCATATATTCTTCTTAAACTCCTTACCTCGTTCATTCGCTCTACATGCTATAATAATTATATATACTATACTATACTATACTTATAATCTTACTCATAATATTACAATAAAAACACATAAATTTGTTTAAGACCACTTTTATTTTTATCATAATATTACACTTACAGCAGCCTTGCATTGTTTGCGGATCTCCACGTTTCTTACACAATCATACATGGTTTTTACACACATTCGCAGGAATCTCATTTTTACAGCGTTCAGACTACTTGCATCCTTCCTCTGCCAGTTCCATGCCTCTGCCAGGTACAAGTAATCTCCTCAGGGCAGGTACCAGCACTCCATTGTGGACTGCCAGCTTCGCTTCTTTGGAGTTGTTTGTTAGCGCCAACGGTGTTCAGTCCTCCATTAATGGAGTTACCTGCATTTACCCATCTCCCGTAAACAAACTTCCCAGATGCACAAACTCATCCACCTACTACATTAAACACTGTTTTTTTACTCTCTCTTTCAAACACCATCACTTTAGACTTACATTCATCATTATTATTATCATTAACTCATTCTTCATACATATTTGTTCATCCTAGCCACGAGAGACTGTAGATCTTCCATACAAGTCAGCAAGGCATCATCAGCATACGACGGGCAACATACTTTCAGATTACTCAATTAGAGTAGATCGTGACAATACTGTTTAACCAACTCAGCCCAAAGTAGATTGTGATAATATTGTTGAAATGCATGTAATTAATTTCATTAAATATATAATAATAATTTAAATTACCAGTATTTTCCCAGATAATCTCACTATCAGCGTAAATCAACCACTGCGAATTTGCCTGAATTTCCATTTCTATGTTGGAGGTAGTCGCCCTAAATTATATAGGTTTGAAGTAGAAGTTGGTAGCAGGTGTGACCACAGCCTCCTAAAATGTATACAATAAAGATTTATGAAACAGTTTTTAAATTATGTAATTACATAGAATGTATTTCCAACATAATTGTTTATACACAGTCAAAAGTGAGAATAGATGTTTAGGTACTGGTTTGTCTTCTAAATTTCTATTATAATTAAAATGTTTAATATTTTCACTCACGTTTGACGTGGAAGCTCTTGAATATTTTCATTCAGTGTTCTGTTGTGCAAACAGACCGCAAATATTACATTTTTTCTTCACTTGAGCTGCGCATTGTATTTCCGATGTTATTTGAGCACTGTACGAATTTTTCATTGTCTGAGAACTGACGCGTCTCAAGTCTATTGCCTCATTTCAGCATGCATTCATCCATTCATCATTATGAGGGTTCAAATGCAAACGAACAACAACTGACAACATAAATAAACCAATTCCTCCCAATGGTTCGCGATATAAAATCCTCGTGACAGATGACAGGTGACAGCTGATCATGTGTGTTGTTTGCAGTGATGCCAACTGAAATATTGATGAAAATAGAGATCGTGTATTGCGAAAAATTTGGTCCCTGGTCTCGATACGGGAATCGGGCTGAAAAAAGATGTCGTGTCATACCCCCATTACTCTATAATATTTGAAGCAGTGTTTTCGTACCTCGCTAGATCTTTTCTAAGCCGACCAAAACTCCGGCGCGGCATCCCGTTGCCCGTTGCTTACTGATAGAGAGTCAAACCATTGAAGCAAGTCACGGGGCGCGGGGCCCCCAGCCGATGCGGGGCCCCTAGGCAGTTGCCTACTCTGCCTTAGGGATAATCCGGTACTGGAAGGATTGCAAAGGAGACATAGAGTAGCGGCAGAGAAAAGCAGGGGAAAATTTGAAAAAAAAACCATACTTCTCACACGGAAAGTTGTACATGGACTGCTTACTGTTTACTCGTCGGAAAACCGTCTGATTTATTCGAGTACGCTTGAGTTTTGCAACGCATGCCGGAAACTCGCTAGGAAATCATAAATAATTATTGTTATATTAATATTAATTTATAAATCCCCATGACGGGGATGAGAAGTTATAAGTTGAAAATTGATCGTAGTCACTCCATTATACGGTACCTACAGATTTGAGGTCCAACAAACTCAGTAGCCTCTATTACTCGTACTAACGCTGCTTCTAAGTTAAAAGTTAAAACTTATCTCATCTCACTCTCTCACCTGCCCTCTGCGTTACAATAAACATTGTAAAATGTGGCCAAGAAATAAGGTCCCAGGGTGAGACAATGTTCAATTTTATATCCCATAACAGCAATCTCTCATCTGCCCAACAAACGGTTTCCGTACAATAGACATTTACCTATTCGATCTGCTCTCACAAAAGAGATCTGAATCTACTTGTTACGGGAACACGGAACGCAGTACGCTTCACTGGAATTCGATTAAAAGTTAACCAAAGTTACTTCCTAATATGCTTTTAAACTCGTGATAATTTTATATGTAAGCGACCACAGGTCCGTATCGTACGAATTTGTTAGTGTGTCCGCTGTATTCGAATCCGATTTTTTGTGGTATCAGTATTTTCCTTATATGTCTAGTGAAACTATATTCAGGTGTCGTATCTCCGCTCAAAAAGAAGAAGATGGAGATGGAGAGATATGTAACTACTAATGTTGGAGAGAGAGCGCTAATATTTAAAAGGATAGAGTTGAAGATTGAGGTGAAAATGTTTAATAAAACACTTTAAAATAGAACAAAAATCTCCTGGTAGTCCAGTCAAGGAAGGAGTTGTAGAGTGCGTGAGCAGGAACCTAAGCGATTCCTTCAGAAACTTTTTTAGGGTGCTTAGGGTGTGAACATACTAAAAGTCCTGACGTCTAGGTGGCGAGCTAGGGGAGGAAGGGGGGGGGGGGGAGGTCCCAATTTTCGGGTTTCCGTTTATATCTCAGAGGAAAAATTTTTAAAACAAGTAAAAGCTCATACAATTATCTACAACTTTTATTCCATACGTAATTTACTAAACCCCTGCCGTTTTTGAGTTACACGCTCCACAAATGTAGATATTTTCGAAAAAAAATCATTTTACGTCACATTTTTCATCTACCATTCCTTCATATCGTCTAAAATATTCATCATAGAAAGAAATTTATTCGAAAGAAGTTGTAAATAATTTAATTCCTTTTTAGAATATATGTATATACATATGCAAATTAATCTCCAACCAGTAAATAACAGCTTTATCTGAAAATGACGACATTTTACGAAAAAACTTAAAATTGCTGTAAATATTTACTGGTTGGAGATTTATTTCTATATGTATACATATTCTAAAAGGGAATTAAATTTTTTACAAGTTCTTTTGGCTAAATTTCTTTCTTTGATGCATATTTTAGACGATATGAAGGAATGTTTGATGAAAAATTTGAGGTAAAATTATTTTTTTCGAAAATATCTACATTTGTGGAGAGTGTAACTCAAAAACGGCTGGTATTTCGAAAATTATGTAAAGAATAAAAGTTGTAGTTAATTTTGTGAGCTTTTATTTATTCTAAAAAAATTTTCCTCTGCGACACACCGTTTTTGAGATATAAGCGGAAACCCGAAAATTGGGATTGTTTTTTTTATTCGTGTTATTATTATGTTTTTAATGGACCGTTGTACGTAAATAAATAAATAAATAAAATGTATGTACAAGAATAGATATAAATAAATAATAAAAAAAAATACCAAAAATGTATATTTTCATTAGAAATGTGTATGTGCATTTAATGAACAACTTTTTAAAAACATATTTTTATGGCTAAAATTTTCTGTGACAGTTTCCATTGATCATTTTTTTCTTTCTTATAAAATTTTTCATAAAATAAATAAAAACCACTTTTGCGCTTGAATCGTAAACTCTAGACCAGGGCTTCCCAACCAGGGGGGCGTAGAGAAATGTCAGGGGGGGCGTAATAGGTACGTTTGCATTTCCGAAAAAAATCAATCTCAAGTTTCTCAATAGTACTTTAAAATTTTTAATTTTTTTTTTCTTAAATTACTTTGAAAGTTGTTAGACATTATCTAATTATAAAAATATAATTTAAATAAATTAAAAATAATAATAGAATAATATGTATAATTAAAAGAAAACTAAAAAATGTAAATGTAGAAGTAATTAATGATTAAAAGTGTACCTATTCTTCTATTAAAGATCCATAATAAATAAATATATTGGGTACTAACTAAGAGGAATGAGCGAGCACTGGACGTTTTTGAAAGGAAAATTTTGAGACGCATCTTTGGACCGGTTCTAGAAAATGGATTTTGGCGCATGACCGAATATAACAATGAGCTCTATACTTTGTTTAAGGAGCTAAACTCGTAAAGTTTATAAAACTGGGAAGACTTCTGTGGCTGGGTCATGTGGAGAGAATGACCGAGCATCAATCACCAAAGTCCCTGCTGAACTCAAGACCAATAGGGCGAAGCAGCCTGGGAAGACCAAGATTAAGATGGAGCGACAACGTCCTCAAAGATATATCTATCTTAGAGCTTCTAAACTGGAGAGAGCTGGCACAAAACCGAGATGAGTGGAGGAAGACTGTTGAGGAGGCCAAGACCCACCAGTACCAGTACCTATTTGAAATTCAAATAAATAATTTAGTTAATTTAAAAAAAAGCGTGTTTCTTATTTTTGTTGAAACTTAATTAAGGGGGGCATGAAATTTTTTTTTTGGTTCGGGGAGGCTCGGTGAAATAAAGATTGGGATCCCTGCTCTAGACCCTGTTTGCCAAGCGATTTTTATGCCTATTATATATATATATACGGGGCACATTAAGAACATCTACCTACATTTTTGGATCGTCGCGATACAGCTATTATGAAATTACGATACTTAATACATTATTTATTCATCAATTAATTGGGCGACATCTTCACTTAAAATAAAATCTTAAAGATGACTGACGTACATAAGAAATTACCAGCTTTTTAAATTGACAAGTTCATTTGAATAATAAGAAAAAAGCTGCAAAAATGCATCATTTTTGATTTTTTTCAGTATTTTTATGAAGTCGGTCATTGACATTATTAATTTGTAAACTCCGTGTTTACTGCATTCCACTGAACACTATAGGAGACGATACAAGAAGCTCGTAGAAATTCCTGCACAATAGAGAAAGCGACATTTCAAACGACTGCCATCTAGCGGAGTGTACTTGAAACATAACAAAATACAAGCTACCGTCTCACGTCTCACTGTCGGACGGGCAGGCAGAGGGATAAGAGATTAGACTTCCACAAAAACAAAACCAGGTTTGGTATATTTATGCACAAAACTCTGTCTTGGGCATCTTGGCATACACTACACACTCCCTTGCTTCATTCACATTCATGCATCTCCTCGTAAATACTCTTCATTCTTCTGTTATTATTGTTGGAATTATACATCGGTAAATATTAAATTTACTTTTGACATGACACACGACTCGATTCAAGTTTTTTTCGTTTGATCGTGCATGCCTTTCTCGGGTGTCCCCGACATCGTCTGCCATTCACTTTCGCGTGAAATGTAGGTATATAACTCAGACTCCTTTCTTGTTGCTTAAGTAGACAAATTAAAAATAATAATTGTTTTATTTGTGTATTTGAAAACATGCCGTAAGTATTACTTAGGTACCTAGGTACTTTAGCGCATTTTGTGTGTGTATGATGTATGATGTAAGTATTGCGCCATTTTCGTTAAATATCACCAAGGGCGCATAAAAAAAAAACACTAAAATAATTATTTATATCTCTACATTCCAGAATAAAGAAGAATTTTAAACGTGGGGAAAAATAATAAAATATATTATTGAAGAAACTTCTTTTCTACGGAAAGTTATTATTGTAGATTGTAGTAATATTTTCTGACGCTAGGGCCGCTCTGAAAAAAAGAAACTGTATTTCGACAGAGATATTGTCAAAGTCAAATGTTTCATCTATAGTATTAGCTTCTACAACGCGCAACAGTTGTTTTCAGTTTTGTCAGTTTTCATAGATCAGTAATATAAATATTGTTATTTATAAATAAAAATCAAACTAAAGTGGTCTAATCTGATAATAACAATTTGTGTTGTTTACATTTCGTGTTGTGTTTATAAAATAAGTTTGAAATAAAGTTTCAAGAGAAGTTTTAAAATATGTGTAGGTTAGGAATGCGACAGAATGTTTAGGTGTGTATCCAAATGGTTTTTTATTATACTTTAAATCATTTTAAGTGTTATAATTATTATGTCATCCTTTGGCAACACTTTATTTGGGTAAAGTAAGTGAATTTGTTGTTTTTAGGTAAATAGAAAAGATGTAGAAAGTTGCGCTAAACTTTAATTTTGACGTTTCAAAGTAACCCACAGTTGTGAAAAGTAGAACGTTTTGTAATTTATTATATTAAATGGTGTTAAGTTTGTAAGAAATTGTGCAGATATATGGATTATGGTTAGAATACAACAAGGGTTGTTGTTTTTTTTTCCAATCCGAGATAAAAACGTTGGTGATCTGTGAATATCTGATTTTTACTTCTTTTTTAGTTCTTCAGAAGCTCACTTTAATTTTTCTATTTGCCCCTGTTTATACAGTGTAAAGATAGGGGAACTATATCGCTACCCAGTTGGGCAGCGTTGTGAGACAGGTTAAGGTAGAGGCTGTAGGAAGGGATTTATTAATGTGAGTCTTGAAGATGCCTTAATTGTATGCATGCAGCTCGATCCACATAATTTTCATGAATGTGTGGTACTATTTTATCTGCTAAAAATATGAATGGTAAAATAGGATTCCACGACAGTTGATCCCAGACAATTGGCCCCATATTTATAAACAATATGCGGTCGGTTTAGAGGAAAGGGGGCGTTCAAGTATTACGTAACGCAATTTTTGAAGATTTTTGACCCCCCCTCCCCCCCATGTAACGCGCCGTAACGTTTTTCAGTGTTCCCCCCCCCCCCCCCCCCTTAAACGTTACATAATGCCCAAGTGAGACAATTTTTACCTGAAAGTCACAATTAAGTTGCGCAAAGTACTGGAAAGTCGCTTATACCTTTTTTCTTGTTTTAATCGCGTTTGCGGTAATAAATAAAACAAGAGATTTCGAGAACGAAAAGGGTTGCCAAGGGTTGTAAAGTTAGCGGTAAGCACCAGATTTTATTTTTCTAGACAATGAATTAATAACTTCGGGAGGACAACATGGAGACACATTTTAAATATTTGTATCAATCTCCAGGCCTGCTAGGGTGAATTTGACCGTACGTTCGTCAAATACGCCGTGCCGCGGTGTATATTTGTTCACACGCTTTCTTCACTTACATCGTTAAGATTCCCACATTATTTTTCTTCTTCTTTTCTTTGATATGGCAAATTTGAAAGTAGGTCCGTCCAATAGACGGGTCACGAGTCGCAATTTGTATACACGGCTTCTTTACTTGAGTCGTCAAGATTCTGAATGTATTTTAGGGTATAGGTATTGTCGTCTTAAACATATGTATTTTCATTCAAATGCATCAATGATAAAACTACTTTTTGTATTCTGTATATTCCAGACAATAAGTCCAAATATTCGACCATGCAAATAAATTCGTTTAATATCCATACCACTTTATTATTAGAGATAATTTAAAAAATCTATTTTAGGTTTGAAATTGGTAAATGTTGTACAAAAATTATAAATTTACGAGAATTATAATTTTGGGGAATCAACTGTTGGGTCACCGTAAAATACTACCTACGTACGACCTCAATGGACCAAATTCATGCCTTCATGAAAATATGCTCATATATTGTTCTCGGCAGTAGATTTGAAGATCTGCAAAGTCCGCCCAAAATAAAAAAGAACACTACTCTAGGACGATAATCTTTGTTATTTTCATGTTTCTTTACTATAAACCTGTCTTATCTCACCATATATTGACGTCACCCCCCTAGGAAGATAATCTTTGTTATTTTCACCTTTCTTTACTAAAAACCTGTCTTATCTCACCATATATTTACGGGACCCCTCTAGGAGGATAATCTTTGTTATTTTCATGTTTCTTTACTAAAAACCTGTCTTATCTCACCATATATTTACGGCACCCCTCTAGGAGGATAATCTTTGTTATTTTCACCTTTCTTTACTAAAAACCTGTCTTATCTCACGATATATTTACGGGACCCCTCTAGGAGGATAATCTTTGTTATTTTCATGTTTCTTTACTAAAAACCTGTCTTATCTCACCATATATTTACGGCACCCCTCTAGGAGGATAATCTTTGTTATTTTCATGTTTCTTTACTAAAAACCTGTCTTATCTCACCATATATTTACGGCACCCCTCTAGGAGGATAATCTTTGTTATTTTCATGTTTCTTTACTAAAAACCTGTCTTATCTCACCATATATTTACGGCACCCCTCTAGGAGAATAATCTTTGTTATTTTCATGTTTATTTACTAAAAACCTGTCTTATCTCACCATATATTTACGGCACCCCTCTAGGAGGATAATCTTTATTATTTTCATGTTTCTTTACTAAAAACCTGTATTATCTCACCATAAATATATATATAGGAGGATAATCTTTGTTATTTTTATGTTTCTTTACTCAAAACCTGTCTTATCTCTCCATATATTTACGGCACGAAAGAAAACATAGTTAACCACCTCTCACTCAACCTAGTTAGCAACTAACTAACCATCACGCCGTTACCGCAGGGGTAGGCAGAGAGGACGGACCGCCTAACAACTCGGTCTTGGCACACTCTCCTTGCCTCGTTCACATTCATACATCGACTCATACGTACTCTTCTATTATTTTGACTCTTGACATGGCCCCTCTCAAGTGTCCGATTCACTAGATCGCGCCATGTCTTTTTTTTTTTACATTTGCTCCACAGCCCTTAGGAAAATAAGTGCACATACCTTACAGAACCGTATATGAAAACTCGACTATCATGGAGAGCATTAGTTTCTATGTTCCTGATGGTTATCTCCGTCACCGACAGCATAGATTGTTTATCTCCCGGCTTGCAGAACTAACTTGCCAATAGTATTGCCAGTCGGGAGAGCTGTCTTGTTGTTAAATAGAATCACTTTGAATATCGATATGTTTAACATCAATGAATCAAAATACAAACAGCAAGCTTTGTTGCTGTTAGTCTAAATCTGTTTATCTCATCTAAAGTATTTTTGTCTTTGAAAAACTCTTTCCCTGCATTATGAGATGCAGGATCTCATACTTCTCTGGATGTCTCATCACATGTCCAAGATATTGAAATTTTCGGATTTTTTTAGTTTTAATTACTTCCTTTTATTTATTCATCCAAACCATAATATCTTCATTTGTAACCCTGTCCATCCAGCTTATTTTAAATATTCTTCTGTAGATCCACATCTCGAATGCCTCAAGTCGCCTAATTAGTTCTTCAGTAAGCGTCCATGCTTCCATTCCATAAAATAATATAGCACGTTGCATCTGACCATTCACATTCGTAATCCAGCGTTGAGATCATGACTGCAGAACATTTTTTTCATGCAAATAAAGGTTGCACGAGCTTGCTCAATGCGGCATTTGTTTTCAACTGAAGGATCCCATCTATCATTTACATTGCAGCCCAAGTATACAATACTCTGTTCCTTCTCTAGTTTTGTTCTAGCAATATAAAGATTTTCATCCAATGCGTTATTTTTGCTTATGAGCATGTATTTTGTTTTATTTATATTCAGTTCTAGCTTTAAGCTCAATCAATAATATTATATGTATTTTTTTTTATATTTTCCAGATGATAGTAATGCCAGATGATCTGTTGCCATGGCGGCGGAGTTTCTGCCGCTGTGCGACGTGCTGTTCAACGTGATCTCGCTGGCAGGTTACTTCTGCGATGTGGTGTTCGACGTGGTCATGTGCTACGCCCTGCTGGAGCGCGGCCGCACCGCCACTGCCGCCACCGCGCTTGCCATCATAGCGTGCTCGCTGCTTATATCGCAGGTAACAATAACTGATATCATCACAATGTGATCTCGCTGGCGGGCCACTTCTGCGTACATTTAAACTATTTTGTGTAGAGAGAAGAGGCAAGAAGAAGGAAAAATAGGTTGATAATTGGAGATTGAAAGGTGTTGCTTTGCAGAAAACTCCTCAGATAGCTTCCAAAAAGAAACTCACATCGAGATTGGGTCGTCTGGACCACAATGGCTCCCAGCAGGAAAAATCGATGATTTCCGATTCCAAAATCCTCCAAGAGTGACCTCCAATCTGTTCCGATAATGGCCAGTGAATGAATATTGGATGATCACGATATTGGCTAATGAAGTCGATTCGTTGTATGTCAGTCGAGAGGGTAGCTATCACTCTCTGATGCACAAGGAATGAAACTTGCTTTTATTTGAATTTCCCAAGTTTTGCACGCTGCCTACAGGTTTAGCAATAGTTCAGCTCTGCAAAATTCTGAGGCAGGCAATCAGCGTGATCTAGCGGTAAGGCTTTTGACTCACAATACGATAGTCGCGGGATCGAATCCCGGCATGGGCAAATAAATTTTATTTTAATAATTTGTGTTATTTCACAATTAATTCATTTAAAATAAGGTATAGTATACTTGCCGGCACGTTCCAGAGTGGAAGATACTCTCAGTATCGCCCTGGTTTAAGACCGCCGTTCAGAATTGAAACGTTGCTTGAAATGGCGTAAGCCGTGTTTGGTGACCAGATCTGAATAGCCAGGTACTTCCCCACCTTCCTCTTCACCGTCTCCTTCCTCTTCCCACTACCTTCACCCTCACAACATACCCCAAATGGGGATGCCATAGTCTCACTGGCTCCAGACGGGAGCAGCTGAGACTCTTGTGAGGTATTACTATAAAAAAGAAAAAAATCTGACCAATGCACAATTATCAATGCACAAATACTGAAGCCACACACCGAGACCATAAATATGGTGTGCGTAAAAGTGTGCATATACCTTGTTACAAATGCTTTATGTAACAATGTCTTCCATAAATTATATTTTTTATAACATTATAGAGAGAAAAAAAAAACATTTCTCTTAATGTAAAAAGCTATCCTGGGAAATTATATAGGATAGATGTTACATGTATAAAAAATTATAAATATTACCCTACACATTATCTAGTAAGCCATCCAATTTTACAATGATGCGCAAATTCCTCGCTGTCCTTTTTTTTACATTAGCTCCACACAGAAAGGCCCTGAGGAAAATAATTTCCCTCTGTGCTGCCGTGTGGAGGGTCTTTTTAAGGAAAGGAATGAGAGGAAGTTCTGGGAAGGAAAAAGGTATGAGAGGTTGGTAGGAATCTAGGGTTCAGTGTGTCCAGATCGTCTGTCACTAAGACCTAGACAAACCTCACCCTATGAACCCGTGTTAAACCAAACGTAGCGAACCTAAAACCTTAGCCGTAACTAAAAATCCTAAATTTCATGAAAAGGGTTTTTGATTGACTGAAGAGAATATTAGCGAAACTCAATCGAAAATCTGGAAACAGAAAACTCAGAAAAAGATATTTGCACCTCTGGGACTCGAATCCAGAACCATTCACTTTCCGGGCAAATGCGCTAACCACTTCTTAAAATTTTTTCATATCAAACTGAAGAAAGTTATGTAAAATAATGTAATAAAATCCATATACCTTTGTCCTGTTCCAGGTGGTGTCACTGCGTTGGTATTTGCACGTGGCGGACGGGGGTGGGCCGAAGCGCAAGGGCTGTGCTCGGTACGCCCCCCACGTGCTGCACTGCCTGCAGCTGGGCGTGCTCTGGCGTTATGCAAAACTGTTTGTACCTGTGGACCTGCGATATGTGAAACATGAAGTCCGGAACCTATGTGAGTTGGTTATTTTAATGATTTATTTTATACGGTCAGTGGCTGAGTTGGCACCGCATTTGGGTCCCACCCGGGCATCGCTTGTTTGATTCCTCGGCCAGCTAAGTCCTCCATCACGTCACAAGCAACATTTTCCACTTACTGTGGTGTTAGTAGAAGATTTTCAAATATAATCAGGTCATTCGTAACGGGGGAATGTTTCTTGTTCTATAAAAAAAAAAATAGTAATCCCAGAAAGAGGTTGTATGTGATCTACGGATCTACGAATTTTTCAAACTGGGGCAGAAACTTGATAGTGGCGTCCCCTCTCGATGAGTAGCGCCCCCTCTCATGTGAGTGATCATTGCTTCTCTTGACGTTCGAACGTTCGGGCTTATGAGGCTCAGCTCGTGTAGCCCGTAGTTCTAGATGCGATGGGGATTCCCCTGGCAGAGACAAGACATACACTATGCACATAAATCATAAATCAACTTAGGATGTGTTTAAAAACCAACTGGGCCTTTTAAAATCAAATGAATAATCAATAGAACATGCGCTGGATGACAGGCGCTTTTTGAATCAAGGTTTTTTTTCAATCATATAAATTACAATTTTGGCGCCCCCTAAAACTGCCGCCCGGGACAGGCGCCCCGGTTTGCCCCCCAGGGCTGTATGTGACATCATCGAACTGGAATCTTCTGTCTTTTTAATTTTTATAGAAGACGTATGAGAAGAGGATGATCATATGTGTGTTGTTATTGCAGGCATGCTGCGTCTGGTGCACGCGTTCTGCGAAGCCGCTCCCATGTTGCTACTGCAGCTGCATGTTCTGGCCGAAGGCTTCTCCGCCACGGCCCCGCACTCCGCTCTCCAGACCACCACTCCCTCCTCACGCCCTGTGCTCACTGTCGACCGAGGAGGTAAACAAACATCAATCAAACACTTTATATATTAACTTCACACAGGATGTTGTCTTTAACCCCTCCGAATTTTCGAGAATATTAGCTTTTGGTGTCTTAAACGAAATGACATTTTATGAAAACTTTTAGTTATAACCGCTTCACAATTAAAGCTCTATAAATGAAACATTTCTGAACGTAGCCGAATAGTAAAAACTGTTTTAGAAAGGTTACAAAATAGGCTTTCAAATTATTATATTACAAATAAATATTAGCAATTGTAAATATTAAAATTTAGAACGCAAACATTAAAAATAGGTAAAAATGAATCACGTGATGTTTTTATGTGAAAACGGTACTAAAATCACAGATTATGCAAACAACAATACTTATTCTATTGTATATATGTGTAATAAACACTTTTGTCACCTCACTTTTTTATCATTTCATATAAAAATATTTAATAAAAATTAAAAATGTGGAGCGGCGCGGTGGAGCTGCCGGTAGCAAATTTGCGCGGGTAAACATTTTTGTCAACTACACGATTGACAGCTGATTCCTGTTATGTATTTCCATAGACAACTTGATAGAAATGTGCAGCTTGATCTACTATCGACCTTTGACTTTTTGGTTTAGGGATGTAACTAAAACAATAACGGAGTTATAACGATTTCTATGGAAAGACACGCGCTAACGTATAAACACGCTTATTGTACTTGATTGCTGTCCTATTTTTAACGCTTATATCTGCTTACGTTGCGGAGGGGTTAAGGATGATGTGTGGAGGATCATTTTGAGTAAAGGGCAAAGTGAGTCTCGATGAGATTGAGAAAAGAGATGCTCAGATGGTTTGGGTGTGTAGAGTGAATGAACGAAGTCGAACAAATGAATGAAGTCATTAAAAGCTTTGAAAATAAAAAAATAGCCCATAACCTAACCTAATGTAACTTTTTAATACTGAAAATACTAAAAACTGTTTTTGTAAGGTTTAGAAATAAGCTTTCAAATTATTATATTACAAATAAATATTAATATTTGTAAATATTAAAATTTAGAATGCAAACATAAAAAAAAAAATTAAAAATGACTCCAGTGATGTTTTTATGTGAAAACGGTATTAAAATCACGGATTATGTGAAAAAAGCACTTATTGTATTGTATAAATGTATAATAAACTATTTTGTCACCTCACTTTTTTACCATTTCATACAATAATATTTAATAAAAAATTAACAATGTCTAATGGCATTTGGCGGGTGAAAATAGTTTCTACAAAATAATACTTTTTTTTTTCTTCTATGAACAACTTTGAATAGAGATGTGAAGCTTGATTCAAATGGATCGTCTACTTTTTGTTTTGGGGTTGTCACTAGAACAATAACAGAGTGAAACATATCATGTTCGTATAAAATGTAACTTTGCGGCAGAGCAGAGACCAGGGCTCAGGATAGTGGGCCAAGTAGTTATCTGTCATGTAGGTAGGGTTTTCAGTCAAATAAAAGAAGATGAACATTATAAAAATGTATTGAATTCCAAACCAAAAAGCAACATGGAAGTGTACAAACTTCATACCAAGGTAACAAAAGGAAATATAAAAAAATACACATACCAGATGGACTCCTAATGGACACGCTAAACTAACTATACGGAAATAACCCCGGTAGACGAACGCGATCTTGCTTCGCAATGAGAGAACACGAGACGGGACGGGAACTCCAGTCTTCCCATATGGGAACGGCGCGGAATCCAGAGCACCAAGGTCGTCCTTCTAATTGGGCAGGAGGCCGCTATACCTCCAAGGAGCGCATTCAGCCACGGGCCATCTCGACGAACTCCAATCAAAAGGCACGTGGCCCCCAACAGTATTCAAGTCTGGCATATTACGGTTAGCAGACCGTGACTTTGCGACGCGGGGTCGTGAAGGCATATTACAGTAGCCAACACCAGGACCAATTCACTTCACGATTCCTTTTCCAGAAATAATTCCACAAAACGGCCAACCAGCCACATCGGAAAAAAGTGGGAGTTTCACGTCATCCACTATAAATAACTCGTACACGAACCTCGCGTGTTACGTAAAAACACCCCGCGTTCTTTTAGGTTTAAAAATCGACTTAGATTCTCATAATAAAATCCAATAAAACACTTTTCCAGTGAGTGACCAATTTCCGACCCAACTGCCCAAGTTGATCGGAAGGAAGTGACCATAAACAAAAAAAAGCAGCTCTCTCTTTTCCAAAAATTACCAGTGTCCAAAAAAAATACCATAGACAAAATAACCACCTAAGCAAGAACTGCATTAGTCACATAATTATTTATGTGACAAGAGTTATAATGATTCCTGCGGGAACACATGCTTATTGTACTTAACTGCTATTGTTATATTGTCAAGTAAACATGCTTACGGGTCGGAATGTTTAAAACTACATATAATTACTTATTCTAGACAGAGAATTGAAGGCATTGAAACAACTACACTATAACAACATCAGTTGAAAGAGATTGAAACTACAACAAACACTACAGAATGGCGTAGAATGTGTTATGGAAGTTAAAGGATAAAGCTTGACACTAAATAAACGTTAATATACAATGAAATTTAAGACTAGATAAATGTTAATATGCAATGAAAATTAAAACTAAATAAATATACAATAAATGTTAACATGCAATTAAACTTAAGACAAAATAAATGTTTATTTGCAATGAAACTTTTGATTTAATAAATATTAATATGCAATGAAACTTGATATTAAATAAATGTTAATATACCATGGTGAATTGCAGCCAGTGCAGCGTTCACGGAGCTGAATGTGATCTCAGCATCGCTGAGCCTGTTCTCCGTGTGCTGGGCGCTGGCCAGCTTCAGCAAGAACGTTCGACTGCAGAATGTGCACAGACTGGTGCTCACCTGGTTGGGGGTCATCTTCCAGGTAACTATACCTTCATCACAACCTGGGATGGGATTAAATTCCTGCGCAAATTCTTTCCACTGACTATAGTTCCCCGCCATTCTCCTTCAGTTCTACTCCAATCCTCTTCCAGTCAGTCTAACCACCTCTTCTTCAGTCACCCTCTGGGTCTCTTCCACCTAGGCACCAACTTTGTCATTATTCTCTGTCTGTCATCTGGCATTCTTGCGGGGCCTTTGAGGTAATTTTTCATAAAAACGGTGCTAAATAAATCAGCCAAATATTATCGAACAGTATTAACCTGTCAAAGGCCCGCAAATTCCAGGAAAAATACGGAAATTTCGTAACAAAACACGATTTTGAATTTTGAATTGAATGTTTTGTTGATTAATTTTGAGCTATCGTATATTTCATTGACTGAAACACATTCCTAAAACAATAAACTATGCACCAAAACAACATTACTTGCGTTAATTACGTAAATTAATAGGTTTTACGATGTTTTAGTCGAGGAACACGCGTCAATATTGACAGCTTCAATTTGCGCCAAAAATGACATTTCGATTCCACAGATAAAAATCATTTAAAAATAATCTGGTGTTGTCAGGTGAATGAAACTAGTGGCGATATCATCAATGATGTTGGCGCAAGCGATTCTGACCTTGTTTTCATACAAATTCTGTACATAGAAGGGTCAAAATCGCAGACAAACACTTTTATTTCGAAATATTTTTTTCGCGCATGCGCAAAAGCTGCGCGCAAATGAGCGTTTCCGGCCGATTACAGGTTAATAAGCCAGAGACTGTACAGTTGAAATTTAAGAATCTGGCTAAGAATGCAACTCTGATGCCGCGCCATACGTAAAAAACCATCTTCATACTTGAAATTTGTTGAAAAGCTACTTTTGTAATAGAACCGAATTCAAACAAGTAGTTAAGATGCCAAAGGCTGCGCGCCTTACGTTAACAGATCGCTTGAGGACAAGCAAGTACTACAGATTTGTAATTTTGAGTATCTCTCCGGAAATGGAGAGATTGACGGTAATATGATTATTTTTGAACCAGTTCCTTTCGGATTTATAAAACGGTCACCAACACTCAAACTGAGTGAAGCCGAAAAAAAGCTGCCCGCAGGGCCTAGCAGCAAAAACCTGCGGAGCGGGTTTTTAACTGCTAGTTATTATTATTCTTTCAATGTGTCCTACTCATTGCAGGCTTTGAGATCCACAGAATCTTACAATTGTGCTCAATTAGGTTTTCTAGTTCCATATTTCATTTTAATTCTGTGTGATCCATTTTATAGCTTAGGTCGATTGTAGTTCATCCTCGTATGACCTCAATTTGGAGTTGATTCAATTTGAGAGTTATTTTTTTAATGCTTTTATTTGTTTTCACAGTTTGCCTGGAGACTGGGGACTATATCAGCCCGGGTGACCGCCCTGACAGTGTACGCCTCTCTCTACGAGCATTGGGTGTTTCTTGTTATCGGTAAGTTAAATGTGTCAAATTTGTTTCCAAAATTAGGTCAATTTTCTCTTACTTCTGCTGAAATGGATTCATTTTCAATTTGGGAGGCGGTGTGGGTACTGCCGCCCCGGGAACAATTTATTGGATAATCCCTGCCATAAGCCAACCCAAGTGTCTGATTCAATATGTTTGGTGACTCAGCAGGGGTGTCTGGATTCAAGGAATGAGGTTTGTCTAGGTCTTGGTGGCGAATGTGTTTGCCCACTTACTTACTGCGTGGCGGGCCGAATCAGGAGAAACTGAAGGGGACCTAACCTAGACCTCTCTCGACCCATCGCCTTGCACTGCAGTGGGAGGGATAGATTTATATGTCCGTCACTCCTAGATACATTGACCTCCAGATTCCTACCCACCCCTCATATCTTTTCCCTTCCCAAAATTCCTCTCCTTCCTTTCTCACACAGCATCCCCAAAGATTACATAGAAGAATTTTTTTTCTTTATATGTCCGTCTCTCCTGGACATGTTGACTCCAGATTCCTACCCACCCCTCATACCTTTTTCCTTCCCAGAACTTCCTCTCCTTCCTTTCCCTAAAAAGACACCACACACAGTATCCACAAAATTACATGGGCCCTGAGGGAATTTTTTTTCTCAGATCCCATGTCACTTTTTTCAAACCATGTCAAGAACAGAAAATCAATTTCATTAGCTTCTCTGGGATCTAGGAGTTGACAAATCTTATGTACATTGTCAACGTCAGTTTTCTCGCAAATCGGTAACATAACATTTCTATCTGTTCACCATAAATATTCACACTTCTGTCTGCCCACCACAAATATTTTGCAATTTTTTTATGTATTTTGGGCTTTTGATTTGCAGGTCTCCACTGGGTGTCCATGTTTCTGTGGCTGATATCGCCCAAGAACGTGTTCCACGGAGAGCGGATCAGCCGGCCGAGGAAGGCGTACCTATCTGCGCTCATCGCCTTTGTCTATGTCTTTGCATACGTCAACCTGCAGGAGGTGAACCATAGACAGAAGATGGTAAATTAACACTTTTATTCTATAATCTTGCAAATATGATAAGTTATATTCCATCCACTAACATTTTTATCATACAGACATGCCAATAAAGCTAAATTTGTTTATTATTTCGACAACCTATTTAAGAACCAGTGGCGTTCACTGAATAAATGCATCATCACTTATACTTTTACTCAAAAATGTGAAGAAAAAATGTCTAATTATCTGTACTGGCAGTTTTTGCTGCTAGACCCTGTGGGCGGCGGGCGACACGTCTGTAGCTTAGTCACAAACTATCATCCGTATCCAGACTGGAGAGATTATTAATGAAATGCAAATCCAAGAGTACTTACGCCTGCCAGCTCATGTTTCTCATGTTAACTGATAACGCAAGTGGTGCCATATTTTGGCATTATTAGCTACTTGCTTTAATTCCGTTCTATTACGATAGTAGCGTCACAAACTTCGCGTTCACAGATGGTTTCATATAGTGTGTCGTTAAAGTTGTACTCGGAGTCGGATTTTTAAATTTCATCCGTATAGTCGCTAGGGTATTAATAACTTCAGATTTTCAATGAAATAGCTTTTGAAATGCATTATTTTCCATTTTCGGTTTTTTTTAAATGGTAGTTTCTCATTGTTATTTATTTTATCAACGGTGTATGTACACTTAAACAATTATTGCATGTCACAGTTAAATAAAAGCAATGAAAATACTAGAAATAATCTTAAAATATAACAATGAAGACCCAGTTATTTCATAGAAATTCAAATGTAACATTGTCATCAAATGGCCATTCATTGTCATCAAATGCACCATTTTGTTTTATTACATTTCAAAGGTCCTTGTTAAACGCCGATTCTAAGTGCGTTTCAGCTTTCTATCAAATTGTAATACATAAGCTGACAACCTCAACAACATTGTCCACTTCTGCTGATCACAATTTGTACATTTGTTTGTTTCAATGGTCGTTGATAACTTTGTCAGACGTGAATTTCTGCAAAATAACTGGGCCTAACCGATAGGCATTTTTTATTAAAATTGAAATTAATCGGATGAAATCGGTACTGGTAAAATAAATAAGTGGAAATAAGTTAAAAAGTGTTTTAATTTCAATTTTAATCTTTTCACCACGGCGGCTGACCTAAGTCATTTCATCAAGTGTCACACACCGCGCGGCGGCTGACTTCAGTCATTTTCAAGTTTCGACTTCGTTTTCTAAGCACATGTATGCCGTATACGATCGAAATTTATATTAAAAATAAGAATATTCATTTGTGGTGCGACCTCTCTGAGAATCTTTATCAACTACTTCATTGTTTATCTTGGTAAATGAATAAAACCAAGAGCGCGGCCCCAGCCGCCAGTCACAGTTTTGAAAATGCGCGCGAATCTGATTGTCTCTTTCGAGCGGACCCCGTACCGTATTCGTAATAATACTTGTGCGTCGATATCCACTTTGAAATCTATTTTATTTTTGTGTACATAATTATTTAATTGTTGTATTATTTAAAAATTGACTAATTCAATTTTAAAAACATCTTGTTTTGTGTGTTTACGTATGAATTTTAAAACTTTTTTTTTAACAACACTCAAATTGTTGACACGTGGCCTATCTGAAATTGATATTGAAGCAATGTTAGCTTCGGAAAGTGTTTTGGTAAGTGATGACTGATGACGATACAGATATTGTTTTTGTTGGGCAATATGAAAGTTATGTCTCAATCCCGTCAGTTCAGCCATCAACTTCTTCTGCTGAACCTTTGACTTTGCCATCTCAACCCAGCCGGCCCTCTAAATTCAGTAACCTATTCGTAATAAATTCGCAAAAATACCGAATATTGTCTCCAAATTTTTGCGGTTGATTGCTGCCGTGACCGGTTCTTAAAATTTAGATATTCGTAGTAAATTTGTAAAAATACAATATATTTCCACGTAAATCAAAATTTCGCAACCGAATCCCATCTCGGCCGCCCCACTAAATTTAGATACCTATTTGAAATAAATTCACAAAAATACCATATTTCTGCGAAAATCGAAATATCGCACCGGATTTCCGTTGCAGGCGGCCATTCTAATTCGGGAATTCGAAGTAAATTCGTAAAAAAACAAAATATTTCTGCGTAAATTGAAATTTCGCAGCCGAATCACGTCGTGGCTGGCCCTCTAAATTTAGATACCCATTTGATTCACAGAAATAAATTCACAGAAAATACGATATTTCCGCGTAAATCGAAATATCGCGGCAGATTTCCGTTGCAGGACGCCATTCTAATTCAGATGTTCATAGTATTCATAAAAATACCCACCATTTCTGTGTAAATCAAACATTTGTGGCCGTTTCCACAGAGGCCGGCCCTGTGAATTCAGATATTTCGAGTAAATTTGTAAAAATACGGTAAATTTCCTCGAAAATAGAAATTTCCGCCGCAGCCGGCTCTTTAAATCCATATAATTGAAGTAAATTCGTAAAAATATGGCGTTCCGGTATAAACCAATTTAGATATATAAAATAATAATACGAATTAGGTCGATATCAACCGCATAATCAACGTTTTACGGTGATTTACTGCCGTAAAATGTCGATCTTATTAATGCAAATTTATCAGTGAAAACAATATAAAATAATTTCACAACGTAAATATCAATAAAATGTTAACTATAGAAAAATAAGTATCTTTAAACTAAAACCACGGCATCTTTTAAAATTCGATAACATTAAAATTGATAACGTTATTATCAAGCTCTGCTAGTATTTAAGTGTGTATTTTTGTTACAGCTGTTTCAGTTTACAGTTTGAAAATGGATTCGCAAACATTATAAAATTATCAAATTAAATTTTAATTAAATAAAAAAAAAAACAATAAAATTAAATGGAGTTCTACGAATTACACACAAAAACAATAAATAAAAATAGAGCATCGGCGCAGTGGCCCTTCTTGACGCGTCTCGTATTTCACTACACGAGCAAGTAGGTAGCTATATGTTACGTCATACGTTGCTAGAAGCGGCCATGTTAGAGATTGCTTTGTTTGTTGATATTCACGGCGTTTTTACATTAACGCAATTATAACGTTATCTTCATTTCAGTTGATCTCAAATGAATGTTTATTGATACTTCGATATTGGAGGATGATGTTATCAAGATTTATTAATGTTTTTAGGATTAATCCAGACAATGATTTTGTTTTCTAAAAGGGTCTATGTAAAAATGACATTCGAAAAAGAAAGTGCCGCGTGGGGGCGACTGCTTAGGTATATTTTTTAGCGGTTAAAAGGTTAATATAATATAATTCCACCACGTATAACAGAACAATAAATAAACTCATGAAAGAAGCATTTTTTAAATAAAATGTCCAGTGTATCTAGGGCCTAACAATAAGACTTGTTTATTTGTTTGCTTTTCAGGTAACTTTCTACTTGGTGATGCTAGTGGAGAACTGCCTGTTGGTGTGCGTGTGGCTGGCGGGGGTGTGGGGCAGAGGGGGTGGTGGGGGGATTCAGGGCATGAGATTGGCCGCCCTTCCACTGCTTGTATTGGCCTCTTTCTCCGCGGGGATTGCCTTCATGCTTCTGTACTACAGGTAACCAATTATGTAGACCAGCGTTTCCAAATCCTTTTCACACATGGACCCCTAAAAAAATCGAGCACAATTTTCAAGGACCCCCATAATAAAAAACCAACAATACATTTCCGACCATTTATTTTAGTACTACAACTACAAAAAAACTTTTTTGTAGTTGTAGTACTAAAATAAATCGACCCCCCATACATATATTCGCGGACCCCCAGGGGTCTGCGGACCACAGTTTAAGAAACACTGATGTAGACCATAATATACGGTCAAATGTTTTCTTTATTTTATTTACTAGATTTACCTTTAATTTATTTAGGATATACGGTGGAACCTTAAGGCTTAACGAGCACCTCCTATAACGAGCGATTCTGATAACGAGTAAATCAAATTCTATAAAATGACACACTTAGCTAGTAGTTTCGCAGAATGAGTGATTTTACTCCAAATAATGTCGGAAATCACTGATTAAGGTAACTCAAGTACATCCCTTAACCACTGGAGTGATTTTTTCATATATTCCCGCCATTTTATATGTTTCCGATTGCTTTTTGGATAAAAAAGGCAATTATCTCCTTGATTCGGCAAAATTAAAAAAATATATATTTGTAGCTCACAATTTTCTTATTTTGGACTTAAAATGAAGCTATTGAAATGCTTTATCTATTTTGACCATAGATATTGCAAATCCGAACTTCATAGATTATTTTATAATGATGTTAAAAATAAATTTTTAAAATATCGTTTTCACTCAGAATTTCTGGTCAGCTGTTTACGGTTTAAGGTTTAAATTAAGTCCTTTTTCTATAGATATGCACTTTTCATTATCAAGTATACCACAGACGATATATAGAAATCAAAAATATTCTATGTTGACTCGAATAAGTACCTCTAACGGCAGTTTCAAAGTAACAATAAGTTATAAATTTTACGATTTTTTAATATTTTCTTTATAAATCCTACTAATATGAGATAAACGGTAAAATACAGGTTAATTCATTGGCTATACGGCACTGTAATAAGTTTTTATGTTTCCATGTTAAAATTCAAAGGTATGATTTTTTTTAATGTTGGCGAAAAATTAAAAAAAATATCTTTTGAAAATCTCGAGCAAACGGAGAAAAAAGTTTTAAAATGCGCTGTTGCTCCACTGGTTATCACCCTTAGTTTGACCACTGATAATAATTTTATTTGTCAGATATTTCCACGTCCGCCGGCTGGGCTACGAGCTGGGCGGCCGTCTGCCACCTCTGGCGTCTGGCGGTGGTGATGCCAAGCCGGGCGGGCCGTACGGCGAGGGCTGCTACGATGCCGGGGGTGGCGTGGACGCCGCTGCCCCCGGAGCCGGGGACCACCGACAGCTCGGGCCTGGCAAGGGGCTCTACTGCGGCGGGGGCACGGGTTACCATCCGCAGAGAAACGCCATTCCAGGAGTGTTCAATTGCAGGTTTACCAACCCTGTCATTGGGAAGTGAGTGTTATTTTAATTTGTTTTATTTTAATACTGGCTCAAAGACTAGACACAACTATTACAACTTCAGATGCACTTGGAAATGGACCTAAATACTAAACGAAATGAATTGGTGTTTGCTGAATTGGGTGATAATATGTGTAGGGAAAAATAATGGATTACAAGGAAGAAGGACAACCAATCACTTACCTCTGCGAAGGCGCACACAACACAATTACAAATATAGTTTGCTTAGTTCCACCACGGTACCTCAAGGTAATTATTGCCACAACACAAATAAATATAAAACGATCTTGAGAAGGTCAAAAACTTTATTTTAGTTCATAAACAATATTATGTAGTCCCAAATCTTCTTGTTTTTTTCAGAAAACAAAAGCACTTGAATTCACTCTTGTCATTGTTCCATTTTCAAATGCTTTTCCAGCAAGGTGATATAGTTAGGGAAGGTAGGTACTGGATAAATGTCATCCCAGTAGGAACTATGCATAACATCATTTCAAAACCAAACAACCTTCCTCCATCCAATATACTTCCCATATCTATCCTACCTGACAATATATGCCAATAATATTATGTTACATTGTGGAACAATAACTGAAAGGAACTAATCAGTCTATAAAAGTAACCAGTGCAATGATCATCTCCTTATTGATCTCTCAGTTCTTTTATAAGGACCATGCTAAAGAAGCCTCTGTGCAGTGATTAACCAATATAGTGATCTCTCAGTGTACGAAATTGGTGTTTATTAAAGCACCCATCCAATAACTGAAAGGAACTAATCAGTCTATAAAAGTAACCAGTGCAATGATCATCTCCTTATTGATCTCTCAGTTCTTTAATAAGGACCATGCTAAAGAAGCCTCTGTGCAGTGATTAACCAATATAGTGATCTCTCAGTGTACGAAATTGGTGTTTATTAAAGCACCCATCACCTCCTATGATAACTTGGTCACTTTACCATCTATAGTTTGCGAAGCTAAAATATTTATTAAAAAAAAATTGTCTTTCAAAAGAAGAAATTTACCTATCGAATGTTAACAAACTTGAAAAGTTACGACATCAATCCAATGACATTATAAAAAACAAGACAAGTTATATTGTATTCATACAAAACAAACAAAAAACGTAGCACCTCTTACGAAAAGGATGGCCACTCAAAGAATATCTGTATGAACGGGCTGCTAAGGTATGTCCACTGGACCTAGATCAGTGAATCCACATGTGTTGTCTCAGTAACATTTCTTCAATCTATTAATTCATCTAAGCATCTGTCAAACATTTGAACAAAATAAATACGCATTTCAAATAAAGAATTATTATATCATTGAAGGACAAGATAATATATACTAATATCTAAATGAAACATGAAAAGAACAAGATGCAGAAAAATAAAAAGGCAACGCTCGCAACTGGGAATTGAACCCAGGATCTCTGTCTATTACATATTTAAAATTTTTGATTAATGTTTTCCAGTGGGGCCACAAAAAGAAAGAAGAAGAAGCCGACCTCCTTCGTGCCTCCCCCCGCTGCACCCCCGGCGCCCCTGCGAGCCCCTCGCCCCGCCCCCCTCCCTTTCTGGAGGAGGCCACTGCCTGCACCCCATAATCACTCCCACTGCGTAAGTTATACACGAGAACATGACAATACATGAAAAATAACCGAAACTAACCTAACCTATTTTTTATCATGTTCTGTTTTGTGACTCTTCTGTTTAATTCGGTTACCGTTAATACATCTCCCAAACTTACGCTGGTTGCTGATAAGCTAACAGTCCACAATGGAGTGCTGGTACCTACCCTAATATATGGCAGTGAGGCATGTAACTGGTAGAGGAAGGATGAAAGTAGACTGAAAGCTGTAGAAATGATATCTTTGAGGCATACGTGTTGTAAAACTATGTATGATTGTGTGAGAACTGTGGAGATCTGCAAATAATGCGAGGCTGATGTAATCGTAATGAGTAAGATTAACCGGTGACAGGCCGGAGACGCGCCGGCGCGCGCGTCATATGCGCATGCGCGAGAAAATAATTCAAACATTTGAATAATACTTCCGACAAAAAACTTTTGGTCTACGATTTTGGCCCTTCTATGTACACAATTTGTATGAAGAACAGTGTCAGAATCGCTTGCGCCGTCATTACTCTCGGAGACGCTACAAGTTTCATTCACCTTGTCACCCTGGAATATTTTTAAAACGATTTCTTCTATGACAATCGGCTGTCAGAATTTGCCGCGAATTTAACGGTCGCAATTAATGCATGTATCGCGAATAAAACATCATAAAACCTATTAATTTACGTAATAAATGCAAGTAATGTGGTTTTGGTAGATAGTTTATTGTGATGTGAACGTGTTTCAGTTAATAAAATATACAATAGCTCAAAATTTATCAACAAAACATTCAATTCAAAATTCAAAGTGGTGGTTTTTTAGTGTTTTTTTGCGAAGTTCCGCGAATTTCCGCGAAATGCCATGGCCTTTGACCGGTTAACCGGTGACAGGCCGGAGACGCGCCGGCACGCGCGTCGTATGCGCATGCGCGAGAAAATAATTCAAATATTTGAATATAATTTTCGACAAAAAACTTTTGGTCTGCGATTTTGGCCCTTCTATATAAAGAATTTGTATGAAGAACACAGTCAGAATCGCTTGCGCTAACATCATAGATGATATAGCCACTAGTTTCCTTCACCTTGCAACCCCAGAATATTTTTAAAACGATTTCGTCTATGACATTGACCTGTCAGAATTTGCCGCGAATTTAACCGTCGCAATTAATGAGTGTTCCGGGACTAAAATATCGTAAAACCTATTAATTTACGTAATTAATGCAAGTAATGTTGTTTTGGTACATATTTTATTGTTCTAGAAACGTGTTTCAGTCAATAAAATATACAATAGCTCAAAATTAATCAACAGAACATTCAATTCAAAATCGTGTTTTGTTACGAAATTTCCGTATTTTTCCTGGAATTTGCTGGCCTTTGACAGGTTAAGAAAGGCATGCTCAGATGGTTTGGGCGTGTAGAGCTAAAATGAAATTAGTGTAAGAAGAAAATTTGACGCAAATGTGAATGGTGAAAGAAGTTGGGGACGCCCGAGTAAGGCATGGCACGTTCAAGTGAATCAGTTACTTGAGTCGGGCCATGTCAAAAGTCAGAATAATAGAAGACTTTATATGAGACGATGTATGAATGTGAATGAGGCAAGGAGTGCCTGACTTATTGGTTGAAACGCGTGCACGTGAAGGTACCCTACATAAGCAGCTCTCACATGTTCCATCAACACTTGTTCAGTAGCCAAAAACAGATTTATTTTCTCTCAGGATGTTTTTAAAACATAAACTCACACTCGTATGAAGCCGGTTGTAAAGGGTTAGGTGTTGTATTTCAATTTATTACATAATATTTCAATTTTATTTTAGGGTTCATCAGAAAATGAGGGATCATCTATCGGCTCCCGAGTCAACATCCACCAAAAGCTGCAAGAAAAAAAACAGAAGCAACTGGCAGAGTTGAAGATCATCGAGGAAGAAATCAAGCAAGGAAAACTTGCTAATAATGCCATGATATCCGGCGATGAAATCTACTCCAGTCTTCAAAGGCAACCCATCCCACGAACCAAGAAGCATATCGACCTAGAACCACTTACTTGGGCCCCTCCCAGTCCTGAATTAGGCTCTCTAGGACAAAGCTTTGAGAATTTAAACACTCTCGGACAGACAAACCAAAATCAGAAGTTGTACGATGGATTAACAAGTGCCGGACTTATGAATGCAAACAACCAAAGCGGCCACCAAAACAATGGGTATGAAAATTTTAGCGGCTTTTCGCAGAACGCGTTAGCTGCCACTAATTTAGTGGGACAGTTCTTAGGCAGCTTTCCGAGTTACACGGAAATACCCCCGGACATTGGCAATAAGAATTCTTCAACTATTTCACCCATCAACATACCGGGAAACTATGAAAGCGTTCCTCAAAGCAATAGCAATAATAGAAACATGTCACCGAGTTCTCAGATTTCAAACGGGGAGCAGAACAATTCACTGACGAGGCAGATTTTGCCGCGGAGCAAAAATCCACGTCAGTTTATTTCTAGTTCGGGACAGCACCGGCAGAATGTTTATCCGAGTCAGATAAGCGATATGCAACGAGCCAGTGAACAAGCTAGGCTGTTGTACGGCGATTCTAGCAGCCCACGAACCGTGTTACAACATCAGAACACGAGTTTGCCGAGTGAGAACAATGCTCGCACTCAAAGAAGCTATCCTTGCGAAGGCGATCGTAATCCCACGCCGAGAGTGTCGACTGTTGAATCTGTCGCTAGAAATGCATCGTACGAAAACGGTAAATCTGCAAGTCCACGAAACATCACGAATATGAGTCCGCGCACCGTTTACACTGATGCGGGTTCGGCGGCTAATTCGTACGAACGATCGAACAACGCTCAAGTTAACAGGCTGATCGACAACATAAGTCCGAGGCAGAATGCAAATTCAAACGCGTCAAACAATGGGTTGTATTCGGAAAGCAATTCGCACGGCCGTCAATATTCCGGAGTGTACAGCGTGACGAATCACGATGCGTCGAGTCCTTCGTTTCTAAACCAGAATGGCTGCATTTACACGGATTCTCGTCAAGAGAATGCCGTTACGAAACAAGGCGGAGAATATCTTCGTCACAATTTCGTCAGCTTTCCCGAGCGTAATCTGAGTAATGATAAAGCGATAGAATTGAATAACAGTTCGCATAATCGCGAAGGTTCCAGGAGTATATATACAGACGGGAACGAGAAGTCGAGTTTGAGTTTCCCTTATCAGTATCAGATGGTGCCACCCCCGAAGGCCAAGCTGGACAGGACTATGAACATGGTGGAGCAGGCCCGTAAGATGCAGCGCTGCAAGACTCCGGAGATCCTGCTGGCGCCACACTTCCTGGAGCAGAGGCAGACTTGCTGCCATTGGGGGATGCCGTACAGCACAAGGTAAACTTTTATTATTTTATGTTGAAAGCCATATATACTCTTATTCATATATTGTTTAAATTTATTATGTTTTTTTTTTTCTTGATTTCACACAAGAGGTCATGGGGAAAATAATTTCCCTAAGAGCCTGTGTCGTCTTTGGGGATGCTGTGTGGAGGGTCTTTTTATGGAAAATGATAAGTAGTCTTAGTTATCTACTAGTTTTTATCTGCGGCTTTGCTCGTAGGAGAAATTGACAAAGAATTTTCCCATGGATGATGTATCTTTCCAGGATGAAAAGTATGTCACTCCCGAGTCCTTCAACTATCCCTAAGCAAAAAATCACATTGCTCGGTCGCTCCCTTCTATGTATTTATGTTTAGTAGTATGGTTAGTAACATCACATAGTCCAAGAAGGAATCCCTAAAGTGTCTTTATTTTATGTACACCACTTCTAGTGTTAAATATGTCTGAATTAACAATTTAATTGTCTGTCTTCAGAGGTCAACACGACACAGATTGCTGTGAACAATCGGTGCACGGAGAGGCCCTCAGCAGCGGAGAGGGGGACCCACCGGATCTCCCCTGTCGCCCCCCCAGCGATATTGACAGCCAGGTAAATTAATGCTGGTTCCATAAAATCTCAAAAAGGGGCTCTTCAACACTCCTTTGTAAAGTCATTAAAAAATGTTGAAAAAAAATGTCCGTAACCTAATGACCTAAACTAAACTATTATTTTTTTTTGGTTCATCATTTTTAACCTCTAATGGGCCGTTTACGCGCGGCGCGCGCGTATTATGCACATGCGCGAGAAAATAATTCGAAAATTTGAATAAAATTTTTGACCAAAAACTTTTTGTTTTACGATTTTGGCCCTTCTATGTACATAATTTGTATGAAGAACAGGGTCAGAAGCGCTTGCGCCAACATTACTCCATGAGACGCGTAAAAATTTCATTCACCTTGCAACCCCAGAATATTTTTAAACGATTTTATCTGTGGCATCGAAATGTCAGATTTGCCGTGAATTTTAACGGTCAAACTTGATGCGTGTTCCTCGACTAAAACATCGTAAAACCTATTAATTTACGTAATTAACGCAAGTAATGTTGTTTTGGTACATAGTTTATTGTTCTAGGAACGTGTTTCAGTCAATTAAATATACGATAGCTCAAAATTAATCCACAAAACATTCAATTCAAAATGCAAAGTGGTGCTTTTTTAGTGAATTTTCGTGAAAAGGCCTGGCCTTTGAGAGATTAAGAGGAAACACTGTAATTGAGAAATTGAAACAATATGAGGCTGTCGCTGTCACCCCTCCCTCCCTCCCTCCTGAATTCTGAACCAAAGGGACAATTGCATCTCATGTTGATAATACCCAAATAAAATCGATTTTTATGTTCCCCATTTTTTGTGGTAAGTGATTGGTTATCCCTTTTCCTTGCCTACCTGGTTTTTCCTACACATATTATCACAAAATCCCAGCAAACCCAATTTCGTCTCGTTTAATTTCTAATATTACAGTCCATTACAAGTGCATCTGAAGCTGTAATTCGTAAGCAGTTTTGGATGCAACAAACAAAATCGTAATACATTACAAATTTTTACAATTTAAATTCAAACACTATAAATTCTGTGGGGTTTCTTATCAATAACTTTAGGCTCTTGATAACAACTGGTTTATTATGAGTTTACGTATTTACAGTAATAATGCTGCAAGTCACACGACCTGTCTATACTAGTGACTGATTGAATCTGATCGGTAGGCTGGCCAGAGCCAGTCTCGGCGGCACCCACCTTCTCGGGTATTCCTGTCGGCCCTAAGAGCACTTTCCTTGCTGGCATCTGACGGCATCACTTTTCAATACATTATAAGCCGGTATATGTACACCATTGTGAACTGCTAGTTTCATAATTGTTTAATTCCAGATTTCGTTGCCGCGATCATACACCCTGCCTCGAGAGTTCAAGTACTACCGAAGAAACAGGCAGCGGCGCCTCTTGAGGCCTGATCACTTTGTGACCAGCACCAACAGCAGCGATGGTGAGTCCACCACTTATTTTATTTCCTTCATTTCTCTGTCGGTATTCCTCACATAAGAAAACTGTCTCATGATGAACGAATATTTCCATTTAGAAGTCAGTGTAATCTACACCGATTTAAAAGGAAACTGATGTCGCTAATTACCAACAACCAATAAAATTGTTTTGCTCTCCAAACTGCAACCCGTAATAAACCCCCCCCCCCCCCCCCCCCCACCCCCCGTTCAAATTTTATTTAACAACTCTCCAATCTCCAATACCTCTGAAGTAAAATTGGGAGTAACATTTGATAGGAAATTTAAATGGTCTTCCCATATTCATTATATAGTTACTAAATGTGATTTTTTTAAAAATATCTTCAGATTATTGACTGGCGTTTGGTGGGGTGCACACCCTACTTGCATTAAGTTGCTTTATAATGCATTTATTCGAAGCTGTAAACAATTATTATTACTAATTTTAAAAGCGGGTATGGGTACCGCCGCGCTGGGAATCTTTTATTGAATAACCAACACTGCCTTAGGTCGCCCCAAGTGGTTTGCTACTTTTGGTGACATATAAAGGAAGTGATGAAATGTTATTTTGTTTGTATGTAAATACTTATTATTAACCAATAATAAGTATTTACATACAAACAAAATAACATTTAATTAATGAAAACAATATTAATGAAACTCGACCGAAAATATGAAACGGAAAAATCAGTAAAAGATACGGTCACATCTAGGACTCAAACTCAAGACCTACCCCTTGCCGGGGCGGTGCTCGACCAACTGAACTAATGTGTCCCCTGAGTTTCGCTAATATTGTCTTCATTAATTAAAATATTGCAATTTTAGGTTTTACTCATTATTAAAAATAAAAATAAATACAATAATATCATTTTTCAACCTTAAATTTCACCATAAGTGTTAAAAATTTTAACTTACTTTTGTCATTCGGACACGCCTTCAACACACATATAACGGTTTATATCGTCATGTTTGTCTATTTCTAATATTTTGAATGTTGTTTTTCAGGCGACGTAGACAGCGGTGACGACAACGAATCCGAACGCCTCTCAAACAACTCCACCAAATCTCACAACGACCAAAAGTCCCCCAAGCACCAATCGCATCAGGGAGAGGGTGCCACCAAATCTCCCAACACAACAGAAGGCGGCCAACAGAAATATCAACAGCCGTCCAGCAAATCGACCAACCCTTCACAGCACCAACACTCGGTAAGCCAACCGAGCAGCTCGCACTTCAACGAGAACACCAGCCAATCAGAAAGCAACCGAAGACAGCAAATACAGCAACTACAACAGAGCAATCAAGATGCCGCGAAAAAAGGACATAATGCCGTCAACCGAGAACAACCGTTAAGCTGTCAAAATGTAAGCATTTACGGCAAAATGACGGCAGACACAAACTCACAAGATGATTTTAATTCTGAAGATTGCACGGCAGACGAAAGACTCGAAAGCAATCGTTTAGAAAGTAATAACACTCCTGAATCAGAGAAGTGTGCTGATGCAAATTCTGGTGAATTTAACATGAAGAGTCCGAACTTGGACGGAAGATTTAACGGAGTTTACGGTAATGGGGCTGATCGCCAGCCATTTTATGCGGGGGTTTCGCCGGCACATGGACGCCAACTGCGGAATAGAATGTACGGAATTAGTAAACTAGGAATGATTAAACACGAAACCAAATTGTAGTACAGTCAATTCTGTTTTTATACTGTTTTTGTTTTTATATGACTTTGATATAACACTAACTACAAAGCATAATGGTAATATCCATTCTTATTAGAATCTTTTGGCATATGCTACCCAATAATAATAATGTAGACATAAACAATAATAAGTTTTATTTTTTGAAATCCTGGAGTGATTTTCATTCAATAAACCTATCTCCAATGACATTACAAACATATATACACGTTTTTATCTCTCGAATTGTGGCAAGTAGCAAGTACACTTTCGTTTCCAGTAAATTCTTATTTCAATTGTTTGTCCATGTATGACAAAGATAGACATTCAAAGAATTTGTGTGTATGAATGAAATAGATATAGGACCGGGCAAAAACGGAGACATACAAAAGTTACGTTGAATACTACATTATACATCAATGGTGTGATCGAGATGACATGATATACTTACTCGCTTACACTAAGTCAAATACGGAAAGCTGTGTGAGACGACTTACTGCCAGTAGGTTCTCCTTCTTATACACGTCTCAATTTGGGAGGTGGATGTGAGAACCGCCACCCCAGGAACCATTTATTGGATTACCAATAACACCTCTGCCATAGGTCACCCCAAGCTGTTTGCTACTTTTGCTGACTTAGCAGGGGCGCCCGGGTTCATGTCCAGATCATGGCGGCGAATGTGTCTGCCCACCAATTGTGCGGCAGGCCGGATTGGGAGAGACTGTTTGAGGGAGACTTGTACATCTCTCTTTTACCTGCAGTGGGAGGGATTGATTTATACGTCCGACACTCGTGGACACACTGACCCCAGATTCCTACCCGCCCCTCTCACCTTTTTCCTTCCTACTACTTCCTCACCTTCTTTTCACTAAAAAGACTCTCCACACAGCATCCCCAAAGGTGACATAGACCCTTAGGTGAATTATTTTCTTCGGGCTTGTCCCATGTGTGGGGTTAAAAAAAATGTTTCATCCGTAATATTTTATTAATTGTTTATTTCTAGGGGCCATCCATAAATTACGTCACATGAATTTCATGATTTTTGACCCCCCCCCCCCCGTTCCTGTCACATT